>AP027115.1:2611481-3917221 GCA_028142955.1 Pinctada fucata | reverse complement strand
TATACCTTGATCATCGCATACAGCCTGTACATTGATAGAATGCCATCCTTTCCTGTTGACATATGCTGGTTCGTCAACCGTGGGAGCCTGTATGGGCACATGAGTTCCATCAATTGCTCCTATTACCCCTGGAAATTTGTAAACTCTATAAAAACTTTCTTTGATCTTTGATTGTTCATCAGAACTAGGCCACTTGATGAATGTATCTTTCTTTGAAATTAAGGCGTCTGTGACTCTGTCCAGACTACGGCTCACTGTTGACTTGTCAACACCCATCGTGTCCCCAATCACCTCTAGGAAACTTCCACTTGCGTAGTACCTCAGTGCCAGAAGGACCTTTTACGAAAAAAAAATATATGTCGTAAAATTAATTTACTCTAAGTTGACTAATTTTTAGCTCGCCGGGACGAAAAAGTCCGGAGTGCGGTCTTCATTAGGGGACATCGCTTCTTCAAATCTTCGCTCTACTATATATCACCAGGCGTAGAAGCGAAGAATTGAAGAAATGATGCGAAGAATTGAAGTAATGATGCGGAGAATTGAAGAAATGATGTGAAGAATTGAAGAAATGATGCTTGGAAATTATTTCTTCGCTTCTTCGCATCATTTCTTCAATTCCTCGCATCATTTATTCAATTCTTCGCATCATTTAGTCTCTTCTTCAATTCTTCGTATCATAACTTCGCTTCTTCAATTCTTCGCATAAATACTTCGCTTCTTCAATTCTTCGCACCATTACTTCGCTAGTACATACATGTGCATGGGTGACTTTCGGCGAGAAGCAAGAACGTGTTCTCCAGCGTTCTCGGAACAAGAACAATGTTCTGCTCGCCCTATCATCAAGAACAAAGATAAAGAACGTGTTTTAGGAACAAAAATTCTGCACCACCATTTGGCATAACTTCTTCTGTCCGTCAGTCTTTCACGCCCTATAACTTTTAATGCGTAGATTCTTGTAAACAAGCATTTTTGGAAATTATAGTAGATTTACCCCCGGCGAAAAAAAAAACTGCTATATAGCCATCCCCCCTCGGAATTTTATTAAATCTATATATTAAGAAAGCAAGAAATCTGCTATAGGGGAAAAACTACTATATAGCAGTTTTTTCGCCAGTCTTTTTTACGCCAATTAACTGTATATACTCGTCATATTTTTAAAGTCTCTTAATGCTGTGATATATATTTTATGTCTGAATTTTATATTTCAATGTTTTAAAATGATTTATGTGCATATAGATCCAGGGTTGTAGGCTCAATATCTGGCACTGACACTATCATAATGTAGGCTTCACACTGTCCCGATTATGATATCCGATGGACACACAAATATGAAATTTTCAATTTCGTGCGAAGTTACTCCCGAATATGGTTAAGATCCGCTCAGCAACCGATGTTTTTACGATGCTAAAATATGATTACACGATGCTAAAAGATGACCACACGATTGTATCCGAACCGCTCCAGATGACAACACGATGGGACGAATTTTATCTTAAAACGTATCCGAATGTCATACCAAGGCTGACGATGTATTAACGAAGGCTATTAGATTGCTTCACGACGTCGTATCTAGAATGTGATGCATCGGATTATAACCAGAAATAATCACATTTTTGGATGTTTAAAGATTCTTGTTTAATCAGTAGCACAGTATCAATGGTTTCCTCCTCTGCATTTCATTATTTCTGTCTCAGAAAAATACAAAAAATACCAAAAAGTTAGCAACTCAAATTATTATAGGTTATCGAATATCTGAATCGCACTGTCTATGTAGCATGGTTAGCCAAGAAATATGAATGTTGATTCTTATCATGCTCGACCATCTTTGAAAGTTTGAATCATTACAGTTCTTTATGTGAAAGTGTTACTACCAGACGGACAAATAGACAACGGGTTCAGTTATCAGTGACCTTTGCGTAGTAGTTGACATGTATTATTGTCAACCAGAAATCGTCTTAGATTATTGTCAACCAGAAATCGTATTATTGTCAACCAGAAATCGTCTTGTCATTAGAATATCACGAATTTCATTTATATTATAAACATCATTGGTGGAAACAAGTAGAAGACGTGATGATTCAATGTAAGAAAGACATGTTCGAAATGCCTTCGTATGGCAAAATTTCCCCGATGGTTCCGCTGGTAATTCGAAGGATAAACGAAGATGTTATGAATACGCAAGAAGCCTTTCCGATGGTCTCACGAAGGGCAATATGATAACACAAACCTGTTTCGAAGGTAGTTCTTCGGGAGTGCCATCGGGAATTTTTTTGCATGTCAAAGATTTTGAAAGCCCTCCCGAAGTTGTTCACGAAGTTTGACAAATTAAGCCGATGGTCATACGATGGTTCAAGATGGCCTTACGAATAGCCCGATGATATTACGATCACACCAGAATTTGAAAAAATCTTTTATCGTGTGGCCATCGGCTACTTAATAGCAGTTCTCTGTAAGGACCAAAATAATTTCAATAGCACGTGGAAACAGCATGTCTCCAATTTTGGAGATTTTTGGTGTGGAAGGTGTATATGATGTACTGAGACAAAAATAAACTTTCTCTTTACAAATTAAGTTTTCGTTGCCATGGAAACCATGTTTGATGAGTGATCAAAAAGAAGTCTTATGGTCTTGGATTCTTTGAAATGTAAATTGACTTTAACAAGTAGATGAAGAGGGGGTACATGTATTATGATATGAGTGAATAATATATTTGATGATCTCGTCAAGAACTTTGTTAAACTCGGAGGAGATTCCATGTGTTTATAAATCAATATGGTAAAGTAAGTAAAGAGAAAGATCTGCCTCTCTCCCTCTCCATCTCTTTAATTCTGGTCAGACAGATAAAGTTGGCCCGACTGAAAGTTCACGAAAGGTTGTCCGATGGCGCTCTGCAAAATTTCGATGACACGGCAGATCCGCGAATGTTCGAGAGCAGGTGCGCGCTTATCTTACGGTCCTAGCTAAGAATTGATCAAACAATGGAAAACTAAAGTAGCAGTATTAGAATATATTATGTATTTGATTTTAATAAAAATACGAACACTCAAATGTACAAATTTCCTAAACTTTGGACTTTTAAATGGAGATATCCATGTAGTTTACGATATAAAGTGGCTGAATTTTCATTATTATAATGTAGCCTACGAAATTATGACAGCTGAATTTCACATATTGTCATTCAGCTAGGGAATGAAAAAAAAATTGAAATGGTCAATATTTTATTCAGATAGCAAGCCATACAGATATCCTAAAACGTTTTTGTATATGATTTTATTTTTTAAAAAATGATCCAAAAATCATATGTGCACACTTATCGCATATGTAACCCTTTCCTCAATACAAACCCTTTCTTCTATATGTCTAGATCTATATTAAAATTTAATATAGACATATAGAAAAAAGGGTTTGTATTGAGGAGAGGGTTTGTGAAATTGTGACCTAGCGATGATACCTCACCCCTGTGCATGTAACAGAATATGTATAAGTAGAAGAAGTGAAAAAAAAACCACACACACACACACACATATTTTTTTTTAATAGACGGGATCTTTAAATATGCTAATTCGTAACTCATCATTAAAGGGAAGGTACTCTTACAATGAAGTTTCAAGTTGGTACGGAGGAATCTACAAAATATAGGATTAAATGATAGTTTTACCTGTGTCTCTGGATCTGTCGCCATAGATCTTCTTGTTGGGTGACAAATATCATCCTGAACTAAATCTATTATGTATTGTAAGGTAGGTCTAGTAAACCTAAAACGTGATGACAGCTCAAAGTCAGTCAAATTACCGATTGATTGTAGACGTTTTCGATAAACTTTTCTTTTTTTATTCTCGAACAGATTTGCAAACAACAAACTATCGGCCATTTTTTCTTCGTGGTTAAGAATTTAATCATGCCCCTGACCACTGTTAAATTTTCAGTGTTTAACCACAAACTTAACCATGAATTAACTCTTAGTTATCTTTGTGCAACAGACTTAACTTGGAGTTAAACTAACCATGAACTTAACCACAAGTTAACTCGTGGTTAAATTTAACAACGCATTGTGCAACTGGGTCCAGATGTATTACTAAAGGTCACATATATTATATGAAAATACCGACAGCTATCAATTGGCCATTCACAATGAATATTTATTACGTAAGATAATTGCATAAAGATATGTTGAAGGTAAGTATAATATCCAGACAATATCCAGCTAACAAGGCAATAGAAGATGTTTAACTCTCTTAGGCATAAGAATAGTTACAGGTATAATAATGAAAAAGTTATGAAAATTTAACAGAAAATTACAGATTATTTAGTCAAACTAACAAAAAAAGGGATATTAAAACTGTAAAGATCACTCGTGTAAAACATTCATCTTTTAAAAAGAGACAATATAAACAGAAAATAAAAATGAAATGACTGCAATGACTTCGCATAGAAACTATTGACAATGTTCATTTTTGAAGAAATTATTATGCTACAATTTGATAGTATTATCAAATGTTTTACATATGAGATTTTCGTCTCCAATTCATTATTTGAGTTTAATCTATTTTGACCTCGATCATCATTGATGAGATGACAAATATGGATTATGACCATATCCCTGTATACAGCACAAAATCGACAATTCAGAAAATCAGAAACGGAAGTCATACAAAATCAGGACAAAACAGGAACCAAAGCAAACAAACAAAAACCTCCACCATATGAAAAGAAGCGAACTCCCGATATTATACGTCAATTATATACTTTTACTGAGGTAAATGTAATAGTTTAGCTCATCTAGAAGACAATATTACCATCCTGCTACGTCTTTCGGTACGCTTTTTCGACATAGTAACTTTCATACTTTTTGGCATATTACATTGTTTAGATTTGAGGATCACTGACGAGGGTTAAGTACCCGAAACGTGCATGTCTGGTCCATGTTGCCAATTCATCTGTTCTTAAATGATGCTATTCAATTTGAAGACGTTTACATTCACCAAACTCGAGGGGCAAGATGAATATTGTGCCAAATTTTGAGCAGCTGACATTAATGTGTCACAGAATTTATCATCATAAGTTTTGCAGTTTACCTGAAATTAATCTCAAAATTTCAGTAAACATTTTTGGAAGAAAAATTATATTCTTTTTGTTAGGCTGTCTTTGCTATTTTGGACGTTTGAAAACTTCGTTACCTATTTCGAGTCAAAGACGGACACCACGTGACGTCATTGGCTGTAATTTGTATGGAGTGTGATAATATTCAGAGTACGTGCTGCTCCATTTCTTTAGTTGTTTTTTTATTTTACATGGCTGAGAGAAGATTGTCTAGGACAGAACATTTGAAAAAGGCTAGTGCTGGTGAAATAATTTCTGACCTTTTGACTGCTAATCAAAAATAGAAATATATCGAAGGAAGCGAAAACATCATAGAGGATAAGAATGAGTAAATCTGACAGGAAGTCAGACTGAAAACGACCTTCTACTCCGTACATTTCTATTGAAAATCCCTCTATAATCGTCAGGATATACAATATTACATGAGGAATTTCAACCAGAAGCACGCCTGTTATCACAAGACAAAATATCTTGTTCATCATAAGCATCCTATTACTATTTTGCTTTACAAAAACGGCTGACCCTTCGAACGAATTTATTTGCTGGTTTTTCATCTTCCATAATTTAAATAATATTATGACATTCAATATTCCTAGGAATATGGTACAACCCATTGTGATGAAAGTTTCAACCATTAGGTTTGTGTAACGGATGGTTGTCATGTAATCGTTATCCACAGGAAAAACGATAAATTTCAGATGCGAACATACCTTATATACTTGGTACCTACCATCACCTCTTATGTCTTGAACGACATAATCGGTTTTCTGTCCAAAGGCTTGGAAATTTATTGCAAAAACTAACAGAATAGACATAAGCAATATGGTTGAACAATACATTTTGTTTCTCGTGCTTGAGAACCACAGTCTTGTTTCAAATGGGTAGTACACGCTGCAGAAACGGTTGACTGCCAATAAAATGTGCCAATTCAAGGCAATAAAGTGACAAGCTTTTGTAAATGTGTCAAACAGAAATAAGTAAATAAAGCACCATGGGTAAAGCATTGGCGCGTTGGGATCATAGTATTGTGTGAAAACTAAATTCAAAGGAACCAATAGTATTTTGGGTAGGCATTTGACGAGGGAGCATAGGAAAAATACATCACTGACAAATACCCTTATCTTAAGTTTGACCAATAGATAAGCAGAAAAGATCAAAACAAATAAACTTATGAGTCCAACTACCGGCTGAACAAATGATATGTAAGTCAAATTCATTCCTTCCATGAAAGCGCCCAAACGGAAAGTGTTAAACTCTTTTTGGTTTCCTCTGACTAGCAGCTCCATTATCTCATTGGCCAACTCGAGATGAAGTGGAAGAGAATGATTCTTATGAGTAAATGCCATTATTTAATCTGAAAAATAAAATGAAACTGTAGATTAGGTAATGGTTGTTATATATACATGTACATTAATAATGAGTTCTTCGCTATCACTCCCTGGATACTCGGGATAACCCTGTTTACTACTAAAATGGCGGATGGTAGTCCTTATTTAAAATCCAGTTTCCCGTTGATTTCGTTGTTGAACGTGAAGTTGTTTGTATTTAGTGTTGGAAAAGGGAGGGATCTCCGGCATGACCACACTGCACCCACCCAGCGAAACAAACCCACAATAAAGCGACACTTGAATGACATCAGACAAAACTACAAAAAAAAAAAAACAAATCACGACAACATTTACTTTACCATCATACTAAACAATCGAAACATAAGAAACATCATACAATAATGACAACACATAAAATGAAAGAGACCAATATGCACCCGGCGCCGACTTTGGACGGCCATCTGCTATAAGCAAATGGTGTGGTTATCCGGATTACATGCATAAAATCTTCCTACTTATCTGACTACACAGAGGTCTCCAAAGTCGCACAGTTGCCGTAGAAACATAAAACTTCTCACAGTATGGTGCCATCACAAACCAGATAGTTCAATGCAGTGGCCTCTTGTAACACAAATTCTACGTAAATGGATCTGAGCGATGTGTATATCTGTGTCCTGCTGGTTGAAGCGAGTTCAAGATCACCTGAGAAGGCTGACCAACTTTCAGATAGGAAATATAATCTGGACCAAGTCTTCTCTGTCGATATTTAAAAAAGGTCCATCATTGAAAGAAGGGAGGAGATCTCCAACAAAACCCCGTTGCAGAATCAATAGTAAAACACCAAAACACCCGATGCAAAAACAAAAAAGACGAGTACAGCACGAGATGGAAAAGAGACACACGACATGTAAACATCAAACATAAAACACTACACATAAACCGACGAGACCAATGGGTAACCGGTGCCGACTTTGGACGGCCATCTGTCACGCAAGCAGCAAATGGTGTGGTTATCCTGGATTACGTGCGCACAACCCTCTCACTTCTCCAATTACCCATGGGTCTCGAAGAACGTACAATTGTGATGTAAAACAACCTCCTCACTGTAAGATGACATCACACAAACAAGACTGCGAAACGCAGAGGCCCCATAGACACAGATGAATATGTAAATGGATATAAAAAGAGGGCACGCGTAATTCAGTCCGTGCTCTGCCGGCTGTAGCGAGCTCGTGTATGTAATCACCCGAGGAGTCCGACTGACATTCAGAGAGGACAGGTGGTCGGGGCCCTGTCTTCTCTAAAGAGGTTTGGACAGGGCCCGTCATGGAGTCCCGTCGTCACAGTCAGTCAGAGTGCAAGTCTCAAGGATGCGCTTGTACAAGACTGTAGATTGGTCAAGTACCAAGCCTAGTGTCCGTCTGGTGACATTAGGATCATACCCACGGTATAAAAGGCGTTTAATGATTCTGACGCATTTTCGATGGTTATGCTGCCTACCTTTGATCCTTTTTATTTTGTTTATCATATCACCATAAAAGACAGGTTGTGTAATACCCATAGTATGTACTCTGTTGCATGTATAGATCCGAATTTTAAAAGAAGTTGACTGTAATTTTTGTAAAATTTCCAGAAAGTCTTTACTAGTTTATGAAAGCGGAAACCTTGACCTAAACGTTTTTTGGTAATTTGTAAATTTCTACTGTGAAAATCCAAAATATCAGTACATGCTCTAGCGTACCGGATGAGCTGTGATATGTAAATGCCGTATGACGGTAATCTTGGAACATCACCGTCAAGCCAAGGGAAATTTACTATGTTGAATCCAAAATCATCCCTTTTGTCATATACACTTGTATGAATCTTTCCGTTTACAATTTTGATATTTAGATCCAAAAAGGGTGTTTCTGTATTTGAAAGGTTTGCCTTGTTAAGGGTTAATTCTTGTGGATAAATTTCATTCTTATATAATTCAAAAGCAGGATTGTCAATGGTTAGAATATCATCCAGATACCTAGAAGTATTATTGAAACATTTCAGCTCATCAAATTTTCTTTGCTTTTGAAGACTTTGAGTACCGCCGTCACGGTTGGCCAGTGTGCAACGTTGGGAAAGACACTGGTACAAAACTGTAGATTGGTCCAGTGTTTTATTTATGATTTTCGGATGATATCCGCGGTAAAATGGGGGACCGACTATTTTCTTACATTCGCAGTTGAAGTAATTTGATCCTTCTGATTTTGTTGATAAGGTCACCGTGAAATGAAGGCACTGCAATTCCCATTGATACATACTCTGATGCTGTATGTGTCACAAATTTTGAAAGAAGTTCAGAATACTTGTTGTAAAATTTCCAGAAAGATTTTACAAGTTTATCATATCTAAATCCTTGACAGATAAGTTTTTTCGTAATTTGTTTATCTTCATCATGGAAATCCGAAACATAGCAAACTGTTGAGCTGAGAGATGTAAATACCGTACGATGGCAATATTGGAACATCGCCATTAAACCAAGGAAAAATGATTTCTTTTGTCGTACATCTTTATTGTCGTATACCACTGACGAGGGTTTGATACCCGAAACGTGCATATCTGGTCCATGCTGCAAATTTATCTACTTTTAAATGATGCTAATGAATTTGAAGACGTCTTACTTTTGTCTGATTTTCTCAGTTATTGATTTTAATATCAAGATCCAAATATGGAGTAGCCATATCATCTGAGTTTGCTTTATTCAATGTTAAGCCTGGTGGATAAATTCTATTTTTTGTATTGCTCAAAATGCGAATTATCGATATTCAAAATATCATCAAGAAACTAAGAGGTGCCATTGAAACATTTCAAGTCGTTAAATGGAATTACATCTAAATCCCTTGACCCTTATTCTTATTTCTTATTTTCGTCAACAAAGTGTTTTCGCCTTTGATTTTTTTTTGGTGTTATGATATGTCAATACTAGAATCGAGTAATTTTTGGAATATCCCTGAATTCTTTGATGAATGCACGTGTAGTGGGAATGGGCGTTCAAAGGTCATATTCCGTTGAGTTAACGTCTTTAAACGTAACCATCATACGTGCAGATAGGAGATCCCGACTCTCCACAGACACCCGGTGTCACTTCGGCATACTGTTTACTTCGGCATACTGTTTACTTCGGCATACTGTTTACTTCGGCATACTGTTTACTTCGGCATACTGTTTACTTCGGCATACTGTTTACTTCGGCATACTGTTTACTTCGGCATACTGTTTACTTCGGCATACTGTTTACTTCGAGGATTGCAACTGTTCCAATGGAAATTAGAATTATTTTGCCTTGCCTTCTCGCCTTTGAGACTGAATAACAGATTAGTACTTCTTCGATGTTTATTGTACGAGACACACGAAGGAGTGTGGCGTCAACGTATTTAAACGTGTCCAATGATGTGACAACTCAGGTATTTACGTAATTAAAAAAGAAACAGACTTGATATCAATTGAAAAGTTTAGACCTATTGCATCAGAAAAAGATAAAATTCCTTAAAGTTTGCAATTTTCATATAAAAAGGAGGCGATCTCCAACAACACTCGGTTGCAGCACCCACAGCAAAACACCAAAACAACCAATGAAAGAAAACACAGAGCAGACACGCACAGAAAAAGAAGGGAGGAGATCTCCAACAAGACCCCGTTGCAGCATCAACAGTAAAACACCCGATGCAAAAACACAAAAGACGAGTACAGCACGAGACGGAAAAGAGACACACGACATGTAAACATCAAACACAAAAGACTACACATAAACCGACGAGACCAATGGGTAACCGGTGCCGACTTTGGACGGCCATCTGTCACGCAAGTAGCAAATGGTGTGGTTATCCTGGATTACGTGCGCACAACCCTCTCACTTCTCCAATTACCCATGGGTCTCGAAGAACGTACAATTGTGGTGTAAAACAACCTCCTCACTGTAAGATGACATCACACAAACAAGACCGCGAAACGCAGAGGCCCCATAGACACAGATGAATATGTAAATGGATATAAAAAGAGAGCATGCGTAATACAGTCCGTGCTCTGCCGGCTGTAGCGAGCTCATGTATGTAATCACCCGCTAGTCCGACTGACATTCAGAGAGGACAGTTGGTCGGGGCCCTGTCTTCTCTAAAGAGGTTTGGACAGGGCCCGTCATGGAGTCCCGTCGTCACAGTCAGTCAGAGTGCAAGTCTCAAGGATGCGCTTGTACAAGACTGTAGATTGGTCAAGTACCAAGCCTAGTGTCCGTCTGGTGACATTAGGATCATACCCACGGTATAAAAGGCGTTTGATGATTCTGACGCATTTTCGATGGTTATGCTGCCTTCCTTTGATCCTTTTTATTTTGTTTATCATATCACCATAAAAGACAGGTTGTGTAATACCCATAGTAATGTACTTTGTTGCATGTATAGATCCGAATTTTAAAAGAAGTTGACTGTAATTTTTGTAAAATTTCCAGAAAGCGGAAACCTTGACCTAAAAGTTTTTTGGTAATTTGTAAATTTCTACTGTGAAAATCCAAAATATCAGTACATGCTCTAGCGTACCGGATGAGCTGTGATATCTAAATGTCGTATGACGGTAATCTTGGTACATCACCGTCAAGCCAAGGGAAATTTACTATGTTGAATCCAAAATCATCCCTTTTGTCATATACACTTGTATGAAAGAGACACAAAGGGACAAGGAACACAAATCAACATTATAGAAACATTAAACACAAAAGTCCACACATAAATCAACGAGACCAGATCACACTATAGATACATGAAACACATGTTCGTATTCTAATATACATACACAACCAATGTAATTCCCTGAGATTAAACTATTGAAAGAAAAGTGTTGCATTTTCGCATGTAAATCGCTCCTGGTATCGTATTGCAAAAACCTTTCAGGAACATTCCGAGACGATTGTTCTACACGCAAATTGAACCCGCGGTGACCTAAATTTTAACAACACCATTTAACCTGGAAATACGCGATTTCAGGTAACAAGAATTAAACTAACAATTATTGTGGTGTATATGTACAGAATAAATTTCACAATTTGTGTTACGGGTATGCAAGTGCATAATCGCATAAATAACAACAATACAAGTATTGCATTTTGATACCAAGATATTTTACCTAGTAACCTTTACCCGATAGGAAATAGTCTCAAATATAAATTGTACTTAGTACTACATTTTAATTCTGAAGATTTTTACCTTGAATGTAGAACTTGTATGAGATGAAGAAGATCGTAACGATAATCACAACAGCACTCACAATAGAACAAATGAGAGTATTATATGTGAACAACTGAATGTAACAAATGAACCCGCTTAAATAATCAAACGTCCGGCGAGGGTATAATTCGTTTCTTTAGGGTATTTATAGTTTAGATATTTCTTTCTGGATGAAGCTTGTATGAAATCGATTTTATTCAAGAAGAATAGGAATAATAATGGCATAAATTCCAAATGATAAAAAAAAAAAAAAAGAAAAAAGATTTTTGACAGTCTGGGAAGTGAGCATCTCCGCCCTTATATAAGCAATCGTCAACTTATTATGTTAACCGCCTTCAAATTCAATGGTACATTTAAAAAAAAATTAATTAAAAGGATTGGCCAGACATGCACGTTCCTGCAACTTAACCTTCATCAGTGATCCTCAATCTAAACAATGTGATATGACCAAAGAGTGTGAAAATTACAATGTCCAAAAATGTACGCACGTAATCCAGGATAACCACACCGTCTGCTACTCACGAGGCAGATGGCCGTCCTAAGTCGGCACCATTTACCCATTGGTCTCGTTGGTTTATGTGTAGTCATTTGTGTTTTATGTTTTTCTGTGATTTGACGTTCATTGTACTACTGCGTCTCTTTCTGTGCGTGTCATTTTTGTGTTTTACAGTGGGTGTTTTGGGAGGTTGCTGTTGATGCTGCAACTAGGTGTTGTTGGAGATCCCCTCCTTTCTTTTCAAACTACATTATTGCTACATTTACCAACATTGCATAAGAGACGTATCTTCGATCAAACTTTCATAAAATGATCTTGACCTTCTTTTTCCTGATAGAGTGATTTTGCTTTTAAAAGCTAATAAGAAAAAAATGTTTTAATTGAACTTTGCTGCCATGCAATTATGCTGCCAATAGGTGAGCTCTGTAATCAGTCCAAGAGAATACTGAAAACAGTAATATTACATAAAATAATAATATAACTTAAATTGGAGTTATCTTTCTTGGAAATTTATCTCTTTATATTACTGAAAGCAGTAATACTATTTAAATTGTCAGTTCGCTCTTATACCAGTGGATTCGGGGAGAAATGAGGGTGATAAGGAGTTGCATCTCATCAAAATGTACACTGAAAAATTGTTTAAAACATCAGGAAAATTTTTTCCTCAATGTATTTGAAGAAAATGTTATATTAGAAAGAAGAGAAGGTGAAAAATAGGTTCCCAATGGACATTATTTTCACTTTTCCGTATAAAAATTTGTTCATGTTTAATGAATTTGTTGTTGAATCAAAGAATTGTATGATAAAAACTGTGCTTGTAGCTTTAAAACTCTGCTTTGTCTATATTACAGAAAGAGGTAATATAAGGAGGTATCATTACTGTTTTCAATAATATCAGGGATTATTGTTAACAGTAATATTACAGTTCTAAGTAATATTACTATTTTTAGTATTCTCTTGGACTGGTAATCTTTGATTATCTTTTTATTCTCAAAGCTGCCATCGGGGGCATCGATGTTTCACAAACAAAGAACTTTTTAACGTCGGGCACGAGCACAGCGTTTTTATTTTTATTCCTTTTGCGTTTCCGCCCATGGTCTTGAAGTCAAGTCCATAATGGACAATTCAAGAATCATCGCATTCGTGAAAATTGTTTTTTCTTGGCGATTCACTCGGTATAGACAACTTATAATATCCTTGAACTGGTCATATGCAATTTTAAACAAAAGACCTGAGTTACTTGTAAGATACGCAAGCATAAATAAGTCACACGAAACGGTTTCTTACTCAAAGAGAGGAAGATCGAATAATTTTGATCGATGACATTATCTAAAGGGGGACTGGGGTATCGGACCAAACGGATTGATGTGATTTTGTTTACCATAGATACACAATTAAAACGGAGGAAAGTACAATTTAAACACAACAATGTTTTGAAACATGTATGTATAGAAACAATAAATATCTACAAATTAAAATAATATTGAGTTTATTTTATGACCTATACTAGTATATGCATACAGGGCGAGACACGCTTCTCGGTCCGTTCTGGAAATCATGATGAAAACATACGCCTGTTAAAGATGGGAGATGAAATATTTAGTCTATACAAAAAGTGTAAAAATTATTAAGTCCAAAAATGTACCGAAAGACGTAGCAGAAAAACTTAATAATTTTTACACTTTTTGGCCATATTACATTGTTTTGACTGAGGATCACTGACGAGGGTTAAGTATCCGAAACGTGCATGTCTGGTCCATGCTGCAAATTCATCTGGCAGAAAAACTGGCCCTGACTGTCTTATTTAAAGAAATAATTTGATGATAAATATATACCCTGTTAATAATGTCTATGATCTTCATGGTATCTTTGTTCTCCAGGCGAATAGATGCTGTGCATCAATAGTTTTCTTGTTTCTATATGTATATGTAGAGAGAAGTTCTATACATCAACTGAAATTTATGCAACAGAACCAGTTAAGGACAGAGATTTATTATCAGGGAGATAACCTGGTTTTGGAAATAATAATCAACTGTCCTGACGGATAATTTACAACAATATTTCAAGTCTAGTGTCGACACACTGTTAATTTAAGAGAGCGAATATCGATACGTTATACTGCATGCAACAATATTTTAAGTCTAGTGTCAGAACAATCTTAATCTAGGAACGTGAGTGGTAATATATTATAATACATGCAAAATATGGATAGAAGAAAACAAGCAAACAAAATATGGTAAAAGCAAACAAGCAAACAAAATATGGATAGAAGCAAACTTTATGCCCTGTTCACACGAATGCGCATTAAATCTAATTCGCATTAGATTTGATGCGTTTTATTCTAATGCGAATTTGATTCGCATTGCGTTCACACGACAGATTCTAATGCGCATTAGATTTTGGTACATTTGCACTGAGAGTCGCATACTTTGGATAGTAAAAAAGTCGAATGCATGCCTTTTCTCAAAATAATTTACCTCTTTGTAAGTTAAGCTAATGCATGCATAGCATGACGTCATTTTGAGATAAGATGACGTCATAATACAATGCTACTCTACTTCAGTCAATAAGAGACGAAGTACAGTGTCCATTGTGAATGAAATCAAGTATCTTCACCTTTTATTCTATGTTTCGAGGTCCAAAGGTGATTAAAAGTGCCCAGTTATGATGTAAACGTATTGTTAAATTCTTGTAAATCATATACGCATGCACCAGATCTAATGCGAATTAGATTCGCTTTGCGTTCACACGGCAAAATCTAATGCGCATTAAATCTAACGCGAATTAAACTAATGCGCATTAGATTCTCCGTGTGAACGCAGCTAAAATCTAATGCGCATTAAATCTTATTTAATGCGCATTGAACCCGTCGTGTAAACAGGGCATTAGTACTTAAAATTGCTTTTCCAAACATCATAAAAGGAAGAACATCCATCATGCTACAACAATATTTCTAGGGTTTTTAATGGGGGAATCGGTGAACAGAGAAAAGGGATGAGGACAGATATAAAAGCTTAGATAAACGTACCTGTTGAATAATGATATTGGAAAATTCTCTTCTTTCTGTGCTGTGTCAAGTTGTTATGACCTCCAACAATAATTAAGTATTATGTGTACTGTCAATGAAAGAGCGATGTGGAAGAGATAAACTGACATCACTGGAGTATATCCCCAGGAACCTCACATGAAAATCTTTGAATTTCCTACTAGAAAAAACATAATTATAGGTTCTTATATATGGTATAAAAAGTGAAGGAAAATTGTAACTATAGTACTACTTCAGCAGATAAAATTACTGATGAAATGAAGGATAGTGTTGATATAAAAAGCGTAAATAAAAAAAAGTCGTTATATTTGTTATTTCTATTTAAGTATATAAAAATGATATTTGTCACTTAATATTTGTATCGTTCAAAGTCGATGGAGGTACTTTTAGATCATATTTTAGAGTTTTCTTTGATTCATTGACCACCTGTACAGTACCCAGTGGAATTCTGTATGCAACATTTGGTCATTTATTTTGGCATGTCTTAATGTGAAATTAAACATTTAGAGTATGCAAGTTTCCTAAATAAAGGTGGAAAATTATAAAAATATTTTTATAGATGTGTGATTCTTACATGTAAACGTCTTCAAATTGAATAACATCATTTAAGAACAGGTAAATTGGCAACATGGACCAGACATGCACGTATCGGGTACTTAACCCTCGTCAGTGATCCTCAATCCTAAACAACGTAATATGCCAAAAAAGTATGAAAGTTACAATGTCGAAAAAGCGTACCGAAAGACGTAGCAGGATGGGTGGGATATGATGCTATAGGACCCACGTTTTAGAATTTCAAGAAATTTTGATACAGAAATTTTAGAATGCGTTGAAGAAACGATCAACCGAAATTGATCGAACTTGGCTACATGTTGAAATCAGTATGTGACAAAGGAGTAGGTTCGGAAACTACCGATATTGGCCCTGTTAAAACCTAGATTTTCAAATCGTTTTTTTATGTTATTTATTAATGTAAGCAATGACAAATTTTACAAATTCCAAAAGATATGACGTTCGGGAATCTGCACGAGCTGTGACGTCATCTAAGACGTCGTTAATCCATGACGGTATGCCGATTTCCGTGTTTTAAACATGTTTTAGAGTCCTTATCCTGAAACTTAACCCGTATCACACGTTGTCACAGAAATTGAATTGATGTTAAATTGAAGATCATACTCATATCTTGCTGTTTCTGTGACGCATTGTGTTGTGCATCTATTTTAAAGTTTTCTATTTTGTACTTCTACCAACCTGAAAGAGATTTTCCGTGTGCAGCTCTCTTTAGAATTAAGAAAATCGAGAATTTTATTTCAGTGTCAATAGATTTTGAGAATTATTTATTTACAGTTTGATTGTTTTCGATTTCTCGTAAACCATAGCATAAGTTCAGCGATCATAAGTGCTACTATAACATATTTACCAGTACCAGAATTTAATTTTGATAAAGGTTAAGTACGTAATATTGATTGAGTTTACGATGTAAATATCGGTATTGAATTTCTATTAAATCAAATGGTCATCATCCTATCAAAAGTTTCAAAAGATAAAGATGACAAAATCTTGATTTCCCGATTTCTGAAGAGTGCGGTCATGTAGGTATACCCGCGCGAAATAAAAAAAAAGTCAGTTGAATAGAGAATGTTTTTAAGCATTCAAAATGAAGAAATCTTGGCGCGTTATCCAACATTATTATTTTTTGATATTTCAAATCAGAACAGAAATTGTAATTATCAGAAAATTAGAGAGAGAGAGAGAGAGAGAGAGAGAGAGAGAGAGAGAGAGAGAGAGAGAGAGTCAGAGTATCAGAAAATTTTATTATTAATGGTATGACTTAAAAACTCCAATTTAAATAATGAAAATATGATGTACGATACTCAGAACAGAGTTACACTAGCTTATTACTTAGCTTGGGGTCATGTTTGATACAAAATTTACCCGGCGGAATCTGAGTTTGTAATGTATCAAGAGGAAGAAAATAAAACTGTTTTTTTTTATTTTCATGAATCCAACATCAAACTGTAAGTACTGATCTAAAGAGAGATCATGGGCCGGGTCGGGAGATTGTGTTGAAGACTTTAGGAATCGATTATCGGAATTTCAACATTATTTTCTTAAATAATCTGAAAGAGTAAAATCGTTTTAATTCGGGAAAAAATATTTCAAGAAAAATGCAGCATGAGATTAGTAACCGAAAAGGTTGCATTTTTTTCTGCAAGGAGTAAATCATAATATTGAGCGACGTGGGTCATACTCGATCTTGACCTCTTTATTTTTCTTTGTAAAGGCTATATATAAAGAAAGTAAATTGATTCGTTGTAAGGGTTTCTTTAAAATGTTCAGAATCATGCGTTGGGCGGACGGACGCACACGCGGGTGGACCGACATCTTCCAGAACTCGGTTACCGGCATAAATAACATATTTCTTTCCGCTGAGAAGGAAGCTCGAATAGGAAGTTTGATGGACGGATATCTCTCATTAGCCCCGAGGGGTGTTAAAATAATGAGACCAACTTTTAATTTGCTTATGTTGATGTATCATGATCCAATGGTAGCCTAGGTATAACACACCATTCTTTGTTTTTGTGTTTTTATCTATTTTATATTTTCAATCAATTTTGTAATACGCATCTTCAGGCTTGAAAATCGATCTTATCAAATTTGCGCAAAGATCTACATTTATACTAGTACAAAGATCTATGCTAAAAGTGAGAGTGAAATATCTACGCATCAGATGTTGACTTTTAAGCTAGAGTTCACAAATGATTACATGAATTGACGATGCGATAATCTGAGTGATAATCTGAGTGATATAATTTGTTGATTTTCAAATCTTGTAATCAAATACACAATAACTGCAAATGGAACACAATCTATATTCTGTAGATTGGAAACGATACATTTATAAGGCGCTAAAATGGATTGTTATTAGCTAACGACAACGTCTGTTGAAAATTTTTTTTCCAGATATCAATACGTTATCTATTCATTGATTTTAAAGTAACGCATATCCACAGGGGCCGTAGCGAGAATGTTTTATTTTCTTATTTCTAAAATTATTCTGCATATATCGAAATTTCATCCCCTTCCCTCAATCAGCTATAAGAAAAAAAATCTGGCTACGGCCCCTGCGTGCTCATTGTGAAATAGCTTCTGTATGTCGCCTGTCCCACACATTGTTTATGTGTCTGAGGCATTTTAAGATTAGAAACAACGTGAATGTTCTTTGGAATATCGAAGCTAACACTAAATTTACACTGATAAAAAAAATCATCGAAGTAAGCAATTTAAGACTGGAAGATGACAAGAAAATTTATTTCGCACGTCACTTTAAAAATCGTAGCAGTCGACACCCCCCCCCCCCACTGATCCCGCATAATACATTCATAATCTACATGTAAGGTAAGTGTAAATGTTATCCATATTTGTCATCGTATCGTGCATCGTGTAACGTGCATCCTATCGTATCAGGTAGCCTATGAAATCGTCGGAATTTCTTTTCCGTTTATCGTTAATGGTACGTTGATTTCGTTATCGATTCTTTAGTGAAAAGATGCATTCTAGAGGAATGATAAATATTCATATATATTCTTCTTTATACTTAATTTTACTGTAATGGGGGATATACAACTCAAAGGTAGGTGTAGAATAGTCGGTAGTTGATTGATCGATCGATGCCTTAAAGCTGAACTAAGTCTTTAAAAAAAACCATGACGTAGTAAATTTTTTTAGGGAACGGAAATTGTTAGAAGTGAAACTAACAATCTCCGTCCCCTAGCTAAAAATACACTTGGTCATGTGTTGATCTGAACTTTCCCCCTGATGACGTTTTGCATACTAATGTATCGTGACCCAAAATCCACTACCTCGAGTACTCGAGCGGTATATAAACAAGCCTGGACGCGTGGACATTGTCATTTGTATGAGATGTCGTCTACCTGTAAAGATGAGTTCAGAAATTAGTAAATTGCATAGAAAATCATACATTGAAATAGAAAATGGATAAAGTAATCATGAAATCTTCAGTTTTACTGAAATAATTAAAAGACGGGTACGTAATCTTGCGAACTTGTGGAAGGGGATGGGTGGGAGGGGGTTGTTTTAGAACGGGATGGGGACGGGACCGGGTGGGTAGGTTCTTTCATATGTTTTATATAAAATATTGCGAACCAAAAAGATGAATTCAAAATATTCATAGTTACATGTATTTACAATGTCAAAAAATTATATGCTACGTTTTACATTGATCAAAATTTGGTACATATGTGAAATAGTGTTGGGGTGGGATGTTGTTGGATTCAAGTATATCATTCAAACCAACAGACATGAAAGTAAATTGAAATGATTTTTCACAAACAAAGGAGATCAAATATACAAGTAGATGAAGAGAGAGCCCAATGTTTATGATCAACCAAGACATGTTGGGCCGGAAAGGGGGGGGGGGGGTTAAGTTATTGAAAATTTATATTATCTGAAGTGAAATAGTATATTGATCAGTGTTTACTGCTAAAAGTTTACATCAAAGAATGGCATGCAATTTATTACACGGAAGAGTAGTTGGGAGGGGGATGCCGGTGTGTGTGTGTGGGGGGGGGGGGGGAGGGGGATGTTATATCGAAACATTGTCATGCAAAAAAGCACAATAAAAGTACATACATTAACACACTAAAATACAATAGTTAAATTCTTCTATAATATTCTATTTTCATTACATACGATTTTGTTACATATACCTGTATACTGTGAAAGGCAAGTACATAGCTGTTTCTCTGCATTTTCCTCTTATCAAAATTTCTTTTAGAAAATGTAATTAATCAGCTAAATTTCGAGAATACAAAACTGCATGATAATTATAGTGTTTTACTTACATGATATTTTAGAAAATACAATCCAATACAGGCCTATGGTCGGTATACAGTTTTCTACAACAAACATGACCTCATTGTGTAGACACATGTGGAAATCGCGTGTTCGATTAATTTATTCGCATAATGAAAATGGGCTTTTATAAATTCATATCAATTAAAATATACATGTATACTAGTTACCGAATATTTGAATAAGCTTCATTATCCATTGGAATTTATATTTATGATCGTTTGTATGATTATTTCCATTGATGTGTTAAAGGGGGGGGGGTAAACGTGGAGACCTTGGGATGCAACAGATGGAATTCGCATTGGAAATGGGAAAGAAACAATTTATAGAATTCTTGACAATCCTATTTATCAATAGTTTATAGGTTTCCTTTGTGTTGAAACTATTTTTCGTCGAACAACTCTACCTGGGCCATGTCTTGGATCCGTTTCCTCCCATATATATGCCCATAAGGGGACACCCCACCCCTACACTGACAGCGACGACTTAGAAACAGCCCCCTCCCCGGAAAATGTATAGATCGCTTTAATTCATCAAAATATGAGCCATTTTGATTTAGATGTATCATTCTTTATTTTGTTCCAAACATAGAACATAAGGATAACGAAATTTTGATCTTACTTATTATTTACAAGACAAGTATTACTGAAGCTCTAATCGAACACGCGGTTTTTTCACATGCGTGTAAAATGGTAACATGTGTACCGATCATTTGTAATATAGGATTGTATTTGCTTTATCAACATGTAAGTAAAACCATGCAATGTGAAGTTTTTTATTCTGATATAATTTTAGAAGATTGAGACAATGGACTTGTTAAAAATAAATTTTGAAATTAGGAAATTTTTGTATTTTAGACGTTTAGTAAACAGGTACAATGTAAATATATAATGTGGGTCACTAAGTGTATTTATGTAATTGTGTAAGATACAGCTATACTGAAAATGACTATTTTATAGGCAGAAATAGCTAAGAAGCATTTCACTATGTAAAAGAGTGTAATTTTGAATTACATTTGGAGTATGCATTACTTCCTCCCTGTAACGCGCAACCCCCCCCCCCCTCCCCCACCCGCGAACTCGAAACCTCACAACGCTTCTTTTTCCCAGATCTTTTTTCGTCCGGATCTATTATGTAAATTAAAAGCAAATAATATTTCGCTTCATATGTTTTATTTCAACGCTTTGATTTTGGGCTACCATTCGATCACCCCCCCCCCCGAACCCCAAACCCTCTTGATCTGTCCACATTTTGAAACATTGAGTTCCCTACATGCATATGCATTGTGATAGGTTTGTGATCATGTTATCTTTGTAAATAATAATTTGTTATTTACTACATTTCATGATGATTTACTTGTAGCAAATCTCCCCCCCCCCCCCCAAACTTTTCCAATCTGTACCTTAATTTTGATTTTTAAACATAGTACTTGTATTTATCATAATGCATACGCCATAATTTCTTTTGGAGGTGCTGTGTATGTGAAACATGTTCCGGAACCCCCCCCCCCCCCCCAACTCCCGTCCCCCGAGTTCCCCTCCCTCTATCACGTACCCGGGGCAGATCTCATTCATTATAACTATATATGAGAAAATAATTTTATTCTTATTTGAAAATTATATATTTTAATGTATGATTTTCTATGCAATTTACTAATTTCTTAACTCATCTTTACAGGTAGACGACATCTCATACAAATGACAATGTCCACACGTCCAGGCTTCTTTATATACCGCTCGAGTACTCGAGGTAGTGGATTTTGGGTCACGATACACTAGTATGCAAAACGTCATCAGGGGGAAAGTTCAAATCAACACATGACCAAGTGTATTTTTAGCTAGGGGACGGAGATTGTTAGTTTCACTTCTAACAATTTCCGTTCCCTAAAAAAAATTACTACGTCATGGGGTTTTTTAAAGACTTAGTTCAGCTTTAACATATTACCTGGTCGATGTGCATAGGTTATATCCTTCTGACTGAGTGACATCAGTATTACCGCATACACAGACGCCTCGCTTGACCTGTAACATGCCCTGTCAATCTGGTCACTGTGTTTTTCTTGTTATTTTATGGCGACTTGGGTAAAGTAAATGAAAATGATAGATTCGAAGTCACGGATTTGATAAACAAACAAAAATGTTTGTACGAGTGTTTTCTTATTTTCTAATAATACGAATACTATCTATTATCGTACATATATTAACATTAAACGTACATATATTTTGTAACTCACACATTCATATCCTATCGTATCGTGCAAAGTTAAATTGTTTGATTTTTCGTGTTTATGCGCCGTATGATGCAAGCTATTGTGCATTATTTAACGTTCATTCTATCGTTCGTGTAGGGCATAGTATAAAGTGTTTCCTTTTGTATCGTGCATCGTGTAACGTGCATCGTATCGTATCCTTTCGTGTCGTTTCCTATCGTGTATCAGGTATATCGTGTTAGTTTGTGTATCCTATCGTAACATGCGTGTATCACATCGTATCATGCGTGTATCACATCGTATCATGTATCTTGTATGGTCTGTAGTTTACTGACACAAAACTTGTGTCACATTTATAGTGGGATTGATATGTTACATGCCAAAAATAACCATTTCACGAAATGATGAAATAATACATTTTAGCAATTTTCAAAATTGATTTACTTCCATTGCCATCAAGAATGACAATAATGATTATGATAACATAAACGATTGCAAGATGTGACTTCAATGGACATGAAAAACCTGTGGTAACTTTCACATTGCATCTGTTGCCTAGCAACCAAATTCAATATAAAAGAAAATTAGGCGATTTTTAAGTTCAGATGATAGACATTATATGCAAAATAGAAATGGTAATATAATTTGGTAATTTTATTTTTGATCTATCATCATTATTTTCACATTATAGCAAATGAAACAATTTTAGGGTAGATCTAACCACTAGTAACATAGATATGTTTTGCTCAGTGATCTAATAAATAATCATTTCACTAATATACCTTAAGTTTATCTTCTGGATAACATAAACCTCTACAGTGTGTATTTCTTTAATACTTGTAGTTGTTGCTTATTTAATTGTCGAATCAAAGATATTCTTTTCATTTTTCATATTCATTTCATATTAATGTAAACGTCTTCAAATTGAATCATTTAAGAACAGATAAATTGGCAACATGGACCAGACATGCACGTTTCGGGTACTTAACCCTCGTCAGTGATCTTCAAATCTAAACAATGTATTATGCCAAAAAAGTATGAAAGTTACTATGTCGAAAAAGCATTTTGAAAGACGTAGCAGAATGGGTGGGATATGATGCTACAGGACCCACGTTTTAGAAATTTCAAGAAATTTTGATAACAGAAATTTTAGATTGCGTTGAAAAAACGATGAACCGAAATTGATCGAACTTGGCTACATGTACCCTCGGGGACTCCTGGTCCACCAGCAGTGACACTCACCAAGTGGTATAAATGTAAACGTCTTCAAATTGAATAGCATCATTTAAGAACAGATAAATTGGCAACATGGACCAGACATGCACGTTTCGGGTACTTAACCCTCGTAAGTGATCCTCAAATCTAAACAATGTATTATGCCAAAAAAGTATGAAAGTTACTATGTCGAAAAAGCATTCCGAAAGACGTAGCAGGATGGGTGGGATATGATGCTACAGGACCCACGTTTTAGAAATTTCAAGAAATTTTGATAACAGAAATTTTAGATTGCATTGAAAAAACGATCAACCGAAATTGATCGAACTTGGCTACATGTGCCCTCGGGGACTCCTGGTCCACCAGCAATGACACTCACCAAGTGGTATAAATGTAAACGTCTTCAAATTGAATAGCATCATTTAAGAACAGATAAATTGGCAACATAGACCAGACATGCACGTTTCGGGTACTTAACCCTCGTCAGTGATCTTCAAATCTAAACAATGTATTATGCCAAAAAAGTATGAAAGTTACTATGTCGAAAAAGCATTCCGAATGACGTAGCAGAATGGGTGGGATATGATGCTACAGGACCCACGTTTTAGAAATTAGTGCATTTTACTTAATGACATACCTGGTCCAACCTCTAGCTTGCTAGGGGTCAGTCGATGCTCAATATATGTTCTATTGTAAGTGCTGTTGAGTTTATTGTCAGGATCTTCTTTATCTCACATAACAGGCATCATGTTGAAAACACTTATAGGACTGGAGCGAATACTTTTACCATGTATTGAATGGGCTAAGTGAGCATTGGAAACCATATAGTATGCTAAACATATGAAAGTTATCACTCTATCTCATTGAGAAATAATCTAACTTCCCTGCCTCTCAGTAATGCGTTACAGTTCTCATTTTTGAAACGCGTAGCAACGACATATCAAACACCAAAATGAGCATTATATATCGTGAATATTTATTAAAGCATGACTGCACTCGGAAAAAGATGAAATTCCCGTCACTCGTGTAATTTTTTATGTCTCATCAGATCATGACCTTTTATTCTGACTTTATGAAAAGATAATCAAGATTATCTCCTCATATTAATGATGGTAAAGGTACTCAATGGTATTCAAGATCATTTACCTGAAAATGCATATTCATGTTTAACGTCTTCAAATTCATTAGCATCATTTTAAAGCAGATATATTTACAGCATGGACCAGACATGTGTGTTTTCTGAGCAATTTTCCTAGAAGGTTCCCGCCCGTAAAATGTAACATACTTACTATGAACTTATTGTTCCATCAAAAGGATCAAAGATAGACAACATCACTATCAAAAATATGATTCTACTGTCACCAGACGCACACTAGGCTTGGTACTTGACCAATCTACAGTCTTGTACCAGCGCATTCTTAAAACTTGCACTCTGACTGACTGTGACGACGGGACTCAATGACGGGCCCTGTCCAAACCTCTTTAGAGAAGACAGAGCCCCGACCACCTGTTCTGTCTGAATGTCAGTCGGACTCCTCGGGTGATAACATACATGAGCTCGCTACAGCCGGCAAAGCACGGACTGTATTACGTACGCCCTCTTTTTATATCCATTTACATATTCATCGGTGTTGCTTGGGCCCCTGCGTTTTGCGGTCTTGTTTGTGTGTGGTCATCTGACAGTGAGGAGGTTGTTTTACACCACAATTGTACGTTCTTCGAGACCTCTGGGTAATCGGAAAAGTGGAAGGGTTGTGCGCACGTTATCCAGGACAACAACACCTTCTGCTATTTGCGTGGCAGATGGCCGTCCTAAGTCGGCACCGGTTGCCCATTGGTCTCGTTGGTTTATGTGTAGTCCTTTGTGTTTAAAGTTTCTGTGTTGTATGTTGACGTTCATTGTCCCTTATGCGTCTCTTTCTGTGCTTGTCTGCTTTGTGTTTTTGCATTGGGTGTTTTGGGGTTTCGTTGTAGGTGCTGCAACCTGGTGTTGTTGGAGATCCCCTCCTTTATTATAAAATTGATGAATCTAAAAAAATTATTTTTAATATATAAAACTATGAATAGAAACACAAACACTCGTTTACACAAATTTTCGGCCCTTTGACCTTTATCAAGTGTAAAACGGCAAGTAAAACTATGAAAAAAAATGCTCATTTTGTTTTTAGTATACACTTTATTGTGAATTACGAATGAACAAAACACATTTCAATGAAAAGTAAGGAATGTTAAAGAATATACCTCAACCAACAGATTAGTAGAAACAACATTGTAGGATATACAAATATACTGCATCTGTTAGCAAACATAAGCATTATGAGATCAGATATATAACTAGAAATTCCGACAGCTACAATGGACGGACTAACAATTCGCTATTCAAAATCAATATTTGTTAAGTAAGAATTGCAGACAAATATTTTGAAGGTAAGTATAATATCAAGACAACATCAAGCTAACAAGACAAAGGAAGATGTTTAATCCCCTTAGGCATAATCATAAGAATAGTTACAGGTATAATGATGAGAAAGTGATGAAAAATTAACAGATAATAACTATTATTAGAGGAAAGCAATCATGTTTTGAAAAAGAGACAATGTCAACAGAAAATAGGAAGGAAACGACCTCGCATAGAAACTTGGTTTCATTGTTAATTTTTGAAGGGCTTATGTTACAATTCTATATCATTATCAAATGGATGCAAAAATGAGATGTTTTATCTTACATTTTCGTCTTCATAAATTCATTATTTGAGGTAAATCTATTTTGTCATCGATTAGCACTAATGAGGCATTATACAATTTTATACTTTTACTAAGGTAAGACAATATTCTCCAAGCCCGTAGGGCGAGATGAATATCGTTTTAGAGGGGAACAAAACATTGTAATCTTGACAAAACGTGCCAAAATCGGAGCAACTGACATTAATGTCTCAGAGAATTTATCATCATAAGGTGTACAGTTTACCTGAAATGAATCTCAAAATTTCAGTAAACATTTTGTTGGTAAAACTTGTAATTTTTTTGTTAGGCTTTCTTTGCTATTTTGACGTTTGAACACCTAGTTACCTATTTCGCGTCAAAGACGGACACCACGTGACATACATACTGTGACGTCATTGGCTGTAATCAGTATGAAGCGTGATAAAATTCAGAGTACGTGCTGCTCCATTTCTTTACTTGATTTTTTTTATTTCACATGACTGAGAGAAGATTTTCTAGAACAGAACATTTGAAAAAGGCTAGTGCTGGTGAAATGCTTTCTGACTTTTCGACTGCTAACCAAAAAAAGAAATATATCGAAGGGAGCGAAAACATCATAGAGGATAAGGGAAAGTAAGTCAGACAGGAAATCAGACTGAACACGCCCGTCTACTCCGTTAAATTTTATTGAAAATCCCTCTATAATCGTCAGGATATACAAGATTAAATGAGGAATTTCCACCAGAAGCACACCTGTTATTACAAGACAAAATATTTTGTTCATCATAAGCATCCTATTACTATTTTTCTTTACAAAAACGGCTGACCCTTCGAACGAATCAATTTGTTGCTTTTTCATCCTCCATAATTTAACCAGCAGAATTGCATTCAAAATTCCTAAACATATAGTGCATGCCATTGTGATGAAAGTTTCGATCATTGTGCTTGTGTAATGGATGTTTGTCATTAACCCACTATCTTCAGAAATAATGACAATGTTCTCATAAGAACATACCTCATATATTTGGTATCGACCATCACCTCTGATGTCTTGAACGACATAATCGGTTGTCTGTCCAAAGGCTTTGAAATTTAGCGCAAAAACTATCAAAATGGACATTACCAATATGCCTGAACAATAGATTTTGTTTCTCGTACTTGAGAACCACACTCTTGTTTTGAATGGATAGTATACGCTGCAGAACCGGTTGATCGCTAATAGAATGTGCCAATTCAAGGCTATAAAGTGGCAAGTTTTTGTAAATAGGTCAAAGATGAGTAAGTAAATAAAGCACCATGGGTAAAGCATTGGCGATGCAGGATCATAGTATTGGGTGAACACAATATTCAAAGGAATCAATATAATTCTTGGTAGACATTTGACAAACGAGCAAAGGAAAAACACATCACTGACAAATACTCTGATTGTGAGTCTGACCAATAAAAGAGCAGAAAATATCAGAACCAGTAAACTCATGAGCCCCACTGCCGGCTGGACATATGTGATATAGGTGGACTTCATGCCCGTCATAAACGTCCCCAACCGGAAAGCATTTATCTCCCTTTGGTTGCTTACATCTATCTGCTCTATCATGCCATTCGCCAGGTCGAGGAGACGTGGAAAAGAATGATTCTGATGACTGAATGCCATTTATCTGAAAGAATAAAATGATTATGTTATGCATTGTATACATGCGGTTGACCATCGGTCTCGTTGTTGTATATGTAGTTTTTAGCTTCTAGTGTTTCAATTTCAGCATTACAAACTTTCCTTTTCTGAGTAACAACATCCCTTCATCGCCTGCTTATGGCGTGTTCATACCTCAGTTGATACGCTATGCCAGAGAATGTACCAAATATACGGATTTTGTTCTGAGAGCTAGGCGTCTTTCAGATTGTCTTCTCAGTCATGGATATGTTTGTGACCGACTTACATCGTCACTGAGGAAGTTCTAGGGTCGATATGGGGAAGTCGTCATACACTATGATGTCCCACTCTCCAGAATGGTGGATGATATTCTGTCAAAGACCTTTTGAACCATCCAACCAAAGATTGTACTCTATGTCTTCAGAAATGGAAGTTACCGGATGTGACACTTCTATCGAATTGAAGCGGTGGGTGTTGCATGCAAGCAGGAGATGTTTTCTCTTTCTGGACACCTGGTCTCACTCTCATATCCGGGAGTCCGCTTCTTTTCATGTGGTGGAGATTTTTGTTTGTTTGCTTTGGTTTCTGTTATATCCTGATTTTGTATTCCTTCGGTTTCTGATTTTCTGAATTATCGATTTTGTGCTGTATACAGGGATATGGTCATTATCCATATTTGTCATTGTACCAGCGCATTCTTAACAATTGCATTTTGACTGACTGTGGTATTAATATATAGTTTTCGCGCACTGTTCTGAAAGCGCAAAAAGTGTGTACGCCCTTCTAAAGTTGAGGTTTAAATTCTAAAAAATAAAAACCAGAGGGCGCTGGTGAAATGAATTTCGGCGGAAATAGAAACCAGAGGGCGCTGGTGAAATGAATTTCGACGGCCAATGAAAAGCACTTTGGGTGAAAGCAACACTGATGAGAATTAAATATTCGAAACACGTGTCTGGTGCATAATAAATTGGTTTGAGATTTTCTTCGGAAGGTATAAATATGGAGCACTACCATATCATTAAACTTTTACAGCAGTTTCTATTTCTTTATGAACCAGACCTGAGTACAATCAATGCATCTAGACCTACAAATGAGTTAAAGAAGATCCTGACGATAATCTCAACAGCACTCTCAAAAGCGCACGAAATTGAACATCAACGGACCCCTAGCAAGTTAGGGTGAGACCTGATGTCCGGGAGGAGGAAAACGCATGTGTCATGCACAAAAAAGAAAACAATATATGAAATACATGCACTGTATGAGGTTATGTCTATATAGAAAGTGTTATGGCGACCTTGTCAGGGCAAATTATTTAAAAAACTTACTGTCAGACCCCTCTCGGGGAACTATTTATGAGCCCCACAAGTGCGACACAAATGAGTTAAAGAATATCCTGACGATAAACTCAACAGCACTCTCAATAGAGTACAAAATTGAGCATCGACGGACCCCAAGCGAGCTAGGGATGGAACCAGATGCCCGGGAGGAGGAAGCATTCCCTAGTTGCTAGTCGCACCCGCCGTCGCTGTTCATGCACGAAAATGAAAACAATATATAAATACATGCACTATCTGAGATTATATCTATAAAGAAAGTGTTATGGTGACCATGTCAGGGAAAATTACTCAAAACACATACTGTCAAACCCCTCGTTTGGGAACTTGTTTTTCCGAGCTCCAAACGGCAATGGGAATAAGTGTAAAACAAATGAGTTAAAGAAGATTCTAGCGATAATCGCAACAGCACTCACAATAGAGCACAAAATTGAGCATCGACGGTACCTAGCAAGCTAGTGATGGGACCAGGTGCCAGGGATGAGTAAGCATCCACTCTTGGCTAGCCGCACCTGTCGTTGATGTTCATGCACGAAAATGAAAACAATATATCAAATACATGTACTGTCTGAAGTTATGTCTATAAGAAAGTGTTATGCAGACCATGTCAGGAAAACTTATTCAAAACACTTACCCTACTGTGAAACCCCTCGCGTGGAACTTTTTTCGAGCTCCACACGAGGAAGGGCATAATTGTGAAACAAATGGGTTAATTAAGATCCTGACGATAAGTTCGACAGCACTTACAATAGAGCACAAAATATTGAGCATCGACGGACCCCTAGCAAGGTAGGGGTGGAACCAGTTGAAAACTCAGTGCAGCCAGATTTAATGTTTAATCGTTAATATGCATCCCAACAATGTGAAAATGGCAGTCGATCTTACAACTAGAGAGGTCAATACAGCATTCTTCTCATCATTTAGTACTGAATCTGTAGCTTTTTGCAAGAACATTTATTTGAATTTTCAACATCTAGATTTTCAGATAAATCACGAAGAGTACAAATTAACCCTCTGGCACTACTGATATCATGGGCACATGACGTGCGGTACGATAAAATAATAAAATAAAGAAATAAAAAGATAAAATAATACAAAAAGGAAAAGTAATCGTTGAAATAAAGACATTAATATTCTAAAAATAATAAAAAGTGATACTCACAAAAAATCGTGTTACATGGTCTATAGTTTAATTTCAACACATTCATGAGAAAAAAAACCTGATCCGTTTTGACATTGCAACTTTATCGGGTTAACGCGGAGGTTGTTCGACAATTATTACATATGTGTGGAGATCGTGATTTCCGACAATTTGAAATGTTCAAACGATATCGGAGCATTGCTGTGGCTACACAGTAAATAACCTATGTCACGGTCGGAGCATTACTGTGGCTACACAGTAAATAACCTATGTCACGGTCGGAGCATTACTGTGGCTACACAGTAAATAACCTATGTCACGGTCGGAGCATTACTGTGGCTACACAGTAAATAACCTATGTCACGGTCGGAGCATTACTGTGGCTACACAGTAAATAACCTATGTCAAGGTCGTATTACACGTGATATGTAAAGGATATGTTAGGTAAATAATGTCTTAATCTACTTTATATGAATTTATTTTAGGCCTTTCATTTGACCATCATTATCAATGATGTGATCAGAACAGAGTTATATTGAGAGAGCACTTAAGCCGAACATTTTCGATGCTCACCACACATTATGATATAATGGTGCATGGACAGATACATCATTTCTGTTTACTTGCACTCTGAAAATGCGTAAATTCTAGAAGAACGATATTCTAGATATGACCTAAATATTCTAGATATTACATAAAAATTCTAGATATGACCTAAACATTCTAGATATGATTTAAAATGTACATGGGTCCGCTCACCAGATTCTTGTTTGTGATGTCACCTTACAGTGAGAAGTTTCATGTTCATAAAACAATTGTGTGTCTATGGAGACCTCTGTGTATCCGGATAAAAGGGAGGGATGTGTGCACGTAATCCGGATAACCACACCATTTCCTACTAGCAGATGGCCGTTCAAAGTCTGCGTCGGTTGCACATTGTGTACACCACGCTTCCTCACGACAAAATAAATGACGACTGTCCAAACTTATTAAATGGTGTTTTGATCGAGAGGGAAATCTTATATTTGTGCATCTGAATTGAAGGGTTTCTTTTCCGCGACATATTACAAATAATAAAAATCATGTACATGTGGTAACCTGTGTATTGCCTTGTCTTTCCTTCTGGACAATATATATGTAAGATTTGGTGTGAAACTCTACAAGAAGGTTGTAGGGATGGGTACAGATTTATTTTTATACACGCATGAAAAGAAATTTATCCAAAATATTCAAAAGCAAAGAAAAATGATGTGAAATTGTCTCATTGGTACTACTAGGTACCTGGATGAGATTCTTACTATCGACACTCCTGTTTTTGAAAAGTATAAAAATGTTATTTATCAACAAGAATTGATTCTTAACAAGGCAAACGCTACAACACAGAAACACCATTTTTGGACCTAAATATCAAAATTGTTAATTGAGAGATTCATACATGTGTGTATGACAAAAGAGATGATTTTGGATTAAGCGGCGGCAGAGCACGGATTGTATTACGTACGCCCTCTTTTTATATTCATTTACATACTCATCTGTGTTACTTGGGCCCCTGCCTTTTGCGGTCTTGTTTGTGTGTGATGATAGATGACAGTCCTTAGTCGGCACAGAATGCCCAATGGTCTCATTGGTTAATGTGTAATCATTTGTGTTTGATATTTCTACGTGATACGACGTTCCTTGTGCCATTTGCTTCTCTTTCTTTGCGTATCTGTTTTGGGTTCTTGCAGTGGGTATTTTAGGGTTTTGCTGTTGGTACTTCAATCGGGTATTGTTGGAGATCCCCTCCTTTCAGATATCACATGGATCATGTTACATATATGATGCAAGTTATAGTATTGAAATAAATAGCGCCATCCTGAATTAAAATTAAATCCACACTATAATTCAAAAATGCAATTTCATTTACCAAAGAAGCCAGTCAAATATAATCTGTTGTGGAATATGGATAGAAGCAAGAAATTGTACTTCAAGGTATCCATTATACAAATATCATATAGTTAGAATCATCGCATATATTTACCTAAATATACAAGAACTTGTTGCTATCGCCCAAGCCATGGGAACTATTGAGACACAAGCCTGCCAAACATAATCTGTTGTGGAATATTGATAGAAGCAAGAAATTGTACTTCAAGTTATCCATTATACAAATATCATATAGTTAAAATCATGGCATATGTTTACCTAAATATACCTTATACAATATAAGAAATAGTTTCGATCGCCTAAGCCATGGAAACTATTTAGACATTGCGGAATATTACCGATATAATTTTTACACTTTTTAAGTAGACGATAATCCAGCGAGATCTCCATTTGTTTTGAATATTTTCCCCTGACATGGTCGCCATAGTACATTCTATATGGACATAACCTCAGACAGTACAGTGCATGTATTTTACATATTGTTTTCATTTTCGTGCATGAACATCGACGGCGGGTGCAGTTAGCCAAAAGGGGATGCTTACTTCTCGCGGGCACCTGATCCCACCTCTAGCTTGCTAGGGGTCCGTCAATGCTCATTTTGGTACTCTATTGTGAGTGATGTTGAGATTATCGTCATGCAGGAACTTTTTAACTCATTTGTACATTGGATGATAAACGTCTTTAAATTCAATGGCATCATTTAAAACCTGAAAAATTTACAGCATGGACCAGACATGCACGTTTCGGTTACTAAACCCTCGTCAGTGATCCTCAGTCTAAACAATGTAATACGGCCAAAAAGTATGAAAATTATTATGTCCAAAAATGTACCAAAAGACGCAGCAGAATGGATGGGATATGATGCTACAGGACCCACGTTTTAGAAATGTCAAGAAATTTTGTAACAGAAAATTTCAAATGCGTTGAAGAGACACACGATCAACCGAAGTTGATCGAACTTGTTAAACCACTTTTCTAGACATTATAAAAGGAAGAACACCCAGAGTAAACAGATGAAAATTAATGAGGACAGACAATGAAGTAGAAAATAAAACGTACCTGTTGAATATGTCGAATATTAGAAAATAAATATTCTATTGTTGTTGTGCTGTCAGTCGGTTATGAACTCCATCGAATAATGACGTCATATGTGTACTGTCAACTAAAGCGCAATATGGAAGAGAGACTGACAACATTAAAAAAACGTCCCCTGGAACCTCACATGAAATTTTTGAATTCCCTACTGGATAAAATGTATTTATACGATCGTATATATGATGTAAAAAATGAAGGAAAAAATCCTTAAAACCATTTTTGTTTCATCAGGTTAAATTACCGATGAAATAATTGGATACTGTTAAGATAAAACGATTGAAAAAATCAAAAGTCGTCAATTTTTTTAAGTATATAAAAACGATACTTCTCACTTAATATTGTATCGTTATAAGTCGATGAAGGTAAACAAAAGAACTTTTCTCATTATGCACCTACCTATATAAAAATAGCTCTATTCAAATATGGAAATCAAAATTCATTTTGATATAGAGGTTCGTTAAATTAAGACGTATATTGTTAAAGAACATTACATTTTATTATCACTATTCGTTTTTATTTCTTGTTTGGTAGTAATGACCATCGATTCTGTGTATTCCATCCGTTTAAAGACACTTAAGCGAGTATATCTACTGTTGATGCTGTACAATGAAAATAAAATACGTAATAATGTAATTTTGTTGCCCATGTTTTTGAAAGACTGGGGGTAAAAGATATTCAAATGACAAATATGGATAATGGCCATATCCTCATACACAATACAAAATCGATAATTCAGAAAATCATAAACCTAAGGTATACAAAATCAGGAATAAACAGGAACCAAAACGAAAAAAAAAAAAAAAAACAAAAACCTCCACCATATGAAAAGAAGCGAACTCCAAAAAATGGGAATGAGACCTGTTGCACAGGAAGAGTCAGCATCTTATGCTTGCATGCAACACGTGTCGCTTCAATTCGGTGGAATTGTCACATTCGGGTACTTCCATTTCGGAAGATAAAGAACATTTTGTGTTTTGATCATTGAAAAGATCTAAGACAGATTCTGGACAATGGGACATCATAGTTTATGCCGAGTTCCCCGTATTGACCGTAGAACTTCCTAAGTGAGGATGTTAATTGTTCACAAACGTATTCCTGACTGAGAAGCTTATCGTAAAGACGCCTAGCTCTAAGAACAAATGAAAAATATGAATAATGACTATATCCCTGTATTCAGCACAAAATCGATGATTCAGAAAATCAGAAACCGAAGGCATACAAATGTTAAACGTCTTCAAATTTAATAGTATCATTTAAGCACAGATAAAATTTGCAGCATGGACCAGACATGCATGTTTCGGGTACTTAACCCTCGTCAGTGATCCTCAATCCTAAACAATGTAATACGACCAAATATTGATTAAGTTATTATGTCTAAAATGTACCGAAATGAGTACAGGATGGATGGAATAATATGATGCTACAGGACCCACTTTTTAGAAATTTCAAGTAATGTTGATAACAGAAATTTTCAAATGCGTTGAAGAAACGATCAACCGAAGTTGATCGACCTTGGCTACATGTGTCCTCGGGTACTCCTGGTCCACCGGCAGTGCCTCTCATCAAGTGGTACAAATGTTAAACGTCTTCAGTTTAAATGCATCATTTAAGCACAGATAAAATTTGCAGCATGGACCAGAGATGCACGTTTCGGGTACTTAACCCTCGTCAGTGATCTTCAATCCTAAACAATTTAATACGACCAAATATTGAGAAAGTTATTATGTCCAAAATGTACCGAAAGACGTAGCAGGATGGTTGGAATATGATGCTACAGGACCCACATTTTAGAAATTTCAAATAATTTTGATAACAGAAATTTTCAAATGCGTTGAAGAAACGATCAAGCGAAGTTGATAGAACCTGGCTACATGTGTCCTCGGGTACTCCTGGTCCACCAGCTGTGACACTCACCAAGTGGTACACATGTTAAACGTCTTCAAATTTAATCAGGATAAAACATGAACCAAAGCAAGCAAACAAAAACCTCCATCATGTGAAAAGAAGCAAACTCCCGATATTGGAGTGAGACCAGGTGCCAATAAGAGTACGCATCTCCTGCTTGCATGCAACACCCGCTGTTTCAATTCGGTAGAACTGTCACATCCGGTTACTTCGATTTCGGAAGACATAGAGTACAATATTTGGTTGGATGATTCAAATGGTATTTGACAGAATATCATCCACCTTTCCTCCAAACACCACAAAAATGTTGTCGATATCAGAAAGTTTAACATCTGAATAATATCTGTTTCAGTGTACTTATTTTCAGAATCGGACTTTTCTTTTACAAAGTAGGTTTTGTCATAGTTATCAACAATGAATTTGAGTTCTGGATAAAAAATCTTAACACTGCAGCGCCCTATGGGTGCAACGATAATATCAGCAGCATAGGAAACTTAACAAGTCCCGGTCGGTAAATGTGACTAGCTTATTCAACAGACAACAAAGAAGACCTCGAAGTCATGGCACTTGTAAATATGATAGGCCTGAGATACATAGTTTCTCCTTCGATGACTTGTATTCTTGCATTCTTAAGAAATACTGATTGATTCAGACTTAATATCATTCTTGCATTCTTAAGAAATACTGATTGATTCAGACTTAATATCATTGTTGCATTCGCACAGAATAAACTTTATCAAGTTGTTAAAAACATCCCACCTAAAAAACGATTCTTAAAAATTTCATTTATTAACAAAGGATTCGATCTTCTTAACATCTCTAATATTTTTCGGGATCATCGTGTACAAAGTGCTATTCCTCAATATTTTGAAAATTTAGAACCTCCTCTTATTTGTTACAAATATAAGAGACCTATTCGAAATTTCGTTTTTAACTACAACAAAGTTACATCAGATCCTAAAATACTTGAATCATGTCCTGCTTCTTGAGAATGTGCAACATCTGAATATCTATATAAACCAGCTGGTCATATTATTACAGGTGACTTTTCAATTATCCAAGACAGGCAGCTCCGTGGTCTTCTCAAAAAAGGACCTAAGTATAGAATATTATCCAAGATAGATTTTATTAAATGTCGCGAAGTACTAAAGGAAGCCTTAGATAACTATACCAAACGATGGTGTAAATCGGAAGGAGTCGAATCGCATTCTCTGAATGACTGGAAAAACCTCATTTTGGACATTACTGACATTCGAATAGACAACTTCCACAAAAATCCTCATCTTTTTGAAAATCCAAGTTCTAGATCTGAAAGATATTTTAAATCCAAATTACGTAATTTACATGAAAAATTTGTCTTCGCTCCTGCAGATAAAGCAGCCAACAACACCATAATCATATGAAAACTTTACTATATATCAACTTTAGTTTCGGAACTTTCGTCTACAAATACTTATATCAAAAGCAATGAAAGTGTCCCTAACATTTTGAGCAAACATAGCAGTGAAAGTTCTTCATTCAACATCCCTATTTCTAAATTGGATCTTCCTACAATATACTGCATACCAAAACTGCACAAATCTCCTTACAAATTTAGATACATTGCTAATTCTAGCAACTGCTCAACTACAAGTTTGTCTAGACATCTGACGTCAGCCCTCACGGCGGTAAAGGAACACGTTGCAAAATATTGTGAAACTGTTCTTAACAGGAATGATGTAAATTTATTTTGGTCTATAAAAAATTCCGGGGATGTGATTGACAAGATAAAATCTAGAAATTTTCAAGCCAATACGATTGCTTCATACGATTTTTCAAATATGTACACCACGCTTCCTCACGACAAGATCAATGATCAATTGTCCAAACTCATTAAATGGTGCTATAATCGAGAGGGGAAAATTTATATTTGTACATTTGAATCAAAGGGTTTCTTTTCCGCTACAGAATACAAATCATACAAATCATGGACATGTAGCGACATGTGTAGTGCCTTGTCCTTCCTCTTGGACAACATTTATGTAAGATTTGGTGAGAATCTCTACAAGCAGGTTCTAGGGATTCCTATGGGTACAAATTGTGCGCCTCTTGTTGCAGATTTATTTTTATACACATATGAAAAGGAATTTATTCAAAATCTTCAAAAGCAAAGAAAACATGATGATGTGAAATGCTTCACTGGTACTTCTAGGTACCTGGATGATATTCTTACTATCGATAATCCTGTTTTTGAAAAGTATAAAAATGTTATTTATCCACAAGAATTGACTCTAAACAAGGCAAACTTTACAGACACTGAAACACCATTTTTGGACCTAAATATCAAAATTGTCAATGGAGAAATTCATACAAGTGTATATGACAAACGAGATGATTTTGGATTCAACATAGTAAATTTTCCCTGGCTTGACGGTGATGTCCCTACAAGCAACGGAGTATATTACTTTGGGTATTTCACAACCTGCATTTTATGGTGACATAATTAACAAAATAAGAAGGATCAAAGGTAGACAGCATATGTATCGAAAATGCGTCAGAATCATCAAAAGCCTTTTATACCGTGGATATGATCCTAATGTCACCAGACGGACACTAAGCTTGGTACTTGACCAATATACAGTCTTGTACTAGCGCATTCTTAAGACTTGCACTCTGACTGACTGTGACGACGGGACTCCATGACGGGCCCTGTCCAAACCTCTTTAGAGAAGACAGGGCCCCGACCACCTGTCCTCTCTGAATGTCAGTCGGACTCCTCGGGTGATAACATATATGAGCTCGCTACAGCCGGCAGAGCACGGACTGTATTACGCACGTCCTCTTTTTATATCCATTTACATATTCATCTGTGTTGCTCGGACCCCTGTGTTTTACGGTCTTGTTTGTGTGTGGTCACCTAACAGTGAGGAGGTTGTTTTACACCATAATTGTGCGTTCTTCGAGACCTCTGGGAAATCGGAATAGTGGGAGGGTTGTGCGCACGTAATCCAGGATAACCACACCGTCTGCTATTTACGTGGCACCAGTTGCCCATTGGTCTCGTTGGTTTATGTGTAGTCTTTTGTGTTTCATGTTTCTATGTTGTGAGCTGGTGTTTCTTGTCCCTTTTGCGTCTCTTTCTATGGGTATCTGTTCTGTGTTTTTTGCATGGGTGTTTTTGGATTTTGCTGCGGGTGCTTCAACCTAGTGTTGTTGGAGATCCGCTCCTTTCTTTTTGGTTCTATTTTTGAATGAGCCTCTATTCCTGCATTATATTCGTACCAATTTATAATCTGTTCCTTAACGGAAGTTACATGAAATTTACAAACATACAAAGGACCTCACATTTACCGATACACGTTCCCCAGAATACAGACTACAAGGAGTCATCTTGGACATTTCTACTTTTCGTTTATTTCAAGCAGTGAGATCGGGTAAATCAGAGGAGAAAACAAACCGTCCTTTCATTAAAGTAAGATTTGCAAACAAAGGTTTTGATAAATTTAATCTTGGTCAAATTTTGAAACACAAAACTGTCACAGAAAAAATCCCATCATATTTCAAAAGAAAAGAAACTCCTTGTATTTCCTATAGCTACACACCAACAGTTGCAACTAAAATTTACAATTACTAACAATTCTTGCAGAGTATTGATTCAAGTAATCCCTCACTACATCCACTTCCCTGCGAATGTTCGTCATCGGATTTCAACTACTCTCCTTGTGGACACGTTATTACTGGTGACCTTTGAATAGTCAAGAACGACAAGTTTATAGAATCATTAAAAAAGGGTCCCAAATACAGAGGAAGTATGTCTTTTACATGGAACCAAAATGTCAAAATTATTATGGGCTCTTGTGAGGAATAAGCAAGACGTTGGACAAAAAAGAGGATGTACAGCTCGACACCCTTTCTAAATGGATAAAATCCATCAGATGGTTACCTTTATCTAGAATTAACCGATTAAAATCAACTGTGAACACCAGATTCGAGTCTATATTTAAAGACCCTGATGTTATCACAGAGCTTACATACCTCCAAGAACATTATGTCATCACACCAGCGGACAAAGCCTCAAATAATTACACATTTACTTGCAAAAAGTACTATTTCGACAGTCTAGTTATAGAGTTGCGTTTAAATCCGACACCTGGAAATCCCACTTACACCCCAACAAACCTTTCTGCCTCTGACATAATAGATAACCACAAATTAGCTCTTGCTTCCTTTGGCTTCGACACAAACAATGTTAAACGTCTTTAAATTCAAAAGAATCATTTAAAATCTGATAAATTTACAGCATGGACCAGACATGCACGTTTCGGGTATTAAACCCTCGTCAGTGATCCTAAGTCGAAACAATGTAATATAGCCAAAAAGTATGAAAATTATTATGTCCAAAAGTGTACCAAAAGACGTTGCATAATGAGTGGGATATGATGCTATAGGACGTTTTAGAAATTTCAAGCAATTTTGTAACAGAAAATTTAGATTTAGATTTGCCATACTTATACTGCATACCTAAAATGCAGAAGAATCCGTACAAACACCGTTTCATAGCTGGTTCCTCAAAATGTTCTACCAAATCTATATTGATCTTACTCACCAAAGTTTTATCTGAAATCAAATCTGGGCTTTTGACAGTACATTTTCGCAGTGGTATCAACCAGATGTGGATTTTAAAGAAGTCGAAGGAACTTTTAGAACATCTGAAATCCACTCATTTTAGTAGAGTCCATTCTATCAAAGCCTTTAATTTTTCGACACTTTACACTACAATTCAACATTCTAAATCGAAAGAGAGACTGTCAAAAATTGTAAGTAATAAGTTTACAAGTAAGAACGGTAATCGCAAATACAAATTTATTGTTGTTAACGTATCCATTGTACAAATGGAGATCTCGCTGACATCTCGTCCATTTAAACAGTGTTAAAATTATCTCGGTAATATTCGGCAGTGTCTCGATAGTTTCCGTGGCTTAGTTAGCGGTTGGCATGTTGACCTTTGATGTTGGATACCAACTTTTATGTTGCATCATGATATATTTAGGTAAAGATATGCCGTTATTCTAAGTATATAATACACTTGATATTTATTTGTACAACGGATACCTTAAGTATGACAAAACCTACTTGGTAAAAGAAAAGTCAGATTCTGAAAATAAGTACACTGAAACTGATATTATCCAGATGTTAAACTTTCTGTTCGACAACATTTTTGTTGTGTTTGGAGGAAAGTTCTTCCAGCAAATTGTCGGAATTCCAATGGGGACCAATTGTGCCCCACTCCTTGGCGGCATTTTCCTTTACTCGTACGAAGCTAAATTCATTCAATCTTTGGTCTCTGAAGAGAAAAGATACTTAGCTTCTGACTTCAACTTCACTTACAGCTACATAGACGATGTGTAGTCCATCAATAATCCAAATTTCGCGGATTACCTCAGCAGTATCTATCCTTCGCAGCTTGAAGTCAAAGAAACTACAGACACGAATAATTCAGCATCCTATTTGGACATAATTTTGTCCTACGGCACTGATGGTCACATGAACACCTCACTCTATGACAAACGTGACGACTTCAATTTCAGTATTACAAACTTTCCTTTTCTGAGTAGCAACATCCCTTCATCGCCTGCTTATGGCGTGTTCATATCTCAGTTGATACGCTATGCCAGAGCAAGTATCAAATATACGGATTTTGTTCTGAGAGCTAGGCGTCTTTCAGATAAGCTTTTCAGTCAGGGATATGTTTGTGACCGACTAACATCGTCACTGAGGAAGTTCTACGGTCGATATTGGGAACTCGTCATACACTATGATGTCCCACTCTCCAGAATGGTTGATGATATTCTGTCATAGACCATTTGAACCATCCAACCAAAGATTGTACTCTATGTCTTCCGAAATGGAAGTAACCGGATGTGACAGTTCTACCGAATTGAAGCGGTGATTGTTGCATGCAAGTAGGAGATGCTTACTCTTCCTGGGCACCTTGTCTCACTCTCATATCGGGAGTTCGCTTCTTTTCATGTTGCGGAGGTTTTTGTTTGTTTGCTTTGGTTTCTGTTTTGTCCTGATTTTGTGTGCATTCGGTTTCTGATTTTCTGAATTATCGATTTTGTGCTATATACTGGGATATGGTCATTAAAATATTATCTCTGATGTCAGTAACAACTTGTTGTTCAGATGTGAGTGATCTTGATTTTCAAATTATTGTTTTTATGAACTCTTGGATACCTTTGCAATATGTTTGAATATCCCAGTAAGTTTGATGCAAAATTGTAAAACATCGAACTGTAATAATTACTAGACAACTTTTTAACAGTGAGATGAAAAACAAGGTATGCACAAAAAAGTTACACATTAACGCCCATCGTTCACAATTGTCGTTTAACTGTACATTTACATATACAGCATGGATGACATTTTTTTATTTTAATATGAAATATATTCTGAATCCCTTCTCCTTACTTTATTCTGTCCAAAGCAAGTGTCTTGTATAATACATTTCAGAAGCAAATGTTTCCATTCCTCATTATGATGTCGTGCCATTGTCCTCACACATACGGTTTTTCAATGGTTCTTGGTATCCATTTATATATATATATATCATTTTGCTAATTTTAGCTCTTCGAATGTTCATCTGCTTAGTGTCTTCTATTTGGGCCTCTATCATTACTGCAGAGACATTATTTGTTGAAATGCCTAGTATATAAATCGCGAATATCATCGATGTATATATTGTTCCATTATTCTTTGGAACCACTAATTTGGTAGTCCGGGTGTGTGTACTTTGACTCCATCCTTCTTGCCTTCAATGAAGTCCACACAAGATAAAATAATCCTTGATTAGTTGATACATCAAGTAAACTTGCTTGATACGTGCAGAAACCAAAGTGATCGATAAGGCATGGTGTTTAATTCATTTTCAAAAGGTGTCTTCAATACTCCATTGTCCTGAAGGCGTTTGCAAGAATAACACGATCTCCTCAAAGAATTTCAAGTGCTCTGCAGATGTATTCCATTATCCTCTCTACAGTTGTTCTTCTCCTGAAACATTACAGAATATTGTGTTACAATTTGGTTGTCAATAAATATTTACCAATATCTTCATGCTTTGTTATCGTGCACGCTTATTACACTAAATGAAATTCTCATTGTCTAAAGATAATAAGAGCGTAAAGAAGTATATGGTACATGTAAGTATTTGGCCATTCTACACCCAAAAATAGCACTTTAAGGAATGCTTGTGTCGCCTGCAAAGCGGCTTATTCTTGAAAGCGGATAAAATTATTAGTATCAGAAGAAAAGTCTTGTCAAATGAAATTCATTTATGTGAAATATCATACCTATTAATTACCAAATAAAACATATGGTGAATCTCAAATTTTCAGGAAAGAGTGTCAGTCATCTAGGTGAAGGTCATTACATAAAAAGTTCGGTAACAAAGCGAAGTTATCATAAAAAATCAAGGTGTGACATATTGAAGCCTTATCACTTACCAATAAATAGATATATCCCATCTTCATTTCTTAAAAAGTACGTCAAATATCTAGGTCAAGGTCACTAGGTCATATATATATAATTACTTTTTATGCCCCCGAATCTTTGATTCGGGGGCATATAGTTTATGGCCTGTCCGTCTGTTTGTCTGTCTATCTGTCTGTTTGTCTAAAGAACTTTAACATTGGACATAACTTTTGAATGGTAAATGATAGGGCTTTCATATTTCACATGTGTATTTCTTGTGACAATACCTTTCCATCAATACCAAAATTATTGACCTCGTGACCTTGACCTTGACCTTTGACCTACTTTTCAAAAACTTTAACATTGGGCATTACTTTTGAATGGTAAGTGGTAGGGCTTTCATATTTCACATGTGTAATCTTTGTGACAAGACCTTTCCATTGATACCAAAATTTTTGACCTCGTGACCTTGACCCTGACCTTTGACCTACTTCACAAAAACTTTAACATTTGGAATAACTTTTAAATGGTAAGTGATAGGGCTTTGATATTTCACGTGTATTCCTTGTCACAATATTTTTCCATCTATACCAAAAATTGTTAACCAAGTGACCCTGACCTTGACCACAGAAAATAGTAATTATACAAACAAAGATGCCACCGGGGGCATTCGTGTTTCATAAACACAGGCTTTATTTGAAAAGAAGATCAATTATGTAGGTCAAGGTCACTTGGTCCAAAATTATGGTATGTGTAGAAAGATCTTGTCACAATGAATACACAAGTGAAATATCAAAGCCCTATTACTTACCAATCAAAAGATATACCAAATGTTAACTTTATTTTTGATTTTAAAGAGTGGCTCCCATCAGTCACTTACCTCAACTCACTTAAACACGACACTAATTTAGTGTTTCGGCGGTGTGATACGTGCGAGGTTAATTATGAATATACAAAGTTTTCTTCGTATTGCAAACAATATATTTTTTAATATATTGCAAATCCGCCATCGTCAGGAGTCCATTTGCATAATTATTTAATTTTTGCAGAAGTGAGTATATCGCTCAATTTTTTTGCCTGCGGTATGCAATGATTGGCATGTTTGAAAAGACTTTCTTACAATGTGTGAAAATTGTCACCCGGCACCACGTATAAGACAATATGAGGACGTGACACCTACCAGTGTTTTGGGCACTTTTAGGTCATTTACAAAGGTTGCCACTCATCAGAGGTCCGTCCCAAAATCTAATTAAATTCTAGTTAATATGTGAATTTGCAACAAACATGTTTTATTATAAATGTTGTCATATTGTTGCACTCAATGGTGTCTTGATTGTTCAATGGCAAAGTAACTTTAATCACATCAAGTTGTCATAACCTGCAGACTTTAACTAGCGCAAAGTCAGGGCAATCAAAGGTTAATAATTCCTTGGCGTGTGGCCACAAGGAGGTCGAGGTGATTGATTGTGTATTGATGATTGAATCGGATAAAATGATTATGGTTTTTTGTTCAACAAATTATCTTGCTCTTCTCAGAATATGTATATATTTACATACTGAAAATTCAAATTTGATCATAAATGAAAAAAAATGTCACTCTATTAGTGACAATATGATATGATGACTTATTATTCTGAGCATTTTCCATGGTTTTAGCTCATTTACAGATGTTCTCTATCTTAGATATATCTGTGCAAATCGTTAATGGTGGTGTCCAATATAGGTGTCTGATGCATTTATCTATGGAATTTCGTTTGATTTCAATTGACTATTATTAAGTCGTTTTATGATCGTCTTTGTACCGCTACGGTTTAGGCAGCTGGTGATGGTATATTAAACTCGCATCAATTTGATCTACTTGGAACTTCAGTTCAGAATAAACGTGTGAAGCGCGCTTCCATGCACAAATCATATTGTTTAATTATGTTTTATATATTTATTTGTCTCCATATTTTCATAATACTCAAATATGTGGTACAATTTTGTCATTTAATGGAGGTTTGGATCCATGCTGCATTATTTTTTTAACTAAGCAGGTTCATAATTACTTGGTGACCAAGCATGATATTCGATGCAATGCTGTCTGAGGAAATTTATGTTTGTCTGCTATTTGCTGCCGAGCGTGCGTCAAGGTCAATTTCTCAATTGCCCCACGTTGATTCTAGGTATTTAACAGTTCTATGAGATTTTTATTTTCTTGTAAGCAACTGTCGGTCAATGGCTTCTGGAAAATCTTGCAAATTTCGTCATTGTTTCTAATTATGCCCAAAACGTTTGCGTTATATTGTACCCAGTTTACGTACTCTTTGATTGACGTGTGTTATAAATACAAGGGGTAGTTCTTGTTTTCTACTTTTGTCTTTTTTTGTTTAAGTAGTTCATTTCTTAAATACTTTGCTGATTGACTGATTATTTTATCGATCTCCACTCTAGGATATCAGCGATGAGGATTGTAAGAAAGTCTTTTCAAACATACCAATCATTGCATACCGCGGGTATAAAAATTTGAGCGATATGCTCACTTCTGCAAAAATTAAATAACTATGCAAATGGACTCCTGTCGATGGCGGATTTGCAATATATTAAAAATATATTGTTTGAAATACAAAGAAAAAATCGCATATTCATAATTAACCTCGTACATGTACGTATCACACCACCGAAACACTAAATTATTTTCGGGTCTAATTAAGAGAGTTGAGGTACGTGGCTGACGGGAGCCACTCTTTAAAATCGTGGTATGTGAAGAAAGGTTCTATCCTTCGGAGCTTGAAGTCAAAGAAACTACAGAGAGAAATAATTCCTATTTGGACATAATGTTGTCCTACGACACTGATGGTCACATGGACACCTCACTCTATGACAAACGTGACGACTTCAATTTCAGCATTACAAACTTTCCTTTTCTGAGTAGCAACATCCCTTCATCGCCTGCTTATGGCGTGTTCGTCTTATAGGTCAAGTCGGTTTCAGTTAGTACTCGTCAACTTACTTATCTTACGATTTCATGACTTTAGCCGAAAACAATGGATTGTCTTAATCGGATTAAACTGAACGGTCAGTACGTTATCTTTATCGGAGTCTTGAGTCTATATTTACGTGTACTTTTATCAATATGCCAAATCTTTGCAAAGGTTTCAAAAATAATTTTGAATATAAATTTCTTTAAGGAAATAAAACGTTGGTGGGGGTGTTCTTCTGGAAAGGCTTGAGCCCCTGACCCCTAGAAAATAAATAAAAAAATGTTAGATTTGAATTCTGTATCTTTAAATCAAAATCACAAGTAATTGTATGAATACCACCACAAAATTGATGAAAATTAAAAAGATGCAATTTTCGCTACATTAATTTCATCAAATGTATGTTAATAATATGTAAACATTTTCTCGACACAAGGGCTTATATGAATAAATAACGTTTCCGTTTTACCTATCGTCAAATACTTCCAAACTTTTCCGAGTGCCAAGGGGTGAGCCCTTCTCCCTACCACTTTTCGCGCATGTGCGACGACCATTTTGAATTGCCTCTATATCACAGGATGTTTTAAGTGAAACATGAATCAATTTGCGATTGCATGATTCACTTGCAAAATTCCTGTGTTAAAACCCCGTATTTTGTGGGGGTGGATTTTTTTTGGGGGGGATTATTTGTTTATTTGTTTTTGGTTTCTTTTTTTTGCATTATGCATGTAAGATTTAAAGCAATGAGAGGTCAAAATTGCTTTGTCCCGATTAGGGCAAAGGAAAAGTAAGAATACGATCAGTCCGATTGTAAGCACCATATACTAAGTATTTTTTCTTTTATTTATTTTTATTTGGGGGGGGGGGGTGTTTAAAATAACTAACCAAGTATTTTCAACATTCTAAACGGTTCGCTGTTTTGTATTTCTGTAATTTAAAAACGAGAAAACGTTTGACATGTTATCGGTCTAATAATAAGAAAGTTCGCAGCTCGGACGTTTGTAACCTCCCCCCTTCTTTCCATTCCAACCATCTCATTTTCTTCATTAGGAACTGATAAATCAAATAGGATAAATCGAAAACAGAAGAAAAAAGACAGTGAAAAAAAAACCCAGAAAAATGAAAGAAAATAAAAGAACTCTCGATCTCCTCTCGGGCCAAAATAATATTTTAGAATATAATATTCTTTAGGTCGGAATAATTCTGTCTTTATCCCTTGTTTGCAACTCTCGGATTTCAGACACATATTTCACGCTTTAAAGAAATTCTGCTCTGTCTCTTTCTTTATATATTTGTTAATAATTGGTTTTGTTCTGTGTGTATTTAAATGTCGTCATCTTGATCATTATATGTTGTACATTTTAAGGAGAGGGCTCCAGTAATGTTGATATAACTTTTGCCCAATCTCTTTTCATGTTTATGATGAATAAAATATGTTTAAACTAACTTATTTAAAGAAATTAATTTTTTTTTTCATATAAATATTGATTAAATCGAAATTATTATTGTTTCAAGGCCGGGTCGGGCCGGGAAGAGGGCGTTAAGAAAAATGACAAAGCTCGAGATCATCAATAATTCTATTTAAATTTGAAATATTTAAAAAAAATTATTATTTCTAAGGCGATAGAGGAAAGTCTTTTGGGGGAGGGGGGAGTTGTTGCAGAAAAACACCGATCTCTGTCCTCGGGCTTTATTATTAATGGAAGTTTAGGTTGCGGACGAATAAGCATAATAAGAATTTACGTCCAATTAATTACAGAGTGAACGCGCAGTAGAATAATTTACCCAGTGCTGGTATAAATTGATATGGCTCACTGATAACCTAAGGATCGCTAACGAAGAACTTTGTAGGGCGTGTTCTGAAATCTTGCCTTGCGTTAAACCATTTGCCTTGCCTTGCCTCAAATTTTGCATTGATTTTTGCCTCTTGTCTCTTGCCCCTAGCCTCTGGATTTATCCCTAGCCCTAACCTGACCCCAAATGACCAGACATTGTATCACTTTTGGGTCACAGTCAACGTTTCATATCTTCCATTCTGATATGCTTCAAAATCAAATTTTCGTGGTCTTCGCATTAATTGCTATCAATAAGGTATCAAGGGATTCAAAGAATGAACTGCACATTAATTAGAAGAGATTTTAATTTCATTTATACTTACACTATTTAGATGATGGATAGCAGCGCAGTTTGTATAATACAGTTAATACAGTTATGATTAACCTTGTAATGTTAGGTATTATTTATAGTATTGATATTCACAAGTTCACAGAGAAATAAAAATATTTAAATTATGTTCATACTTGATGTATAGCGGCGTAGTTTGTTTAATACAATTATGATTAACCTTGTAATGTAAGTTATAATTTTATAATATTGATATTCATGATTTCACAAAGAAATGAAATATACTCATGGTACTTACATTGACGTGCATTTTGGTCTGTACATTTTTCATTAGTTATTAATAATTATCTATCATTATCATTTTTTTTCAAATTACATTTTTGAGAGAGATGCAGTATTTAAACTTACGCCTAACGTAAATAATTATCAATGCCATAAAATTCTTTCAAGGAATCCCTTGATACCTAATTGATAGCAATTGATGCGAAGACCGCAAAGAATTAATTTTCAAGCTTATGAGAGGGAACTCGGTCTGTGACCTGAAAATGATTACAGTGTCTGGTCATTTTGGGTCAGGTTAAGGCTAGGGATAAATCTAGAGGCTAGGGGCAAGAGGCAAGGGGCAAAATTCAATGCAAAATTCAATGCAAAATTCAATGCAAAATTTGAGGCAAGGCAAGGCAAATGGTTTGACGCAAGGCAAGTTTTCAGAATTCGCCACTTTGTAGGGCATCCGTCCACTTACAGATAAGAAAACCAAGGGGTTGTTTTGCGGGGGTTTCTTAATAAAAAAGAAGCGAATGAGAAATATATTTACGCAAATGATAAATAAATATAGGAAAATGAGAAATATACATGCCAAGGAATCCATAGGAGTTTAGTTTCTACAGAGTAAACCGTTATAAATTATCATCTATTATGGTACCAGCTGCTATAGTAATCTACCGTATCGGGACGACCGGCAGATTCGGACAGAATTTCTTGGCATGGCTATTTCTAAGCACGCAATATCTGGCAAAATTCATTGAATTTTCAAAATTCTCCTGTTCTCTTCCAAATAAAGATATAAACGTTTAACATTTGAACTACTTGGTGAGTGTCACTGCTGGTGGACCAGGAGTCCCCGAGGGCATATGTAGCCAACTTCGATCAACTTCGGTTGATCGTCTGTCTCTTCAACGCATTCAAAATTTTCTGGTACTAAAATTATTGAAATTTCTAAGACGTGGGTCCTGTAGCATCATATCCCACCCATCCTGCTACATCTTTCGGTACACTCATTCGCTTCTTTTTTATTTCTCATATTTGGCACTAATGGGCTTCCGTACTCACTTGATGATGTCATTGACATAATTATAAAAAATATCAAACGATCTCATGCAAGTAATTTCTTGCCCCTAGCCTCTAGATTTATCCCTAGCCTTAACCTGACCCAAAATGACCAGACACTGTAATCATTTTCAGGTCACAGACCGAGTTCCCTCTCATAAGCTTGAAAATTAATTCTTTGCGGTCTTCGCATCAATTGCTATCAATTAGGTATCAAGGGATTCCTTGAAAGAATTTTATGGCATTGATAATTATTTACGTTAGGCGTAAGTTTAAATACTGCATCTCTCTCAAAAATGTAATTTGAAAAAAAATGATAATGATAGATAATTATTAATAACTAATGAAAAATGTACAGACCAAAATGCACGTCAATGTAAGTACCATGAGTATATTTCATTTCTTTGTGAAATCATGAATATCAATATTATAAAATTATAACTTACATTACAAGGTTAATCATAATTGTATTAAACAAACTACGCCGCTATACATCAAGTATGAACATAATTTAAATATTTTTATTTCTCTGTGAACTTGTGAATATCAATACTATAAATAATACCTAACATTACAAGGTTAATCATAACTGTATTAACTGTATTATACAAACTGCGCTGCTATCCATCATCTAAATAGTGTAAGTATAAATGAAATTAAAATCTCTTCTAATTAATGTGCAGTTCATTCTTTGAATCCCTTGATACCTTATTGATAGCAATTAATGCGAAGACCACGAAAATTTGATTTTGAAGCATATCAGAATGGAAGATATGAAACGTTGACTGTGACCCAAAAGTGATACAATGTCTGGTCATTTGGGGTCAGGTTAGGGCTAGGGATAAATCCAGAGGCTAGGGGCAAGAGACAAGAGGCAAAAATCAATGCAAAATTTGAGGCAAGGCAAGGCAAATGGTTTAACGCAAGGCAAGATTTCAGAACACGCCCTACAAAGTTCTTCGTTAGCGATCCTTAGGTTATCAGTGAGCCATATCAATTTATACCAGCACTGGGTAAATTATTCTACTGCGCGTTCACTCTGTAATTAATTGGACGTAAATTCTTATTATGCTTATTCGTCCGCAACCTAAACTTCCATTAATAATAAAGCCCGAGGACAGAGATCGGTGTTTTTCTGCAACAACTCCCCCCTCCCCCAAAAGACTTTCCTCTATCGCCTTAGAAATAATAATTTTTTTTAAATATTTCAAATTTAAATAGAATTATTGATGATCTCGAGCTTTGTCATTTTTCTTAACGCCCTCTTCCCGGCCCGACCCGGCCTTGAAACAATAATAATTTCGATTTAATCAATATTTATATGAAAAAAAAAATTAATTTCTTTAAATAAGTTAGTTTAAACATATTTTATTCATCATAAACATGAAAAGAGATTGGGCAAAAGTTATATCAACATTACTGGAGCCCTCTCCTTAAAATGTACAACATATAATGATCAAGATGACGACATTTAAATACACACAGAACAAAACCAATTATTAACAAATATATAAAGAAAGAGACAGAGCAGAATTTCTTTAAAGCGTGAAATATGTGTCTGAAATCCGAGAGTTGCAAACAAGGGATAAAGACAGAATTATTCCGACCTAAAGAATATTATATTCTAAAATATTATTTTGGCCCGAGAGGAGATCGAGAGTTCTTTTATTTTCTTTCATTTTTCTGGGTTTTTTTTTCACTGTCTTTTTTCTTCTGTTTTCGATTTATCCTATTTGATTTATCAGTTCCTAATGAAGAAAATGAGATGGTTGGAATGGAAAGAAGGGGGGAGGTTACAAACGTCCGAGCTGCGAACTTTCTTATTATTAGACCGATAACATGTCAAACGTTTTCTCGTTTTTAAATTACAGAAATACAAAACAGCGAACCGTTTAGAATGTTGAAAATACTTGGTTAGTTATTTTAAACACCCCCCCCCAAATAAAAATAAATAAAAGAAAAAATACTTAGTATATGGTGCTTACAATCGGACTGATCGTATTCTTACTTTTCCTTTGCCCTAATCGGGACAAAGCAATTTTGACCTCTCATTGCTTTAAATCTTACATGCATAATGCAAAAAAAAGAAACCAAAAACAAATAAACAAATAATCCCCCCCAAAAAAAATCCACCCCCACAAAATACGGGGTTTTAACACAGGAATTTTGCAAGTGAATCATGCAATCGCAAATTGATTCATGTTTCACTTAAAACATCCTGTGATATAGAGGCAATTCAAAATGGTCGTCGCACATGCGCGAAAAGTGGTAGGGAGAAGGGCTCACCCCTTGGCACTCGGAAAAGTTTGGAAGTATTTGACGATAGGTAAAACGGAAACGTTATTTATTCATATAAGCCCTTGTGTCGAGAAAATGTTTACATATCATTAACATACATTTGATGAAATTAATGTAGCGAAAATTGCATCTTTTTAATTTTCATCAATTTTGTGGTGGTATTCATACAATTACTTGTGATTTTGATTTAAAGATACAGAATTCAAATCTAACATTTTTTTATTTATTTTCTAGGGGTCAGGGGCTCAAGCCTTTCCAGAAGAACACCCCCACCAACGTTTTATTTCCTTAAAGAAATTTATATTCAAAATTATTTTTGAAACCTTTGCAAAGATTTGGCATATTGATAAAAGTACACGTAAATATAGACTCAAGACTCCGATAAAGATAACGTACTGACCGTTCAGTTTAATCCGATTAAGACAATCCATTGTTTTCGGCTAAAGTCATGAAATCGTAAGATAAGTAAGTTGACGAGTACTAACTGAAACCGACTTGACCTATAAGACGAACACGCCATAAGCAGGCGATGAAGGGATGTTGCTACTCAGAAAAGGAAAGTTTGTAATGCTGAAATTGAAGTCGTCACGTTTGTCATAGAGTGAGGTGTCCATGTGACCATCAGTGTCGTAGGACAACATTATGTCCAAATAGGAATTATTTCTCTCTGTAGTTTCTTTGACTTCAAGCTCCGAAGGATAGAACCTTTCTTCACATACCACGATTTTAAAGAGTGGCTCCCGTCAGCCACGTACCTCAACTCTCTTAATTAGACCCGAAAATAATTTAGTGTTTCGGTGGTGTGATACGTACATGTACGAGGTTAATTATGAATATGCGATTTTTTCTTTGTATTTCAAACAATATATTTTTAATATATTGCAAATCCGCCATCGACAGGAGTCCATTTGCATAGTTATTTAATTTTTGCAGAAGTGAGCATATCGCTCAAATTTTTATACCCGCGGTATGCAATGATTGGTATGTTTGAAAAGACTTTCTTACAATCCTCATCGCTGATATCCTAGAGTGGAGATCGATAAAATAATCAGTCAATCAGCAAAGTATTTAAGAAATGAACTACTTAAACAAAAAAAGACAAAAGTAGAAAACAAGAACTACCCCTTGTATTTATAACACACGTCAATCAAAGAGTACGTAAACTGGGTACAATATAACGCAAACGTTTTGGGCATAATTAGAAACAATGACGAAATTTGCAAGATTTTCCAGAAGCCATTGACCGACAGTTGCTTACAAGAAAATAAAAATCTCATAGAACTGTTAAATACCTAGAATCAACGTGGGGCAATTGAGAAATTGACCTTGACGCACGCTCGGCAGCAAATAGCAGACAAACATAAATTTCCTCAGACAGCATTGCATCGAATATCATGCTTGGTCACCAAGTAATTATGAACCTGCTTAGTTAAAAAAATAATGCAGCATGGATCCAAACCTCCATTAAATGACAAAATTGTACCACATATTTGAGTATTATGAAAATATGGAGACAAATAAATATATAAAACATAATTAAACAATATGATTTGTGCATGGAAGCGCGCTTCACACGTTTATTCTGAACTGAAGTTCCAAGTAGATCAAATTGATGCGAGTTTAATATACCATCACCAGCTGCCTAAACCGTAGCGGTACAAAGACGATCATAAAACGACTTAATAATAGTCAATTGAAATCAAACGAAATTCCATAGATAAATGCATCAGACACCTATATTGGACACCACCATTAACGATTTGCACAGATATATCTAAGATAGAGAACATCTGTAAATGAGCTAAAACCATGGAAAATGCTCAGAATAATAAGTCATCATATCATATTGTCACTAATAGAGTGACATTTTTTTTCATTTATGATCAAATTTGAATTTTCAGTATGTAAATATATACATATTCTGAGAAGAGCAAGATAATTTGTTGAACAAAAAACCATAATCATTTTATCCGATTCAATCATCAATACACAATCAATCACCTCGACCTCCTTGTGGCCACACGCCAAGGAATTATTAACCTTTGATTGCCCTGACTTTGCGCTAGTTAAAGTCTGCAGGTTATGACAACTTGATGTGATTAAAGTTACTTTGCCATTGAACAATCAAGACACCATTGAGTGCAACAATATGACAACATTTATAATAAAACATGTTTGTTGCAAATTCACATATTAACTAGAATTTAATTAGATTTTGGGACGGACCTCTGATGAGTGGCAACCTTTGTAAATGACCTAAAAGTGCCCAAAACACTGGTAGGTGTCACGTCCTCATATTGTCTTATACGTGGTGCCGGGTGACAATTTTCACACATTGTAAGAAAGTCTTTTCAAACATGCCAATCATTGCATACCGCAGGCAAAAAAATTGAGCGATATACTCACTTCTGCAAAAATTAAATAATTATGCAAATGGACTCCTGACGATGGCGGATTTGCAATATATTAAAAAATATATTGTTTGCAATACGAAGAAAACTTTGTATATTCATAATTAACCTCGCACGTATCACACCGCCGAAACACTAAATTAGTGTCGTGTTTAAGTGAGTTGAGGTAAGTGACTGATGGGAGCCACTCTTTAAAATCAAAAATAAAGTTAACATTTGGTATATCTTTTGATTGGTAAGTAATAGGGCTTTGATATTTCACTTGTGTATTCATTGTGACAAGATCTTTCTACACATACCATAATTTTGGACCAAGTGACCTTGACCTACATAATTGATCTTCTTTTCAAATAAAGCCTGTGTTTATGAAACACGAATGCCCCCGGTGGCATCTTTGTTTGTATAATTACTATTTTCTGTGGTCAAGGTCAGGGTCACTTGGTTAACAATTTTTGGTATAGATGGAAAAATATTGTGACAAGGAATACACGTGAAATATCAAAGCCCTATCACTTACCATTTAAAAGTTATTCCAAATGTTAAAGTTTTTGTGAAGTAGGTCAAAGGTCAGGGTCAAGGTCACGAGGTCAAAAATTTTGGTATCAATGGAAAGGTCTTGTCACAAAGATTACACATGTGAAATATGAAAGCCCTACCACTTACCATTCAAAAGTAATGCCCAATGTTAAAGTTTTTGAAAAGTAGGTCAAAGGTCAAGGTCAAGGTCACGAGGTCAATAATTTTGGTATTGATGGAAAGGTATTGTCACAAGAAATACACATGTGAAATATGAAAGCCCTATCATTTACCATTCAAAAGTTATGTCCAATGTTAAAGTTCTTTAGACAAACAGACAGATAGACAGACAAACAGACGGACAGGCCATAAACTATATGCCCCCGAATCAAAGATTCGGGGGCATAAAAAGTAATTATATATATATGACCTAGTGACCTTGACCTAGATATTTGACGTACTTTTTAAGAAATGAAGATGGGATATATCTATTTATTGGTAAGTGATAAGGCTTCAATATGTCACACCTTGATTTTTTATGATAACTTCGCTTTGTTACCGAACTTTTTATGTAATGACCTTCACCTAGATGACTGACACTCTTTCCTGAAAATTTGAGATTCACCATATGTTTTATTTGGTAATTAATAGGTATGATATTTCACATAAATGAATTTCATTTGACAAGACTTTTCTTCTGATACTAATAATTTTATCCGCTTTCAAGAATAAGCCGCTTTGCAGGCGACACAAGCATTCCTTAAAGTGCTATTTTTGGGTGTAGAATGGCCAAATACTTACATGTACCATATACTTCTTTACGCTCTTATTATCTTTAGACAATGAGAATTTCATTTAGTGTAATAAGCGTGCACGATAACAAAGCATGAAGATATTGGTAAATATTTATTGACAACCAAATTGTAACACAATATTCTGTAATGTTTCAGGAGAAGAACAACTGTAGAGAGGATAATGGAATACATCTGCAGAGCACTTGAAATTCTTTGAGGAGATCGTGTTATTCTTGCAAACGCCTTCAGGACAATGGAGTATTGAAGACACCTTTTGAAAATGAATTAAACACCATGCCTTATCGATCACTTTGGTTTCTGCACGTATCAAGCAAGTTTACTTGATGTATCAACTAATCAAGGATTATTTTATCTTGTGTGGACTTCATTGAAGGCAAGAAGGATGGAGTCAAAGTACACACACCCGGACTACCAAATTAGTGGTTCCAAAGAATAATGGAACAATATATACATCGATGATATTCGCGATTTATATACTAGGCATTTCAACAAATAATGTCTCTGCAGTAATGATAGAGGCCCAAATAGAAGACACTAAGCAGATGAACATTCGAAGAGCTAAAATTAGCAAAATGATATATATATATATAAATGGATACCAAGAACCATTGAAAAACCGTATGTGTGAGGACAATGGCACGACATCATAATGAGGAATGGAAACATTTGCTTCTGAAATGTATTATACAAGACACTTGCTTTGGACAGAATAAAGTAAGGAGAAGGGATTCAGAATATATTTCATATTAAAATAAAAAAATGTCATCCATGCTGTATATGTAAATGTACAGTTAAACGACAATTGTGAACGATGGGCGTTAATGTGTAACTTTTTTGTGCATACCTTGTTTTTCATCTCACTGTTAAAAAGTTGTCTAGTAATTATTACAGTTCGATGTTTTACAATTTTGCATCAAACTTACTGGGATATTCAAACATATTGCAAAGGTATCCAAGAGTTCATAAAAACAATAATTTGAAAATCAAGATCACTCACATCTGAACAACAAGTTGTTACTGACATCAGAGATAATATTTTAATGACCATATCCCAGTATATAGCACAAAATCGATAATTCAGAAAATCAGAAACCGAATGCACACAAAATCAGGACAAAACAGAAACCAAAGCAAACAAACAAAAACCTCCGCAACATGAAAAGAAGCGAACTCCCGATATGAGAGTGAGACAAGGTGCCCAGGAAGAGTAAGCATCTCCTACTTGCATGCAACAATCACCGCTTCAATTCGGTAGAACTGTCACATCCGGTTACTTCCATTTCGGAAGACATAGAGTACAATCTTTGGTTGGATGGTTCAAATGGTCTATGACAGAATATCATCAACCACTCTGGAGAGTGGGACATCATAGTGTATGACGAGTTCCCAATATCGACCGTAGAACTTCCTCAGTGACGATGTTAGTCGGTCACAAACATATCCCTGACTGAAAAGCTTATCTGAAAGACGCCTAGCTCTCAGAACAAAATCCGTATATTTGATACTTGCTCTGGCATAGCGTATCAACTGAGATATGAACACGCCATAAGCAGGCGATGAAGGGATGTTGCTACTCAGAAAAGGAAAGTTTGTAATACTGAAATTGAAGTCGTCACGTTTGTCATAGAGTGAGGTGTTCATGTGACCATCAGTGCCGTAGGACAAAATTATGTCCAAATAGGATGCTGAATTATTCGTGTCTGTAGTTTCTTTGACTTCAAGCTGCGAAGGATAGATACTGCTGAGGTAATCCGCGAAATTTGGATTATTGATGGACTACACATCGTCTATGTAGCTGTAAGTGAAGTTGAAGTCAGAAGCTAAGTATCTTTTCTCTTCAGAGACCAAAGATTGAATGAATTTAGCTTCGTACGAGTAAAGGAAAATGCCGCCAAGGAGTGGGGCACAATTGGTCCCCATTGGAATTCCGACAATTTGCTGGAAGAACTTTCCTCCAAACACAACAAAAATGTTGTCGAACAGAAAGTTTAACATCTGGATAATATCAGTTTCAGTGTACTTATTTTCAGAATCTGACTTTTCTTTTACCAAGTAGGTTTTGTCATACTTAAGGTATCCGTTGTACAAATAAATATCAAGTGTATTATATACTTAGAATAACGGCATATCTTTACCTAAATATATCATGATGCAACATAAAAGTTGGTATCCAACATCAAAGGTCAACATGCCAACCGCTAACTAAGCCACGGAAACTATCGAGACACTGCCGAATATTACCGAGATAATTTTAACACTGTTTAAATGGACGAGATGTCAGCGAGATCTCCATTTGTACAATGGATACGTTAACAACAATAAATTTGTATTTGCGATTACCGTTCTTACTTGTAAACTTATTACTTACAATTTTTGACAGTCTCTCTTTCGATTTAGAATGTTGAATTGTAGTGTAAAGTGTCGAAAAATTAAAGGCTTTGATAGAATGGACTCTACTAAAATGAGTGGATTTCAGATGTTCTAAAAGTTCCTTCGACTTCTTTAAAATCCACATCTGGTTGATACCACTGCGAAAATGTACTGTCAAAAGCCCAGATTTGATTTCAGATAAAACTTTGGTGAGTAAGATCAATATAGATTTGGTAGAACATTTTGAGGAACCAGCTATGAAACGGTGTTTGTACGGATTCTTCTGCATTTTAGGTATGCAGTATAAGTATGGCAAATCTAAATCTAAATTTTCTGTTACAAAATTGCTTGAAATTTCTAAAACGTCCTATAGCATCATATCCCACTCATTATGCAACGTCTTTTGGTACACTTTTGGACATAATAATTTTCATACTTTTTGGCTATATTACATTGTTTCGACTTAGGATCACTGACGAGGGTTTAATACCCGAAACGTGCATGTCTGGTCCATGCTGTAAATTTATCAGATTTTAAATGATTCTTTTGAATTTAAAGACGTTTAACATTGTTTGTGTCGAAGCCAAAGGAAGCAAGAGCTAATTTGTGGTTATCTATTATGTCAGAGGCAGAAAGGTTTGTTGGGGTGTAAGTGGGATTTCCAGGTGTCGGATTTAAACGCAACTCTATAACTAGACTGTCGAAATAGTACTTTTTGCAAGTAAATGTGTAATTATTTGAGGCTTTGTCCGCTGGTGTGATGACATAATGTTCTTGGAGGTATGTAAGCTCTGTGATAACATCAGGGTCTTTAAATATAGACTCGAATCTGGTGTTCACAGTTGATTTTAATCGGTTAATTCTAGATAAAGGTAACCATCTGATGGATTTTATCCATTCGGAAAGGGTTTCGAGCTGTACATCCTCTTTTTTGTCCAACGTCTTGCATATTCCTCACAAGAGCCCATGATAATTTTGACATTTTGGTTCCATGTAAAAGACATACTTCCTCTGTATTTGGGACCCTTTTTTAATGATTCTCTCAACTTGTCGATCTTGACTATACAAAGGTCACCAGTAATAACGTGTCCATAAGGAGAGTAGTTGAATTCCGATGACGAACATTCGCAGGGAAGTGGATGTAGTGAGGGATTACTTGAATCAATACACTGCAAGAATCGTTAGTAATTGTAAATTTTAGTTGCAACTGTTGGTGTGTAGCTATAGGAAATACAAGGAGTTTCTTTTCTTTTGAAATATGGTGGAATTTTTTCTGTGACAGTTTTGTGATTCAAAATTTGACCAAGATTCAATTTATCAAAACCTTTGTTTGCAAATCTTACTTTAATGAAAGGACGGTTTGTTTTCTCCTCTGATTTATCTTATCTCACTGCTTGAAATAAATGAAAAGTAGAAATGTCCAAGATGACTCCTTGTCGTCTGTATTCTGGGGAACGTGTATCGGTAAATGTGAGGTCCTTTGTATGTTTGTAAATTTCATGTAACTTCCGTTAAGGAACAGATAACACCTTCCAATTAGATTTGACCAATTCCATACGGTCAAATTGCTTTGTGTGTTGTTAATAGTCTTTTATCTAAACAAAATCATCAATAATTTAGATTTTATATTCTTTATTTCAGGACATGCATTGCACTGTAAATACGAAGAAACAAATTCAATGATAATCGGATTTAAATTTCAGAATCTAAGTTCCTAACAACTGGTTAATAAGATAGACTACACTCAGTCCTTCACATATGCCTAGGAGCTTCATGTTAAAAGCATCACAGTAAGATTCAGTTTGTATCACTAACAACTGGTTGTTAAAATGGAAATGGAAATGCCTCTTAACTATAAAACTTAATTCGTTACCATCTTGACAATCAAAGTTGTTAAATTCAGAATCTTACAAGCAATATTTTCTTAACAACTGGTTGTAAAAACTTCTGACTTGATTTAGAATCCAACAAGGAACACTAAATTCCTAACAACTGTTTGTTAAGATAAAAACGCTCAATGACTTCAAATTTCATACTTTGCATTTACAGTATAAATTTGAATGATTTAGTATGTTGATCAGAAGATAAGCAATGACATTTATAAAACAAATACAAATAATTCCCAACATTTAGTTAAAATATGTAGCTCTATTAATATTAAAACATTATCTCTGATGTCAGTAACAACTTGTTGTTCAGATGTGAGTGATCTTGATTTTCGACTCATTGTTCTTAGGAACTCTTGGATACCTTTGCAATATTTTTGAATATCCCAGTGAGTTTGATTCAAAATGGTAAAACATCGAACTGTAACAATTACTAGACAACTTAAATCAGAGGGAGTCGAACCGCATGCTCTGAATGACTGGAAAAACCTCATTTTAGATATAACGGATATTCGAATAGATAACTTCCATAAAAACCCTAATCTTTTTCAAAATCCACGTTCCAAATCAGAAAGATATTTCAAATCCAAACTAAGTAAACTACATGAAAAATATGTCTTTGCACCAGCTGATAAAGCAGCCAACAACACCATTATCATTTGAAAACGTTACTACATATCAACTTTGATTTCGGAACTTTCGTCTACTAATACATATATCAAAAGCAATGAAAGTGCATCTAACATTTTAGGCAAGCATAACAGTGAACTGTCTTCATTCAATATCTCTATTTCTTAATTGAATTTCCCAACACTATATTGCATACCGAAACTGCACAAGTCTCCTTACAAATTTCGATTTATTGCTAATTCTAGTAACTGCTCCACTACAATTTTGTCTAGAAATCTGACGTCAGCACTTACTGCTATTAAAGAACACATAACTAGATATTGTGAAACGGTTCTAAACAGGAACGATGTAAATTTATTTTGGTCTATTAAGAATTCAGGGGATGTGATTGAAAAAAATGAAATCTGGAAATTTCCAAGCCAATACGATTTCTTCATACGACTTCTCTAATATGTACACCACACTTCCTCATGACAAAATTAATGATCGATTATCTAATCTCATTAAATGGTGTTTTGATCGAGAGCGAAAAACTTACATTTGTACATCTGAATCGAAGGGTTTCTTTTCCTCGACAGACTACAAATCATACAAATCATGGACATGTAGTGAACTGTGTGATGCCTTGTCCTTCCTCTTGGACAATATTTATGTAAGATTTGGTGAGGATCTATACAAGCAGGTTGTAGGAATTCCTATGGGTACTAACTGTGCGCCTCTTGTTGCAGATTTAGGTTTATACACTTATGAAAAAGAATTTATCCAAAATCTTCAAAAGCAAAGAAAATTTGATGAGCTGAAATGTTTCAATAATACTTCTAGGTATCTGGATGTATTCTAACCATTGACAATCCTGCTTTTGAATTATATAAGAATGAAATTTATCCACAAGAATTAACCCTTAACAAGGCAAACCTTTCAAATACAGAAACACCCTTTTTGGACCTAAATATCAAAATTGTAAACGGAAAGATTCATACAAGTGTATATGACAAAGGTATGCACAAACATATCCCTGACTGAGAAGCTTATCTGCAAGACCCCTAGCTCTCAGATCAAAATCCATATATCCATATACCACTGCGAGAATATAAAGACGAGTACAGCACGAGACGGAAAAGAGACACACGACATGTAAACATCAAACATAAAACACTACACATAAACCGACGAGACCAATGGGCAACCGGTGCCGACTTAGGACGGCCATCTGCCAAGTAAATAGCAGACGGTGTGGTTATCCTGGATTACGTGCGCACAACCCTCTCACTTCTCCAGTTACCTAGAGGTCTCGAAGAACGTACAAATGTGGTGTAAAACAACCTCCTCACTGTAAGATGACGTCACACAAACAAGACCGCGAAACGCAGAGGCCCAAGAGACACAGATGAATATGTAAATGGATATAAAAAGAGGGCATGCGTAATACAGTCCGTGCTCTGCCGGCTGTAGCGAGCTCATGTATGTAATCACCCGAGGAGTCCGACTGACATTCAGAGAGGACAGGTGGTCGGGGCCCTGTCTTCTCTAAAGAGGTTTGGACAGGGCCCGTCATGGAGTCCCGTCGTCACAGTCAGTCAGAGTGCAAGTCTTAAGAATGCGCTCGTACAAGACTGTATATTGGTCAAGTACCAAGCTTAGTGTCCGTCTGGAGACATTAGGATCATATCCACGGTATAAAAGGCGTTTGATGACTCTTGAACTTTACAGCACCACCTACACTTTATTTGCATTCTACAAAAACTTCAACTTCATTGGTCACGTTGATGTGTGGTCTTTTGTGTGTGATGTGTGTATGTGATTTGGCGTTCAGGGTCTGTGTAACACTTATGCCCTTTGTCGTGTAAAGCTCGCAAAAAAGTTCCCCACGAGGGGTTTGACAGTATTTGTTTTGAATATTTTCCCTAACATGGGCGCCAAAGAACTATCTATTTAGACATAGCCAATGACAGTGCGTGCATTTTTAAATATTGTTTTCATTTTCATGCGTGAACATGGACGGCGGATGCGGCTAGCCAAACAGGGGATGCTTACTCCTCCCGGGCACCTGGTCCCACCTCTAGCTTGCTAGGGTTCCGTCGATGCTGAATTTTGTGCTCTAATGTGAGTGCTATTGAGACTATCGTCAGGATCTTCTTGAACTCATTTGTACCATTTGCGTCTCTTTCTGTGTGTGTCTGCTTTGTGTTTTTGCAGTTGGTCTTTTTTGGTTTGCTGTTGGTACTGCAACCAGGTGTTGTTGGAGATCCCATCATTAATTCAACATTCTGAAAAAGAGGCAAAAGTAAATCCCCAAAGGTAATGAGGTCATGTGCTCGGGGAGAGTTAACATATCCTGTTTCCTAGCAACATCCTTTAATTAGGCTGTTCAGAAAAAAGTATTATCCGGAAAATAAACTCGGGGATTTTGATGCTTCTTATCTAAAGCATCTTCGAACATTGAGGAGATAGAAATGTCATAATGCTTAATATTTCCTTTCCCGTCATTTTACGAAATGCGAAACGTCCAACCTCTGAAATATTAGATCAAATTTCCTAGCAGAAATGTTCAAATACAGTTCACAAAACGTGCTTTTATCGACTATTTCATCTTAAACGTCTTTAAATTCAATAGCATCATTTAAGAACAGATGATTTTTCAGCATGGACCAGACATGCACGTTTCGGATACTTAACCCTCGTCAGTGATCCTCAATCTAAACAATATAATATTGCTCCTCGATCCTTGATAGTGTCAAAAAGGAGTAGGTTTCATGCAGGACTTTGTGCAGAATCCACAGTAAAACACTGAGACACCCAAACTCAAAAACACAGAGTAAACACGCTCAATAAGAGGCACAAAAGAAGAAAGATCAAGTAACAAAGTGTACATGTTGAAGTTGTTATTTCACGTTGCAGTGGGGAGCAGTTAAAATCGTTCCCCGTGACCTGATGTTTGTCAAGTGTATTTATTACTTCTTTCGAGCTCTGTCACCCGAAAGAAGCTTTGTTTTGGCCTTTTGTCAAAGTGATATTATATTTATATTTTTAGCTATTTCGGAAACTAGCCATTTCACCGATAAATATCATCGAAATTAAAGGAGTTTAACATCTTGGCAACATCCCCCCCCATTGCTATTTTGAACACAAATTTTATTTGGATACACTACTGAATCGACCCTACAGGAAATTTGGAGCCGCGCACTCTCTGTAATGTAAATGTACAAATCTAAATTCATCAAATTAAAGAGGGCGCTACTGAAATGATTTTGGTGGCTCCGCTAGAAGCATCACTGACGAGAATTTGATATTCGAAACACGTGTCTGGTGCATGAAAATTGGTTTGGAATTTTCTTCAAGAAGGTATGGAGTTGGTACCCTTCGACATTATTGAATTCAAACGAAGCTGAATTCATTCAATCTTTGGTCTCTGAAGGGAAAAGATACTTAGCTTCTGACTTTAAAAGAAAGGAGGGGATCTCCAACAACACTAGGTTGAAGCACCCACAGCAAAATCCCAAAACACCCATGCAAAAAACACATAACAGATACCCACAGAAAGAGAGGCAAAAGGGACAAGGAACACCAGCTCACAACATAGAAACATGAAACACAAAAGACTACACATAAACCAACGAGACCAATGGACAACCGGTGCCGACTTAGGACGGCCATCTGCCACGTAAATAGCAGACGGTGTGGTTATCCTGGATTACGTGCGCACAACCCTCCCACTATTCCGATTTCCCAGAGGTCTCGAAGAACGCACAATTATGGTGTAAAACAACCTCCTCACTGTTAGGTGACCACACACAAACAAGACCGTAAAACACAGGGGTCCAAGCAACACAGATGAATATGTAAATGGATATAAAAAGAGGACGTGCGTAATACAGTCCGTGCTCTGCCGGCTGTAGCGAGCTCATATATGTTATCACCCGAGGAGTCCGACTGACATTCAGAGAGGACAGGTGGTCGGGGCCCTGTCTTCTCTAAAGAGGTTTGGACAGGGCCCGTCATGGAGTCCCGTCGTCACAGTCAGTCAGAGTGCAAGTCTTAAGAATGCGCTCGTACAAGACTGTACATTGGTCAAGTACCAAGCTTAGTGTCCGTCTGGTGACATTAGGATCATATCCACGGTATAAAAGGCGTTTGATGACTCTGACGCATTTTCGATACATATGCTGTCTACCTTTGAATCTTCTTATTTTGTTAATTATGTCACCATAAAATGCAGGTTGTGAAATACCTAAAGTAATATACTCCGTTGCTTGTATGGGTCCGAATTTCAAAAGAAGTTGATCATAATTTTTGTAAAATTTCCAGAAAGTCTTTACTAGTTTATGAAAGCGAAAACCTTGACCTAAAAGTTTCTTTGTAATTTGTAGATTTCTATTATGAAAATCCAAAACATCAGTACATGCTCTAGCATACCGGATGAGCTGTGAAATGTAGATGTAGGTAACTTCACTTACAGATACATAGACGATGTGTTGTCCATCAATAATCCAAAATTCGCGGATTACCTGAGCAGTATCTATCCATCGGAGCTTGAAGTCAAAGAAACTTCAGAGACAAATAATTCAACTTCCGATTTGGACATAATGTTGTCCTACGACACTGGTGGTCACATGAACACCTCACTCTATGACAAACGTGACGACTTCAATTTCAGCATTACAAACTTTCCTTTTCTTCATCGCCTGCTTATGGTGTGTTCATATCTCAGTTGATACACTATGCCAGAGCAAGTACCAAATATACGGATTTTGTTCTGAGAGCTAGGCGTCTTTCAGATAAGCTTCTCAGTCAGGGATATGTTGTGACCGACTAACATCGTCACTGAGGAAGTTCTACAGTCGATATGGGGAACTGGTCATACACTATGATGTCCCACTTTCCAGAATGGTGGATGATATTCTGTCATAGGCCATTTGAACCATCCAACCAAAGATTGTACTCTATGTCTTCCGAAATGGAAGTAGCCGGATATGGCAGTTCTACCGAATTGAAGCGACGGGTGTTGCATGCAAGCAGGAGATGCTTATTCCTCCTGGGCGGCACCTGGTCTCACTCCCATATCGGGAGTTCGCTTCTTTTCATTTGGTGGAGTTTTTGTTTGTTTGCTTTAGTTCCTGTTTTATCCTGATTTTGTATGCCTTCGGTTTCTGATTTTTTGAATAATCGATTTTGTACTATATACAGGGATATGGTCATTATCCATATTTGTCATGAAACAAAGCAACTAAACGAATGAGCAATATGTGCTGAATATAGACGGCCATCTGTCATGGCAGTTGCTAATGGTCAGGAAAAATTATCAAATGTTATGAAGGAGGCTGTAACAATGTCTGTTATATCATCAACATATTCAAAGACGTCCGTCAAAATCTAATTGCTTTTTTAAGAAATAAATTTTGTCGGTAAATAATGATATACTTGTAATAAACACGCATTCGGCAACGATCCTAAAGCCTTTTATGCGCCAACCAACACAACAAAAAATTAATGTCTTTATCCCTTTATCATTTCGTACTTTCTTTTCATTTTCATTACTTTTTTTCTCATCGCTCTCAATAAAGATGGTTTAATCATGCCTGGAAGGCTTTAGGATCAATGGAATTACATTAATAAATTATAGTGTACATCTATTTTTTTTTATTGAATTCATTCAGGCCGGCCCTTCTTTCTATTTATTTAGGTCATTCCGTGGCCAAGCAGCGCATTTGTACGTAACACGTGTCTGGTGAAAAATAAATTGGTTTGGAATTTTCTTCAAGAGGGTTTAGAGTTGGAACCCTTCCGCATTAGAAGACAGAAATAAGTATGGGCTTTCGGCTTCCTTTTTGGTCCTTCATGTTTAGATACTATACTTGCATTAGATATGATACATGATTGATATGGTATATGGAAATAATAAGCACGACGCGTTTTAATAGCTACAATGCATTCTGTAATGCCTTTAGCACTAGCACTGGGGATGTCTGTGGGGCTTTTGTCGTTGTATCCGTCTATTTGTCTTCTTTTTTTGCGAGTGAAAGTTCGGTTTTATTTTTTTTTCTAAACTTTTTTTGTGTTTTTGTTTTGGAATATGGTTTCTGGTTTTTGTGTTTACTTCCATTCAATGACTTTTTAAATACCGAAATATTAAGCTGAGAAAGAAAATCAAACAGAATTTTGAAATATCGGTCATCAAAGCTCTGCACTATAATACAAATATCTCCTTTTTCAAGTCTGATTATCTCCAAATTCTTAAACTTTATCTTATCTAAAATATGTACCTTAAGAGTGTTTCTCGAAAATTAATTTTTTTAACTGTTCGTGTCACACAATTATCTAGTATTCAATGAAATGAAATGTAATATCATATAAAAATATACTTGCCAAAGGGGGCGTATAGTACTTTTGAACTATCCATTCTTTATGTGTGGACGGTCCATCATATAATATTTCTACATTCTAGTAGGAAGATATTCCTAAAGTGGGCGTTCATATCTTCATATCGTACTTAACCCTCGCCAGTAATTGCCATTTATGTTTGATGTTTCTGTACGTCTGTTTCGATTGTATTTTATGATGTTCTTGTTCATATTGTGTCTTTTTGCAGTTTGTAGTTTTGTCTGATGCTTTATGTTTCACTTTCTTGTGGGTTTGTTTCGCTGGGTCAGTGCAGGGTGGTCATGCTGGAGATCCCTCCCTTTTTTTCAAAGAAACATTTGGTTTCTTTCTTGCTATATTTAACAGAATGTTTTATTTATATCTATAAAGCAGGCGTTTTTGAAAACCTTATCAAATTTACAGCGGGCGTGGATAGTCTAGAGTGAGAGATTGCATGATGAATTTTCTACTATTCGATATCAGTTCGATGAAAGAAAAAAATAAATTGATTGGATCCAATAATATAGTTAAATTCCAAAGAGGAATTTTCGATGTTATTATGGGCAACGTAAAGGGTTCGGACACTGTGGCTATCGAAGAAACAATATGTCATCGTTTTTCTGCCTTCAGAGTAAGCCAATTAATTGTCAAAAACCCCTCCTTTGGTATCTGTCTTTATTCATTCAAACTGGATCTTCATACAAAATATGTAATCAGTACATCCCCTACAACCCGAGATATACCCCTCATCGTGTCTCATGCTCATTTCCCGATCGGACAAAAAGGTGTCTGGTGATAATCAGGCAGTGGTGACCAAATTTAGGTCCAATCTGACCATTCAATGATCATATCCAACCCATCCTGCTACGTCAATTTTTTTGGACATAACCTTCACGATAAGGCTTTATTTGAAATTGTAATAGGCATTTTACGGGCTATTTAATGAATTGAACTGTTTTTGAGATGTTTGCATTTTCAAATGGCCGAGCGGAGCCTCACGCTGATCACTGAAGCCTAATTTTCACACGACAATTTTTTGGGGTTTTGACATCGATTAGCCTATTTCTGAAAGACGGATTTGTCGATAGACGATGAGTTAGGGCCCTCGCATACCCATAGTACATCAAGGAACTGGTAAGCGCAAAAATCCTCAACAGAACTATCTTGTTCTGATCTGAAGGAAAGAAAGGAGGTGATCTCCAAGAAGGTTCAGATGCAGCATAGCAAACACAGAATCGTCCTCAGTGAAAAGAAGACAAGCACAACAAGAGATGCAAAATGGACGAGGCAAATGCCAAATACGACATCATAACATTTGAAACCACAATGATTTCGAAACAATTTGCTGAAACATGGTCGTAATAAGTCTGCATTGGTAGCCCATTGGCCTCGTTGGTTTCAAGACAAGACAATACAAGACAAGACAAGACAATGTTTATTTACTAACTCAGGCACACAAAGGTGCTACAAGAACAATAAATAATACAATTGCAGCAAACGTTAAGGCAAACAAAAAGTAAATATTACAACCTTATATATAGAATAGAAAAAAAAACATCACAAAGACATCTATATATAAACTTAATACTATACTTTTACTTTGTAAAAGAAAAGTCCGATTCTGAAAATAAGTACACTGAAACAGATATTATTCAGATGTTAAACTTTTTGATCGACAACATTTTTGTGGTGTTTGGAGGAAAGGTCTTTCAGCAAATCGTCGGAATTCCAATGGGGACCAATTGTGCCCCACTCCTTGCCGACATTTTCCTTTACTCGTACGAAGCTGAATTCATTCAATCTTTGGTCTCTGAAGGGAAAAGATACTTAGCTTCTGACTTCAACTTCACTTATAGATACATAGATGATGTTTTGTCCATCAATAATCCGAAATTCGCAGATTACCTGAGCAGAATCTATCCTTCAGAGCTTGAAGTAAAAAAAACTACAGAGACAAATAATTCAGCATCCTATTTGGACATAATGTTGTCCTACGACACTGATGGTCACATGAACACCTCACTCTATGACAAACGTGACGATTTCAATTTCAGCATTACAAACTTTCCTTTTCTGAGTAGCAACATCCCTTCATCGCCTGCTTATGGCGTGTTCATATCTCAGTTGATACGCTATGCCAGAGCAAGTACCAAATATACGGATTTTGTTCTAAGAGGTAGGCGTCTTTCAGATAAGCTTCTCAGTCAGGGATATGTTTGTGACCGACTAACATCGTCACTGAGGAAGTTCTACGGTCGATATGGGGAACTCGTCATACACTATGATGTCCCACTCTCCAGAATGGTGGGTGATATTCTGTCATAGACCATTTGAACCATCCAAGCCAAGATTGTACTCTATGTCTTCCGAAATGGAAGTTACCGGATGTGACAGTTCTACCGAATTGAAGCGGCGGGTGTTGCATGCAAGCAGGAGATGCTTACTCTTCCTGGGCACCTGATCTCACTCCCATATCGGGAGTTCGCTTCTTTTCATGTGGTGGAGGTTTTTGTTTGTTTGCTTTGGTTCCTGTTTTGTCCTGATTTTGTATGCCTTCGGTTTCTGATTTTCTGAATTATCGATTTTGTGCTGTATACAGGGATATGGTCATTATCCATATTTGTCATACATATAACTCCCGAAACAACTTATCTATCTTCCTTAAAAAAGCACATACATTTTCAATAATTCTCTTATTGCATATAGATAAAAGTCCTCTAAGATTCAGTTGGGTTATTTGAATAATATCTAGGAATATATTTTCCCTTATGGCTCTTAATAACTTCGTTATTGCAGACAAATAAATAATGAAACTCGTTTCCTATTTCATGAGATTCACACAATGGGCATTACCTATTTTCGAAGGGGACATTTACCCATCTACCAATCTCAACGGGTAGACTTATATTAGAACATCTGAATTTGCAAAATATGCTACGATTTTGTTTCTTCAGTACAATTTGATATTTCTCTAAATTGAAATCTAGTTTGAAAAAGTAATAGAATTTACCCCTTGATGACTGTTCCAATTCTGATACCATTTCTTTGATAAAATTGATCAATGAGTCTCTGCTTTATGATATTTTTATACCTTGACTACCCAGTGAGATTTGCGAAGTCCATATATAGCTAAATCCACTTTCATTAAATATGTTCTTAATGAAGTTCATCCATTTAAATCGGACATTTTCATTTTGTTGAGAATTAAACATGATATTATATAAAATACTAGATAACTTGGAGTGTCCACCACCCACCAGTTTTGACCAAATGCATATACTTTTTATTTTTTCCTTGTATAATTAATGGGTATCTTCCTGTCTCTCCATAAACCATATAACTTGGTGTTGTACTTCGTACTTTAAGTATTTGTTTTAGAAATTTTAAATGAAATCTTTCAATCTGTTCAAAATTTTCGTAATTCCATATTTCGGAAGAATACAGCAATATAGGAGCTACCAGACAATCAAAAGGTTTTAGTTGAATATCAATTGGAATATATAAATTTCTAATTTTATAGTATAATGCAAAAAGTGCCTTATTAGCCTGGGCTACGAGCTTCTTTCTTGCAGGAAAAAACTACAATTATAATTGAATAAAAGACCTATTCAATTTGAAGACGTTTGCATTGATACCACTTGGTGAGTGTCACTGCTGGTGGACCAGGAGTCCCCGAGGGCACATGCAGCCAAGTTCGATCAATTTCGGTTGATCGTTTCTTCAACGCATTCTAAATTTCTGTTATCAAAATTTCTTGAAATTTCTAAAAAGTGGGTCCTGTAGCATCATATCCCACCCATCCTGCTACGTCTTTCGGTACGCTTTTTCGACATAGTAACTTACATTGTTTAGATTTGAGGATCACTGATGAGGGTTAAGTACCCGAAACGTGCATGTCTGGTCCACGTTGCCAATTTATCTGCACTTAAATGATGCTATTCAATTTGAAGACGTTTACTAAATATGTGTGTGAATCGGCACGTTTGATTTCTTCTCCTCTCATCGTGAATTCTAGATTTCTGTGTAGTCTCAATGATTGAAGTTTATTATGCCGAATGTTGAGTTCCTTGTCCCTTTTGAGTCCCTTGCTGTGTATGTCTTCTCTATGTTCTTGCTTGGGTGTCTCATTGGAGACCCCCTCCTCCTCCTTTCTTATTGAGACAGAGAGTGCTTATGAGTACCGTGGATTATAAGATTTCATTGAAATAAAAGTTTTAATACATATTTCCTAGACATTATCGCCATATCACTTTCTATATAGACATAACGTCAGACAGTGCATAAATTATATATATTGTTTTCTTTTTCGTGTTTAAACGTTGACGGCGGGTGCGGCTAGCCAACAGGGGATACTTTCCTCCCGGGCACCTGGTCCCATTTCTAGCTTGCTAGGGGTCTGTCGATGCTTAATTTTGTCCTCTATTGTGAGTGCTGTTTAGATTATCGTCAGGATCTTCTTTAACTCATTTATGAAATGATTTTTTTCAGAATGCCATTTATTACCAGCTGATATCATATTCGTCCTTGATGACAGTGGCAGCGTTGGATCTTCAAATTACAAAAAAGAAAAGAATTTTGTGAAAGAGTTTGTGAAGGAATTTGACGTCGGACCAAGGAATGTCCAGTTCGGGGTCATAAGCTTTTCGTCAACATCGCATGAATACATCAGGTTGAATATGTATTCGACTAAGAATTCTTTGCGGGGCGCTATAGATAAACTTCCCTATGAACCTGGTAGTAGCACGAATACTGCGAATGCTTTATTGAATGCTTTAAACCATGGATTTTCCTTACCCCATGGGGATCGTAACACCGCCACAAATGTCCTCATGGTGATAACGGACGGCCGTAGCAATGACCGAAAATTAACTGCTGCAGCAGCTGCGAAGCTTCACACCGCGGGGATATCTGTTTTTGGCATCGGAGTAGGTAGTAAGTCACCGCAAGAGATAAGTGCCATAGCGTCAGATATAGATCATGAATTCCATGTGGACAATTTCGATGCCTTATACAAACTGAAAGATGATCTGAGAAACAGAACGTGTGAAGGTAATGTAACACATTAGATTGATTCAATGATAGAATTTATTGAGTCTTCTTTCATCAGTTAATATAGTCAAACAGTAAACCAATGGACATAGAAGAGATAGAATAAGATTCTAAGAATCACAACCGACTGGTATAGTTGTACAAACATTGAAAAATACTCAAACGAGCCAAAAGAAAAAGAACTAATTTATTTTGCAAAGAAGGAAAAGTAAATCCCAAATCAGATGCCCGCGGAGAGTAAGCATCTATTGCAACACCTATCACTTCAGAATCTTGAGTCAATCCTAGATATAGCCATAAGAAAATCCGTTGAATTTTATTTTGAAAATGCTTCTAATAAAACGAATAACCTCACCATTTGCAACTAATGTGTCAGATTGACGTCCTTATTGGGCACAAGATATAAGTTGGTTTCGTTGGTTTACATGCTGTCTTCTGTGTTCTGTGTTGTGATTTCTTCTGTGTTTTTTTAGTCTGAAGTCTATTGATGTTCCGTGTATTACAGAGCATAATTAACTTTCATATATAAATTGCAATACTAATCTAAATAAAATGTGTTCAAGTGTAAATGCATTAATTAGCAAACTTTCTTAAACAAACAACATTATTTAAGCGCATACTAAATGGCTTTCTAAAGCGTATCCTTTAAGAATAGTTATCCCTTTTTACTAAAAGTGCAATCCATGTGTTTGGTAAGGTAAAAAAGAATCTTCATAATCAAGTTATTGACAAACAGTTTTAATCTTTGACAAGACGAGAACCTGTACTTGCTGTCTACAAAACTAATGGTCACGTAATTATGTGAAAAGGCTTCTTTTGGTAATTTTGAAAAGAAAACTCCGTAATAAGGCAAGTGGGTGTCCATCCAAGAGTAAGAGAGTCTTATATATCTCTTATTTATGTTAACATGAGAACCAAGAATAAAGAAAGAGGGGATATCACACAAGACTCGATTGCAGCATCCACAGCAAATGACCAAACCATCCGACTCAAAAATGCAGAGCAGAGGAGCACTGCAAAAGAAGAGAGAGTTTTGCAAGAAACGCAAACGATACATGCAACATAGAAACATGAAATATAAAAGACTACACACATTAAACAACGAGGCCAATTGGCAATCGATGCCAACCGAGGACGGCCAAGATGTGAAGATCTCCATCAAGATTGTATCGCAATGACCTCGACAGAATACACGCTCATAGTTTTGTCTGATGACCTTTGATAACTTTGATCTTACCGATATTTTCCTTTGTTCCTAGCTCAGCCATGGGGTCATGTTGAAGATAGATTTTTCTCCTTTTTTTTTTTTTATAAATATTCAAATTGTGATTTCATTGATGAATTCCGATTTATTTTCTTATCACTTTTTCATTTAATCTAATCAATTTCATGATAAGTATCGACATCCAAACAAACTATTTTCTTTTTTTTAGCTATTGCGTACAGTTACCTACATTGTCAGAACAACATCGGTAATTGTAATTTATACAATCATGCAGCCTGTATAGCCAACACCCAATGGGCCGTACAAAACTGCCCGCTGTTTTGCGGGTACTGCGCAGGTTTGTGATTTATATCTATTAGAATTGTAAACTAACATGATAAATACATGTGCATTCTGCATGGCCAATGGGCGAGGCAAATAAGCCCGCTATTTATAAGCACTGTGCAGGTTTGTAAATTTCGATCCGAGACACGTGTATGGTGCATTAAATTTGTTTTGAAACGTTAATAAAGAAGCAAACGATATGGAACGCTTCACTTTTTTTTAATATTTTCAAAAACGATAGATAAATATATAATTCATATTCAACCTGTTTAGTACGGAAGCGTATTAGAGTCATTTTGATACTTTTTAATTTGTTTTTTTTTACGCATAAAAGTGTAAATTTTACAATTTTATCTATAAAAATTAAAGAAAAATGTGTAAACTTTTCACATAAAAGTGTAAATTTACACATTAACGTGTAAAATGTACATTTAAGAGTGTAAAATCTACAGTAAAAAGTGTAAAATTTACCGGCAAAGTGTTAAATTTACAGATGAAGGTGTAAATTTAGAGATAAATTTTGTGAAAATTTACATAAAAAAGTGCATAGTTTACAGGAAAAATGGTAAATTTAAACACAAAAGTGTAAAAGGGGTAGGGCCACGAAGCCCGATATCGGCCCTAATTTTGATAAATTTTGAACATTGTACTTCATATAATTTTTAAGTGTTATTTGACATTTTGAAACCTTCTCTACTGAATCACGAATCTACTTTTTGTAAACATTGCTTTTATCAACACCTTTTAGCCCTCGCGGGTATGTTAAGGCGTCCCATGGAAATATCATCACCTTTATCGCACCTTTGTAATGGACACCTCTTTCTCTCAATAAAATATACTTTAATCAAAGGTATGAATATGTACTTTATAGAAGGAAAGTCAAGGGTCATTGGCGAGTTCTGCAGGTGTGCTGAAAGTCACGTGATCGCTATTTATAGCACATATACACAGTACGAAAAAGAAGCTTCGAGCGCAAGTTGTTCCACTAATTTCTCAGTGAGCTTTTGGTTTATGTTGTGTAGAGAAATGTTCAAATTTCATATATCTTGCTACGACAAGTCGTGAATTCCATATATTTATGGATTAAATTAAGGAATTCTACGGCGCACCCTGGTGTTTGCGTTACACCTTCAATGACTACGCCCCTGTATAGGTTTAATATGAAAAAAATCAAGTTGTCGTAGCAAGAACTATATAGATAAATCATGGAAGATTCGATTTAAACCAAACTTCTTTCAATTTATTTTGAGGAACAACTTGCGCTAATCTATTTTCTATGAGTACCCCTAAAAGTTCTCCTCCCGAGAACCATTTCAAACGTTCAAGTGATGCGCGATTGACAGGGGGAGATAATTTCTCAAAAATGTTTCAGTACAGGTACATTTCGACGAAAATTCATATTCTTCTGTCTCAAAATCGGCATGATCAAGTGAATTCGGCAAGAATATAATTTTTCTTGAAGAATTTGAAGTGTAGAGTGTCAATATTTATTATAATATGTTGTTGAAGACTTAGAGTAATGTACAAATCCAATGGAAGTCATGATCTAATGCAGTAGATTAGAATACTCTTCATTAAAGAACCCTTTGTGCGCCCCTCTGCTTTTCTATATTGCAATATTTATCTGTGACAATGTTTTCAAGTTTCTATTAATTTTCAAATAAATTCATAATTTGATTTAAGCATCATTTTGATTAAAGGTACGGTGTCCCTAAAAATTAATTTATTTTACAAAATTTTATTATGCAAAATCTTTCTTTTCAAATTAAAGTTTGTAACATTTATATTCTCGTTTGTATACATAAATTCAAATTTTCATGCGACCCTTACGCATACATTCGCAGTTATAACCGTTTGAAAACTTAGCGTTATTTTTAATTTTGGTTGCGCAGCTCCAATTCTTTTCACTAGCGCAAGCTACAATATATTGCGTTTTTACAATAGAGGTATATGGAGATTTAATTTTACAAATTCGACGATGTTGTCGTCGTTACTGCATATTTTCTAAATAAAACATTTTCTTTTTCCTGAATCTAGACCTTTCGAAATAAATTTTACGTTTTCAATAAAAAAAAAATCAGGGACGCTGTATCTTTAACGGTTCTATTATTTTATCACTAACTTAATAGCTTTTATCACTATATAGCCATGTCTTTCTGATACATTTGTACTATCAATTCATTTCAATTTTTTTTTCTTTCTGCTAGTCAGAATGCTTGGAGGAGGGGTCAGATGAAGCGTCGAGTCTTCTGAAATTATTTTTCGTCACCCAGGAAACCTTTTTATTTATTTATTTTTTCATTTCCACTTTTAAATTATGCTGGTAATAATACGGGTCCATAATTGTTCACGTGAGAGAGAGAGAGAGAGGGGGGGGGGGGGGTATTTCTAGCTTATATATTTGTAGGTGGCGGGGGCGGTTCTGATAGCAAATATACGATTTTTAACAAGCTTTAAGTGAAGCATATTCATTTCGTAATTCCTTCATTAAATTACATGTTACATACAATAGAAATACAACAAGGGTTGGAGGATCCTTATCGGGGAGGGGGGGGGGGGGGCAGGGTCAAGCCTGCCCATGCAGGTTGATGAATCATGTTATACATGTATGTAATACTGCTCCTTTTAAAGTTCAAGCCTAAAAGTTCAAGTTTATCTAATTTTCCCTCCGGAAGAAATATTTCAATCTACTGCTTATCGGGATGATTAACACACAGAAAAAAAAACCGCACCCAGATTCGAGGAAAAGGATATGATCAGTACTACTTCAAAACTATAATAATGTACCAATCTCGCATAATCATGACCGGCCATGCCCTTGACAATGGATGTAAGTGACGTGAAACTGCGATTACCTCTCCACTCAGGAAAAAGCCGGAAAATACAATTTTATGCAAATATGCAATGTTCAACGTCAGGGGCACCGAAAGGAGAAACCTTCACTCTGTCGAGATAAATCTATATTTACATGTATACTTAATTGAAACCTGTATCTCGCCATCATCGACAAAATTTTTACTTTGTCTGCCAGTAATATTCTTTATTTTATCACCACATTTTTCGAATTCGTGAGAGGAAGGGGGGGGGGGTATCCAAAATCATTCGGTCATTGTTTTCCTCATTTTAAGATGAAATCCATGGTCATATTTAGACCAACAACCCAGTATTATATACATGTATTATAGGCTGTATCACCCTGCATGATGGGCAGGCTTGACCCCCCCCCCCCTCCCCCTTCATAACTCCTTATTATTTAAGTTTAGATCTGTACATTATTTAGATACAAAGGACGGAAGATTTGCTATGATCAATTTCAACAGCTTTTAATATAAATGAATAAACAAAATAACTCAGCAGCTCTGTATTTATCAGGTGATAGACGTGAACTCCTTTGTACATGTACATTTAGAATGGCATCCTTTATCACAAGAATGGAATCTCTGTGAAAACCATAATGCGTTAGGACTGTAACTTTGTGAGAGTAACATGTCAGTCTTGTATAACAAAGTATCTTTGAGTTGACAGTGGCGTAGCTACAATGTATGCTAAAGCATCCTCTTTTCCTCTAAAACTCCTCAATTCAGTCAAAATTTTCCTCCCTCTGGGGTTTTTTTTTGTAAGCTGCTGGAGGTAAATCTTTATTTGCATTCGACCTCCTTCATTGCCATTCGAATGTCCTAAGCTTCTGAACTCATTTTCCTTGTATCATGAAAGGATTCACTTAGTTTTGCCCAAGCTACGCAACTGATAGAGTGGCTAGAGTCCATGATTAAAATAAAACACCATGATATCCAGATGTTAATAGACATCAGAAAGACTCCAAATGTAGGCTTTTATAGTTTAGGATTAAATATATCACAAATTCATGTACTTCTTTACTATAAAAGATCTTTATTGACACATTTTTTAACATTTGACAGACACTTGACGTGACATCTTCTTGCTGGCATTCGGGTAAAGTTATATTTTCTTCCAAATGCAAATCTCTGAAATTAGAAGAAAATTCAAATTTAGGTAAATAAATAAGTTTTTTTTGTATTAAAATGTAATTTCTTACAGAACCTTTTAGGGTTTTTAGTGTACTGTTAATTTAACTTCTTCACAAGTCAATTATTATAACTTAAAAGAAAAGAAAATAATGTTAACAGTTATAGATTTGTTCTGACAATATTCATAGATAGATCTAGATTTATATCAAACTTCAACTATGTATATATATATGGGAAGATATTTTTACACTCAAATCTCTAAGAAAATTATATATCATATATATACCTGGTCATTGAAAAGTTCTTTCAATTATGATTCTGGGCTAAGGCAGCATTCAACACTGATCCAGTGCCAAAATATTTCTGTTTTTTTTTTTTTTTTATGAGATGATTGAATATGTAATTTTCATCAGTCTGAAATACAAATGAATAAAAAAATAAGTGTTATAAATTGTATAATACAAAGTAGTTTCATTGTTACATACTTAAACAGTACACATGCATGTCCCACATCCATCCCACCCCAACCCCTTCCCCATTTTTTTTCTCCTCGTAAAGTTTACCTTTGTCATGCATATGCTTGTATCTAAATAATATATCGTAGCAGACACCGATGATATGGAAAATAAAGTAATAACAATAGCGCTACTGTAGCGTTGGCCTTATGAGCGTTTTCTTGTGTGTATTGTACCTTGCGACTAACTTGTCGCGTAGTCTGTTTAGTACCCTTGGGTATTGTAATTGTTGTGTAAACAATCTACTTCTACCAATTAGAAGTATACCGAGCGGTCATTCCTGATAGATTATAGAGCAGGTCGTCTGCTCAATTACCGTCGCAACATCCAATGTTGGACAAAAGTAACGTAGATCACCATAAACAAATTAAATCTAAATAATCTATGTTGAAATAAGAGTCGCAATAAAAGTTCACCAATTTATTAAATATAAGTCCAATAATAGCAATAAGCGATGTTTACAGTACAGATCCCACTTACACACTGCGACGCATTGATCAGGTGCGCGCTCCTTATATACTCTAGTGGGGCAGCTCGAAGTGAGCTGCCCCTCCAACATGTTAAATGGGCAGCTCCAAATGAGCTGCCCCTCCAATCTTACATAACTTAGCGTTGTACAATCAATAAAAACAGCATTACAAGATACATGTAAATATATACATATAAACAAGACATAATCATTATTTCGTTACACTACAACCATACTTTTTTCACAGCATTGATGCAATAATATTCCTATACGACACATGCATCATATGACACACGTGTACTCCGTCAGTACTGTAAACAAGGTACATAAAAAGAATGATTTTGTACATTTTTAAATAGTTTTGTCGTTGATTACATATATGATTGATTATATTAGGATATTTTCTCTGTGCAGCACCTCTGTTTTCATGTAATTTTAACAAATACATACCATTTTCTCAATTTTTCTTCTCACCCGCCTTATAAACTGTCGGATCGCACCTTCCATCGCTTCTCAAGCTTCTCAGTAACGCAGAGGTCCTTAACGACGCAAGGGGGTCACAAAGTGCACTCAATAGATTGGGGGTCTTCTCAAAGGTATATTGAATAGACGGAGTGTCAGCGATTGAGTTAAAGTACATGACATTTAAAACTGATAACTTTCATCCTTTGAATTTACAAAATATCATAAAAATTAATTGAATTACTGTGTTGCTACCGTACTTGATGACACGGAGTCTATGACGTCAAATGACGTTACGTTACTTCGCGGCAAATTTTTGACGTAATATTCCATGGGACGCCTTAAGGATGCGCGCTACTTTGATTTTCGAACTTTCCGCGCATCTAAGATACGACGTTACGACGTAAGAACTATCCGTCCCATTTACACTTTACGTCATTTCGTCTTTTAGCCCAAACCGCATGTACTGTACAAGTATAATAGTACAAGTACAATATCTGTGTACATCTGCTTTGTAAAAATGACATGGCAAGAAATAAAAATTGCAGTACTCTGGATTTCTAATGCTTGATGACACGAAATTCCATGATATTGTGGGTAGCCCAACTTCGGTAAAATCACCCGTTTCTTCTGGAAGTACATTTGTAATAAGAATACAGTAATGCAAAAATCGAGAACAGCCGCGGAAAAGTTAACTTACTGGACTGATACACGCCTTACCTCAACAATATGGCTCAAGATGCCATTAGAAGCAAATATAAATTCCCTGTTGATTAATGACACAAGTGGATCAAATCCTCATCCTGAATATTGAATATTTGATCCACTAAATTAAATGTATGAATTCGCGCATGCAAACATGGGACCTTTCTGCAGACAGCAGCACAGACAGTATAGTTCCACAAGCACCAGATTCATAAGGAGAAAATTATAACCCATCTAACCGTTCTTTCTCTTCTCTTTATCCTTTTACAAGGCATGACAGCTCCCATGTTTTAAATCGAGTCGAAACCTACACTTTACCGTTAGCGGCAAGGATGACAACTCGAACTATCATACTATCATACTATACATGCTAAGAATAGCGTAAGGTGTAGGTTTCGACTCCCTTTCGGGTATTTGGATTAATTGCGGCTAAATGCAAGTAAACTCAATTATAAATATGTTACAACCGTGAAGAAAAATATCTGTAGAAAATAATGATATGTAGCTTTATGCTGAAATCGTGTTGAAAGTTACGATATTAAGGGGGCAAAGAGAGGGTGGTGGTGTTTAAACATGGATGCTGTCGTGCCTTAAGGAGAGAGTAAAGAAAAAGAGAAACGGGAGTTTTTAACAGATGTAGTTAACATTTTTTCAAGGAATCTGGCGCCTGTGTATAGTTCGTCCTTGAACTTCGTCTGGTGTGACGCGTGATCGACTTACTTCGTCACACGTCTTTGAAGTGCAAGTACGTGACCTAGATCTTGACACATGTATCACTGGGGGTAGACGGCATAGTTTGATAATGGAATATACATGTTTTGAATCTGTGTAAAAACAAGAAATAAAATAGAAAATAGGCATAAGTTTCGATACTTTAACATGGTCCAAATTTTTAGGGGGGTGGGGGGGGGAGTCTATTTTATTTCAAGTTATCAACATGATATGAATCTTCTTTTTTTTCTAAATCATTCAAAAGTCGAGAATCCATAAGCACTAGCTAGGCCCTTAGCTAGCCATGTTTTGAAATGCAGGTTCACAGAGGCGGGTCCAGGGCAGAGGGTTTCTTCGGGAAAAAAATGATTGAAACATTAAATAAAACAAAATTAGTTTTGAAAGTAAACTTAGTGTTCAAATGTATGAAAGATCTGAAGTACAGGCGCTATATACTAGTATGTTGTAGTGGGATCTTTGTATGAATATTTGCGGTCGAGTCGAGTAATTCAAAATTTTCGGACAGTCTGTAGAAACAAACTGAGTGTTCCTGACGATGCGACAGCAATGTCAAACTGGTTCTTGCAGACGTAGAATCCAGATACTGTGTCTGAAATAAAGGTCAAATATGACGGTCGCAACGCTGACAATGATCACTCCCGTGTTTCACGGCCAAAACTAGAGTACAAGAACAAAAGAAATTTTATGTAGTTGGATTTTATTGCATATGGATTGACCAATGACAAGTTGACAACACACACACTTTCTCTAGCGTTTTCATCTGTCTTTTTCTTTTAAAAGTCGCTACATGCAGTACGTGTGATTGAATTCGTATGAGTTGCTAAGCAAGGTATAACGAGATGGTTGTCTGATCATAAAAAAGAAATAGAGTTCATAGCCTCGAAATGAAATGGGCTATCAAAGATTGACCTTTCCTTGTTACGGTCTAGACTACTGGTCTTCGTCTTTTAATACTGATAGTCTAGTCCATGTCCATACACTGTTTGATTTGTCGAAATTTCACCCCCACCCCCTACCCCCACCCCTTCTCTCTCTCTCTCTCTCTCTCTCTCTCTCTCTCTCTCTCTCTCTCTCTCTCTCTCTCTCTCTCTCTCTCTCTCATGCAATTACAAGAAAATGATACGGCCGAGCTGATTTGCAAGCCCGGTCTTATTTGCTTACATGGTAGCTACGCGCCTGGGCACCCCTCTCATAGAAGACAATAGGCTATACTTATTTTTTGTTTGGGCAAATGAATATTTGAAGCTATAAGTGAAGACTCGTGCACATGTTCGAACCCCTCTAATTTTAAAGTTACGATCGAGAGTCGAGGGGTCACAAAGGAATTACCTGTGTGTAAAATCCGCATATGCATCTTTTTTTCTTTCATTTACTGTATAAAGTTCTTTACACACAGGTAATTCCTTTGCGACCCCTCGACTCTCGATCGTAACCATGGTAACTGTATGTGTTAACATCTCATTTCGTTACTTCTGTCTACCTGTATACTTTGGCGACATTTTAGTCACTCCATCTGTCCGTGTTTCCGTATGGTTTTTTTTTCTCACGCAAGGAATTAACCTAGTCATTTCTTTCGACTGGTAACTTTTGATTCAATTTGTATGTGATATAATCATGTACATTAAATTCATACTTGTGACAATTTTGGTCATGATTTTTTCCTCTTTGACCTTGATATTTAACATTTTCTATAAAAAAAAAACCCTATAGGCGGCATACATGGGGTGCCGGTGCGACACGAATGCCCCGCTGGTAGTCATCATTGAACATATTTCCAAGGGCAATAACTCCTTCAATAAAACCAGAATTACACATCAAATATCTACGTTTACATTAAGATAGGGGCGTGCTCTTTAGCATGTTAACAAAAGGTCGAGATATTTGAACTTCGCCTAGAAAGACGATTGCAAGGTTACAACACTATATATGCTACTTTTAAAATGAGAAGTTGAACTTTTAAAAGGGACACTCAGAAAATAGAAATTGTGGTATAGAAATTGCGGTGTCAATGAAGCACTCAGCAGTTCTCTGGATAATTTTGTGACCTTGACATATTTGTTTGACCTTTTTCTTAATACCAAGGATGTTCCAATACCCTTAAATTGTAAAGAAGAATTTCTTTATACTTTGTATATTCTTTGTAACAAGATGGTTTAGGCTTTATTTGTTGCTTATAATGACCTATTGCAAGCAATACATTTGTTCCCCAAACACTCTATAGTTGCATGTATTCCGAAAGACCCCGTAATCTTGAAAATAAATAGACATTTTATGATTTTTAAAACATTCTAAAAATGTTTTCAAAATTTTAATGGATCCAAATGTCTATGATCTTTGATCCTGATCTTGAACATTATTTCTCTGTTGAGGACCTTCTACATGGAAAGTTTGAAGATCCTATGGTTCAGCCTATACTTGCAGCGTAAACATTTTGGTGCATGTATTAACCCCCCCCCCTCTTTTTCTCCACTTCTACGTCGATCAATTTCTAAATTATTCTTTAAAAGGTGATAAAACCATATATATATATGTATATTTAAAAGAAAATGTATTTATCATATTATCGAATAAGAAAATTAAAGAATGTTTCGGTCAAAACAAGAGCTTTTCTTGAATTTTAAAGTATTTCTACAAAAAATGCTATTTTTAGCCCCAAATTGACCTTGATCTCTGACCTATTGAACCCAAAATAATTGGTGCTGATCTTTGGCCAATGGGCTATCAGTGAGTGAAGTTTCATTGATATCAGATCATAAATACAGGTAGTAGGGCACAAAAGGCATTTTTGGGGAGAAATTTTAAGAGTTATCTGCCCCTTATTAGAGAAAATGTCTATTATCTTAAAATTTAGCTCATTGACCTACCTTAACTTCTCAGTTTTTTAATAGAGCATGGTATTGGCCTTCATAATCATTAATTCATAAAATTATTTAATTACTTTTAGCAATGTATTTTTCAAAATTTTTTTAATAGCTATGAACAACATTTCCATGCATATATGAATTGATAGATACATAGTATTAAATATCTTGAAACCTGTCTCCTTGTTGTTGATTGTAGTAAATTTCATTTTTCATATGAACTACTATTGTAACTCTCTAACTTAAAGTTAAAATTATAGCATGTTCGTTATTTATACCTTTTTGTTTTACTAAAAAATATATGACCATCTTAAATTTGACAATTTCCAGGTTTCATCACCTGCAGCAGACCCCCACTCATTTCAAAGGCGTATTTCTCAAAAGTAGATCATTGACAAATACTTTGCAATTTATCACTGGAAAGTACAATGATAACTTTACAAAAAGAAAATAAAGTTGGAGAAATTTAATTACTCTGTTCAGAGTAGCGGATATCCTTAACATACCCGCGCTTTGAAAACATCAAAATAGGTCATATTCGGCGAAATTGATGCAAAACCTCAATATTTCTATTAAATTAGCAATGGCCGCATGCATTAACTATGATGGAAAATTTATATGTGAAAGATTATCATTATATCCTCTTGTCATAAAATTTTTATCTCAGTTAACGCATGCGGCCACATTGAATTTTACGACAAAAGACAAAATTCCTAGCAATATTCGCCTTATTTTCTCAATAACGTCAAAATGACGTCACTTCATGACGTCATTACAGTTAAATGGCACATTGTTTGGTGATATTATTCTTTTCATGAAAAGATGTAAACATTCGTGTATTTTCACGAGAGATATAAAGTATTCCTCATGAAATTTATTTTAAGAGAAAAATCAAGGGCCGATTTAGGGGTCTCGTGGCCCTACCCCTTTACGCATTAAAGTGTAAACTTTACATATAAAAGTGTAAAATTTTCACATCAATGTGCAAGATTTACACATAAAAGTGTAAATTTACAGATAAATTCGAAAAATTTACAGATAAAAGTGTAAATTATACGTGTAAAAGTGTAAAATCTAAGCATAAATGTGTTAAATTTACAGAAAAACCTGAAAAGTGTAAAAATTAATCAAAAAGAGTATCAATCTGGCACAAATACGCATCCGTAGTTTAACGAACGCCAATGGGAAGACGAAATTGCCCACTGTTTTGTTGGTACATATAATGTGCAGAATTGTAACTCATATAAAAGAAAAGATGGGATCTCCGACAACACTCGGTTGCAGCACCTACAGCAAAACCCAAAAATACCCAATGCAAAAACAAAGACAAGCACAGAAATAGACACCAAATCACATCATAGAAACTTCAAATACGGATTCATATTTCACGCCAGTGACAGAAGTGTGGTTATCCGGATTACATGTCAACAACATTCTCACTTTTCCAATAGTCCATTTTCCAAAAAATATCTATGATCGTTTTAAACCTTGATTTTATGTGTACAGACACCAGACATCACATCATTTGGCAAAATTTCCAATTGTGACGTCATATCTGATCGCACTGTCTTGAAGCACCTTGATGTGTTGTCATGCTTTCTATTTTGACGTCACAATGAAAATTTCACCAAATTATGTGATGTCTGGTGTCTGTCCGCCTTATGAATCTGTTGGAAAATCAGCTATTGCCCTGAGGTCTCGACGAACGTTCAATTGTGGTGAAAAAGAACCTCCTCACTGTTAGAAGACCATACAAACAGTGTCCAAGAAACACACAGATGGATGTGTAAAAGGATATTAAAAAAAGAAGGCATATGAAATACAGTCTGAGCTCTGCCAGCCGTAGCGAGCTCATGCATGTTATAACGCGAGGAGTCTGACTGACATTCAGAGAGGACAGGTGGTGGGGACCCTGTCTTCTTTAAAGAGATTTGGACAGGGGCCCGTAATGGAGTCCTGTCGTCACAGTCAGTCAGAGTGCAATTCCTAAGATACATTTTTTAGATTTAGGATCACTGACGTGGGCTTTTTACCCAAAACGTGCATGTCTGGTCCATGCTATAAATTTATCTGCTCTAAAATGATGCTAATGATTTTGAAGACGTTAAACATTTGTACCACTTGGTTAGTGTTACTGCTGGTCTACCAAGAGTCCCCGAGGGCACATGTAGCCAAGTTCGATCAATTTCGGTTGGTCGTTTCTTCCAACGCATTTGAAAATTTCTGTTAACAAAATTTTCTCAAATTTCTAAAACCTGGGTCCTGTAGCATCATATCTCAGCCATCTTGCTATGTCTTTCGGTATATTTAGGACATAATTTTCACAGATTTTGGTCATATTACATTGTTTAGCCGAAACGTGCATGTCTGGTCCATGCTGTAAATTTAATTTGCTCTAAAATGATGCCAATGAATTTGAAGACGTTCTCCATTAATATAATGTTAATTGAAACTGAATTGACGTCAAGAGAACGAAAATTATGGTGTCCAAACATGTACCGAAAGACGTAGCAAGATGGGTGGAATATGATGCTACAGGACCTACGTTTTAGAAATTTCAAGAAATTTGGTAACAGAAAATTATTATGTCCAAACATGTACCGAAAGACGTAGTAGGATGGGCGGGATATGATGATACAGGACCCACGTTTGAGAAATTTCAAGAAATTTAGCCACTGAAATTTTCGAATGCGTTGAAGAGACAGACGATGAAGCGAAGTTGATCGACATTGGCTACATGTGCCCTCGGGGACTCCTGGCCCACCAGAAGTGACACTCACCGGGTAGTTCAAATGTTAAACGTCTTCAAATTCATAAGTATAAAAGAACAGATAAAGGACAAGGGGCGCTTTGGGCTAAAAATTGCTGATGTCGGAAAATTAATTAAATTTATTTTGGACATAGAGGGCGTCTTCCTCTGTTATTTGGTATATAAATTATAGGAATCGGACAATGTTTAGATGCCGAATAAAGCATTCAAAGTATCCTTGGTGTGACGTTGACGTCGTACTTCTGACGCATTTTTCGCTATTTGACTTTGCCACAAAGCGCTCTCATGTATATAAATTTACGGCAATGTTTGATAAACCAATACGTATTTTGGGTCTTTGTATTCCTCAATTTTTGTATTACATGTATCTTTAATCCTTAATCTTTAATGAGTCTAACATTCATATATACATGTACGTTTGTTTTCACTTACTATATACAATTTCATATTAGCGGATAAAGATGGGGGCGTGATAGACGCACACTCTTGAGTAGAGAACGGGTTATACAAAAAAATGTTGACATTTAGTTCCGACTATTAAAGTTGTTCAAACCAAGTATTTTGAAACGATTCTAGGGTCTATTAGCAATTCTCCAGACGCCTAGACGTTTGGTTAATGAGCAACCCTTTCACTGAAAATTCTGTATCCGCCCCTTCATGAGGTTGAAGTATCCATTCCTCATGAAATAATATAAAAATATTATGCGACCAGGGGGCATACATTTTAAAGAAATGAATACGTCATACATTCATAAAAAGTCGTATTTTGAATTCATGATAAGTGTAAGATTACCTGATCTGGAAATAAAAAGACATTTGGATGTGACAAATGTTTGAAGCTCACTTGAGTTAAAGGTTCAAATGAGTCTTACGTAGCCAGCCGTCTATCTGTCGGTCCGTATACATTCTCCATTATCTTCCTCACAGAATTTCGGGAAACATAAGAGGAAGTGAGGAGGTACGAATGGTCCATTACTAAGTTTGCGTTTTCAAGTGAGGGCAGTGAACAAAGGATATTATTAACCGACATATTTTGATTTTTTTTCTTTGCACCACAATACAAAAACACACACTCACAGTAATCTACATAGTTTACGTAACAGTCGATTAAAATGCTAGCAGTGACGGATATATAGCCGTTCGCCCGCAATGCCAAAAGACATGCTTTGAAAGCAAACTACTGTTTCCAAAAAAAAAAACTTTTGAAAGAAAGGAGGGGATCTTCAACAACACCAGGTTGCTGCACCCACAGCAAAATCCCAAAACACCCATGCAAAAAACACAGAACAGACACCCACAGAAAGAGACGCAAACGGGACAAGGAACACCAACTCACAACATAGAAACATGAAACATAAAAGACTACACATAAACCAACGAGACCAATGGGCAACCGGTGCCGACTTAGGACGGCCATCTGCCACGTAAATAGCAGACGGTGTGGTTATCCTGGATTACGTGCGCACAACCCTCCCACTATTCCGATTTCCCAGAGGTCTCGAAGAACGCACAATTATGGTGTAAAACAACCTCCTCACTGTTAGATGACCATACACAAACAAGACCGTAAAACACAGGGGTCAAAGCAACACAGATGAATATGTAAATGGATATAAAAAGAGGACGTGCGTAATACAGTCCGTGCTCTGCCGGCTGTAGCGAGCTCATATATGTTATCACCCGAGGAGTCCGACTGACATTCAGAGAGGACAGGTGGTCGGGGCCCTGTCTTCTCTAAGGAGGTTTGGACAGGGCACGTCATGGAGTCCCGTCGTCACAGTCAGTCAGAGTGCAAGTCTTAAGAATGCGCTCGTACAAGACTGTATATTGATCAAAAGAAGGGAGGAGATATCCAACAAGACCCCGTTGCAACATCAACAGTAAAACACCAAAACACCCGATGCAAAAACACAAAAGACGAGTACAGCACGAGAAGGAAAAGAGACACACGACATTTAAACATCAAACACAAAAGACTACACATAAACCGACGAGACCAATGGGTAACCGGTGCCGACTTTGGGCGGCCATCTGTCACGCAAGTAGCAAATGGTGTGGTTATCCTGGATTACGTGCGCACAACCCTCTCATCTCTCCAGTTACCCAGAGGTCTCGAAGCACGTACAATTGTGGTGTAAAATAACCTCCTCACTGTAAGATGACATCACACAAACAAGACCGCGAAACGCAGAGGCCCCAGAGACACAGATGAATATGTAAATGGATATAAAAAGAGGACATGCGTAATACAGTCCGTGCTCTGCCGGCTGTAGCGAGCTCATGTATGTAATCACCCGAGGAGGCCGACTGACATTCAGAGAGGACAGGTGGTCGGGGCCCTGTCTTCTCTAAAGAGGTTTGGACAGGGCCCGTCATGGAGTCCCGTCGTCACAGTCAGTCAGAGTGCAAGTCTCAAGGATGCGCTTGTACAAGACTGTAGATTGGTCAAGTACCAAGCCTAGTGTCCGTCTGGTGACATTAGGATCATATCCACGGTATAAAAGGCGTTTGGTGATTCTGACGCATTTTCGATGGTTATGCTGCCTACCTTTGATCCTTTTTATTTTGTTTATCATATCACCATAAAAGACAGGCTGTGTAATACCCATAGTAATGTACTCTGTTGCATGTACAGATCCGAATTTTAAAAGAAGTTGACTGCAATTTTTGTAAAATTTCCAGAAAGTCTTAACTAGTTTATGAAAGCTGACTACATACTCTGACGCATTTTCGATACATATGCTGTCTACCTTTGATCCTTCTTATTTTGTTAATTATGTCACCATAAAATGCAGGTTGTGAAATACCTAAAGTAATATACTCCGTTGCTTGTATGGGTCCGAATTTCAAAAGAAGTTGATCATATTTTTTGTAAAATTTCCAGAAAGTCTTTACTAGTTTGTGAAAGCGAAAACCTTGACCTAAAAGTTTCTTTGTAATTTGTAGATTTCTATTATGAAAATCCAAAAGATCAGTACATGCTCTAGCATACCGGATGAGCTGTGAAATGTAGATACCGTATGACGGTAATCTAGGGACATCACCTTCAAGCCAAGGGAAATTTACTATGTTGAATACAAAATCATCTCGTTTGTCATATACACTTGTATGAATTTCTCCATTCACAATTTTGATATTTAGGTCCAAAAATGGTGTTTCAGTGTCTGTAAAGTTTGCCTTGTTTAGAGTCAATTCTTGTGGATAAATAACATCTTTATACTTTTCAAAAACAGGATTATCGATAGTCAGAATATCATCCAGGTACCTAGAAGTACCAATGAAGCATTTCACATCATCATGTTTTCTTTGCTTTTGAAGATTTTGAATACATTCTTTTTCATATGTCTATAAAAATAATTCTGCAACAAGAGGCGCACAATTTGTACCCATAGGAATCCCTACAACTTGCTTGTAGAGATTCTCACCAAATCTTACATAAATGTTGTCCAAGAGGAAGGACAAGGCACTACACAGGTCGCTACATGTCCATGATTTGTATGATTTGTATTCTGTAGCGGAGAAGAAACCCTTTGATTCAGATGTACAAATATAAGATTTCCCCTCTCGATTATAGCACCATTTAATGAGTTTGGACAATTGATCATTGATCTTGTCATGAGGAAGCGTGGTGCACATATTTGAAAAATCGTATGAAGCAATCGTATTGGTTTGAAAATTTCTAGATTTTATCTTGTCAATCACATTCCCGGAATTTTTTATAGACCAAAATAAATTTACATCATTCCTATTAAGAACAGTTTCACAATATTTTGCAACGTGTTCCTTTACCGCCGTGAGGGCTGACGTCAGATGTCTAGACAAACTTGTAGTTGAGCAGTTGCTAGAATTAGCAATGTATCTAAATTTGTAAGGATATTTGTGCAGTTTTGGTATGCAGTATATTGTAGGAAGATCCAATCTAGAAATAGGGATGTCGAATGAAGAAATTTCACTGTTATGTTTGCTCAAAATGTTGGGGACACTTTCATTGCTTTTAATATAAATATTTGTAGACGAAAGTTCCGAAACTAAAGTTGATATATAGTAAAGTTTTCATATGATTATGGTGTTGTTGGCTGCTTTATCTGCAGGAGCGAAGACAAATTTTTCATGTAAATTACGTAATTTGGATTTAAAATATCTTTGAGATCTAGAACTTGGATTTTCAAAAAGATGAGGATTTTTGTGGAAGTTGTCTATTCGAATGTCAGTAATGTCCAAAATGACGTTTTTCCAGTCATTCAGAGAATGCGATTCGACTCCTTCCGATTTACACCATCGTTTGGTATAGTTATCTAAGGCTTCCTTTAATACTTCGCGACATTTAATAAAATCTATCTTGGATGGGATTCTATACTTAGGTCCTTTTTTGAGAAGACCACGGAGCTGCCTGTCTTGGATAATTGAAAAGTCACCTGTAATAATATGACCAGCTGGTTTATATAGATATTCAGATGTTGCACATTCTCAAGAAGCAGGACATGAAAGTACACCCCAGAAACCACCAATTTGAATAAATTTTCCAAAATCTTCGCAATCTACAGCACTGACACACATATCGTACGGTGTTCCGTTTGGTACTTCGCTTCTTCTGGTATGCACATTGTGACGCGAAGTTATACGATAGGAAGAAGCGAAGTTGAGAAGATGCGAGGCGGAGAATAAGCGAGGCGGAGAAGGAGCGAATACAAGATGGCGCGAATAAGCGATGTCCCTAACGGAACACCGTAATATCGGAATGTTGACGTGTCATGATCTGAGGGATGAACTTTGATGAACCAGGAATATGACTCAATGCAATGCATAAACAAGCTCAGACACAGATATTTCTTTACCAAATATTCGATATAAATATCTAGAAAATTGACAATTTTTAAATTGTTTAGAATTTGAGGATCGTGTAATCTTTATGAAATGACTAATTAAAACTGTTTTTGCCAGTTTTAGGCAAAACATAATAATATTCCAGTGGAAATTGGGCCGCCTTTCGGCAAAAATGCATTGCTTGATTGGTAATCCTGGTATATACGAAGTCCAGAATCAAGAGAAAGATAGACCGTCTGCCCCATTATAATATTTTTTTCAAAAATGCATGTTTACTGCATTTTTATAATTAATGAGCAAAAACAAAAATAGCACCTTTCTCGTGTTGTACAAGGAATTTCTCATCTACGTATTTTCTTTATATTAAGAAATTAACAAAATAAAGGATCGAGAGTGGTAATTGGTAATATGTTAAACGTCTTCAAATTCAATAGCATCATTTTAAAGCAGATATATTTACAGCATTCAACGATCAACTTCAGCATTCAGACGATCAACTTCGGTTGATCGTCTGTCTCTTCAACGCAATTGGAATTTTCTGTTACAAAATTTCTTGAAATTTCTAAAACGTGGGTCCTGTAGCATCATATCCCACTCATTCTGCTACGTCTTTTGGTATATTTTTGGACATAGTAATTTTACTACTTTTTGGCCCTATAACATTGTTTAGACTAAGGATCACTGACGAGGGTTTAGTACCCGAAACGTGCATGTCTGGTCCATGCTGTAAAATTATCAGGTTTTAAATGATGCTATTGAATTTAAAGACGTTTAACATTTGAACTACTTGGTGAGTGTCACTGCTGGTGGACCAAGAGTCCCCGAGGGCACATGTAGCCAAGTTCGATCAACTTCGGTTGATCGTCTGTCTCTTCAACGCAATTGGAATTTTCTGTTACAAAATTTCTTGAAATTTCTAAAACGTGGGTCCTGTAGCATCATATCCCACTCATTCTGCTACGTCTTTTGGTATATTTTTGGACATAGTAATTTTACTACTTTTTGGCCCTATAACATTGTTTAGACTAAGGATCACTGACGAGGGTTTAGTACCCGAAACGTGCATGTCTGGTCCATGATGTAAAATTATCAGGTTTTAAATGATGCTATTGAATTTAAAGACGTTTAACATTTGAACTACTTGGTGAGTGTCACTGCTGGTGGACCAAGAGTCCCCGAGGGCACATGTAGCCAAGTTCGATCAACTTCGGTTGATCGTCTGTCTCTTCAACGCAATTGGAATTTTCTGTTACAAAATTTCTTGAAATTTCTAAAACGTGGGTCCTGTAGCATCATATCCCACTCATTCTGCTACGTCTTTTGGTATATTTTTGGACATAGTAATTTTACTACTTTTTGGCCCTATAACATTGTTTAGACTAAGGATCACTGACGAGGGTTTAGTACCCGAAACGTGCATGTCTGGTCCATGCTGTAAAATTATCAGGTTTTAAATGATGCTATTGAATTTAAAGACGTTTAACATTGACGAGACATGCACGTTTCGGATATACATAACCCTCGTCAGTGATCGTTCCAAAAACGTACCGAAAGACGTAGCAGGGTGAATGGGATATGATGCTGCAGGACCCCTGTTTTCAAAATTTCAAGAAATTTTGATAGACATTTATAGAAATATTCTTATTTAATGTAGCCTTACATAATGATTATAGTAATTAAGTAAAATGGCTGTTATTGTAATTCCAGCACAGGGTATATCCACAATTTCTCATGCAGCTACACAAGGTACGCATATGTTTTTTTTTCACACCTTTCTGACAGAAAACACCAGTCCCCCTCCGAAATACAATATTGATAATTCTAATTGACAAAGGAAAATGCTAGGAAGTCTAGGAGTTGTAATTACCAAATTTAGCGTTTAGAAAGGTTTACTGGTGTTATTTTCTCGTAGATCGCACTTTCCGTTTAGATGGATGTTAACATAATTATATTTGTCCAGATAATCAGAAAGGATGGTTCCATGACAAATATGGATAATGACCATATCCCTGTATACAGCACAAAATCGATAATTCAGAATATCAGAAACCGAAGGCATACAAAGTCAGGATAAAACAGAAACCAAAGCAACAAACAAAAACCTCCACCACATGAAAAGAAGCGGACTCCCGATATGAGAGTGAGACCAGGTGCCCAGAAAGAGTAAGCATCTCCTGCTTGCATGCAACACCCGCCGCTTCAATTCGGTAGAACTATCACGTCCGGTAACTTCCATTTTGGAAGACATAGAGTACAATCTTTGGTTTGATGGTTCAAATGGTCTATGACGGAATATCATCCACCATTCTGGAGAGTAGGACATCATAGTGTATGACGAGTTCCCCATATCGATCGTAGATCTTCCTCAGTGACGATGTTAGTTGGTCACAAACATATCCCTGACTGAGAAGCTTATCTGAAAGACGCCTAGCTCTCAGAACAAAATCCGTATATTTGGTACTTGCTCTGGCATAGCGTATCAACTGAGATATGAACACGCCATAAGCAGGCGATAAAGGGATGTTGCTACTCAGAAAAGGAAAGTCTGTGATACTGAAATTGAAGTCGTCACGTTTGTCATAGAGTGAGGTGTTCATATGACCATCAGTGTCGTAGGACAACATTACGTCCAAATAGGATGCTGAATTATTTGTCTCTGTAGTTTCTTTGACTTCAAGCTCCGAAGGATAGATACTGCTCAGGTAATCCGCGAAATTTGGATTATTGATGGACAACACATCGTCTATGTATCTGTAAGTGAAGTTGAAGTCAGAAGCTAGGTATCTTTTCCCTTCAGAGACCAAAGATTGAATGAATTCAGCTTCGTGCGAGTAAAGGAAGACGTCGGCAAGGAATGGGGCACAATTGGTCCCCATTGGAATTCTGACAATTTGCTGGAAGACCCATATGCTTTATTCTCTATACTTTATTTTTACATAAGGCTTCGCTTTTCCGTTTACGATTTCCTCGATGATTCAGTTATCATTCAGTAATTGTGAGTCAAGCACTATTCACGAACATTATAAAATAAGAAATTTAAGTGATCGATTCTATTCTATTATATTCAGACTCAGAGTCTGATCCTTATTTTGTTACCCTAATCCCTAAAAGGGTCAGGCTAGGTTTGAAATACAGAAACATTTCATTATTAAGCTAAACTGTTGTTGGTCGCCACATACTGCTAACTCTAAATTGAAATGTTGAACACCATTTCAGGAACAACAACAAGGCAGCCAATCACACTGACCATACCCAGAAAAACAACAACTCAAAGTAAGTTACGAGGTGCAAGAGGGCGGTCTGTAAGAGTAAAGTGTAATGAAAACCCTTATCTATTAGTAGACATGTTTACAAGACCAAAAAGACCAAGACGCTTTATCCATTAGTAGACATGTTTACGAGACCACAAAAAAATATATATATATATTGAACAGGGTCTCCGGTGCAGTACTAATTATTCCTTAATTATAGTGGAGTCAAGACAATTGTTTCGCTCACATTTTATATTCATCGTGTAAAATGCATCTCTTAAATTTCAGTTATGAGTCCTCCTCCATTTTCGCCAGGTAGGCATAATGTAAATTCTAATATATTTCGACCATGATCATTTATTCTATTTTTACATAAAGTAAAGAGAGCTAATCTAAGAGTAGATTTGACAATAGATATGAAACAAAGTATTCTTTTGTTTCTCATATTAACATCGAAATCTCAATCTAGAAGTAAAAATATCTTTTTTGTATAAAATCAATCATTAATAAGACAAATATACTCTTCTGTGCAACTTAATGATAAATTTAATTATAAACATCAAAGAAGTACCCATCAGATATTCAGTCCTAAAGTCTCAAATTTGAGAAGTCAAGACAAAATAATAAGAATTACTATAAAAATGTTGCGAATCTTCCGAAGTGAGACCATGTCAGAGTCAGCGTCTCCTATTTGCATGCAACACTCTTCGCAAAAGTTCCGTAAAGACGATTCAAATTCGGTAATTGACCTATCGCCAACTCCTCCCCCTGCTACCGCAATACCAATGATATTATCTCATATCGTTACAGGCATGCTAATAATAGCCTGTACCCTGCACGTGCTTGGAGCTCAGACAAGCTAACGCGTTATCCTCATAACTTTAGTATAGAAATGTAAGATAACATGAGCATTTAGCACAGATTTTCATCGTTTTCTTGATTTATTAAAATGGTTGAAAGATGTGCACTTAGTACAAGTAGTAGTGATGATGACAGATTTCGGGGTAATATTTTTCTCAGATCAAATACATAAAAAGTGCTTAAAATAGACAAAAATAGGCACGGTCATCAACGGATAATTTGCGTATACAGTTGATCAAATATATTAAATGCGCATCTCATAATAGACCGATTTTGAGAAGTTCAAACATACATGAATACCCAAATTAAAACCCATTACAAGCTGTAAAAGTCGATCTTGCCGGCGAAAGAGTAAAGAATAGGCAACAGAGGGGGGGGGGGGGGTCGTTTTTGAATGAATGTTACCAATTGATTTGCCATAGATGAAATCATATTGATACTATCTTGACATTAATTCATTTCATACCATTATTCTTAAGTACTTATATTGTTAAATCAAAAAGAATAATTTAAATAGCATAAAGCCCATATAGGAGAATCCAGCTAGATGGATAGAGGGTTGCCCCCACTCCTTACGATCAAAAAAGCGTAAGCACAAAATGATGTGAAGGCAAAGGGAATAAAAAAAGAAATGAAGGCCTAGAAGTAAAGAAAAAAGCTACGGTTTTAAATTATGCTCAAAATATTTGAACATGTCATTCCCTAGAAATTTAGAAAAAAAAAATGAATATTAAAAAAAATCCGGTTCGCATCGCTCCCGTTTTCTTTTTTCTTTTTTTTTAAATGAAAAAATAAAATTTTAATTTTATGTTATCAGTGATCCTATACACTTATGCATTAATTTCCTAAATGGTCAGGCTTATTACATTCGCAATTTAAATCTTAGTTAATATCAAATATTATAAATTACACCCCCCTAAATCAATTATCGTAATACTATATATTCACGTGTTATATATAAAAAAAAAATGCTCACACCCCGGGATGTACCCGCCGACGGTGTTTCATATTTAACCCCAACCCGAACCGACTTTTCATTTCGCATCCTGAAACAATGTGCAAGACGCCCTCGAAATAACTTTCACAAAAATATTTTACTCTTGTTATGTTGATTTTAGAGATAAAGAACATTACACATAATATATTTCATGAAAAATCAGTTAAAATGACATATTTTGTTGCCGATTTTCCTATAGAACATGTACTGTTTACATCCGCCTTAGCTGGTTTTTGTCTGAGCTAGCGGGATCCAGCGTATTTGGTAATATGGGCGGAGCTTATCTGGGAATTGGCGATAGGCGAATTGTCTCAGTGTACATATTGATGTACATATCAGGTAAATATTACCTGTTTGGCGATGTTGACAGCCATACAATCGCAAATTCCAAAATGTCCCCGATCATTCTAGAAATAGGGATCTCATATGCTCAGATCCCCGTAGCACATTTCTGATTGATGATTTCAGTCGTTGCGTTACATAACCTTAAACGAATAGCGTACTTGCAAGCCGTCCGGCTCTAACGATGAAATCGGTAAAAATTAAACCGAGATGCGATTTACTTTCGCAAAGTGAAGACCAGGATCTGGATGGAGTCAGCTTCGTGTGAATATAAAACTATGTCCCCAAGCAGTGGGGCGCAATTGGTACTATTGGGATATTTGATATATACTAATTGCTGGAATACGTTTCCTCCATACACCGTAAATAATCCTTTTTAAAAGTACTATTTTGTGTTTAAATTTTAGGGATATGTGAAGATAAGTTCGGGAATTGCGCAGGCTTCGGCGCCGGGGTGTGCAATGGGTACCGTGACTGGGCCATTCAAAACTGTGCTAGATTCTGCAGATTTTGTCATGGTAAGAAGTTAATATACACATTTAACGTTACTTAAAAACACACATTTATATGAACAATTACAATGATTGTATAGCCTACATTCTCTCAATTATTAAAGCAAATTTTGTTTCCATACTTCTAGATACATCAACTTTACCTCTCATCTTAGCGACATTCAAAAGTAAGTTAACTTCACTCATTCAAGTCTTTTTTTAGCTCTAGTGTAATTAAAAAGACATCATACAGCCAGACTCGTCCCAAAAATTACCAGGACCCTACACTCTGGACCATCTCCATTTTAATTCATAACTATTTCCTGATTCATAAAGTTTATATGTAAGCAAGATTGAAGAGTGTTTCGGCGGTTTTAATATCAGAAATGAAAATTCAAAGCCTAAGGCCCGCCTCGTCAGGGATCCACCTTAGTGATTATTATCTGGCCGTGGTAGATGTTGTTATGCTTGCTGTATGAAATTAGCGGCTTCCTTGCATGAAAATTCGTCCGTCATATCAATCCTGTATTTCAAAATCCTTTTCTTGATACCCTTGATGAAAGGATTATATTTAGTATCCTTGACTAAAGGTGTTTGATTTACAGATATGTGGTTGAGTTTTTGAAGCGTCAATTCTCTCCGACATAAAAATGTTTTCCGAATTCTAGAATGTATTTCAATATCAGAGTAGCCTCTCAGATATACAACTTCCTATTAATTGTTTGTAATTTTTTTCTTTGTTGGTGTTCCGTAAGTGTCTGTAACATAGAATCATGCGTGTCCTTTATATAATTATGTTGATTGTTTTCCAACGATGAGCAGTAAAAAGTTATCACAGTTAATGCCGATTTACAAATTTGTGTTTAATCGGACGTCCAGGTGGCAATTGTCTAAGACTGCAGAGGTTATTTGAGACCGCCATATATAATTAGGAGTTTCACTCTTCAATCTTATGTATCCTAGGGAGCAAGTATGAACTCTCATATTGTAACTTAGCTATAATGTATCGTCATCGAAATTTCACTTTTTGTAAATGTATGTTACTTTGTCCTGTATTTTATCATTCAATGTTGATACGTCTGGTATGAATATTTCTAATGATTTTGTAGTTTTTCGTTGTTTTCTCCTGAATCCGGCATATTATGTTTATTATTTCCGTTGAAACTGCGTGTCGTAGTGGCACACTGCAAGGGTATAATCATGCATATAAGACAAATTTCCCGTCGTTGCAGTTTTACAAAAGAAAACTGGGAACAACGCTCATCAAAGAGCTGAGAAAAGTCCGTCATATAAATCGCTAGGCGAGATATAGAGGATAAATTTACATATATATAGAAAATGTCCAAGCACAGGTACAACGCTCATTAGAGAGCTGAGAATATCCCGTCATATAAATCGTTAGGCGAAATATAGAGGGCAAGTTTTCATATATACGAAAGTTTCCAAGAACTGGTACAACGCTCATGTCAAGAGCTGCGAATATCCCGTCATATAAATCGCTAGGCGAAGTATAGAGGGCAAATAATTTCAGCAACTGTTGGTCCACACCGCCTGCTACTCACGAGGCAGATGGCCGTCCTAAGTCGGCACCGTTTACCCATTGGTCTCGTTGGTTTATGTGTAGTCATTTGTGTTTTATGTTTTTCTGTGATTTGACGTTCATTGTACTACTGCGTCTCTTTCTGTGCGTGTCATTTTTGTGTTTTACAGTGGGTGTTTTGGGAGGTTGCTGTTGATGCTGCAACTAGGTGTTGTTGGAGATCCCCTCCTTTCCATTAATCCAAAAGTCAAAATGAGCAAAACTCTAAAGAGCTTTTATCCTTTGTTCCCCGTCCGTCGTCTTATCATCCGATCGTCCGTCGTCCATCGTAAACTTTTAATATTTTTGACATCTCCTCTGCAATCATGGCAACGAATTTCAAGATTGTGTTTTATGAGCTGATCGGTCAACAAATTTTGCCGCCAAGGACTCTCATTAGTTGACATATTTCGACATCTCCCCTGCAGCCACTGCACATAATTTCACAAATTTTTGTGGGATGCACGTACACAAATACGATAAAGAAGACCCTGACGAGAATCCCATCATCGCTCACACAAAAAGAATCGGACAAATACACAGTCCAGTGCAAAATGAGATAAAGAAGATAATGACGACAAGCTCAACAGCACTCATAATAGAATACCAAATTGAGCATCGATGGACCCCTTGCAAGCTTGAGGTGGGACCGGGTGTCTGGGAGGTGTAAGCATGCCCTGTTTGGCAAACCGCACCCGCCATCGATGTTCACACAAGAAAATGAAACTAGTACATATGAAATAAGTTCTGGTAGATGTAATGTCTATCTAGAAAATGCTTAGGCGACCATGTCAGGGAAAAGCAACAAAGGAGAGATCTCTAACAACAGAAAGCCGACACTCGCAGAAACAGACACAAAAGGGAAAAAGAACATCAACTCACGACATAGAAACATGTAACATAAAAGACAAGACATAAACTAACGAGACCAATGGACCGACATTGGACGGCCATCTGCTAAGCAATTAGCGGAAGATGTGAGTATCCTGATTACGTGCGCACAACCCTCCCACTTTTCCGATTACACAGGGGTCCCGCAGAACGCACAATTGTGGTGTAAAATAACACCACAATTGTGGTGTAAAGCAAGATTGTTTTTTTCGTTTTTCAAGCTGGGTGGTAAATAAATATGGTCATCAATGGCTCTATTTGGCTGATGCATTTTCCACATTTCCTACGTAACTGCTGCACATAATTTAATGAAACTTTACAGGAGGAAAGTCAGGTGAGCGATGTGACTCCCTTGTGTCCCTTGTTCTCTAAACCTCTTAAAATTCCCGAGAATGTAAACTGATCTATATTGTTAGGAAGGAATAATAGAAAGCTATTATCAAGTCTTATACAAAACACAGATGTCTAGTAAGAAAACACAAGCTACTTGTAAATAGTACTGCTGCATTTTCTTTCTGTTCATAAATGAATGGTATCAAATCTGAAAACATTAGTAATTCATTATAAGGCCGTAGTAATGAAATATTTTGTTTAACGTCCGCAGGCGGTACCTCTTAAAACTCTGTTTAGAAAAAAACCACATACACATACAACCATGTATTTGTGCTCTCCAAATTATTCATTTAATCAATTCAAATTAAAATTCATTTAATCAATTCAAATTAAACTACATCCAACGATATGATCTTCGATAACATAAAATGCATATGTGACAAATATGGATAATGACCATATCCCTGTATACAGCACAAAATCGATAATTCAGAAAATCAGAAACCGAAGGCATACAAAATCAGGATAAAACAGAAAATAAAACATATATCAACAGAAAAGGAGATAATTGTGAATTTCAAATGTTAAACGTCTTCAAGTTCAAAAGCATTATTTAAGAACAGATTAATTGGCACCATGGACCAGACGTGCACGTTTCGGGTACTTAAGAGGAGTGATCCTCAATCTAAACAATGTGATATGGCCAGAGAGTGTGAAAACTATTTAGAGACAGACGATGAACCAAAATTTATCGAACTTGGCTACATGGGTCCTAGGGGACTCCTGGTCAGGATTATCGACCTATTTGAAGAATAACTTTTTTGTTTACAGTTCTTCTTTTCAGTGTTTCATTCAAACATATTTATCATCTTTTTGTGAAAAAGTGTCCATAAAGCAAACTATTTGATTACTAAGGCCTACGTTCTCATTCTTATTCCCAGCTCCTTCTCCACCTTGTAAGGATAAGCTGTCAAACTGCGCCGCATACGGATCTAATGCATGCATGTTTTATAAAACATGGGCCGAGATGAACTGTCGAAAAACCTGTGGCGTCTGCGGTATGTATAAAATATGTTATAACCTGTGGCGTCTGCGGTATGTATAAAATATGTTATAACCTGTGGCGTCTGCGGTATGTATAAAATATGTTATAACCTGTGGCGTCTGCGGTATGTATAAAATATGTTATAACCTGTGGCGTCTGCGGTATGTATAAAATATGATATAACCTGTGGCGTCTGCGGTATGTATAAAATATGTTATAACCTGTGGCGTCTGCGGTATGTATAAAATATGATATAACCTGTGGCGTCTGCGGTATGTATAAAATATGATATAACCTGTGGCGTCTGCGGTATGTATAAAATATGATATAACCTGTGGCGTCTGCGGTATGTATAAAATATGATATAACCTGTGGCGTCTGCGGTATGTATAAAATATGTTATAAAGCAAATGTGCAGAAATTCATGTACTGCTGTTAGAGAGACTGCAGTTACGGATTTTGCTAGCAACTGATTTCATCTTCAGTTCGGATTTGCGTTTGCTTCTTGTCTGCTTTGCTGGATTTTTAGCTCAATTTAGCTATTGTCATAGCGTGCCGTCCGTCGTCCGTCCTTTGTAAACGTTTAAACATTTTCGACTTCTTCTCCAGATCGGCTAAAGGGATTTTGATGTACTTGGAAGGTATAAAGTTTTATTTGTCCTCTACAAGTGTTGTTGTTTTTAACTGGATCCGTCATTAGGTGGCACCACCACAGGAAAAAGTAGATTATGAGGGATCCCTCCTTTGACAAACTTAAGAGATGTCTTGAGAAGTGTTGTTGTTTTTGACACATTTTGACGTCTTTTCGGACTTAGTCAGAAATGCACAATTTGCAAAACATACATTTCTTTAAATAACTCAATAAGTGTTATGATTTAACACACTCATTTACTGCAGATTTATGATATTTAAGTTACTAAATGCTTTGATATATATTTTAAAATATTTTTATTTTAAGATTTTTTTAATGAATTGTTTTCTTTGTGTAAAAAAAGGTGTACGTGTGTGGGAGGGGTGTTTCATCATTTTTTTTATTCTTTTCCATAACCACTCTTCAGACTTTCATGAAACTTGGTAGGTATGAGGTACTCATGGTTCCCTACAAGTGAAAGAATTTTGTCAACTGTCAAGATACCCACTTTTTGATTTTAAGGAATGTTTTAAGATTGTACATAGGTACCTCATATGTTTTCCATGCCCAATGGGATCCCCCCTATTTTTTTCGTTTTTTCCCATTTTCTTTTTATATCTATATTGTTAGGGGTCATGTGCTATTTTAGTTTTACTTTATGTTTAGGTACACATGTACTTAGTCATGTTGTATTATGATTTCATAATAATTCTTTCTAGATTTTACTATGTCATGTTTATTTCATTGGGGAATATTCCAGTGTGTTCTTTGTTGCATCATTGTCATCACATGACTGAGATTTCTGGAATTTGCTCTATTGTTAATCATTTGTAATGAGTCATTGTTCTAGAGGCTTCTGGTAAATTCATTTGTATTAAGTATCAATACCTCTGAGGAACTGTGATGAGGGGGCATTCGTACACATTCGTAGACACGATTCATTCATCTATTTTGATATACTGGGATACTTTATTTGTTGAGACTTTAATCCATTTGACAACGTTTGGACACCGATCTTTCGAGAACGTTTGTGATTACCGGAAACCATGTAAAATCTTCTATGAGAAAACAAGAAATTAGAAATAGTGTGGCTAAAGAACTTTTAGCTGGGGAAATCTTTTCGTCATACGATTTTCCTGTTGAACCTGTTTCAAGCGAAACCAAAATGTCAAAATTTGAGTTTGAATTAGAGAAAATTAAAATACAATTACAATTTGAAAAAGAAGAAAAAGAAAGACAATTTGAAAAAGAAGAAAAAGAAAGACATTTACAATTTGAAAGAGAAAAAGAAGAAAGAGAGAAATAGGAACGTATGCACGAGAAAGACCTCCAGTTTGAGTTAGAAAAGTTGAAGTTAGAGAAAAGCGCTAAGGAAAATCCTGTTCCTTCGCTTGTCAAGTCTGAATTCGACGCCGCCAAAAACATCCGATTAGTACCAAAATTTCAAGAGAAGTCCGTGGACAAATATTTTCCACATTTTGAGGAAATCGCGGCCAATCAGAAGTGGCCACGTGATTTTTGGCCAACTTTATTACAAAGCGTACTTATTGGCAAAGCGGCTGAAGTGTACTCGGCGCTCAGTATTGCTGAGAGTTCAGACTATGACAAGGTCAAGGACAGGATTTTGAGAGCATATCAGTTAGTACCTGAGGCGTACAGACAAAAGTTTAGAAAGTACAAAAAGTTTGAAAATCAAACATATGTTGAATTTGCTCGAGAAAAAGAAGATTTATTTGATCAGTGGTTTCGATCTCAGAAAATTCCCAATTCATTTGACAATTTACGTCAAATTATTCTGATAGAAGAGTTCAAAGAGTGTGTAAATCAAGATTTAAAAACTCATTTGGAAGACAAAAATGTTAAAACTCTTGAAGAAGCCGCTGTTTTGTCTGATACGTATGCAATCACTCATAAGAAAAATTTCGTGTCAAAAACTCAATCTAGCGATAGTGCAAAAACGTCAGATTTTCCAAAGAAAAATTTACAAGAGTCTCAGTCGTGCATTAGTTCCCAGTCACCATCTCAAGGTGGTTCTACGTCCGGTCCTAGGTCCGAGCGTTCTGAAGCATCCCCAGGGGTGGGGTCGCTTCCTACATGCAATTATTGTAAGAAAAAATGTCATGTTATTGGTGAGTGTTTGAAGCTTAAGACGAAAAAAGAACTTAAGTCACAGGCCTGTGCGTCTGTTAGAAATGATAGGAAAGCCTTAGATTCGATTTGTTCTGACACTCCTGAAATTCAGGGTTCTAAGTCCAGTTCTGATGATTTTGTGGAGGATCATTATAAGCCCTTTTTGTGACAGGGATTTGTTTCACTCAGTGATTCTAGCGAAACGTTGCCTGTTCAGATTTTGAGAGATACTGGTGCTGCCCAGACTTTATTGTTAGAGGGTTCATTGCCTTTGTTTGAGCACACTTTTACTGGTAGGTCAGTTTTATTACAGGGTGTGGAGCTAGGCGTCATTGATGTTCCCCTTCATAAAATTTATTTGAAGTCAGACTTAATTACTGGACCTGTTATCGTAGGTGTTCGACCTACTCTTCCCGTTCAAGGCGTTTCCTTGTTGCTTGGCAACGATTTAGCTGGCGGCAAAGTTGTAGCCGATTCGATTGTTTGTGAGAAAATCACGTCCGATGTCGTGTCCGATGATGAAGACGACGACTTGTACCCAGCTTGCGCAGTTGCCAGGGCGATGGCCAGGAACAGACTAAAAGAGGCTGAGAGTACTTCTACACTTAAAGAGGACCATCCCTCCAAACATATAGACCTTTCTGACACATTCATGTCTACTATTGATGACAACGTACCTGAGACGTCAGTACCACTTCATGTTGACAAGTCTCCGACGGTACCTGGTGATGATTACTATCCGCCATTAGACATAGATACAGATGCCTTAAGCCATGAGCAGCTCCTCTCCGAGCAAACTAAAGATCCGGAGATAATCCGACTAAGCAAGAGGGCCCTTCCCCGAGAAGAAGCGGACAAAGTCGGAGAGTGCTTCTACATACAAGACGGCATCCTCATGCGGAAATGGAGACCACCCGATGCACCCCCTAATGAAATGTGGCGGGTCGTTCACCAGATAGTGGTTCCAGTAGCATATCGCGGGGACATCATGAGCTAAGCTCACGACACACCCATGGCAGGTCATTTAGGTGTCAATAAGACTTATAATAGGATTTTAAGTCACTTTTACTGGCCTAAGTTGAGAAAAGATGTGTCTGAGTTTTGTAGTCTTGTCATAGTTGTCAGATGGTAGGTAAACCCAATCAAGTTATACCACCTGCTCCCCTCCAACCCATTCCAGCCTTTGAGGAACCTTTTAGTAGGGTGTTAGTTGATTGTGTAGGTCCTTTGCCTAGGACTAGGTCAGGTAATCAGTACTTACTGACAATTATGTGTACTTCGAATAGGTTTCCTGAGGCCATACCTCTTATGAATATTAAGGCAAAGACCATAGTTAAGGCCCTTACAAAGTTTTTCAGTTTCGTAGGTGCTTCCAAGGCTATTCAGTCAGATCAAGGTTCAAATTTTATGTCAGGGTTGTTTCAGCAGGTTATGCATGAGCAAGGTATCAGGCAGTATAAGTCTTCTGCGTACCATCCTGAGTCCCAGGGGGCACTTGAACGCTTTCATCAAACCCTTAAAACTATGATGAAAACATATTGTCACCAGTATGGAAAAAAATGGGATGAAGGGGTTCACCTCGTGTTGTTTGCGGCACGAGAAGCGGTTTAGGAGTCCCTAGGGTTCAGTCCCTTTGAGCTAGTTTTGGGGCATACAGTCAGGGGGCCATTGAAGTTATTGAAGGAAAAATGGTTGACTGAGACTAGCGATTTGAATCTCTTAGACTACGTGTCTAATTTCAAAGAGAAATTATATAATGCTTGCAAATTGGCTCAAGAAAATCTCAAAAGCTCACAAATGAAAATGAAAACATGGTATGACAAAGATGCTAGAATTTGTAAACCAGGCGATAAATTTCTTGTATTTTTGCCTATCCCTGGTCATCCTTTGCAAGCTAGATATTTCGGTCCTTATGAGATTGAGAGTAAAATTAGTGATGTTAACTATGTAGTTAAGACACCAGGTCGGCGAAAAGAAAAAAGAGTGTGTCATGTTAACATGTTGAAAGAGTATTTTGATAGAAGTGACCGAAATTTTGTAAAACCAGTTTCCACTTTGGCCAATGCAAATACATTAGAAAATTGTGTTGAAGCTGAATGTAATGAAGAGACTGTCGAAAAAGACTTTGCTCAAAGTGTCCGTTTAAAGAATTCTGAAATACTGACAAATCCGGAAGTGAAACTCGGACATCTGACTGTGCATCAAAAAGAGGAAGTGCATCAATTAATGCGGGAATATACGACCGTCTTTTCGGACGTTCCAAAAAAGACTAATGCATCTCATCATGACGTCATTGTGGGTGATGCGTCACCTATCAAACAGCATCCCTATCGGTTAAACCCGATAAAGCTTCAATACATGCGGAAAGAAATTCAATACATGCTTGAAAATGACATTATTGAACCCAGCAATAGTGATTGGAGTTCCCCATGTATTCTTGTTCCGAAGCCAGACGGTACTTACCGATTGTGTACGGACTTTAGAAAAGTCAATTCAGTCACCAAAACTGACTCTTATCCGATCCCAAGAATCGATGACTGTATCGATAAAATTGGCAGTGCAAAATTTGTCAGTAAATTTGACTTGCTTAAAGGCTATTTGCAGGTCCCGCTTACCGAGAGAGCCAGAGAAATATCGGCATTTGCGACTCCAGATGGGCTATACCAATATAAAGTAATGCCCTTTGGTATGAAAAACGCACCAGCCACATTCCAGAGGATGCTTCATTCGCTCCTAAATCATCTCGAAGGATGCGAGGCGTACATCGATGACGTCATCATCTACAGCGACACCTGGGATGATCATCTCCGAATCATGCATACTTTCATCGACATACTGGCGAAAGCAAACCTCACAGTGAATCTTGCGAAAAGTGAATTTTGTCATGCGACTGTAGAATATTTGGGTCACAAAGTAGGTCAAGGTTTTGTTACTCCTATCATGGCCAAGGTGGAAGCTATTTCAAAGTTCCCGATTCCTACCAATAAGAAAGGAATAATGAGATTTTTGGGAATGGCAGGATTTTACAGAAAATTTTGTCCAAATTTCTCGTCAGTTGTTGGTCCACTTACCCATCTGTTACAAAAGAGAGTGAATTTTGCATAAACCAATGACTGTGACGAATCTTTTAAGAAAATCAAATGTGTTCTTATGAATAGTCCTGTCCTGTCAGCTCCAAATTTTGATAAGCAATTTAAGCTTACTGTTGATGCCAGTGACGTAGGAATCGGGGCTGCTTTGTTTCAAGAAAATGATGATGGTGTAGATAGAGTTGTTTGTTATTTTTCAAAGAAATTGACAAAATGTCAAAAGAATTACTCTACTATTGAAAACAGAGTGTCTTGCATTATTCTTAGCTTTACAACATTTTGATGTTTATTTGAATGTTACTTTACATCCCATTCTTGTATATACTGACCACAACCCTCTCACATTTTTGCACAAAATGTCAAACAAGAATCAAAGACTTACAAGGTGGAGTTTATTGTTGCAAGAGTACGATATCATTGTTAGACATATCAAGGGCAAAGACAATGTGATTGCAGATGCACTATCGAGTGTTTCATGAGTGGTTTTTGCATAATTTACCACCTAAGTTTTCATTGACATTCAAACTTTTTTTAAGGGAGGAGGTGTTGTGGGTCATGTGTTATTTTAGTTTTACTTTATGTCTAGGTACACATGTACTTAGTCATGTTGTATTATGATTTCATAATAATTCTTTCTAGATTTTACTATGTCATGTTTATTTCATTGGGGAATATTCCAGTGTGTTCTTTGTTGCATCATTGTCATCACATGACTGTGATTTCTGGAATTTGCTCTATTGTTAATCATTTGTAATGAGTCATTGTTCTAGAAGCTTCTGGTAAATTCATTTGTATTAAGTATAAATACCTCTGAGGAACTGTGATGAGGGGGCATTCGTACACATTCGTAGACACGATTCATTCTTCTATTTTGATATACTGGGATACTTTATTTGTTGAGACTTTTCCATGCTTCATTTACATCGACGGCGGGTGCGGCTAGCCAACAGGGGATGCTTACTCCTCCCGGGCACCTGGTCCCACCTCTAGCTTACTAGGGGTCCGTCGATGTTTAATTTTGTGCTCTATTGTTAGTACTGTTGAGATTATCGTCAGGATCTTCTTTAACTCATTTGTGTCACACTTATGCCCTTTGCCGTGTGGAGCTCGTAAAAAAGTTCCCCGCGAGGGGTTTGACAGTAAGTGTTTTGAATATACTTCCCTGACATTGTCGCCATAGCACTTTCTATATAGACATAACGTCAGACAGTGCATGAATTTTATATATTTTCATTTCCATGCTTCATTTACATCGACGACGGGTGCGGCTAGCCAACAGGGGATGCTTACTCCTCCCGGGCACCTGGTCCCACCTCTAGCTTACTAGGGGTCCGTCGATGTCTAATTTTGTGCTCTATTGTTAGTGCTGTTGAGATTATCGTCAGGATCTTCTTTAACTCATTTAATCCATTTGACAACGTTTGGACACCGATCTTTCGAGAACGTTTGTGATTACCGAAAACCATACATTTGATAGACTTTGTGGACCGTAACGTACACTTTGATCCGGACATTGTATTGTTAGTTGTAATCATTTGAAATATATATATTTTGTACATAATTAAACTTGTAAATTTATATTCTGTCAATAACAATATTTAGAAATGAAACTAATTTTTTTTAATTCTTGCATGCTAGCTAACAAGAAAAGTTTGGTGTTCAATTTTAAATAAATCTAATTTATGAAGTTAATTCCATTGCTTTATTCTTTTTGTCTCTTTCTTCACCACCTGCTGCACATTAATATGGAATTTTACAACATTATTTAATTTTTGATGTTGAAGAATGCAACTAAACTAGTTGGGTATTTGACTTTGGATCATATTATCTGTCAAATCAATAAACAAGATAATGTTTTGACATGTGACTGTTTTTTCTTGTTTATTAAATGTTGTCTGAAAAAAAACTTGTCTGCATCCAGCAAAAATCATTTTACAAAGATTGTGGGCTCAAATTCTGGCACTGGCACTATCATTATTCAATTTCAGTATATCAAGAACGTGCATGAGTATCACTTGAGCGTTGATCCCCTTGGGTCTCTTTGTTTTCCTAGGATTGAAGACTATATAATATGTGTCGTAAAGCATTTAGATATGGTTTTGTGTTTAAATGTCTTTCGCTCAATATAACCGTCTTATCGTCGCATATGGTTCTAGTGTAACAGTGATTTCATAAATCAGTGGTCTTGCATTTTGTCACTTTTAACATATTGTGTTGCTTATCATTTGTGAGGATACTACATATGTTTGGACCAACATCTGAACCTCAATTGAGTCAAAGAAGATCCTGACGATGATTTCAACATCACTCACAATAGAGCACCAAATTGAGCATCGACGGACCCCTAACAAGCCAGAGGTGGGACCAGGTGCCCGGGAGGAGTAAGCATCCCCTGTTAGCTAGCCGCAGCCGCCCTAGATGTCCACACACGAAAATGAAACAATTATAAAATACTTGCACTGTCTGAGTTGATGTCTATATAGAAACTGCTATGGCGACAATGTCAGGGAATGATATTCAAAACACTTTCTGTCAAACCCCTCGCGGGGAAGGTACACCTGACAGTAAAGCTTGACTATAGGAATTTTGATTTATATCATTTGTGTCACATTAATGCCTTGTGCGGTGTGTAGCTCGTAACAAAAATTCCCCTCCTTTCTTGCTGTTCCCTGACATGGTCGCCATAGCTCTTTCTAGATAGACATAACATAACATCAGCCAGTGCATATTTTGAACATCGACGGTGGGTGCGGCTAGCCAAACAGGGGACGCTTACTTCTCCCGGCACCTGATGTGCTGTTCGTTTCAATTTGTTTCAAGTGCTAACCTGTTACTAAGAACAAGTTGTGGCTCTTGTCAGTATTGAATACAACATGTAACACAGAGAACATGAAGTATCTTGGGACGGCTTTCGGAATTAAATGACTGTCTGCATGATATCTAAATAGAAAAAGATTAATTATTCTTTTATCTATTTATTTATCTTAGTTATTAATTCATAAATAAATTTATCAATATGGCCGATGCATCATTAAAGAACATGATCTGCAAATAATATTGCCCCCTCCCCAACAATAAAAGCTTACTTATACGGTAAATCGAAAATGACTTCGCTTAGCTTTTAGGGGCTTTGCCATAATTCATATTAAATGTCTATGTATTTAATTAAGGATTTGCGACTTCGTCATTGGCACCACCGACAACCAGAGTTCCTATAACGATGGCTCCAGTATCAGTTACTACTACTACTACAGCAGTGTCAACTACGTCGTTATCCACTCCTAGCAGCACGAAGTCCACAACAATATTTAAACCAATTGTTACAATGCCAGCAGGTAAAATAGAAGAATTTACAAAAGACAATATATTTGCTTACGGGTGCAACTAGCAAACAGGGGTTGCTGAGTCCTCCCGGTCACCTGGTCCCACCTCTAGTTTGCTAGGGGTCCGTCGATGTTCAGCTGAGATTGTCGTCAGGATCTCCTTTACCTCATCATACATATCAAGCATTTCGGTTTGAGTTTTGATTTTGTGTCAAAATGTCAAATACACGAAGACAAGATAATTACATTCTTCAAAATGTTCAAACGACTACTTCCTGATGTAATCAATTGAATTCGTAACTCATGCTAACCCTAACCCAACAGGGGATGCTTACTCCTCCCGGACACTTGATCCCACCTCTAGCTTGCTAGGGGTCCGTCGATGCTCAACATAGTGCTCTGTTGTGAGTGCTGTTGAGATTATCGTCAGGATCTTCTTTAACTCATTTACATCAAATATATTTTACAATTGTATGTTCAATTGATTCATGTTAGAGAGAAACAGTTTTGTGTTCAGATAGCAGAACAAAGTATAATTATTTCGCTTATATTAATGAAATATAAAACTTTTTCTCTTCGAAAACAGATATCAGATACATGTATACAGTTAACTTTTCAAAAATATTGGGCTGAACATACGTATAATGTTAAACGTCTTTTAATTCAATAGCATCATTTAAAAACCTGATAAATTTACAGCATGGACCAGACATGCACGTTTAGGGTACTAAACCCTCGTCAGTGATCCTAAATCTAAACAATGTAATATGGCCAAAAGGTATGAAAATTATGTTCAACAATGTACCAAAAGACGTAGCAGAATGGATGGGTTATGATGCTACAGGACCCACGTTTTAGAAATTTCAAGAAATTTGGTAACAGAAAATTTCAAATGCGTTGAAGAGACAGACGATTAACCAAAGTTGATTGAACTTGGCTACATGTGCCCTCGGGGACTCTTGGTCCACCAGCAGTGACACTCACCAAGTAGTTCAAATGTTAAACGTCTTTAATTCAATAGCATCATTTAAAACCTGATAAATTAACAGCATGGACCAACCATGCACGTTTCGGGTACTAAACCCTCGTCAGTGATCCTCAGTCTAAACAATGTAATATGGCCAAAAGGTATGAAAATTATGTTCAAAAATATACCAAAAGACGTAGCAGAATGGGTGGGATATGATGCTACAGGACCCACGTTTTACAAATTTCAAGAAATTTGGTAGCAAAAAAATTCAAAAGCGTTGAAGAGACAGACGATCAAAACTCTTTTTGTGATGAATTACAAATAAAGGCCTACATATTTAAAAAAAAAACGATTTAATATAGAAAATTTTCGAAAGGGTAAATTTCAATATATTTTTGCAAAAACCGGGATGGTGGATATATTCTTGACCACCGACTCCCTCACATAGTTCTGATATTTTTGTACAATACTAAGGTTTCCTTTGATCTACAGTAACTGTCGTCGGAGAGTGCAAGGATCATTTCAATCCTGGAGTTTGCGAGAGTTATGGGCCTACAATGTGTTTCCAAATGACAGCTTGGGCAGCTAGACAGTGTCCAAAATATTGTGCCTTCTGCAAGCGTAGGTCTCCTTTACGTCATATCTCGTTGTTATCTTCATCTTTACTCTTTTAAAAAGTAAATTTGATACACAAGGTATTTGTATTAATTTTTACATTTGGTTTGAGTAATGAAAAATGTTAATACTTATAACGTTTTAGTCACTTGATATTTGATTAAGTCAATATTGCAAAATATGTCTTTTTATCAATTATAAATTAATGATTATTAATGCTCTTTCAACATTAAAGGATGATATTGTAGTGCGATAATCGGAAGATACATATCCGTCTCTATTTAAGTGAATAGAAGAGGCATGCGTTTTTTGAGTATTTCATTTCATATAATGCTATGTTCTGAATGTGAAATAAATTTCCATAAAGACTTCTCAACTCTGGGTTTTAATACTATAAGCCCTATAGTCTCAAAGCTGATTTGGCCCCGGTCAATTTTCTTTAAATAAAGAGTCAGAGGCTGATATCGCTAAAGTGTGTAGGATAATTAAAGTGAAGGCAAGTTTTAAGGTATCATTAGATTCTGTAAGATTTTTGTAAGATTTTCATGGGTTCTATTTTCTAAAAATAAAGCTGGAAGGAGTCACAACGTAGAGGTGATTTCCGGCAAGGGGCTGAGAAAGGGGACTTGTGAAATTCGGTTCTTCGTGGTGTATTATGAGAATACATCAGAATTATCAGAATAATTTTTATTTCAAGAAAAAATTTGGAACAATGGTCAAAATGGGACCAAAGTCCATCTGAATGACATGTCAAAATTCCCCTTTTTTCACTTTCACTTTCGTTTTCAGAGTGACATTAGTATCGGAAAGGTATATATCATTTAGTACCAATGAAATCTACAGGAAATTATCTTTCTTTTGATATATCACTTTTTATATAAGCCATTTCTATTTAGTCAGTTAATGACGTCAGCTTTTGGGTGTAGAACACTAGTTTTTGAGGTCACAAATTAATGCTATTGTAACCCTGACCACAGCGGAACACACCCACAAGATATTACGAACAACAGACAAAAACAATTTCAATAAACAGCAGGCGACAAGGAGACACACAACAACACCGCAGAAAACGGTTTAACAAACACACGAAAACACGAATGGCAACACAATAATTAAAGAATGTCAGCTTCATAGCACAATATGAGTTATATTCTTGCTAAATCATTGCTTAATACTCCTAGCTCCTACAACAACAACAACACCGCCGCCGACCACAACAACAACGGAACCACCCTGTATAGACCTTGATCCAACGTGTCAGCAAAAAAGGTCCCTTTGTTTGTATGCAAAATAAAACTTGGGCCGAACATAATTGCAGGGTATTTTGCCTGATCTGCACACGTAAGATTTTCTTAATACATGTATACCTTTTATTAGTCCCCTACCGGCTCGCCGGAGGAACTTATAGCTTCCACCCCGTTTGTCTGTCCGTCTGTCCGTCACACTTTAGTTTTCCAAACTTTTTTCGGTGTCGTTGCAGATATTGATCTCATTTTTGGTATGTGAGTTTATCTCAATGTGATACAGTTCAAGTTCGAGTTTGGTTCCGTTTGACCTATTTTTACAAGAGTTATGGCCCCTGGACTTAGCAAATTTCAGGAAGTACTCAGTTTTCCAGACTTTTTTCGCTGTCATTGCAGATATTGATCTCATTTTTGGTATGTGAGTTTATCTCAATGTGTTACAGATCAAGTTTGAGTTTGGTTTCGATTGACCTATCATTACAAGAGTTATGGCCCCTGGACTTAGCAAAATTCATGAAATTCTCAATTTTCCGGATTTTTCTCCATTGTTGTTCTAGATAATGAAATAACTTTTTATAAGTGATTACATCTTAGTGATATACAGATCAAGTTCGAGCTTGGTTCCGATTGACCTATTTTTACAAGAGTTATGGCCCCTGGACTAAGCAAATTTAATGAAATTTTCAGTTGTCCAGACTTTTCTTTCATGGTATTGCAGATATTGAACTCATTTTTGGTATTTGAATATATCTCAGTTTTCCGGACTTTTCTTCCATGGTATTGTACATATTGAAATCAATTTTGGTATGTGAATATATATCAGTCTGATACAATTGACCCATTTCTACAGGAGTTATGGCCCTTGCATTTAGCACATTTCATGAACTTCTCAGTTCCCAGTCTTTTCATGCCTGTTCTTGTAGATATTGAGCTGATTTTTAATATGCAGATACATTATAGTTTGATAAAGAATAAGTTAAATTTGGGTTTGATTTATTTGTTCTTACTAAAGGTATGGCCTCATAGCAAATTTCAATAAATTTTCCTGTTTTCCAGACCTTTTTCTAAAACACATATTGAACTTATTTTGATGTTGGATTCATCTTTTTGTGTAAGTACAGGTCAAGGCAGAATTGAAGGACATGGATTAATGCCGGTAGGGGACTTATTTCGCTTGCGATTCATAAAATTAAGGATTCCGACTATTCCGTCGGAATCCTTTCTGTTATTGTATTGTCTTTTCTTTATTACATTGAATAATAATTTCATTTACGTAGTTGATAAACGAAATGGATAAAACTTGTAACATATAAGTTGAATGAAAATATAAAAAAACCAAGGCGGTGACGGTATGTACATATGAGGTGGATATATGTATCTACACACGTTATAAATAGAATAACAAAAGAGTGGATCTCCAAAAGGATATGGTAGAAGCACCCAAAGCAAAACACTGACATATTCATAAAGGAAGATGTTATAAGTTTAAATGGTTTATTCAAAATGAATAAACTGAGAGATACATTCATGTCAGACTTATATTTACGATAAAGGACTTTTAGCGAAAAAAAGATTTTGATATTTGCATTTTTACGGGAAATATATTATGACGTAAAGAAACAATGGCCATTCATGAAGTCATAGTAGCGACAACCGATATAAATTTGAGCAGAAGAATGTAAGATATACACGGCGGTCACATGGTATGGAATGTCAATGGTCTTCCAGGATTTCAGGTGTTCGTAAGATATATTTATGTACGACATGGTTGATAAGGGGATGAAAAGTGTCAGTCAATAGTGAATAAACTTTACATTATATACGCAATATTCAAGGTTAAATAATTATTTCATGAAAAATTTTTAATGCAACATGCAACCTTTGTGAAACCATTTTCAATATTACTTAAACTCATTTTTGTAAATTGATTATCAGATTTAAAAAAGATAAAATGGTTTCAGCGACAACTAAAGCTGCACGCACAACTGCTTATTTGCCAAACACAACAATGACACAAACGGCAAAAACAACAGCTGGTTCTACGGGGACTGCAGTCAAGCCAATTGACGATTAAAGATACATACTTGTGTCCAAACATTCACTGTTAAATTAGGTAAAACTACCCATGTCATTTTAGCTTTTTATCCTTTCTTCTATCAAACCACCGATTTGAACAATGCATGTGTCGGTCAGTCGCGAATATCGTCTACTCACTCACTCAGTTTATGCCTTAGAAGTATTTATGGATGGATATGAACATTCATTTGTATCATTCATGATCATTGTTATAATTTATATACTTCGAACGATATTTCCATTCAAACAATTTATTTAGTTTATTTCGATTTTAAACTTCCCCGCTGCGTTAGTCTTACTGTTATTGTTTACGCGTTGCGTCACGGTTGTGATGATGCCGCGATGTAAGCGGCATCCGTCGGCGGGAAGAAATAACAGGGACGATAACTGAAAAAGTTGTGTATACTTGCGAATTCATTTATACAGTAATGGCTGAATTACTGACGGCTATAGCACTGTAGCACTGTACTATATCAATTTAGATGGCGTGCATTTGACGCGATTTACCCCGCCCCCCTGATTGGTTCGAACTAGTCAGTGGCAAAATAAAAGTGCATGTACATCTCAGCCTTTGGTACATGTACATGACAGGGTTTTACACATTGACAGTGCATTATTTAAAATATTTTTTTCATTTTCGTGCATGAACATCGTCGGCGGGTGCGGCTAGCCAACAGGGGATGCTTACTCCATCCGGGCACCTGGTCCCACCTCTAGTTATAGCTTGCTAGGGCTCCGTCGATGATGAATTATGTACTCGTTTGTGAGTGCTATTGAGATGACCGTCTGGATCTTCTTTAACTCAAATGTAATTTTGTTTATGAAATAAATGTTTATTAAGTTTGTATGGTTTTCGTTTGTTAATATGAAAATAAAGTAAATAAGTAAATATCAATTTTGAAACGTTATAATTGCTTGTTATTTGTAAAAAAAAAACAACGTAAAAACAGAATAGCAAAGAAAGCGTCTGTGCGTAGAGATTCCATTCACGAAATATGGCTTATTGTAGGAACATCACCTCCAACTGCGGCGCCATCAGGTACGTTCGTTCAACTCGTTCAATTCATCTTGGTTGATTTTTTTCTATTGACATTATAACTTCAAACGATGTGGTGGATTTAAATTAGTTTGAAATCTCAATCAAAAAGTTAATATGTTTTGACACTTCAATTCTCTCGGAAATCATAAGATACTCAAACTAAGAATTAGTGGTTATTGTAAGCAATTGTATCATTATTCAACAATATACAGATTCTGAATAAGAACTACCATTCGGGAATTATTAAAAAGTCGAAAACTTATCCTAAAGATTCATGGAAATTCTTCATTCCTTGCGAATTCTTTGCCAGATTTGAGTATCCATCTATCAGTAATGAATAGAAGATTGATTAAAATTTCCCTTTTTTTGTTTGCACTTTTATTTTCCTATTCGGTAGAACTATTTTCCTATTCGATATATCTACAAACTGCATAGAACTAATAATAGTGCATATTATTCATATGTTCTAGATCTTATTGTTTTCTATTTTTGTTCATGTATTTCGTCTTCAATTTATCAACTATCAGTTATTCTATTTTCATTTTTCACTTAAATGAATATCGTCAATCTTGATTTTATTTGAATTTTCATTACTTTTATCTTTTGTAGCTATACCAACATTTTGGGCAACAATAATCAGTGGTCGAAAATAGCAAATGACTGGAATCAATTCTTTGTCAGAGAGAAATTGAATAAATCACTCCACTTCATATTATTTTAGTTTTATTTCATCTATAAAACAACCATTTCACAATAATGACAAATATGGATAATCACCATATCCCTGTTTACATCACAAAATCGATAATTCAGAAAATCAGAAACCGAAGGCATACAAATCAGGACAGTCCAGGAGAATACTAGAAATAGTAATATTACTAAGAACTGTAATATTACTGTTAACAATAATCCCTGAAATTATTGAAAAAAGTAATGTTGCCACCTTATATTACATCTTTCTGTAATATAGCCAATCAACAGTTTAAAGCTAGAGGCAGAGCTTTTATCACACAATTCTTTCATTGACAACCTCAAATTCATTAAACTTGAACAAATTTTTATACTAAAAGTGAAAATAATGTCCATTTGGAACCTATTTTTCACTTTTGCTTCTTTCTGATATCACATTTTCTTCAAATATGTTGAGGAAAAAAATTTTCCTGGTGTTTTAAACAATTTTTCAGTATATATTTGAATGAGATACAACTCCTAATCACCCTCATTTCTCCCCGAATCCACTGGTATAAGAGCGAACTGACAATCTATATAGTATTACTGCTTTCAGTAATATAAAGAGATAAATTTCCAAGAAAGATAACTCCAATTAAAGTTATATTATTAGTTTTTGTAATATTACTGTTTTCAGTATTCTCTTGGACTGCAGGATAAAACAGGAACCAAAAGCAAACAAACAAAAACCTTCATCAAATGAAAAGAAGCGAACTCCCGATATGGGAGTGAGACCAGGTGCCCAGGAAGAGTAAGCATCTCCTGCTTGCATGCAACACCCGTCGCTTCAATTCGGTAGAACAGGTACCCAGGAAGAGTAAGCATCTCCTGCTTGCATGCAACACCCGTAACTTCAATTCGGTAGAAGCTTATCCAAATCAGAACCCATCAGTATACCTTCATTGCTATTTTATAATTCACATTTCACACTCTAAAGCAAGAGTATCCTGCACTGATTACACAGCGGAACACACCCACATGATGCTTTAGTATCAAATGCCGCAGCGTTTTAAATTACTCTAAAGTGCATTTTCATTTCTTTTTTGAAATTTTAATATGAAGCAATGCAGATAAGGATGCAGAGAGGAAAAATAAAAAAAGAAGAAGAGAAGGCTTCCGTCATCGTGATTCGAACTCATATCATAAACAATTTTCGTAAAATGTTTTTCGTAAAAATATCAATAAGGAGTCCAGAGAGGAAAAAGAAAAAAGAAGAAAAGGCTTCTGTCATCGTGATTCGAACTCATTATCTTTGAATAGGGTTAAGACCATGAAACCTATTTTCTGCCTTTTTTTCATGTATTTGAAGAATATTGGTTTGTGATTTGACACTTTTAAACCTTCCGTAGAAAAAAATGAATCTATTTTTTTAGATAACACCTTCGGTCAGATCAAATTCTTCCAGATATGCAAAATTCCAGCAATATTTGGCACTCTTATCAATAATGTCAAAATGACGTCATTTTACGACGTCATAACACTTCTTATGGTGCTTAGTTGGATGATTTTTTTTCTTTTCATTCATAGGGGGACACATTCATGAATTTTTTATGACAGATACTGAATATTTATGAGGGACGGATTAAGGGTTCTCGTGGCCCTTCCCCTTTGATTTTAAATTCTCTTCAAGAAGGTCAAGAATTGGAATACTTCCATATTAGTATTATAAACACTTATTTCTTTTGCAGTGTGGAAATAATAACCTTTTCCTCGGTGACTGGATGTTTAGAGAGTAATATTTACTTCTTTCCAGCTCTGTCCCATGAAACGAGCATTATTTTATCAGTTATTCACTTTGACATCACATATTTTACTAACTTTCGGAACTTGATATTTCATCCACAAATTCAATCGACATTAAATGAGATTAGCACCCTAGTACCATGACATATATGGATAATGACCATATCCCTATATATAGCAAAAAATCGATAATTCAGAAAATCATAAACAGAATGCATACAAATGACAAATATGGATAATGACCATATTTCTGTATACAGCACAAAATCGATAATTCAAAAATCAGAAACCGAAGGCATACAAAATCAGGACAAAACAGGAACCAAAGCAAACAAACAAAAACCTCCACCATATGAAAAGAAGCGAACTCCCGATATGGGAGTAAGACCAGGTGCCCAGGAAGAGTAACCATCTCCTGCTTGCATGCAACACCCGCCGCTTCAATTCGGTAGAACTGTCACATCCGGTAACTTCCATTTCGGAAGACATATGTACAAACTTTGGTTGGATGGTTCAAATGGTCTATGACAGAATATCACCCACCATTCTGGAGAGTGGGACATCATAGTGAATGACGAGTTCCCCGTATCGACCGTAGAACTTCCTCAGTGACGATGTTAGTCGGTCACAAACATATCCCTGACTGAGAAGTTTATCTGAAAGACGCCTAGCTCTCAGAATAAAATCCGTATATTTGGTACTTGCTCTGGCATAGCGAATCAACTGAGATATGAACACGCCATAAGCAGGCGATGAAGGGATGTTGCTACTCAGAAAAGGAAAGTTTGTAATGCTGAAATTGAAGTCGTCACATTTGTCATAGAGTGAGGTGTTCATGTGACCATCAGTGTCGTAGGACAACATTATGTCCAAATAGGATGCTGAATTATTTGTCTCTGTAGTTTCTTTGACTTCAAGCTCTGAAGGATAGACACCGTCAGGTAATCCGCGAATTTTGGATTATTGATGGACAACACATCGTCTATGTATCTGTAAGTGAAGTTGAAGTCAGAAGCTAAGTATCTTTTCCCTTCAGAGACCAGAGATTGAATGAATTCAGCTTCGTACGAGTAAAGAAAAATGTCGGCAAGGAGTGGGGCACAATTGGTCCCCATTGGAATTCCGACAATTTGCTAGAAGACCTTTCCTCCAAACACCACAAAAATGTTGTCGATCAGAAAGTTTAACATCTGAATAATATCTGTTTCAGTGTACTTATTTTCAGAATCGGACTTTTCTTTTACAAAGTAGGTTTTGTCATAGTTAACAACAATAAATTTGTATTTGCGATTACCGTTCTTACTTGTAAACGCATTACTTATAATTTTTGCGAGTCTTTCTTTCAATTTAGAATGTGGAATTGTAGTGTAAAGCGTCGAAAAATCAAAGGCTTCGATCGAATGGACTCTTCTAAAATGAGTGGATTTCAGATGTTCTAAAAGTTCCTTCGAATTCTTTAAAATCCACATCTGGTTGATACCACTGCGAGAATATACTGTCGAACAATATTTTTGAAGCCCAGATTTGATTTCAGATAAAACTTTGGTGAGTAAGATCGATACAGATTTGGAAGAACATTTTGAGGAACCAGCGATGAAACGTTGTTTGTACGGATTCTTATGCATTTTAGGTATGCAGTATAAGTATGGCAAATCTAAATCTAAATTGTTCATGTTAAAGCCAAATGAAGCAAGAGCTGATTTGTGGTTATCAATTATTTCAGAGGCAGAAAGGTTTGTTGGGGTGTAAGTGGGATTTCAAGGTGTCGAATTTAAACCAAACTCTTTAACTAGACTGTCGAGATAGTACTTTTTGCAAGTAAATGTGTAATTATTTGAGGCTTTGTCCGCTGGTGTGATGACATAATGTTCTTGGAGATAGGTAAGCTCTGTGATAACATCAGGATCTTTAAATATAGACTTGAATCTGGTGTTCACATTTGATTTGAATCGGTTAATTCTAGATAAAAGTAACCCTCTGATGTATTTTATCCACTCGGAAAGGGTGTCGAGCTGAACATCCTCTTTCTTTGCCCAACGTCTTGCATATTCCTCACAAGAGTCCATGATAATTTTGACATTTTGGTTCCATGTAAAGGACATACTTTCTCTGTATTTGGGACCCTTTTTTAACAATTCTCTCAACTTGTCGCTCTTGACTATACTAAGGTCACCAGTAATAACGTGTCCACAAGGAGAGTAGTTGAAATCCGATGAAGAACATTCGCAGGGAAGTGGATGTAGTGAGGGATTACTTAAGGAGGGATTCAACACCAAGATGGCGGCAGCATTATTTGTTTTTCTCACTTCCTAGGAAAAGTACAGTCCTTACTTCCTTAAAACATTTGATACTCTGATTGATATACCTATTTGAGTATTCTGATGAAGTTTGAATAATTTCCGACGTAATTTGAAGAAATTGTAGCGATTTTCAAAATTGTGGATTTTGGGAGTTTTATCCATGAGCCAACCACGACGTCATTTCGACGTAATCGGGGGAAAATGGCGTCACAAACGATCGCATTCAAAATGCCATTAAAACATTAATACAAAACGTATTGCATTGAAACTTTACATGTATAAAATAGAAAATTCAATTCTTATTTTAGTGTATTCGCTGACCAATTTACATAACAAGGAAGCGGATGTTACTTCATTGAAAATGGAGGAATTTGGAAGAAAAAATTGGAAAATAAAAAGCTTCGTAAAATTTTTATCCCAAATTTAATTTTTCTCGTTTAATCATGAAATCATCTCTGTACATTGTTGATCATTCTTTTAGTTTTTGACAAGGATTGATCCACAGGATTCGTAATAATCACCTATCAACTAAAGTCAATTGGCTCGAAATTGCAATTTTTTGAGCGACTATGTCATCTATTATTCTAGTATCCTGCCTTTGTTTATGACAAAATTCATTTAATCTTTTGCTTATGTAAGCGCAATACATTTATGAATATTTAAGAAGTTAAATCAAAATTAATTACCAATAGCATTAAGAGAACCGGAATGACATTTGTAATGTTATGACGTCATCAAGAAATTCACGGATACGTTGAAAAATGCATATTTCAAAGTCTCATAGAAATTTTTTCTTTGGATAGAATCAAATGTAAGTTTGTATGATGAAGGACAGACAAGAAATGAATAATTTCAGAAATTTTGAGAAAAATTGAATTTGGCGTCAAAGTGTTCAATACCTCCTTAAATCAATACACTGCAGGAATCGTTTGTAATTGTAAATTTTAGATGCAACTGTTGGTGTGTAGCTATAGGAAATACAAGGAGTTTCTTTTCTTTTGAAATATGGTGGGATTTTTTCTGTGACAGTTTTGTGATTCAAAATTTGACCAAGATTCAAGTTATCAATACCTTTGTTTGCAAATCTTACTTTAATGAAAGGGCGGTTTGTTTTCTCCTCTGATTTATCTGATCTAACTGCTTGAAATAAACGAAAAGTAGAAATGTCCAATATGACTCCTTGTAGTCTGTATTCTGGGGAACGTGTATCGGTATATGTGAGGTCCTTCGTATAATCGTAGATTTTGTGCAACTTCCGTACAGGAACAGAGTATAATTTGGTACGAATATAATGCAGGCCTAGAGGCTCATTCAAAAATGGAACCAAGTCATCGAAGGAGAAACTATGTATCTCAGGCCTATTATATTTTCGAATGCCATGACTTCGAGGTCTTCTTTGTTGTCTGTTGAATAAGCTAGTCACATTTACCGATTGACAACCGGGACTTGTTAAGTTTCCTATAGTGCTGATGTTATCGTTGCACCCATAGGGTGCTGCAGTGTTAAGATGTTTTATCCAGAACTCTTCTCTGTTGCGACGGAAAGGTGTGCTCAAATTGGGATTGTTTGTGGGGCGATATATTTTCTCCTGGATTCTGACTCTCATAGATAAAACCGAATGATCGGCCTGGTCAAAATGTCGATAAAGGAGTTGACTTCCTTTATTATTTATTTTTGACCGGTGTCCTGACATTCTGGTTCGGAGCTTACCTTTGGTTTCACCCACATAAATCAATCCACAAAGTGAGCACTCTATTCCGTACACAACATTAGATGTCATACAGTTAAGGTTTTCAAAACTATGCGTGTTAAATGTTTGTTTTGTGAGATTACTTGAGAATGAAGTGTCTGTTATTAGGATGTTACAAGTTTTGCAGTTCTTCGTGCCGCACTTAGAAACTGAGCAATCGTTTGGTGAAAATTGGTGCTCTTTTAGAATATCGACCACTTCAATCTTACAGGGCTTGATTTTAATATACCCATCTGCATGTTTGTACCAAAACTCATGGTTACTACTCACTACAAATGTCGAGTCTCTAATGTCATTTAGACTAATTCTAGGGAGACCTAGGTTACCTGTTGCGTATGTGTCCGTAGACGCAACAGGTTGGGGCCTTTTTATAGTGGGCGACGCCCCAGCCACTTTGTAGGTCTCTTGTGTACTATACATTGAAGCAAAAGACTGCCCGACAAGTGCCCTCGGGGACAGTTTGTCCACCAGCAGTGACACATGGACAGTGGTAAAAATGACAAATATGGATAATGACCATATCCCTGTATACAGCACAAAATCGATAATTCAAAAATCAGAAACCGTAGGCATACAAAATCAGGACAAAACAAGAACCAAAGCAAACAAACAAAAACCTCCACCATATGAAAAGAAGCGAAGTCCCGATATGGGAGTGAGACCAGGTGCCCAGGAAGAGTAAGCATCTCCTGCTTGCATGCAACACCCGCCGCTTCAATTCGGTAGAACTGTCACATCCGGTAACTTCCATTTCGGAAGACATATGTACAATCTTTGGTTGGATGGTTCAAATGGTCTATGACAGAATATCACCCACCATTCTGGAGAGTGGGACATCATAGTGAATGACGAGTTCCCCGTATCGACCGTAGAACTTCCTCAGTTCAAAATCAGGACAAAACAGGAACCAAAACAAACAAACAAAAATCTCCTCCACATAAAAAGAAGCGAACATCCGATATGGGAGTGATACAAGGTGCCCAGGAAGACTAAACATCTCCTGCTTGCATACAACACCAGTCGCTCATCCAATGTTATTTTGGTCGTATAATACATTTATTATGCTACTGAATCGACCCTGCACAAATTTTGTAGTCGCGCACTCTCTGCGCACTCTCTGCAAAGTAAGTATGTGCACAAATTCTAATTGTAAAAATGGAAAAAAGAATGGGTGCTTCTGAAATACATTTGGCATTCACTACGGTATTTAATAAGTACCGCTGGTGAGGATATACTATCCGGAATATGTGTATCCATGGCAAATTAAAATTTGTAGTGTCTTCTACGCAGGGTTATCGTCGAAGATGGCGCCAAGATGACGTGATAATTAAAGATGTTAATTCATTGATTGATTGATCAGCGTCATAATGTAAATCATTTTGAATTAATGATTCTTAGTGTAATTTAATTTGCCTTCAACTGCTTATATGAATGGTTACCTTATATAAAGGTAAGAAACCAACTAATGCTGTAATTTCGGATAAATACAAGAGCCTATCACGTTACTCTAGAACTTACGCGGATTAATTTCTCATAATTTATGCATTAGCAATAATAACAAAACATGTTCATGTGTTCATATCTCAGTTGATACGCTATGCCAGAGCAAGTACCAAATATACGGATTTTGTTCTGAGAGCTAGGCGTCTTTCAGATAAGCTTCTCAGTCAGGGATATGTTTGTGACCGACTAACATCGTCACTGAGGAAGTTCTACGGTCGATATTGGGAACTCGTCATACACTATGATGTCCCACTATCCAGAATGGTGGATGATATTCTGTCATAGACCATTTGAACCATCCAACCAAAGATTGTACTCTATATCTTCCAAAATGGAAGTAACCGGGTGTGACAGTTCTACCGAATTGAAGCGACGGGTGTTGCATGCAAGCAGGAGATGCTTACTCTTCCTGGGCACCTGGTCTCACTCTCATATCGGGAGTTCGCTTCTTTTCATATGGTGGAAGTTTTTGTTTTTGTTTGCTTTGGTTCCTGTTTTATCCTGATTTTGTATGCCTTCGGTTTCTGATTTTCTGAATTATCGATTTTGTACTGTAGACAGGGATATGGTCATTATCCATATTTGTCATGTATATTCTATCTATAAACAACACAGGTTACCCCAGAGATTGAATGTGTAAAGTATAGGTCACCGACTTGTACACTTCCAGGAAGTGTAACGTAGTGAGTTAATCAAGAGTCACACCAGAAGAAGTTCAAGGACGACCTGCAGTGCTGTCTACAGAAATATGCCATGTTTGGATGAGCGAATTCAGGCACTAGTGGGTCAAATATTCAATATTTAGGATGAGGATTTGATACACTGGTGTCTGTATCAACAGTGAATTTACTTTTGCTTCTTATGAAACCGTAATGCCAGAAATATTTCAGCGAGTATTTCAGCCATAATGAGGTAAGTCATAAAAATATCAATGCACCTTTTCCGCGGCCGTATTCGACTTTTGCATCATTCTAATTATCCCGGAAGATAGATGGTACTATAACAGAAGTTTGTATGATGATAACGATGATTTCATAGGACTAAACAATTTAAGGGTACGTTAAAGTGAATTTTCAGATGTTTCTGTAAAATTTCTCAAGTTGAACTTTCCGCTTGGTCTGAATCATCTAGGACAAAATGGCGAATTTCCACTGTTCAATTTTTTTCAGTTTTAATTGAAATGTTCAAAATACAACCAAAAGACAAAATTCAGTTTCTAATCTTCCTTTAAAGTTTCCGTACAGAAGCTATAGTCTAAGCTACCAAAAAAGTCGAACGTTCTTTTGCCGTAACGTCCAGTGATGTTCTCCCTCCGCGATGATTTTTCAAATGGAAAAAAAATCATGAAATGCACTTCGTGTTGTACATATATTTATCCCATTCCTCACTACCAATACACACCGATAAAGCGCTGAAAAAATTCTAAGATATTGATAATTTGCGTACAGGTGAACTTCTAAGTTATGTGAGCAGCCATATTAGATCTATTCATTTTTCATAATGTATACCATGTAATGATATTTATTACAAGACAAACCGGAGTTGACACAGTTCTTATCTTTCATGATCACTCATAACCTAATTACACCTCTTGGGCAGACATAAAATGGGAATGTATTCGTTAATTCTAATATGTGTTTTGGGATTCGTCAACTCACAGTTAGTTCCCATTATAAATGTTCCAAGTGTAAAAAATGTGTCCCTTTCTCGTAAGTATACACTTTATCAGATGAACAAAATTTTAATCAATTCTTGGAAAGCAAATTGACATTATGCTATTTCTTAAGAGTTTTTCGGGTTATAAGTAAGAACGGACGATGGATCTTTATCATTGTTACATTTAGCTGTTCAAGAAGTAAAATCCTCAAACTCTAAATTAAAAGTACATGTCCTTGCGATTAATAATTATTTTTCAATAAATTCAATTTACCACGTTTTGTAGGAGATTGTGGATGGCATATCTTGGATATTCCAGACGTTCAAATATTTATTAAGACGAAATTTCTAACAACATTATTTTAAAATTAATTTTTGTGATAACTTTTGTGATTAAATGAGGAAAAAGAAATTTTCATATGTATTTATTAAATTGAGATATATTAGATAAACCATAGGATGACAATGAAAGTCCATATGTCTCTTTATTAAATGTGACTGAGTGGAAATTATATATTTTAGTATTGTTAATACTGCATTTTGACCAAATATTTAGAATTAAAAATAGGCAGAAAATAATGAGAAATACACAAATGATATATATATGTTAAATATATGAATAAGTCAATACCTAATAACATATTTTCACGAATTTGTAAGTCTTTTGATTTTGACTTGATTTCGGATTTTGTGTTAAACTTTCTTTCACTAATTATCTTTCAGAATGCCACTTAATACCAGCTGATATCATATTTGTCCTTGATGACAGTGGCAGCGTCGGGTCTGCAAATTTCAGGAAAGAAAAGACTTTCGTAAAAGAATTTGTGAAGGAATTTGACGTCGGACCAAGGAATGTCCAATTCGGGGTCATAACTTTCTCCACCCAATCTCACGAATATATCAGACTAAATTCGTACCCAGATAAAAACTCTTTGTTTGCTGCTATAGATAGACTACCATATCTATCAGGTAGTACGAACACTGCGGACGCATTGTCAAATACCATGAACCAAGGATTTTCCTTGCCTCATGGTGATCGTGACCCAGTTACAAACGTTGCCATGGTAATTACAGATGGCCGAAGTCAACGCCCCGCTGCTACGGCAGCAGCAGCTGCTAAGCTCCATAATGCTGGTGTAACCGTGTTTGGTATCGGGGTAGGTTCTACATCGGCGAAAGAAATTAGTGCAATTGCATCCAATAAGGAGCATGAGTTCCACGTTAGCACGTTTGATGCACTTTACAAACTGAAAGATGATCTTAGAAACAGAACATGTGAAGGTACTAATCTTTCTTTTTCATTATAAAAAATGACATCATCAACATCATCATCATCAACATGTACTTACTTAGTAATCCTAGGATAACATATATTGAGAAAGTTTACAAAACATAATCTTTTTTCTATTTTTTGAAATGAGATTCAAGTAGCAACAAGAAGTCAAATCACATTTAAAATGTTATTATGTTAAGAAACTTATCTTCGAAAACGTTACAGTGATAACAGCGGAACACACACATAGTGGATGATAAGAATGGATCAAACGGACGGAGACAACGAGAACCATAACGTTATTACAACATGAAAAATGTATTTATGATTATGAATAATATGCACAGTGTCAAAATGTTTTAACGAATTGCTTAATGTTATGTATATGTTGCGTCACTCAAGAAAATCATCAAAAGAATTTGGTCACTTGAATGATTTATCAAAACCTATTTTCTATTTCTTTCTAGTATGAATCATGGTAAAAAGAACCACAAACCTATGAATTCTAATCATCTAAACTCTTAAATTCTATTAAATTATGGGAACATCAGAAATTAGAACTTTTTGAGAGATAAAAGAATTTTTCGTACTTGAAATCTTGATCCCTGAAATGCTTTTAATATAACCTTCAAAATGTTCTGTGGTGCGAGTTGGAGCTGCTTAGGTGGCAGATGGCCGTCCTGAGTCGGCATCGGTTGTCCATTGGTCTCGTTGGTTTATTTGTGGCCTGTTGTGTTTCATGTTTCTATGGTGTGAGTTGGCGTTCTTTGTCCCGTTTGTGTCTTTCTATGGGTGTCTTTTCCGTGTTTTTTCATTGGGTCTTTTTGGGTTTACCTGTGGGTGCTGCAACGAGTGTTGCTAGACATTCCCTCCTTTGTTGGTGTTCCTTGTCCCTTTTGCGTCTCTTTCTGGTGGTGTCTGCTCTGTGTTTTTGAATTTTGTGTTTGATGTGGCCACTGAAACCTAATGTTGTTGTTCTTTTCAGAAAAAAAGGAAGGTATACATTTAAATATTTATCAGAAACGTTCACTTATTGAGGTGGCCGCTAAACGAATTGTATTTCTTCATTGAACACCTAACCTAATATTCTGGTGTATACGAATGTTGATATAAAAAGAATGGAATATTTCAAATGATCAATTAAGGTTGAGTGTACAGTTTATTGACAATCATAGAATACAGAGGAAACATTATAAAGTTCGGAATTGAAATGAAAGAATAATGTTTGTTGCTAATGAAAAGCATTTTGGCTGGAAGCATCACCGAGGAGAATTTAATATTCGAAACACGAGTCATGTTTGGTAAGAAATTTTGTTCAAGAAGGTATTGAGTTGGAACACTTCCGCATTATTGAATATACAGAAAAATTAAGAATGGATAAATTACGGAAGGAACAAGATCTTAAAATATATTTAACCAAAACTTCCGTGCAATATTGCAGTAGATTGAAATATTTCTTCCAGAGGGAAGTATTATCAAAATAATTATAAAAAAAAATGATTTGCAATGAACGCCAGAGATGCAAGGATAGATTTTACTTAGAATTATTATTGATCGTCGTTTTAATAAAGACGAAGGGTCGAAAATTTGTGTATTTGAGTGTTTGTGTTTTTATTTGTATACTGTGAAATAGTTAGTAAGAACTGTATCTAAAAATAATTTGCATTAATCTAGACCTCTGCTTCAGTGTAACGTACAGCCTTGCTGGTTTACAAAATTAGGTCAGGCTCAAGTTCATTCGGCACCTGATCCCATATGCGATAGGATCAACTTTTGCTCCTTTGGATAATGTTTCATTTGTTAGTGCAATAGTTAGAAAGAACTGTATCTAAAAATAATTTGCATAAATCTAGACCTCTGATGCATTATTGCTCCTTTGGAAGATGATTCAATAGTCATCTTTAATTTCTATATTCTATATTCGCATCGCTTATTACTTTATGATTCTGATTATGTTAAACGTCTTCAAATTCAATAGCATCATTTAAGAACAGATGATATTTCAGCATTGACAAGACATGCACGTTCGGGTACTTAGCCTTCGTCAGTGATCGCGTTTGAGTTTAAGTCACTGATGTTTTTTATTACAGCCATTGCATACAGTTCCTTACACTGCCGTAACAACATCAAATCTTGCCAAATCTACAGTCATGCAGTTTGTGTAGCTAATGCGCAATGGGCCAGGCAGAATTGTCCGTTGTATTGTGGATACTGCGGAGGTTTGTATTCGTCTGGCTGAAGTAATCTCCAAAGTAATGATTTTATATCCGTATGGTACATACTATTTATTACTTATCTGGAAATATACTATAAACAATGCTGTAATTATTGAGAATAAACTTTAAAGCGTTCATTCATTTCATTTGTTAATAAGGAAGTGGAAAGAAAGTCAGCTTACCGAGAAGATTGAAGTGATGTCTCATAATTCGAGTTGTAACTCATTTGACCATGGAGAGATAGCATCTCCTGCCTGCATGTTACATCCATCATTACGGCTTGACGGAAAATATCTAAATATTATATTTCTCAATTGCAGCTCAGGGAACACCAACGATTCCTAGCACAACCACACAAGGTATGCATTGAAAAAAAAATATCCAAGAAAAGATAGACAAAAAGGAAGTAGTTTGAGATTGAATCATGCTATTACATTGAATATTTATTTCACTGGCCCCAATTCAAACGTGCAAATACAAAAAGGTAAAAACAAAAACACTGCATTACAATTATAATTGAGTCTTTGTGTTAATTTTTATACCATCCCTTCTTTTTAAATGATTATAAAGGATGTGCTCTGAATATATACGTTCTAGGTACAGACAATGTAAATTAACCATTTATTACCTCAATTTACGTAGCTTGTCTGTGACTGCATAATATGCATTAAGAGATAACCATATACATGATTATAATAAGGGATATTTATTACTTTTAATATAATTCTCTACAAAATGAAACTGTAAATTTTATTGATATATACAGAATATTGTGTCAAACCTAAAAACAAATATATTAACATTTTAAGCACCAACAACTCGGCAGCCAGTTACAACAACTATTCAAAAATCAACTTCATGTAAGTAACTTTGTTTGTTTAAGCTCTGAAAGGATAACAACATTTTTCAGTGATATTATTGGATATACAGCAATCACAAATGGTCACTAACAGCGAAAGGGTGAACATGGGAATGTATCAAACGTTTATTAAAATAATTTCTATATTCTTCATTATAAGGAATGTAATTTTAAGTTGTATTTAAATTTTGCTTAACGGTTTATTTTATGCTAATAACATATACTGAACAAAAAAAGTTATGTCCTTCATTTTGTATTGGCTTCATGATGATAAATTTTATTCAGAGGCGGTATCCTCGAAAAATATTTTTATGATTTAAATGTTAAACGGTATATCTATTAGGCGTCCGATTTTGACAACGATCTTGATAAATTTATGTAAATGTGACGTCATCATCAAGGTTTAAACCAAAGGGGTTTCACCTCTTTGATAATCTCTGGTAAGGGCGTTTCTGAATCCATTAGAATTTTACATAACAAATCGGTATATGCACACCCCTAGATACACTTTTAGTGTGCTTTTGGTATTTGACATCGCGCATGGCCGAATGTGGACATCCGGTGTCATTTAAGCTAAATTTTTTCTTGAATTACAAGCTATGTTACTGATTTCTGGATAATCGATATCAAAATTTTATTCCGTTTTTCAATGGAGAAATCTCCTATGCTTATTTATACTCTCTTTTCATTCGAAATCAGTCAACCAGAACAAAGAAACAGAGAACTTTTCCTTACAAGGTGAAAACACTTTGTTTTGTCACGCTTCATTGCGTTCAATGTCTGAGTGATAAAAAGATAATTTTGGAGTTTCTATTGAGTTAATTTTACTTTTTCGAGAGTTATAACATTTCATCTGCACAAGTGGCGACCTTCATTTTTAGGGACATAACTTTTTTGTTCAGTATACAACACGACGAACCAATCAAAATTTTGTATACATAATGATAATCTACATCGAAATTTGGAACTTTGTCAAGTGTATTAATTACTTCTTTCCAGCTCTGTCACATGAAAGAAGCTTTGTTTTTGGCCTTTTATCAATTTGACATCTCATATAATTTTTTTGCTATTTCGGAAACTAGCCATTTCACCGATAAATATCATAAAAATTAAAGGAGTTTAATTTCTTAGCACCATCCCTCCAATGCTATTTTGAACATTGATTTTATTTGGATAAGCTACTGAATCGACCCTACAGGAAATTTGGAGCCTCGCACTCTCTGTAATGTAAATGTACCAATCTAAATTCAAAAAATTAAACACGGCGCTACTGTAATAATTTTTGGTGGCTCCGCCAGAAGCATCACTGATGAGAATTCAATATTTGAAACACGTGTATGGTGCATGGAAATTGGTTTGGAATTTTCTTCAAGAAGGTATAGAGTTGGAACCCTTCGACATTATTTGTATTGATAATGTAAGCGAGCATCTCTTCACTGCAATAAGACATTGATTAGTTAAGATTAATGAACAATATTCAGTCTACCGATGAAATAACTTAAGTATGCCATTCTCTTTGGTAAAACTATTTGAAAATTTCAATATATGCAAATGAAACAAAATGCATTTTATTTCAAACTTGAATAAAAATGAAGTTTTTTCTTTCAGTAATGACTCCCCCACCTTCTATAACAGGTTTGTTCATAATAATATGAATTTATTTGCTCTTATAACATTAAAGTAATCATGATCAGATCAAGTCAGCAAATTGTGTTGCAAAAAGCAAAAATGGTATCCTTTAAAAATACATATATACTTTCCATATAAGGATGAAATGAGAAGTGAATCAAAAATAATAGAAAAACAATATCTCCTGACAAATATGGATAATGACCATATCCCAATGCAAAGCACAAAATCGATAAATCGAAAAATCATAAACCGAATGCATGCAAAATTAGGATAAAACAAGAATCAAAGCAAACAAACAAAAACCTTCTCCACATGAAAAGAAGCGAACACCCAATATGGGAGTGAGATCAGGTGCCAAGAAAGAGTCAGTATCTCCTGCTTGCATGCAACACCCGTCACTTCATTTCGGTAGAATTGCCACATCCGGTTACTTCCATTTCGGAAGATACAAGTACATTCGGTGGTTGGATGGTTCAACTGGTCTAAGACAGAATATCATCCTCCATTCTGGAGAGTGGGACATTATAGTGTATGACGAATTCCCCATAACGACCGTAGAACTTCCTCTGTGACGATGATAGTCAGTCAAAAACGTATCCCTGACTGAGAAACTTATCTGAAAGACACCTAGCTCTCAGAACAAAATCTGTGTAGCTGGTACATGCTTTTGCAAAGCATTTCAACTGAGATATAAACATGTCATAAGCAGGTGATGAAGGGATGTTCCTACTCAGAAAAGGAAAGTTTGTAATGTTGAAATTGAAGTATATCTTCAATTGTAAAAGAAAAAAGTCCGATTCTGAAAATAAGTACACTGAAACAGATATTATTCAGATGTTAAATTTTCTGATCGACAACATTTGTGTGGTGTTTGGAGGAGAGTCTTTCGGCAGATTGTCGGGATTCCAGTAGGGGTCTATTGTGCCCCACTCCTTGCCGACATTTTCCTTTACTCGTACGAAGCTGAATTCATTCAATCGTTGGTGTCTGAAGGGAAAAGATACTTGGCTTCTGACTTCAACTTCACTTACAGATGCATAGACGATGTGCTGTCGATCAATAATCCAAAATTCGCGGATTGCCTGAGCGGTGTCTGTCCTTCGGAGTTTGAAGTAAATAAAACTACAGAGACAAATAATTCAGCATCCTGTTTGGACATGGTGTTGTCCTACGACACTGATGGTCACTTGAAAACCTCACTCTATGACAAACGTGACGACTTCAATTTTAGCATTACAAACTTTCCTTTTCTGAGTAGCAACATCCCTTCATCGCCTGCTTATGGAGTGTTCATATTTCAATTGATACGCTATGCCAGAGCAAGTACCAAATATACGGATTTTGTTCTGAGAGCTAGGCGTCTTTCAGATAAGATTCTCAGTCAGGGATATGTTTGTGAACGACTAACATTTTCACTGAGGAAGTTCTACGGTCGATATGGGGAACTCGTCATACACTATGATGCCCCACTCTTTAGAATGGTGGATGATATTCTGTCATAGACCATTTGAACCATCCAACCAAAAATTGTACTCTATGTCTTCCGAAATGGAAGTAACCGGATGTGACAGTTCCACCGAATTGAAAAGACGGGTGTTGCATGCAAGCAGGAGATGCTTACTCTTCCTAGGCACCTGGTCTCACTTCTATATCGGGAGTTCGCTTCTTTTCATGTGGTGGAGGTTATTGTTTATTTGCTTTGGTTCCTGTTTTTTCCTGATTTTGTATGCCTTCGGCTTCTGATAATCTGAATTATCGATTTTGTGCTGTATACAGGGATATGGTCATTATCCATATTTGTCATTTCATATAAAAAATCTAAAAATTACCAAAGGTTACAAAAAAGTCAGGTAACATCATCTTTGAAGTAACCTTCATTTTCTTTAGATTTTCCTGGTCCGAACTCGAGCACAACTGATGAATCAGATACATTATTTGTTAGCATGCGCATATGGTGCACCGAAATTGTTATCTTAGAATAAATACTTCTTTGATAATCATTTCTAACTGATTTCTTTTTTTACATGAAAAGGAATATGCGAGGACAGGTTCGGTAACTGCGCGAACTATGGTTCCGGGGTGTGTTCTGTTTAACGAGATTATTATCATTGAATAAATATATCAATACCGATCATTTCTAATTGATTCTCTTTTTTTACATGAAAAGGAATATGCGAGGACAGGTTCGGAACTGCGCGAACTATGGTTCCGGGGTGTGTTCTGTTTAACGAGATTATTATCATTGAATAAATATATCAACACAGATCATTTCTAATTGATTCTCTTTTTTTACATGAAAAGGAATATGCGAGGACAGGTTCGGTAACTGCGCTGACTATGATTCCGGGATGTGTTCTGTTTACTAAGATTATTATCATAGAATAGATACATCAGAACTGATTATTTCTAATTGATTTCCTTTTTTACACGATAAGGAATATGCGAGGACAGGTTCGGTAACTGCGCAGGCTATGGTTCCGGGGTCTGCTCCGGTTACAGAGAGTGGTCTATAATCAACTGTGCTAAATTCTGCCTGTTTTGTCATGGTAAGTTAAAAAAATCATAGAAGATAAATTGAAAATAAGAATTAATCTGGTCAAATGATAAATTCACGAAAAGATTAGACTTTTAATTCTTAAAGGACACATAATCGTATAAACCACATTCTTTCCTCGTGTATATTTTCAGATACAACAAAAGTGCATCTATTAATATCTACGTTCGAGAGTAAGTAGCCACATGTTAAATTATCAATATATATGACAACTTTATTAAATTATTGTATATTTTGCATTACATCATTTATAAGTAAAACAAACATCTAAAATGATTAGGAATGGAGTCTTGAATGAAATTTAATCAACGAATTCTTGATAAAGAGTTGGGACACTCCCTTTTATATAATACATAATCGTAATTAGAATGTTTTTCATCATTTAAGAGATATAGAAAAAAAATAGATTGAGTTTTTGTTCATTGAAATATATTATCTTTTATCCCAATCATTAAACAACCAATCAAATAACAGCTCCTTCTCCTCCCTGTGTGGATAAGTTGAATAATTGTGCAGCTTACGGATCTAAGGCGTGTATGTTCTACAAGTCGTGGGCCGAGTTTAATTGTCCTAGGACGTGCGGTATCTGTGGTTAGTATAAATGGTATACGTCTTCCATATTTGTTGTTATATTGTTAAAAAACATATTCTTTTCCTTTCTCATTTTTATTCTTAAATTATTTACAAAAATGAGAGTTCGACTGCATTGAAAAAAGCAATTTCAAATAAATTGTAGTTCATATTTCGTCGCATATTGTTTTGGCAGATGTAAAGATTCACTATACCGCAATTGGACACATACAGACGATGAAATTTTTACATTATATGAGATACACTTATGTTATTCATAGGTTCATCATATAATCTAATTTACCTTACCGTTTATAAGCTTTCCAATTGACCAAAGCACGGTCACGTGCAATGCGATTAATCGTCGTATTGAACCGGTCATATTGAAGCGTTTCCGGTTTTGTGTATTAGAGGAAAATGGTAGTCGGCAGCAAACTGTGTGTTTCTGACATGACTGAGTATGCTATTTGGCATCATTTTTGAATGAAAAAACAATAAGATGAAGTGTAAAACATTTTACTAGAATACAAAATGTTTCTCTGAAAGAAAAAAGGTGAAAGCGAGCAGTGCTAGGGAAGAAAAACATTAAAGTTACCCTTTTCTTTTCAAGTTTCCATGTATATGATAAAACAGTTATAGCACAGATGATTCCGTCGATATGATGATTTATGGAGTGATAAAATCAATATCGACCGAGGCCGATCGATATGATGATTCGGCCTCGGTCGATATTGGTTTTGTCACTCCATAAATCATCATATCGACCTCATCACTGTGCAATAATTGTATACTATTTTATGGAGTGACTCTGTAAAATTATTGCGGGCATTAGGGAAATCCGTGTTACATGTTTATAAATTCGTTCTTTTTCGGACGTAAGAAAATAATTCAACAACATTACAGTAATTGCTTTATTTTCGTCAATACCAATTTTCGTCAATTCGTTAAAAATAACAATTTCGTCAGTACGTGATTCGTCATCCAAGGGTCCCTTAAATGTTAATTTGTCTGTTCAAATGCCAACTTAACATCTAGATCTGTAGTCAAATCGTCAAATGCGCCGTATGTGTTTTTTCAATGGATGTTTAACAATGATTGGTTAACAAACAATTACAGACATGTATATCACATACCTTGCTGTGAAAACATATTATTTAGTATTATATGATATGCGACTTGGTGTTCGTATTCATTGATTTGCCATTTGCGTGTCGTAATGACACTACTTAACAGCGTCTTAAAAACTGGGAATCTTCAGCTTCTTTCTCCCTCCTCCGCAGTGTTCCCAGTATATATCAAAGTTTACAAAGAGACTGATTCAATTTTTACTTACTACAATCTATACTTTGTCAGGAGTATTTATATTCGTTGGTACGTAATTTCGTAAAGGAAGGCACTGACGAATAAAAACCAATTTACAGTACGGTAACCTCATTTTGATTACTTAAGGTGTCCCTACGCCTTCTACCACCGCTTTGCCGACAGAGCTAACAACAACAATGTCTACAACCACACTTTCCCCTCCTGACACCAAACCTTCAACGATTTTGAATCCTATTGTTACAATGCCAGCAGGTAAGGTACATTTATGTTTCATGAAAAGAATGAGTGAAAACATTCAAGCTTAGAAAAAAATCAAGCTGACATCTGCTAGATAAAAACACACAAATGAAGAATTGATTTCACCTACAGAATCAATATCTACCTTGACCATAGAATGTGTATCAGACTATTTTCTTTTGCACACCTATATTGGGTTTTTTGTGTTCGTTTATCGCGGAGAAAGATTCTTTTTAATCTATGAGATTTATTCTTTATTTCTTGACAATAGAAAACTATTTTATCAACAATTTCAGTAACGGTTGTTGGAGAATGTATAGACCATTTCCAAACCGGTGTATGCGAGAGTTACGGGCCTTCTATGTGTTTCCAACTTACAGCATGGGCCGCCAAACAGTGTCCTAAATATTGTGCCTTTTGCTCGCGTAAGTCCCATTATTTCTTATATCCCGGTAAAATGACTTATGAACATAGGTCAATCAGTTTGTCTTCCATTGATCATTCATCCTGGTTTGTTTTATCGTATACGTCGTTACAATGATTGATTTTTATGACACGTAAAATAAAGAAAAAATATTGCTGGACGGTGAATTATTTTCCGGTAAAACTCCAAAACACCCAATGCAAAATACAGAAGACATGCAGAGAAAGAGACGCAAAAGGGACACGGAATACCAACTCGCAGCAAAGAAACATCAAACACAAAAGACCACACACAACCAAACAGGACAACGACTTAGGACGGGCAACTGTTACGTAAATGGCAGACGATGTGGTTATCCGGATTACGTACGCACAACCCTACTATTTTTCCAATTATCCAGATGTATCGAAGAACGCTAAATTGTGGTGTAAAATAATCTCCTCACTGTAAGACGACTATACAAACAAACAAACAACTTGACGCATTGGCCCTAGAAACACACATTTGATATGTAAATTGAAATAAAAACAGAAGGCATATGAAATATAGTCCTTGCTCTGCCGGCTGTAGTGAGCTCATGCATGTGATCACCCGAAGATGTCGACTGACATTCAGAGAGGACAGGTGGTCGGGGCCCTATTTTCTTTCAAGAGGTTTGGACAGGGCCCGTCTTGGAGTCTTATTTTGTTGATTATGTAACCATAAAATGCAGGTTGTTTAATACCCAATGTTATATACTCCATTGCTTGTATGGGTCCAAATTTCAAAGAAGTTGCCAATAATTATTGTGAAATTTCCAGAAAGTCTTTCCTAGCTTGTGATTGCGAAAACCTTAAAAAATACTGAATATGAGCCCTGATGAGAAGCGAACGAAATTGAATGATGAGCCTACACTTTGGATCTGTAGATATTACTTATACATGAATAAATTATATTGTTTTTCGTGTTTCGATGGTGCGATGTTATTGTTTCTCACCTGTGAGTGTGTATTCCGTTGTTGTAACTTTTGGAATCTCCTTCCTTTCCTTTGTGTTGTATTTTAAAGGTTTTGTATGCCAACTGATTTTGATTTTTATTATATTTGTAAGTATTTTGAATATATTTCCCTGACATTGTCGTCATAGCACTTTCTATACAGACATAACGTCAGACAGTGCATGAATTGTATATATTGATTTCGTTTTCGCACTTAAACATCGACGGCGGAAGCGGCTAGCCAACAGTGGATGCTTACTCCTCCCGGGCACCTGGTCCCGCCTCTAGCTTGCTAAGGGTTTATCGATGCTTTATTTTGTGCTCTATTGTGAGTGCTGTTGAGATTATCGTCTAGATCTTCTTTAACTCATTGACATTCATTCACTTATGTTTACATTCACATAGCTCCGACAACAACTACAACACCAGCTCCGACAACAACACCACTGCCAACAACAACGACAACAACACCGCCGACCACCACAACAACAGAACCCCCATGTATAGACCTGGATACGACATGTCAACAGAAAGGTCCTTATGTTTGTGTTCAGAATAAAACTTGGGCAGAACACAACTGTAGAGTATTTTGCCTATTCTGTACACGTAAGATTTTTTACACAGTTTTACTTTGAAATGAAAATATGAATCACTTATTTTCGTCTACTAATATATAAATATATATATATATGTCTATTGGAAATGTTTGTCCCATGCAAATGTTTTGTCAATAATCCATTTATTTGAGAATAAATTAGTTATCATCCCAAAACTAAAAATACCCCAAAAGTCCATATCATGTTAAACGTCTTCAAATTCAATAGCATCGTTTAAGAACAGATAAATTTACAGCATGGACCAGACATGCACGTTTCGGATACTTAACCCTCGTCAGTGTTATATATCATTATTCACATGGTGATTATCATTGTAGACCCCGAAATATCGGTCCAGAAGGCAGCATTGTTGGATTATTTCTTACATAATACTAAGCATTCCTTAGCATGAACTGTTTGTTACTTCTCCATGAAAGAAGACTGAAAGCAAGTCTGCAAACTTACATTTCCCTCAAGAATCATCCGAATGCTTCATCAGTGAGAGGAAGTCAAAGACACAAAAGCCTAAGTCATATTTCGAAAACCACAATCAAAAGGCAGATATTACATTGTTAAGATTGAGGATCACTGACGAGGGTTAAGTTCCCAAAACGGGAATGTCTGGTCCATGCTGAAATTTTATCTGTTCTAAAATGACGCTAATGAATTTGAAGACGTTTAACATTTGAACCACTTGGTGTGTGTCACTGCTGGTGGACCAGGAGTCCCCGAGAGCACATGAAGGCAAGTTCGATTAACTTTGGTTGATCATCTCTTCAACGCATTTGACAATTTTTGTTATCAAAATTTCTTGAAATTTCTAAAACATGGGTCCTGTAGCATCATATCCTATCCATCCTGCCATGTCTTTCGGTTAAATTTTGGACACTGAAATTGAGGATCACTGACGAGGTTAAGTATCCGAAACGTGCATGCCTTCTTCCTGCTGAAATTGTATCTGTTCTAAAATTATGCTAATGAATTTGAAGACGTTTAACATTTCTCATGTGAAATGAAACTAGGACAAACATACGCAAAAACGACACAAGCCTCACGGATACACGAAGGACAACTTATCTACTGCCCTGTTTGGGCGATTTATTCTGTCGACTGAAGAATTTTGCTATAAATTATTGTTTCACTGACTGTGACGACGGGACTCCATGACGGGCCCTGTCCAAACCTCTTTAAAGAAGACAGGGCCCCGACCACCTGTCCTCTCTGAATGTTAGTCGGACTCCTCGGGTAATTACATACATGAGCTCGCTACAGCCGGCAGAGCACGGACTGTATTACGCATGCCCTCTTTTTATATCCATTTACATATTCATCTGTGTCTATGGGGCCTCTGCGTTTCGCGGTCTTGTTTGTGTGATGTCATCTTACAGTGAGGAGGTTGTTTTACACCACAATTGTACGTTCTACGAGACCTCTGGGTAATTGGAGAAGTAAAAGGGTTGTGCGCACGTAATCCAGGATAACCACACCATTTGCTTCTTGCGTGACAGATGGCCGTCCAAAGTCGGCACCGGTTACCCATTGGTCTCGTCGGTTTATGTGTAGTCTTTTGTGTTTGATGTTTACATGTCGTGTGTCTCTTTTCCGTCTCGTGCTGTACTTGTCTTTTGTGTTTTTGCATCGGGTGTTTTGGTGTTTTACTGTTGATGCTGCAACGGGGTCTTGTTAGAGATCTCCTCCCTTCTTTCTGAGAATTGAACTCCTTTAGTCTTAACTGGAAATTAACACCAACTTACCCTATCAGCTACCTTCAAACCGCAATATGAAAAAAAATAATAAAATGTCTACGGGAAATTCCCATGTTAATTTCAAGCCGCCACCATATTGTTCTCCGTGTCAACAATAGTAAACAGTGACGTCAAAGCCTCCGACGACACACATTTTACTATAGAAAATCCCCGTAGACTTTTTATTTTCCGTCCTATTTCTAACTGAACTGACGTACAAATAAAACAATGGTATTTTCTGTTACGACTAAAGGAGTTACTATAAAACTGATATCTTTTTGGAAGATGACATTATCATATTTTAGAGAAAACCGAGAAAACAGGGTGCTCTGGAATTAGTGAACAGGACAGTAATTAACCATATCCAGTGCAATTGCGGAAGTGCGGGGTTCATTGTAGGTGGCGATGTTAAAACGCACCTTGCTAATACATCATGTGAATCATGTAACATAATAGTGGAAATACTTCTTTTAAAAATATGAGAATGTATTCAATATAAATTTTATAGCAACATTAGCACCAGTAGTCATAACGCAACCAATACAGAGTACGACATTGGCAGAATTAACATCAACGGAGACTACAACGTTGCCGCAAAATACTACCGAATCGCCGACCTCCATTCAACCAGACGCAACGCCAACTCCTGGTAAAACAATAACTCCATAGCATTTCCAAAACTGAATCACCTCGGTTAATGATAAGAAGCAAATAATCAGTAGATGTATAAATCAATAATGTGAAGAGAGTCGAAGGGTTCCAACTCTATACTTTCTTGAAGAAAATTCCAAACCAAGAAGTAATCGAATTTACACATATAAGATTATCTTGAATTGTGATATTATACAAAAATTCATTTCAGAAATACCGACATCAATGCCAGTAACTACGCGTAAGTTCATTCTATTTTGTCAGCGTAATTTGACTTGACTTTTTCGAGGTAATATTTATGTCAGAATAGAAATACCGATGAACAAGTGCATATATACATATATCTAAATGTTGACACACTTACAGTTGCCTACTTCCGCTCAGAATTACAATTTTTGCCGATTACTAACTTACTGCAGTCCAAGAGAATACTGGAAACAGTAATATTACTAAAAACAATAATATAAATTAAATTGGAGTTATCTTTCTTTGAAATTTATCTCTTTATATTACTGTAAGTAGTAATACTATTTAGATGGTCAGTTCGCTCTTATACCAGTGGATTCGGGGAGAATTGAGGGTGATTAGGAGTAGTATCTCATTCAAATGTACACTGAAAAATTATTCAGAACATCAGGAAAATTTTTTCCTCAACATACTTGAAGAAAATGTGATTTCAGAAAGAAGAAAAAGTGAAAAATAGGTTCCAAATGGACATTCTTTTCACTTTTCAGTGGATTTTTTTTTCATATTTAATGAATTTGTTGTTGAGTAAAAGAATTGTATGATATAAACTGTACTAGTGGCTTTAAAACTTTCCTCTGTCTATATTACAGAAATATGTAATAAAGGGTGGCAACATTACTGTTTTCAATAATTTCAGGGATTATTGTTAACAGTAATATTACAGTTTTAAGTAATATAACTATTTTTAGTATTCTCCTGGACTGTACTGATATTCGTCAACGATCGGTAAACCTTTAATGTACCGACAAACTCAGCTGTGAAATACGAATTAATTATGTAAAAACATTTTGTTTTTGCATTTTCGTCACATTTTTATTTCAGGACTTCATTTTATTCATTTGATACCAAACACAGCTACACTTCTTCAATTAAAGGCTTATTATTAAATTCACAGATAATCAAAGTTTGGTCATCAACATTCTTTTGGATAAAAACTTTTTTGTTTCAGGTCCTTTTTTTCAAGTCCAATTTTATTAAAATAAATTTTAAAATTACCGTCTAGGAAAGACCTTTTCAAACAAAATTACCTAACAGTAATTCAGTCTCAAAGTCGAGAAGGCAAGGCAAAAAATATATACAATGATGAGGTCCTCTCGAAAAATAGAATTCATAACATATCGATGCCAAATTTATTTTTGTTTTTTGGAATCCCACTGTTAAATTTTGTTACATTTAACAAATTGTAATGTGATTGAAAAGGTACTTGCACGCTTTCCATACTTTAGTTATGGGTCCACTACCTTAAGTAGTACAAAAAAAAATATAATCGAAATATGGATAAAACCATCCATTATATAAGCAAAAGTACTTCTCTGGGCTTCAGAAACATAAGAACTTACTGGCTACCGTGTGCAGATGTGAACTGCAAACACGTTTTCATGAAGAGTGAGCATATCAGCTAGTACATGAATGTCTGACTCATACTTAATATTAGTTACCATGCGGTTCGCAATTGTTCCAATGGAAGTATCCGTTTTGAAGGTTAAGCATTGCAATAGAATATATCTTTAACACAGTGTAGGAACGCTTTTGTACGAAATAAGTTTTTTTTGTGATTGCCGAAGCGAGAGATTTACATGTGTCAAGAAAGCTTACATAAACCAGTACTCCATGAATACAAACTTGATTGTATATCTATAGAAATAAATCCTCAAAAATGAAAAATTAAACACGAACTGTGCGGTTATATGCAGTCACTGTAGGAGCTCTGTACTTATCATATCTTATTGGCACCTTACACACCAGTAAATCCCTCTCAACTTCATTATAGTGGGTATAAAACAACATAATTATAACACTGGAGAATATACTTATAGGGGTTCAGTAATTCTAGTCAATAAAATTCCAATTCAAAGGTATCCATCGAATATGCATGGTACCAATGAAATATGCTTAGTACAGGTAACAGGTCGCGAACAGGAGCTTTCCTACACTGTGTTTAAACATCGATAATCATTAAATGAAAGTCAAACACAAAAATCGAAACAAGATTCCAAAAACCACAATCAGAAGCTTCGTATGAATATAAAAGTAAGTCCGCAATATATGCAATGTCATAAGCTCCATAGAAGTTCGAAGGACAACTTATCTTATGAACTGGTGCGAGTGCGGACGGAATTGAGCATGTAGAATGTATTGTTGGTGGCGGTATTAAAACGCGTCGTACATATTATTTTCATGTATCAATTTAATTCATTCTTTCATATTTAAAGATTAATGTCATCTTTTATATTGCAGCTAAGCCAGCACCTCCTTCAACAATAATCATTGGCCGTTAATTACAGTAGACAGTTAGAAAATGCATTTGAAAAGAAATTTAATAAATTGACCTACATGAAAATGATCTTTATTTTCTTGTCATCTTTCCATCACGTTTTTATTATTTGGCTATAAGATCCTCTTTTGTGAATATCTGATATTTCTTGAAGATTATTTTTGGACATAATAATTAAAAATGGCCATATTACATTGTTTAGACTGAGGAACACTGACGAGGGTTAAGTACCCGAAACGTGAATGTTTGGTCCATGCTGCAAATTTATCTGGTCTGAAATGATGCTATTGAATTTGGAGACGTTTAACATTTTAACTACTTGGTGAGTGTCAGTGTTGGTGGACCAGGAGTCCCCGAGGGCACATGTAGCAAAGTTCGATCAACTTCGGTTGATCGTCTGTCTCTTCAACGCATTTGAAATTTTCTGTAACAAAATTTCTTGAAATTTCTAAAACGTGGGTCCTTTAAGCATCATCTCCCACCCATTCTGCTACGTCTTTCGAAACATTTTTGGACATAATAATTTTCACTTTTTGGTCATTTTACATTGCTTAGACTGAGGATCACTGACGAGGGTTAAGTAACTGAAACGTGCATATCTTGTCCATGCTGCAAATGTCTAAGACCCTGGGGTAGGGGGATCAAACAAAACTGCAGGTGCATAACTAGCTCATAGACCTTGCACATCGCAAAAAATGAAGTTTCAATCATTTACACTTTCTGAGAAATTGGTGACCACAAGATTAAATAGGGTTATATAAAAGGAAATGACCACCCCCATTTTCTAAGACCCTTTGGGTCAGGGGCTTAAACAAAATATCTTGTGCTCAACTCAATCATAGACATATAATATAGCAAAAATAATTAACATTCTATTATTTATACTTTCTGAAAAATGGTGACCACAAGATTACATAGAGATATATAGGAAAACATGACTACACACATTTCATAAGACACCGGGGTCAGGGAGAAATAATGACCTCAAGATTGTATGGAGTTATAAAGAAGAAAATGACCACACTCATTTTCTTAGACCCCAGGGGTCAGCAGCTCAAATGAAATATCAGGTGCACAACTAGATCATAGACCTTTAATATTGCAAAAAGAACTAACTTTCTATCATTTATACTCTCTGAGAAACGGTGACCACAAGATTACATAGAGTCGTATAGGAGAAAATGACCACACCCTTTTCTAAGACCATGAGGGTCAGGGGCTCGAACAAAATATCAGGTGCACAACTAAATCACAGCCCAATCATTTTGCAAAAAGAATAACCTTTCCATCACCAACAGTTTCAGAGGACTGGAAACCATAAGAAATGTTTAAAGGACGGACGGACGGACGCTGGACAAAGGGCGATCGCATAAGCTCGACTGGTCATAGACCAGTAGAGCTAAAATAACAAATATGGATAATGGCCATATCCCTATTTACAGCACAAAATCGATAATTCAGAAAATCAGAAACCGAAGGCATACAAAATCAGGATAAAACAGGAACCAAAGCAAACAAACAAAAGCCTCCACCATATGAAAAGAAGCGAACTCCCGATATGAGAGTGAGACCAGGTGCCCAGGAAGAGTAAGAATCTCCTGCTTGCATGCAACACCCGCCGCTTCAATTGGGTAGAACTGTCACATCCGGTTACTTCCATTTCGAAAGACATAGAGTTCAATCTTTGGTTGGATGGTTCAAATGGTCTATGACAGAATATCATCCACCATTCTGGAGAGTGGAACATCATAGTGTATGACGAGTTCCCCATACCGACCGTAGAACTTCCTCAGTGACGATGTTAGTCGGTCACAAACATATCCCTGACTGAGAAGCTTATCTGAAAGACGCCTAGCTCTCAGAACAAAATCCGTATATTTGGTACTTGCTCTGGCATAGCGTATCAACTGAGATATGAACACGCCATAAGCAGGCGATGAAGGGATGTTGCTACTCAGAAAAGGAAAGTTTGTAATGCTGAAATTGAAGTCGTCACGTTTGTCATAGAGTGAGGTGTTTATGTGACCATCAGTGTCGTAGGACAACATTATGCCCAAATATACTCATCAAAAAAAGTAACGCATAGTATTTGTTCATTTCATCCGTAGTGCACATATAAAATAATCACATTTATCATTTTAATAGACAAAATCAATCCAAATGTACAAAATGGAATTTTCAGACCCTAAGCATTCAATGAGAACCTCTTTAGTGTTTTAAAATGTTAGTTTAAATGACTCAAAAACAATATGCCCTCGATGTTCTTTTATACGCCAAATTGTGTATTTTTCGGAGATCCGTATGCTCTTGTTTGCCATATCATTTGAAAATGTTTTGATTCGATGGACAAATGGATATACCATAGTAAACAGCGACAATCTCATAACATTTGTCGGAATTACTACACATGATAAAGTTTTATTCTAGGACGTCATCCAGAGTTCATCGCATTCCTTGAATTTGCGAATCAGTTTTACCGAGAGAAATTTGTTTCATAATGGGAAAAATGTTCTAAATTTGACCTTTTGATCCTTGAACTTTACTGAGTATTACTCACAAATGGGAGTCATTCGATCACGTCGCAATGTTCAAACGCATGGCATCGGGCATTGTAAGCATGCATTGCATTAAAGTGGAAGTGACCCGAAGAAGTTAAAGCTAAATTTTTTATGGGTATCAATGAACTTTTACTTGGGCAAAATTCAAATTCCTCATAAACATGTACAATGCATAAAACATAAAAAGTCGAAAACTTAAAATTTCATGTTTTTATCTAAAAAGAGATTTTATGATAATCAAAAAATCGTAATTAAGCCCTAAACTGCTTGTCCTATCTCTATACCATCATTAAAGCAAACAAATAAGGTCACATAATCAATAGCTTGTGCATATTGAATAATAATAATACATTGTAATATTGTTATATTATGCGTTTCTTCTTTTGAAGAGTATAGGATGCTGAATTATTTGTCTCTGTAGTTTCTTTGACTTCAAGCTCCGAAGGATAGATACTGCTCAAGTAATCCGCGAATTTTGGATTATTGATGGACAACACATCGTCTATATATCTGTAAGTAAAGTTAAAGTCAGAAGCTAAGTATCTTTTCCCCTCAGAGACCAAAGATTGAATGAATTCAGCTTCGTACGAGTAAAGGAAAATGTCGGCAAGGAGTGGGGCACAATTGGTCCCCACTGGAATTCCGACAATTTGCTGGAAGACCTTTCCTCTAAACACCACAAAAATGTCGTCGATCAGAAAGTTTAACATGTGAATAATATCTGTTTCAGTGTACTTATTTTCAGAATCTGACTTTTCTTTTACAAAGTAGGTTTTGTCATAGTTAACAACAATACATTTGTATTTGCGATTACCGTTCTTACTTGTAAACGCATAACTTATAATTTTTGCGAGTCTTTCTTTCAATTTAGAATGTAGAATTGTAGTGTTAAGTGTCGAAAAATCAAAGGCTTTAATCGAATGGACTCTACTAAAATGAGTGGATTTCAGATGTTCTAAAAGTTCTTTGGAATTCTTTAAAATCCACATCTGGTTGATACCACTGCGAGAATATACTGTCGAGCAATATTTTTGAAGCCCAGATTTGATTTCAGATAAAACTTTGGTGAGTAAGATCGATACAGATTTGGTAGAACATTTTGAGGAACCAGCGATGAAACGTTGTTTGTACGGATTCTTATGCATTTTAGGTATGCAGTATAAGTATGGTAAATCTAAATCTAAATTGTTAGTGTCGAAGCCAAAGAAAGCAAGAGCTGATTTGTGATTATCTATTATTTCAAAGGCAGAAAGGTTTGTTGGGGTGTAAGTGGGATTTCCAGGTGTCGAATTTAAACCCAACTCTTTAACTAGACTGTCGAAATAGTACTTTTTGCAAGTAAATGTGTAATTATTTGAGGCTTTGTCCGCTGGTGTGATGACATAATGTTCTTGGAGGTATGTAAGCTCTGTGATAACATCAGGGTCTTTAAATATAGACACGAATCTGGTGTTCACAGTTGATTTTAATCGGTTAATTCAAGATAAAAGTAACCCTCTTATGGATTTTATCCATTCGGAAAGGGTGTCGAGCTGTACATCCTCTTTCTTTGCCCAACGTCTTGCATATTCCTCACAAGAGTCCATAATAATTTTGACATTTTGGTTCCATGTAAAGGACATACTTTCTCTGTATTTGGGACCCTCTTTTAACAATTCTTTCAACTTGTCGTTCTTGTCTATACTAAGGTCACCAGTAATAACATGTCCACAAGGAGAGTAGATGAAATCAGATGAAGAACATTCGCAAGGAAGTTGATGTAGTGAGGGATTACTTAAATCAATACACTGCAAGAATCGTTCATAATTGTAAATTTTAGATGCAACTGTTGGTGTGTAGCTATAGGAAATACAAGGAGTGTCTTTTCTTTTGAAATATGATGGGATTTTTTCTGTGACAGTTTTGTGATTCAAAATTTGACCAAGATTCAATTTATCAATACCTTTGTTTGCAAATCTTACTTTAATGAAAGGACGGTTTGTTTTCTCTTCTGATTAATCTGATATAACTGCTTGAAATAAACGAAAAGTAGAAATGTCCAAGATGACTCCTTGTAGTCTGTATTCTTGGGAACGTGTATCGGTAAATGTGAGGTCCTTCGTGCATTCGTAAATTTCGTGTAACTTCCTTAAAGGAACAGAGTATAATTTGGTACGAATATAATGCAGGCCTAGAGGCTCATTCAAAAATGGAACCAAGTCATCGAAGGAGAAACTTTGTATCTCAGGCCTATTATATTTTCGAATGCCATGACTTCGAGGTGACTTCTCTGTGGTCTGTTGAATAAGCTGGTCACACTTACCGATTGACAACCGGGACGTGTTAAGTTTCCTATGTTGCTGATATTATCGTTGCATCCATAGGGCGCTGCAGTGTTAAGATTTTTTATCCAGAACTCTTCTCTGTTGCGACGGAAAGGTGTGTTCAAATTGGGATTGTTTGTGGGATGATATATTTTCTCCAGGATTCTGACTCTCATAGATAAAACAGAATAATCCGCCAGGTAAAAATGTCGATAAAGGAGTTGACTTCCTTTATTATTTATTTTTGACCGGTGTCCTGACATTCTTTTTCGGAGCTGACCTTTGGTTTCACCCACATAAATCAATCCACAAAGTGAGCACTCTATTCCGTACACAACATTAGATGTCATGCAGTTAAGGTTTTCAAAACTATGCGTGTTAAATGTTTGTTTTGTGAGATTACTTGAGAATGAAGTGTCTGTTAATAGGATGTTACAAGTTTTGCAGTTCCTCGTGCCGCACTTAGAAATTGAGCAATCGCTTGGTGAAAAATGGTGCTCTTTTAGTATATCGACCACTTCAATCTTACAGGGCTTGATTTTAATATACCCATCTGCATGTTTATACCATAACTCATGGTTGTTACTTACTACAAATGTTTCATTACTAATGTCATGTAAACTAATTCTAGGGACACCTAAGTTACCTGTTGCGTATGTGTCCGTAGACGCAACAGGTTGGGGCCTTATCATAGTGGGCGACGCCCCAGCCACTTTGTAGGTCTCTTGAGCTCTATCCATTTAAGCAAAAGACTGCCCGACAAGTGCCCTCGGGGACAATTTGTCTACCAGCAGTGACACATGAACAGTGGTAAAAATAACAAATATGGATATTGACCATATCCCTGTTTACAGCACAAAATCAATAATTCAGAAAAACAGAAACCGAAGGCATACAAAATCAGGATAAAACAGGAACCAAAGCAAACAAACAAAAACCTCCACCATATGAAAAGAAGCGAACTCCCGATATGGGAGTGAGAAAAACTATCTAAATATGTCTTCATTTCTACATCTTTATAAATGGATCAGATATTTTAAAATCAGATAGCAAATATCTGTCAATTACAATCACAGTAATTTATTTCGTCGGATATAAACAATATTAAATCAAGTTACATCTACACATTGATTTTGCGATGAATGTGATGTCAGAATTCCACTCAAACCTGTATGTATATTTACCTATGATTTTATATGTTCTTACTTACTTTCCCTTCGAATTTATTTGCATTTTGTAATTCTAAGGCTTTGATAAGTAACAGAAAATAAAGGACACATATTTACTGGTAATAGTGAAACAAACAAAATCTGTTCCATCTATGCCTTGATTTTTGCGATGTCTTTGCCATTAAATTCCACTTAAACTTTGAAGTAAATATAGCTCAATGTTTCGTATCTTCAATTAAGAATTCTAAATACTATTAAAGTGTATCTTTATTTCTTCATATTCAAAATGGATCAGATAGCAATAGTTTGTCAATTAACTTCACAAAAATTTATTAAGTCGGGTTTAAACAATGTAAAACCAAGTTACGTCTAAACCTTGATTTTTGTGACTTTAAATGTCACCCAAACCTACATTGTATATATACCTCAAATTTTCTGAACAATTCTAAATACTATTCAAGTATTTCTTTATTTCTTCATATTTGAAATGGATCAGTTAAGTCAGGTAACATCACAGAAAATAACTTTGTCGGATGTACACAATGCAACTTCTAGTTACCTCTTAACCTTGATTTTTACGATGAATGTGACGTCAGAATTTTATCTAAACCTAGATTTTTTTCTGTAATTTTATGTTTACTGTTCTTTCGACTTATTCAGCAATTCTGTGATACGTAGATAGATCAAAAGACATAATTTAATTGATAGACATCATTAGATAGAATGGATCAAGAAAGATGAAAACAAAAACAAATCCTGTTACGTCTAAACCTTGATTTTGGCGATGATGTGATGTTAAATTCCACCTAAACCTACATGCATATATTCTTCAGTTTTTCCTCATATACCAATTTAGAAATCCAAATACTATTTAAGTATGTCTTCATTTTACATCTTTAAAATGGATCAGTCAGTGATCAGATAGAAATAGTTTGTCAATTACCAAAGTTACAAAGTTAATAGAAATTCATTTCGCCGAATGCAAACAATGCGAAATCTACTTACATCTAAACCTTAATTTTTGCAATGATTGTGACGTCTGAATTCCACCTTAACCTATAAGCATATATACCTATGATTTTATTTTCCCTCCGACTTTACTAGCTCTTTGTAATTCCAAGGCTTTGGTAAGTATCAGAAATTTATCAAAAGATATTGTATAATTATCGAAAAAATAACGCACATCCTTCTACTGGATCAATTGAGACAAAAAAATTCAACGAAATCCTGTTACAGGAGTCCGCGAGGGCATATGTAGCCTAGTTCGATCAACTTCGGTTGATCGTCTGCCTGTTCAGTGCATTCGAAAATTTATGTTATCAAAACATCTTGAAATGTATAAAACGTATGTCCTGTAGCATCATATCCCACCCATCCTGCTAGGTTTTTGGTACATTTTGGGCATATTTATTTTCACACTCTTTGGCCATATTACATTGTTTAGATTGAGAATCACTGACGAGGGTTTAGTACCCGAAACATGCATGTCTGGTACAAGCTGCAAATTTATCTGTTTTTAAATGATGCTATTGAATTTGAAGACGTTTAAAATTTGCAACACTTGGTGAGTGTCACTGCTTTTGGACCAGGAGTCCCCGAGGGCACATGTAGCCAAGTTCGATCAACTTCGGTTGATCGACTGTCTCCTCAACGTATTCGAAAATTTCTGTTATCAAAAAATCTTGAAATTTCTAAAACATGGGTCCTGTAGCATTTTGTAGATTTTGTCTATATCACATTGTTGAGTTTGAGGATCACTGGCGAAGGTTTAATATTCGATATATGTCTGGTCAATGCTGTAAATTTATCTGCTCTAAAATGATGCTAATGAATTTGAAGACGCTAAACATCTCTACTCTTAAGTAAGTTAGAGGCCTTATCCTAGAACCTTCCGGAAAACCCTCTTACAATATTTATAAAATGCTTCATAAATATTATTTTTGTAATCAATGTATACATTTTTGTAAACTGTATCGGAACTGCAAAAATTATACATATACGGTTGTAAAAAGAAATGTCTGTGGCAAACCGGAAGGAGGAATTTAGTTGCCATTCATTTTTCTGAGGCGCTGTGCTCTGTGAATTTGTCCGATTTTCTTTCCTCACAAGAAAGTTCGGATTTATATATTTTCAAGAATTTGTTAAGCCTTGTTAAGCCATATTACATTGTTTAGACTGAGGAACACTGACGAGGGTTAAGTACCCGAAACGTGCATGTCTGGTCCATGCTGTAAATTTATCAGGTTTAAAATGATGCTATTGAATTTAAAGACGTTTAACTTTTCATTGTGATTTCTGGATTTGGATTGGGTTTAGTGTTTGACCGTCGTTCACTGATCATACTTATAATGCTGATATTAGAAATATCTCTATTTCTAAATTGGATCTCCCAGCACTATATTGCATACCGAAACTGCACAAGTCTCCTTACAAATTTCGATTTATTGCTAATTCTAGTAACTGCTCCACCATAATTTTGTCTAGAAATCTGACGTCAGCACTTATTGCTATTAAAGAACACATAACTAGATATTGTGAAACGGTTCTTAACAGGAACGTTGTAAATTTATTTTGGTATATTAAAAATTCAGGGGATGTGATTGACAAAATGAAATCTGGAAATTTCCAAGCCAATACGATTTCTTCATACGACTTCTCTAATATGTACATCACACTTCCTCATGACAAAATTAATGATCGATTATCTAATCTCATTAAATGGTGTTTTGATCGAGAGCGGAAAACTTACATTTGTACATCTGAATCGAAGGGTTTCTTTTCCTCCACAGACTACAAATCATACAAATCATGGACATGTAGTGACCTGTGTAATGCCTTGTCCTTCCTCTTGGACAATATTTATGTTAGATTTGGTGAGGATCTATACAAGCAGGTTGTAGGAATTCCCATGGGTACTAACTGTGCGCCTCTTGTTGCAGATTTATTTTCATACACTTATGAAAAAGAATTTATCCAAAATCTTCAAAACAAAGCAAATTTGATGATCTGAAATGTTTCAATAATACTTCTAGGTATGTGGATGATATTCTCACCATTGACAATCCTGCTTTTGAATTATATAAGAATGCAATCTATCCATAAGAATTAACACTTAACAAGACAAACGTTACAAATACAGAAACACCGTTTTTGGACCTAAATATCAAAATTGTAAACGGAAAGATTCATACAAACGCATATGACAAAAGGGATAATTTTGGATTCAACATAGTAAATTTCCCCTGGCTTGACGGTGATTGTCCAAGGTTACCGTCATACGGCATTTACATATCACAGCTTATCCGGTACGCTAGAGCATGTACTGATATTTTGGATTTTCACAGTAGAAATTTACAAATTACCAAAAAACTTTTAGGACAAGGTTTCCGCTTTCATGAAGTAGTCTGGAAATTTTACAAAAATTACAGTCAACTTCTTTTAAAATTCGGATCTATACACGCAACAGAGTACATTACTTTGGGTATAACACAACCTGTCTTTTATGGTGATATGATAAACAAAATTAAAAGGATCAAAGGTAGGCAGCATAACCATCGAAAATGCGTCAGAATAAACAAACGCCTTTTAAACCGTGGATATGATCCTAATGTCATCAGACGGACACTAGGCTTTGTATTTGACCAATCTACAGTCTTGTACAAGCGCATCCTTGAGACCTGCACTCTGACTGGCTGACGACGGGACTCAATGACGGGCCCTGTCCAAACCTCTTTAGAGAAGACAGGGCCCCGAGCTCCTGTCCTCTCTGAATGTCAGTCGGACTCCTCGGGTGATTACATACATGAGCTTGCTACAGCCGGCAGAGCACGGACCGTAGTACGCATGCCCTCTTTTTATATCCATTTACATATTCATCTGTGCTTTGATGCCTCTACTTTTCGCGGTCTTGTCTGTGTGAAGTCATCTTACAGTGAGGAGGTTGTTTAACAACACAATTGTTCGTTCCTCGAGACCTCTGGGTAATTGGAGAAGTGAGAGGGTTGTGCGCACGTAATCCAGGATAACCACACCATTTGCTACTTGCGTGACAAATGGCCGTCCAAAGTCGGCACCGGTTGCCCAATAGACTCGTCGGTTTATGTGTAGTCTTTTGTGTTTGATGTTTACATGTCGTGTGTCTCTCTTCCGTCTCGTGCTGTACACGTATTTTTTTTTTTTTTTTTTTTTTAGCATCGGGTGTTTTGGTGTTTTGCTGTTGATGCTGCAACGGGGTCATGTTGGAGATCTCCTTCCTTCTTTTATAAGGAGCTCGTAACAAAATTCCCCGCGAGGTGTTTGACAGTAAGTGTTTTGAATTTTCCTTGCCATTGTCGCCATAGCACTTTCTATATAGACATAAACTGAGTGCATGTATTTTATATATTATTTTCATTTTCGTGCGTAAACATCGACGGCGGATGCGGCTAGCCAACAGGGGATGCTTACTCCTCCCGGGCAAATGGTCCCACCTCTAGCTTGCTAGAGGTCCGTCGATGCTCAGTTTTGTGCTCTATTGTGAGTGCTGTTGAGATTATCGTCAGGATCTTTTTTAACGTATCTTAGTAAGCAGGGAGAACTCTAACATGAACAGGTTGGAACAAATCCAACTTTTTTTGAACGCAGATTGATAGAATATATCTTGACAATTAAAGGGATAATTCTCTTTTGAAAAACCTATGGGAACTGAAAATCTAATTTCGTAATGGACTTTAAGAATACAGATAGGCTAAAAGACATCTTATATTTTCAAAATTTTTGGCAATATCCCATTATATAATGTCCTTGCAGGTCTTGATAGACAGCGTATTAAACTTTGTTTTTATTATTGAATTCCAACTGCTTCCTTTCATTGTGTATATTAGTCGGAAGATTTCCATTAAGGATGTTAACATTCTTAAACGTCTTTCATGAAAATACATTGAAATAAGAAATTAATCACCAAAAAAGGTCTCTAGTGTATGTTATTATACAACTTGTATGACAATTAATCTCGTAATGGTGCATCTTATTGACAGAAAGAACAAGAATATATGGAATATTTTATCATATCAAAAAATTAGGAAAATATTGTGGATGGTGTACAAAATCATACGTATATTTATATGTATATATATAAACAGGCTTTTAAGCTCTTTTATCAGAAAATCTAAAAGATAAGTGATGAATTTGTAGAACAGTTTTCCAAGACGAAAATACATTCTGTGAGAAATCTGTATAAGGATTTATGGTAAAAGCAGAGTGTTCGAACTGATTTTTTTTACCTTTTCAAGAACTTATTTTATGGACATTGAGTCTCTACAAATTCAATATAACTATAAGAATGTGAATAGTATTTTAACTTGATAGTTAGTTAATATTTATGCAAATCAGATTGAAAGTGTTACCAAGACAAGCCAATGTATCTAGAATATTCAACCAATTAGATTTTAATTGATCTACCTTATTAAGGAAAGTTAATTTCTCAAACTCATTACCAATTAAGTGTACTTAGCGCTAATCATGTTGAGATATCATGTGTTAGTTTGTGCGTTCTTTTCAATTTGTGTGTGTACCGGACTTGCTTATATCACTAACACTCGTTTTAAAAGGAACGTTACGCTTGATGATAATAAATTAACCGGGAACATTCTGAGTAAATTCAGAAATTTATCATTTGGATCATGCAGCCGGACCTGTGCCAGCCAGCCTTTATGCCTTCGATTTGCATACAATACTAATCACGATTGCTGGATGTATAGAGAAGTGTTCGAATCAAACGAGGACAACATTAAACCTGCCGTGGGATGGAGAATTTTTCAGACAGAAGGTTACGATTTTATCAAATTCATTTGTTTAAAATATTTTGTGTCAAATAAAAAGTCATTTTCTAATTTCCCTAACCCTAACCATTATTACATCTGTTAATCTTATGGAAATCAAAAGAATATGAAATGATTTATTAGATCCTGGGTTCATATAAGTATAATATACAATATTGGCATGTAGCAATGCAGAATTGAGCTAGGAGTATATTTTTTCAACATTTTAAAAGGTATTTTCTACCATTTTCTCACGATTTTCTCCTTACGGATTTTCTAAAATGTTTTTGCATTGGATAGGAAGGAAACACGATATAAGGCATTGGAAATATGAGAACGTAGGTAATGAAGTGAACTGGTGTATAAGTAAATTTAGACGATAAACATAGTGTTTTTTTATCCGACAGGTATATGTTGGCTTGCCCCCGACGGTATAACGTATATTTTTAACAGTATATCCAACATATATCTGTCCAAACAAGAAAACACTGTGTGTTTATCCTTATTAGACTTTTTTCACCGTGACGAACTTCGCACTTCGCACAATAATTTCATAAGTTGGTTGCAGAAAAAGCGAGCCAGTTGTACAGGAAGTCCAATATATCATTTCATTGAGTATACTCATCAAAATGTAGATGACTCCGCTTATGAGTTTATACACGAACGGCAGCTACGCCACTTTTTCTTCAATGTTCGAAGTACGAAGTTCGAAGTGCCAAGTTCGTCACGATGAAAAATGTCTATTATAATTCATATGACATATTTTAAATCCTAATACCCCTCAGAGGGTCCCATGTATGAGGTGACGTTGCTGTTGCTACGGAAGACTAACAACGAACAACAGAAATTATTGCGCTGCAAAATATAAAATACAACTCTGCTTCGTGTTGATCACAACGGCGAAAAATCAAAGTGTTATCTAGTTTCTTGCTCTGTTATTTATGAGTGGAGAACGCCGTTTGCAATCTGATATCTTGTAGCTTTACGTCACATTATGATGTCATTGGAGCAAAGAGCACGTCATACGTAAAAAGTGCGCCTAAGTTTGTAACGTGCAAATTTACGTAGGAATACTTTTAAAGTATGTGGAGTGAGTCGGCTTGCAGACAGAATTGATTCGAATACAAATTGTACAAACCCTGCTACAAGAGACCAGAATCCTTCACAACTTATCACCACGATGAAAAAAAGATCAATGAAAGTCAATCCCTAGGCCGCTTGAAGATCAGATTTCGTAAATACACTCTACAGACATATTCAACCAGGATAAATTTAAATCCAAACAAATTACAACAGTGAATCCCAAAAGGAGATGAGAACAAGTACCCCTTGGAAGTAGGAAAGAAACAACCACTATACATACAAAAAGGTCTACACCACTGAAACTAAAAAGTTCCGATGTAAAATAAGTTTCAATGTTTTAGACTGGTTGATTAAACAGTATATAAATATGGACTGGATGTGAGTTCAATATGCACAAATATGGCACGGTTACGACATATTATATTGACCGAGGCCGTGCAATACTTTTGCATATAAATTGCATATTGAACTCATACCCAGTCCATCTTTATTATATATATGTAATCATTCAATTTCCATTGTTATCATTAAGAAACGACGATTCTGATTGGCCGAGAAACTTTGTTGATACCTGAATCAACACAAAACGGAAGTACGCGCCTAGCAACGTCATAAGCAACGTCGCTAGCAACACGATTTCAAAGCTGCAAATAAACGTTTATAGCGACGAAATGAAATGACAAGTAATAAATGTAATATTTTTTTGGTTGATCGAGGTATCAACACCAAAAATTGAGGGCAAAACGCGCACGATGCAGTTTTCCCTCAATTTTTGGTGTTGATATCTAGATCAACCAAAAAATATTACAATGATTCCTTAAATCACAATCCTTCTGTTAAAACCTAAATCTTTCATGTACTAGAGGTCTATGGTATTATCAAAACTATGATCACTTAAAATATTTTACCTTAAGATCTGCCAATATCTTTTGATATTGTGCAAAAGAAATGAATCATGGAACCATTATCACTCGGCATTTTAGAGACTTCATGTCAAAAAAGAAAACATGCATTTTAAAAGTTCTTCTCGTAACGTTTTGCGTCGTATTTAATGTCATTGATGTTACGACGTCATTGATCATACGACGTCAAGTAAACATCAAAATCTACCTGTTGGACTAATTTGGTTCATCAAACATCTTTATTTCTCATTATCTGTTGGAATCGTCACCCAATCGTGAGTAATTTATTCATTTCCTCCCGATTTAAGATGTGGAAGCGAGGCGAACAGCTGTGTAATACCGTATCACATGGAACAGCTAGCTAGCAATCTGATTGGTTGATACACATCATTCATATTATATTGTTTGATATTTTACCTTTTTGCATTCCAGATCTTATTCTACCGGTTAAGTTGCAACTTCTTTTGATACCTTCTACGTGGGATGAGGCATTTACAGAATGTAAAAATCGTGGGATGACACTGGCTATCCTTAGTAACTACATAACATTTACAGCGGCTCAGAAGTATATTAAAACAATACCGTAAGTTATATCAATATCAAAATATATACATGTACTATCATGCTTCTCTGACATGTTTTATGGAGATATTTAGAAGATCACCCCTTGTATCAATCGTTATGTGGACTCCCTTCGTTTCAGCCGCGAGCAATACTCAGACTTATACTACATTACTTGTTGAAATGTGCATATTGCGCACTGATTTTTTAAGCAAGTGACAAATATGAAAAAAGCATATCCCTATCAAGAAGTTCAAAATCGTTAAGCGAAAAACCATCCAACCTAGGGCATACAAAACCAGGACAAAATCAGAGCTAAGGCAAAGGAACAAAAAAAAATACCACTATGAAGAGAAGTGAACTCCCTGTGTATCATGTTACTTTCTCGTATAAACTGGTAACGTGGTTACAAGTCTACGTTTCGTGTTACTTTCTCGTATAAATTGGTCTAGGTTATTGGCTTGAAAATCAAGATTTTATACATCCAATTTTATTGGTTATTTCTTACTATTGATACATCAAGCGATGACCCTCAATCCAAACAATGAAATATGGTTATAGGTTGTGAAATAAGCATCAAATAAGTACCTAACAGTTTTTATTTGGATATGCTACTGAATCGACCCTGCAGAAAATTCGGAGCCGCGCACTCTCTGTAAAGCAAATGTACAAAGGAGTAGGTGCGGTAACTTGCCATATCGACCCTATTTTCAAAGTTGATCATACATACATAATATTCTAGTTTATAAAAGGTCGAATGAATGGTGAATCCAAACCAGGACAGCCTGTTTTGATTTCACAGTCCTATACAGAATAATACGTCGCTCAAAACGTTTAAAAACGTTGAAATTATTGGAAATATCAACAAATGAGCGAAATTTCGATACAAATTTATAAATTCAAGTATCTATCCAGGCCTTGCCCATGATAAATTTTGTACAAATCGATGGTTTCCTGATCGGCCTTTTAATTTGCATAAAACAATTCATGGGCGATGCCTGGATCGTAGATGAATTATAAAGATTTGTGTATGAAAAACCATGATTTTTCCTTTTCCTTTTCAGGGCAAATTACGTCTGAATATGACGTCATACATCATACGCGTGACGCTTTGAGGGCGCAAAATTATGACGCCGTATTTTCTCAAACATTAAACATTGAAAAAAGTGATAATTAATAGTTCGCTTATCAAATGCATTTTTCGTTGAAATTATAGGGCTGAGGTCAGCGCACCTAGTCTTTTAAATTAAAACAAAATAACTGAAGAGGGCTCTACTAAAATGAATTATGGTGGCGCCGCTGAAAGCATCACTGATGATAATTTTTAGATATTCTAAACACGTGTCTGGTACAGTTAAATTGGTTTGAAATTTTCTTCAAGAAGGTATAGAGTTTGAACACTTTCGTGTTGCGACGGGTGTTGCATGCAATCAGGAGACGCTGACTCTCCCCGGGCACCTGGTCTCACTTCGGAACTTTGTTCATTCCGAGCTTCGCAACCGTTCCTGTGGAAAATCTAATGATTTTGCCTTGCCTTCTCGACTATGAGACTGAATAACTGATCATGATGGGTACTTCTGTAATGTTTCTATTCAGTCTCAAAGTCGAGAGGGCAAGATCTAATCGTGAGAATTCCCATAGGAACGGTTGCGTACCCCGGAACTAACAACATTCCGAAGTGAGACCAGGCCCCGCCGTCACCAAAATTGATTTTCCCTCAAATTAAAAACTCAACTCAAATGCTTGAGGAAAACTCAACTGAGTGTCCCTCAACTGAGTTTTCCACTCAAATCGCCGTCACCACTCATTTTAAGGGTGCACTAAGTATAGGGAGATATTTCACAATCAACTCAAAGTTGAGGGTAAAATTTTCGAAGTGCGATTTCGCGGGTTTTTTAATCCAACGTCAAAATAATACAAAAATGTGTATAATTATTCTTAATTAATCATGTTATTTAAGTTTAACAATTCGCTGATATAAAGTTTTCCGCGCATTTTGGTTTGTATACATTGTTGCGATTCATTTAAAAATGTCTGTTTCCGATACATTAGTTTACAAGGAAAATGCAACTACATGCATATCTGTAACAGAGTTGCCAAAAAAAAAAAAAAACCTGAATAACTTATAAAACAATGAAATTTACAAATACAAGTGAGATAAATGTTTTCAAATATGGATCAATGTATCAACTTAAAAAAAGAAACTCATTCCGTAGCTCATTACTGTAAGCATGCTCTGGGTCAAGGCTGAAAATGTACACATATAACACTTTATCTAAAAAGATTACGGAGATAATATATCATCATTAGTGTGTTTTCCTAAAAGAAGGTCATACATGTACTCCAAGGTCAAGGTCATGAGGTCAACTTCTCAAATGAACAGTCTTAATTGCCATATTTCAAACACATATGAAATATGTCCGTTATGGTTCAGACGTAATCATGGTCAATGCTAAAGATTTGGAAGTACAAAGTTTACGGACAAATAAGCAGACAAGACAAAAACAATACTAGTATGGCCATTATCTTTAGATTTGTTATGTGGTAAAAAACAAGAGAATTTAGGCGAGATATTTTTTTTTTAATTTTTCTGTATAACTATGCATGTATTTTATTTCAAATTTATGCCATAAAATTTGAGTCATTGTCGTAGGTTTTACATCGAATATTGATTGAAATGTCATCAAACCGCCTATATAATTCCCTTAGACTAAACTTGTCTGATCAAGAAAAAAAAATCGAAGCTTCCTCCCCCAAAAACAGAAGCCTAGGATGATTTTGCAATTCCAGGGAGGGGTCCTTAACACACCACTCTCTATATATTCGTTTTGTTTATATCTTTCTATTTTATTAAAGCTACTATCTAACTTGTAATTGATTGAAATGTAAAGTTATATATTTTTTTTATGAAATTAGACTTAAATATATTTGTTACAGTGATACATGTACGTACCAAAAATAGTAATAAAACATTTCGTAAAATATGCCAAGGGTCCTTATTTTTGCATCGCAATTTATCATCCTAATTTTCTTTTCTTGTTTTACTTTTTTGGCATTCTTTCCTTCTATACAATATCAAAATAATATACACTGCAAATATCCTAGGGTAAATCGGTGACGAGAGGCAACACTGCATTAATAGATATTTGAATTACTCTCTTATATGACTGAACTGTATGTACATCGTGAAGTTGTAGAAAACATTTAATGTTCAAAAGATTTTATATCATTTTAATTTTGTTTTGTTTTGTGACTTTGGGTTCAAAACCTACCAGCACGGGGATGCAAAACACAAAATAACAAAGAAATGGCCTAATTCTCAGAATTTTCGGAAAACGGCCTTTTTGGGAATGCGAATGAGTCTGATAATTGGTCACAAAATGACCTTGAACAATCCCTGTTTTGCAACAGAAATATTTCCTTTCCAAAGCAAAATTCTTCTTCTGAATACTTTTATGCCTAAAATTTGTTTTCATTTAAGATAACGTGTATATACCTTTTTTGAATAAGCTCTATGTCCGAGTAGTAGCACTATAGTTCCCAGGCCGGCCCACCTTTTTTTTTTTTTTTTTGGAGCGCAACATTTTCCACATTAATGTTATTTCAAGTTAATAATTTTTTGTTACACATAGTTTTACAAAATTATATACATATCTACAGGCAATAAGCCCTCCCTTTCGCCTCCCTGGATTTTTTTTTGGTATAATAAACTAGACTATTTCTAAAGGTACAGTGTCCCTGAAAATAAATTAATTTTACAAAATTTGATATTGCAAAAATTTTCTTTTCATATGAAAGTATACATTCTCAATTGTATAAATTGAGATTTTCAGGCGAATCTAACGTATACATAATTAGCAGTTATAGCCGTTTAAAATGTCATTTAGAATTTAGAGTGCGCAGTTCTAATTCGTTCCACTGGCACCACCTACAGTGTATTGATTTTTTTCATTAGAGGTAAATTGAAATCAACTTTTACAACTGAATTCGACAATATTATGGTCGTTATTGTATATTTTCAAATATAACTTTTTATGGCTCCTTATTTCCTCTATCTAGATCCTTCGGAATAATTTCTACGTTTTTAATGAAATTTATTTTCAAGTACACTGTATCTTTAAAAAGCTGCACATGTATAATTTCGAATTCTTTCACGACTAGAACGAAGTACGAAATGTTAGCGTTAGAGATGTCTATTCGCGTTATAATAACAACGAAGAAAGTTGAAAGTAGAGACGCGGCGACTTCATGAAGTAAACAAAGCATTTCAGCCGGAGTTATTTTGTATATTTTAACATAAAGTTTTTTAAAATAACTCTGGTTGTCCTTTCTTATCATCTTACAAGGAATTCAAGTTTTGGTATGTACTTGAGGAAGAAGCTGAGGGAGCTAAGTAGCTCCCTCAAATATTTTAGTTTTTTCCTCAAATATCAGCCTTGAGGAAAACTCAAATTTGAGTGGTGATGGTGACTTGAGTGAGAAAATGTTGATTTGAGGGAAAAACTCAGATTTGAGGGTGAGGAAGGAATTGAGGGAGGTTGGTGACGGCGGGGCCAGGTGCCCGGGGAGAGTCAGCGTCTCCTGATTGAATGCAACACCCGTCGCTACAGATCCGTGGAAAATTTGCTTAAAATGAATTTTTTCCATATAGTTCAATGTTCAATCTAAGGGCCCATAACTCTTGACCTTTCTTTTCCAAAGTCTAATTGGTCAAATAGATTTCTTTGATTTTTACCTGATTACTAAGATTTTAGATCTCCAGATTCCATAAAGTGCTGCCCCAATTATTTCTCATTACTCATTGAATACCTTAAATGATGCTAGGAATCTGCAGACGTGTATTATACATTTATGTTACGGTTTCATATTATTTTCTCTTACCATTTTGAAGACCATTAGAATCCATAAAATCAGAACATGCCTGATCAATAAACATCAAAGAAGTACCTAACAGTTATTTAGTCTCAAAGTCGAGAAGGCAAGGCAAAATCGTGAAAATTCCAATTGGAGCGGTTGCGAACCCCGGAATGAACAACATTCCGAAGTGAGACCAGGTGCCCGTGGAGAGCCAAGATATTTTACAAAAGTTTAATTTTTTAGGCAGTTGAAGGAAACAGAGGGAGTGTGGATAGGTCTTATCGGTGAGGAGAATCTACCATTCAGATGGATTGACGGAGATGCTGCTACAGGTGTACCTTGGGATAAAGATGAACCGAGTGGTATTGGTGTAAGGTGTGCATCTCTACACCCACACCGATGCCTGATCAGAGACAACATGTGTAATAGAGTGCAATATGTTTTGTGTGGAGGGTAAAGAAATGCTTTTCTGTGTGAGCATGAATCTAACATGTACATATACCCTGGAATGTGTACTAAATGCAATATGTTTTATGTGGAGGGTAACGAAATGATTTTCTGTGTAAGCATGAATCTAACATGTACATATACCCTGGAATGTGTAATAAAGTGCAATATGTTTTGTATGCAGGGTTTTGATTTTCTTTGTAAGCATGAATCTAACATGTACATATACCCTGAAATGTGATTTTTATTTTTTTCATTCTCTTGAATATATATTTTGTTGTTTGAATATTGCTTTTTGTGAAATTTCTTCTATTTTTTTATTGTAAATGTTAATGAAATTTCAGTTTCTTAGTAATATTAGTCGATGACAATCTTTTACGAAAAGGTAAGTCAACATACATCATTGAATCTTACATTATGACTTGTTTCATCTTTTCTATTTAGTGCTTTTGTTATGGTTAAAGACTTATTTCAGATTTATTTCTCAATGATATTCTGTTTGCTGATGCAAATGGGAATATATATATAATACAAGATCAGGGGAAAATAAGGCACTCCTGCTTGGAAGAATCATGAGTTTTATATTTATGTTTGAAACTTCATCGTATCTTTCAACCTCAAATGCGGCTGAATAGACCCTTCGAACGATATGGAGCCGAGCACTCTCTGTAATGTAAATGTACAAATCTAAATTCAAAGAATTAAAGAGGGCGCTGCTAGGATGGTTTTCTGTGACTCCGCGGGAGGCATCACTGATGAGAATTAAATATTCGAAAAGGGAGTGGTGCATGGAAATTGGTTTGGAATTTTCTTCAAGAAGGTGTGGGGTTGGAGCCTTTCGGTATTATTAATATAAACACTTATTTCACGTTGCAGTGTGGAGCAGTTAAAATGGTCGCACTCCCATATCGCGAGTTCGCTTCTTTTCATATGGTGGAGGTTTTTGTTTGTTTGCTTTGGTTCCTGTTTAATCCTGATTTTGTATGCCTTCGGTTTCTGATTTTCTGAATTATCGATTTTGTGCTGTATACAGGGATATGGTCATTCTCCATATATGTCATCGTTCCCTGCGACCTGGTGTTTGTGTATTAATTACTTCTTTCCAGCTCTGTCACCTGAAAGAAGCTTTGTTTTGGCCCTTTATCAATTTGACGTCATATATAATGTTTTTGTTATTTTGGAAACTTGCCATTTTACAGATAAATATCTAAATTGAAGGAGTTTAACATCTTAGCACCATCCCTCCAGAGTTGTTTTGGGTATGGTATTTGTTTGGATGCGCTAATGAATCGACCCTGCGAGGGCATCACTGATGAAAAATGTAATATTCGAAACGCGTGTCTGGTGCATGGAAATTGGTTATGAATTTTCTTCAAGAAGGTGTTGGATTGGAGCCCTTCGGCATTATTTCAAATCATTTTAGAAGTAACCAAGCCAGTTGCTCACAAACTGTTCGTGTACTTTTTTACAGCGCAACCAGATTTTAGAGGAAACAGAGCAAATTCGGTAAATTGAAATACAAGCGCTTTGACTTATTTTCCACATTAAGCTATCAGAGATTCATAATTTAGCAGACTTAGTAGTATGAATCCCGCTAAAATAAGTACACATGCAGGATATACACCTGCTTGAGTTGTTCAGTTGTTGAAGTATGAAAAACTTTATCGATTAAGTTTGGGCGTCGTTTTCTTCTAATTAAATCACTAAAATCAATTCTAGAATTCGATCATTGAAATAAAAACGGATATAAATTGCTTTGGTTCCTGTTTTATCCTGATTTTGTATGCCTTCGGTTTGTGATTATCTGATTTATCGTTTTTGTGCTGTATACAGGGATATGGTCATTATCCATATTTGTCATCATGGACAAAGTAGAATGAAAGCATTTTGTCATCATTGATCTCAGTATCTAGGGACATAATTTGATGATGATGATGATGATGATGATGATGATGATGATGATGATGATGATGATGCTGACGACGACGACGACGACGACGATGATGATGATGATGATGATGATGATGATTATGATGATGATGATGATGATGATGATGATGATGATGATGATGTTAAACAGAATTTATTTCAAAAGCAAGATAACGAGTGAAATCCCAGATCATTATTGTAATAAATCTTGAATCTAATGACTATCTTTTGTTGTTATTGATGAGATATAGGCACGCGTATTATACATTTGTGCAAATCGTAGGTTGGACGACATTACCTTGGTTTAAAGAAAATAATTTACAACGTGTTCAGAATTATATGAAGGTAAATAGCATTTGTATTTTGCAAGAAATGAGAATAAGAATTAAGGCGAACTTTATTTAGCCATCAAGGAACATCAATAATCCAAAATTCGCGGATTACCTCAGCAGTATCTATCCTTCGGAGCTTGAAGTCAAAGAAACTACAGAGACAAATAATTCAGCATCCTATTTGGACATAATGTTGTCCTACGACACTGATGGTCACATGAACACCTCACTCTATGACAAACGTGATGACTTAAATTTCAGCATTACAAATTTTCCTTTTCTGAGTAGCAACATCCCTTCATCGCCTGCTTATGGCGTGTTCATATCTCAGTTGATACACTATGCCAGAGCAAGTACCAAATATACGGATTTTGTTCTGAGAGCTAGGCGTCTTTCAGATAAGCTTCTCGGTCAGGGATATGTTTGTGACCGACTAACATCGTCACTGAGGAAGTTCTACGGTCGATATGGGGAACTCGTCATACACTATGATGTCTCACCCTCCAGAATGGTGGATGATATTCTGTCATAGACTATTTGAACCATCCAACCAAAGATTGTACTCTATGTCTTCCGAAATGGAAGTAACCGGATGTGACAGTTCTACCGAATTGAAGCGGCGGGTGTTGCATGCAAGCAGGAGATGCTTACTCTTCCTGGGCACCTGATCTCACTTCCATATCGGGAGTTCGCTTTTTTTCATATGGTGGAGTTTTTTGTTTGTTTGCTATGGTTCCTAATCTATCCTGATTTTGTATGCCTTCGGTTTCTGATTTTCTGAATTATCGATTTTGTGCTGTATACAGGGATATGGTCATTATCCATATTTGTCACTCTGATCGGCACTTAAGATTATTTTGTTTTTAGCTTACCGTCGTCTGTCGTCCGTCCGTCGTAAATTTTTCACATTTTCGACTTCTTCTCAAGAACCACAGAAGGGATTTTGATGAAATATAAAGAACTCATTGTCCCCTACAAGTGTTGTTGTTTTTCGTCTGGATCCGTCAACAGGTGGCGTCACCACAGGAAAAAGTACTTGACAGGGGGTACCCTCCTTTGACAAACTTCTTCTTCAGAACCGAAGCACATATCGACAAGCCCAAAGCATCTGGATGGTCTAGAGGATGTCTAAACAAGTGTTGTTGTTTTTGGTTCCAGTCCGAAGTCAAATTTTTAACGCGTTTTTTAGGTCTTTTAGGACATTGTCAGAAATGCTAAAATTATATATTTTTGAATTTTGAAATAAAAATTATGTGTATATAGTCCCAGGGTTGTGGGTTCAAATTCTTGCATTGACAATGTTATAATGCAATATGAGTAGGATAAGAGTGTGTATTGGTATCAGGTGAGCGTTGTGCCCACTGGGGCTCTTTGTTTTGTAAAATTTTCACATATGGAATGCGTAGAACAATCTAATCAAAGCCAAACATGATTTTATCTGTTCATAAATGACGCTAGTGAAAAAGTTTAACATTTGTACAGCTTGGTGAGTGTCACTGCCAGTGGACCAGTTGATCGTTTCTTCAATGTATTCGAAAATTACTTGAAATTACTTAAAGGTTGGTCCTGAAGCATCATATCAAACCCATCCTGCTACGTCTTTTGGTACATTTTGGACATAACACCTTTCTCAATATTTGGTCATATTTCATTGTTTGAGGATCACTGACGAGGGTTAAATAGCCGAAATGTGTATGTCTAGTCCGTGCTGCAAATTTGATCTATTCATGAATGATGCTAGTGAATTTGAAGACGTTTGACATAAAACCAGAACAAATAGGAATACTAACAGACGATGACAATAACACAAGCACTCGCTATCTAATAAACTGAGTTTAGTAAGAAAACAAAATACGTTCAGTGTAATAACAAGATTCAAAACACGTGTCTGGTGCATTAAGATTGGTATGAAATTTTCTTGAAGATGGTAAAGTGCTAGAACACTTTCATATTTTTATTATAAACACGTATTTCCTGTTGCAGTGTGGAGCAGTTAAACTTGTTCCTCGTGATTTGATGTTTGAAGTGTAATAATTACTTCTTACCAGTTCTGTCGCCTGAAAGAAGGTTTGTATTGGCCCTTTATCAATTTGACATAATATATACCATTTTGCTATTTCAGAAACATGACAAATACGGACAATGATCACATCACAATACACAGTACAAAATCGATAATTCAGGAAATCACAAACCAAAGACATACGCAATGAGGATAAAACAAGAACCAAACAAACAAAAACATCCAGCACATGAAAAGGAGCAAATTCCAGGAGTGAGACCAGGTGCCCAGGAAGAATCAGCATCTTGTGCTTGCATGCATCACCCGTCATTTCAATTCGGCAGAAATATCACATCCGGTTACTTCCATTACGGAAGGTATAAGTATAGTCTGTGGTTGGATGGTTCAAATGGTCTAAATGTACGTCGAGACATTCAACGAATGTGACAGGTTTCCATGGAGCTGTTGCGACGGGATTTGCATGTAATCAGGAGACGCTGACTCTCCCTGGGCACCTGGTCTCACTTCGGAATGTTGTTCATTCCGGGGTTCGCATTCTTTCACGATTTGGCATTGCCTTCCCGACTTTGAGACTGAATAATTGTTAGGTACTTCTTTGATGTTTATTTATACAGAATATTATTCACCATTCTGGACAATGGGACTTCATATATATATATATAGTGTATAACGACTTCCTCGTATTGACCGTAGAACTTCTTCAGTGACGATGTTAGTCGATCACAAACGTATCCATGACTGAGAGGCTTATCTCTCAGAACAAAATCTGTTTATTTGCTACTCTCTCTAGCATAACGTATCAATTGGGATATGAACACTCCATAAGCAGGCGATGAGGTCATGTTGTTAGAAGTTTTTCATGCTGAAACCGAAGTCGTCATGTTTGTCATAGACTGAGGTGTTCATGTCACAATCAGTGTCATAGGACAACATTATGTTCAAATATGATGCTGAATTATTTGTCTCTGTAGTTTCTTTGACTTCAAGTTCCGATCGATAGATACTGCTGAGGTAATCCGCGAATTTCGGGTTAATGATGGGCAGCACACCGTCTATATATCTGTCATTTCATCCAAACGTATCGTATATATATACATGTCATTTCATCCAAAAGCATCATCTTAATCAAAGGATGTTAAGATCTTAGCACCATCCCTCCAATACTATTTTGGTCGTAGATTTTATTTAACTATGCTACTTAATCGACCTACAGGAAATATTGTAGCCGAGCACTCTTTGCAAATTAAAAGGGATTTAAATTAAATGAAATAATCACTTTGGTTGGAAGCATCACATATGTGGATTTAATAACCGAAACACGTGTCTTCAAGAAGGTAAAGAGCTGAAACGCTTCCATATCATTATTAATATAGTTGGCACCGCTCACGGTGCGCGCTGAATTTGATTATAAAGAAAAAGAAAAAATCGGTAAAACTGATGGATGCTACCCAAAAAGAACAATTTTGATACCAAAGTTTGATTTTCTGAGTATCTTTTCCCTTTCAGAAGTAATCATAAAGGACATTGACTTTAAATCCTAATATGACCTTGAAAACCTTTGTCTGAATCCGACATTCTGCAAAACAGTGTGTGAAGTTTGAACAAATTATCCCAAGAAATTATGTGTAATGCATCCCCATTTTTGGTTCACAATTTCTCATCATAGCAATAAAATCTTAAAACACAAAATTTGGAGCCGCTCTTTTTGGCATGACATCAATATACCTGTATGTCGAATTGAATTTGACTGTTAGGTGCTTCTTACAATTAATTCGAACAAACATTGCTTCATATGAGTAAATAAATAATAAGGAAGCAGTGAAGCATAGTGGGGTTTCATTTGAATTCTCTCAATTTGCAGAAAGAGCATTCATCAAAAAGTAACAAATACGTCATTGATAATTAAGTTCAAAATGTGGATTATTTCCTCTTCTGTGTATTTAGTATTTGAACCAGAATGTTTACTCACAAAATAAAAGAAAGGATGGGATCTCAAACAACAATAAAATCAATAGGGTTCTTCCATCCTGTCATAAGGGATACATGTACGAATGGTAAATGTCTTCAAATTCATTAGCATCATTTAAAAGCAGATAAACTAACATTATGCACGTATTGGGTATACGACCCTCGTCAGTGATCCTCAATCAAAAACAATGAAATATGGCCAAAATCTGTGAAAATCATGTCCAAATGTTTTTGACCGGTCGGCATCAAAAAACACAGACGTGGTAGAGGACCTTGATTAGTTGCTTCCTGTAAGGTTTTATGGAATTCTCAATTTCAATTTCAATGCTCAAATTTCATTGAAATCTTCAATTTTCCAAATTATTGGTGACTGTTTTTTTATTTGCGTTTATTTTGTAATGATGAATGGGGGCAAATGTTTAAAAAGTTTAAATGTTTAAGAAGAGAAAAACGCACATATTACATGACTGTCAATTACCTGATAGAAAAAAATGTCAATCAAAAAGTAAAAAATTGACATATTTAACACATTTTTCATCTTAATGTTTTCATTGGACTTAGTATCTCAGAGAAGTTTCTGTGCAACTTATCACAATGAATAAGAGATATGTCAAATATTATATTGTATGAAGTCATTTTTAATACATATCATCTGATTTTTGGAATATGGCTTTTCTATTTTCATAAAAATTAAATCACTTTCGAAAAATTCGATCCTATACCAAAAAGTGACCTTGAGACAAGGTCAAATGACCTTGAAATGTTTTCAGTGTCAATTCTTATTGATATGTCTATTATTGACACACTCATTAATTTTTTTATGCATGGCTTATTCAAAACAGTTAAAAACGGAGCAAAAATATACTCCATGTAGAGTAATGTGGAACGAAATATTGCCATAGTAACCGTTTTTGATATTCTTTTCTGTTAAAATGAGACATTTTTCCACTCTATTTTTTTTTTCATTTTTTTAAGTCTAAGCGTGGTACTTTTTACATGAAATGCTCCCAAACTCAAGATAAGCCTGCTTATCTTATATTAAATGCTGTAAACTAAGCAAATTCAGGCAAAAGTAGACACTTTTCAAGTAAAAAATGCCCCTTTCTGAGCTTCTTTTAACCCTCTCCTAGACCACTTATGTGAAGAGTATAGATTGATTTAGCACATTTGTTTTTACATATTCACATATAAGAGCATACAATGATTTAATATAGATATTTACAGTTGACTGCAATACCCGTTTCCTTGGAAACGAGATTTTTAAAAATACTTTGTTTTCAATATTTTAAAAAATCTTAAAAATTCAGACATGGTTACCAGGCAACGGAAACTGGAATTGCAAAACTGAAGCTAATTTTCATCATAATGAGTAATACCTATGTCCTTTACCAAAAATCTTTAAAATCGGTGACATGCCGTGTCACGGTCCTATGGAAATTGTTTGGTCCTTACAAAGAATTAGTATTACGGTCAAAAAATCTTATGCAAATTCTTACCTTCAGTGCGTGGTTAGCATATGCATGTACATGTACATGTAGCTCTGTACAATATTTGGCGCTTGGATAAAGTCGTCCTATACTTGCAGATTACCGTTAACTGTCAATACGGAACGTGCCGTGATTACACTTTTAAAAGTAATAAACGCGAACTGTTTCTTATGTCGTGTGTCTCTTTTTCGTCTCGTGCTGTGCACGTCTTTTGTGTTTTTGCATCGGATGTTTTTGGTGTTTTGCTGTTGATGCTGCAGCGGAGTCTTGTTGGAGATCTCCTCCCTTCTTACAATTTTACAGGCCAGTTTTATTTCCTTTAAACATGTTTTAAGAAATTAATGGATATTTCGTTTTTATTTGATGATCGAGGATCAGACACGGCAGCAATTTTTTTTTCTGAAACAAAGGAGGGGACATCCAACAACACCAGGTTGCGACACCCAAAGCAAAACCCCAAAATACCCAATGCAATGATCGATGAAAGGTGAATTATGATCTTGCGTAGAAGACACTACAACTTAGTCAAGTTAGAGAACGTAATGGAATTAAAACACTTCAAACATCGGGTCGCGGGGAATTGTATTACAAACTCCACACTGAAACACGAAATAAGTGTAGATATAAAACAAAGGAGGGGATCTCCAAGAAAACCAGTTTGCAATACCCACAGCAAAACCCCAAAACACCCAATGCAATGATCGATGAAAGGTGAATTATGATCCTGCGTAGAAGAAGCTACAACTTAGTCAAGTTAGTGAACGCAATAGAATTAAAACAGTTCACACATCTGGTCGCGGGGAATTGTATTACAAACTCCACACTGCAGAACAAAATATATGTAGATTTGAAGCGGAGGGGATGAAGTTGCAATAGAAAAGTCTCGTTGGCGACAAATTATAGAGCGCGGCGGTGACTGAACTTGTGACCTTGACCTTGGAGTTTGACCTACTTTAGAAAAATATAACCTTGGTCATAGCTTTTGAATAGTAAGTGATAGGGCTTTCATATTTCACATGTGTGTTCCTTGTGACAAGACCTTTCCTTGATACAATGTACCTAAATGTTTGACCTTGTGACCTTGACCTTGGAGTTTGACCTACTTTTGAAAAACTTTAATCTTCGCCATAACTTTTGAATGTAAACATCTTCAATTGAATAGCATCATTTAAGAACAGATAAATTGGCAACATGGACCAGACATGCATGCTTCGGTTACTTAACCCTCGTCAGTGATCCTCAAGTCTAAACAATGTAATATGCCAAAAAAGTACGAAAGTTACTATGTCGAAAAAACGTACCGAAAGACGTAGCCGGATGGGTGGTGTATGATGCTACAGGACCCACGTTTTAGAAATTTTAAGAAAATTTGATAACAGATTTTAGAATGCGTTGAAGAAACGATCATCCGAAATTGATCGAACTTGGCTACATGTGCCCTCGGGGACTCCTGGTCCACCAGCAGTGACACTCACCAAGTGGTATAAATGTAAACGTCTTCAAATTGAATGGTAAGTGATATGGCTTTCATATTTCACATGTGTATTTCTTGTTACAAAACCTTTACATGGATACCAAATTTTTTTACCTCATGACATTGACCTTGGAATTTGACCTACTTTTGAAAATCTAAACTTTAACCATGACTTCTGAAATGTAAGTGTTAGAGATGTCACATATCACATATGACTTTCTTGTGACAAGAGCTTTCCATGGATACCAAATTTGAGCTTGTGACCTTTGACCTCAAAATGTGAACTACTTTTCAGCTGTTTTACCGACAAAGCTGCCAACGGAGGCATTCGTGTTTCACAAAGACGTTTTTTTTCCAGAAGGTACATTTGTAGCGTAAAAAGTTTAACTAGTGCCCTTAATCTTAATTTTCAGTGTTCAAAATTTTCAGACCTTAAACCTAATATCGATAAAACACAAACACAATTTATATGGAAGGTTATAAAATAGGAAACCATTAAAACACTGCTCAATTAACATACTTTAATCGAATGATGAATTTTTCACTGCTTCAGGAAAAAGAAAGGAGGGGATCTCCAACAAGGCTCGGATTAAACACCTACAAGAACACACCAAAACACTTCAAGCGAAAACACAGAGACACAAAAGGGACGAAGAACAGTAAAGACGACATAAGAAATCAATCATCGGTGACCACAAACGCACCAAGCAGCACAGATGTATATATATTCAACACCAACTTACACCATAGAAACATGAAACACAAAAGACCACACAAACACCAACGAGTCCAATAAGCAACCGGTGCTAACTAAGGACGGCCATCTGTCAAGCAAGAAGCAGACGGTGTAGTTATCCGAATTACGTGCGTACAACCCTCCCACTTGTCCGATTACCCTGAGGTCTCAAAGAAAGTACAATTGTGATGTAAATAACTTCAAGTAATTGTGATATAGATGTCCATATCTATTTGTGCAGAGAATACAAACAACTTTGGAGGGAAAGAAGCTCGTTTATCCCTCATTGGTTTTATCACAATTTCTCTGAAAATATGAAAAGAATCTCTCGGTAAAATACTACTCTCATAAGATTCAAATATCTGCATTAAGAGGCATTATACTTCATAAGTTTCTTTGAAAAAAAATCTTATTTCCGAGCGACTTATTCGACCAATCTTGTTTTTCTTTGACATTTGCAGTATTTAAATCTCTGTATGATACAGATTTATGTTTTATTACGTATCTCGGTATCATACAGGCTGTTCGTAAAGGCTATTCTTCAATCAGTAATAATGCCATTAGTCATAAACATCAAAGAAGCACCTAAACATTATTCAGTCTCAAAGTCGAGAAGGCAAAGCAAAATCGAAACGGTTGCGAACCTCGGAATGACCAAGATTCCGAAGGGAGACCAGGTGTCCGGGGAGAGTCAGCGTCTCCTGATTGCATGCAACAGCCGTCGCAACAGCTCCATGGAATCTTGTCACATTCGGTGATTGTCTCGATGTATATTTTGATGTACAGTTCAGGTAAGTATTTCTTGTTTGGTGATGACAACAGCCTCTCAATCACAATGTAGAATGTCACTGATCATTCTGGATAGGGGAATCTGATATGTTTTTATAATATCCCCGTAGCAACCGAATAAGTTTCGTATCGATGATTTAGCCGTTTTTGTGATATAACCCTGAACAAGTAGCTATATGCAAGCCGTCTGGCTCTAATGATGAAATCTGGAACCTGCCCTGGCGTACCGTATCAGCTGAGAAACAAAAACGCCATAAGCTGGAGAAGACGGAATGTTGCAACTGATGAAAGGGAAGTTAGTTATGTGGAAGCTGAAATCGTCATGCTTGTTATACAGTGAGGTGTTTAAATGGCCGTTTGCGTCGAAAGATAGAAGTATATCCAAGTACGAAGAGGATCTGTCGCTTTCTGTTGTACCTTGATCTCTAGTTCATGGGGATAAATTTCATGTAGATGGTCCTTAAATTTCGGATTATTGATAGACAACACATCATCTATGTATCTGAAGGTAAAATTGAACTGAAATGCGAGATGCTTTCGCTTAGTCGAGAGCAAGGTCTGATTGACGTCAGCTTCGTATGAATATAAAAATAAGTCCGCAAGCCATAGGTACCCATGGGGATTCCGACTATCTGTTGGAATTCGAATCCTCCAAACACCACAAAAATGTTGTCAATCAAAAACTCCAGCATGATGATATCGTCTTCGGTATACTTGTTGTTTGAATCAGAGTGTTCCTTCAAGAAATAAGTATCCTAACGCCCAATGACAAGGTATTTGTATCTTTTTGGTGTGGGATGGAAGTGTAGAGCGTGGAAATGTCGAAAGACTTTATGCTGGTTATATGATTAAAATTGGTAGCTTTTAAAATTTCCAAAAGTTCCTTAGAATTTATTTAGGATCCACATCTGATTTATTCCATTTTGGAATAAGTTGGCTCGCAGTATTATTGAAGACCTTGCTTGATGCGAGTTAATATTTTCGTAAGCAAAATGGAAAGAGATTGTGTGGAGCACCTGGACGAACCGGCGATGAAGTGGCGCTTGACCCTAAACCCTTACATATCACAGCTCATCCGGTACGCTAGAGCATGTACTGATATTTTGGATTTTCACAGTAGAAATTTACAAATTACCAAAAAACTTTTATGTCAAGGTTTCCGCTTTCATAAACTAGTTAAGACTTTCTGGAAATTTTACAAAAAAATACATTCAACTTCTTTTAAAATTCGGATCTATACATGCAACAGAGTATATTACTATGGGTATTACACAACCTGTCTTTTATGGTGATATGATAAACAAAATAAAAAGGATCAAAGGTAGGCAGCATAACCATCGAAAATGCGTCAGAATCATCAAACGCTTTTTATACCGTGGGTATGATCCTAATGTCACCAGACGGACACTAGGCTTGGTACTTGACCAATCTACAGTCTTGTACAAGCGCATCCTTGAGACTTGCACTCTGACTGACTGTGACAACGGGACTCCATGACGGGCCCTGTCTAAACCTCTTTAGAGAAGACAGGGCCCCGACCACCTGTCCTCTCTGAATGTCAGTCGGACTCCTCGGGTGATTACATACATGAGCTCGCTACAGCCGGCAGAGCACGGACTGTATTACGCATGCCCTCTTTTTATATCCATTTACATATTCATCTGTGTCTATGGGGCCTCTGCGTTTCGCGGTCTTGTTTATGTGATGTCATCTTACAGTGAGGAGGTTGTTTTACACCACAATTGTACGTTCTTCGAGACCTCTGGGTAATTGGAGAAGTGAGAGGGTTGTGCGCACGTAATCCAGGATAACCACACCATTTGCTACTTGCGTGACAGATGGCCGTCCAAAGTCGGCACCGGTTACCCATTGGTCTCGTCGGTTTATGTGTAGTCTTTTGTGTTTGATGTATACATGTCGTGTGTCTCTTTTCCGGCTCGTGCTGTACTCGTCTTTTGTGTTTTTGCATCGGGTGTTTTGGTGTTTTACTGTTGATGCTGCAGTGGGGTCTTGTTGGAGATCTCCTCCCTTCTTTGTAAGGATTTTTGTGCATTTTGGGAATCCAGTAGATATAAGGTAGTTCAAGATCAGAGTCATCGATGTGAATACCGAAAGACTCCAGAACAGATTTGTGATTGTCAAGTATTTCGGATACAGATGAATTTGTATGACTTTTTGTGTGTATGTTGAATTTCCATGGGCCAGGTGCTGAATGTAACCCAAGTTCCTCATTCATGCATTTGGAATAGTACGCCTTGCAAACAAAAGTAATATTGTTGGCCGCTTTGTCAGCAGAAACGATGATATATTTTTCATGGAGGTCAGATAGTACTTTGGCAACAACAGGGTCATGAAAAATTGACTCGTGTTTGTTTTTAACTGAATGCCAAAGACGCCCTATTCTTCTTTTAAGTAATTCTCAAATGGATTTCATCCATTTGGAGAGTGTGTCTAGTTCTACGTCCTCTTTTTTTGCCCACAGTCTGGCGTACTCCTCACATGCATCCATAATTATTCCAAAGTTTTCCCGCCATGTGAAGGAAATTTTGTTTTAATTAAATATTTTGGAAGCAAGGAATTGTGTATACGTGTAGGAAATGCAAGGCGACTCCTGATATTTAAAATAAGGGGGGATTTTCTCCTTAACAGAACTGTTATTTAGAATGTTGCTTAAACGTAGAGCATCGATCCCCTTATTTGTAAATTTCATTTTAAGGAAGGGACGATTTTCATTGCCAACAGGTATGATTTGACGGCCTCAAAAAGTCTATTTGACAAGATGTCCAGAATAATACTTTGTAGGCGAAATTCCGATGAACTGGTGTCGGTAAAATGTAAGATCATTGGTGATTCGTACAAGTCATGCAATTTCTTTAAAGGAAGAGAGTACAACTTCGTACGAATATGATGTAGACCTAACTGTTGGTTGACAAATCGGAAAAGACCGTCGAAAGATATATCATGAATATCTGGCCTGTTGTATTTTCTTATACCACGACTTCGACGTCTTCTTGTTGTTTGATCAAACAATCGCAATACATTTACCGACTGGCATCCAAGACTCGTCAGATTTCCTATTTTTTCAATGTGGTCGTTGCACCATACGGGACAGCTGTGCCCAATTTCGTCTATACGGATTACTGAAGTTCGGATTGTTAGTTGGATGATATATTTTTTCTAGGAAACGGACCTTCAGATATAAAATGGAGTGGTCGGTCAAGTTGAAATGTTTGTAAGGTACCTGATTTCCGTTATGATTTATTTGAAATCGATGCCCTGTCATCCTACTCCTCAGCTGGTCCTTGGTTTCTCCAACGCATATCGGTATGCTTCTTCGATATAGTAACTTTCATACCTTTTTGGCTTTTGGCATATTACATTGTTTAGATTTCAGGATCACTGACGAGAGTTAAGTACCCGAAACGTGCATGTCTGGTCCATGTTGCCAATTTATCTGTTCTTAAATGATGTTATTCAATTTGAAGACGTTTACATTTATACCACTTCATGAGTGTCACTGCTGGTGGACCAGGAGTCCCCGAGGGCACATGTAGCCAAGTTCGATCAATTTTGGTTGATCGTTTCTTGAACGCATTCAAAAATTTCTGTTATCAAAATTTCTTGAAATTTCTAAAACGTGGGTCCTGTAGCATCATATCCCACCCATCCTGTTACGTCTTACGGTATGCTTTTTCGACATAGTAACTTCCATTCTTTTTGGCATATTACATTGTTTAGATTTCAGGATCACTGACGAGAGTTAAGCACCCGAAACGTGCATGTCTGGTCCATGTTGCCAATTTATCTGTTCTTAAATGATGTTATTCAATTTGAAGACGTTTACATTTATACCAATTGGTGAGTGTCACTTCTTGTGGACCAGGAGTCCCCGAGGGCACATGTAGCCAAGTTCGATCAATTTCGGTTGATCGTTTCTTCAACGCATTCTAAAATTTCTGTTATCAAAATTTCCAGAAATTTCTAAAACGTGGGTCCTGTAGCATCATATCCCACCCATCCTGCTTCGTATTTCGGTATGCTGTTCCGACATAGTAACTTTCATACTTTTTTGGCATATTACATTGTTTAGATTTGAGGATCACTGACGAGGGTTAAGTAACCGAAACGTGCATGTCTGGTCCATGTTGCCAATTTATCTGTTCTTAAATGATGCTATTCAATTTGAAGACCATGGAGAGCTCTCAATTCCGTAAATAATATTGTAAACTATCCCCAAATATAACACAACCAATATATCTGTTGATTAAGGATAAGAAAGACTCACAATATATATATGACACGTTCATTTCCGAATACTCTTTTGAACGAAATTAAAGTACATGGGAAAATGAGAAAATTTCAATTGGCAAAAATGTGATGAAAATATCTTTTTATTACAAGAGACATATATCTACAATGGTTACAACACAAAGTTGTACACAGAATACTTGGTACCAATAAGAGTTTACATGTATATATAATGAATATGAGAAGTAATTCAATATGCAATTTTTATAAACAATGCAAAGAATCCATCAAACATTTGTTTTATGATTGTAATAAAGTCACAACAGTTCTTGCTCATTTGGAAAATTGGATTAATAATACTCAAAACACCTATACAGTAAGAATATCAGAAAATGATCTGATTTGGGGATATCTGACAAAAAAAAAACCCAATGCATTTTAAATGCAATTTTACGGCTTCACACACAATACATTTACCAAGGAAAACTGAATGAAGATGCACCAATCTTTGACCAACTTTAGAAACAGATAGAATATTACATACAAATTGATTAAAAAAAGCTTGAAAATGCATAATATGTCGTCGTTTCTCTTAAAAACGACAATACGTCGATAACATTATCGATGCTCAGATAATCAAATCAATTTTAAACTTCACACCTCTCTCTCGCTCTCTCCTTTCTCGTCTTAGAATTAAAAAAAAAATATCTTCATATATCTTCCTTTGAATATTATTGTAACATATTATATATTTTTATGTGCTTAGTAGAATATCTTTATATACATCTTAAATGCATTATTATATATGTATTGTAACCATCGAGATGGCGTTATTTTGTAATCGGTATTCGCGACCAATTATTTTGTGATATAGAGCCACTTGCCCCGTGTGACTGGTTTATACGGTCAGTGATAATTGTATCGCTATACTGATACAGAACCGACACACGAGTAGATTATATTTACCAATACAAACACAAGTTATATATAAAGAAAACATCAAAAGTGCTAATGACGCCATCTCGATGGGCCATAAACTTCACCTTTAACTAATATATATGTAAATGCTGATCCGTCAACAAAAAGATATTAAAGTTTTTACTCTTAAGTAATTTGGTCTAAATCATGTTGAATTAAAGAAATCCTCACTTAAAGCTACGTCTACATTTTTGGACATAACAATATTCATACTTTTTGACCACATTACATTGTTTAGATTAAGGATCACTGACGAGGGTTAAGTACCCGAAACGTGCATGTCTAGTCCATGCTGTAAATTTATCAGGTTTTAAATGATGCTATTGAATTCAAAGACGTTTAACATTAATTCTTTGCTTATTTAATGTATTAGATTTCCAGATCTTACTCTTGTCTTGTTGTTTTGTAACAAAAGCGTAATCAACATGTTTTTCAACCTCGGAAAAATCCCAAATAACACTTTTTGCAAAGTGTCTCATTTCCTTTAAATGTATCTCATCTTGCCCATTCAGAACCTTGTGGTTAAATCTTGAGGAGCATCATACTGAACAGAGCTCCGAGCGATACACGACCAGTTAGATTTGTTCCAAACTTTGATGATTACATCAACGACATCTTTGTTAATATTACCTTTATAGACCGGAACCTGGCATATCAAAATCTGAAAATCAAATGGATAGATATGAGTTTTAGTTAAAACATCTATCTATCCTTCAGAGCTTGAAGTCAAAGAAACTACAGAGACAAATAATTCAGCATCCTATTTGGACATAATGTTTTCCTACGACACTGATGGTCACTTGAACACCTCACTCTATGACAAACGTGACGACTTCAATATCAGCATTACAAACTTTTCTTTTCTGAGTAGCAACATTCCTTCATCGCCTGCTTATGGCGTATTCATATCTCAGTTGATACGCTATGCCAGAGCAAGTACCAAATATACGGATTTTGTTCTGAGAGCTAGGCGTCTTTCAGATAAGCTTCTCAGTCAGGGATATGCTTGTGACCGACTAACATCGTCACTGAGGAAGTTCTACGGTCGATATGGGGAACTCGTCATACACTATTATGTCCCACTCTCCAGAATGATGGGTGATATTCTGTCGTAGACCATTTGAACCATCCAACCCAAGATTGTACTCTATGTCTTCCGAAATGGAAGTTACCGAATGTGACAGTTCTACCGAATTGAAGCGGCGGGTTTTGCATGCAAGCGGGAGATGCTTACTCTTCCTGGGCACCTGGTCTCACTCTCATATCGAGAGTTCGCTTCTTTTCATATGGTGGAGGTTTTTGTTTGTTTGCTTTTGTTCCTGTTTTATCCTGATTTCGTATGCCTCGGTTTCTGATTTTCTGAATTATCGATTTTGTGCTGTGTACGGGGATATGGTCATTATCCATATTTGTCATCATCACATTAAATCCAAATCCGAATTGAACATGCAAAACCTGGAAACACGCTAAATGAATCAAAAGAACAAAATAATTCTGTATTTTTCTCTAGCAGTGTGATAATGGTAATACTCTTTCTTCATACTGATGACGAATATGGTCCATGACCATGTCAAAAATGAGTTAAAGAAGATCCTTGCGATAGTCTCAACAGCACTCACAATAGAGCACAAAATTGAGCATCGACGGACTCCTAGCAAGATAGGGGTGGGACCAGGTGCCCAGGAGGAGTAAGCATACCCTGTTGGCTAGCCGCACCCACCGTCGATGTTCATGCATGAAAATAAAAACAATATATGAATTGCATGCACTGTCTGAGGTTATGTCTTTATAGAAAGTGTTATGGCGACCATGTCGGGGTAGTATATGCAAAACACTTACCGTAAAACCCCTCGCGGGAAAATTTTTTTACGAGCTCCACACGGCAAAGGGCATAAGTGTGACACAAATGAGTTAAAGAAGATCCTGGCGATAGTCTCAACAGTACTCACAATAGAGCACAAATTGAGCATCGACGGACTCCTTGCAAGATAGGGGTGGGACCAGGTGCCCAATACACAGTACAAAATCGATAATTCATGTGCACAACTATGCCACATACCAAGAAGGTTAAAAACTATCTATCTCCTATGATTTCAGAGGAGTTTCGAGTACAATAATTGTTTATGGTCGGACGGATGGAGGGACGGACGGTCGCTGGACGACGGGGTATCGCATAAGCTCGACTGGGCTGGACTTGCATGTACCTATTGAGCTTTGCCCTATTGCAACGTCTCATCAGCTTCGTGCACGTATTAAAATAACCTCTGTAAGGTATCACACAGCACCAACAGCAAACCCCCAATGCAAAAACACAGAACAGAAAAGCACAGGAAGAGACGCAAAAGGGGCAACGTATAACACAGAAGCATCAAAGACAAAGGACTACACATAAACCAACGAGAATAATGGGCAACCGATGCTGCCATCTGCCACTGAAATAACAGAAGGCGTGTTTATCCTGGATTATGTGCGAACAAACCATCCAACTTTTCCAATTATCAAGAGGTCTCGGAGAACATACAATTATGGTGTAAAACAAACTTCGCACTGTTAGATGACCACACACAAACAAGACCGCAAAATGCAGGGGCCAAACAACATGAATATGTAAATGGATATCAAAAGAGGGCGTACGTAATACACTCCGTGCCCTGTCGCCGCGAGCTCATATATGTTATCACCCGAGGAGTCCGACTGACTTCAGCGAGGACAGGTGGCCGGGGCCCAGTCATCTTTAATTTGGTTTGGACAGGACCCTTCGTGGAGTCCCGTCGTCACAGTCAGAGTGCAAGTTTTAAGAATGCGCTGGTACAAGACTGTAGATTGGTCGAGTACCAAGCCTATAAGAATAGATAGAAAGAATATCATCAAGGTACCTAGAAGTACCAATGAAACATTTCACATCATCATTTTTTCTTAGCTTTTGAAGGTTTTGGATGAATTCCTTTTCATACATATATAAGATAAATCTGCAACAAGAGGAGCAAAATAAGTATCCATAGGAATCCATACAACCTGCTTGTAGATTTTCTCGCCAAATCTAACATAGATGTTGTCAAAAAGGATGGACAAGGCAATACAAATACACAGGTCACCACATGTCCATGAATTGTAGGATTTGTAATCAGTGGCGGAAAAGAAACCCTCCGATTCAGATGTACAAATATAAGTTTTCCCCTCCCGATCAAAACAATATTCAATGAGTTTGGACAATCGATCATCTATTTTGTCGTGAGGAAGCGTGTTGTACATATTAGAAAATCATATGAAGAAATCGTAATAGACCAAAAGAAGTATACACCATTCCTGTTCATGACAGTATTTGGCCACGTGTTCCTTTACAGCCGTGATTGCTGACGTCAGATTCCTTGATTCCTAGACAAAATTGTAGTTGAGCATTTGCTAGAATTAACAATGTATCGAAATTTGTAAGGAGACTTGTAAATTTTTGGTATGCAGTATATTGTAAAAGGTCCAATTTAGAAATAGGGATGTTAAATGAATAAATTTCACTGTTATATTTGCTCAAAATGTAAGGATCACTTTCATTGCTTTCGATATAAGTATTAGTGGAGGAAAGTTCCGAAACTAAAGATGATATCTATTAGCGTTTTCAAATGATTATGGAGTTGTAGGCTGCTTTGTCTACAGGCACGAAAACAAATATTTCATGTAAATTACGTAACTTGGATTTGAAATATCTTTAAGTTTTAGAACTTGGATTTTCATGAATATAAGGATTTTTGTGGTAGTTATCTATTCGAATATCGGTAATATCCAAAATGTGGTTTTTCAAGTCATTCAGAGCATGTGTTTCGAATCATTCCGACTTACACCATCGTTTGGTATAGTTATCTTTAGCTTCCTTTAGCACTTCGTGACATTTAATCAAATCTATCTTGGATGAGATTATACACGGAGCTGCCTGTCTTGGATAATTGAAAAGTCACCAGTAATAATATGACAAGCTGATTTATATGGATATTCAGACGTTGCACATTCACAAGAAGCAGCACGTGATTCAAGCATTTTAGGATCTGATGTAACTATGTTGAAGTTAAAAACAAAATTTCGAATAGGTCTCTTGCACTCTGACTGACTTACACTCTGACTGACTGTGACAACGGGACTCTATGACGGGCCCTGTCCAAACCTCTTAAGAGAAGGCAGGGCCCCGACCACCTGTCCCCTTTGAATGTCAGTCGGATTCCTTGGGTGATTACATACATGAGCTCGCTACAGCCGACAGAACACGGACTGTATTACGCATGCCCTCTTTTTATGTCCATTTACATATTTAGTGTACATACATATAGTGTTTCTGGGGCCTCTATGTTTCGCGGTCTTGTTTGTGTGAGGTCATCTTACAGTGAGGAGGTTGTTTAACACAACAATTGTACGTTCTTCGAGACCTCTGGGTAATTGGAGAAGTGAGAGGGTTGTGCGCACGTAATCCAGGATAACCATACCATTTGCTACTTGCATGGCAAATGGTCGTCCAAAGTCGGCACCGTTTGTCCATTGGTCTCGTCGGTTTATGTGTAGTCTTTTGTGTTTGATGTTTACATGTCGTGTGTCTCTTTTCCGTCTCGTGTTGTACTCGTCTTTTGTGTTTTTGCATCGGGTGTTTTGGTGTTTTGCTGCTAATTCTGCAACGGGGTCTTGCTGGAGATCTCCTCCCCCATTTTCTTATATTTGTAACAAATAAGAGGAGGATCTGAATTCAAAAAAATATTGAGAAATTGCACTTTGTGGGCGATGATTCCTATTTAATTTCAGTTTTACTTTGATTTTTGAGTTTTGGAAATGACTGAACTGGAGTAATAGTAATATCCGAAATTGAATGGTTATATTCAACGAAGTGATTGTAAAGGAAATTTAATTGTTTATTCTGAGGCGAGTTTCTATTGAGGAACGATAAAACAGTAACATTACATCTGCCGATGTCTCATTCTTTAAATATATTTCTGTTAAAAAGATAAGATATTTTCTCCGCAGAATACCGAATATTTACATTACTAGTAGATTCCCCATGTTAAACGCCCATTAGGCAACTAGAATTATATTCCAATAACTTAGGTTGCTCACGTGCAAGTTTTGCATGTAGGGAGAATTTACCAACGTTCAAATACATTTGACACTAAAACAGGCAAAATATGCGAAGTGCATGCAAATAAAAATGACCGATATTTAGAATAAATGTAAATATAAGTAATGACAGTCTTACTTTTGGTGTTCATGGGTGTATAATTTCTTAAATGATAACAAGTGATCTTTCAATCAAATTCATCAACATTATCGTACCTTAGTGACAAAAAGTGCTTTAAATATTTTTCCCTGACATGATCGCAAAAACACTTTTTTATATACTGGACATAACCTTAGACAGTGCATGCAGTTTATATATTTACATTTTCGTGCATGAGCATCGACGGCTGGTGAGGCTAGCCAACAGGGGATGCTTACTCCTCTCGGACACCTGGTCCCACCTCTAGCTTGCTAGGGGTCCGTCGATGCTCAATTTTGTGCTCTATTGTGAGTGCTGTTGAGATTATCGTCAGGATCTTCTTTAACTCACTAGAAGAAGAGGTTGGATGTACGATCGGCACATGGTACTCTTATGAATTAATTAAACATAAGTAATATATATTTAGGCAGAAATATAGCCACGATAAAATACATGTTTTGCCCAAGTCATATCACAATGCGAAGTGATTGCCTTATATCAAAGCGTGCTCACTTCGACCTCATTATTGGACACATTTGAGAATAGTTAATATGCAAAATAACATCATTTCCGAAGTTACTACAATCTGAGTAAAACGAGGATAAAACATCTTTATAAGTTTTTAAGAAATAATTTCTTAAAAGTCACTGTGACATATTGATGTTTAAAGTCACTATCGACAAGTTAACCCTATGCGGTAATCTCCAACTTTCAAAATATAGTGGGTGATAAACAAAAACCCCGAAATAAAGATTTCGTTGAAAAATAGAGAAGTGACCTACAATATATAAGGGTATGATTAATATAGATTGTTTTTTGTATAAAGTTAGTTCCGATCATCTGAAAATTCCTGTATACATGAATTCATAGATGAATGAATAGGATGCAGGCGACGCTATAAGTATGCATTTTACTTGTATTTACGTAATTAACAAACCTTCCTTAGGATCTGCAGTTTACTTGATGTTTCTTTCCAGCCTGATCCGTCAGAGAAAACAACTGCTATATCTGTAAAAAGTATTTGCAATGTAAGCTTCAAATGCTGCTCATTCATCGATAATCTAAGAGGAATTGAGAAATGAAGATTAGTTAAAAGCTACCTGTTATTTCAGAGAACGATTTGATCGACACTCTGTGTTTTTCGAAAATATGTTTGTAACAAAACCTATATTCTAATGCGCTCTGTTTGCAACGCGTATTTTGATTTGATGAGAAAACTGCAAGGGGTTTAACGTTTCCGTGCAGGTTTTGCTATGGCGCCATAAGTTTCGAGAGCGACGTCGTTAAAAGCAGACATTTTCAAACGCATTACTGACTATTTGCATTAGATTAGGGTTACCATACTGACGTTTTATAAAGCTGACACTGTATCGGCGAATCCAATGTCAGAAAAGTTAAACGTCTTCAAATTCGATAGTATCATTTAGTTTTAAAATCTAACTTCAAAATAACATTAGAGAAGAGAGGGCCCCGACCACCTGTCCTCTCTGAATGTCAGTCGGACTCCTCGGGTGATTACATACATGAGCTCGCTACAGCCGGCAGAGCACGGACTGTATTACGCATGCCCTCTTTTTATATCCATTTACATATTCATCTGTGTCTCTGGGGCCTCTGCGTTTTGCGGTCTTGTTTGTGTGATGTCATCTTACAGTGAGGAGGTTGTTTTACACTAGAATTGTACGTTCTTCGAGACCTCTGGGTAATTGGAGAAGTGAGAGGGTTGTGCGCACGTAATCCAGGATAACCACACCATTTGCTACTTGCGTGACAGATGGCCGTCCAAAGTCGGCACCGGGTACCTATAGGTCTCGTCGGTTTATGTGTAGTCTTTTGTGTTTGATGTTTACATGTCGTGTGTCTCTTTTCCGTCTCGTGCTGTACTCTTCTTTTGTGTTTTTGAATCGGGTGTTTTGGTGTTTTACTGTTGATGCTGCAACGGGGTCTTGTTGGAGATCTCCCTTCTTTTCAAAAAATTAAAGAGGGTGCTACTGAAACTATTTATGGTGGCGCCGCTGAAAGCATCACTGATGAGAATTAAATATTCGAAACACGTGTCTGGTGCATGTAAACTGATTTGGAATTTTCTTCAAGAAGGTAGAGAAACCCTTCGACAGTATTAAGAACAGATAAATTGGCAGCATAGTATTACTTAACCCTCGTCTGTGATCCTCAATCTAAACAATGTCATATGGCCAAAATGTGAAAGTTCTGTGCAAAATTTACCAAAAGACGTAGCAGAATGAGTGGGATATGATGCTACAGGACCCAACGTTTTAGAAATTTCAAGACATGTTGATAACAAAAATGTTCGAATTCGTTGGAGAAACGATCAAACAAAGTTGATCGAACTTGGCTACATGTGCCCTCGGGGACTCAATATCCGTTTTCAACATCAATTCTCTGTAAGGACCAAAATTGACTGGCCACACCATGTCATGGATTTTGTTGATCTTCTCCACAAATGATACCTTTGGTACATTGACAAGGAAAATAACCCTTTTCGGACAACGTTACTGACAGGTCAGTCTATTTTCAGCCCTCAAAAGACTGTGGAGTAAACTATATCTTAACAATGTGTTGCCATTGAAACCACTGTAATAGCTTAACAACTTAGACATACGTGACTCTTTAAAACTACTTTTCTATTCATTTTAAAAACACAGAATATAATAAACCGCAGGCATACAAAATCAGGATAAAACAGGAACCAAAGCAAACAAAAACATCAACCACATGAAAAGATGCAAACTCCAAGAACGAGGTGCCCAGGTAGATTCTCCTGATTGCATGCATCAATGGTCGTTTCAATTTTACAGAAATATCATTCGGTTACTTCATTCAATTTCGAAAGATACAAAAGAAGGCCGGGGATCTCCAACAAGACCCTGTAGCAGCACCAACAGCAAAACACCAAAACACCCGATGCAAAAACACAAAAGACGAGAAAAGTATGAGACGAAAAAGAAACATACGACATGTAAACATCAAACACAAAAGACTACACATAAACCGACGAGACCAATGGGCAACCGGCGCCGACCTTGGACGGCCATTTGCCATGCGAGTAGCAAATGGTGTGGTTATCCTGGATTACGTGCGCACAACCCTCTCACTTCTCCAAGTGTATTCTGTAGTTTTGGATATTTCAAATGCTCTAGGACAGACTATCATCCAACAGAGTGGAAAATGTGACATCATAGTGTATGGTTCGTAACGATATGCAAAACTAGCGCATTCGCATGACGTTGGACATTACTCATTAACATAATCATCAGAGGTGACTTTATTGTAATTGAACATAAAGCTTCGTACAGGTTTTAGCTCACATGAGCGAAGATCAAGTGAGCTATTGTCATAGCGTCTGTCGTCCGACGTCCGTCGTTAACTTTCTAATATTTTCGACTTCTCCTCTGAAACCACCGCACTGAATTTCACGAAACCTTACAGAATCAAGAACTCAAGGTCCTCTACCAAGTTTGTGTTTATCGTGCCGATCGGTCAGCAAATATGGCCACCTAGGGTTCGGATTGACTAACACATTTTCGACATCTCCTTTGCAACCGCTGCACAGAATTTCACGAAACCCGACAAGAAGCAAGTACTCAACGTCCTCTATCAAGTTTGTGTTTTTCGTGCCAATCGGTCAACAAATATAACATGCAGTCATATACTTTATATTCCAATTTTCAAGTGCATTCACACTACAAATTATACGTTTTTTTCTGTAGTTGGTACTCACCTTTCTTAGGAATTCTACCTCTCAGCACACGGTCAAAAACGATCACTACTCTGTTGTTGGATTTTGGCAGGTTTATACCATTGGACTGAATTCTGCGTGGTATTATTTCGATCACATTGAATATTTGTTCTGTTTGAAATAAAATAACATGTACAAAGTACCCGAATATTCTTAAAATATCTTGTAAACGTCACTCACATTGGTCCCGTTAATTTCTGCGTGGTCTTTGATGTGATTTGGTTTTCCTTGTACGCTCTGTGTTTTTGCATGGGGTTTTTTGGTGTTTTGTTGTGTATGCTTTAAGCAAGTGTTGTTGGAGATCCCATCCTTTCACCTCGAAGCGCTACCACTTGATCATTAGATAATAGAATGAAATAAAGAGCTGGAAGAATGAGGCCTTTATGTAGAGCAAGTGACCATATTTCGCCGCATTCGTCGTACATTTCTTTGAAAATCTCGAGACTTGGAGGCCAATTCAATAATTGCTTTTGCTAGAATTTAATTTAACTCCATTCTCGATTGAAAAACTATAAAAAGAATTTATTTTACGCAATTCATTGCTTCCTTATAAAACGTCAAAATGTTTTGTACTTCTATGAAATCATGCCAAATAAAATGTTTTCTCTTTTTTTTTTTTGGTTTTTATAAACATTTCGGATGTTTACGTCTGAAATTTGGTGTTTTCGTTAAATTTTCCGCATTTTGTGGTATTTTTTTGTCAAAGTTGAGTGCAGGATATATCACAATCTATCAAAACATGACTATTACGGTCATATTTGAAAGAATATAGAGAAATTAACTTGACGAATATTTCCGATAACCAGTGAGAAGCAATAAACTATGAAACGGCGAAATATGGTCAACGGCGAAATATGGTTCCTCGCTCTAGCCATGAAATCTGTTCTTTAAACACATGCACTGTCCTTCCTCTAGACAAAAAGATAGGTATTGGCAAAATTCAGTCAGAGAAGAATACTCCTGATAGGGATTTAAAACAGTTTTTGTTAGATATTAAAGAACAATCTGAAGTCGGAAAATGTCACAAAGGAAACGAGGGTATATAACAAGAGACCTAAGAGGCCACAAAGCTCACCTCTGTACTCATAACAACGTGACAGTTTACCTTCAGGTATTCGAATATTTTTACTGTTCGACCAGTCTAAGATTTTTGTTATAACCAGTCTAGATACAGATCATCAAGATCTAATAAGTTAGTTTTCTGATCCATGGGAAGAAGTAAACTGAAGAAGGCTACCTTTTTAACGCCTTTTGCCCTACCTTAGATCCAACCCTCAAGGTATCTAGATCACAAACACAATTATGCATTATCTATAACAAATTAATCATTCGAGCAATTTAAGACGAAGAAGTAAAATAAATATTCATTGTCTAGATACAATAACAATAGTTTTCTGATCCATGCTGCGATTCCAGAGAATATATTGAAGAGGGGTACACTTTTTTTTATACTTTTGGCCTCATTATGGATCCAATGCTGAACGGATCTGAATCCCGAACACAAATTTGGTAATGTTATAATAGCATAATTTAAGAACATATGAATTTGAATCATAGACCAGACATTCACTTTTTGGTAACTTTATCCTCGCAAGTTATCATCAATTTGAATAATGTTATATTACTAAACAGTGTGAAAGTTATTATTTCCAAAAATGTAAGAAGCCCTAACTACATAAGGCATGCCAATAATATGGCAGTGTTCCAACTACATTGTACTTTCGTCCATGAAAAAAAAAATTCAGACCAATTTTTTGCTCAAGACACTTGCTTGATATAGTTGATCTTCAAAAGCGGTACTTGAAAAAGCTGAAATGATGTTCAGACACAGGGAAATGTATTCTATGTTTTAGGTTTCTATGGTGTGAGTTGGTCTCGTTGGATTATTTGTGGTCTCTTGTGATTCATGTTTTATCGTGTGAGTTAGTGTTCTTGTCCCTTTTGCGTCTCTCTCTCTGTGTGCGTGTCTGTTCTGTGTTTTTGCAATCGGTGTCTAAGAGTTTTGCTGTGGGTGCTGCAACCGAATGTTGTTGGAGATCCCCTCCTTTCTCTAAGTATCGCCTTCTACTTCTACTTTTATTTTTTTTAAATTTAGTTTTATGTATTAACTTTGCAAATATTGTACAGCTGCAAATTTCCTGCAGATTTGATTCAGGTGCATACTAGTTAAATAAACGACCAAAATAGCATTGGAGGGATAATACTGGGATATCAACCCCCTTTTATTTCGAATGCCTTTTTGGATGAAATAGCAAAATAGCATATGGTGTCAAATTGATAATGGACAAAATTATGTTTCTTTCGGACAAAAGAGCTGTATAGAAGTCACTATTACACCCAGTTTCACAAAAATCATTCTGGTGGATCAAGAGGAGAACATGAGAATAAAATCAAAAGATTAAAAGTCCTTCTAGTTCACAAAGTAGAAATGAATAACTATAGGGAGTAATAATTGATGTATTATAATTTCAAAATAGGCCTTTTGAAATAAATGAACGTCCAAATAGGCATTTTTGTCGGTTTTTTTAAAGTAAAATTTGATAACCAATCCAAATGGATTGTCTAGGTGAAATTCGTTTTCTTATTACCGAGGATATGATCCTAAAGTCATCACAAAAATACTGAGCATGATAATGGATCAATCTACAGTCTACGTGTCTTTTCCAACGTTGCACAAAAGTCAACCGTGACGGCAGAACTCCATGATGGGCATTGTTGGAATCTCGTCAGAGAAGACTTGGTCTTGATTTTCTGTCCTATCCGAAAGTTGGTCAGACTTCTCGGGTGATTGATCATGAGCTCGCTTCAGGCAGCAGAGCACAGACTGTTACACGCATGCCATAGAATTGTTTAGATCCATTTCCATAGAATCTGTGTTACAAAAGGCCGCTGCGTTTAAATATCTTGTTTGTGATGCCAAATTACAGTGAGGCGTTTTTTGTTTACACAACAATTATGTGTCCAAGGATACCTCTGTGTATCCGGATAAGTTGGAGGGTTGTGCGCACGTTCTCCGGATAACCACACCCTTTGCTTAAAGCAGATGGCCGTCCAAAGTCGGTGCACATTGATCTCATTCCTTTTATGTGTTGTCATCAATGTTTAATGTTTCTGTACGTCTGTAAAGATTGTTCTGCATGATGTTCTGGTGAATATTGTTGTGTCTTTTTGTGATTTGGAGTTTGTATGATGTCATTTATCTGTCACTTGTTGGTTTGTTTCGCTGAGTGAATACAGGGTGGTCATGCTGAAGATCATTCCCGTTTCCTTATTTCACGATTTTGCAATGGTAAATTTAGGAAATAAAGGGGTTTTTTTTCTAGTTTTGTACAGTATCTTTAAGAATTCAATCTTTAAACCCATGGGTCTTTTCAATCATGAATCGCCCCTTCGTGAGTTCTATTAATAGCTGTATTAAAAGCATTCTTGACCGATATGATTTGCCTATTATTCACCTCAGTAGTGCCATAAAGAGTGATATTTGATGCACAAATTGTTTATCTGAATTTTTGTAAATATTTGAATTTTGAAACGATAATTAAGATTTATGGAATATGAACTTCTAAATAACCTATTCTGAAGAGTTTTAAAGTTGTCTTAGTATTTGGTGTTCCATAATCTCTGGTTAACAAAGCTGTGTTGGAGCGAACTGTAAGCTTGTTTGTTCGAGTCTCGCAGCTGTCGTGGGTCAGCGCATTTAGCATACGTATACATATTAAAAGTGTTCAATACTAAAAATGTCTATGTTAATTTGCGTGATGCTTATATGTCTGTGTTTTTTTTTTAATCTCAATTACATGTTACACGTTTTCAAATCCATAGCATCATTTAAGATCAGATAACAAATTCCTACCTTGCTTTATAAATATAACAATTATTGTATGTAAAGCGCTGGTAGTTTGAATAAGACATAAAATCATCTCTACGAACTCCGCTTGTGTTACCATTACCATATCCACGTAAACTGAAATGACAACATGATTTAGTTATATATTTACCACTAAAACCTATAAGATATTAGCAAACTGGACATCTGAAGTTAAATTTCTGTACGTCCTTCCATCAAGAATGTTATTTCTTAAATTTTAGCGCAGCAATTAGTATGTATTTCTCTTCAATTCAATCTTAGCTGTGTCTTTTTTGCAGACAGCCTATGTTATTTCAAAATAGAATTCAGCACAATATGCTACCTTATAAATTCATACAATTTTGTAAAATAGTTTTTCAAAGCAAGATCGACAGAAATAATCAATCACAGTGTCAAATCCCTCAAATTTTAAGAATTATTTTTCAATGAATAAAAATATTTTTAGTATGTCCCCGGAATCAAAGATTCGGGGGCATTAAGTTTTTGGATTTCCGTCTGTTTGTCTGTCTGTTAGTCTGTCTGTTTGTCCGAAAAACTTTGACATTGGACATAACTTTTGAATAGAAAGTGATAGGGCTTTCATATTTTCCATGTGTATTCCTTGTGACAAGACCTTTCAATTGATACCAACATTTTTTACCTCGTGACCTTGACCTTAACCTTTGACCTACTTTTCTAAAACTTTAACATCTAGCATAACTTTTGAATGGAAAGTCATAGGGCTTTCATATTTCACATGTGTATTCCTTGTGACAAGACCTGTCCAATGATATCAAAATCTTCGACCTCTTGACCTTGACCTTGATCTTTGACCTTCTTCACAAAAACTTTAAAAATTGGGAATTACTTTTGAATGGTAAGTGATAGGGCTTTGATATTTCACATGTGTATTCCTTGTCACAAGATTTTTCCATCGATATCAAAAACTTATAACCAAGTGACCCCGACCTTGACCTTTCATATACATGTACTTAGCAGAAAAAAGTGTTTATACTAAAAAACGATGCTACGAGGGGCATTCGTGTTTCAAAAACACAAGTTTTTTTTTATAATTAACTCCATCTTTTCGGCACTCGGGGTTTTACCGACTTGGAACGATCTCAGAAGTACAAAGTTAGCGCATCATGACGTAAAATAAAATGAATATTAATTTCTTCAAGTTTTGATATATTAAAACGTCGCATTTGAAGCATGTTTTTTTCCCAGATTTTACATTTGTTCCCATTCATTCTGAGATCACTTAATTACTTTACGTCAGATACCGACCCAAATGGGATATGAACGAAAGTAAAATCTCGAATATATGTAAAATACTACCTGCGACACAAATGATGAGATCTCTCACGGCAGTTATAACACCTGACAACATCAGTGGATCCTTCATCTTTCTCACCATTTTTGCTAATCCATACTTTTTCATCATCACAATTTTAGAGGCCACTATCCCAATGAAAGAGATGATATGTGTTGTTATCCAAGCAAAAACCCATGTGCTCTTCCGTTCAATCTCCGTACTTCCTGTATTACCTTGGTTAAGCATCGGCATTAGGACGCATATTTGTTCAAATGATGAAGTTGGCGTGAAAGCAAATTTTCTCAAAATGAAGTATACAGAAGTCATAGTGAAAACGTAAACCCATGTTATAACTATAAGTAAGACGATTTGCTTCTTTTCTAAATGTTTCGATGAAGACATCTTCCTTACACTTATAACGAGGCTAAATATCGCCGTTGCTTCGATCCCAATTGCAGACAAAACTTTAATTACTTGACATTGGGAACTTTTCATCCATTCCTCGTGATTAAGACCATATTCCCCTCTGCTTTCAATATCTTTGTAGACCATTCCAAGAATCGAGATGCAAACTACCATATGAGCTACCGATAGGTGAACTAATACATTTCTAACACCACAACAAAAGCCATTTTTTCTTTGGGAATAGATAAAATGAATGTTTCCGCATAATATAAGCAATAGGGCATACCAGAGATAAACTCCAAGGGATCCCGATTGAAGTAGATAAGCACAAGATGATATAGAAACTGGACTTGCTTGGCAATTTTCGAAAGATACATGCTTGGGACGGACACAACAAAGAGGCCATCTATCTACCTTCAATGAGTGTAAGGTCGATAACCCAAAGAAGATATCCTTCCTTACAGCAATTTCATTTCCAATGAGGTTTAAGGTCTTTAATGAGGTAAGGGAACTAAAAACACCTCTAGAAATATACCTCAATCTATTGTTGCTCAATTGTAATGTTTTCAGTGAGTCAAGATTTTTGAAAATTCCCGGCTGAAGGTCCTCTATGGTGTTGTTTTGAAGCATCAGCATTTCCAATTTTGTAAGAGTGGAAAATAATTTTAGATGTAAATGTTTTAAAATATTGCTTTGTAAGTAGAGTTCACGGAGGTTGCGGTTGTTAAAAAAAATCGGCGATGCAATACTTTCGATACGGTTCCAACTCAGATTCAAAACACGTAGATTTATCATATTAGTGAAAGCGTAGGGGGCGATGTAGGCAACAAAATTATCGGATAAAAGCAAATGAAGAATATAGGGCTGGCCAATCTGATATGTAAGATTTCGTAAATGGTTTCTTGATATATCCGCGAAGTTGAGATAAAAAAACGTTTTTGACAATACGGAAGTTGACAAGAACCAAATAGATTCTATCATATTGTCACTTAAGTCGATACTTTTCAAGAGGATCGGTCCTGCTATGAATTTGGATGTTGGAATTCTCTCCTTTAAAAACATGATACCACTGCTGTAATTGTGAGAATGGAGACCAAGGATAACATCTTTAATGCCAGAATGCCGTAATGATATTTTTTGAAAGTTAGGGAATGCGCAAGTATACACCAAAGCGACGACAGGATTTCCATCCAAGATGATATTGAAACCATTCCCGGGATTTACAAATGGAAATACTAAGTTGTTATTCGAAACATCCAAATACATCAGATTCGGAAATTTAAAGCTTATACATGTTATATCATCCAACCCACAATTCGATAGATTTAAGGACAATAACTTAACACGTGCTAACGAACAAAGGATGCTTAAGTTAAGATGATAACCAGAGACGTCGATGCTGCTTGCATCACTGGGAATATTTGCAATGGCACTAGGGATACATCTATATATATTATTTTTGCAAATAGAGCAGTCGGGTGGGCAACCCCATTGAGAACATCCAATCTCGTCGTCAAAATAAGGACACTGGGAAACACCATCACAGATTTCTGCCTCACCTAAGCATATATCTTGCGATAATTTATAAGCCTTCTTACATACATAATCAGAGGGGCATTTTGTGCTCGTGTTTTGGTATGGAAATGTTGTGCTGTTGCTTAAACACTGTTTCTTTAGTGAAGATGGCGCATCACTTGATAAACATCTTCGAAAGTTGCATTTTATTTCTCCATTGCTGCATTGGTAATCTTAAATGGAAATGAAATTTGCAGTTAATGTAATATTTTTCTGAATGACTACATAAGAAATGTCTTACATCTTGGTAAACGGAAAAATGGGAGGGTTGTGCGTACGTAATCCAGAATAACCAGATATTCTGCTATTTTTGTGGCAGATGGCCGTCCTAAGTCCGCACCGGTTGCCCATTGGTCTCGTTGGTTTTTGTATAGTCCTTTGTGTTTGATGTTTCTGTGTTGTGCGTCTCGTTTTGTGCTTGTCTGCTCTGTGTTTTTCAATTGGGTGTTTTGGGGTTTTGCTGTGGGTGCTGTAACCTGGTGTTGTTGAAGATCCCCTCCTTTGTTCTACTAATACAACTTCCGTTTTTATTTCAAGTTTGACGTAAAAATCAATTCGATGAAATTTAATATAATTCTTTTCATTCATTGTCTTTTTTCTCCCCATGCTGATTCTATTGCTCAAATTTTCATTACGCGAGTACTTTAGTTTTAAAATACAATAACACATAACAGGATACAAAAAAGCAGGAAATCGCCAACAACACTAGGTTGCAGAACCTACAGCAAAACCCAAAACACTCAATGCAAATATAAAGAGCATACCCGCACAGAAAGAGACGAAAGAAGGTACATGTAACAGAAACACCAATTTTCATTAAAAAAAGTACGTATCAGTTACATGTATTCAACTTCAAAGTCGAAAAGGTAAGGCAAAATGATTAGATTTTCCATTTTTTCACAACCCTACCAATTTTCCGATTACCAAAAGGTCTCGGAAGCATTATAATTGTGGTGTAAAATAACCTCCTCATTGTAAGATGACCATGCAAATAGAGTATGACTCAGGGGCCTAAGAAACATGGTCGACATAACACTTTCTATATAGACGTAACTTCAGCCAGTGCATGTATTTTATATATTGTTTTTATTTTCGTGCATGAACATCGACGGCGTGTGCGTCTAGCCAACAGGGGATGCTTACTCTTCCCGGGCACCTGATGCTCAATTCTGTGCACTATTGTGAGTGCTGTTGAGATTATCGTCAGGGTCTTCTTTAACAGATTGATTGTAAATGGATATAAAAATAGAAATACAATCCGTTATCTGCCGGCTGTAGCGAGCTCATGCATGTTATATATAGACATCTCATGAGGAGTCCGAATGAGTTTCAGAGAGTTAATGAAGATTCTGACGATAATCTCAACAGTACTCACAATATATATATAGAAAGCACAAAAGGGTGAAAATAACAACGTTCACTATTCGGTCAATGTCGGATCAGCCCAACAAAGGGCGAATGTACGCCGCTTGGAAAAGAAATATAAAGCATAAAAAGGTATAAGCTGCCACGGCATTAAACGTGTTTAAACCCAGCGGAAGGGACAGTACATCCCTTGAGCCGTCTGGATACACGAATATGTACTTGTGTGCAGACGAAACCAGGGACATGTACGTCCCTCATTCCGTTCGGACACAAGTACATAAAAAACAAAACAAAACAAAAAAACATACACACTCTCATGCTAGTCAGAACCTATTCTGTACTGAAGCTCGAAAGGCTATAACTAGTACACATGTAAGCTATATTCTCAATCAATGGACCAAAGCAGACCCCGCGAGGGGCGAGACCAGATGCCTAGGTAGAGTCGGCGTCTCCTTTCTGCATGCAACACCCGCTGCCAAAACGTCTAGACGTACTGATCGATAGAAACACGTCCAAGACTTCTAAAGGTTCAAAATAAAAATGCTGAAAAGATGCCCCTGGTTGATCACATAACATCTTATCGGTGAGTAAAATCAAACAAAAAAACTTTCCCCATTCTAGATAAACGTCCACATCGAGGAAAGGAACTCGATTGACTAAGTAAGATAAAACGAAAAAAAAAACCAATTAAAATAACGTCCGTCCTGAAAAGAGATACTCACTGAACTGACAACGCGCGAGTCAGTGTGAATAGAAAGTCATACAATGTATCACGAGAGGCCCACATAAGGGAGGTTAGAAATACAAACTGTAAAAGTTTAAAAATTATAAGGTGTAAAGAACGAATCTAGCTACCATCGTTAGTTTCGGCGATTGACCTCCCTATCCAATAAGAATAAATAGGGAGTGTTAAGAAAAAGTACCCATGAGGGAATATCAAGCAGAACCTCATAAACGTACCAAGTAAGGACTTCAAAATGAGGGCCTAGTACAAAAATGGAAATTAGTATTTTCAATTCATATGAAAGAGTGTCAGAAAATTTGTAACGTCAATTCCTGTGGATAATAACATTTTTATACTTTTCAAAAACAGGATTTTCGATAGTAAGAATGTCATCCAGGTACCTAGAAGTATCAATGAAACATTGTAAATCATCATGTTTTCTTTGCTTTTGAAGATTTTTGGATAAATTGTTATTCGTACGCGAATAAACATAAGTCTGTAACAAGAAGCGCACAAGCTTACAATTCGTACCCATGGGGATCTCAACAACCTGTTTCTAGAAATTTTCACCAACTCCTAGTTAAGTATTGTCCAAGAGGAAGGACAAGGCACAGATCGCTGCATATCCATAATTTGTCTGCTTTTCATTCTGTAGCGGAATTTAAACCCTGTGATGCTGATGTACAAATACAAGTTTTGCCCTCTCGCTCAAAGCACCATTTAATAAGTTTGGCCAATCGATAATTAATATTGCCATGAGGAAGCATGGGGGTACATATTCGAAAAGTAGTATGAATGAGATAAAGAAGATCGAAACGACAATATAACTCTCAATAGAGAACCAAATTGAGCATCGATGGAACTCTAGGAAGCTAGAAATGGGACCAGGTGCCCGGGAGGAGTACGCATCCCTTGTTTGTCCAGCCCCACCCGCCGTCGATGTTCGCGCACGAAAATGAAAACAACATCTACAAAACATGCACTGTCTGAGGTTATTTCAACATAGAAAGTGCAATGACGACCATGTCAAGGAGAAGCATTTAAAACTCTTACAGTAAAACCCTTCGCGGGGAATTTTTTACGAGCTCCAGATGGCAAATGGCATAAGTGTGACACATATGAGATAAAGAAGATAAACAGTACTCACAATAGAGCACCAATTTGAGCATCGACGGACCCCTAGCAAGCTAGAGTTGGGATCAGGTGCCCGGAAGGAGTACGCCTCCCTTGTTTGGCCAGCCTCACAAACCGTCGATGTTCATGCACGAAAATAAAACAACATCTAGAAAACATTCACTGCCTGAGGTTACGTCTACATATTGAAAGTGCAATGACGACAATGACAGGGAAAAGCATTTCAAACATGTCAAACCTCTTGTGGGGAACATTTTTACGAGCTCATAAGATTAATATTGTCTTGAAAATTTCTAGATTTCATTTTGTCAATTACATCGCCTGATTTTGTATTAGACCAAAATAAGTTTACATCATTCCTGTTAAGAAGAGTTTTACAATATTTTGCCACGTGTTCCTCTATCGCCATGAGTGCTGACATCAGATTTCTAGAAAAATTGCTTTATTTAGTAAATCTCAATTTTTACCGAAAACAGAAAAGGCTATTCCCTATTGACAAACTTAAATTAATCCACATTTTTGCATGTTTCATGAATGTCAAATATTGCTTGCCTGACCCGAGTAATATTAGATTAGCCAATTAATATAAAATAAGATAAAACATCACATGGCTAAAAGGAGCTGATAAGACAAGGGCCGTTTAAGCCCTAAATCTCAAGCCGTATTTCTTCCACATGACGGTACATATGCATACAAAAGATAATTCCAAGATTCTTAGATGGAGGTCCAAAGAGGTAGGGGTACTCGGGTAATGTACCTGATAATAACGTAGAAATTTTAGAATATTTTGCCTGAAATGGATAAATATTAACTAAAAGATATAAAATACATCTACATTGTATATCAGAAATACACATGTACATTTCGAAAGTTCTATTTCCTCTAATCGGTAAATAATTAAATCCGGTATTTAAATAAATATTACAGAAGTACCCATCAGTTATACAGTCTTATAATCGAGAAGGCAAGGTAAAATCATTAGATTTTCCATAGGAACGGTTGCAAACCTCGGAATGAACAAAATTCCGAAGTAACACCAGGTGCCCGGGGAGAGTCAGCGTCTCCTGATTGCATGCAACACCCGTCGCAACAGCTCCATGGAAACCTGTCAAATTCATTGATTGTCTCGATGTACATTTTGATGTACATATCAGGTAAGTATTTCTTGTTTGGTGATGATGACAGCCATTCAATCATAATGTAGAATGTCACTGATCATTCTGGAAAGGGGGATCTCATATGCTTTTATTACATCCCCGTAGCGACAGAAGAACTTCCTCAATATTGATTTTAGCCGTTTTGTAACATAGCCCTGAACATGTAGCTTACTTGTAAGCCGTCTGGCTCTAATGATGATATCTTCATATTTGGAACATGCCCTGGCGTATCGTATCAGTTGAGAAACAAAAACACCATAAGCAGGAGAAGACGGAATGTTGCTACTCATGAAAGGGAAGTTTGTTATGTGGAAGCTGAAATCGTCACGCTTGTCATACAGTGAGGTGTTCGAATGGCCGTTTGCGTCGAAAGATAGGAGTATATCCAAGTACGAAGCGGATCTGTCACTCTCTGTTGTTTCCTTGATCTCTAGTTCATGAAGATAGATTTCATGTAGATGATCCGCACAGGTCGGATTTATTACTGTCGTATTTTGTACGTAATGGCTTTTTAGCGTGCTATACACATTAGCGGAAAAATCCACATTGTTCGTACTTATTTCGTTCCTAATTGTTGTACATTTCATTCGATCGTATCTAGAACATCTTTTTTGATGGATGAGGGAGGAAATTTAGTCAAATTCTCGATATTTAAAGATCTTAAATTGTCAATATTGAATAATAATTGGTTCCAATTTTGTTATACTAGACACGTGTTTCGGAAATTTTAATCCACGTCGGTAGTACTTCATGCTTAACAGCTAAAATAAAGACAAAGTAAATTTTCCTGGCGCCATCTAACATACAGAGCTTTAATTTCCTCTTGTTAAAACGAGCGGCTCCAAATTTTGTGTAGGGTTTATTCAGAAGTGTATTTAAGCGAAAAATATGACCAAAAATCGTTGGAGGGTAGGCGCAAGGAGCTTAATTCTAAACATGACCGAAAAAAGTTATGCCATAACCCAGAAGTTATGCCAAAACCCAGCTAAGGACAGAGCTATTCATTGAGGGAGCTCGAGATACCCCTTAGTTTAAGAAATTTAGGTCTTATTTGATGACAGGAAATTTAGAATATATTTCAATGCAGTGCGTAAACACTAAAACTAGGTGAGCAATATCCTCGGGGACTTAGAGTTCATCAGCAGCGATACCAGCCTAGTGGTTGAGATTGTCAATACTGAAATATATGTTCTATAGTACCAAGTTTGTTGTACTAGACACGTGTTTTTGACATTTTAATCAGTTTCGATAAAGCCAAAGTGAATTTTCCTTACGCCATGTACAATACAGAGCTTTAAGTACCTCTTGCCAAAATGAGTGGCTCCAAATTTTGTGTAGGGTTTATTCAGAAGCGTATCTAAGTGAAAAATATCGCTTAAAAGAAGCTTATTTAAGTGAAAAACATCAATCCTTTAACACACGCACCCCTTCCTTTCATGGTTTTTCGTCTCTGTGATAGTGTTCCCCGAGAGATACAGAACCCCACTTTTCAAGAAAAATTGTATCATGGATATACACCAAGTGACGTTCTGTATCTTCGGGGGGACAATTAAAAAAAAATGTTTTCTACTGTTTTTTATGGGAAAAAGACAAGTTTTGACCCAAATATTAGAAATATTATGCATATTATGCAAAGTTTGTTGGGATATCGTATTTGTATTAATATAACGAGCGCTTTTTCTTAAAATTTTCATTTTCAAAATTCCAATATTTAGGGCAGATCTTACGTCTTAACGTATCAGCTCCTTAATAAGATTTTTTCCATTAATGATTTATTTCTCTTAAATATCAAACTGTTTTCAATAACATTTACGAGAAAATATATTCTTCTATAAGCATCTTAAAAGTAAGTGGTTGATTTTATTTGATCATCTTACGGTGTTGAGATTATTATACATAACAATTGTGTGTAAACCGAGATTTCCATCTAACCGAAAAGTGAGACGGTTAGGTGCGGTGGTCCTAAGTCGGCACTGATAACCGATTAATTTCTTTGTATGAGGTATTTTGTGTACGGTGTTTTGATATCAAGACAAAGGAGGGGATCTCCATCAACACCAGGCTGCAGCATCCACAGCAAAAACTCAAAATACCCAATGCAGAAACACAGAGCATACAAGCACAGGAAGAGAAGCAAAATGGACAAGGAACGTCAACGCACAACACAGAAAGATTAACCACAAAGGACTACAAATAAACCAATGAGATGTCGCGTTTGATCTCCTTTGTTCCATTTTACAGGAAAAATACAATTCTTTGGCTTGTTTGTTGCTTCATCTCTCAGTTAAACGGCTTTTAAAATTCCATGCTTCTAATGTACATTTGAAGTTCTGGCTGCGTAGTGGTTAGTGCGATAAACTACGAACCCATATGTTGTGAGTTCGAATCTCATCGTCGCCGATTATTGCAAAACCATTGTAACGTTGGGCAAGTTACTTTACACTACATTGCACACTCTCCACTCAGGAGTAACCCGGGTACCTGGCGGCCTAACAGCAGCTCTGCTTTAATACTCTTAAAGGAGTTGAGTCTGAGAATGCACTGCATTGTACAGGTCACACCAGGGAGGTGATTGTGGAAGTCGCGTGAGACACTTCTGTATATCCGGGTATGTAGATGACCTAATCTGTCGGCCCACATGTCATGATGTGGATCATAAAGAATTCTTAGGAATTTTTGGAAAATGTAAAAGCCACTTATTTCAATCACATTATCAGCAAAATGTCTTTCGACTATTCCACGCATTGCAATATCATTCCAAACGACGGACTGGTCAATGTTTAATGTCTTCAAATTCAATAGCGTTATTTAAGAACAGATAAATTTGCAGCATGGACCAGATATGCACGTTTCGGGTACTTAATCCTCGTCAGTGATCCTCAATCTAAACAATGTAATATGACCATCAAGAGTGAACGTTATCATGTCAAAAATGTACCAAAATACGTGGCGGAATGGGTGGGATATGATGCAACAGAACCCACCTTTTAATATATTATTCGCCACACCTTCCTTTCAAAACATGGGATCAAATACCTTCACATACTTATTTCGTGAAAGAAAAAACTCTTTGATTCAAACAAAAAGCATGGCGGAAACGATGTCATCCTGATGCTTTAGTGTGTTTGTTGTGTTTGGGGGAACCGTACTCCAGGAAATAGTAGGCATCCCAATTTGTACCAATTGCGCCCTACTGTTTGCGGACTTATTTTATATTATTACAAAGCTGACTTAATCCAGACCTTACTCTCGACTGCACGAAAGCACCTAGCATGCATCTCAGATTAATTTCAGTTTGACTTTCAGATATATAAATGACGTGTTATCCATCAATAATCCGAACTTTAAGGACCATCTACATGAAATCTATCCTCATGAACTAAAGATCAAGGAAAACAACCGAGAGCAACAGATCCTCTTGGCACTTGGATATTCTTATATCTTTCGACACAAGCGGTCATTTGAACACCTCCCTGTACATGATGATTTCAGCTTCCACATAATTAACTTTTTGAGTAGCAAATTTCTTCTTCTCCTTATGGCGTTTTTCTTCCTCAACTGATACGGTACGCCAAGGTATGTTTCAAATATGAAGAGTTCGTCGTTTGATTCAGACGGCTTACAAATGAGTTAAAGAGGATCCTGACAAAAATCTCAACAGCACTCACAATAAAGCACCAAATTGAGCATTGACGGACCCCCAGCAAGCTAGAGGTGGGACCAGGTGCCCGGGAGGAGTAAGCATCCCCTGTTGGCTAGCCGCACCCGCCATCGATGTTCATGCACGAAAATGATCACAATATATAAAATAAATGCACTGTCTGAGGTTATGTCTATATAGAAAGTGCTATTGCGACCATGTCAGGGAAAGTATTCAAAACACTTACTGTCAAACCCCTCGCGGGGAACTTTTTTACGAGCTCCACACGGCAAAGGGCATCAGTGTGACACAAATGAGTTAAAGAAGATCCTGACAAAAATCTCAACAGCACTCACAATAGAGCACCAAATTGAGCACTGACGGACCCCCAGCAAGCTAGAGGTGGGACCAGGTGCCCGGGAGGAGTAAGCATCCCCTGTTGGCTAGCCGCACCCGCCGTCGATGTTCATGCACGAAATTGATGACAATATATAAAATAAATGCACTGTCTGAGGTTATGTCTATATAGAAAGTGCTATTGCGACCATGTCAGGGAAAGTATTCAAAACACTTACTGTCAAACCCCTCGCGGGGAACTTTTTTACGAGCTCCACACGGCAAAGGGCATAAGTGTGACACAAATGAGTTAAAGAAGATCCTGACAAAAATCTCAACAGCACTCACAATAGAGCACCAAATTGAGCATTGACGGACCCCCAGCAAGCTAGAGGTGGGACCAGGTGCCCGGGAGGAGTAAGCATCCCCTGTTGGCTAGCCGCACCCGCCGTCGATGTTCATGCACGAAATTGATGACAATATATAAAATAAATGCACTGTCTGAGGTGATGTCTATATAGAAAGTGCTATTGCGACCATGTCAGGGAAAGTATTCAAAACACTTACTGTCAAACCCCTCGCGGGGAACTTTTTTACGAGCTCCACACGGGAAAGGGCATAAGTGTGACTTAAATGAGTTAAAGAAGATCCTGACAAAAATCTCAACAGCACTCACAACAGAGCACCAAATTGAGCATTGACGGACCCCCAGCAAGCTAGAGGTGGGACCAGGTGCCCGGGAGGAGTAAGCATCCCCTGTTGGCTAGCCGCACCCGCCGTCGATGTTCATGCACGAAATTGATGACAATATATAAAATAAATGCACTGTCTGAGGTTATGTCTATATAGAAAGTTCTATTGCGACCATGTCAGGGAAAGTATTCAAAACACTTGCTGTCAAACCCCTCGCGGGGATCTTTTTTACGAGCTCCACACGGCAAAGGGCATAAGTGTGACACAAATGAGTTAAAGAAGATCCTGACAAAAATCTCAACAGCACTCACAATAGAGCACCAAATTGAGCATTGACGGACCCCCAGCAAACCAGAGGTGGGACCAGGTGCCCGGGAGGAGTAAGCATCCCCTGTTGGCTAGCCGCACCCGCCGTCGATGTTCATGCACGAAAATGATCACAATATATAAAATAAATGCACTGTCTGAGGTTATGTCTATATAGAAAGTGCTATTGCGACCATGTCAAGGAAAGTATTCAAAACACTTACTGTCAAACTCCTCGCGGGGAACTTTTTTACGAGCTCCACACGGCAAAGGGTATAAGTGTGACACAAATGAGTTAAAGAAGATCCTTACAAAAATCTCAACAGCACTCACAATAGAGCACCAAATTTAGCATTGACGGACCCCCAGCAAGCTAGAGGTGGGACCAGGTGCCCGGGAGGAGTATGCAAGTAAGCTAAGTGTTGAGGGTTATACTACACAGCGACTAGAAATTCTTCGGTCGCGATGGGGATAGGAGCACATCGCACATCAGATCTCCCTTTCAAGAATGATCAGTGACGTTCTGGATTGCGATTGAATGGCTGTCATAATCACGAAAAAAAACTCTTACTGCTGGTGGACCAGGAGTCCTCGAGGGCACATGAAGCCAAGTTCGATCAACTTTGGTTGACCGTCTCTTCACCGCATTTGAACATTTCTGTAATCAAAATTTCTTGAAATTTCTAAAACTTGGGCCCTGAAGCATCATATCCCATCCATCCTGCTACGTCTTTCGGTAAAGTTTTGGACATAATAATTTTTCACACTCATTGGCAATATTACATTGTTTAGATTGAGGTGCATGTCTTGTCCATGCTGAAATTTTATCTGTTCTAAAATGATGCTATTGAATCTGAAGACATTTGCACCACTTGTTGAGTGTCACTGCTGGTGGTCCAGGAGTCCCCGATGGCAAATGAAGACAAGTTTGATCAATTTCGGTTGATCGCTTCTTCAACGCACTTGAAAATTTCTGTAATCAAAATTTCTTAAAATTTCTAAAACGTGGGTCGTGTAGCTTCATATCCAATCAATCCTGCTAGGTCTTTTGTGGTGTATACAGGGATATGGTCATTATCCATATTTGTCATTTCGGTAAGTTTTGGACATTATAATTTTCACACTCTTTGTCCATATTACATTGTTTAGATTGGGAATCACTGACGAGGGTTTAGTACCCGAAACATGCATGTCTAGTCTATCCTGCAAATTTTTCTGTTCTTAAATGATGCTGTTGAATTTGAAGACGTTTAACATTTGATAAACCCCAACTTTAGTGGTGTCTCTTAAACCTTCGAATCATTCTAGTTCATTGACCAAGATTCATTCTAGTTTATTGACGAGTTCATTGACAAATATTCAGTCTTTTACCAGCGCATTCTTAGAACATGCACTCTGACTGACTTTGACAACGTTACTCCATGACGGGCTCTATCCAATGCTCTTTAGAGAAGACAGGACACCGACCACATGTTTTCTCTGAATGTCAGTCGGACTCCTCTGGAGATAACATACATGATCTCCCTCAGCCGACAGAGCACTGTATTACGTTGGCCCTCTTGATGTCTCTATGTGATTTTAAACTCATGTGTGTCAAACTAATGCCCTTTGCCGTGTGGAGCTTGTAAAAAAGTTCCCGCGAGGGGTTTGACAGTAAGTGTTTTGAATATTTCCCAGACATGGTCGCCATAGCACTTTCTATATAGATATAACCTCAGACAGTGCATGTATTTTATATATTGTTTTTATTTTCGTGCATGAAATCGACGGCGGGTGTGGCTAGCCAACAGGGGATGCTTACTCCTCCCGGGCACCTGGTCCCACCTCTAGCATGCTAGGGGTCCGTAGATGCTAAGTTTTGTGCTCCATTGTGAGTGCTGTTGAGATTATCGTCAGGATCTTCTTTAACTCATCGGTGTCCCTTTGTCTTTTGTGTTTCATTTTCCTATGGTGTGAGATGGTGGTACTTGTCCCTTTTTCTTTCTGTGGATGTCTGCTCTATGTTTTTGCATTAGGCGTTTTTGAGTTTTGCTGTGGGTGCTGCAACCGAGTGTTGTTGGGGATTCCCTCCTTTCTTCCATAAAATTAAAATTCAACAGTGTTTTTCAGAAACAAAGGAGGGGATCTCCATCAACACCCGGTTGTAGCACCCACAGCAAAACCCCAAAACACCCAATGCAAAAACACAAAGCAGACAAGCACGGAAAGAGACGCATAAGGGACAAGGAACGTCAACGCACAACACAGAAACATCAGAAGAAACATTCGAATAAACGAAGCGAAACCGTTAAGCATTTGTCAATGGAATGACATATAATCACAGCGTGGGTAGGTTGAAAATAACCTAAAGGTTTATAGTCAAAGTCACTCATTTATTTTACCTCATCATAATTCACAATACGTAGCACAAAATTTTATTCTAAAAAGTTTATATCAAATCAAAACCTCCTTGATTCAATTGAGCAGAATCCACAATACTTTGGTAAAATTATATGTTGAATATATTTATGTCAAATGGAATACTTCTTTAATTTATCTGAGCAGAATTCATAATTCTTGGTAAATTCTTTTACATTGAAGATATTTGTGTCAAATCGAAAAATCCTATAACTTATCTAAGCAGAATTCACAATACGTGTCAAATACTTCTATGTTAAACATATTCGTGTTAAGGTGCGTCATTGGTTACGATTTTGGACTATTCTTGCGCATCTCCTGTTTTAGCACTCAATGAGCTTGACTTTTATAGAAATTTCAATTAATTATGGCCAATGTATTATTTCTTACTCTATTTAAGACTTTAATTCATTAGACACATTAAAGCAGCCAAGTTTGAAAATTCGATCTAAAATGAATGAAGATTGCGTAAGAAAATGCTTCGTGGTAATTTCAGTAAAAATTGACGTGAAGGTACTATTTTTAACTGTTCGGATTTCTTTTACGTTAGTAATAACCCATGAATTTTGTTTTACGTATGGAATATTATTGATTTAAGCTTTTTTATAAGGTATGGCTGATGAATTCCGAAAAATTATAAACGGTTTAAATTCCACCCAAAATAAGGCAAATTTTCAGCTCTGACACTTTTTCAAGAAAACCACAAAATGACACTATGTGTGAGCTTCTGTTCTCTCTTATTTGAACAGGGATATATACTTTTTCTTCAATATTTTGAAAAGTCTTCCCGAGGAGCAGCTGCACATGTACTGTGTGTTTGGAAAAATAATTGAAATTCGGCATCCCTGAAATTTTGACCTTAACTTGGATGATTTTCGTTATTTTTATGTAAAATCTAGAAACATTTAAATTCCCGGTGAAGTTGGTACCTAAGGTAGCACTTTATTAAATTCTACTTTTATACAAAGTTTCTAACCTGTTTTATTGTATAATAACAAAGAAAAGTAAAATAAAAATCAAATGAGTGTATTTCAACACTTTTTGTATTTTCTGTACAAATGTGTTATTTTTAGCAACAAATTTCCGGCATTCTTTACCAAGTTTTCAAATAAGCTCTTGATTTTCATCACGGACCTATCAATTTTCCTTCATAAAATAATTAAATGACATGGATACTATATTTTCATATGGTTATCATAAAATCGTTGAAATTCCTTCATTCAGAAATGACATGCTTTAAATCGAACACTCCTTTTATTTACCTGAGCAGAATCCACAATACTTGGCACAGTTTGATTTTGACCATTCTATATTTCGTTCACACACTGAAGGTCTGTACGATCTACAGTCTGGGTAAATATCTCTACAATCCTCTTTCGAGAAAAAATTCAAAATATCTGCATAAGGTTTTTCTGTAACCAGTTGTATTAATTCATCAAACAGTTAATTCATAAGTACGAACTCCTACTAAAAATCTGAAAACTTTAGGAACGGAGTATTGTAAGTATGAATATTTTTTTGAAAAGTAAAATAACTGTGATTGAAATGTTAATGTGCCTTAGCTTGAAATGAAAACACAATGAGATGTTCTTTGAATGTATTAGAATATCCATAATTTTGGCAGTTTTAAATTTACCTGACTGACAATTCATTTTACTTTCGAACAGTACTCCTTTATGGCAGTCATAGGGTATTTACATTTTAGAATTGTATCAACTTACCCATCATGAAAGGCGTCGGCGCTCCTGTGCAGAAGAAAATAAAAGAATGTTCAAATGCAATGGTTAGTACGCTTGTTAATATGCGTCATAATATCATGACAAATATGGATAATGACCATATCCCTGTCTACAGTACAAAATCGATAATTCAGAAAATCAGAAACCGAAGGCATACAGAATCAGGATAAAACAGGAACCAAAGCAAACAAAAACCTCCACCATATGAAAAGAAGCGAACTTCACGATATGAGAGTGAGACCAGGTGCCCAGGAAGAGTAAGCATCTCCTTCTTGCATGCAACACCCGTCGCTTCAATTCGGTAAAACTGTCACATCCGGTTACTTTCATTTTGGAAGATATAGAGTACAATCTTTGGTTGGATGGTTCAAATGGTCTATGACAGAATATCATCCACCATTCCGGATAGTGGGACATCATAGTGTATGACGAGTTCCCCATATCGACCGTAGAACTTCCTCGGTGACGATGTTAGTCGGTCACAAACATATCCCTGACTGAGAAGCTTATCTGAAAGACGCCTAGCTCTCAGAACAAATCCGTATATTTGGTACTTGCTCTGGCATAGCGTATCAAATGAGATATGAACACGCCATAAGCAGGCGATGAAGGGATGTTGCTTCCCAGAAAAGGAAAGTTCGTAATGCTGAAATTGAAGTCGTCACGTTTGTCATAGAGTGAGGTATTCATGTGACCATCAGTGTCGTAGGACAACATTATGTCCAAATAGGATGCTGAATTATTTGTCTCTGTAGTTTCTTTGACTTCAAGCTCCGAAGGATAGATACTGCTCAGGTAATCCGCGAATTTTGGATTATTGATGGACAACACATCGTCTATGTATCTGTAAGTGAAGTTGAAGTCAGAAGCTAAGTATCTTTTCCCCTCAGAGACCAAAGATTGAATGAATTCAGCTTCGTACGAGTAAAGGAAAATGTCGGCAAGGAGTGGGGCACAATTGGTCCCCATTGGAATTCCGACAATTTGCTGGAAGACCTTTCCTCCAAACACCACAAAAATGTTGTCGATCAGAAAGTTTAACATCTGAATAATGTCTGTTTCAGTGTACTTATTTTCAGAATCTGACTTTTCTTTTACAAAGTAGGTTTTGTCATAGTTAACAACAATAAATTTGTATTTGCGATTACCGTTCTTACTTGTAAAGCATTACTTATAATTTTTGCGAGTCTTTCTTTCAATTTAGAATGTGGAATTGTAGTGTAAAGTGTCGAAAAATCAAAGGCTTTGATCGAATGGACTCTACTAAAATGAGTGGATTTCAGATGTTCTAAAAGTTCCTTAGAATTCTTTAAAATCCACATCTGGTTGATACCACTGCGAGAATATACTGTCGAACAATATTTTTGTAGCCTAGATTTGATTTCAGATCTCTACAATAATGGGATCGAATCCTTCAATAGAAGATAATGTGGTCCAAACAGGCCCATAGAGAAATTTCATTTGCTCTAAAGGAAAGAAGGGGATCTCCTACAGCACTCGGTAGCTGTACCCACCGCAAAACACCTCATACAAAAAAAACAGAGTATACAAGCACAGCAAAATACGCAAAAGAGACACCCAAACCAACACATCGGGAACTCGTCATACACTTTGATGTCCGACTCTCCAGAATGGTGGATGATATTCTGTCATAGACCATTTGAACCATCCAACCAAAGATAGTACTCTATGTTTTCCGAAATGTAAGTAACACCCAAACCAACACATGGGGAACTCGTCATACACTATAATGTCCTACTCTCCAGAATGGTGGATGATATTCTGTCATAGACCATTTGAACTATCCAACCAAAGAATGTACTCTATGTCTTCCGAAATGGAAATAACCGGATGTGACAGTTCTACCGAATTGGAGCGGCGGGTGTTGCATGCACACAGGATATGCTTACTCTTACAGGGCACCTGGTCTCATTACCATATCAGGAGTTCGATTCTTTTCATACGTCGATGTTCATGCACGAAATTGATGACAATATATAAAATAAATGCACTGTCTGAGGTTATGTCTATATAGAAAGTTCTATTGCGACCATGTCAGGGAAAGTATTCAAAACACTTGCTGTCAAACCCCTCGCGGGGAACTTTTTTACGAGCTCCACACGGCAAAGGGCATAAGTGTGACACAAATGAGTTAAAGAAGATCCTGACAAAAATCTCAACAGCACTCACAATAGAGCACCAAATTGAGCATTGACGGACCCCCAGCAAACCAGAGGTGGGACCAGGTGCCCGGGAGGAGTAAGCATCCCCTGTTGGCTAGCCGCACCCGCCGTCGATGTTCATGCACGAAAATGATCACAATATATAAAATAAATGCACTTTCTGAGGTTATGTCTATATAGAAAGTGCTATTGCGACCATGTCAACACATGGGACCAGGTGCCCGGGAGGAGTAAGCAAGTAAGCTAAGTGTTGAGGGTTATACTACACAGCGACTAGAAATTCTTCGGTCGCGATGGGGATAGGAGCACATCGCACATCAGATCTCCCTTTCAAGAATGATCAGTGACGTTCTGGATTGCGATTGAATGGCTGTCATAATCACGAAAAAAAAACTCTTACTGCTGGTGGACCAGGAGTCCTCGAGGGCACATGAAGCCAAGTTCGATCAACTTTGGTTGACCGTCTCTTCAACGCATTTGAACATTTCTGTAATCAAAATTTCTTGAAATTTCTAAAACTTGGGCCCTGAAGCATCATATCCCATCCATCCTGCTACGTCTTTCGGTAAAGTTTTGGACATAATAATTTTTCACACTCATTGGCAATATTACATTGTTTAGATTGAGGTGCATGTCTTGTCCATGCTGAAATTTTATCTGTTCTAAAATGATGCTATTGAATCTGAAGACATTTGCACCACTTGTTGAGTGTCACTGCTGGTGGTCCAGGAGTCCCCGATGGCAAATGAAGACAAGTTTGATCAATTTCGGTTGATCGCTTCTTCAACGCACTTGAAAATTTCTGTAATCAAAATTTCTTAAAATTTCTAAAACGTGGGTCCTGTAGCTTCATATCCAATCAATCCTGCTAGGTCTTTTGTGGTGTATACAGGGATATGGTCATTATCCATATTTGTCATTTCGGTAAGTTTTGGACATTATAATTTTCACACTCTTTGTCCATATTACATTGTTTAGATTGGGAATCACTGACGAGGGTTTAGTACCCGAAACATGCATGTCTAGTCTATCCTGCAAATTTTTCTGTTCTTAAATGATGCTGTTGAATTTGAAGACGTTTAACATTTGATAAACCCCAACTTTAGTGGTGTCTCTTAAACCTTCGAATCATTCTAGTTCATTGACCAAGATTCATTCTAGTTTATTGACGAGTTCATTGACAAATATTCAGTCTTTTACCAGCGCATTCTTAGAACATGCACTCTGACTGACTTTGACAACGTTACTCCATGACGGGCTCTATCCAATGCTCTTTAGAGAAGACAGGACACCGACCACATGTTTTCTCTGAATGTCAGTCGGACTCCTCTGGAGATAACATACATGATCTCCCTCAGCCGACAGAGCACTGTATTACGTTGGCCCTCTTGATGTCTCTATGTGATTTTAAACTCATGTGTGTCAAACTAATGCCCTTTGCCGTGTGGAGCTTGTAAAAAAGTTCCCGCGAGGGGTTTGACAGTAAGTGTTTTGAATATTTCCCAGACATGGTCGCCATAGCACTTTCTATATAGATATAACCTCAGACAGTGCATGTATTTTATATATTGTTTTTATTTTCGTGCATGAAATCGACGGCGGGTGTGGCTAGCCAACAGGGGATGCTTACTCCTCCCGGGCACCTGGTCCCACCTCTAGCATGCTAGGGGTCCGTAGATGCTAAGTTTTGTGCTCCATTGTGAGTGCTGTTGAGATTATCGTCAGGATCTTCTTTAACTCATCGGTGTCCCTTTGTCTTTTGTGTTTCATTTTCCTATGGTGTGAGATGGTGGTACTTGTCCCTTTTTCTTTCTGTGGATGTCTGCTCTATGTTTTTGCATTAGGCGTTTTTGAGTTTTGCTGTGGGTGCTGCAACCGAGTGTTGTTGGGGATTCCCTCCTTTCTTCCATAAAATTAAAATTCAACAGTGTTTTTCAGAAACAAAGGAGGGGATCTCCATCAACACCCGGTTGTAGCACCCACAGCAAAACCCCAAAACACCCAATGCAAAAACACAAAGCAGACAAGCACGGAAAGAGACGCATAAGGGACAAGGAACGTCAACGCACAACACAGAAACATCAGAAGAAACATTCGAATAAACGAAGCGAAACCGTTTAGCATTTGTCAATGGAATGACATATAATCACAGCGTGGGTAGGTTGAAAATAACCTAAAGGTTTATAGTCAAAGTCACTCATTTATTTTACCTCATCATAATTCACAATACGTAGCACAAAATTTTATTCTAAAAAGTTTATATCAAATCAAAACCTCCTTGATTCACTTGAGCAGAATCCACAATACTTTGGTAAAATTATATGTTGAATATATTTATGTCAAATGGAATACTTCTTTAATTTATCTGAGCAGAATTCATAATTCTTGGTAAATTCTTTTACATTGAAGATATTTGTGTCAAATCGAAAAATCCTATAACTTATCTAAGCAGAATTCACAATACGTGTCAAATACTTCTATGTTAAACATATTCGTGTTAAGGTGCGTCATTGGTTACGATTTTGGACTATTCTTGCGCATCTCCTGTTTTAGCACTCAATGAGCTTGACTTTTATAGAAATTTCAATTAATTATGGCCAATGTATTATTTCTTACTCTATTTAAGACTTTAATTCATTAGACACATTAAAGCAGCCAAGTTTGAAAATTCGATCTAAAATGAATGAAGATTGCGTAAGAAAATGCTTCGTGGTAATTTCAGTAAAAATTGACGTGAAGGTACTATTTTTAACTGTTCGGATTTCTTTTACGTTAGTAATAACCCATGAATTTTGTTTTACGTATGGAATATTATTGATTTAAGCTTTTTTATAAGGTATGGCTGATGAATTCCGAAAAATTATAAACGGTTTAAATTCCACCCAAAATAAGGCAAATTTTCAGCTCTGACACTTTTTCAAGAAAACCACAAAATGACACTATGTGTGAGCTTCTGTTCTCTCTTATTTGAACAGGGATATATACTTTTTCTTCAATATTTTGAAAAGTCTTCCCGAGGAGCAGCTGCACATGTACTGTGTGTTTGGAAAAATAATTGAAATTCGGCATCCCTGAAATTTTGACCTTAACTTGGATGATTTTCGTTATTTTTATGTAAAATCTAGAAACATTTAAATTCCCGGTGAAGTTGGTACCTAAGGTAGCTCTTTATTAAATTCTACTTTTATACAAAGTTTCTAACCTGTTTTATTGTATAATAACAAAGAAAAGTAAAATAAAAATCAAATGAGTGTATTTCAACACTTTTTGTATTTTCTGTACAAATGTGTTATTTTTAGCAACAAATTTCCGGCATTCTTTACCAAGTTTTCAAATAAGCTCTTGATTTTCATCACGGACCTATCAATTTTCCTTCATAAAATAATTAAATGACATGGATACTATATTTTCATATGGTTATCATAAAATCGTTGAAATTCCTTCATTCAGAAATGACATGCTTTAAATCGAACACTCCTTTTATTTACCTGAGCAGAATCCACAATACTTGGCACAGTTTGATTTTGACCATTCTATATTTCGTTCACACACTGAAGGTCTGTACGATCTACAGTCTGGGTAAATATCTCTACAATCCTCTTTCGAGAAAAAAATCAAAATATCTGCATAAGGTTTTTCTGTAACCAGTTGTATTAATTCATCAAACAGTTAATTCATAAGTACGAACTCCTACTAAAAATCTGAAAACTTTAGGAACGGAGTATTGTAAGTATGAATATTTTTTTGAAAAGTAAAATAACTGTGATTGAAATGTTAATGTGCCTTAGCTTGAAATGAAAACACAATGAGATGTTCTTTGAATGTATTAGAATATCCATAATTTTGGCAGTTTTAAATTTACCTGACTGACAATTCATTTTACTTTCGAACAGTACTCCTTTATGGCAGTCATAGGGTATTTACATTTTAGAATTGTATCAACTTACCCATCATGAAAGGCGTCGGCGCTCCTGTGCAGAAGAAAATAAAAGAATGTTCAAATGCAATGGTTAGTACGCTTGTTAATATGCGTCATAATATCATGACAAATATGGATAATGACCATATCCCTGTCTACAGTACAAAATCGATAATTCAGAAAATCAGAAACCGAAGGCATACAGAATCAGGATAAAACAGGAACCAAAGCAAACAAAAACCTCCACCATATGAAAAGAAGCGAACTTCACGATATGAGAGTGAGACCAGGTGCCCAGGAAGAGTAAGCATCTCCTTCTTGCATGCAACACCCGTCGCTTCAATTCGGTAAAACTGTCACATCCGGTTACTTTCATTTTGGAAGATATAGAGTACAATCTTTGGTTGGATGGTTCAAATGGTCTATGACAGAATATCATCCACCATTCCGGATAGTGGGACATCATAGTGTATGACGAGTTCCCCATATCGACCGTAGAACTTCCTCGGTGACGATGTTAGTCGGTCACAAACATATCCCTGACTGAGAAGCTTATCTGAAAGACGCCTAGCTCTCAGAACAAATCCGTATATTTGGTACTTGCTCTGGCATAGCGTATCAAATGAGATATGAACACGCCATAAGCAGGCGATGAAGGGATGTTGCTTCCCAGAAAAGGAAAGTTCGTAATGCTGAAATTGAAGTCGTCACGTTTGTCATAGAGTGAGGTATTCATGTGACCATCAGTGTCGTAGGACAACATTATGTCCAAATAGGATGCTGAATTATTTGTCTCTGTAGTTTCTTTGACTTCAAGCTCCGAAGGATAGATACTGCTCAGGTAATCCGCGAATTTTGGATTATTGATGGACAACACATCGTCTATGTATCTGTAAGTGAAGTTGAAGTCAGAAGCTAAGTATCTTTTCCCCTCAGAGACCAAAGATTGAATGAATTCAGCTTCGTACGAGTAAAGGAAAATGTCGGCAAGGAGTGGGGCACAATTGGTCCCCATTGGAATTCCGACAATTTGCTGGAAGACCTTTCCTCCAAACACCACAAAAATGTTGTCGATCAGAAAGTTTAACATCTGAATAATGTCTGTTTCAGTGTACTTATTTTCAGAATCTGACTTTTCTTTTACAAAGTAGGTTTTGTCATAGTTAACAACAATAAATTTGTATTTGCGATTACCGTTCTTACTTGTAAAGCATTACTTATAATTTTTGCGAGTCTTTCTTTCAATTTAGAATGTGGAATTGTAGTGTAAAGTGTCGAAAAATCAAAGGCTTTGATCGAATGGACTCTACTAAAATGAGTGGATTTCAGATGTTCTAAAAGTTCCTTAGAATTCTTTAAAATCCACATCTGGTTGATACCACTGCGAGAATATACTGTCGAACAATATTTTTGTAGCCTAGATTTGATTTCAGATCTCTACAATAATGGGATCGAATCCTTCAATAGAAGATAATGTGGTCCAAACAGGCCCATAGAGAAATTTCATTTGCTCTAAAGGAAAGAAGGGGATCTCCTACAGCACTCGGTAGCTGTACCCACCGCAAAACACCTCATACAAAAAAAACAGAGTATACAAGCACAGCAAAATACGCAAAAGAGACACCCAAACCAACACATCGGGAACTCGTCATACACTTTGATGTCCGACTCTCCAGAATGGTGGATGATATTCTGTCATAGACCATTTGAACCATCCAACCAAAGATAGTACTCTATGTTTTCCGAAATGTAAGTAACACCCAAACCAACACATGGGGAACTCGTCATACACTATAATGTCCTACTCTCCAGAATGGTGGATGATATTCTGTCATAGACCATTTGAACTATCCAACCAAAGAATGTACTCTATGTCTTCCGAAATGGAAATAACCGGATGTGACAGTTCTACCGAATTGGAGCGGCGGGTGTTGCATGCACACAGGATATGCTTACTCTTACAGGGCACCTGGTCTCATTACCATATCAGGAGTTCGATTCTTTTCATACGTCGATGTTCATGCACGAAATTGATGACAATATATAAAATAAATGCACTGTCTGAGGTTATGTCTATATAGAAAGTTCTATTGCGACCATGTCAGGGAAAGTATTCAAAACACTTGCTGTCAAACCCCTCGCGGGGAACTTTTTTACGAGCTCCACACGGCAAAGGGCATAAGTGTGACACAAATGAGTTAAAGAAGATCCTGACAAAAATCTCAACAGCACTCACAATAGAGCACCAAATTGAGCATTGACGGACCCCCAGCAAACCAGAGGTGGGACCAGGTGCCCGGGAGGAGTAAGCATCCCCTGTTGGCTAGCCGCACCCGCCGTCGATGTTCATGCACGAAAATGATCACAATATATAAAATAAATGCACTTTCTGAGGTTATGTCTATATAGAAAGTGCTATTGCGACCATGTCAACACATGGGACCAGGTGCCCGGGAGGAGTAAGCAAGTAAGCTAAGTGTTGAGGGTTATACTACACAGCGACTAGAAATTCTTCGGTCGCGATGGGGATAGGAGCACATCGCACATCAGATCTCCCTTTCAAGAATGATCAGTGACGTTCTGGATTGCGATTGAATGGCTGTCATAATCACGAAAAAAAAACTCTTACTGCTGGTGGACCAGGAGTCCTCGAGGGCACATGAAGCCAAGTTCGATCAACTTTGGTTGACCGTCTCTTCAACGCATTTGAACATTTCTGTAATCAAAATTTCTTGAAATTTCTAAAACTTGGGCCCTGAAGCATCATATCCCATCCATCCTGCTACGTCTTTCGGTAAAGTTTTGGACATAATAATTTTTCACACTCATTGGCAATATTACATTGTTTAGATTGAGGTGCATGTCTTGTCCATGCTGAAATTTTATCTGTTCTAAAATGATGCTATTGAATCTGAAGACATTTGCACCACTTGTTGAGTGTCACTGCTGGTGGTCCAGGAGTCCCCGATGGCAAATGAAGACAAGTTTGATCAATTTCGGTTGATCGCTTCTTCAACGCACTTGAAAATTTCTGTAATCAAAATTTCTTAAAATTTCTAAAACGTGGGTCCTGTAGCTTCATATCCAATCAATCCTGCTAGGTCTTTTGTGGTGTATACAGGGATATGGTCATTATCCATATTTGTCATTTCGGTAAGTTTTGGACATTATAATTTTCACACTCTTTGTCCATATTACATTGTTTAGATTGGGAATCACTGACGAGGGTTTAGTACCCGAAACATGCATGTCTAGTCTATCCTGCAAATTTTTCTGTTCTTAAATGATGCTGTTGAATTTGAAGACGTTTAACATTTGATAAACCCCAGCTTTAGTGGTGTCTCTTAAACCTTCGAATCATTCTAGTTCATTGACCAAGATTCATTCTAGTTTATTGACGAGTTCATTGACAAATATTCAGTCTTTTACCAGCGCATTCTTAGAACATGCACTCTGACTGACTTTGACAACGTTACTCCATGACGGGCTCTATCCAATGCTCTTTAGAGAAGACAGGACACCGACCACATGTTTTCTCTGAATGTCAGTCGGACTCCTCTGGAGATAACATACATGATCTCCCTCAGCCGACAGAGCACTGTATTACGTTGGCCCTCTTGATGTCTCTATGTGATTTTAAACTCATGTGTGTCAAACTAATGCCCTTTGCCGTGTGGAGCTTGTAAAAAAGTTCCCGCGAGGGGTTTGACAGTAAGTGTTTTGAATATTTCCCAGACATGGTCGCCATAGCACTTTCTATATAGATATAACCTCAGACAGTGCATGTATTTTATATATTGTTTTTATTTTCGTGCATGAAATCGACGGCGGGTGTGGCTAGCCAACAGGGGATGCTTACTCCTCCCGGGCACCTGGTCCCACCTCTAGCATGCTAGGGGTCCGTAGATGCTAAGTTTTGTGCTCCATTGTGAGTGCTGTTGAGATTATCGTCAGGATCTTCTTTAACTCATCGGTGTCCCTTTGTCTTTTGTGTTTCATTTTCCTATGGTGTGAGATGGTGGTACTTGTCCCTTTTTCTTTCTGTGGATGTCTGCTCTATGTTTTTGCATTAGGCGTTTTTGAGTTTTGCTGTGGGTGCTGCAACCGAGTGTTGTTGGGGATTCCCTCCTTTCTTCCATAAAATTAAAATTCAACAGTGTTTTTCAGAAACAAAGGAGGGGATCTCCATCAACACCCGGTTGTAGCACCCACAGCAAAACCCCAAAACACCCAATGCAAAAACACAAAGCAGACAAGCACGGAAAGAGACGCATAAGGGACAAGGAACGTCAACGCACAACACAGAAACATCAGAAGAAACATTCGAATAAACGAAGCGAAACCGTTTAGCATTTGTCAATGGAATGACATATAATCACAGCGTGGGTAGGTTGAAAATAACCTAAAGGTTTATAGTCAAAGTCACTCATTTATTTTACCTCATCATAATTCACAATACGTAGCACAAAATTTTATTCTAAAAAGTTTATATCAAATCAAAACCTCCTTGATTCACTTGAGCAGAATCCACAATACTTTGGTAAAATTATATGTTGAATATATTTATGTCAAATGGAATACTTCTTTAATTTATCTGAGCAGAATTCATAATTCTTGGTAAATTCTTTTACATTGAAGATATTTGTGTCAAATCGAAAAATCCTATAACTTATCTAAGCAGAATTCACAATACGTGTCAAATACTTCTATGTTAAACATATTCGTGTTAAGGTGCGTCATTGGTTACGATTTTGGACTATTCTTGCGCATCTCCTGTTTTAGCACTCAATGAGCTTGACTTTTATAGAAATTTCAATTAATTATGGCCAATGTATTATTTCTTACTCTATTTAAGACTTTAATTCATTAGACACATTAAAGCAGCCAAGTTTGAAAATTCGATCTAAAATGAATGAAGATTGCGTAAGAAAATGCTTCGTGGTAATTTCAGTAAAAATTGACGTGAAGGTACTATTTTTAACTGTTCGGATTTCTTTTACGTTAGTAATAACCCATGAATTTTGTTTTACGTATGGAATATTATTGATTTAAGCTTTTTTATAAGGTATGGCTGATGAATTCCGAAAAATTATAAACGGTTTAAATTCCACCCAAAATAAGGCAAATTTTCAGCTCTGACACTTTTTCAAGAAAACCACAAAATGACACTATGTGTGAGCTTCTGTTATCTCTTATTTGACCAGGGATATATACTTTTTCTTCAATATTTTGAAAAGTCTTCCCGAGGAGCAGCTGCACATGTACTGTGTGTTTGGAAAAATAATTGAAATTCGGCATCCCTGAAATTTTGACCTTAACTTGGATGATTTTCGTTATTTTTATGTAAAATCTAGAAACATTTAAATTCCCGGTGAAGTTGGTACCTAAGGTAGCACTTTATTAAATTCTACTTTTATACAAAGCTTCTAACCTGTTTTATTGTATAATAACAAAGAAAAGTAAAATAAAAATCAAATGAGTGTATTTCAACACTTTTTGTATTTTCTGTACAAATGTGTTATTTTTAGCAACAAATTTCCGGCATTCTTTACCAAGTTTTCAAATAAGCTCTTGATTTTCATCACGGACCTATCAATTTTCCTTCATAAAATAATTAAATGACATGGATACTATATTTTCATATGGTTATCATAAAATCGTTGAAATTCCTTCATTCAGAAATGACATGCTTTAAATCGAACACTCCTTTTATTTACCTGAGCAGAATCCACAATACTTGGCACAGTTTGATTTTGACCATTCTATATTTCGTTCACACACTGAAGGTCTGTACGATCTACAGTCTGGGTAAATATCTCTACAATCCTCTTTCGAGAAAAAATTCAAAATATCTGCATAAGGTTTTTCTGTAACCAGTTGTATTAATTCATCAAACAGTTAATTCATAAGTACGAACTCCTACTAAAAATCTGAAAACTTTAGGAACGGAGTATTGTAAGTATGAATATTTTTTTGAAAAGTAAAATAACTGTGATTGAAATGTTAATGTGCCTTAGCTTGAAATGAAAACACAATGAGATGTTCTTTGAATGTATTAGAATATCCATAATTTTGGCAGTTTTAAATTTACCTGACTGACAATTCATTTTACTTTCGAACAGTACTCCTTTATGGCAGTCATAGGGTATTTACATTTTAGAATTGTATCAACTTACCCATCATGAAAGGCGTCGGCGCTCCTGTGCAGAAGAAAATAAAAGAATGTTCAAATGCAATGGTTAGTACGCTTGTTAATATGCGTCATAATATCATGACAAATATGGATAATGACCATATCCCTGTCTACAGTACAAAATCGATAATTCAGAAAATCAGAAACCGAAGGCATACAGAATCAGGATAAAACAGGAACCAAAGCAAACAAAAACCTCCACCATATGAAAAGAAGCGAACTTCACGATATGAGAGTGAGACCAGGTGCCCAGGAAGAGTAAGCATCTCCTTCTTGCATGCAACACCCGTCGCTTCAATTCGGTAAAACTGTCACATCCGGTTACTTTCATTTTGGAAGATATAGAGTACAATCTTTGGTTGGATGGTTCAAATGGTCTATGACAGAATATCATCCACCATTCCGGATAGTGGGACATCATAGTGTATGACGAGTTCCCCATATCGACCGTAGAACTTCCTCGGTGACGATGTTAGTCGGTCACAAACATATCCCTGACTGAGAAGCTTATCTGAAAGACGCCTAGCTCTCAGAACAAATCCGTATATTTGGTACTTGCTCTGGCATAGCGTATCAAATGAGATATGAACACGCCATAAGCAGGCGATGAAGGGATGTTGCTTCCCAGAAAAGGAAAGTTCGTAATGCTGAAATTGAAGTCGTCACGTTTGTCATAGAGTGAGGTATTCATGTGACCATCAGTGTCGTAGGACAACATTATGTCCAAATAGGATGCTGAATTATTTGTCTCTGTAGTTTCTTTGACTTCAAGCTCCGAAGGATAGATACTGCTCAGGTAATCCGCGAATTTTGGATTATTGATGGACAACACATCGTCTATGTATCTGTAAGTGAAGTTGAAGTCAGAAGCTAAGTATCTTTTCCCCTCAGAGACCAAAGATTGAATGAATTCAGCTTCGTACGAGTAAAGGAAAATGTCGGCAAGGAGTGGGGCACAATTGGTCCCCATTGGAATTCCGACAATTTGCTGGAAGACCTTTCCTCCAAACACCACAAAAATGTTGTCGATCAGAAAGTTTAACATCTGAATAATGTCTGTTTCAGTGTACTTATTTTCAGAATCTGACTTTTCTTTTACAAAGTAGGTTTTGTCATAGTTAACAACAATAAATTTGTATTTGCGATTACCGTTCTTACTTGTAAAGCATTACTTATAATTTTTGCGAGTCTTTCTTTCAATTTAGAATGTGGAATTGTAGTGTAAAGTGTCGAAAAATCAAAGGCTTTGATCGAATGGACTCTACTAAAATGAGTGGATTTCAGATGTTCTAAAAGTTCCTTAGAATTCTTTAAAATCCACATCTGGTTGATACCACTGCGAGAATATACTGTCGAACAATATTTTTGTAGCCTAGATTTGATTTCAGATCTCTACAATAATGGGATCGAATCCTTCAATAGAAGATAATGTGGTCCAAACAGGCCCATGGAGAAATTTCATTTGCTCTAAAGGAAAGAAGGGGATCTCCTACAGCACTCGGTAGCTGTACCCACCGCAAAACACCTCATACAAAAAAAAAAAACAGAGTATACAAGCACAGCAAAATACGCAAAAGAGACACCCAAACCAACACATCGGGAACTCGTCATACACTTTGATGTCCGACTCTCCAGAATGGTGGATGATATTCTGTCATAGACCATTTGAACCATCCAACCAAAGATAGTACTCTATGTTTTCCGAAATGTAAGTAACACCCAAACCAACACATGGGGAACTCGTCATACACTATAATGTCCAACTCTCCAGAATGGTGGATGATATTCTGTCATAGACCATTTGAACTATCCAACCAAAGAATGTACTCTATGTCTTCCGAAATGGAAGTAACCGGATGTGACAGTTCTACCGAATTGGAGCGGCGGGTGTTACATGCACACAGGATATGCTTACTCTTACAGGGCACCTGGTCTCATTCCCATATCGGGAGTTCGATTCTTTTCATACGGTGAAGGTTTTTCTTTGTTTGCTTTGTTTCCTGTTTTATCCTGATTTCGTATACCTTCGGTCTCTGATTTTCTGAATTATCGATTTTGTGCTGTATACAGGGATATGCTCATTACTCATATTTGTCACAGAGCCATAATACTTAAAAGGCCTCACATAAATCAACGAGACCAAAGGGCAATTGGTGTAGACATAGGACGGCCATCTGCTTAATAGCAAATGGTGTCGTTATGCGGATTACATGCGTACAGATTACAGATCACAATTAATTTTGAATGTTCGTTGACCACGCAAATAGTTCTTGATTATTTCAATCCCTCGTCTTCTTACATTTAATTTCTACGACTCTTTTTACACTAGATGATTCGTTTTTACGTCAATGAGTCGCAGATGAGTTGAAAAAAAATATTCTAGCATGTTGAATGATACTGCATCATCCTAATCGCGGAATGACAGATGTGTTATGAGGCTCTAGAATTGATAGATTGTAGAACATTAGAGCCTCAGATACCCCCTTTCGGGTTTAAAAAGATATTAAAAGTCTACTAAGCGACAGATTTTTGCATGAATCCATTTCTGAGCTTATTTTGATATTATCTAGCAGATATAAAAGTTTCAAGCAAAATATGGTGGTGCGATTTGAGTATTTAATCGTCATATTAGTACGTTTTACAAAGGAATATATAGGAAAAAATAATTGGGGTCTGATACCTATAAACGCGCGCAGTGATATCACGTGTTTAACTAAATAGAGACCAGACGAGGGGAAAAGGAGAAAATATGATACATGTAGGATGAAAATATCATTTTCATGATACTGCTAGATGCTAATTCGTTGGTGATCAGGGTTGATCTATCGAAAATGAGGGGGGGGGGGGTCGGTACGAGCGAACATGTGCTTAAATTGGAAAGGAGGCCGAGGTAAGGACATAGTGTGATTTTTTTTTTTCATTACTGCAACTTGCTTGCATTAGCTGTGTGTCATGCTATTACTTTTACTATAAATATGATCTCATCAAATAGCCAAGCATTGCCTGGCTCCAACCCCCCCCCCCCCCAAAAAAAAAGAAATCGGGGGGGGGGGTCCGTTTTTCGATCTCCGCTCGTAGTTCGCATGTACAGCTGAACTTTATTTGCTGGAATAATGTTTTTATATGACATCTCATGCGGTCTGCACTATAAATATTATTGAAATCGCAAAAGAATAAATTTTCTGACGTTTTAAACGTTGATTTTTAATTTTTTGTCGATACACTAAGATGTCCTTACGAAAATTCATATAAATTCGAAAACGGTACATATGCAGTTTTTAGCACCATAAATTATGAGAATTCAGCCATTTGAAAGAGTCTCATTTCATTTTGTTAACATATCTGTAGAATTGCGGAAATAACAGAAATTTGAAATTAGCGTAATTGAAAATAATTCTTATCAAAAACTTGATTCTGGGGACATCAATAGACCACCTGTAAAATGCAACTATTTGAATAATAATGAAAATATTGAGCTGAAACTTAATAGATAACATCAAAAGATACTAAGGAAGGGTTCTGATGCAAAAGTTTGACTTTCAATTAAAATTTTTGACAGTTTTAGATTACAGATCACAATTAATTTTGAATGTTCGTTGACCACGCAAATAGTTCCTGATTATTTCAATCCCTCGTCTTCTTACATTTAATTTCTACGACTCTTTTTACACTAGATGATTTGTTTTTACGTCAATGAGTCGCAGATGAGTTGAAAAAAAATATTCTAGCATGTTGAATGATACTGCATCATCCTAATCGCGGAATGACAGATGTGTTATGAGGCTCTAGAATTGATAGATTGTAGAACATTAGAGCCTCAGATACCCCCTTTCGGGTTTAAAAAGATATTAAAAGTCTACTAAGCGACAGATTTTTGCATGAATCCATTTCTGAGCTTATTTTGATATTATCTAGCAGATATAAAAGTTTCAAGCAAAATATGGTGGTGCGATTTGAGTATTTAATCGTCATATTAGTACGTTTTACAAAGGAATATATAGGAAAAAATAATTGGGGTCTGATACCTATAAACGCGCGCAGTGATATCACGTGTGTAACTAAATAGAGACCAGACGAGGGGAAAAGGAGAAAATATGATACATGTAGGATGAAAATATCATTTTCATGATACTGCTAGATGCTAATTCGTTGGTTATCAGGGTTGATCTAGCTAAAATGAGGGGGGGGGGGGGGTTCGGTACGAGCGAACATGTGCTTAAATTGGAAAGGAGGCCGAGGTAAGGACATAGTGTGATTTTTTTTTCATTACTGCAACTTGCTTGCATTAGCTGTGTGTCATGCTGTTTCTTTTACTATAAATATGATCTCATCAAATAGCCAAGCATTGCCTGGCTCCAACCCCCCCCCAAAAAAAGAAATCGGGGGGGGGGGGGGTTCCGTTTTTCGATCTCCGCTCGTAGTTCGCATGTACAGCTGAACTTTATTTGCTGGAATAATGTTTTTATATGACATCTCATGCGGTCTGCACTATAAATATTATTGAAATCGCAAAAGAATAAATTTTCTGACGTTTTAAACGTTGATTTTTAATTTTTTGTCGATACACTAAGATGTCCTTACGAAAATTCATATAAATTCGAAAACGGTACATATGCAGTTTTTAGCACCATAAATTATGAGAATTCAGCCATTTGAAAGAGTCTCATTTCATTTTGTTAACATATCTGTAGAATTGCGGAAATAACAGAAATTTGAAATTAGCGTAATTGAAAATAATTCTTATCAAAAACTTGATTCTGGGGACATCAATAGACTACCTGTAAAATGCAACTATTTGAATAATAATGAAAGTATTGAGCTGAAACTTAATAGATAACATCAAAAGATACTAAGGAAGGGTTCTGATGCAAAAGTTTGACTTTCAATTAAAATTTTTGACAGTTTTAGATTACAGATCACAATTAATTTTGAATGTTCGTTGACCACGCAAATAGTTCCTGATTATTTCAATCCCTCGTCTTCTTACATTTAATTTCTACGACTCTTTTTACACTAGATGATTCGTTTTTACGTCAATGAGTCGCAGATGAGTTGAAAAAAAATATTCTAGCATGTTGAATGATACTGCATCATCCTAATCGCGGAATGACAAATGTGTTATGAGGCTCTAGATAGATTGTAGAACATTAGAGCCTCAGATACCCCCTTTCGGGTTTAAAAAGATATTAAAAGTCTACTAAGCGACAGATTTTTGCATGAATCCATTTCTGAGCTTATTTTGATATTATCTAGCAGATATAAAAGTTTCAAGCAAAAAATGGTGGTGCGATTTGAGTATTTAATCGTCATATTAGTACGTTTTACAAAGGAATATATAGGAAAAAATAATTGGGGTCTGATACCTACAACCCTCCCACTTTTCCGATTACCAAGAGGTCTCGAAGAAAGAACAATTGTGGTGTAAAATGTCCTAGTTACTGTAAGATGAACATACAAATAAACATAAAAGAAGTACTTATCTGTTATTCAGTCTCGAAAAGGCAAGGCAAAATTATTAGAATTTCCATTGGAACGGTTGGGAACCTCGGAATGAAATAACATTCCGAAGTGAAACCAGCAGGTGCCCGGGGAGAGTCAGCGTCTCCTTATTGCATGCAACACCCGTCGCAACAGCTCCACGAAAACTTGTCAAATTCGGTGATTGTCTCGATGTACATATTTATGTACATATCATGTATATATGTCTTTTGTTGTGATAAGATGACAGCCATATAATCGCAATCCAGAATGTCACTGATCATTCGGGGACGGAGGATCTGGTATTCTTTTACTATATCCCCGTATCGACCGAATAACTTACTCAAAGATGATTTCATCCGTTGTGAACAAGTAGCTTACTTGCAAGCCGTCTGGCTCTAACGATGAAATCTTTATATTTGGAACATGCCCTGGCGTACTGTATCAACTGAGAAACAAAAACGCCAGAATCTTTGTTTTGATGGTTCAAATGGTCTATGACAGAATATCATCCACCATTCTGGAGAGTGGGACAATATAGTGTATGACGAGTTTGAATGTTGAAAATCAAAGATTAAAATTTAAATGATAATAAGCGTTTTATTACATCATTACATCATTTTGCAACCTCTACTGAATTTCTTTTCTTTTCCTTTTTTTTAATCTTTTTTAGTATCTGTCATTATTCAAAACTCTAGAATAATAATAAAAAATATAACACGATTTTTAAGATAATCAGTGAATTAATAACAAACACAAAACCAAACAGTCAGAGTCCAGACATCACACAGAATAAAAATTTACAAATTCTTGAAAAAAATATGTAACAGAAATTTCACATAAGAATAAAAAAATCGGGAAAATAATCGTAGACAATAACACAGTCCCATAGAAACAAGAAGACCAAATTAATCTAATAGTCTATTAAATCAAAATCATACATAAAAAGAAACTTATTGAAGAAAGTCTAGATTTATTATCTTTAATAGCGGAAATATAGGATTACTTACCACCTCGTCCTTCTTCAGAACACTCTAAATAAAAAATCATGAATATATTATCTGTCAGATCATGTCCTGTTGTTTTACAGTTCAGTAACAAACTTGTTTCACAATTTCATCCCTATGTACCACTTTACATCCCTTACCCACATCATACTCTATATTCAATTTCATCCAATCCTATGTACCACCTTACACCCCTTACCCACATCATACTCTATATTCAATTTCATCCAATCCTATGTACCACCTTACATCCCTTACTCACATCATATTCTATATTCAATTTTATTCATTCCTATGTACCACCTTACATCCCTTACTCACATCATATTGAATCTATATTCAATTTTATCCCATCCTATGTACCATATTCTGTATTCAATTTCATACTATCCTATGTACTACCTTACATCCCTTACTCACATCATATTTTATATTCAATTTCATCCTATCCTTTGTACCACCTTTCATCCCTCACTCACTTCATATCATATATTCAATTTCATCGTATATACAAAAGAAGGGAGGGGATCTCCAACAAAACCCTGTTGCAGCACCAACAGCAAAACACTAAAACAACCGATGCAAAAACACAAAAGACGAGCATAGTATGAGACGGAAAACAGAAATACGACATGTAAACATCAGACACAAAAGACTACACATAAACCAACGAGACCAATGGACAACCGGTGCCGACTTTCGACAGCCATTTGCCACGCAAGTAGCAAATGCTGTGGTTATCCTGGATTATGCGCGTACAACCCTCTCACTTCTCCAATTACCCAGATGTCTCGAAGAACGTACAGTTGTGGTGCAAAACAACCTCATCACTGTAAGATGACATCACACAAACAAGACCGCAAAACGTAGTGGCCCCAGCAACACAGATGAATATGTAAATGGATATAAAAGAGGTCGTGCGTAATACAGTCCGTGCTCTACCGGCTGTAGCGAGCTCATGTATGTAATCACCCGAGTAGTCCGACTAACATTCAGAGAGGACAGGTGGTCGGGGCCCTGTCTTCTCTAAAGAGGTTTGGACAGGGCCCGTCATGGAGTCCCGTCGTCACAGTCAGTCAGAGTGCAAGTCTCAAGGATGCGCTGGTACAAGACTGTAGATTAGTCAAGTACATCATATTGAATCTCTATTCAATTTGATCCTATCCTATGTACCACCTTACATCCCTTACTCACATCATATTGCAACTATATTCAATTTTATCCTATCCTATGTACCATATTCTGTATTCAATTTCACACTATCCTATGTACTTTTCACCTTTCATCCCTTACTCACATCATATTTTATATTCAATTTTATCCTATCCTATAAGCCACCTTTCATCCCTCACTCACTTCATATTCTATACTCAATTTCATCGTATATACAACATCACATTGAATCTCTATTCAATTTTATCATATCCTATGTACCACCTTACATCCCTTACTCACATCATATTGAATCTATATTTAATTTCATCCTATCCTATGTACCACCTTACATCCCTTACTCACATCATATTGAATCTATATTTAATTTCATCCTATCCAATGTACCACATTACCTCCCTTCCTCACATCTTATTCTATATTCAATTTCATCCTATCCTATGTACCACCTTATATCCCTTACTTACATCATATTCTATATCCAATTTCATCCTATCAAATACAATTTAACCTTATGCGTCCAAGATGTTGCACTTTAATCGAATCTTATTGAATTTTTTTCCAGTCATAGCCCATTCAGTCTTATCCCACCTCTGGCAAATTTCTTGCATTCTGAATGGCTGAGAAGAACAGAATATTATGAACATGTTAAATAAGCATCATACAGAGCGCTTAATTTTTTCCCGAAATTAAAACTTAGATTTAGATCAGATTTTCCAATAGTATTATTTAGTATTAATGCAAGAAAAAAATAGATATTCTAGAAAAATTGTATTTTTAAAATAACTATTACACCGGTTCAGTCTTTTCATAAACTTAAAAATCTAAGTAAAACGGAAATAAAAAAAAAACGCCGACTACAAGCTGAACTTGCCTGGATAACGAAACTTCAAATTGCGTACCCCCTTGGTTTAAACGATCAAAGGAGAAGGTCCACTAACCGTGATTTACGGCCCTGTCTTTAGTGACTTTTTAAAAAGATATAATTTTGAATCATTTTTATGTGAATCTATCTATCAACATCGGTATTTGTTAACGGTAAAAAGCTTGCAAAACTTTGCGCTCCATGACGTCATTTATGACGTCAGAAACTAGTGACGGTACGGTAATATCCGTATTTTTCGTTAATTTTCATACATTCTTTGCAGTTTTTCGCTAACAACACAGGCGGGTACGTTCCTAATTTTTATTTTAGATAAACAATTTTGACATATTCTCAATATAAACGAATTTTCATTTACGTACCTACTTGTGCTCTATATGAAAACCTTTAAAATGTTACGATATTTTACTTTTAACCATTTATTTGCAGTAGGGGTCACAGGAGTCGTTTTACCGATCGCTCCGTGTCCTTAAGTAGTTTCGGTGCACAAATTCCTCTTATTTGTTTCTTGGCGGATTTTGACAAGTTTTGTATTGATGAAACCGGGAAACAAAATTTAAGTTTAACGATTAAACGATATATTGGGTAAGATATATCAAAAGTTTGATATCTTTAATTATCTTTGATTATAAGAATTTTTCTCCATTTTTTTAAACTTTCGTACTTTGCAGCGAAAAGTTAATAATTTCAAACAAAATGTCTTCATTTGGAAACTTTGAGTTAATTTTAGTTTCAAGCCTGCTTTGTTCAAAGATGTATCCATTTTACAAAATTGTAATGGACCGAATCCGGAATTTTGTTTACCGTTTTCGTTTCGCTATTATAGAACTGCTGTGCACATTCCGCCCAGGCAAAAACGAACAAGAAAGTCGTACTGTAGTTAGATTTTTCGTAAATAATGAATATACCATGCATATAATCAAGGTACAGATCTTACATTACATTGTTTGAATAATTACTAATCGATATTTTAAGTGACTGACTCTGAATTTGTTTGAAAACAGTTTCGGATAAATTTTGCTAACTTTCGGAGTATGGAAACTCTGTCGTAATATATACCATGTTATTTTCTCGAATATTGTATTCTGTGAATTTGTTGTGTGAAATGTGATTTTCTGTGGTATTCATGTACTTATTATTGTTCATTTTGTTTGTAGTCAATCTATTCCAACTGTTCTGATGGAAATAACGATGGAATCGAATTGTGGATCATTGGTGTATCTTAAGCTGAAACTACATTATTGACTTGATTGTCTGGATCCATGAAAGCAGATATGTCGTCTAAGCCAGATAAAGAAGAAAGGGGCAGGAAACTGAGTGAGAAAGGAATGTCGTACAAATCGGACAGATATTCAGGCATCGTAAGTGCGTTAAAACAGACTGCTATGCACATTCGTAAAATGATGGCAGAAAATGAAACATTAGAGAAGATACGCAAACGATACGCAGGTTGGCTGACAGATTACGAACACTTTCTTGCTTTATATGATGAACTTTTAGCAAATGTAAATGAAAGTGAGAAGGAAGCTTTAGAAAGCGAGCACAGTGATTATGACATTTTCCTCACAAATTTCAAGAAAGAGGTTGAGAACTATTTTTCGTTTCAACAAGTGAAACCTGAACCTACTGAACGTGGTACCAAAAAGTCAACTCGTGGAAGTCAAAGGACTAAATCTCGTCTTTCCACAGTTTGTGATATCTCGTCAAAACTTCTCAAGGAGGAACAGACTAAAGCTGAATTAGAAGCTCGTAAAATAGCGTTAGACAGGAAAAGAGACATAGAAATTGCAAAGCTCCAATTACGTTTTCAAGAAGAAGAGCTAGAACTCGACACTAATATTGCAGTATCTAGTGCGAAATCAAAGGTACTTCAACAATTTGAGCGTTACGAGAATGACTTTTCTGAATCCGACGAAGAAAATCCGAAAGAGCATATTCCTATGCCGACACCGAGAACCACTCTTTTCACGGAAGTCGCATCATTATCAACAATAGAAGAATTAGGGCTTAATCCTCATGCTAAATCCTTTGTGCCGGATTTGAGGCAGAAGCGTGATTTTACCGTGAAAGTCGAGAAAACTGACTCGCATATTCAGAAACCTGAAGTGCCTAATGAGAAAACCGAATCACAAGTCAAGAGGAGTGATACTGTGCCCAAAGACACTGAATCTGCGGCAATTCAATCTGTTGTTCAATACTTACGACGGCCCATTCCTGAAATAAAGAAATTCGGAGGAAACCCGCTGGAATTTCGTCGTTTCTTGCGTCAATTTCATGCAAAGGTTGTTTTGAACACTCATGATGATGACGAGCGCATGAACTACTTGGAGCAGTTAACATATGGAGAAGCTAATAGATGTGTAGCTGGCTTTAGTCACTTATCAGGAGATCGTGCATATAAGGCTGCTATGAAACAATTAGAGGAGAGATACTGTGACAACGAAGTTATCGCGACAGCTTTTATTAAGAAGGCTTTGGACTGGCCTGCTGTCAAAGATGCTAAAAGTTTAGACGAATTCGCCTTATTTCTTGTGGAGTGTCTTAATGCAGCAGAAAGTATGGGAAGCAATTCTGTCCTTGACTATCCTGATAATATAAAGAGACTTATGCAGAAACTGCCCATTTACATGCACGATAGGTGGAGAAATGTTGTTCTCAAAACTAAAGATTCTGAAGCGAAAAAGCGAGTTCATTTCAGTGACTTTGTTACTTTCGCAAAAACAGAAGCAAAGAAATCAAATGATCCAACCTATGGAAGCGCGTCTGTAACAAGTAGCACAAATCGCAACATAGAGAAGAGAGGTCAAGCTGGGAAGATAACTGCGCCAGTAAATATTGCAAATGAAGGCTCTGAGAGCGCAAAGCAGGAAACCGTAGAACAGAAGTGCGTATATTGCGATGGTAGTGGACACTTTATCAGTGACTGCAAAGGATTTCTGAGAATCAGCTTACAGGATCGTTATAATTTTCTGCGCAATAAAGGATTGTGCTATGGATGTCTGAAGAAAGGTCATCTTACTAAGAAGTGCCGTGGACGACATAAGTGTTCGATATGTGGACGCCGTCATCCGACTGCATTACATGATCCTACCAGAGTTCCTGTGACAGCAAGTGCCGAAACAGGGGATTCACACCCGACTGATACGAAATCAGATGCCTCCTTATCTCACAATCCGGATGTCACTGCGACAACGGATATGAGGGCCGGTGAAACTACATGTGCTATGGCTATTATACCTGTTCGAGTAAAGTTGAAAGACAGAAACCATAGTGTTGCGACTTATGCGTTCTTCGATTCAGGCAGTAGCGTATCATTTTGTACAGACAGCTTAATGCGTCAACTAGGTGCTAGTGGCAAGAAACGAGACATTACCCTTAGCACTATGGGTGAAGATTACAAACTATCGTCACATATATTGAAAGGTCTCCAGGTAACTGACTTGGATATGAATGAACTTGTTGACCTTCCTCAAGTTTACACAAAGGATAGGATGCCAGTCGATAAAGGCCACATACCTACGAGAGGAGAAATACATGATTGGCCTCATTTGTCACACATAGATATTCCAAATATTGATGTCGAAGTAGGACTGTTGCTAGGAAGTAATGTGCCTGATGCTTACGCACCGCAAGAAGTTATTACGGGCCCTAGTGGGTCACCACATGCGACTAGAACACGTTTAGGATGGATAATATGGAATGTCCTGAGGAGCTCAAGGGAAGACATGCAAAGTTACACTGTCAACAGGGCAGCTGTTGAGAATCATATCGAAATGGACATGAGATTGGAACAATTGGTAAAGGATTCTATCAATCTTAAATTTCCTGAGAGAGCAAGTGATGACGTTAGGCAAAATTCCGTAGAGGACAACATGTTTCTTAAACAAGTTGAGGAATCTATTTGTCATCAAGATAACGGACATTATTCGATCAAACTACCTTTCCGAGATCCATCTGTGAGGCTACCTAATAACGTTCAGCAAGGAGTTCAAAGACTTGGAAGTCTGAAAAGAAAGTTCCAGAAGAGCGAACGATTTAAGACAGACTATATTAACTTCATGAATAAGCTCTTTGACAAGGGATATGCTGAAATTATTCCGAAGGATCATATTGATAGAAATGATGGGAGAGTGTGGTATCTGCCTCATCATGGCGTTTATCCGGTGAAAAAGCCAGACAAGATAAGAGTTGTGTTCGACTGTTCGGCAACGTATGATGGAATTTCCTTAAACAGTCAGCTATTACAAGGACCGGATCTGACGAACAGCCTTTTAGGTGTGTTACTGAGATTTAGGCAAGAGAGCATTGCTATACAAGGAGATATCGAAGCAATGTTCCATCAGGTAGAAGTGCCGGAAAGTGACAGAGACTGCTTAAGATTTCTTTGGTGGAGAGATGGTAACTTAGACAAAGAACCCGAGCATTGCAGGATGAAAGTTCACTTATTTGGGGCAACGTCATCTCCTAGTTGCTGCAACTTTGCCCTTCAGCAAACCGTCAAAGATCACAAGGACCTATTCTCTCAAGAAGTCACAAACGCTGTGGCTAGAAATATGTACGTCGATAATTGCTTGCTTTCGGTGAACAGTGAACATAAAGCAGAATCTATCATTGATAACTTGTCTATGTTATGTAAGAGGGGAGGATTTCATCTCGAGAAATTTGTCAGTAACAGCAAGGAGGTTTTGAATTCGATACAAGAAGCAGAAAGAGCAGGGGATGTGAAGCAATGGAATCTCAACGGCGGAACGCTTACTGAGAGAGCGCTTGGTGTATATTGGTTCGTAGATGAGGATGTGATAGGATTCAAGATCAGTTTGAAGCAGCAACCGGTGACTAGGAGGGGAATTCTCTCGACCGTCAGTTCAATTTATGATCCGTTAGGAATTGTATCACCATTTGTAATGACAGCTAAGATCTTATTGCAGCAGCTTTGCAAAAGTGGAATCAAATGGGATGATAAAATTACGGGAAAACTGGAGAAAGTTTGGATAGCTTGGTTCTCACAAGCTAAAGAGTTGGAGAGCGTGAAGATACCAAGATGTTATAAACCGAGAGACATGGACCGCATAGTGTCATGCCAATTACATGTATTTGCTGATGCGAGTGAAGTTGCAATGGGTGTCGTCATATACATGCGTTTAACTGATGATAATAGCAAAATACATTGTTCATTCGTATTGGGAAAAGCAAGAGTCACCCCATTGAAGGCAGTCACAATTCCGAGGCTAGAACTGACAGCTTGTACAATGGCAGTAAAATTAAGTAAAGTGATAGCTGATCAGTTAGAGTACAGTATAGATGCGATTCACTTTTGGACGGACAGCATGTCTGTACTTCGGTATATAGCGAATACAAAGACTCGCTTTGAAACATTCGTCGCAAATCGTCTTGCTGTGATTCATGACGCTACAACAGTCAATCAGTGGCACTACGTTCGATCAGAAGACAACCCAGCAGATTGTGCCTCTAGAGGGATACCTACAGTCAGCAAATTTCTTGACTATACTCCGTGGCTAGATGGTCCAGAATTTCTATGGAAACCGGAATCCACATGGATACAACCAGTTGACCCCGGGAACTTAAATCTCGAAGATGACAAGGAGGTTAAATCCAACTTAGCTATGAGTATGACTCTTACTTTATCATCTCCTAAGGGCTTGGAAAGACTCATAGAATATCATTCTGACTGGAAAAGATTGAAAGCATCAGTTGGATGGTTTCTGAAAGCAAAGGACAATCTGAAAAGTCGGACAAGCAAAGGGGAGGAAAATAGGAAAGAGAGATCCAAGAATGTGTCTACAAATATGTGTCTCACCCCGAATATTCTAGAGAGAGCAGAGAGATCTCTGGTTATGTTTGTGCAAAGGCTACACTTTCCAAAGGAACTGGAGGATATTAACACTAAGGGAGTGAAGAAATCATCTCCACTGTGCAAGCTTGATCCGTTCATTCATTACGGAATACTGAGAGTGGGTGGACGTCTTTCTAATAGCGAGATCTCATTTGATGCCAAACACCCTATTATCATTCCGAAGGAGTCGAAAGTTGCGAGGTTGCTAGTCGAAGACGCACACAAATCATCTGGACATATGGGAAAGAATGCCACTTTGAGCATTCTCCGTGAAAGATTCTGGATTGTCGGTGCGAACTCGTATCTGAAATCTATTATATCTAAGTGCACAATATGCAAGAGATACCAGTCTCCTCGAATGACTCAAAAGATGGCCAACTTACCTTCCGAGAGACTGGAACCGGACGAACCACCTTTTACAAGAGTTGGCATGGACTACTTTGGACCGTTCGAGTTAAAAAGGGGACGAAGCTCTGTGAAACGCTACGGTGTCATTTTCACATGTCTCAACTCGCGTGCACTTCATCTGGAGGTCGCATTTTCTCTTGACACCGATTCTTGTATTGATGCAATTTGCAGATTTATTGCGAGGAGAGGAAAGCCAAAATTCATGAGATCTGATAACGGTACGAATCTCATTGGAGCAGAGAGAGAGATGAGGGAATCAATTCAGGAATGGAACACCGATCATATTCAAGGACATATGCGTCAACTTGGAATAGAATGGGCATTCAACCCACCTGCAGCATCCCACTTCGGAGGAGTGTCGGAGAGGCTTATCCGTTCTGTAAGAAAGGTGCTCTACTCCGTGTTACACGAACAGACAAATCGTCTCGATGACGAAGGCCTCATTACATTATTCTGCGAGGTAGAGGCTATATTGAATGGGCGACCATTGACCAGCGTCACAGATGACCCGAATGACATGCGCGCTCTTACTCCGAATCATCTGTTGCTCTTGCGGCCTGGAGAGCATTTCCCGCCAGGAGTCTTCGTTAAGACAGACAACTATGTTCGTCGACGATGGCGTCAAATTCAGTACCTTGCAAATATCTTTTGGACGCGATGGATCAAAGAGTATATGCCACTCCTACAAACTCGGCAAAAGTGGCTTCAGCCTAAGGATAATCCGAAAGTAGGTGACATCGTGCTAATCGTCGACAATGGTCCAAGAAATTCATGGAATCTCGGCAGAATTATCGAAATTCTAAACAAGAAAGATGATGTTGTGCGCGTCGTAAAAGTGAAAACCGGTTCATCTGTGCTTACACGGCCTATTACAAATAAAAGCTGTGCCTTGTGTTAGAATCGGAAATTAATTAAGTCTGAATGTTCAGAGTATATGCTCAGTTTATCATGTTCTGAAGTTTCTATTGTATCTTATCATTCTTATGAACAGTGTTTTTCATGTACAAGTCCATTTTTCGAAGTAGTAAATATGTTCTAGGTAAGAACACATTTAGAGGGCCGGAGTGTAATGGACCGAATCCGGAATTTTGTTTACCGTTTTCGTTTCGCTATTATAGAACTGCTGTGCACATTCCGCCCAGGCAAAAACGAACAAGAAAGTCGTACTTTAGTTAGATTTTTCGTAAATAATGAATATACCATGCATATAATCAAGGTACAGATCTTACATTACATTGTTTGAATAATTACTAATCGATATTTTAAGTGACTGACTCTGAATTTGTTTGAAAACAGTTTCGGGTAAATTTTGCTAACTTTCGGAGTATGGAAACTCTGTCGTACCATGTTATTTTCTCGAATATTGTATTCTGTGAATTTGTTGTGTGAAATGTGATTTTCTGTGGTATTCATGTACTTATTATTGTTCATTTTGTTTGTAGTCAATCTATTCCAACTGTTCTGATGGAAATAAAGATGGAATCGAATTGTGGATCATTGGTGTATCTTAAGCTGAAACTACAAAAATAATTCACACATTATCGAGAATGAGCGAGTTGAATGACGTTCATTTATTGAACTGGATTGTCAAGATTTTAAACACCTCCGTTTACGGAATGAATCCTCCCCATAGGGAATTACGTTTATATCATAAATCAAATGTTGGCCTCTCGGTTTGAACACGCCGTTTACGTTTTTCTTTCCCTCTGATTTTCATTAACGAAAATGAGTATTTGCGTAAAAAGCACAATATTTTGGAGGGGGAGGCAAAACTGTTACCAGTAAAGCATGACAGGTCAGTCTATATACTAGGAAGTATTGTCCAAGAACAGGCATGTTGCTTGTTGTATGTTTGATCCTAAATTTAATTTAAACATATTTTATTTTCCAAACATGAAAATGGGATTGGTCAAAAGTTATACCAACATTATAAACGCCCTCTCCCTGAAGTACGTGATTTTTGAAGTGACCTTGACCTTCATTCGATTCCGAGTTTCATCATGCTATGTCGCAACCGGATTTGTAATAACAATTGTCGCAACCGGACAACTGTCGCAATCGGATTTGTGATAACGACCGGATTTGTAATAAACTAGATTTATTACATATTAGGTTATTACATATCAGGTTACATGTCCCAACCAGATTTGTAATAAAACCCGAAATTGTAATAAACTACGAACATAGTCTAGGTCGCTCGGAAGTTTCTTCTTTCTTTTTCTGGCGTTCGATTCTCTCCGTCTGTCTGTCTCATTTTCATAATGGAGAATACGACAATGCTATACAATTCCGACAAAATTTAAAAGATGTCTGATGTGTATCAAGTTTATTTGTTCTAGCGAAATATATGTATATGAAAGTATGACCTACAGACAGACGGACGCCGTGCAAATCGATATCTTTTTGTCGCTTTTGCGTTTCAGGCGACACGAAAAGAAAAAATCGATGAATAATGCTTGACCATTACACAATAATGTTACATTGTTGATTGTTTTTTCAGCATATTATTTTGTAAACTTCTTTATTTTGATTTTATTTCGATGATTTCACAGGTGTGTAAGGAAAACAAATGAAAATAAACGAATCATGGGATTAATCTTCCTTGTACCAAGTCGAATGCTGGATGGAAAGAGGGTTTTCTCGATCAACACGGGGTTACTTGTTTTATTTCATTTCTTTTCATTTTTGATATTATTTATTTATTCATTTATCTATTTATCTATTTATTTATTTATTTATTTATTTATTTATTTATTTATTTATTTATTTACTTATTTATTTATTTATTTATTTATTTGGTTTATTTTCAAGCTCCTGTTAAACTTATTTCCTGTTTGCTTTCGTAGAGAATATATCCATGAAGATATGAAATTCAGAATTTAATAGTGAAAAGTGAAGACAGTTAAAGGTCATAAAAAATAAAGGATATATACATGTACTTTCCGATCGCAGAGTTACTTCGGTAACCAACAACAAAAAGACGAAATTCAAACAAATACGTATGCTTGTCACTGACAAATATTATTATTGTTCATACCGACACTTTAATTAAGCATAAACATCCCATGTTATCGATAAAAACAATAAAGAATAATAAATTCTACAGATTTGTGAAGACGGAGATTTCACGGGCGTAGCCAGGCGTACATTTGTACGCAAAAACGTTCACATTTTTATCGCAAAAGAAAGAAGAGAAAGAGATAAGTAGACCCCGCCATTTCCCCAAAATGGGGGGTCTACATAAAGGATATAATAAATGATATCAGTGATTTAGTCCAAAAACACTCAATAATGATCGTTTTGACTTTTTATTAGTTTTCTCAGGCGTAGAAATTCGCGCTAACAATGTGCGCATGGTCGATTTGGGACAGATGATGTCCCTAGTTTCATTATTTTTAATTTAAAAAAGAATACAGCATTAATTTATGTACATATCGGCATATCGGATATTTCATTTATCTTAGATACGTTTCGTGCTCTTGATCCCTTTTAAATGCGGCTCAAATACGCTCAATAACACCTAATTTGCTTCACTTTCTCAAAATTTTCTCTGACCGATCCCCTATCCCCCAACAATGAAAGAGGGAAACTTACTTCCATATTGTCCCTTACTTTGACTTTACAAGTCATTCTCATAAAAAAGAATGTGTCCATTGTATTTGAGGCTCTGGGTCCGCTCCTGTCGTTGGCGACTAGGCGTCGACATCGAAAACATCCTAGCTACATTTACGTCCATGTCAGATAATATTCAAGGATTTTCCCCCCATTTGGGGCCGTTATTCGGCCCCATTCCCGATGAAAAATAGTACCCTTTTTCGCCAAATGTGGCTCTAAAATTTCCAAATCACATATAGATGGAATTATCACTGAAATCAGTGAAATTTACTGGTTCAAAAGTAGCAAACTGACTGTTAATTTGATATAGAGTTGTAAGTGTTGTAAGGAATTAATTCATATCTAAAACGAAAAAGATGTATAAAGAATAGTTCTTATGTGATGGATCTCAATCCCTCTCTCTCAACTTCCTGTGAAGCCCTCTCGGCGAAAAAAATACAAACAAAAAAACCCCCAAAAAACAAAAGCAAAAAAATGACGATCACAGTCGCTTACAGCTTGCCCTTTCTCCCCCATTTTTTTAATAATTTGGTTACGCGAATGCGTAATGAACCTTACCCTCTCCTTTGTCCTAAATAGCATTGTTTTGAATTTTTCAGATAATTATTGCGTTTTTAAATATTGTAAGAGCAGTCTATACAAAAACACGATGATATAAGTTCTCGTCCGGACTCTCAATCCTTCTGCATCGTGTTGCAATTCATCCCAATAAAAAGTTGTATGTGCATCCGGCATTTGAATTTCTGGATCCGCCCCTGAATCTGATTTGGACATGTAACCTGACCTCATTAAAGTCAGAGAAAATTCTAACTTGCTTATTCTGAAAAGCATATAATGACAGCCCCCTTCATAAGCTGGAAGCTGGCGAAAAGTTACCACCTATACTGTGAGAAAAGCCGTCGCCTACTTTCTGTTGTAAAGGTATAAAACATGTCAAAATCAAGAATTTTCTTTTTCTATGTATCTTCCTTCAGAGTATCCACCTACTTTAAAATTTATTGAGATCCCTGCCCCTTCCCCTACAAATAAGTGCATGTGTCAAATGTGTATATATGTAACCGCTTTCCATAAGAATCTACAATTCAAACGCGACGTCATTTGAGAGCGAAGATACAGTTTCATTGCGATTCAGATGCTTCTGATATATCTCGGAGATCTTTTCCCGATTTATTTAACACTGAAATCCAAATATATTCTTTAGAAACATTAAATGTATCAACTTTATCCTCTGAATTAATTTGACTGCAACAAAAATAGAACAGTTATACTTTTAGTGTAGAGTTTTAGTTGTAAATTGTCATTTTACGTCATGGTGAAAGAAAGCGCATTTTGGCGTTTCACAATGCCAACTTCGCCGGGTCATGAAACGCTTACCCTTTGTCAGATTTTCATAATGCTTACATTTTTAGAAACTAGAAATGTTGTATTATATATACGTAAATTTTCTTCAAAAACGGCAAGAGGGCCGAATTTGATGGTTAGTGGCCCTTCTCCTTTATGGACAAGGAAACATTTCCTCGACGTCAACTAATATTAATGTATTTTCAATCCGCCTAAACAATAAACGGAAGTACAGGTCTCACGGAAGACGACGAAACCGAAAACTCAGAATGACATCTAGATTACACCGTACCCTCAATGATCTTCTCATTATTGCACGCAACGGCGGCACACATGAACTGCTTCACGCTCTCTCATCAGTTCCAGCAGTTCAATTGAAATCTATCTTGGATGAAACACTGGTTGCATTCTTAAGAAATACTGATTTATTCAGATTAAATATCATTGTTGCATTCGCACAGAATAAATTTAAAAACATCCAGCCTAAAATCTGAGTCATAAAAATTCCATTTTTTAACAAAGATTTCGATCTTCTTAACATCTCTGACTAATATTTTTCGGGATCATCGTGTACAAAGTACTATTCTTCAATTTTTTGAGAATTTACAACCTCCTCTTATTTGTTACAAGTATAAGAAACCTATTAGAAATTTCGTATTCAACTACAATAAAGTAACATCAGATCCTAAAATACTCGAATCAAGTCCTGCTTCTTGAGAATGTGCAACGCCTGAATACCTATATAAATCAGCTGGTCATATTTTTACAGGTGAATTTTCAATTATCCAGGACAGACAGCTCCGTGGTCTTCGAAAAAGGACCTAAGTATAGAATCCCATCCAAGATAGATTTTATCAAATGTCGCAAAGTACTAAAGGAAGCCTTAGATAACTATACCAAACGATGGTGTAAATCGGAAGGAGTCGAATCGCATTCTCTGAATGACTGGAAAAACCTCATTTTTGACATTACTGACAATCGAATAGACAACTTCCACAAAAATCCTCATCTTTTTGAAAATCCAAGTTCTAGATCTGAAAGATATTTCAAATCCAAATTACGTAATTTACATGAAAAATTTGTCTTCGCTCCTGCAGATAAAGAAGCCAACAACACCATAATCATAAGAAAACGTTACTATATATCTAAAACACTTTCGGAACTTTCGTCTACAAATACTAATATCAAAAGCAATGAAAGTGTACCAAATATTTTGAGCAAACATAACATTGAAATTTCTTCATTCAACATCCTATTTCTAAATTGGATCTTCCTACTATATACTGCATACCGAAACTGCACAAACCCCTTAAAAATTAAGATACATTGCTAATTCTAGCAACTGCTCAACTACATGTTTGTCTAGAAATCTGACGTCAGCCCTCACGGCGGTGAAGGAACATGTCGCAAAATATTGCGAAACTGTTCTGAACAGGAATGATGTAGATTTATTTTGGTCTATTAATAAATAATTCAGGGGATGTGATTGACAAAATGAAATCTAGGAATCTTCAAGCCAATACGATTTCTTCATACGACTTTTCAAATTTGTACACCACGCTTCCTTACGACAAGATTAATGATCAATTGTCCAAACTCATAAAATGGTGCTATAATCATGATAATCGAGAGGGACAAACCTTTATTTGTACATCTGAATCAAAGGGTTTCTTTTCCGCTACAGAATACAAATCATACAAATCATGGACATGTAGCGACCTGTGTAGTGCCTTGTCCTTTCTCTTAGACAATATTTATGTAAGATGTGGTGAAAATCTCTACAAGCAGGTTGTAGGGATTCCTATGGGTACAAATTGTGCGCCTCTTGTTGCAGATTTATCTTTATACACATATGAAAAAAGAATTTATTCAACATCTTCAAAAGCAAAGAAAACATGATGATGTGAAATGCTTCATTGGTACTTCTAGGTACCTGGATGATTTTCTTACTATCGATAATCCTGTTTTTGAAAAGTATAAAGATGTTATTTATCCACAAGAATTGACTCTAAACAAGGCAAACGTTACAGACACAGAAACACCATTTTTGGACCTAAATATCAAAATTGTCAATGGAGAAATTCATACAAGTGTGTATGACAAACGAGATGATATTGGATTCAACATAGTAAATTTCCCCTGGCTTGAAGGTGATGTCCCTAGATTACCGTCATACGGTATCTACATTTCACAGCTCATCCGGTATGCTAGAGAATGTACTGATGTTTTGGATTTTCATAGTAGAAATTTACAAATTACAAATAAACTTTTAGGTCAAGGTTTTCGCTTTCACAAACAGGTAAAGACTTTCTGGAAATTTTACCAAAAATTATGATAAACTTCTTTTGAAATTTGGACCCATAAAAGCAACAGCGAATATTATTTAGGTATTTCACAACCTGTATTTAATGGTGACATAATTAATAAAATAAGAAGGATCAAAGGTAGACAGCATAGCCATCTAAATTGCTTCAGAGTCATCAAACGCCTATCATACCGTTGATATGATCCTAATGTCACCAGACGGACACTAAGCTTGGTACTTGACCAATCTGCAGTCTTGTACCGGCGCATTCTTAAGACTTGCACTCTGACTGACTGTGACGACGGGACATAATTAAGAAAATCATAAGGATTTACAACAGCCTATTTCGCTTACATACCAGGTTTAAAAACTTTTCGAATAAGTTGAAGGGTTATGAAAACCCATTCTTGTTAATCAAATCATTGCTATGTTAAACGTCTTTAAATTCAATAGCATCATTTAAGACCAGATAAATTTACAGCGTGGACCAGACATGCACGTTTCGGGTACTTTACCCTCGTCAGTGATCATCAGTCTAAACAATGACATATAGCCAAAACGTGTGAAATTATTATGTCTAAAAATGTTCCGAAAGGTATAGCAGAATGGATGGGATATGATGCAACAGGACCCACGTTTTAGGAGTTTTATGTATCTTTTCATTTTTGTTTTTATAGGTTTCCATTTATTTTGCTATCGTATATATATATTCCGTTTAAAGAAGTACAACGACGTCCAGTTTCTTCTAAATAACTACCACTACATGTACACAGCCACTTTGTACACTACTACATGTACACAGCCACCAATCGTGCCTCGCATGATATTCATATGAAATAAGCATCATGTGAATTTCACATGAAAGTTCATTTGAAATTCATGAAAATTTCACATAAAATCTATGTGAAAAAATATTTATGTTAAATGCACATTAATTTACTTTATATGAATTTCACGTGAAGTTTTCTATGTGTTGTTCCTGCGAAATTGAATTTAAAGAAGATCCTGATGATAAAATCAACAGCACTAATGTTAGAAGGTTCACATAAATTTCATGTCAAAAATGTTATGTAAATTTCATGTATTTGCTCGTTTAACATTAAGTTATTCATATGAATTCCATGTGAAGCACAATTGGATGCGTATGCTTACTATTAGATATGATTCCTTCATCGTTATCAAACGAACAGTCCCTAATTCCATCGTACAAAATATCTGCTGGTCTACATTCATTTGAACATGGAAATTCGTTCCATTTGCAATCCATTGCCTGTAAAAGATCATTGTCATAATCATACATAATCAGGTATTGTTTGCTCGCTTAATATTAATTTCATGTGAACTTTTATTCAAATGTCATAAAAATTTCATATGAATTCCATGTGAAGCACAATTAGATGCCTATGCTTACTATTATTTATGATTCCCTCATCGACATCGAAAACAGTCCCTAATTCCATCGTACAAAACATCTGTTACATGTAATAATCCATTATCTAAACTCATTAAATAGTGTTACGATCGAGAGCGGAAAACGTACATTTGTACATCTAAATCAAAGGGTTTCTTTTCCTCGACAGACTACAAATCATACAAATCATGGACATGTAGTGACCTGTGTAATGCGTTGTCCTTCCTCTTGGACAATATTTATGTTCGATTTGGTGAGGATCTATACAAGCAAGTTGTAGGGATTCCTATATGTACTAACTTAGCGCCTCTTGTTGCAGATTTATTTTCATACCCTTACGAAAAGGAATTTATCCAAAATCTTCAAAAGCAATGAAATTTTGATGATCTGAAATGTTTCAATAATTCATCTAGGTATCTGGACGATATTCTTACTATTGCCAATTTTTTGCTTTTGAATTTTATACGAATGGAATATATTCACAAGAAGTAAAACCGTTACAAATACAGAAACACCATTTTGGACCTAAATATCAGAATTGAAACGGAAAGATTCATACGAGTGTATATGACAAAAGAGATGATTTTGGATTCAACATAGTAAATTTCCCCTGGCTTGACGGTGATGTTCCAAGACTACTGTCATATTGTATTACATATAACATCTCAGCCAGTAGTCTAGAGCACGTATTAATATTTCTAAATTTTCATTTTCACAGTATTTACAAATTACCGAGAAACTTTTAGGTCAAGGTTTCCGCTTTCTTGAAATCTTACAATAATTACATTCAACTTTTTTGTAAAATTCTGATTTATACACGCAACAGAGTACATTTGTTTGGGTATCACACATCCTGCTTTTTATGGTGATAAATGTATGATAAACAACATTATAAGGATCAAAGGTAGACAGTATATCCATCGAAATGCGTCAGAATCATCAAGCGCCTTTTATACCGCGGATATGATCCCAATGTCACCAGACGGACACTAGGCTTGGTACTTGAACAATCTACAGTTTTGTAACAGCACATTCGTAAGACTTGCACTCTGACTTACTGTGACGACGGGACTCCATGACTGGCCCTGTCCAAACCTCTTAACAGAAGAAAGGAGGGGATTTCAAATAAGACTCGGCTGCAGCACCAACAGCAACACACCAAACAACCCAAGTGAAAACACAGAGAACACAAACACAACAAGAGACAAGGAACAACAAACGAGATATCAAACATCAAGCATACAAGACAACACATAAACCATAAAGACCAATGGGCAATCGGTGCCGACTTAGGACGGCCATTAGCCACTTTAGTAACAGAGGTCTCGAAGAATGCAAGATTGTGGTATAAATCAACCTCCACATTGTCAGATAACCAAACACAAACAAGAGCGCAAGACGCAGGAGCCCGAGCACCTGTCCTCTCTGATTGTCAGTCGGACTCTTCGGGTGATAACATACATGAGCTCGTTACATCCGGCAGAGTACAGACTGTATAACGTACGCCCTCTTTTTATATCCATTTATATATTCATCTGCGTTGCTTAGGCTCCTGTGTTTTGCGGTCTTGTTTGAGTGTGGTCATCTAACAGTGAGGAGGTAGTTTTACACCTGAATTGTACGTTCGTCGAGACCTCTGGGTAATTGAAGAAGTGAGCGGGTTGTGCGCATGTAATCCAAGATAACCTCACCATTTGCTACGTGTGCGGCAAATGGCCGTCCAAAGTCGGCACCGATTACCCATTCGTCTCGTTGTTTATGTGTATTCTTTTGTGTTTGATGTTTATATGTCTATTTTTCGTCTCTGAGTATGCTCGTATTTGTGTTTTCGCTTCGGGTGTTTTGGTGTTTTGGTGTTGGTGCTGCAACATGGTCTTGTTGGAGATATCCTCCCTTCCTGTAACATTTTGTGAAATTCTGTGCGGCTATTGCATAGAAGAAGTCGAAAATGCGTCAGCCAATCAGAGCTCCCGGCAGCCATATCTATTGGCCGATCGGCACGAAAAACACAAACGTAGTACATGACATAAGGTATTTGCTTGCTGTAAAGTTTCGTGAAATTCTGTGCAGTGAATGCAAAGGAGAACTTGAAAAAATGTCTGCAAATTAGAGCCCTTGGTGGCCATAATTGTTGAACGAAAGATCCGCACAAAAAATCATGAACTTAGTAGAGAACCTTGAGTATTGGCTTCCTTTAAAAGAAGGAGAGGATGGTCTCCAACCAGACCCAGTTGCAGTACCAACAGCAAAACACCCGACACGAAAACACAAAGGCGATCCCAGCAAGAGACAAAAAAGAGACATACGACACAGAAACACCCAACACAAAAGACCACACATAAACTAACAAGACCAACGGGTAACCGGTGTCAACATAGGACGGTCGTTTGCTATGCAAGCAGCAAATTGTATGGTTGTCCGGATTTCTTGCGAACAACCCTATTACTTTTCCGATTACTAAAAATTTTCGAAGTACGTAAAATGGTAGCTAAAAAGTCAGATAATTTGTAAAAATGCTAAACTAGATTAATTTTTTCCGAAACTTCAATTTGATCTTACGCCAATTGATATCAAGTCATTTTCCAAGGCTTCCGATGAAATAACGGAAATCATGACCTCGAACAGATGAACGGACGGATGGTCGAACAGTGCCATTACATAATATGTTCCGTCTTAAAGGACTAACTCAAATACTCACATTTTCGACCCCTTTTTTTATTCAGAGTAAAAAACGACAGTGTTTATGACGAATGAGTAAAACCAAATGTTTCCTTCTTTTGAAGTTTATTGCAAATCAAATTGGATCTACTATCCGAAAAAAAGGATAAAGTGCATTGAAATTGATATTTTCTTCAAGAAGGTGAGAGTTCGAACAATTATGTATTATTTCAATGAACGCTATAGAAGCAAACGATGTATTTTACTAAGCTATCATAAATTGTCGATTTAACACTGTATAAAGTCAAAGGCTCGGGCATAATCTGTGCATATGTATTATTTCAATGAACGCTAGAGAAGCAAACGATGTATTTTACTAAGCTATCATACATTGTCGATTTAACACTGTATAAAGTCAAAGGCTCGGGCATAATCTGTGCATTTAAGTGTTTGGTTTTTATCTGTGAAAATGAAAATGTTTACTTCAAATGAAAACAATTAGATTCGTATACACTTACCACAAGTAAGCTTGAACCGGGCAAGTATGGTTCACATTTTGCTATTGATAGGATTACTTCGTATTCACTGTTTCCGTATATCCACAAAGGTAAGGCTACCTGTTGAAAAAGTACAAAATACAATAAAACTTTAAAAAAATCAATCATTATTTCGACTGCCCATTAAACATGTTTTATCAAATTATTACAATAAACATTACAATCAACAACAAATTTGAGTAGATTGAAATATTTCTTCCTGAGGGAAGGGATGATGCAAATAAAAACACAACAACTCAAATACACATATTTTCGGCCCCTGAGTTTTGCAATGAACGCAAGAGATGGTGATTGGATAATGAATTTTACTATGAATTATTATAGATCGTCGTTTTTACACTTGATAAAGGCTAAGGGGTAGAAAATTTGTATATTTGAGTGTTTGTGTTGTTATTTGTAACATATTTGAGATTATATTGTTTTTCAGAAACTTATCATTTCATCCAAAACATCCTCGAAGTGAAAGGAGGGTAACAACCTTGCAACATACCTTCAATGCTATTATGGACATTCATTACTGAAACGACCTGACAGGAAAGGAGCCTGGGTCCTATAGCATCATATCCCAGCCATCTTGCTACGTCTTTCGGTATATTTATGACATAATTTTAACAGATTTTGGCTATATTACATTGTTAAAATTTAAAAAAAAAATTAACTTTATTTATTTAACAACGTTAAATAAACAAACAAGTTACACAATGTCTCACGTTGGCTCAGATGTTGGCGTGACGGTGTCCAAGGAGCATTGTTTAGATTGTGGATCACTGACGAGGGTTGAGTACCCGAAACGTGCATATCTGCTTAAAGAAATGATACTAATGAATTTGAAGACATCTGTACCATTTGGTGAGTGTCACTGCTGGTAGACCAGGAGTCCCCGGGGGCACATGTAGCCAAGTTCGATCAATTTCAATTTGTCGTTTCTTCAAACGCATTTGAAAATATCTGATTACAAAATTTTCTTAAATTTCTAAAACCTGGGTCCTGTAGCATCATATCCCAGCCATCTTGCTACGTCTATCGGTATATTTAGGACATAATTTTCACAGATTTAGGCTATATTACATTGTTTAGATTGAGGATCACTGACGAGGGTTAAATACCCGAAACGTGCATGTCTGGTCCATGCTGTAAATTTATCTGCCTTTAAATGATGCTTATGAATTTGAAGACGTTATACATTTCAAATCCTTTACAATAATATATTATATCTTCAGGCAACGTGAAAGTCTGCAATATATGAATTATTGTTTATTCTAGACATATAATCAAGCTTTTAGCTTCCTATTTTTTTTTGGTCATACTTACATAGATAATAAGACTTGGATCATATATGTAACACATCGATGTGACAATTTGATATGTTTTAACTTAAATAACTAGGCTGGGTCGCTTTAACACCTGTCCGATGGACTGGACTCTGAAAATTACTCCTTGGATAGGGTAGTCCCTCGTGCTTCTATGAACTTCAAGCTGTGTTATTGTCTCCATCTGTTTTTCTTATTCTTGTTTCTTTTCTCGTGAGAGAGTTCTGTTTATTCACACATGTTTTTCAAGAATTTGTATTCTGATTTCATCTCCTTTCTTGAATCAAGTAGTTCAAATGTTAAACGTCTTCAAATTTATCAACATCATTTAAAGCAGATGAATTTACAGCATGGTCCAGACATATTTTTAAGGATGCATTACTTTCATCTCTTGAATTTCGAGAAGTTTGAGATATTATCATAAATATGCGTTTCTATCTTCTTGGCTCAAAATTTCGCTGACTCTTTCCTAATGTGACTAGAAAGATAATGAATTTAAGAAGGTTCACCGATAATAATACTAATTCTAATAATACTATGTGTACTGTAAGTACATTCACATCACTTCAGCTTTTTAATATACACTATAAAAGGTGAAATAAAGGAGAAAAATGGTTCCTGCCAGTTTTTCTGTCAGCATTATTTTAATGATTGTAATTAAAGTTGCTATCATCGGTTTAACGCCAGTGATCCATGGGAATATTGTATACGTAGGGATATGTTTGTGACCGACTTAAATCGTCATTGAGGAACTGCTACGGTCGATATGGGGAACTCGTCATACGCTATGATGTCCCACTCTCCAGAATGGTGGATGATATTTTGTCATAGACCATTTGAACCATCCAACCAAAGATTGTACTCTATGTCTTCCGAAAAGGAAGTTACCGGATGTGACAGTTCTACCGAATTGAAGCGACGGGTGTTGCATACAAGCAGGAGATGCTTACTCTTCCTGGGCACCATATCGGGAGTTCGCTTCTTTTCATATGGTGGAGGTTTTTGTTTGTTTGCTTTGGTTCCTGTTTTGTCCTGATTTTGTATGCCTTCGGTTTCTGATTTTCTGAATTATCAATTTTGTGCTGTATACAGGGATATGGTCATTATCAATATTTGTCATCTCTATGAACAAGATTATCACGAACCACCGAATTGAGGTAGGACCAGGTTATTTATTATTACGGGCAGGTTCAAGGTTTTTTATCATTGTTAAACATATTCAATTCAAGAACGTTGAATTTTTCGATATTTGAACTCATGACAAAATGATCGAAAGGTTATGATATAATGACTTCAGTCATGTTACGTAGTCCTAAAATCACTATTGGTTGGAGTAACGCCTCCACTCAAATATTTAACGTCTTCAAAGGCAATAGCATCATTTAAGAACAGTTTAATTTGGGTATTTAGATTAAAACTTTATCTAATTTACAACGTTTAACAAACAAGTTACACAATTGACCAGACATGTACGTTTCGAGTACTTCACCCTCGTAAGTGATCCTCGATCTAACAACATAAAAAAGCAAAAGACTTCTAGAATTATTGTGTCCAAAACTGTACCGAAAAATTTAGCAGGATGGATTGGATATGATGCTGCAGGCCCCACTATATAATATAAAAGATTTAAAGTTCTTACAATAAATTTTTGTATCAACATTATGCAAGCATTGCAAAAATTGATAAGTTCTAGGACAGCAAGACTTTAAAAAGATCCTACAGTTAATTTTCCTCAGAATTATAATGTTAAGAATTGAAATATTTTTATAGTTTATAAATCTTTTACCGTCAATTTTGAAGCTACAAAGATACTTATATACCCCTTGAAAGCTCCAAAATGGGCCGTAAACGTGACGTTTTAGGGATATAGTCCCGGATCTCCTTAATATTCATTTTGGAACGATTTTCAAATAAATGTCTAAGATAATACTTTACCCTGCTTGATAATACCGAGGTGATAATCCGACAATCTGTGCAGCTACCTTTTGACCGTAGTCCGTCGAAGGTCCACAGAATGTTGTCTGTGGTCTTTATTGAGAAGTTAACCATGTAGTTCACAGAATCATATACACTAATTGGGCTGGCGATACCAGTTACACTTGGTCCATTTCCCCTTACATTGATCATGAGTCCTTCCTCTTTAATAGAAATAGACATCAGGAGTACACAGATTCCATGGCTACATCAAGGCCTCAATCTTCCAGCTCTTCATTCATTCTATTTTCTAATGTTCAAGTGATATCGCTTCAAAGTAAAAGGTTGGGATCTCCAACAACACCCGCTTCCAGCATACACAACAAAACACCAAAAAGCACCCCATGCAAAACACAGAGCGTACAAGGTAAACCAAATAACATCAAAGAGATACCAGATACAAAAGACCACGCAGAAACAAACGAGACCAATGTGAGTGACATTTACAAGATATTTATAAAAAGAGGTAATTGACACTTCCGAACGCGGGAAAACTTTAAGAAATTCAAATTACGTCACAATGCAATTTCGATGTTTGACCGAAGTTCGAAGCTTGTTTGTCCGAAGTAAAAGCATTTTGACGTCACAAAATTTTGCATTTTTCCCGCAATCGGAACGGTCAATTGACTTACCTTCTGAAATCCAATGTCTCAATCTAGTACTCGATCGGATATTCCATCCACATAATGATATTGTAAAGTCACATGTCAATCGATTTGAAAGTGATCCAATGCCTATGCGGTAAAGATAAAAAAATAAAACGAACTCTTCGTGAAATATTCCAAACATGTTGATGATAGAGATTTAGCATGATATTCAAGTAGGAAAAGAAAGCTATCAATTTTCATAATTTCCGTTCATTGAATAGAACTTCTTGATTTTAACGAGTGTTTGCCTTTATAGATGACAGAGGAAAGAACAAATATTTTCAAAACATTTTACCACAAAATAGATTTTTAAATAATTTTTCTCTTCTTTTTGAATCATTAGTAAATTTCAAATTACCTACAAACCTAAGTACCATAACTCCGTAACGGCATATCGGATGAACCGAAAAGGCGATCTCCTCTCAACAGTTTTATCAACATCCGTTGGTGCATATTCAAGTTATTACGTTACGTAAGCGGACGGACAGAAGGACATCGCCATACCATAATCCGTCTGTCAAATTAGGGTCGTATAACAACAGACCCTAAAGAGGGAGATATCGAGCATAATGTTTTGTAAAAAAAATCATTCGGGAAAATGAGCAAGTCTTGATTTTGAGGGCTATCAGTGGTATCGACCACTCCTTACATTGCGGTATTTTTTAATCATGTCAATTTGTAATTATGGAAATTCTTTGATGTTGATGTCCTTTTTAATAGCAAACCTTATATGCATATTCAATTCCAAATAATCATCTTTTCGATGTATTCTCACTTCTTTGAATATCAGACGTCATTGCCTATTTTCATCCTCTGCTAATTAAAGATAGAATAACCGAGATACCCGGGCATCGGACTTACATAGAATTTGAAAAGGAAGACATTATATAGTGTTTACTATCATTACGTTTGTTAAACTTCTTCAAAATCAACAGCATCATTTAAGAACATATTAATTTGCAGCATGGAGCAGACATATACGTTTCAGTAGTTACATTTACGTCAGCTGTATTTCTCTTTTTTTTTTTTTTTTGACTTTCAAATTCATTACCAAAGTCGAGATTCTTATTGAAAAAAGAACCCGTATCGAACTTACCACAGAATGGGATGTGACAATAATGTTTTGAATCCCCGACGCTGCACATAATTCCATATCCAGGATAGGGAAGACATGGTGAATCTGTACAAACCTGTCCATTCTCTGTGATAGATCGACGTAGACTGCCGTTATAATATTGACCATATATGTCGTGTCTTTGAAGACATTGCAAATCCGTAATATTCCGCGTTCCTGAAAAAATAGGATTCTTAAAAAAAGTATAATTCAATTGCGTGATTTGTAAAATGAATTGGTCAGGTCCATAGTATAAGTGGTGGGTGTTAAAGAAAAAAAATGATATTTAGGAACATGTTTTATTGTTACAGTGTTAACGTCTACAAATTCATTTAAGAACAGATAGATTTGTAGCATAGATCAGACAAGAGCGTTTCGGGTTAGTGATCCTCCATATGGCAAAAAAGTATGAAATCTATTATGTATCAAATGTATCGAAAAACATAGCTGGATGGGTGAGATATGATCATACAGGACCCTTGTTTTAAAAATTCAAAGACATTTGGATAACAGAGATTTCTGAGTTCGGTTAAGACACGATCAACAGTAGTTTATTTGATCTTGGCCCTCGGGAAGAAGTACCCATCCGTTATTAAGTCGCCAAACTTGTGAAGGCAAAACGTTAAGAATTTCCTGGAACGGCTGTGAACCTCGGATTACACACAAAAACTATAGTCAAATTCTTTTAAAATTCGGATCTATACACGCAACAGAGTACAGAGAGGTGTTCAAGATACGAGAGCGCTCGTCTTTACAAAAAGTACGATCGCACATAGTAACTGAACGCTGGCGAGTGCTCGCCTCGTCATCTAAGCAAAACAATATGTCAAACTCGAGTGACCGTCAAAAATTGAAAATTCAAAATATAAATTAGATGAAAATTTCAAAACAAAATACTCTCGAAACACTCAATCAAATATCTAAGTTGCATTAAATTTTTTTAAAAATATGAAAAATAATTTAGAGACAGTGTCAGGTTCTTTTTTCATTGCTACCTTTCTATACATCGTCTTGAGATGTATTTTTTGCAGTATTTTCATCAATCAGATCAAGACTTTACTTTACTGACATACTTGAATCGTGTCCTGCTTCTTGAGAATGTGCAACTTCTAAATATCTCTACAAACCAGCTGGCCATGTTGTTACAGGTGACTTTTCAATTATCCAAGACAGACAGCTCCGTGGTCTTCTTAAAAAAGGACCTAAGTATAGAATCCCATCCAAGATAGATTTTGTCAAATGCCGTGAAGTGCTTACGGAAGCCTTGGATAATTATACGAAAAGATGGTGTAAATCAGAAGGAGTCGAACCGCATGCTCTGAATGACTGGAAAAACCTCATTTTAGATATAACGGATATTCGAATAGATAACTTCCATAAAAACCCTCATCTTTTTCAAAATCCACGTTCAAAATCAGAAAGATATTTCAAATCCAAACTAAGTAAATTACATGAAAAATATGTCTTTGCACCAGCTGATAAAGCAGCCAACAACACCATTATCATTTGAAAACGTTACTACATATCAACTTTGATTTCGGAACTTTCGTCTACTAATACATATATCAAAAGCAATGAAAGTGCATCTAACATTTTAGGCAAGCATAACAGTGACCTGTCTTCATTCAATATCTCTATTTCTAAATTGGATCTCCCAACACTATATTGCATACCGAAACTGCACAAGTCTCCTTACAAATTTCGATTTATTGCTAATTCTAGTAACTGCTCCACTACAATTTTGTCTAGAAATCTGACGTCAGCACTTACTGCTAGTAAAGAACACATAACTAGATATTGTGAAACGGTTCTAAACAGGAACGATGTAAATTTATTTTGGTCTATTAAGAATTCAGGGGATGTGATTGAAAAAATGAAATCTGGAAATTTCCAAGCCAATACGACTTCTCTAATATGTACACCACACTTCCTCATGACAAAATTAATGATCGATTATCTAATCTCATTAAATGGTGTTTTGATCGAGAGCGAAAAACTTACATTTGTACATCTGAATCGAAGGGTTTCTTTTCCTCGACAGACTACAAATCATACAAATCATGGACATGTAGTGACCTGTGTAATGCCTTGTCCTTCCTCTTGGACAATATTTATGTTAGATTTGGTGAGGATCTATACAAGCAGGTTGTAGGAATTCCTATGGGTACTAACTGTGCGCCTCTTGTTGCAGATTTATTTTTATACACTTATGAAAAAGAATTTATCCAAAATCTTCAAAAGCAAAGAAAATTTGATGAGCTGAAATGTTTCAATAATACTTCTAGGTATCTGGATGATATTCTAACCATTGACAATCCTGCTTTTGAATTATATAAGAATGAAATTTATCCACAAGAATTAACCCTTAACAAGGCAAACCTTTCAAATACAGAAACACCCTTTTTGGACCTTAATATCAAAATTGTAAACGGAAAGATTCATACAAGTGTATATGACAAAAGGGATGATTTTGGATTCAACATAGTAAATTTCCCTTGGCTTGACGGTGATGTTCCAAGATTACCGTCATACGGCATTTACATATCACAGCTCATCTGGTACGCTAGAGCATGTACTGATATTTTGGATTTTCACAGTAGAAATTTACAAATTACCAAAAAACTTTTAGGTCAAGGTTTCCGCTTTCATAAACTAGTTAAGACTTTCTGGAAATTTTACAAAAATTACAGTCAACTTCTTTTAAAATTCGGATCTATACATGCAACAGAGTACATTACTATGGGTATTACACAACCTGTCTTTTATGGTGATATGATAAACAAAATAAAAAGGATCAAAGGTAGGCAGCATAACCATCGAAAATGCGTCAGAATCATCAAACGCCTTTTATACCGTGGGTATGATCCTAATGTCACCAGACGGACACTAGGCTTGGTACTTGACCAATCTACAGTCTTGTACAAGCGCATCCTTGAGACTTGCACTCTGACTGACTGTGACGACGGGACTCCATGACGGGCCCTGTCCAAACCTCTTTAGAGAAGACAGGGCCCCGACCACCTGTCCTCTCTGAATGTCAGTCGGACTCCTCGGGTGATTACATACATGAGCTCGATACAGCCGGCATAGCACGGACTGTATTACGCATGCCCCCTTTTTATATCCATTTACATATTCATCTGTGTTTATGGGGCCTCTGCGTTTCGCGGTCTTGTTTGTGTGATGTCATCTTACAGTGAGGAGGTTGTTTTACACCACAATTGTACGTTCTTCGAGACCTCTGGGTAATTGGAGAAGTGAGAGGGTTGTGCGCACGTAATCCAGGATAACCACACCATTTGCTACTTGCGTGACAGATGGCCGTCCAAAGTCGGCACCGGTTACCCATTGGTCTCGTCGGTTTATGTGTAGTCTTTTGTGTTTGATGTTTACATGTAGTGTGTCTCTTTTCCGTCTCGTGCTGTACTCGTCTTTTGTGTTTTTGCATCGGGTGTTTTGGTGTTTTACTGTTGATGCTGCAACGGGGTCTTGTTGGAGATCTCCTCCCTTCTTTTTACGTTTCATGACATTCGTCGCCATTTTGAAACAATAGATCACAGGGGCGAACTACCTCCCAAGAGTGCACGCGAGTGCTAGCGAGCGCTATCCCGTCCGCGTCCGTTCAGAAGCTTGCGAGCGCTCTCTATCTTGAACACGCTACAGTACTTTGGGTATTACAAAACCTGTATTTTATGGTGATACGATAAACAAAATTAGAAGGATCAATGCGTCAGAGTTATCAAACGCCTTTTATAACGTGGATATTATCCTAATGTCACCAGACGGACACTAGCTTTGGTACTTGACCAATCTACAGTCTTTTACCAGCGCATTCTTGAGACTTGCACTCTGACTGACTGTGACGACGGGACTCAAAGACGGGCCCTGTCCAAACCTCTTTAGAGAAGACAGGGCCCCGCCCACCTGTCCTCTCTGAATGTCAGTCGGACTCCTCGGGTTAATTACATACATGAGCTCGCTACAGCTGGCAGAGCACGGACTGTTTTACGCACGCCCTCTTTTTATATCCATTTACATATTCATCGGTGTTGCTTGGGCCTCTACGTTTTGCGGTCTTGTTTGTGTGTTTTACACCACAATTGTACGTTCTTCAAGACATCTAGGTAATTGGGGAAGTGAAGGGGCTGTGCGCACGTAATCCAGGATAACCACACCATTTGCTACTTGCGTGGCAAATGACAGTCCAAAGTCGGCACTGGTTGCCCATTGGTCTCGTCGGTTTATGTGTACATTTTTGTGTTTGATATTTACATGTCATTGTTCTCTTTTTTGTCTTCTTGCCTGCAACCAGGAGACGCTGACTCTTCCAGGGCACCTGGTATCACTTCGAAATGTTGTTCAAGCGTTCCGGTGGGAATTCTTACGATTTAGGTACTTCTTTGATGTCTATTGCAAACGAAGGAACAGTCCATTTCCATATTTCCCATCACTTCAAGAGAGAAAAGGAAAGGATCTACAGCATGATCAACCCATAAAGAAGCGAAATATAAAACTAAAACCCGCAACAGAAAATAACAAATGTACTAGAACGTCATTCAAAACAGACGCAAAAACACCAAACACATGGAATGGAAGGAAACCTATGTACACCCCGCCCGACTTTGGAATAGTACTCTCAACAATGTACAATGGGTATTTGCAGTCACGACCATTCGAATTGTAAATACCGAGATGACGAAATTTACAAAGCTAAATGCGAAATGTCGTTATACATTTGTCAATTATGTTTTCGAAAGCTCCTCAGATGGAGAAATTTTGAAAGTTACCAAATGAGTCATAGAAGATCCTGACGATTAAGGAGGAGTAAGCATCCCCTGTTGACTAGCCGCACCTGCCGTCGATGTTTAAAAACGAAAATGAAAACAATAACTAACATTTATGCACTGTCTGACGTTATGTCTATATAGAAAGTGCTATGGCGACAATGTCATGGAAATATATCGAAAACACTTACTGTCAAACCCCTCGTGGGGAACTTTTTTACGAACTCCACACACAAAGGGCATAAGTGTGACACAAATGAGTCAAAGAGCATCCTGACGATAATCTCAACAGCACTCACAAAAGAGCGAAAATTAAGCTTCGACGGACCCCTAGCAAGCAAGAGGTGGGATCAGGTGCCCGGGAAGAGTAAGCATCCCCTGCTGACTAGCCGCACCCGCCGTCGATGTTTAAGCACGAAAATGAAAACACTATCTAACATTTATGTACTGTCTGACGTTATGTCTATATAGAAAGAAGGGAGGATATCTCCAACAAGACCCCGTTACGGCATCAACAGCATTAACAGCAAAACACAAAAACACCCCGATGCAAAAACACAAAAGACGAGAACAGCACGAGACGGAAAAGAGACACACGACATGTTAACATCAAACAAAAAAGACTACACATAAACCGACGAGACCAATGGACAACCGGTGCCGACTTTGAACGGCCATTTGTCACGCAAGTAGCAAATGGTGTGGTTATCCTTGATTACGTACGCACAACCCTCTCATTTCTCAAATTACTTGGGGTCTCGAAGAACGTACAATTGTGGTGTTAAACAACCTCCTCTCTGTAAGATGACATCACACAAACAAGACCGCGAAACGCAGAGGCCCCAGAGACACAGATGAAAATTTAAATGGATATAAAAAGAGGACATGCATAATACAGTCAGCGCTCTGTCGGCTGTAGCGAGCTCATGTATGTAATCACCCGAGGAGTCCGACTGACATTCAGAGAGGTTAGGTGGTCGGGGCCCTGTCCTCTCTAAAGAGGTTTGGACAGGGCCCGTCATGGAGTCCCGTCGTCACAGTCAGTCAGAGTGCAAGTTTCAAGGATGCGCTTGTACAAGGTTGTAGATTGTTATCATATCACCATAAAAGACAGGTTGTGTAATACCCAAAGTGATGTACTCTTTTGCATGTATAGATCCGAATTTTAAAAGCAGTTGGCTGTAATTTTTGTAAAAATTCCAGAAAGTCTTAACTAGTTTATGACAGCGGAAACCTTGACCTAAACGTTTTTTTGGTAATTTGTAAATTTCTACTGTAAAAATCCAAAATATCAGTACATGCTCTAGCGTATCGTATGAGCTGTAGGTCCAAAAACGGTGTTTCTTTCTTTCTTTCAATAATGCTAGGCCCTCGATTACCGAGTGTTCTTAACATCGTGCGCGTCGTGCAGTTAGTTTGTACAGTTTGTACACTCTATGTGAAAGGTTTGCCTTGTTAAGTGTGAATTCTTGTGGATAAATTTCATTCTTATATAATTCAAAAGCAGGATTGTCAATGGTTAGAATATCATCCTGATACCTAGAAGTATTGTTGAAACATTTCAGATCATCAAATTTTCTTTGATTTTGAAGATTTTGGATAAATTCTTTTTCATATAGAAATATATCTGCAACAAGAGGCTCGTAAAAAGTTTCCTTCTATATCCTGTTGTTGTTAGAGATCCCCTCCTAGAAAGTGCTATGGCGACAATGTCAGGGAAATATATCGAAAACACGTACTGTCAAACCCCTCGCGGGTAACTTTTGTACGAGCTCCACACGGCAAAGGGCATAAGTGTGACACAAATGAGTACAAAAAGATCCGAACGAAATTCTCAACAGCACTCACAATAGAGCAAAAAATAAGCATCGACGGAACCCTAGCAAGCCAGAGATGGGATCAGGTGCCCGGGAGGAGTAAGCACCCCCTGTTGACTATCCGCACCCGCTGTCGATGTTTAAGCACGAAAATGAAAACAATACCTAAAATTTATGCACTGTCTGACGTTATGTCTATATAGAAAGTGCTATGGCGACAATGTCAGGGAAATATATTCAAAACACTTACTGTCAAACCCCTCGCGGGGAACTTTTTCACAAGCTCCACACGGCAAACGGCATAAGTGTGATACAAATGAGTCAAAACAGATCCTGACGATAATCTCAATAGGACTCACAAAAGAGCAAAAATTAAGCTTTGACGGACCCCTAGCAAGCCAGAGGTGGGATCAGGTGCCCGGGAGGAGTAAGCATCCCCTGTTGACTAGCCGCATCCGCAGTCGATGCCGTCGTCGTCCTAAGTCGGTACCGGTTGCCCATTGGTCTCGTTAGTTTATGTGTAGTCCTTTGTGTTTGATGTTTTTGTGTTTTGCGTTGACGTTCCTTGTCCCTTACGCGTCTCTTTCTGTGCTTGTCTGCTTTGTGTTTTTGCATGGGGTGTTTTTGGGTTTTACTGTGGGTGCTACAACCTGGTGTTGTTGGAGATCCTCTCCTTTGTTTTAAGCACAAAAATGAAAACACTATCTAAACTCTATGCACGGTATGACGTTATGTCTTTATAGAAAGTGCTATGGCGACAATGTCAGGGAAGTATATTCAAAACACTACTGTCAAACCCCTCGCGGGGAACTTTTTACGAGCTCCACATAGCAAAGGGCATAAAGTTACTCTCGCAAAAGAAGACAGAGAGAATTTGTTAACTGCTTTCCCGTTCACTAAATCCAGAGCATCCTGTTTTGGCGATTTATTCTGTCGTCTGAAGAATTTTTCTCTTAATCATTGTTTCCGAGAATTCAGCTCCTTTAGTCGTAACTGGAAATTAACTTCAACTTTACCTATCAGCTGCCCTCAAACCGTAATATGAAAAGTAAAATGTCTACGGGAAATTTCCATGTTAATTGAAAGTCGCCGCCATATTGTTCTCCGTGTCTATAGCATTTGACGTCATGCATTTTCATTGATTTTACTATAGAAAATCTTCGTAGACTTCTTATTTTCCGTCCTATTTCTAATTTAATTTACGTACAGCCAAAACAGTGGTATTTTCTGTTACGACAAAAGGAGTACAATGAAATTGATATCTTTTTGGAAGGTGAGAATGTCATATTTTAGAGAAAAGAGGGAAAATAGGTTGCTCTGGATTAAGTGAATAGGACAGAAATCTTCAATAGCGAAATTTTGAAAGTTATGATCTGTCAAATTTTCGTCATCTCAGTTCAAAATATTGAAAGCAATTGCTGACGAGATTTTGAAAGCAATCGCTGACGAAATTGTGAAAGCTAACCCTTTCCGGGTTGTGTGCACAACCTGCAAATTTCTCCGATGACCAAAAGGTCTCGAAGAACGCACAATGGTGTTGTAAAATAACGTCCTCATTGTATTTATCACCATACAAACATAGCATCAAGATCAGGGGCCTGACGACAACTTAAATGGCAAACGAAGATAAAGACTATCAGTTAGGGACCGACATATTCTATAGTGAAACGTTAAAGCGTATTTGTTCTTTCACTCACCTGTTAAAAAAATATCGGGGAACGTTCCTGAAAAGAAAGACAAAGTATAAGATTATAACTAAATCTCTAGTAATAGCATATGAAAAATGGAAGATAATAGATTCCGACAAATGAATTGCATATTTAATTGAAATAGAAGACAACGTTTTGATAACGTAATTGTTCGTTTTGTACTTGTTTTGTGGGTTAGGGTGAACAAAGAAATTTTACGCAACTTAGTTAAGGCAGTCCATGAAAATTACGTCAAATAATTTCCCGCAAAATAACGTAACGTAAAGTGACTCCATGTCATCAAGTACGGCAGGAACACAGTGCCGTAATTTATTTGCATGGTATTTCGTTAATACAATGGATAAATGATAAGGGATGGTAGGGGCCAAAATCAGCTCAATAGCAAAAAAGGGCAAACATTGAAAATTGAAAATACATGATTAACAGGGTTTAATTCAATTTAATTTTCTTAAGAATCGGACATCCCGTTTCGATTCTTCACTTAATTGAAAACAGGATGGGCAGCTCTATTTTACACTGATTTTGACGTCATATGACGTTACGATCCCATTTTAGGCGAAATGCTGCTATATTCAAATACCATTTTGTATATTTTGTTTGCATGAGTTCTTGTCGTCAAACGTATTTTATTTGCAATTGATGAATAAACATCTTTCAATTATTTTAATTTTTTATTTTCATGTTAAGTTTTCGAAGCTGCGACTTGTTATGAAAAAGGAGAAAACCAATATCATGATATGATATATGTACATGGTAGGTTTCACTATAAGATAATGAAGGGTAATTGGGGCATCCCTTTGTTGACTTTTGGAAAGGCCTTGAAGAAGTATTGGTATTTGCGGTAACCCAGCATGCCCTGTTTTAACACATACCACGACCACCCTGTCGCACTCAATTTTATCCACGTCCGATTAATATTTAGAACACCAGCCCAGATGAAGGGGAATAACGCAACACCCCCCCCCCCCCTGTTTTTGCAAATGATGTTTGTTTTTAGCTTACTTTGCATTTGCATTCTGATGTCTTTGCTAATGAGTTTGAATGACATATAGGGGTATGAGTCCGTGATTTCTGCCTTTATCTTATAATGGCAAAAGGTACAAATTTTAAACGTCTTCAAATTCAATAGCATCATTTAAGAACAGATAAATTTTCAGCCTGGACCAGATTTACACGTTTCGGGTACTGGACCCCCATCAGTGATCCTCAATTTAAACAATGTAATATTGCCAAAGAGTGTGAAAATAATTATGGCCAAACATTTACAACACTACGTAGCAGGAAGGGTGGGATATGATGCTGCAGTACCCATTTCCAAATTATTTCTATAGCATCAATTTTCCAAATTATTTCTAAGGAATATTTTTTTCCATTTTCAAATTGTTTCTTTATCATATTTTTGTTCGAAATTGAAACAGAACATCCTTAATTTCTTATCGTAAAACCTGAGGAAAGAAAATGGTGCCTTACCTTAAATTTTAAGAAAATGAAACTCGATGGTTGAAGTTTTGACGATATCTCCAGAGCAATGAATAAGAGTCATCCTTCTTTTTCACTTTGAATGAGTACATGCATTCTTGTTTGTTTTATGCAATAATACCCAAATGCAATTTGTGCGGTTACATAGTATCAGTCAGGTAATTTCATATAAATATTACATACAAAATAAAAGGAAAGGTAGTTGACAAGTGTGTGGCGGTGGTGTTGGTGGAGGGAGGGTCCGTTGCCTATGGCTTTCTGTATGTATATGACAATTATGTACTTGTACTATGTAGGAGTGGTGTTTAATTGTATTTTTGTGACGAGAGTTTTTCTGTACATACCAAAAGAGAGTAAATGTAAACAAAAATAAAAAATTTAGATAGGGCACATGTCTACACATATGTAATAAGTGCAGATTTAGACTGGAATTTGCCATAAAATGCAGATTTTTTCGTTTTAACGTATACTTTTGATCGAAACCATGGGCTAGGTCCCCTTTTGATAACTTGGGAACCCTCCCCATCCGCGGAATTTTTCTTTCTAGATCAACCATGCGTTTGTGAATGCAATACGGGAGTAATACAATGGTTTTTTGTGTATTGTACTATATATAATCGTATAATTGTAAAGTACACTTCAATTTATCAAATAAGAAAATGAATGACTCTAGGGATGAAAAATGGATCGAAATAAGAAATAATTAGCCTGCCAGGGGCGTTCAGTGTAAGAGACGGTCTCTCAGCTACTTTCGCTGCTGCTTTAGGGTCAAATGAGCAAAATAGTTATCATAGTATGTAACATGAAACGATCAACGAAGTCAAAACGGAAACTCGGTAGTATCACACAATGAACTCTTCGGTGTAGAGATTTAATATAAACATAAAAAAATGTACCAAACAGTTATTTAGTCTCAAAGTCGAGATGGTAAGGCCAAATCGTGAGAATTCCGATCGGAACGGTTGCGAACCCCGGAATGAGAAACATTCCGAAGTGAGACCAGGTGCCCGGGGAGAATCAGCCTCTCCTGAATGCATGCACCATCCGTCGCAACAGCACCATGGAAACCCGTCAAATTCGGTGATTGTCTCTGTGTACATTTTGATGTACAGATCTGGTAGGTATGTCTTGTTTGGTGATGACGAGAGCCCTTCAATCACAATGTAGAATGTCACTGATCATTCTGGAAAGGGAGATCTGATATGCTTTTATAATACCCCTGTAGCGACCGAAGATATTCTGCAATGATGAGTTCAACCGTTGTGTTTCCTGTGTCTGAGATTATCGTCAGGATCTTCTTTAACTCATCTGTGTCTGTCTTCCACTGCATTGAAATATACTATAAATATCGCGCTCCAACAATTTTTGCCATATTTTTCACTTAAATACGCTTCTGAATAAACCATAGACAAAATTTGGAGCCGCTCATTTTGGCAAGAGGAAATTAAAACTCTGTATTGTAGATAGCGCCAGCAAAATTCTCTTTGGCTTTATTTAAACTGTTTGGCATGAAGTAAAACTGACGAGGATTCAAATATCCGAAACACGTCTCTAGTACAATAAAATTGGTACTATAGAACATATATTTCAATATTGACAATTTTAGGTGCGTCATTGGTCACGATTTTGGACCATACTTGCGCATCTCCTATTCTAGCACTCATTGAGCATGAATTTCATAGATATTTTAATTTATTATGACCAATGTATCATTTCTGACTCTTTTTTTAAAGACTTTGATTCATTTCATACCCAACAACGTATAAGTTAAAAAAATTTGATCTAAACTGAATGAAGTATGCGTAATAAAATGCTTCGGGGTAAGTTCTATGAAAATTGAGCTGGAGATACTTTTTTGAACTGTTCGCATTTCTTTTACGTAAGTCATTACCCATGAATTTTGTTTTATAAGACAAAGCTGATGGATACCGAAAAATTATAAATTGTTTAAATTTCATCCAAAATAAGGCAAATTTTACCGCTCTGACACTTCTTCAAAAACACCACAAAATGGCACTGTTAGTGAGCATTTGTTCTCTCTTATTTTAACACGGACAAATTCTTTTTCTTCAATATTTTTAATAGTCTTCCCTAGCAGTATATGTTAATGTGTATTCGTTGAAATTCAGTATCTCTGATGTTTTGCCCTTAACTAGGATATTTTCGTTCTTTTGTGTAAAATCGAGAAAATTTTAAATGATGGATGAAGTTGGTACTGTAAAAATTGTAAAACTTTATCAAATTCAATTGTTATGCAGAGTTTTCAACATGTTTTAATGTATATTAACAAAGGAAACTTAAACAAAAATCAAATTAGGGCATTTCAACACTTTTTGTATTTTCTTTACAAATGTGCTTTTATAGCAACAAGTTTCCGCTATTTTTACCCAGTTTTTCAAATAAGCAAATATCTTAATTTTCATCACGGACCTATTAATTTTCCTTAATAAAATGATTTATTGACACGAATACTATAATTTCATATGGTAATCACAAAATCTTTGATTAAGGATATCTGCTTGCATTTATTGACAATCGCATACAATTTTGCGCAAATAACGTTACATTAAATAAGGGCACATGTAGCCAAGTTCGATCAATTTCGGTTGATCGTCTTTCTCTTCAACGCATTTGAAATTTTCTGTTACAAAATTGCTTGAAATTTCTAAAACGTGGGTCCTGTAGCATCATATCCCACTCATTCTGCTACGTCTTTTGGTACATTTTTAGACATAATAATTTTCATACTTTTTGACCATATTACATTGTTTAGACTTAGGATCACTGACGAGGGTTTAGTACCCGAAACGTGCATGTCTGGTCCATGCTGTAAATTTATCAGGTTTAAAATGATGCTATTGAATTTAAAGACGTTTACCATCTAGATCCCAGGGGGAAGTGTAGAAACTGTGGACGGGTATATTAGGGTATTTTGTACTTAATTATACACAAGAAATATGTTTTGATATCCATGATTTTAAAACGCTATTTGTTTACCATTATTGTCTCAGATGTCGAATGGTATTACGTGTTGTATGAAAACAGGAGACGCTGACTTTCCCAGGGCACCTGATTTCGTGGCTAACCTAATGGAAAGTCTTATGGTTTTACCTTTCCGAAAAGTGGGGAGGGGGGTTGTGCGCAAGTAATCCAGGATAACCACACTTTCTGCTATTTCCGTAGCAGATGGCCGTCCTGAGTCGGCACCGGTTGCCCATTGGTCTCGTTGGTTTATGTGTAGTCTTTTGTCTTTGATGTTTCTGTGTTGTGTGTTGACTTTCCTTATCCCTAATGCGTCTCTTTCTGTGCTTGTCTGCTTTGTGTTTTTGCATTGGCTGTTTTGGGGTTTTGCTGTGGGTGCTACAACCTGGTGTTGTTGGAGATCCCCTCCTTTGTTTTACCCTCTCGACATTGAGACTGAATGACTCATGGGAACTTCGTCTGTGTGTATTATCATAAAAATAGTCGAGGTATTTAAATATTTTTGAGAACATAGAATCAGCACACATCAGTTATTCAGTCTCCATGTCGAGAAGGTGAGACAAAATCATAACACAGTTTCGAACCCCGGAATAAACAATATTCCGAATAGAGACTAGGTACCCAGAGAACATCAGCTTCTCTTGTTTACAAGCAATCACCCGTCACAATAGTTCCATGAAAACTCCTGAAATTCGATGACTGTCTCGATGCATTTCAGGTAAAGATGCCTTGCTTGGTGATGTTGACAGGTGATGTCGATCACTACATTTGCCGTGTATATAGAAGTTATTCCATCAAGGAAATATTATATTTTGAAAGAAAGGGAAAAAAAAGACTTACCTTTGCAACCCACTTCGTCTGAGTGGTCCCTACACTCATATGAAAAGTCACAGTAATACTGAATCGGTATACATTGAGTCAACGTTCCATCAAGTGTGAACGTGACATTCGTGCATTGGAATTCGTCTTCCTTACATTTTCCTAATTAAGAAAAACATAGAACATTCAACAAAATTCATGAAGTCTGATAGTATCATGTCGCGCATTGAGTGCAAGAGTGTTCTATCTGCCGTTTTCCTGTTTTCGAGAAAATCGACTTTGAAACATTTGCCCCTCCATTTGATATCTTAATGACATGGTCCATGCAATAAAGCATTATATATATATAGGATCTCAAACGAATTTTCATTTCATACCATTTATTATGAAACGAGTTGTGAGTTTTATATCCCCGAGCTTTGGCGAGTTTCATAATACATCGTATGAAATGAAAATTCATTTGAGATTCTTTTTATCACATGATATTGCCTAAAAATGTGTATTTCTAACGTGAAATCAACGTTTCCGAGAACTACAGAGGTAAATCACGCCGAGACCTATAAGTCGTCTGCTACGCCATGAGAAGTAGTGTCTCCATCGTATAGATATTATGTGCGTAACACAAAAGTATTTCAATTTTGAATAGTATTTTAATGCAATTTAATTCAACAACAACAATTTTGATCATTGATATTGACTCCAGGTCTGAATTTAACAGTTGACCGATATTTGAAAGGTCACATTTGTCAAGGTTTATGTGATTAGGCTCCAAACTTGATCAATCGCATTCAAGCAGAGCGATATGTAATGTGTTATCATATATGTTTATATAATGGCTTTATGAAACTGCATAACGGGTGTATCATGTGATAAATCAAAATAATACATGAAAGGTAGCTAATATGTGTAATTTTATATTAAACAGCCAAGTATTTCTCGTGAAATTCGAAATTTTTACATGGAGATAGAAAATTGCGGCTTAATCCAAGTACACTTTCCTTTAAAGTCGTTGGGTACACCTAATATGCCTTAGGAACGTAACTCTAGCCAGCATACAATGTATATATCCCACAATGGTTTCCGTGTTTCAACGTCGCGTAATTCGCTTATTTTTGAATACATTGAAAAAGATTGGCATCTATGGAATCAGAAAGATCTCTACTGAATGTTTATACCAAAAATTGCGTTTGATAATAGGTATAATAATTTTTAAGATTCGTCATGCTTGTAAAACGGCCATCTACTTAGCGACGTTACTAAAACAAAGGCGGGGATCTCCAACAACACCAGGTTGTAGCACCCACAGCAAAACCCCAAAACACCCAATGCAAAAACACAAAGCAGACAAGCACAAAAAGAGACGCGTAAGGGACAAAGAACGTCAACGCACAACACAGAAACATCATACACAAAGGACTACACATAAACCAACGAGACTAATGGGCAACCGGTGCCGACTTAGGACGGCCATCTGCCACGGAAATAGCAGAAGGTATGGTTATCCTGGATTACGTGCGCACAACCCTCCCATTTTTCCGATTACCCAGAGGTCTCGAAGAACGTACAATTGTGGTGTAAAACAACCCCCTCACTGTCAGATGACCACACACAAACAAGACCGCAAAACGTAGGGGCCCAAGCAACACAGATGAATATGTAAATGGATATAAAAAGAGGGCCTACGTAATACAATCCGTGCTCTGCCGCCTCGAGCTCATGTATGTTATCACCCGAGGAATCCGACAGACATTCAGAGAGGACAGGTGGTCGGGGCCCTGTCTTCTCTGAAGAGGTTTGGAGTCCCGTCGTCAAAGTCAGTCAGAGTGCAAGTTTTAAGAATGCGCTTGTACAAGACTGTAGATTGGTCAAATACCTACCCTAGTGTCCGTCTGGTGACATTAGGATCACACCCACGGTATAAAAGGCGTTTGATGATTCTGACGCATTTTCGATAATGATGTTGTCTTTGATCCTTCTTATCTTGTTAATAATGTCACCATAAAATTCAGGTTGTGAAATACCCAAAGTAATATACTCTGTTGCCTGTATTGGTCCGAATTTCAGAAGAAGTTGACAATAATTTTTGTAAAATTTCCAGAAAGTCTTTACTAGTTTGTGAAAGCGAAAACCTTGTCCTAAAAGTTTCTTGGTAATTTGTAAATTTCTACTATGAAAATCCAAAACATCAGTACATGCTCTAGCATACCGGATGAGCTGTGAAATATAGATACCATAGGACGGTAATCTAGGACCATCACCATCAAGCCAGGGGAAATTTACTATGGTAAATCCAAAATCATCTCTTTTGTCATACATACTTGTATGGATCTCTCCATTAACAATTTTGATATTTAGGTCAAAAAATGGTAATTCTATGTTTGAAACGTTTGCCTTGTTTAAAATCAATTCTTGTGGATAAATAACATTTTTTATATTTCCCAAAAACAGGATTGTCGATAGCAAGAATATCATCCAGGTACCTAGAAGTACCAATGAAACATTTCACATCATCATTTTTTCTTTGTTTTTGAAGATTTTGGATAAATTCCTTTTCATACGTGTATAAAAATAAATCTGCAACAAGAGGCGCACAATTAGTACCCATTGGAATCCCTACAACCTGCTTGTAGAGTTTCTCACCAAATCTTACATAAATATTGTCCAAAAGGAAGGACAAGGCAATACACAGGTCACCACATTTCCATGATTTGTATGAGTTGTAATCTTTGGCGGAAAAGAAACCCTTCGATTCAGAAGTACAAATATAAGTTCCCCCCCCCCCCCCCTCGATCAACATGCATTTCATTTGGCATCCCACAAAAAGTTCAATAAGCACTAATGCTTTGCTTGCTTTTAGAATGAAAATATAATTTTCTCTATAATTATTATGATATTATTTTCAAGTTACAACACTTTATCTGTTGTGTCGTGTCGAGGAAAGCGCAAATCATTTCAAAAATTTATGAAACATCTCAATTTATTATAAGGGTAAATGTTATCGAGAAAAGTTATTCGGAGGAAAATTTATGAGCGAATGAGTTAGAGAGTAAGCTCACCTTAATTTATAAATGTTTCTATGTCAAAAGTAGCCTTACTTGTTTCTGAAATCGAGTGAGTTAAAAAAAATTAGGCTTAACCTTTCGCAACGTCAAGTTTACGTCCGCTAAGAAAACGAAAGTATTTTGACAACGTCATTCTCCTTTGATTCAAGGCTCAATACGAAAAATAAAAAGGTTGAATTACAAGGTAATGACAGATGATAGGTTGTTTCTTGAAGATTAAAAGAATACAAAAAATAATAATAAATGAATAAAAAAGTAAAAGTAAAATGCGTGATCGGACAGTCTTCGGCGGCATCTCTATGTAAACGCGAAGTGCGTAAACTTACGCTATCTCAAAATAACACTAATAAATACTAATATTTTTTTCTTGTAGCTGTCTGTTAAGAATACCCTCCCTCCTTCTTTTCCCTCAAAGAGAACCAATGAAAAAAAAGAAAAGCTGATAATTTTTAACGACTTTCAACACAATGTTAATAATCACAAAAATTGTGAAAACATGCAGAATGAATGCTTTATTATTCAGAAAATTGGAAATTATTAACAATAAATTAAACATGGAAACAGAACATTTTGTAAAAATGGAGATAGAACCATGAAAAAAGAATTGGTCATGTGATCAAATCGTACTCATTGATTGGACATTAGGGACATGCAACATTATTGCACTAAAAATAGAGCAATTTTTCAGATGGTACAAATAATTCTCATTGATATCTTTTAATAGAAAATTGGAATTCAATTTTCATTAACGGGAGGAGATATAACAGTTTGTGGAGATGCCGATACCGATGGTATGTTTATCTCATATTTATTAAAGATGGAGATTAATAGAATCTATCACCCCTTTGTACACTGACAGGGAATTTCAACCCGAGTATCAAAGATTTGCAGTCCACGACCAGGCTTGCCGAGTCGTGGATGTTGCACATCTTTGATACGAGGGTGGGATTTCCATTTTCTCTCAACCATAAATTTTCACATAATTCATGAATAAACATTGCTTGTTTTCCGTTAAATGTTGCTCCATGTGACGTAAAACAGTGCTAAACCTACGTAAACGCCTATGACGTCACAATAGGGGTTTCGAGACAAACATCCGGGGTTGCGATACAGAGTTGTCTCAGAACGGGTAAATCTGTAGATATCTCTGTTTTTGGTGATAGAAACAACACCTATGCCATCAAAGACTTGTCCTTTCTTTTAGACAACAATTTTGTAAGATTTGGTTACACTCTATACAGGCAAGTTATTGGAATTCCTATGGCTACTAATCACTGGATGAAATATGTAGCCACGCAAAGCGAGCGTAAAGACCGGAGGATCTTACCGCGGATATTCCGTGCCCGCGTAAAGAAGCGTAATGACCTGAATTCGCTAAGTTATCTTTACGCTTTCTGTTTGCTTCATTTACACATATAAACATCTTTGATGATTACGTTTTGTACACATCTATACAGTTGCCAAGCAACAAATAAGATTTGGTCTTCTAAATAAAAAAAAATAAAAAAAAATATCATTTTTGAAATGTTTAAATGAGGAGCTGTTATCTTTGACAGAAGCTGCTATTTCACATTAAAATAAGAACGGGGGATAATTTGTTGACACTATAATTAATGAAAACTAATATCCAGTAGTTGCGTTTATTTCATGGAAATTGGTTTGGAATTTTCTTCAAGAAGGTATAGAGTGGAAACCTTCGACAATACTTCAGTATGAATTTTACCTTCGGTGGGAAATTTTTTTTTCTTTCTTTCTTTTGTTATGTATTTAGGCTTCCTTTAAATACTAATGAAAATAAATTAAAATAGGAAAATCAAAACAAATATTGGAAAGAGTCCTTGTTGACACTTCACCCCTTGTACCTGTGTGTAAGGGTGAATTAGCAGTTCGAGGATGTCATTTTCCGGGGAAAATAAAAAGCAATCTGCAACGTACCACGTCACCTTGTCTTTGTAACATAGGGCGACCGTAACTGTTACATCTAAACAAACGCGTACATGTACACATGTACATCCCAGTTTTCTTTTGTACGTTATTTTTCTCTCATTTTTATATAATTCATGGCGAAATGAGGGGCACATGCCCTCATCATCATTAAGGAAAAAAGCAAATAAAAAATTATCAGGGAAAAACTAGTTATCTATTCTGAATGCGTACAGGTACATACTTAAAATACCTTAATATCGATAAAAATACTCCAAATATAAATCAACTAAATCCCAAAGAATGACAAATATGAATAATGACCATATCCCTGTACATTTTGTATACAGCACAAAATCGATAATTCAGAAAATCAGAAACCGAAGGCATACACAATCTGGATTAAACAGGACGGATTCCTCCGTTATTAGATTTTCCTTGGAACTGAAAGGTTAAAATCCGAATAAAGGAGATGGAAAAATGAATAGTTACATTAGTACCTAATTTACTTCAGCGAATGAGTAAAAAGGTCTTATGTCTAACTTGAACTTTAAATAGAAGAAGAAGATAATAAATACCTTTCATGTTTACGAAAGCTTTAAAATCTACGATCTATCAATCTTAAATCCTTTAGAATTACTATATCAAAACAGAAACTGCATAATGATTTTTGCAATGAGAATATTTCTATCAATAGAAAATGACGAAAGCATGAAAGTACAGACAAGTCATGCTTCTAAGAAAAAAGAAAGCAAGGAATAAGAATAAAGGAGTTATCTATCTTATACCATGTGAAAATCCAATAAGAAGGACCAGTTGTGTGAGGAATAAAAAGTATTACACAACGATTCTATTCTACATGTAAATGTTTATTATGACCTTGAGAATTACTTTTTGACCTTGAGCCAAGGCCAAGAATAAAAAATAAGTATCGGATGTTATTTTCATTAAGATTGATCTAATTCTGGTCAAACCTCAATATTTCATTAACCAAAGTCTCTCTTAATCATTAACCTTAATGTACAAAGTATTCTTCCTAAACTAGATTTGATTTCGACAGAACTTTCTAATTTCGATATACTAAGTTTTACTGAAACATGGCTAAAACCGTCCATTGAAACTCAGGAAATTACTATTCCTGGTTATACTTCGCCTTACAATCATATTCGACATGACCGTATAGGCGGGGGCGTTTCTGTTTATGTTAAGTCAAATATTCAATCCAAACGACGGCATGATCTTGAGCCTGATACCTGTGAATGCGTGTGGATTGAGATTAATACTAACAAGAAAAAGTTGTTGCTAGGTACATTTTACAGACCACCAAACTCTCCTAATGAAGTATGGGACAGCATAAAGTATTCTATTGATAAAGCGTATAACACAAATATTAGTAACATTATAGTTACAGGTGACTTTAATTGTAATCAGCTAAATTCATCTTACGACGATATCACTGATATATGCGACACTTACAATTTTCACTCTCTCGTCACAGAACCAACTCATTTTACTGAAACCTCCCAGACCTTACTAGACCTTATTCTCACTAATTCTCCTCGCTCTGTCTTTCTCTCTGGAGTAGGTGACCCTTTTCTCCCCAACGAAATAAGATATCATTGTCCAGTGTATGTCTATCTTAATATTGAGAAACCGAAACAAGTTTCTTTTTTACGCAAAATATGGCTATTTAAAGAGGGTAACTTCGACTCTTACCGCGATGAAATACTTAATCTAAATCACACTGATCTAATAACTAATGACCCGAATGACTCAGCAGTTTTAATCTCTGAAAAAATATTAGAAATAGCCTCCTCTCACATACCAAATAAAGTTGTTCGTATACGAAAAAATGATCTTCCTTGGATGAATAATGACATCAGAAAAGCTATCCGCAATCGAAAAAGAGCTCACAAACGAGCAAAATCTCAGCAAACTTCAGAACTTTGGGCAATCTTTCGAAGGGCACGTAACTCTGTCATTAACCTCATTCGAAAGACTAAACAGCAATATATGCAGAGTCTTGTTAGGCAACTTTACGACAGTAGCTCCAATAGTCGGCAGTGGTGGAACATTATAAATAAAATTACCAATACAGGAAAAAATGACGTAACTCTTCCTCCCTTGAAATCAGACGACCTTGACCTTTATATTGAAAATGACACAGCAAAGGCTTCTTTGTTTAATACATATTTCTTATCGCAACAAGATATAGATGACAGTTCTTCATCCCTACCTATTGCGCACGATCCTGATTATTGTCTGACTGATATCATTATTGACGAAACTGATGTTATTGACGTCTTATCATCATTAAACACAAACAAAGCAACAGGTCCAGATCTTATAAACCCTATCCTTTTAAGGAACGCATCTCGCGAACTAGCTCCTTTATTTACCAAATTATTTTATCTCTCTATTCAAACAAGTACATTCCCTGCATCATGGAAGCTAGCCAACGTCAGTCCCATATTCAAAAAGGATGACCCTTCTCTTGTCAAAAACTATAGGCCTATATCTCTCCTCAGTATTATTGGTAAAGTAATGGAGCGCTGTGTCTTTAAACATTTATATAATTACTTGCATTCCCATTCTATCCTTACTAATCTCCAATCCGGCTTCAGACCCAACGACTCAACCATAAACCAGCTTCTTGATCTTTCTAACGAATTTGGCAGGGCTTTAGATGAGGGAAAGGAAATACGGGTGGTCTTTTGTGATATACGTAAAGCTTTTGATCGTGTTTGGCATGAGGGTTTAATTCATAAATTACGTTCTATTGGGATCAAAGACAAAATTCTAAATTGGTTTGCTAATTATCTTTCAAATCGAAAACAAAGGGTGGTGATAAACGGGGTAGCATCTGATTGGGGTGAAATAAATGCGGGGGTTCCTCAGGGTTCAATCTTAGGTCCTATTCTATTTCTTGTATATATAAATGATATAGTATGTGAAATTAGTACAAATATTAGACTTTTCGCCGACGACACCAGTTTATATATCATAGTTGATAACCCGATAGACTCAGCAGAGCTCCTCAATAATGATCTCGATAAAATACATACATGGTCCCGTCAATGGCTAGTTGATTTCAACCCAAATAAAACAGAATCACTTCTTATTTCCACTAAACGATACACTCCATTCCATCCCTCTCTGTACATGAACGATGAATTGATTAAAGAAGTCGAGCAGCACAAACATCTTGGTATAACTTTTACTCATAATTTAAACTGGGACATTCACATAGACGAAATTGTAAATAAGGCCTCGAAGAAACTAAATATGCTTCGTAAACTTAAACTTAATCTTGACAGACTCACTCTCCAAAAAATCTACTTCACGTTTATCCGTCCAATTTTAGAATATGCCGATGTAATTTGGGACGGATGCTCCAACACTTCTAAAATTAGACTTGAACGCTTACATCTCGAAGCCGCTAGAATTATCACCGGTGCCTCGAAACTTGCAAGTACAGCAGCATTACTTAAAGAAGCAGGCTGGGATACTCTCCAGACACGCCGAACTAAACACAAACTTATTAAATTTCACAGTATGTATCATGGATCTTCACCCTCTTATCTCTGTGACCTAGTACCACGACATACGTACGATACTCATGGACGTGACACACGGAACAGACACAACTTAAACACAATTTTATGTAGAACACAGAAATATCAAAACTCTTTTCTACCTTCTGTCATCCACTCCTGGAATCAAATCCCACTAGATATCCGTAATAACCCATCCATACAAAGCTTTAAGCACTTTCTGAATGAATCTGACTATACAGCACCGTCATACTTTAACTCGGGTACCCGTATGGGTCAAATTTACCATTGTCGCTTAAGGACCGAAAGTAGTGGATTAAGAGCTCATCTCTTCGCTCGCAATATCTCAACAACTGCTAATTGTGACTGGAGCATTAGAAACAACACGCCACTATCTGTTACATTGTCCTCTGTATGATACTATCCGTTCACTGACCATCGATACTCTACAAAATAAATCGTTAGAGCTTCTCTTGTTTGGAAATATTCTTTTACCCTACCAGGATAACGTTAATATCTTCTCTGTAGTACAGGACTTCATTTTGCAGAGTAAGAGATTTTCAAACTGAATAATTGTTCGTTTATAAGACTTCGGATGCACACAGAATCCTCTTTGTTCTTTCTTTCGTTTTCTTTACCATTGCATTTAACATGTGAATGTTCACATTTGCACTTTCTTTCTTATTCTCCCTTGCACTCTACATGCACAATCTTCCCCTCGCTCATGATATATAATTCTGTAGCAATTTATTGATCAAAGGAGATGGATTAGTATAAGTAATTCCATTACTTGTTTCCAAATCCTGTTATATATCTTGTAATTTATTTGATTATATGATCTGGAATAAATACAGTTTAAACTAAAGTCTCTCTTAAGGTCAAATTGTTCTAATAGCAGTTTGTTGTTACCTTGAGAATGAGAATTTGACCTTGGGACAAGGTTAGGGTGTAAACGTCTTCAAATTGAATAGCATCATTTAAGCACAGGTAAATTGGCAACGTGGACCAGACAGGTTTAAGAGCTTGGCTAAACAATCATATATATGATGTTTGAACTCTGAAGGTCAAATAGTCTTTGTTCTATAGTCAAAAGATTGTTGAGAATGAGAATTTGACCTCGGGTATCAGTCATGGTGAAAGAGCATGGCTAAACAAGTATATATATGATGTTTGAACTCGGAAGATCAGACAGTCTTTGTTCTATAGGCAAAACTTTGTTGTGACCTTGAGAAAGGTGAAAGAGCTTGGCTTAACGGTATTATGTTTGAAGGTTGAACTATGAAGGTCAAATAGTCTTTGTTCTATGGCAAAAGTTTATTTAGACCTTGAGAATCAAAATTTGCCCTTGAAAGTAGGTCAACATTAAATGACTACCTATAATTAACCTACCATCCAAGTTTAACCTCAAAATTTCCAAAAAAAGTCAATGTAGAAATTGACATCGTGGCAATTGAAAGTTCCATTTTCAACTCGGAATAGCGCGAAAACCTTAAAAAAATTTATCGAGAATGTAAGCATATAAAACTTTGCAAACTTCCCAACGAACAATATTAAACAAATTTTGTTCATATTGTACGGTTAGCTTAGGAGTTATAGGCGTTTAAAGATTTCACATTTGATGACCTCTAGCACGGGCATATGTAAACTTTTTGAATGTAATAAAAAAATCAAATTAAGATCTTTCTTTGCTCTTTCACGTGATACTTTTTATTTTATCATAAAATACGGTACTTTTTGTAACGTGTTTCGAACGGCTTGAGAATAATGATAATAATAATAATAAGTAGATGGCTACTGTTGCAAGCATTAGACTGATTCCTCCTTTATTAGACCTTCCTCGAAACTGAAGTGTGAAAATCCAAAAAAGGAAGATGGAAAAATGAAAAGTTGCTTTAGTACCTTATTCACTTCAGCAAATGAGTAAAAAAAGCTTTTTTCGAACTTGGGACTCTGATTTATTTATCAAAAATAAAGAAGAAAAAGATAATAAATACCTTTTCTGTTTAAACACCTTTAAACATCATGATCTATCAATTCTTAATCCTTTAGAATTACAATCTCAAAGTCGAATTGCTCAATGATTTTGCAATGAGAACATTTCTAAAAATAGAAAATGATAACAGCATCAAAATACAGACAAGAAATTCTACGAAGAAAAAAACAGAAACAGAGAACAAGAGTAAAAGAGTTATCTTTCTTACACCATGTTATGTTAAAAAAAGGACTACTTGTGTGAAGAATAAATAGTGTAGGACAAAACTGTGAATTCTACAAGAAGACATTTAAAATGATTATTTGACCTTGAACGAAGGTCACGAATAAAAGATAAGTACTGAAGGTTATTTTAATCACGATTCATCTTAATATGATCAAAGCTCTATATTTCATCAACAAAATTCTGTTGTGACCTTGAAATCAAACAAATGACCTTGGGTCAAGGTAAGGGTGAAAGAATTTGATGCTAGGAATATTTGTGTAAATTTGAACTCTCAATGTCAAACAGTCTTTGTTTTATTGGCAAATGTTTGTAATGACCTTGAGAATGAGAATTTGACCTTGGATCAAGGTCAAGGTTGTACAAGAGTTTTTTCCCTTTGATTTTTAAGACCTGGGAGTCTTATATCTGTAGTCAGGGTATCATTACCTCTCGGAAAATATATAGTTTATAGTACCTTACCAGGCATAAAATTTACCATACTTTACAATGGAGATGATTAAAACGCAATGTAAAATGACTCAATTGTACAACGGATACCTTCATTTAAACCCTCCATTGGGATAATTCATAGTGGATCAAGTTCAGGACAGGTATAATGCATTAACGGAAGCTCTTTTTCATTTTACCGCGGGTAAGCAACCCAAATCAACATTTAATTGGGGCGGGTGTAAATACAAATCGTATGTAGCTTATATCAAAACACTTGATGATGATGATGATGATGATGATGATGATGATGATGATGATGATGATGATGATGATGATGATGATGATTATTCAAGGCGGAATTTGCAGAAAAAGTATTATTTTCCGTTCAGAGGAGTACTTTTTATTTTGAAATTCAAAACCTGTATCCCTTCTGTGGGGTTGGACCCCCTATAAAACGTAATAATATTTTAGGTGTAGGATTTTCCATTTAGATAAGGTAAAAAGAAAAATTACGAAAAAATCCATTTGACATATTATTCCCTAGAAAATTATAAGTTTAAGGTATCAACTTTTAGTTTTACGGTACATGGTGGCATTTCTATTTTTCACTTTGTTACATAATAATCCCCAACTATTTCAAATTCGAAACAAAAATTTAAATAAATTAATAAATAAATCGATCGATAAAAAATGAATAAATATATGTACAAATATATCTTTCTTTTTTCTTAGTTTTCTCAAATGCTCATTTCAAGAAGTGTTAGCGGTAACACCAGAGGTAGCTTATTCTGTTTTAACTAACTTCATGATTATGCAGTAATATTTTGTAGTGATTTTATCAATTATTCATTAATTTATCTTTCTTCCTTCTAATTTAAAAAGACAATTTACAAAATGATTAATCGACCTGAAGCTACTCTCGTGCATAAATGTCAAGTACTTTGTATCGCAAGACAAATACCGTTCAATACTCGTTGAATATACAAGGTTCAACCCCCCCCCCCCCTCCGGCGGCGAATTAGCGAGCCTATTTACAATTACATAAACAAAGGTAATATCGGGTGCTTGAAAACAATGATTTAACTGATATATTGATTGACAAGCAAACTCGTAAACTGTGAACCTTTTTTAGTGGTTAGATTCAATGTATTACATATATAACCTTCAGTTACTTCATAGTATAGGAAAGAGATGTGATGGTCAAATGGGTAAGGTCGCGTGCTTCAAAGTCTGAGGGTATGATAAGAAGTAGGATCGAATCCATGTTGGTTTTGTTAGATGTCATGCCTCTTTTTTTTTCTTTTTTTTGGGGGGGGGGGGGTAAAAACTAATGCACACAACCATAACAAAATATGTCTTTATTTCATTCTCAAATTGTAAAGAATTTAAAGAAAAAAAAAGAATATAGTGTAAAGGTAGCAGAGAGCTGCGTAAAGAATCCAGGTCATTTCGTTTCTAAACGCTCGATGTAAAACTTGCGTAAAGATAGTGGAAATATACGTAAAGCTCGCGAAATGCAGTCTTAAAGGTACCTTTACGCTATCTTTATGCTCTCTTTACATTTCCTTTACTCTGAGCGTAAATATTTACTTTCATCTTGTGAATTGTGCTCCTCTTGTTGCAGATTTGTTTTTATACACATACGGAAAGGAATTCATGCAAAATTTGCAGAAACTCAAGAATTTTGACCACTTAATATGTTTAACGGCACCTCTAGGTATCTTGATGATATTTTGAATATTGATAACCCACATGGGTTTACATTGAATAAAGCAAACACAGGTGATAAAGCTACACCATTTTTCGATCTTGATATAAAAATCAATAACGGAGGAATTCAGATAAAGATATACGACAAAAGAGAAGACTTTTGCTTCAACATCAATAATTTTCCTTGGCTTGATGGCGATGTTCCATGGTTGCCATCCTGCGGCATTTACATCTCTCAGCTCATCAGATACGCTAGAGCTTGTTCCTATGTTTCGGACTTCCATGACAAAAATAGGCAGATAACAAAGAATTAATTTTTTTTGGAAATTTTACAATCACTATTCTGAACTTCTTTCAAAATTTGGGACAACTCCAGCATCAGAGTATATATCATTGGGAATTTCATTACCTTCATTTTACGGTGACTTGGTAAACAAAATCAAAAGGATCAAAGGCAGATCGAACTTCAACCACAAATGTAAGAAAATTGTCGGTCGCCTGCTTTACCGAGGATATGATCCCAACGTCATCAAAAGAACACTGGACATGGTACTGGACCAACCTACAGTTTTGTACCAGTGTCTTTCTAAACGTTGCACACTGGCCAACCGTAACGATAAGACTACATGACGGGCCTTTTCTAAATCTCGCCAGAGAAGACTGAGTCTTGATTCTCTGCCCTGTCTGAAAGTTGTTTAGACTTTTTTGGTGATTGATCTTGCGCTCGTTTAGCCAGCAGAGCACAGACTGTTATACGCATGCCATATAATTTATTAGATATTTTTACATAGAATTTATGTTACGAAAGGCCGCTGCGTTTGTGACATCACCTTATAGTGAGAAGTTTTCTGTTTATACAACTACTGTGCGTCTATGGAGACCTCTGTGTATCCACAAAAATGGGAGGGTTGTGCGCACGTAATCAGGATAACCACACCGTTTGCTTATAGCAGATGGTCGTCCAAAGTCGTCGTTTGGTGCACATTGTTCTCCTTCCTTTTATGTGTTGTCATTGATGTTTGATGTTTTTGTACGTCTGTTTCGATTATATTGTATGATGTTTTTAGTGATTTTTGTCGTGTATTTTTTTTTGTGGTTTGTAGTTTTTGTCTGATGTCATTTACGTATCTTTTCCTTCTGGGTTTGTTTCGCCGGGTGGGTGCAAGATGGTCATGCTGAAGATCATTCCCTTTTACTCAATGCGCGATGTGTGCCTTGCAATTGACCTTTCCGATTGCGAGAAAAAAATGCCAAATTTCGTGACGTCACAATGCTTTAACCTCGGACAAACAAGCTTCGAACCTCGGTCAAACATCGAAATTGCATTGTGACGTTATGTTATAATATAATGATAAAGGAAAATATGCAATATCCCAAGTTTAATTAAGTCTGATAGTAATGATAAATATGGATAATGACCATATCCCTGTATACAGCACAAAATCGATAATTTAGAAAATCAGAAACCGAAGGCATACAAAATCAGGATAAAACAGGAACCAAAGCAAAAAAACAAAAACCTCCACCATATGAAAAGCAGTGAACTCCCGATATGGGAGTGAGACCAGGTAGCCAGGAAGAGTAAGCATCTCCTGCTTGCATGCAACACCCGCCGCTTCAATTCAGTAGAAATATCCCATCCGGTTACTTCCATTTCGGAAGACATAGAGTACAATCTTTGATTGGATGGTTCAAATGGTCTATGACAGAATATCAACCAAGTTTGACAGTAAGATTTGTGCGTAGGAATTCGTCTTCATTACAATAACCTAATAAAGAAAAACATGCAACAACCAAAGTTCCATTGAATTTGATACTACGATTTGTGCGTAGGGATTCTTCTTCCTTACATTTATCTAATAAAAAAAAATACACAACAACCAAACTTCCATTACGTCTGATAGTAAGATTTGTGCGTAGGAATTCGTCTTCCTTACATTTATCCAATAAAAAGAAATTCACAACAACCAAAGTTCCATCAAGTCTGATAGTAAGATTTGTGCGTAGGAATTCGTCATCCTTACATTTGACTATAAAAGAAAAAGATGGAACAACCAAAGTCTCAAAGCCACAAAGGCATGCTAAAACCATAAGAATTTCCACTGAAACGGCTGCGAAGCAATAATCAAAGGATTATATTCCATGGTGCATATTAGCCCGTTTTCATTTCTGGATCGGATTCATTTGTGTTCCTATGCTGTAAGTACTTGTATTCAGACGATAAAAAGCTGGAGTTCAATCTGCACTCAGATATGAGGACAACCACATACAGGAAGAAATAGAAGTAAGAATAGAAACATTTATCATCGAAGTGTAGAAAAAACGACCTAAAGCCTTACCTTTAAAAGTTGCTTCAGAATATGCTTTATGAAGCAATAACAGAAAACACCACATTAGATTCATTTTAAACTTTGTTTTTAGACATGAACTGAACATTTAATAAGTTGTTCCTGTATTTATACTTCGTTGCCTCAATGTATTAACATTTTGAGGACTGAATAAATTATGATGCGTTATGTATGAATTGAATTGAAATGTTGGTATCAGATAACTTCTTGATGATGTATTTTGGATTGACAAAGATACGACTGAAAACAAATTACTGATGATATGACGAGTGCAAGAGGATTGGTATTCGTGGAAAATCCGAATCAATAACGATTACATATGCCAAAGAAGGGGGCTGAAAGTATAAAACGTTAAATCTGCCCTGACAAATTCGAAAATTCAAAACATGAAATTAATGTGAGAAATATTCATTAGAAATGTCAACTAACATGAATCTACTGCCATATTGGATACACTTTTAATAATAAGTCTGATATTTTGTTAAAACGAAAGCTTTCCCCTAGAAATTAATGAAAACCAGTTTTAATACAACATTATTCCACCCCGACTTGCCTTATTCATTCCGATTTTCAGAACCGTTCCTATGAAAATCTAGTGATTTGCCTTGCCTTCTCGACTAAGAGACTAAATATCTGATCGGTACTTCTTTAATGTTTATTTAACTAATAAAGAAAAATATACTACAACCAAAGTTTTATGAAGTCTGATAGAAAGATATATGCGTAGGAATTCGTCTTCCAAAAATTTACCCAGTAAAGAAAAATATACCACAGCCAAAATTTTATCAAGTCAGACAGTTAGATTTGTGCGTAGGAATTCGTCATCCCCGTGATCCTTCAATTTACTTAATGAAGGGAAATATCCTTACCATCCTTCAAAACAAATTACTGATGTTGGTATCAGATAAATTTTTGATGATGTATTTTGCATCGACAATGGTATATCAGACTCTGTATATTCCTAACAAATTACTAATGATATGACGAGTCCAATAGGATCGGTATTCGTGGAAAAACCGAATCAATCAATAACGATTGCATATGCTAAAGAAGGGGGCTGTCAGAATCAAACGTTGGATATGCCCTGAAAAAGTCGAAATTCCAAAGCACAAATGTGAAGGACATCGCATAAAAATAAACCGAAGGGTTTCAGGGCTAAATAAAGCCCTTTTTTACAACTCCTTACTGATGCTTTGTAGCATTGAGGTTCTTAGTGCTCCCGAATCAGTAATTAATTATGCGAAAGAAATTACTGATCATTCTTTGTATTCCCGAATCAATGACAATTTTATACGCAAAAAGAAAAACAAATTACTGTTGTTATTCCCGATTTCATTCTACACTCAGATATGATGACAACCCCATAATACAAGGAATAGAAGTCAGAAAAGAGACATGTATCATCGATAAGTTTCTGAACGTGAACCTTGAAAGTGTAGAAAAAACGACCTACAGCCTTACCTTTAAGGAATTTAGAAACACCTCAGTGGCAAAATGACCTCCCATTTAATTTCTTTCACACTTTCCATAAATGTAAATTAAGTAAAAGTCTTTCAGTTCGTAACAAACTATGCGCGGGAAAACTGGCTATATTAAGAGAAAACTCGTTCACAAGAGTTACATCCTCCTGAAATAAATATTTCAGAAAATAGCAGATATAACGTATAATTTTGATATATTCTAGACGTCAAAAGTTTACAAATCTAGACTTACTTAAGACTTTTGACTTTAATCTATAATTCAAAAAAGAAAAATTACATATTTTCGAGGAATTTAGTAAAGGTAGGTAAAATTTCCTGTTTTTTATCCCTCTTTTTTGCGATTTTCATGTTGATATTTTTAGACAAAAATAGTAATTGTGAAAGAACTGCCCAATTGAGGTTAATATAAAACTAGTACAACTATCTTTAAAAAAGTGTTGGAAAATTGGTAAAAAAAAAGTCGGTCTCCAATCAGAATTTTTGAGAAATTGACTTGCAAAAGTTATCTCCTCCTTGTACATTTCATATGACTAAATATTAAAAGGGAGCCAAAGTATTGCTATATTTAATGTCAAAATATTACAAAATAACATCGTCTTGTAATAATTAAAAGAGAAATTGAATAAAAATGGAGAAGTCGTCAATTTCTATAAGGAGGCACTTTTTTCTATTGAATAAGTTGTCAAGATAATAGGCTTTGTAATTTTTTTTAAATGCGAATATGAATTCAGTTTGGTGATCGAGATTTTCAGTATTGGTGATATCAGAATTACTACTAATTATTTCATCACAAGATCCAGAGATATTTTTCAATATATATCAAATATTATATCAGAAAAGAAAAGATTTTTAAAGGTCTACGTGTGCATGTAATTGTGCTGATGTGCAGATATCTTGCAGTTCATGACGTCATAACGCAATCAGATCGATATCATTGTGTACAGATTAAACTGCATGTTATAATAAACAATCTTAATTAATCTGCTTCAAGTGAAGCGTGGATTGTGCTGTATAAATTACAGTTATTGAAATACTATGAATGCGCTTTCAAACTATCCGTTAAATCATGATCATTTACGTCAGGGGCGTAGCTATGGTGCTTTGAATATGGATGTCTCAAGTTTGGGCGGATCTAAAATCTCGGCAGTTCTCGGGGACAGACATTTTTTATGAGGGATACCTTCCGATACACGAAGGACTGTCTGTGGGATACTATCGAAGGATGCCCCCCTCACGTTGGTGAGTCTTGGGCCGCCCCCGTGAAAAATTCGAAAAAAGGAAGCATTGATGGATTTGAGATGAATGTAGAAAAAATCGCTAGAGATGATTCGGTGTCAGGAAACAATGAACCGTATCTATTCCGATATGAACCAGGTGCTGTAGTTTCTCCAAAAGTGTACACACGTCCTTCACATACGGATATTGAACTTGACAGCAATGCATCCTTCCGATTCGGTAGTTTCTGGTGTGTCTTTTGACTTTTTCTAACCAATGAATGACATCGTTTTATTTGCTTTAAAACTATGGACGATTTTGCATACCAAGATACGCCTGGCTACGCCCCTGACCGTTAACTCATGCGTGCGAAACCGATCGTGTGTTTCTACCTGTTTACTTATGTTTTCGATATATACTCGTAAGTACACCAATATTGGATAAATGTACCGTTAAGGAAACGTTTACGCAAAAGATTTCTAGACCAAATTTTTCATGTGTAGACTCTATCTGTGTCTTTGTACGTCTGTCCATCTGTCCGTAAGCATTTCTTTTGTGTCCAACACTGTCCAAATGTGAATGATAGAAAACAGCAATTCCTCCAAGTATTGACAAATACTAAGTGTCTGTTAAAATAATTAAATGAATATACGTACGACGGATTTAGAGATAGTCGATTGCGTCAAAACCCCTTCCTTTTTTTTGGGGGGGTGTATTTTTTTCAATAACATTAATGGAAATGGAGATCCTTTGTTTTCACGGACTTTTTAAATTTTTTTCCCTTTTTTTTTAACAAGGTCGCTTGGTCACTACCGCTCGTCCGCTGGTATTTCTTGATTTTCTCCGTATATCCCGTATCCCCTCACTCATATCTATATATATTACCCTACCTTGTTCATGGAAGGAGCTGTTAAGATAAGGGCCGGATTTAGCCCTGAAATCACTCGATTATTTCTCGGGCGCTGTCCTTCCAATTTAGATAAAAGTTGGTCAGGATAAAAATATAAAGTATTATAAGATTCCTAGTAGGTGTTTTATTTAAATAAATTCGATGAAAGAAGTTATAATTACGGGTTGAAGAGGTAGGGGTACAGATGACGGAAAACGTTGAATTTCGCTCGAAAATGCACAAAAAATGCATTAATTTAAACATTTTTACGTTTATTATGCTTCTGTTACCTTTTAATGTCAAAATTGGATAAGCAAAATTAACTTTGAGGTTATTATATCAATATAATCGGCAAATTCTGCAATCCGGAAACTAAAAAACGGTTTTATTTCGTTCTTCTCAGCCATTTATGTAGCTTTCTGGCGCGAAATACACACGGTGTAGAAATAGACAACTTTCTCGTTTATTTCCTTCCAAACGGTTAAATATTTGATCGGAACACACTCTGAATAGATTGTTCCGTGATATAAAAAGAAAAAGACGACAATATTACGTACTTTAACGCTCTAGAGGCAAATTTAAAAATAGTCAGCCATCCCCCCTTTTTTCGTTTTTCGCCTGTGGGACATTGTTCCCCCCCTCGCTTCAGAATCCCACTTGGCCAGAAAATGTGTTTTATTGATATACACCTTTGGTGAAAGTGGCATTGTAAAGCGAGGGGGGGGGAACGATGTTGTATAAAACTTTTCCGTTTTCCATTGATTTCTGTGTAAAAAACGCTTATTTTGACCCAAATATCGGTCTTATTTTGCATAAATTATCCCATCTGAAAGCAGATTCATATGCAGACCAAGTTACTTCAAATTTCAACCGAAAAAGATTCTCAATTTTTGCATTTTGAAATTTCGACTTTTCAGGGCAGATTCTACGCCTTATCTTAACAGCTCCTTTTAAATGGACAAACATTCGGGATAAAGAAATAGTATCGTTTGGCATTTCCATTCTTATAAAAAATTGCTCGCTTACAATACAATGTCACGAATGCATTTATCATGACAAAGAAATCATTTGAAGGTCAGTAATCAAACACTCTGGACAATTTGTTTGTTTTGTTTTTTCGTCAAAACATTCCCGACTCCCTCTTTAAAAAAAATCGAGATCCTCCGATGTATATAGGTAAAAGTATAAATCAATTAAATGTATCAATTAAGAGGTAGATCTTGGCATAAAAAATATCACTAAAATTTCATGATCGAGTTTTATTTTGGAAGACGAACGGACAAAGACACAAGCTTTGTCAGATAATCTTTCCATAACGAAGAAGCGGTACAAAATAAGCATCACCGTAATAAAGAACTATTATTTAGGAAGGTCGCATTCATTGGACCCCAATGAAATTTGTCTAAATTTTGCGTGTATTTTAACCTCCTTTGGAACGGAACAACCGTAACCCCCAAACTAAAAATTAAGAATGACTTGATTGATTCGTGTCATTCGTAAAAAAATTATTTGCACATCTTTTTCACGAGGAATTGAATACTGTAAACGGGTTTAATTTCGCGGTGTTAAAAGTTCGTGGTTTTCTGAATGTAGCCAATTGCGGTGGTTTTAATTTCGCTGTATCGAAAGTTGCAGAAGAAAAGTCTTAAACACTTTTGATACATGTATATGAAAATTTTGTCGCACTAACACACGTGCAATTTGATTGTTGTTTGTAGTAACAAGTGCTTCTCGTGGCAATTAATGACAAACACGTAGTAATTAGTGATAATTACACAAAAACGATTAAATTTGAATTGAAGTGGAGTACCAATAAGTAGATTGAAACTAATTAACTGCTTCTATTTCACTATGCATGTCATCTTCCTTTTTATAAAGAAATATTGGTATGATAATAGATGCATGTTAAGTTATATTGTTGATACCTTTTAATGTACAAACTATTTTAGCAACTTACAGGGAAAGCATGAACGATTCAGCTGTACATGTACAATAGCTTTCATACATCTGAAGCATATGAACATCTTTTCCTCTATGATTTGTTTTGTCTGTATACACAATTATTGCGGGGGTTTAATATTCGCGGAAAATTCGAAAACCGCGAACATGGCGAAATTAAAACCACCGCAATCATTTCCCCGTTTACAGTAAAAGGGGATCGAATAAATTGTTTGTTCCAAAATTAGGATTGAGCGCTCCTCTATTCAAATACACGTTGACTTCTTTCATTTTCATACTTTTGAAGAATATTTTGCTAGCTTATTTTTCTTAACGCAATTGTGCAAAAGATTTTAGAATAGATATTAATCTCATTTTGTATGCCGGTTAATTCGATAAAATGACAAATATGGATAATGACCATATCCCTGTATACAGAACAAACTCGATAATTCAGAAAATCAGAAACCGAAGGCATACAAAATCAGGATCAAACAGGAACCAAAGCAAACAAACAAAAACCTCCACCATATGAAAAGAACCCTCGATATGGAAGTGAGACCAGGTGCCCAGGAAGAGTAAGCATCTCCTGCTTGCATGCAATACTCGCCGCCTCAATTCGGTAGAACTGTCACATCCGGTTACTTCTATTTCGGAAGACATAGAGTACAATCTTTGGTTGGATGGTTTAAATGGTCTATGACAGAATATCATCCACCATTCTGGAGAATGGGACATCATAGTGTATGACGAATTCCCCATATGGACCGTAGAACTTCCTCAGTGACGATGTTAGTCGGTCACAAACATCCCTGACTGAGAAGCTTATCTGAAAGACGCCTAGTTCTCATAACAAAATCCTTATATTTGGTACTTGCTCTGGCATAGCGTATCAACTGAGATATGAACACGCCATAAGCAGGCGATGAAGGGATGTTGCTACTCAGAAAAGGAAAGTTTGTAATGCTGAAATTGAAGTCGTCACGTTTGTCATAGAGTGAGGTGTTCATGTGACCATCAGTGTCGTAGGACAACATCATGTCCAAATAGGATGCTGAATTATTTGTCTCTGTAGTTTCTTTGACTTCAAGCTCCGAAGGATAGATACTGCTCAGGTAAATGTAATCCGCGACGTTTGGATTATTGATGGACATAACATCGTCATTATATATCTGTAAGTGAAGTTGAAGTCAGAAGCTAAGTATCTATTCCCTTCAGAGACCAAAGATTGAATAAATTCAGCTTTGTACGAGTAAAGAAAGTCTGGTTCCCGGGACCTCTTTATGAATGAATTCGATAAATGTAAGGTAGCCCCCCCCCCCCGCCTTCCGTTCATTGTCATATGAATAGAAAAGATTGATAAAGAGGATTTTGAGATATTGAGATTTTGAGATGCGAACAGACAGACAGAGAAAAAACAAAATAAACAAGGGCATAATGACGAATTGACTAGGAAATTCACACTTAAATATTCTATTGTAAGATAATATTCATCGTTGTGATTTCAAATATGAAATCATCAATCGTTCACAATTTGAAATTTACTGTTACACACAGTAAATTTTCGTTTGTTTGTTATTCAATCTCACAAGGCGTTTTCCGTTTACATGTGCGATCTGCAGAACTTCTTAGTGTACATCGTCACCGCCGACAGGTTTTGCCAGTCTTTTTTTTTAATACATATTTTGTTTTCCTTTTTTCATCTTCAGACGAATAATTATCAATAACGTCTGAAAAATGTACATGAATTTGGATAATATGCATTACAAAACAGAATAAATATACATTGCGGAAGCCTCATGATGACGTAATCTGTGACGTTATCCCGAGATTACGTCATAGACCGGCGTTTGCTACTTCTTCAATAGTTTTTACCTTCTGAAAGTTTACATTTATAGCTTGAGACAGATTGGATTGGATTTCTCCGTAACTATGTAATTATGTTTTTCTATGCTATTATCGGGCTAGACGTTGATATAATTCTGAATACGTTATTCACGTGGGCGCTATTTCTAAATTCCTTAAAACCTGCTTCAGAAAATGCTGTATGACGCAATAACATTTTGAGGACTGAATAAATTATGACGCACTGTGTATGAATTGAATTGAAGTATTGGTATCAGATAAATTTTTAATGATGTATTTTAATTGACAAAGGTACCACTGAAAAGAAATTACTGATGCTATGACGAGTCCAAGAGGATCGGTATTCGTGGAAAACCCGAATCAATAACGATAATATATGCCAAAAACGGGAGCATTCAGAATGAAACGTTGAATCTGCCCTGAAAAAGTCGAAATTGCAAAACACAAAATGTGAGAAAAAATTCATTAGAAATGTCAACTAACTTGAATCTATTACTTTTAATAATAAGTCTGATATGTGGTTAAAACGAAAGGTTTTCCTTAGAAATCAATGGAAAACGGTTTTTATACGACATTATTCCATCATGAGTCACAGAATGCCACTTGGCGCATATTATCAACACAACTTTTCTGACCAAGTAGGGTTCTTAAACTTGTAGTTGTAAACTTAATTAGATAAACATAATAAAATGGCAATTTTTTTATCTATTTAACCGCTATCAAGACCGATTGTTTAGAAAAAGCAATACCGTTTTCCATTGTTTGCCTGTGGGGCATTGTTTCACCCGGAGTTCTTAAATGTCATGATTTGTGATTTTCTGTCAGCTATTTTCTGTTCCCGATATTGTTTCTCCCTGCCTCTTCAAACCAATAAAATCTTGAAACAATCTTTTTTTTTTATAAAATACCCATACGGAATCATTTAAACATTATATCTTTATCCTGCAGAATTTTAACCTTCAATGTAAGGACATCATATAAAAATAAACCGAAGGGTTTCAGGGCTAAATAAAGCCTTTTCCTTACAACTCTTTACTGATGATATGAAGGATTGAGGTTCTTAATGATTGCATAATAAATTATGCCAAACAAATCACTGACGATATGACGAGTCCACTGGCCTAGGTTTTCTTAGTATTTCCGGATCAATGACAATTCTACATGCAAAAAGAAAAACAAATTACTGTTGTTATTCCCGAATCAATAACAATTACATATGCCAGTCAAATTACTGAGAATATGACGATTCCAAGATTCTTGATTTTCTTGGTACACGTAAAACTGAATCAATAACGATTGACTATTCCAAACAAATATTCTGTTGATAAAACGTTCTTGGTTTTCATGGTTTTCCAGAATTAATAACAATTACATATGCCAAACAAATTACTGATTATATGACGATTCTAAGAACCTTGGATTTTCTTGAAGGGAGGGGATCTCCAATAACAACATCTGGGTATGATGTTCATTGCGTATTAAGCCTTGTATTTAGACAAATAATTTACCAATGGAAGATTAAACAAAGCTTCAGGCACATAACGTTTTAATCATTATATTTTTTCTAAACAAAGATATGATCACAAAAAGATAAAAAGAATTATAAGTCACTATAATATTGTAACAGGATGCAACGGCATACAGGGATCACTTTATCTGTCTCTTTGACTTTTTATAGGGTCATTTTTTTAAATTTATTTATGCCACTGAAGAGAACTGACATAGAGTTGGCCGAAGACACAAGACTTCCGCAATGTTCGGGACCTTACATTTCCATGGCGATTTGGATAAAAAAAATATTTTTAAAATATATTAAATATCAAAAAAAAAAAATAAAATATGTAAGATATGAAAGTACATAATTTCTTTTCGACGGTAATGTTTTGTATACCGCTAACACATCAAGGTAGAGCATCCCTCAAGTCTCAGATGCTCATGTTAAAAAAAAGCAACTTTTACAATATTTTCATTTCCATATATTTACAGCTTATGTTAGACCTGATATAAAAACAAAATATTACTCGTGGTTTCATGTTAGGCTGTTTGAACTTTTACATTGGACCTTATGGGAAAGGTAAGAAAAAATCCCTTTTTATGGGTAATAAAATGTAACTAAAAAGTTTCTTTTTCAAAAACTATATAAGTTTGATAATCTGTACAATATTCTGTAAAAACAAATAGGTTATCCAGGCAAACAATTACCTGCAATTCAGACCTGAGGGATACTCTACCTTAAACTAGAGAAAAGGGAAGGATCTCCAGCATGACTGTCCTGTACTCATCCGGGAAAACAAACCAACAAGAAAGTGACACATAAATGACATAAGCCAAAACTACAAACCGCAAAAAGACACAACAATATTCACTAGAACACCATACAAAACAATCGAAGCAGACGTGCAGAAGCATCAAACATTAATAACAAAACATAAAAGGAGGGAGACCAATGTACACCCGGCGCCGACTTTGGACGGTCACTTGCTATTAGCATATGGTGTGGTTATCCAGATTATGTGCGCACAACCCTCCTACTTATCTTGATGCACAGATGTCTCCAGAGATGAACAATTGTTGTATAAATTTACATCAAACTTCTCACTGTCTTCGGGTTTTTTATCATTGAATGAAAACCAAACACAGAACTCAGAATCCAGAAAGCACTGTCAATCGGCATACGATCGCACATGCTCCCTAACCCTAACACCTTACCTTAACTCTAACACCCTAACCCTAACACCCTAACCAACACCCTAACCCTAACCCTAACACCCTAACCCTAACCCTAACACCCTAACATCTTACCTTAACTCTAACACCCTAACCCTAACCCTAACACCCTAACCCTAATAAACAAACACCGCTAAAAGCGGTATGACAGGATTGAAAAGTAAGACGTTGTCAGTTAAAAGTTAAAAAAAAAACATCCATATGTTTGGACCTATATTATCCAAATTTTTAAGTAAGGTACAATGTTCCTCGCATATTGTACTAAACGCGTGTTGTTGTCAGTTGATTACTGTATAAAATAGATGGGAAATAAACAAGGAGTAAAGGTTACCAGGTCAAGGTCATTAGGTTAAAGGTCATTCACAAATTATAGAGGAGCCTCTTAGGCGGGAAGGTAAATAAAAAATAAAATAAAAAATAAAAAATAAAAAGCCCAATGAAAATAAAAGCAAACAGAAAAATAAAGAATTTATTGAAAGGTTTCTCACCTCTGTAAGGGAGTCAGTAGCAAAACATGAAACTCCTAATGTTAATAGAGGAGAAGTAGCTCAAAACAACGCACCCCCTCTATAGAAAATCAGTCTGAAACGAAGAAAACAAAGGGTTAAATGAAATAATCTAGACACTTATGGAGAGGAATTTGTGCTTATTGACCTTGATTGCACAGGGCTTTCGAGGTATGTAGAATCGATTTAGGCTATATCAGTGGCTAAGACAGCAAATATGTGATATAGCCTATTTACAAGAAATGACAAATATGGATAATGACCAAATCCCTGTATACAGCACAAAATCGATAAATCAGAAACCGAAGGCATGCAAAATCAGGATAAAACAGAAACCAAACTCATATTACTGATAAAATTGTACCTCTGATTGAAAATGAAATATGTGATTTTGTTAATTGTTTTCATATTTCTGAATATTGAATTACTGGATAATGTACTACATGATAATTAATTTGTATGCACCTAACGATGAACTAACCAGAAACTCATTTTTAAAAGGCAAATATATCTCTAGAAATTTTAGAAGTTTAAATCTGGGAGTGTACTCATTGGGGGTGATTTTAATTAGGTACTCTGCAAAATTGATAGATTATATCGAAAAATAAAGTGGTAGCATCTATAAAATCAACTTACGGACTTAAACAGTTGGTAAAACAATTCAAACTTGATGATATTTGGAGGACAAAAAAATCACAATTTACAAGGAGAACAAAACTATTGGAAGCTATAGTAGGATCGATTATTTTTTGATTGACAAATAATTAGAAATTGTAAGTTGTGACATAAGACCTGAACAGATAATGTTTACAGATCATAATGCAGTCACGCTGAAAATTAAAGTGATAATAAAAATGACAGAGGACCAGGATTGTGGAAAATGAATAATATAATTTTATCGAACGAAGACTTTTGTAATCAGCTGATACAGATGTTGAAGAAACTAGAACAAAGCAATGAATTTTGGGTTTAAGACAAAAGGAAAATTTGGGATTTATTCAAAATATCAATGAAACAATTGACAATTAATTTTTGTAAAAATAAAAGCAAGAGTGCCACAAATGAAATAAAGAAATTAGAATAAGAGCTTAAACTAGAATTAGAGACTTATGTAAATACAATAAGAATTAATCAACTTGAGCAAATACTGAATCAATTATACTCTGAAAAGGCTACCGGAGCGCAGGTAAGATCACGTATAAATTGGGTTGGAAATGCTGAAAAAAATACTAAATTTCTTTTAGGTTTCGAAAAACAGAAACAACTGAAAAATTCTATAAAAAGTCTGAAATTGAATGATGGAACAGTTATCGATAACCAATAGGAAATTGTGAAGAAATAAGGAAATTCTACAGTAATTTATACACCGCAGAAAACATAGATAATAGAAATGACAAATATGGATAATGACCATATCCCTGTATACAGCTCAAAATCGACAATTCAGAAAATCAGAAACCGAAGGCATACAAAAACAGGAAAAAACAGGAACCAAAGCAAAAACATGAACCAAAGCAAACAAACAAAAATCTCCACCATATGAAAAGAAGCGAACTTTCGATATGGGAATGAGACCAGGTGCCAAGGACGAGTAAGCATATCCTGCTTGCATGCAACACACGCCGCTTCAATTCGGTAGAACTGTCCCATCCGGTTACTTCAATTTCGGAAGACATAGAGTACAATCTTTAGTTGGATGGTTCAAATGGTCTATGACAGAATATCATCCACCATTCTGCAGAGTGGGACATTATAGTGTATGACGAGTTCCCTATATTGATCATAGACCTTCCTCAGTGACGATGTTAGTCGGTCACAAACATATCCCTGATTTAGAAGCTTATCTGAAAGACGCTTAGCTCTCAGAACAAAATCCGTATATTTGGTACTTGCTCTGGCATAGCGTATCAACTGAGATATGAACACGCCATAAGCAGGTGATGAAGGGATGTTGCTACTCAGAAAAGGAAAGTTTGTAATACTGAAATTGAAGTCGTCACGTTTGTCATAGAGGGAGGTGTTCATGTGACTATCAGTGTCGATAGACATGTATTTTAGATTCCATAGAAATTGAAGACAAAATATCTGATGCAGATAAACAACTATGTGAAGGGATGTTATACTTTAATGAGTGCGAAGCTTCTATGTTCAGAAAGAAAAAAAAAATAAAAGTCCTGGGTATGATGGGCTAACAGTAGAATTTTATCAGACATTTTGGAAGTCTGTAAGAAAACATATTGTTAATGCATTAAATGAAGATTATGTTAATGGAGAATTGAGTGATACACAAAAACATGGCATTGCTTCTTTAATTTATAAAAAAGATGACCCAAAAATCTTAGAAATTGGAGACCGATATTACTGTTGAATATAGACTACAAAATAGCAGCATATACATTGGCATGTAGACTGAAGGAAGAAATGCCAAATATTATAAATACGGACTAAAATGGTTTTATCAAAACAAATTTGTAGGAAACACGTGTCTAGAACAACAAAATTGATACTTTAGAACATATATTTCAATATTGACAATACAACATCATTCAGGACATTATTGATTATTCCGAAAAACTTTACTTGAGATTCATGTGAGCTGTTTTTAGATTTCCATAAAACTTTGATTGCATCGAGTGGAATTTCATGTTAAAAAGTCTAGAAAAATTCGGTTTTGGTGAATCATTTTTAAATGGGTGAAAACTATGTATATTCCCAATTCATAACAAAAGCTCAATTAAAAAACAAAGGACGGGATCTCCAACAAAACCAGGTTGCAAAACCCACAGCAAAACCCCCAAAACACCCAATACAAAACAAAGGAGGGGATCTCCAATAAAACCAGGTTGTAGCACCCACAGCAAAATCCCAAAACACCCAATGCAAAAACACAAAGCAGACAAGCACAAAGAGACGCGTAAGGGACAAAGAACGTCAACGCACAACACAGAAACATCAAACACAAAGGACTACACATAAACCAACGAGACCAATGGGCAACCGGTGCCGACTTAGGACGGCCATCTGCCACGGAAATAGCAGAAGGTGTGGTTATCCTGGATTACGTGCGCACAACCCTCCCACTTTTCCGATTACCCAGAGGTCTCGAAGAACGTACAATTGTGGTGTAAAACAACCTCCTTACTGTCAGATGACCACACACCTACAAGACCGCAAAACGCAGGGGCCCAAACAACACAGATGAATACGTTAATGGATATAAAAAGAGGGCGTACGTAATACATCTGTGCTCTGCCGCCGCGAGCTCATGTATGTTATCACCCGAGGAGTCCGACTGACATTCAGAGAGGACAGATGGTCGGGGCCCTGTCTTCTCTAAAGAGGTTTGGACAGGGCCCGTCATGGAGTCCCGTCGTCACAGTCAGTCAGAGTGCAAGTTTTAAGAATGCGCTTGTACAAGACTGTAGATTGGTCAAGTACCAAGCCTAGTGTCCGTCTGGTGACATTAGGATCATACCCACGGTATAAAAGGCGTTTGATGATTCTGACGCATTTTCGATAGTGATGTTGTCTATCTTTGATCCTTCTTATCTTGTTAATAATGTCACTATAAAATGCGGGTTGTGAAATATCCAAAGTAATATACTCTGTTGCCTGTATTGGCCCGAATTTCAGAAGAAGTTGACAATAATATTTGTAAAATTTCCAGAAAGTCTTTACTAGTTTGTGAAAGCGAAAACCTTGTCCTAAAAGTTTCTTGGTAATTTTTAAATTTCTACTATGAAAATCCAAACATCAGTACATGCTCTAGCACACCGGATGAGCTGTGAAATATTGGTATCATAGGACGGTAATCTAGGAACATCACCGTTAAGCCAGGGGAAATTTACTATGTTAAATCCAAAATCATCTCTTTTTTCATACACACTTGTATGGATCTCTCAAAAACACAGAGCAGACACTCACAGAAAGAGACGCAAAATGTGGCAAGGAACGTCATCGCACAGCACAAAAACATCAAACACAAAGGACTACACATAAACCAACGAGACCAATTGGCAATCGGTGCCGACTTAGGACGGCCTTCTGACACGGAAATAGCAGAAGGTGTGGTTATCCCGGATTACGTGCGCAAAACCCTCCCACTTTTCCGATTACCCAGAGGTCTTGAATAATCGTACAATTGTGGTGTAAGACAACCTCCTCACTGTCAGGTGACCACACACAAACATGACCGCAAATGCAGGGGTCCAAGCAACAAAGATAAATATGTAAATGGATATGAAAAGAGGGCGTACATTATAAAATCCGTGCCCTGCCGCCGCAACATTAAACTAATATCAAGCTAACGCACAATATTTCTGTATATAAGTGTATTTTAAGAGCTTCTTCTGTGCACCATTTCAAGATAAAAAAAGGTTTAAGGTCATAGAATGATGTGGAAGCTCATATAACAAGGAATCTATAATATGCGCGCCAGCGCGCGCGCGAAGCGCGCGTGCGAAAGCGCTATTACGATCAGGTCCTATACAGAGTTATGTTCCTTTGCTATAGCCTAAACGTTTCAGTTTGCGGACGCCATTTTGATTCATGGGGAACATAGGAGGAAAAAATTACCAACATTTAAAAATCAAATACTGTATTTATTATTCTAACTCATAAAGATGCTTCACTATACTCGTTGAAATAAAAATTAAACAAAGTTTGTCTTTCATTTTGGAATCATTATCAAAGTCTGCAAAATGTTTGCATGTTTTTTTTTTATTCTTTTTTCATCACAGTAGACACGATAGAAAGACTTCAATGATTTCTGGAGCTTATGAACCGCAACTGCCAAACAATCCAAACATTTGTCGATCAGTAAGAGCTCACATAAAAAAACAAAAGCTTACCATTTACTTCGTCAGTCTGTGTCTATGCAATGTAAACGGAAAGTCGTTGTTACTTCTGATACCAGTAGATTAACATTGTGTATGCAGTGATTACGAATATAAAATCTACTGGTACAGAGAAAGCTTAAAAAGAGGTAAATCCCAACACAACAAATACATGCACATGGTCGGCTGCAGACTCTATAAAAATGCGTCATCAATCACAGGGCCAATATTAACTTATCAAGAAATAGAAACTAAAACTGAAAGTTTTGTTGCTTTCATTTTCCATGCACTCCACATAGTGACTCGGATTTTTACTATCTAGGTGCTTCGAGACCATGTGCATCGATTACTAATTATGTCACAAGAAGTTCCAAGAAAGGTATTTTTAAAAATCACGGGTCAGAGTTCTAAAGAAGGGGGGAGGTCAAATTGAGGTAATTTGTACAGGCAAAATCATTAATCCTAGGGGGCAGCTTTCAAACAAGTTACACAGTTATAGGCGGCAAAGGTTTGCAATATAATTCAATGAATAAAAGCCGATAAGTCTGATGATAAGTAGGAGATGGGGGGGGTTACTGGCCACCAAATCTATCCTCAAAGCGAATGCATGGGCCGGGGGTCAGGATAAGCTACCTGGATGACTCATATAGGTATTTCAAATATTTATTGATATCACCAAACATGTTGGCATACATCAAAATAAAAGTAACAAAGTGACCAAGACAAAACAAATTTAAAACTAACTACATGATTATACACGTAGAAAATGGACTAGCAATGAGTGATCAAAAACTCAATCATATAAATGGGTGCGGCAGGGTGCCAGCATATAACATTTGGTCATTAATTCAGTCTTTACTGAGTCTGATATATTCGGAAATTGCATGAGATTTTTTTTCTACGTAAAGTTTTATGTCTTCTTTGCCATGTTTACTGATGGAAATAGGAACAGAAAATTAAAATTGTAGTGTAAATCATATAATCATCATCATCATCCAAAAGCAGAATACACATAAATTTTGTCAAAAGAGTCGAGGAATAAGACTTGAAGAAACCACTGAAATAACAAATTAAGACCATTTAGTTTAATCATCTTTTATTTAAAACAATTCAGTGAAAAAGGATTGGGCAAAAGTTTTCATAACATGATTAATATATAATGCCCTCTCCTAAGCTTCTTAATGAATCATGTGAATATTTAAGTTTTTGTCAGACAGTCAATCCCTTAATCTGCTTGACGTCAATTCAACAACATACTGAACTGAGCAGGACTCTCATACTCTGTAAGGAGACATTGAGGCAACAGTAGCTTCAATATTTCGTCCATCTCACACGTTATTTCTATTCGGTTATACCGAATAGAAATAACGTGTGAGATGGGCAAACTATTGAAGCTAAGGCAACAGGTATGACGGCAGATCTGGCCTTGGGTTGAGTGATTAGGAATGAAATATGCATGGCCAATAGTTATACCGAATAGAAATAACGTGTGAGATGGGCAAACTATTGAAGCTAAGGCAACAGGTATGACGGCAGATGTAGAAAACTTGATTTGTCCATGGTGGTCCAGTCGTCAGTCATGTGTTTCCAGCTTATCAATTTGAAAAGAATCATACATAAAAAATTAACCCGGAAAATTCGGATTTTTAGCTAAATCCAGGGGGGAGGGGTTCCTTTGTGACTGTGAAAAGATCAGGATCTGGCTTGGTTTGAGTGAGTAGGAATGAGATATGCATGGCAAACACTGTTATGTGTTGATGTCTTTGAAAAGTAGTGCATTGATAATTATATAATATATATATATATATACATATTTTACAAAATCATGCAAATTCTAAATGTACTAACTAAAAATATCTTTAAGCTCTTTAACAATATTTATTCAAAAAAGCTCATCATGACATTTACACACAAAACACATCTCTTTAGATTGGAAAACATTAAGTGAAAAACCACTAAGTACTAATTCCTCTCTCACACTTCTTGCATAGTTTACAAATCTGCCACTTACCAGGGGCAGTATACATGTACATCAAGTTGTAGTCTCTTGAATGTACCTTTTTGTGATGTTTCAGTATTGTATATATAAATTTTTTCTTAAGTTTTTTTTTCAAGTGATGTTCATTGAATTTGATCAAAGGCGAATGTATGTCACTTGAAAAAAGAAAAAAAAACAGTGAACGTGGTTGTTTTTACCTTTTCACGGTGCTGTTTATAATTGGAGTTATGTGATATATATTTTTCTTATTATGATATATTTTTTTAAAACTATGCAATCAATTATCAATTTACTTATCAGCTAGTATTCATCTAGAATTTATTGTTTAACTAGCTGGCGCGCGTTGATGGCTTTGCCATGTTTCATAATATGTTTCTATCTCTTGTTAATATTAATGAGTTAAAGAAGATCCTGACAACAATCTCAACATCACTCACAATAGAGCACAAAATTAAGCATCGACGGACCCCTAGCAAGCTAGAGGTGGGACCAGGTGCCCGGGAAGAGTAAGCATCCCCTGTTGGTTAGCTGTACATGCCATTAAGATATAGCCAGAGATGATTATTAACAAATTAGGTCAACATTTAAGATAAAGGTCATATAGGGATATGATCAGTATCCATATTTGTATTCACTACTTCGATGGTACTAAATTAGGCTATTTCTCACAACAATTATGCGTTCTTTGATACCTTTGGGTTGTGCGCACGTAATCCAGGATAACCACACCATCTGTTACTAACGTGGCAAATGGCTGTCCTAAGTCGGCACCGATTGTCCATAGGTCTCGTTGGTTTATGTGTGGTCTTTTGTGTTCGATGTTTGATGTCTCGTTTGCCGCTCATTGTCTCTTGCTGTGTGTGTCTTCTCTGTGTTTTCACTTGGGGTGCTTAGTGTGCTGCAACCGAGTCTTGTTTGAGATACCCTCCTTTCTTACATACTCTTATGTTAGAGACATTGTCCAAGGTCATGATCAGTACACCAATGCTTACGACATGAATTGTAATGCTTTGCAATCAAGGCAAAAAGTGAGGAACACCCCTTCTTTAGATTAAATGTTCCTTATTATATGGTGGCTTGGAAGTGTTCCAACTCTTCACCTTCTTGAGAGATATATATAATACGTTGATGAAATGATTCTGCTGTTTCTGAGGTATACCAAAAATGATCGATAAGAAAATCGTGGTGATTGATATTTTCAAAAAGAAAAGACCGATTCTAAATATAAGTACACTGAAACAGATTTTTCAAATATTCGTTTCATCATCAAATAAAAGCTTGATTTGTTTTCAATTTAGATTATTTTATGCTTTTTGATATCATTTCTACATACTTCATACTTCATATAAATTCAGAAACAAAACATCACCATATTTATTGTTCAAATAAAATTAAGCGATGAAAAGTTGAGAAAATTTCTTTAAAAAATTTTTTCGTTTGTATTTTTGTGAAATTGGCTGCAGATGTCAAATTTCATGATCGACAACATTTTTGAGGTGTTAAGAGGAAAGGTCTTCAGCAAATTGTCGGAATCCCAATGGGAACCAATTGTGCCCCATTCCTTGTCGACATTTTTTTTACTCATACGAAGCTTAATTCTTTCGAATTCAATCTTTGATATCTGAAGGGAAAAGATACATAGCTTCTAACTTTAAGTTCACTTCCAGGTAATAGACGATGTCCAGTCCATCATTAATCCAAAGTTCGCGGATTACTCTAACAGAATCTATCCTTCGGATCTTGAAGTCAAAGAAATGAGAAAGATGGTCACTTGAACACCTCACTCTATGAAAACCGTGACGACTTCACTCAAAAACTTACCTTTCCTTGGTAGTAGCATCCCTTCATCGCCTGCTTACATGTATGGCGTATTCATATCTCAATTCATACACTATGCCAAAGCCAGTACCAAATATATAGATTTTGTTCTGAGAGCTAAGCGTCTTTGAATTTCTACGGTCTTACGGGGAATTCGTCATACACTACAACAAAGGAGGGGATCTCCAACAACACCAGGTTGAAGCACCCACAGCAAACCCCCAAAACACCCGATGCAAAAACACAAAGCAGACAAACACAGAAAGAGACGCATAAGGGACAAGGAATGTCAACGCACAACGCAGAAGCATCAAACACAAAGGACTACACATTACGTGCGAACAACCCTCCCACTTTTCCGATTACCTAGAGGTCTCGAAGAACGTACAATTGTGGTGTAAAACAACCTTCTTACTGTCAGATGACCACATACAAACAAGACCGCAACACAGATGAATATGTAAATGGATATCAAAAGAGGCGTACGTAATACAGTCCGTGCTCTGCCGGCAGTAGCGAGCTCATGTATGTTATCACCCGAGGGGTCCGACTGATATTCAGAGAGGACAGGTGGTCGGAGCCCTGTCCTCTCTAAAGAGGTTTGGACAGGGCCCGTCATGGAGTCCCGTCGTCACAGTCAGTCAGAGTGCAACTTTTAAGAATGCGCTGTTACAAGACTGTAAATTGGTCAAGTACTAAGCCTAGTGTCCGTCTGGTGACATTAGGATCATATCCACGGTATAAAAGGCGTTTGATGACTCTGACGCATTTTCGATAGTGATGTTGTCTATCTTTGATCCTTCTTATCTTGTTAATGTCACCATAAAATGCAGGTTGTGAAATACCAAAACTAATATTATACTCTGTTGCCTGTATTGGTCCGAATTTCAGAAGAAGTTGACAATAATTTTTGTAAAATTTCCAGAAAGTCTTTACTAGTTTGTGAAAGCGAAAACCTTATCCCAAACGTTTCTTAGTAATTTGTAAATCTCTTCTATGAAAATCCAAAGCATCAGTACATGCTCTAGCATACCGGATGAGCTGTGAAATATAGCTACCATAGGACGGTAATCTAGAAACATCACCGTCAAGCCAGGGGAAATTTACTATGTTAAATCCAAAATCATCTTTTTTGTCAAACACTTGTATGGATCTCTCCAATTAAAACTTTGATATTTAGGTCCAAAAATTGTGTTTCTGTGTTTGAAACGTTTGCCTTGTTTAGAATCAATTCTTGTGGATAAATAACATTTTTATTCTTTTCAAAAACAGGATTGTCGATAGTAAGAATATCATCCAGGTACCTAGATGTACCAATGAAACATTTCACATCATCATTTTTTCTTTGCTTTTGAAGATTGTGGATAAATTCCTTTTCATACGTGTAGAAAAATAAATCTGCAACAAGAGGCGCACAATTTGTACCCATAGGAATCCCTACAACGTGCTTGTAGAGTTTCTCACCAAATCTTACATATATATTGTCCAAAAGGAAGGACAAGGCAATACACAGGTCACCACATGTCCATGATTTGCATGATTTGTTATCTGTGGCGGAAAAGAAACCTTTCGATTCGGATGTACAAATTTAAGTTTTTCCCTCTCGATCAAAACACCATTTAATGAGTTTGGGTAGTCGATCATTTATTTTGTCGTGAGAAAGCGTGGTGTACATATTAGAAAAGTCGTATAAAGATATCGTATTTGCTTCAAAATTTCTTGATTTCATTTTTTCAATCACATCCCCTGAATTTTTAATAGACCAAAAGATGTTTACACTATTCCTGTTCATGACAGTTTCACAGTAATTTGCCACGTGTTCCTTTATAGCCGTGAGTGCTGACGTCAGATTTCCTGACAAAATTGTAGTTAAGCAATTGCTAGAATTAGCAATGTATCGAAACTTGTAAGGAGACTTGTGAAGTTTTGGTATACAGTATATTATAGGGAAATCCAATTTAGAAATAGGAATGTTAAAAGAAGAAATTTCACTATTATGTTTGTTCAAAATATTGGGAACACTTTCATTGCTTTCGATATAAGTATTAGTAGAGGAGAGTTCCGAAACTAAAGTTGATATGTAGTGGCGTTTTCAAATAATTATGGTGTTGTTTGCAAGCGAAGACAAATTTTCATGTAAATTACGTAACTGGGATTTGAAATATGTTTTAGATTTAGAACTTGGATTTTCAAAAAATGAGAATTTTTGTGGTAGTTATCTTTTCGAATATCGGTAAAATCCAAAATGAGGTTTTTCCAGTCATTCAGAGCATGCGATTCGATTCCTTCCGATTTACACCATCGTTTGGTATATTTATCTAAAGCTTCCTTTAGCACTTCGCGACATTCAATAAAATCTATCTTGGATGGGATTCTATACTTGGGTCCTTTTTTAGAAGACCATGGAGCTGCCTGTCTTTGATAATTGAAAAGTCACCTGTAATAATATGACCAGCTGGTTTATATAGATATTCAGACGTTGCACATTCTCAAGAGGCAATGTCCCACTGTCCCAATGTCCCACTGTCAAGAATGGTAGAAGACATTCTGTCTTAAACCATTTGAACCACCCTTGAACCATCCAACTACTAAATGTATTTGTATCTTCCGAAATGGAAGCTACCTAATGTGACAATTCTACCAAAATTGAAGCGACGGCTGGTACATGTAAGCAGAAGATGCTCTCTTCCTGGGCACCTGGTCTTACTCCTATATTGGGAGTTCGTTTCTATTTATTATGCGTAGATGACCCTATCACATAGTTTATCACGCCTCGTTCTAATTTCAGCCAATGACGTCGCAGTCTGACGGTCACGTGGTGTCCTCTTTTGACGTTGAGGTAGGTCACTAAATTTTCAAACGTCAATATTTACAAATAAAACGTTGCAAAATGGTTCTCGGCGTGATAAATATCTTAAAGAGTTGGTTCACGTCATACTTCCTACTCAAAGTAGGTGTGTAAATATGTAGGGGTGAGCACACACCTACTAACACGTATGCGTTAAAGAAACGATCAATCGAAGTTGATCGAACGTGGCTACATGTGCCTTTGGTCCACCAGCAGTGTCACTCACTAAATGCTACAAATGTTAAAGTATTCAAATTAAATAGCATCATTTAAGAACAGATAAATGTGTAGCATGGCCCAGACATGCACGTTTCGGGTACTTAACCCTCGTCGGTGATCCTCAATCTAAACAATTTAATATTGCCAAAGGATGTGATAGTCATTATGTCCAAAAATGTACCGACAGACGTAACAGATGGTTTGCATATGATGCTACAGGACCCATGTCTGTGAAATTACAAGAAATTTTGAAAACAGAAATATGTCGAATGCGTTGAAGAAACGATCAACTGAAGTTTATCGAACCTGGCGACATGTGCCGACTCCTGGTCCACCAGCTGTGACACTCACTAAGTGGTACAAATGTTAAACGTCTTCAAATTCAATAGCATCATTTAAGAACATATAAAGCAACACAACAAGACATGCACGTTTCGGGTACTTCACACAATTTATAGAAATCAAGGAAAAAGACATCGCGATCTTTATGTTATAAGAGGAACTAATAGATCAAAAGTTATGAAAATTCCTGAAAATTTTTCGTACGAATTTTTGTGAAACTGGGCGCAGATTAGATAAAAATATAGATAGACATGTATCTTGAATGTCACTTAAAACGAAAACTAGAGCACTTTTTGACATTTAAGCACCCTACTATAGGGTTTAGCAAGATATATACCAGGATCTGTGTTATAAAGATAGAAGAAAGTGCCTTAATCCTGAGTATTGATCAATTAATACGTGATAATGGATCCTGTGGAACAAAAATGTAAACAGAAAATTTTGAAGTGATGTCTTTCCTTCGCTTATGGTTGATTTACGTTCGACTGCTACAAAGATGGAAGCACATAGGTTGTGACTACACACTCACTTAAAAAAATCAAATTCAAGGAATTGTGGTTCCCCACTTTTGGGTGTTTGTCTTTAAAGAAATACTTACAGACCACCACCACCCCCCACACACACACACTATTTCAAGTTTTCATAATATATCTCATGTACTATCAAAGTTCTAAATATCAAAATATTAAACTCCAACAAAAGGTCAAACGGTCCAAACTTTGCTACCAAGGAAAGGGTATCGCAGAAAGAATTCACATGTGAAACATGAAAGTCCCGTTTTATCCTGATTTTGTATGCCTTCGGTTTCTGATTTTCTGAATTATCGATTTTGTGCTGTATATAGGGATATGGTCATTATCCATCCAAAAATTATGGTCGATGTTGAAGTTCTTAAATGTGGGTCAATCTCAAAGGACGAGATCACACGGTCAGAAAGCAGAATGTTGTTACGGTCATGATCAAAGTTTTTGAAAAGTAGGTCAAACTTCAAGGTCAAGATTACAAGGTCAAATATTTTGGTATCCATGGAAAGGTCTTGTCACAAGGAATTCACATATGAAATATGGAAGCCCTATCAATTTTCATTCAAAAATTATGGTCATGGTTAAAGTTTTTTTGAAAAGTAAGTCAAACCCCAAGGCCAAGGTCACAAACACATGTGAAATATGAAAGCCCTATCACTTACCAGTCAAAAGTAATGGTCAAGATTAATGTTTTGAAAAAGTGGGTCAAACTCCAAGGTCAAGGTCACAAGGTCAAAATTTTTGATATCCATGGAAAGGTCATGTCACCATGAATACACATGTGAAATATGGAAGCCCTATCAATTTTTTTCAAACGTTATGGTCATGATTAAAGTTTGTGAAAAGTAGGTCAAACTCCAAGGTCAAATTTTTGGTAACCATGGAAAGGTCTTGTCACAAGGAATACACATGTGAAATATGAAAGCCCTATCACTTATCAGTCAAAAGTAATGGTCAAGATTAACGTTTTGAAAAAGTGGGTCAAACTCCAAGGTCAAGGTCACAAGGTCAAAATTTTTTATATCCATGGAAAGGTCTTGTCACCATGAATACACATGTGAAATATGAAAGCCCTATCACTAACCATTAGAAAGAAATGGTCAAGGTAAAAATTTGTGAAAAGTAGGTCAAACTCAAAGGTCAAGGTCACAAGGTCGAAAATTTTGGTATCCATGGAAAGGTCTTGTCACAATGAATACACATGTGAATTATGAACGCCTTATCACTAACCATTTAAAAGTAATGGTCAAGGTTAAAGTTTTTAAAAAGTAGGTCATACTCTAAGGTCAAGGTTACAAGGTCAAAAATGTTGGTATCCATGGAAAATACATGTCACAAGGAATTCACATGTGAAATATAAAAGCCATATCATTAACCATTCAAAAGCTATGGACAAGGTTAAGCTTTTCTGACTGATGGACAGACAGACGGACGGGATGGTTTTAATGTCCCCGTGTTTTAGCAAAAGCAGGGGACAAAAACATGTCTGTCTTTTAAAAATTCATGATGAGACAAGAAAATTAAGTCCAGATTTAATGAGAATATTTCTTCTTTTAAAAATGTAAAAGTGATGCAAGACTGTTGTTACTTTTTGCTAGATACTCCTTCATCTGTAATTTACATTATTCCACTAGTCCTAATTCCATTACATTCTCAACTAACATCGAGGACGTTATTTCACACCACAATTGTGCATTCCTCGAGACCTTTGGGAAACCTGAAAAGTGGGAGGGTTGTGTACACATAAGTTCAATAACCACACCACTTGCAAGGCAGATGGCTGTAATTGCCCATTGGTCTCCTTGGTTTACGTTTCATGTTTCTGAGTTGTATGCCTGCCTTAAGTCTCTTGTTGTGCTTGTCTACTGTTCTCACATCAGGTCTGTTGGTGCTTTGCTGTGGGTACTGCAACTAAGTCCAAGTTAAAGATCCCCTTCATTATGTAACCTTACCTTGTCAAAGTGGGGATATTAAAGGCAGTCATTGACCATTCGTAATGAAAATCTGCACATATATTCAAAATTATTGAAAGAATATAGAAATCAACTTGGTTTTTATCCCATTTCTATATTAATTTTTCCTTAAATTATTTTGTTGGCAACAGTGAGTATAGACAACAAATGACCTTTGGTACCATAGATCAGAAACATATTATTTGTAAAAAGATATCATTCCTTAAAGATTTTGAAAAAAAAAATATTTCAAAGAAAGAAAACAATTTTTCCCTCAGCAACAATTATTCCATTTCTTTAATCTTTATAGAGCATTTCTACTCATGAAACCTTAGTGCAACTAGGTTTTCATTTTCTTCACTGACAAGAGGAAGAGGGTCTTTCCACATATAATTTTGGAATTCCCTATCAACAACGTCAGTTAAAAAAAATACTTTCTAAACCAAAATTACATTCAATAAGTTTCAAAAGAAAATAGGAAAAATTTGCTTAAATATAAAACAGGTACTTGATTGATGATTTTTTGGATTCTTCGAAATGAGATACAGTATACAGTGTATTTAGGTCCATTTATTCTTCATAGTCAAAATACGTGTAATTATCAGGTACAATATTTCTATGAGATACAGCATTTCAAAGCTTTATTTCAGGTATTGAGCTCAATGTACAGTTTACTCAGTAACAATAAATAACAGAGTACATGTATTACATAATATTAACAAAAATTTTCAATATTAAGATGCATATTAGACCATAGTAATTTAATATTTTGTTTTACGTTCCAATTTTTTTTCTGAAAGGAACCCTCCTGCCAGGCATTTAAACACATAAACACAAGATCAATATGAAGGAATTGGAAAAGATGACTGAAAAAATTAAAGAAAAAAATTTTTTTAATGTCTCTCTCAAGTGAATTGGATAATTCTTACTGTATCTCTATCTTTTACCTCCTCTTATTACTGATGTTAAAGGCAATTATGGTATTTTAGATCATTAACTGATAATTTTTTACCTGAAAAATGCATGTATGTGTGTGTTTATTTTCTGAGGAATTTTCTAAAAGGTAACTAACTGTCCATTGACGTAAAACAAATTTTCTAATTACAATGGCCTTACGAAGATTCAAACGTAACAACATTCACTGAAAGACAGAATCGGAAGAGAAAGCTCCAGCCAATCGGAACTCGTGCCCCTCCATCAGGCTACAGTACATTTTATGGGGTAGAGTTTTAGAGTATGGAGCAGGCCGAGGGGCCGTGGTACGTAGAATATACTCCCTGGCGGAGGGTCGCGGAAAGTCAGGTACAGTGCTCTGATGCTCCGTGTTGGATGACGAGTCAGAATCTGATATCATGTAAAGCTCCTGAAAATATAAACATCTACAGTTATCATATTATAATAGCCTATTAGACTTATATCACACCCTCTCTGTTCTGTGAGAAATGGTAGAGTAAAATGCTGTTACAGAAGATTAGGGTGATCTAATGTCCCAAAGATGTAATACTCAAAAGGACTAATAAATGCCTATAAAGCTACCATGTATTTTTTTTCAGATAGTGAAGAAATAATGGATATGTTGCTTAAATTCTACAGTTACACTCTTTTTTTCATTCTTGAATCATCAGTTTTCCTAAAAATACAAAAGCTGTTGCGAATACAATGCAGTAATGTTATTTCAATCAGATTCTTCTTTTTTTAAAAATTTCAATTAAAGGATCATACTTTACTTCCTACAGTATGTGCAAAGTTTCATCACTGTAGGTCAAGAATTACTTCCATGATAGCATCAGTAATGGTTTACAGGGCAGAAAACTGATGGAACCTAAAAATAACTAACCTTCTGTGCCGCTACAAACAGTTTATGTATAACGGACCCGGCCGGTCCACTGGGCCCACCCCTCACAGAGACTTCTGGGTAATGTAGCATGTCACATACAAACTTCTGCATCTCGTCAAGACAGTCCGGACGGTCTATGAGATCAGTGGTAAATTTATCCTTCAGCGACCGAGCTCGTGCGATTAGGGTTTCCACAAATGCTATCCGTCGAATTAAATCCTGGAAGATAAAATATTTTTAGTTTCAAAGTAACAACATTACATAGTACAAATGTGTGAAGGATTTTTTTTCAGCATTTTCAGCAACCTATCTTACAGGGTCTTGTTTTCTGAATAACACAAGGATAATATAAGTAAAGTTTGCTATGTTTTGAGTCTGGTGAACATGGTAAAGGAAGAAAACTCATTATTACAATTTGTAATCAAATCTTAGTGACGTCTTCATTTTGGTCTTACATGTACGTAGGTAATTTTTCAATAAATTCTTCTGTTATTTCTCAACAAATCTTAAATATTCTTCTAGTAGTGAGTAGGTTATAAGCTGCTAAAGCAGGACAAAAAGATTGAACAAACCTCGTATCTTTTTATATCTTGATGAGGTGTCCGTGTGACTTTACTCGCCATGGTAACCAGTTGCTGTACCATTTCTGTAAGTTTGGGTATGTCCGAGTCTTCTGAAATACAGCATTATTTGATCTGATAACATATTTCTTTTTATAAATAATCTACATTTCATCATTTTTACATTTATAATTTAATGTAAAATACTTGAATAAAAGAAACCAAATAGAGGGTAATCGTGATTTTTTACAAGGAATTTCACTTAGCATAAGTAATGGTCAAGTTTAAAGTTTCTGTGGTGTGAAGGTTCAGGTATCGTGCCCGGTTAGCTCAGTCAGTAAGACTAAGAGCATCTGCTCTGTAAGCAGAAGGTCTCAGGTTCAATTCTCAGACCAGCCACATTTTCCATTCCACCCATCACCATATTTGGTGCCGTAAGAGTGAACATCATGAGGTGCTTGTGGTCTAGTGCAACTATGGGGAGGAACCAGGGATTTATTTGTCTTTATTTGTGAGGTTCCGGTTAACCTCTCTGGGAAATCTCAAAATTTGACGGGATGGAGTGTCTGCCTGGTTAGCTCAGTTGGTAAAGGGTCTGCCCTATTAGCAGAAGATCTCGGGTTCGATTCATGGACCAGCCACATTTTCAATTCTGCCTGCCACAGCGGCCCAAAACAAAAAGGCCAAAAAACCATATGCCCTTGAATCTTAATATGAACCCATAAAAATTCCAAAGATGAATGTAAAAGCGATGTTAAAGAGTTGAACTCACCATTCTCTACTATGGTTATAATAGCCGAGTGAACCAATACAGACAGTAAATTTCTGATGACGTCACCTGGTTTCATGGAAGCTAGGAAATGAAGGACCTGAAACACAAGTACACATATCGAATACCAGTCTCAAACACTTGCTATTGTAATTATTCACTGGAAAATCCCTGACATACATGTATGTGTTGATTCTGTTATCATTTATTCATACAGACATGGACAGAACTTTTAAAAAGAATGCACATGCACATTGGACTGAAAAGCTATCAACTGAATTAAGGTTGTAAACCCATAACTGCCTATTACGCTATTTGCCGATGAGTAATGATATGCTAATGGTATACTGATATTCGGAAATGATCGGTAAACCTTTCATGTGACGACAAACTTGGCTGTAAAATACAAATAATAAAAAAAATTTTATTGCATTTTCTTTTCATTTTCATCTGCAGGACTTCATTCTGATTTATTTGATACCAAACATGACAGTTATACTCAAATATAATGCTTAGAAATAAATTCAAACACAATTGATTTTTTTTTTGGTCATCGTAAATCTTTTTGCTAATAACATTTTTGTTTCAAGTCCAATTTTATTGAAATAAATTTCAAAATGACTGTCTCAGAAAAACCTTTTCAAAAATAGATATACATTAATGAGGTTATCGTGAAAAATTAAATTCAAAAATTTTGGATGCCACTTTTTTTGGGAACCCCCTAATCACACTGTCGTAGACTTTTGTTACATTGATCATGTTGATGCCAATATTTGTTACATTGGGCCATACAAAATTAATGTTTAGTTTGACGGGCACTTTTTTAGAAAAAAAAGTGAGGGAGGCAGGTTTTTTTTTTTTTTTTTTTTTTTTTTTTTTTTTTTTTTTTTTTTGCAAACGTGAAATATGATGAATGTATATTTTTTGTAATTTATCTTTAACCAAATTTCTAATTCAAGTGTTTTGATGCTGAAAATACATTAAAACTTAAGTATAGTTTGCTAGATATTCTGTTATTTGGTCACACTTATTATATGTATCATATGACAGACGATGTTCTATGGCAGACCAGTATGAAGATGTGGACTAAATACATGTATGGTGCACATCTTATTTATGCTAAAAAGGATCACCAATCTCTAACCGTTGCCCTGTGTAAGGTTAAAACTTCAAATGACGTTAACATTTTGTGAACTACTTTCGGGTGCAACTAAGCGAGTGAAACTCGTAATTGTTGCTCAGTGCTTAGACCGAAAATTTGACCCTTGTCGTCGGCAAAAGAGTAGGGAAAATACAAAGAAACATGTCCAGGGATTGGGATGGCCCATTCTGGTAGAAAATGGCCCATAAAATCGGCAACTCGCTGCGCCCTGGTGCCATTATTCTACGGCGTCCATTTTTTGTTTTTTAAATCTATTAAAAGTTCTGTTCTAGTATCTACGTTGTAACGTAGATCTACACCAGGAGCAGTAATACTGAGATCACAGCTTTCTGTACATGAACAATTCTTCTGTTCACTGACAATTGAAGGGTCCTTTGCTATTTTGATACAATATTGATTTTTCTCCGACGTATGCGCCTGAGATTTAAATCTCCAACGTCCACTTACTTATCTTATCTACGTTAAGGTACTTGTGTATTCGTTCGTCCGTAAAATTATCATGTCATTTTTAAAAGTGGTCAGTCAATGGGTACAAATCGATGTAATAAAATTTGTACAAAATGTCTTCCCTAATATCAACAAAGCTGAAAATGAAGCTGCCCATCCGTGGACACAAAAAATTCAGGAAAGGTGGCTGAAAGTTTGGTCTTGGCTGATCTGTGATCCATGCAAAAAATGTACTGTAAATTATTCATTGGAAATGGTCAAATTGGGAATCTCGCGACAAAAAAAATGTGCTAACGTCTGATGCATAATGCATGCATATGCATAGCTTTTCGAAATTTGATCATTTTTGGAATGGCCCTTTCGTGAGGAAAGATGGCCCATTGTTTTTGAGAATGGCCCATTAAAGTCCAAGTTGAAGGGACCGTCGTCCCATTGAGCAAGTTTGCCTTCCCGATCACAGCATGTCTGACAATTTAGTTTGAATTTTAACATTAGTTTGAATTTTAACAACGATTACACAAGGGTATCCTGATCGATTCGTCATCCCTTTTCACTGTCGGACTTGAGCAAGTTGTTTGCAAATTTGAATTTCTTTCCCTCGGAAATTTTGAAGTATCTGCGATGTGCTTAGGGTTTAGTTGACTAGTTTATCCGAATCGAAATTAGGATCGTTTAGTATTTCTGCCCCTCCCCTCGATCCCGTCACCGGCGTTCCCGGCTGATCAATCTGACGTAAACTGTGAGTTCTAAACAAAAACGTTTTCAAATTTCTAATAAATTAGATAATTTAATAAAGAATAATGCTCTTGCAGATTATCACAACAGAGTCAAGTATCATTTTACGTTACGTTACCTCGTCCGTGATATGGAATATACGCGTGGTCGCGATTACCGTACAAACAACAATTGAATACGGCAGCTCGGGTAAATAATATTATTTTATGTAAACAAGTATTGAGTTACAGCTTTACAATTTATATATTTAGTGAAGTAAAGAATATGTAAACAAACAATTTGTATTAGCACGACGATGTTCAATTGACTACTTCAAAATTATGGTAAAACACGCGATAAAAATCGGAAATGCGGCGGGTTTTTAGGCAATGCGGCGGTGCCCGTCAAACGAAATCTTAATTTTTTTTGGCCTTGATGTAACAAATTGTAATGTAATGGAAAAGATACTTGCACACTATCCATTCTTTAGTTATGTATCAACTACCTTAATAAAATACATGTCTTTATATATCCAAGAAAATGAACATTTGTGAGTTTTGTAAGTAAAAGAAGTTTTTCATGACTTACTGATTGCAAAAAAAAAAAGTAATCTATTTTCAGAACTCTGATACATGTACTGATGTTATGGCAAGTAATAACGTTATTTTAAAACTCAAACATCAAGTCTTTAGAAGCATTGTTTGCCATTTACAATATCAAAAATGTCGATGTACAAACCTTTTCAGCCTCTTTTGTATCATCAAAAAGCCGTTTTTGTCTTCGTGCCGGTACGGGACGTGCTCCATTCCATGCCTCCACCCACACGTTACCAGGAATCTGCATACGTGAGCTCAGATAACCTGAATAAACATAAAGTATCAGCGTTCCCAAATTTACCTTAAAAGCTGTGATGAGGAGGTTAAACGTTTTTATAAAGTTTTGCCTACATTCAGGTCATGCCAAATTGGGTCCATGAATATTATACGTTATTACGGTTCCAGACAGGTAATATGGTCTGATATACCTTGTCTGGAATTCATATAAATTCCAGACAAGGTATATCAGACCATATTACCTGTCTGGAACCGTAATAACATTTTTGTCATACTGCAAATCGCTTATAAACTGTCATTTCAAAATGGCGAATTTCTAACTTTTTTATTTGTTGATGGATTGTAAAATTTACTTCACCATTAAAAAGATCGTCCCTGTGAATGGTTTATTCAAAATGAATAAACCACGAATGAAATTCTTTTCAGCAGAAAATTAAAATTAAAGGATCTGAAGCGAGAGGAAAATTCAAAATGTTTGAACGTTTTTACGGGAAAAGCTCGCTATGATGTCAAGAAACAATAAGGTATCCATGACGTCACAAAGTTCCATATTTACGGCTGCAGACGGGTAACATAGTCTCATAATTACAGCTAAACAACCAATGAGATTCCTAGAAATTTATTTGCAGTGTGACAAACATGTATATACCAGGTAGCATTGTAGAGTTATATCTTTTATGCAATCATAATGAATTCAAGTTGAAGAAAATATTACATGTACATGTATCAAGAAATAACAAAAAACTTGCTTAAACTATAGTATCATTTAATAGTGTACCTTAGACATTTTATTTCCTACGAATTTGCCTATTCTACAGAATATTTGAAAGATACATAATAGATTTTATTTCAGAAATGTTCTTCTATAAATAATTCAAATTAATTTCTCTACATGCAGGGGAATAAATATGGAAACATTTTAATCTGAAAAAGGTTTGTAACAAGAAGAGATATTCTCAACAATATCCCAGACATGAATGACAAGTAAAGACTGACTCATGTAGAGTTACCTTCCCTATAATATCATCATCAATATGGTTTTATTTACATCTTTTAAATCAGCTCTAACCTTTTATTAGCTTAGGATCATCCTTATTGTCATCAACATTATCATCTATAACATCATCGTCATCTACAATCCAGTCTCTGGGTGAATACCATCTAACAAAATCCTCTAGAACACAACCTGGGTTGGCAGCCTGTAAAATAAAGCTCTGATGTTTACAAAGATCATTTGAAATAATAAAACAAACTACAGTATTGATCACCAAAATTTTGTCCTTTAATAGGCCTGCCTATTACACGATATCTCAATAAATCCTTAAACCATTATCAGTTATGTAATTTGTCGTTGAGATATTCATCATTCATTATAATAAATATCTCAAAGACAAGTTACTTAAGTAAGTGGATGACTAATACCTTAAACTTCACTTGCAGTTTCATGTTACATTTCAGAATAAAACATTATCCCACCTCTGGCAAATTTCTTGCAATCTGATTGGTCGAGAAGAACCTGATTTTAATGTTATATTATGTTACTGACAGGATATCATTTTAATATCCTGCTTCTACAAAGACGCTTTACACTTTTGACGTCACTGAGATGCTTTAAAATATGTTGACGTAACATACACAAACCAAAAGCCATCGCTGGGATAAATTCGTTATACAGTGTTTTACAGGGGGGATACAAAAATATATTGGGTCGATATTGGGGCTTCGCCTCGCCCAATACAACTTTTTTCATCGACCCAATATATTTCTGTATCCCCCCTGTAAAACACTGTATAACTAATATCATCAAGTTGGTACAAGATGGGTTCTTTTTCACAAGATTTTGTAGATCACCTTTTGTAAAAATACAAAAAAGAATATCATATACTGTTACACTAAGTGTGGTACAGTGAAACCTGTCCAAACCGATACCTGTCTAATCCGATAACCTGTCTATTCCGATGACATTTTTTGGTTCCAAAGAATTTTCTATCTTTTTCAATATAAAATAACCTGTGTAAACCGAACACTGCCTATTCCGAATAACGATATAAATTTTGGTCCCAATGGCATTTTATACATGTATTTTACACTGTATAAACCGATATGTTGTAAAACAACACCTACCAGGACCAACCTCTGTTTTGATTAATTGTCACCCCAAGCTGATCAATTAAAGCTATACCTAAATGGACTTTACCTCTACTATTAGTAAACTGCCCAAGCCATGAACAGTGCCTTAATTGTTTGTATTTCAATAAGGCATTAATTTGTATATAAACAGATCACCAGGTACAAAACATCAAAATTCCTTAGCCAATTACAGCTTACTTAAATCTTTTTCATGGAGCATGGTATATTTCAAAATTTAATTCACTACCACAGAGAAGAGAACCTTTACGAGAAAAAAGACTAAAAGTTTAAACAGTTTATGATGGTCAATAATTAGAGTCTTTCTGTTTCAGTTATACGATGAAGATTTCCATAACTTCAAGATATTATCGGATAGCTTTAATTTTGTTAAACCTGTGTAATCCGATAACCTGTCTATACCAATATTTTTTCTTGGTCCGAGTCGATATCGGTTTAGACAGGTTTCACTGTACATGCAACTCTTGTCAGCAGTGACTGAAAGGTAGCTGGTTCGAGCCTCACTAGGACCACGGGTCGGTCGACATATACTCATATATGTTTTGTGTTATATACTAAAAATGCACTTTACTGTGTATTGTATACATGTCTGTGGTGTTTACAAAAAAAAGTTTACTACCTGTAACAGAAACTGTACCTTAAATGATTCCATATCCGATACCAGACAAGCACTCTGCATCCTGGCTCTGAGCTGGGCTCCCTCTGATGAAGTACCCAGCCTACAATATATACCATTGTTTTATGTTACATTTCACATATTACATCTGTATTATTGCTGAATGTTCTTATGTTGTTATTGGGCTCCATCTTTTGGTATTGTTTTTAATAATGGCGTTACCGTTGAAGACACTATTCAATTCTGACATAATAATAAAATTACTCCTCCTGACATTTTTCGACACTTTGTCATCCATTATAAACACGTATAAATTTTAGCAAGTGGTCTATTGCCTGATGTCAGACATTGTACCTGATGGCAGAGTTTTGCATTCGTGATGTCTTGATCAAATTCATATTCTATTATGACTTGAAAATTTCTCCCTATATGTCTACCATAGAACTCGCCTGGTGTAAAATCTCAAACAAACTTCCAGTGCGCTAAGCTCCGCCCATTTACGTGCTATATTAGAATAGAAATAACAAGTAGCTAGCCGTGATTCATTGTCCAGTAATTCCACTCATCACATGAACAAGCTTCGCGGCTCAGTAAAAATTTGATTGATTCATGCAGCTCATGGAATTACTAGACAATAAACCACCGCTAGCTAGTTGTTATTTCTTAAACAATTCATCACTCAATTGTTTGTTGAACTTCATTTTCAGTATAATCGCAGATAATGTGAAAAGGTCTATAAATACATGTAGATGTAGATCTTACTTAGCTAGAACCTCCGCATGTTCCTCCAGCATATCTTCTGTCATAGGTGACGGTTCCTGAGTCAGGGGTATATATAACGGCTCGTCCACATGTAGGAGGAGGAGATCGCCATGACGACACTGCCGCCCCTCGGGTTTATGCGTAATGCTATCATGGAACGGAGCTTCGGAACTTGACGTCGTATCAACACTGTCTATATGTGTGAGCTGTTTGGTATTTGATCGACTAGAATCTTCATCCATACTCTCCTAGAAGTATAGAAAGTATTGTTAAAGATACCCATAACATGGTGAACGTAACATGCTTTGCACAAAACACAAAATTTTCCATGACTTCAACTCATTTTCAATGACCTTAAAAGGGTTTGGAGTCCTCCCTATGAGTAAAATTTTAATATTTTTATCAAAATGCTGTAATTTAATTCTGTCACACATGCAATACACTCTTTCCCTCACAATATTAAATTGAGAGCTTAAAAATGGCATTATAATCTGCCACGGCTACCCAAGTTTCATCATGCTTTAATATACATGTACCTGCAAGTTTGATAGAATTTGAATATCATGTAAGTTATACTATTATATGAAGAATGACTGTCAGACAGTGCTTCAACAGACAAATCTATTCTAAAAGCCTGTAATAATCATTTTCATATTTCTTTCAAATATTGACACAAGTTCACGTACATCTCTTGGTGATTTTTGACCACAATAGATTAACTTCAGTTTAAAATGCCTTATCTACAAGGTCACCTTGTATAAAGCCTTCAAATGTCCCAACTTTGTCTTTTCATCCAAATTACTTGAAAAAAGTCTATCTAAATATATAAACATCAAAACTAACCTCATCACACTCAAAAAATTCCTCATCTTCACTTGAACTATCCAGGTGAACAATTTTAGCTGGAAGTTCCTCTGTCAGAGAATCACAGTTATGTTTTGCATCCCGGTTTTGCTGTTCTGAATTATCACTATTGCACGTTAAATTTTCTTTTGAGAAAGAAGTAGTCAAGCTATCACTTTTGGACATTTTATTGTGATTGGCTAATTGTTTATCAGTTGCTAGGCAACCAGAATCACTGTCAGGTGTTTCCAAGGATTCTCCTGTGTACCCTTTGTAAATCTGTTCCCGTTTTATTTTTCTCTCTATACAGCAATTTAACATCTGAAAAATTAACAACACTTACATGTATGAAGTACATGTACATGTATTTGTTTAATATTTTAAAATGTCATGCCAGCAGGCATCAATGAACAGAGTATAACACTGTATGCCCCTCCATGAAATTTAAGGCAAATGTATTTCACATGCCCAGCTAAGATCACAGATGGATGATTTCACCATGATCTTTTTTTTCTTTTCATAAAAACTGTAACGTTAGCAGAGAAATAATTCTATGATAATAAATGTTCTTTTTTGTGGATAGTAAACGTATATGCATCATTATAAAACAATTACATATAACCTGTACTTTTAACAGAACAATTTAATCATGTTAATACATGTACCTGTATTTTCTGTACAACTAACCTGTAATTTCTGATACAAAAGGCAGGCTCCTAAGTTAGGCACACCTCCCTCAACACTGAAATATCAAAATCACATCATAATCTTAAGGACAACAGACTATGAAAGCTGCGTACCTAAGGAAAGTTAAACCTTAGGGTATTTCACTTTTGTTTTCAGTGTTAGATCAGATTGGACAAATGAATAAAGTTTAAATTAAATTGTAAATGTACAATCTCAAGAATGAGATAATACTGGATAGACTCTGGTGTATGGTTATAAATTAGAACTAACAGGGTTAGAGACAATATCCATCTTAATCAACTTTCTGCTTTCATGATTTATTAAAATCAATGAATATGAAAAATAAAGCCTGTGTTTGTGAAATATGAATGCCCCCGGTGGCATCTTTGTTAGTATGAACACTATTTTCTGTTAAGTACATGTATGTGAGGTCACTGGGTTAAAAGGTCAAAGGTCAAGGTCATGAGGTCAAAAATTTTGGTATCAATGGAAAGGTCTTGTCACAAGGAATACACATGTGAAATATGAAAGCCCTATCACTTACCATTCAAAAGTTATGCCCAATGTTAAAGTTTTTGAAAAGAAGGTCAAAGGTCAAAGTCAAGGTCACGAGGTCAAAAATTTTGGTATCAATGGAAAGGTCTTGTCACAAGGAATACACATGTGAAATATGAAAGCCCATCACTTACCATTCAAAAGTTATTTCCAATAATATTAAAGTTTTTGAAAAGTAAGTCAAATGTCAAGGTCAAGGTCACAAGGTCAAAAATTTTGGCATCAATGGAAAGGTCTTGTTACAAGGAATACACATGTGAAATATGAAAGCCCTATCACTTACCATTCAAAAGTTATGCCCAATGTTAAAGTTTTTGAAAAGTAGGTCAAAGGTCAAGGTCACGAGGTCAAAAATTTTGGTATCAATAGAAAGGTCTTGTCACAAGGAATGCACATGTGAAATATGAAAGCCCTTTCACTTACCATTCAAAAGTTATGCCCAATGTTAAAGTTTTTGAAAAGTAGGTCAAAGGTCAAGGTCAAGGTCACGAGGTCAAAAATTTTGGTATCAATGGAAAGGTCTTGTCACAAGGAATACACATGTGAAATATGAAAGCCCTATCACTTCCTATTCATAAGTTATATCCAATGTTAAAGTTTTTCGGACAAACAGACAGACAAACAAACAGACAAACAGACAAACAGACGGACAGGCCAAAAACTATATGCCCCCGAATCTTTGATTCCGGGGGCATAAAATAAAAAAAAGATTATCATCATATTTTTATTAGATACATGTAAGCTATTGGAATAAAAAACGGAAATAAATATAGAAGGAAGAGAATAACAAAAGAAATGAAAGAAATCAATATCATGACAGAAAACATCTCTTCTCAAAAACTCCCTAGCCTGATGCTCAAAGCTGCATGTACTAGACACATTAAAGGGCTAGTAGAAATTAACAAAACTATATTACATGTAATAAGCCCGTAGCATTTGTCTAAGGGCTACTTGTTCAAATCAGTTATTTTTTTAAGATGAGAGAATAAAAGAAAAGAATGAAAAGAGAACAAGGTGAATGGAAGAATATGAGGAGAATACACCATGAAGAAGACAGAGCATACCTACCCTATAATTTGATGTTTATTCTCCCATCTATACCTCATCTCTAGGACAAATTCTTGCCATAGCTGTGCCACGCCTTTCATACCACCGTGATTCATGTACACCACATTTAAACAAACGGCCAGGCGATGTAATAAACTATCTACAGGCGCCGACTTTAACTGCTTGGGAAGTTCCTACAGAGAAATTGTGACAGAAATTGAATTACATATAATCTAGATCAATCCCAGATTGATTAATCACTAAACTTTTAAAATCCAAAAATAAAGAACACAACAAGGTTAAAGACCAATAAGAGAACTACATTATGCCTTCAAAATTCACGGATATTTAACTAACTAAAGTAAAATTTTGTATATTGTAATTTGTATATGTGTTCAATGATTTCATACTTTGCATTGTCATGATACTTACATCCAAGATTACGTTATACTTTTTGTCAAGTTCTGTTGTTTCCTTAGAACCATCGTCATCATTAGAACTCTTAAATTTATCTTGAGCATCAGGGAAAACATACTGTAACATTAAATCAGGTAATAAATGTTAACCGATACATAAAATCATACAGCATAACCAGAAATTTTTGCCAGATTGACGAAAAATATCCTAGGTAGGCAATATTTGCACACTTTTTCATTGTTAGGTCATAATGGAACATCTTTTAACAGTGACATCATAATGAAAAACAACGCCAAAAGATGCTGACTCAGACATTTTGTGTTTTTAACAAAATCGGATAATGGATTATGATTAAAATGTTTGGTAATGCCTTAAGATGAGATTCTCCTTTAATTTCCTTTGCTGCAATTTATATTGACATAATCATTAATTTCTGTAGTAAATTAAAAAATCTTTGCAATTAATATACCCCCAATCAAAAGATGCAATTGATATTGCGCAGAGATCCAGAGAGACAATACATTTATACTTACAAATACTATTTCATTTAGAGCTTCCTGTGATATTGGGGCCTGACCAGCTTTTAGAGCTAGCCGACTGCTCGCCGTGTTAACAACGGAACTTATGGCTGGAAGCTGATAGGCGAGCTTAGGGTCGGTAAGTCTTGATAGGGCCTGCCCTATATCACCAGTCTGATCTGTAATAAAGGTAGAGGCATGTTAACAGTGACACCATGAGGGAGTGAGGGATAGAGCTAGCCGACTGCTGGCCGTGTTAACGACGGAACTAATGGATGGAAGCTTATAACCAAGCTTTGAATTGGTAAGTCTTGATAGGGCTGCCCTATGTCACCAGTATGATCTGTAATAAAGGTAGAGGTATGTTAACAGTGACACCATGGGGGAGGGAGGGATAGAGCTAGACGACTGCTGGCCGTGTTAACGACGGAACTAATGGCTGGAAGCTGATAGGCGAGCTTAGCGTCGGTTAGTCTTGATAGGGCCTGCCCTATGTCACCAGTCTGATCTGTAATAAAGGAAGAGGTATGTTAACAGTGACACCATGGGGGAGGGAGGGATAGAGTTTGACGACTGCTGGCCGTGTTAACAACGGAACTAATGGCCTGAAGCTTACAACCAAGCTTTGGATTGGTAAGGCCAAAAAAAATTAAGATTTCGTTTTACGGGCACCGCCGCATTGCCTAAAATCCCGCCGCATTTCCGATTTTTATCGCGTGTTTTACCATAATTTTAAAGTAGTCAATTGAACATCGTCGTGCTAATACAAATTGTTTGTTTACATATTCTTTACTTCACTAAATATATAAATTGTAAAGCTGTAACTCAATACTTGTTTACATAAAATAGTATTATTTACCCGAGCTGCCGTATTCAATTGTTGTTTGTACGGTAATCGCGACCACGCGTATATTCCATATCACGGACGAGGTAACGTAACGTAAAATGATACTTGATCTCCTCCCTTCTTTTTTTGACTCTGTTGTGATAATCTGCAAGAGCATTATTCTTTATTAAATTATCTAATTTATTAGAAATTAGAAAACGTTTTGTTTAGAACTCAGAGTTTACGTCAGATTGATCAGCCGGGAACGCCGGTGACGGGATCGAGGGGAGGGGCAGAAATACTAAACGATCCTAATTCGGATAAACTAGTCAACTAAACCCTAAGCACATCGCAGATACTTCAAAATTTCCGAGGGATAGAAATTCAAATTTGCAAACAACTTGCTCAAGTCTGACAGTGAAAAGGGATGACGAATCGATCAGGATACCCTTATGTAATCGTTGTTAAAATTCAAACTAAATTGTCAGACATGCTGTGATCGGGAAGGCAAACTTGCTCAATGGGACGACGGTCCCTTCCACTTGGACTTTAATGGGCCATTCTCAAAAACAAAGGGCCATCTTTCCTCACGAAAGGGCCATTCCAAAAATGATCAATTTTCGAAAAGCTATGCATATGCATGCATTATGCATCAGACGGTAGCACATTTTTTTTGTCGCGAGATTCCCAATTTGACCATTTCCAATGAATAATTTACAATACATTTTTTGCATGGATAACAGAACAGCCAAGACCAAACTTTCAGCCACCTTTCCTGAATTTTTTGTGTCCACGGATGGGCAGCTTCATTTTCAGCTTTGTTGATATGAGGGAAGACATTTTGTACAAATTCTTTTACATCAATTTGTACCCATTGACTGACCACTTTTAAAAAATGACATGATAATTTTACGGACGAACGCATACACAAGTACCTTAACGTAGATAAGATACGTAAGTGGACGTTGGAGATTTAAATCTCAGGCGCAGATGTCGGAGAAAAATCAATATTGTATCAAAATAGCAAAGGACCTTTCAATTGTCAGTGAACAGAAGAAATTTGTGCCTTAGAGTTCTGACTGGCCATGTACAGAAAGCTGTGATCTCTGTATTACTGCTTCTGGTGTAGATCTACGTTACAACGTATTTAAAAAACAAAAAATGGACGCCGTAGAATAATGGCACCAGGGTGCAGCGAGTTGCCGATTTTATGGGCCATTTTCTATCAGAATGGGCCATCTCAATCCCTGAACATGTTTCTTTGTATTTTCCCTACTCTTTTGCCGACGACAAGGGTCAAATTTTTGGTCTAAGCACTGAGCAACAATTACGAGTTTCACTCACTTAGTTGCACCTGAAAGTAGTTCACAAAATGTTAACGTCATTTGAAGTTTTAACCTTACACAGGGCAACGGTTAGAGATTGGTGATCCTTTTTAGCATAAATAAGATGTACACCATACATGTACAAATGTATTTAGTCTACATCTTCATACTGGTCTGTCATAGGACATCGTCTGTTATATGATACATATAATAAGTGTGACCAAATCACAGAATATCTAGCAAACGTCAGGTTTGGAAATGCAATAAGTATATTACAGGAAGACGTTGGGTTATCTTGTTATGGGTTATCTTGTTAATCAATGTACTAAACATTACCACTTCATGCTATAGCCTATACTTAAGTTTTAATGTATTTTCAGCATCAAAACACTTGAATTAGAAATTTGGTTAAAGATAAATTACAAAAAAAATGTACATTCATCATATTTCACGTTTGCAAAAAAAAAAAAAAAAAAAAAAAAAAAAAAAACCCTGCCTCCCTCACTTTTTTTTCTAAAAAAGTGCCCGTCAAACTAAACATTAATTTTGTATGGCCTAAGCCTTGATTAGGCCTGGCCTATGTCAAAAGTCTGATCTGAAGTGAGGAAAGAAATAGAAAGTTATTTTTTTCTGAGGCTTTTGAAGGAAGAAGGGGAGGGAGCCAAAAACAAACTATGAGGTGTAAAATCACACAATAGGCTTTTCCAAACACAGATGAATTACATTAATGTACATTTCTTCATGATTTCAGGTAATATCATCTTAAAAGCAAGATGTACAGCAAATACATGTAGTATCAATGACAATGAGTCGTAAAATTGTAAAAAAAAAAAAAACAGCGGTACGCTGCAGAATCTTACCCGAGTTGTCCTGATTGGACAATACGTTCCATAGTAATTCATTGGTAGTTTCCTTCCTATTACAGCATCTCAAAAATTCTGTTAAATATTTACCTGTAAAAGTAAAATGTGAAACATAATAAATATTTACCTGAAACAGTAACATGTGAAACATGTTAAATATTTATCTGTAACAGCAAAATGTGAAACATCTTAATTCTTTACCTGTAACAGTAAAATGTGAATAATGCAAAGTATTTGTAACACATGAAAAAAAAGATTAAGCCAAAATTACAACGATTCTGGTGAAAATGATAAGTGAACAAAGTTTAAGATAAATCATAAAGATTTAATCCATATTTACAGAATTGAAATCTGAGATTATCAGGAAACAAACCACGGTTACCGTTACTGCTGATGTTTTTGCTGAAATTGACATTTCAATCAATCTGTATAATCAATGGAAATCTGGATGGCCTTGACAATTTGAAATTTGTTTTGCAGCTAACAGCATATAACAAAAAATGAAAATTACCTAATAAACAGTTAGGGTCCTCCGTCATAATGATTCGTACTGACCACTGAGGAGCATGCATAGGGTCAAGGTCACTGTAAAAGAAACCATAGTAATACAATCATTCATAGAGAATATGCAAAGGGTCAAGGTCACTGTAATAAAAACCATAGTAACACAATCATTCATAGAGAATATGCAAAGGGTCAAGGTCACTGTAATAAAAACCATAGTAACACAATCATTCAAAGAGAATATGCAAAGGGTCAAGGTCACTGTAATAGAAACCATAGTAACACAATCATTCATAGAGAATATGCATAGGGTCAAGGTCACTGTAATAAAAACCATAGTAACACAATCATTCATAGAGAATATGCATAGGGTCAAGGTCACTGTAACAGAAACCATAGTAACACAATCATTCATAGAGAATATGCATAGGGTCAAGGTCACTGTAACAGAAACCATAGTAACACAATCATTCATAGAGAATATGCATAGGGTCAAGGTCACTGTAATAGAAACCATAGTTACTGTAACACAATCATTTATAGAGAAGTACACCTAGAGGACACCGACCTTCCTTCAAAATACATGTACAATTAATGTGTTAAATTTCAATTTCAAATTTTATGTGGAATTAAAAATGTCCATGTTGAGCTCTTTTTACACTGTTTTTCATGACTATTTAACAAGATTCCATCATGATGTATTGATGAAATTGAGCGCCAAAAGTTCTTACCTCAGAAATTTCTAGTCAGTTTTATCCCCCATTCTTTAATTTGCCAAGTGTTCTATTAGAAATGTGTATACGTGTACCTTACTGTCCTATCCTTACCTATAATTCTGATTTTCTACAATCATATCCTCAGAGAGACTCGGCCAGGTACAAGCTAACTGCAGCTCACTGTTGAAATAAAAATTAAGGAGATTTTGTATTGGGGAACATCATAAAGTGTAAACTACATGTATCAAAAGTGAAATCTCAGCTGACCCTATTGCAGTTAGAAGGGTAAATAATTCCTAAGTTTTTTAAAATCTCTGTTGTTAGTTCAGTACTATAGGAAAATGAATGTTGTATATAGCAAAATATCATATTCATAACATGTATTGATGGATTCAATTTGTTAAAAGATCAATCTATTTAACCTGACGTTATTGCAACGATGATTTTTTTTTCCAAACAGATGAAAAATAGGCCAAGAAATTCAGAAACAGATTTCTAAAACTCTACTAAGACAACATGGTGTTTTCTTTAAGTTTTATTCAGTCTTTAATCACATAAATGTTAATGACTCTAAAAGAGGAAAATGGATTTTACCTTACAGGATCCTCGCATGCCCCAAATGGTAGAGACTTAAAGCTGGAACATCCTATTTCATCTTCCATAGGGGAGGACAGGTCTACAAAATATATATATAAATTTATATGAATTTTACATGAACTTTCATGTGAAATTTACATGATGCTCATTTCATATGAATTTCATGTGAGGCACAATTGGCTGTGTAAGGGAATCTTCCGGATTTTACCAAAATTTCCCCCATAAGTTGCAATGGTCATTTTGCAAACATTTCCCCGTGAAAATAACCTTGATAATAAATGTTCAAATATTTTGAATTTCAATACAGTATTTTGAAATCAGGTACGAGGATCATTCAATTTAACAAGAAACTAAATCTCTTACTAAGGCAAAGAACTGAGTTAGCCTTCCTGTTGCACTTGTACTATGATTAGTGAGGATATGTTTCGGAATCCTTTGTTTTTCATCAGAATTCAATGTTAAACAATGAAAGGAACATATTACTTGGTAATCTACATGTATGTACATATCATTACCAAATGTGTTTGTTTATATCTGAATCTAAGCATTTTGATTGGTTGATCGCATTTATTGTGACTTCCGTTATGAGGCGATAAAATGTCAAAAATGACGGAAACTACTTTCACACCAGCGCTACACAGTTTTAGACAATTTGTGATACAACAAAGGACATTTCCAATTTCAATAAAATGGCAAAAATAAACATTCAATTCTTAAGTTAGTAATCGCAAAAGTCAACTGCATTGTGAAAGACATCATTTCTGGAAGGAATGTCAAAACGATTCAAGCTAAGCCATTCATTGGTCTGTCTATTCTTTAGTTTTTCATCTCAAAAGTGACCCGTAGCCAAGGGGAAAATCTTTGCAAGGTTCTTTTGGAAGTGGTTTATACATGCTGAATACACAGTACCTGTAAGCTTAATCAGTAGTAATAATTACATGTGCCAAAGGGCTCACGCACAGACAGACATGCGCATCACTCTAAACTCCTGCCATATTTTGGTGAGGGTACAACGTAAATAAATTTAGTTCCCATGGAATGACATATGCCCGTTAATCACGCAAAGTTGGTAAAAAGATACGCAAGAATTTCACAACAAAGTTCAAACTCAAGCAGCAAAATTCACTTGCAAACATCATACAATGTAACACAAGGAATTTTAATACTTATTAGTTATATCTATATAGAACAGTTAATAACAAGGGATGATAAATCTAACAGGGTAATTTGATCCATGCGTTCTCTACCTGAATCTTTAGCTGTAAAGTAAATGTACAATACGGAGAACAAATACCCAAAAGATAATAACAATACGTTCAATATCTCAGTGTTTATGTGACACAATTTTTTTAAGCCTCTCTCATACATGTATTTCGTTTTTTCATAACTTTCCTTAGATCTCTCACTTAATTACTGTTTAACTTTATCATTCTAACCCTTAGGCTAACAATATACTCATTCTGCAGTAGACTTACATTTTACACACACCAAGACCCAACATGATGACTACTGACGCTATATCTTACTGTGACGTAAAATATCTACATGTATGACGTCATAGAAGAAATAACGTCAAAAGTCAAAATGTCGGGTCTAGGTGTGTATGTAAAATGCAAGTCTAGCTATAAAATGAAAATTGTCCAACTGGTGGATTGCCAATGTCCAACACAGCACCTGATGGTGGACTTTTACATCATGAACTCAAAATCAAACAATCTGACGAAGCTATATGTATGACAGGCCATTCATTACATGTACACAGCCAGTTGTGCCTCATATGAAATTCATGTAAAATTTCCATGAAATTTACGTAAATGTTCACATGAAATTTATGGGAAATGAGCATGAAAATGAAAGGGGTAGGGCCACGAAGCCCGATATTGGCCCTAATTTTGATAAATTTTGAACATTGTACTTCATAGAATTTTTAACTGTTATTTGACATTTTGAAACGTTCTCTACTGTATCACGAATCTACTTTTTGTAAACATTGCTTTTATCAACACCTTTTAGCCCTTTGAAAACACAAAAATAGGTCATATTCGGCGAAATTGATGCAAAAACTCAATATTTCTATTAAATTAGCAGTGGCCGCATGCATTAACTATGATGGAAAATTTATATGTGAAAGATAATCATTATATCCTTTTGTCATAAACGTTTTATCTCAGTTAACGCATGCGGCCACATTGAATTCTACGACAAAAGACAAAATTCCCAGCAATTTTCGTCATATTTTATCAATAACGTCAAAATGACGTCACTTCATGACGTCATTACAGTTAAATGGCACATTGTTTGGTGATATTATTCTTTTCATGAAAAGCGGTAAACATTCGTGTATTTTCATGAGAGATATCAAGTATTCCTCATGAAATTTACATGTATTTTAAGAGAAAAATCAAGGGCCGATTTAGGGGTCTCGTGGCCCTACCCCTTTACATGAAAATTTTCAAATGAAATTCATGTGAAGTTTCTGACATGAATTGCATGTAAAGTCAATTTTGCATGAAGGTCGCAAAGAAAAATGCATGTAAAGGAAATTCATGTGAAATTCATGTGAATTTTTTTTTCAAAAAATTTTAAGTAAAATCACATGAACTTTCATGTGAAATTTACATGATGCTCATTTCATATAAATTTCATGTGAGGCACAATTGGCTGTGTACATTTATACCGTTACAATGTAGAAGTCTGACAGTAGGTGATGTGTCGGACATGTGGGAAACCCTTGATTTTACCCCTAATTGGTAACAAATGCTCACAAAACAATATCAACAATAGACGAAGTTGCTTTCAAAGTTGTAATATCAATTTCAAAATTCCCTATCTTGTGAAGGTAAAGCTTGAATACTAACCAGGAGGTTCTTGTGGCCAGGGGGAGTTAACCCAGTCTGTCAGTATGTATGTAAACCTGACGGCAACGGTAACTGTAGGTCGAGGAACGACATGAGTTGCCTGTAAAGGAAGGAAATAAACGGCATAATCAATACATTCTAAATCGCATAAAATCTTAATGGAGTTACATGCAAATGCAGATGGACAAATAAACCTACATGTAGTTCAGATTTTATTTTCTAAAAGTTTTATGTTTACATTTTATTTTGGCATTTCTCTTGTAATTCAATAATGGCAAACAAGTTTTATCATGCATTTCTGACAAGTTTTTCATTGGGAGAACAAAGTGTTAAATTTAAATGACCTTCAATGTTTTGACCTAAAACAAACGTAGCTTTGAAACTTGGCAACACAATCAAACATGACATCATGAATTTTCTCAATTTTTTTTAGTAATCAAAAGGGTCAACAGAGATGCTCGAGATGAAAGGAACTGATCAATCAGTAAAAGAAAAAAATATTCCTTTTTTTTACGTGAAAAAAGTGGCAAGGGAAGGGTAGGGCAGAGGGAAGCTCATAGTCATAGCATTTCTAATAATAAAATGTGATTTCTTTATCTTACTATTTTTGCTTTGAATACATCCAGTAGACCAGCTAGGTGATTGTATGGAGATGGAATACTCTTCAGATGGATCACATCAAAGTCAATGGCGGATCCAGAAAGCACACATGTACCCGTAAACATCTGTCTCCAAAACTGCTGTACTTGTACAAAGATGGGCACGGCACTGTAAGATACATGTATACAGGTCAGTCATTTATACGTACATGTTATACCATCTTATACTGTGTAATTAATGTTTAATCATCTGCTGGAAACATACAGCACCTACCGCCCTGTATTATGCATAGATAATCAGCTACTATTCGTTTAATCATATCAATTTTTATTTCAAATAATTGAAAAAAAGGATTGGGTAAAAGATATAATGCCCTGTCCTACTATTCGTTAGACAGATTAACAGACATACGGACAGATATATAGATACACCACTGCACCTAACGGCATGCATTTTGAGCTCAGCAGAACGTTTGCTTGACACATGGACAGACAGACAGACAGAATTATCACTTTATTACTATCCAGCATTATGTAGTGCTATAGACACCGAGCTCAGTAGAATCTTCGTACGGCTCTCACTCAGTATAGGGTCTGACTGATAGGATGGATGGACAGACAGACAGATGGACAGAATTATTACCTAGTTACACTACAGTACCTACCATCCAGCATTATGCAGTGGTATAGACACTGGGCTCAGTAGAATCTTAGTACGGCTCTCACTCAGTATTGGGTCTGACTGATAGGATGGACAGACAAACAGACAGACACACAGACAGACAGACAGACAGACAGATGGACAAAATTATTACCTAGTTACACTACAGTACCTACCATCCTGCATTATGTAGTGCTATAGACACTGGGCTCAGTAGAATCTTAGTACGGCTCTCACTCAGTATACACATACGGCAAAGCGTTTTTTTACTGAGCCCACCTATCGCGACTGGCTTATTTAAGGTGGAATTCCACCTCAGCATCGCCGCTGACCCCCGCAAATCACTTCATCGCGGTGCCAAGATCGCCGGGAGTTGCGGTGGCGTTGCGGTTGATTGCCGCGCTGACAATTACCTGTCCAGGTGTTACCTGGCCAGGTGCTATTTCTTACGGATGAATAGAAACTTGTTTTTAAGCATGACATGTATAAATAAAATGATGATTTAAACATTAGGACATGAAACATAAGTACATTTTGTAAATTGAGCCTAAAAATGTTTCTGATAACCTGACTTGATGCTAACGATCCACAAGAATAATCGCCTCTACTTTCCTTATATATATTGACTATAGAGAGACGTGAAGGGGCGGGTGTCATTGAGGGTTGTTGGCATCGAGCTCCTGTGGATCTACCTTATTTTCATCCCGACTCTTTTTTTTTATATTGGATATTGGATAAGCAGGTCAAAATAATGAAAATTTACATCTTCTGGCGTCAAGTCCAGATGAAGCGGAATCTATTCACATTAAAATTGAAGCATGATCAAATTATGTCTGTAGGCTCTTTACACGGGTACTTATAATAGGCATGTGAAAGATGCAATGAATCGTCGGTCCTTGTTCCCTTATTATTATTAAAAACATATTAAACTAGCGTTGATAAAATAAATTAATCCAGCTGAAATGCAAAATCCCCAGTTGTGTATCACGTTAAGCATTGCGCCGTCTGTAGTGACCAGACAATCAAATTTCCAAACAAATTAATTAGTGCTAATTATACAGGTGACAGGTATATTGCTGGACAAACAAAGCCATTAGAGCGGCGATCTCTACACTGTCATGGGTACTCGTCTGACCCCGGGGACGTAATAGTGTGGATCCGCTCACCGTAATGGTTCTTTTCTATTATGATACAATATTGATTTTTCTCCGACATTCTTTTTTATTCTCGTTCTGCGCTTGAGATTTAAATGTCCAACGTCCACTTACGTATCTTATCTACGTAAAGGTACTTGTGTATGCGTTCGTCCGTAAAATTATCATGTCATTTTAAGTGGTCAGTCAATGGGTACAAGTTGAAGTAATCAAATTTGAAGAGTGAGTTGTGATATCGACATATAGATATGTACAAGGGAGCTCGACCGGGGAGTTTGGAATTATATAACCCTCCCTTTCCCCTGGCTTTTTACTGTAAAATTTTAGAAATAGCAAGAGGGAGCTACGTGAACATGCATTTGCGGCATCTAATATTCTGCACTTTCTTCAGTCGCTGCCTATTAAAATAAAATACAGAATTTTACGCCAGCACTTCGGGCTGGTAAGATTTATTTCTCGATATTTTTTTTTTTTTTTACAAAGTCACATTTCATTTTTTTTTTACAAAGTCGCATTCCAACCCCCCAACCCCCTTCAGATTTCCAGAACGGTAAATCAAACGGCGATTGAAGGTAGATGATACGCCGATAAGGTGTGAAAACACGTCAATTAGTAATCCCCACTGCCAGACCTGAACCAGATGGAAGACCATACCTGTCAAATGCGATTGCATTAACGCGCCACTCCCCCCCCCCCTTTTTAAAATTCTCTTTTTTCAAATCAATGGATGGGGTTTTTACCTTTTTTAATCGCTTTATAAGCACCCGTCTTTAAACGGGTATAGCTTTGAATTGTATGTCAACACGCCGATCTAGAGATAGGAGGTCAGGGTCCAGTCCCCACCTCCTGGAATTTGCCATTATAGTAAAGCTGATTTTCATAGCCCCCCCCCCCCCCCCACCCCCCCCCCCCCCCCCCGCCGTGAGTTAGATCTGCCCATTGATTGTAACAGTATCGCTCCTTAGCAATAATTCAATTCACGATGATTGGACTTTCAGAGAAAACCAATTGAAGACTATACGATAATGCAATTAAAAAAAAAAGGAAAGAAAAGAAAAAAGTGCGTGCTCCTTGTTCTGGTCAAACAAGTCCGCAAAAAAAAAAAAAAACAGAAATCGATTGATGAAGGACGTGTATCCAGACAAAGATGAATCATGTAAACAAAGTAAAATAAAAAAAAAAGACCGGCATACAAAGAAAAGCATAAAAAAAAAAGAAAAAAAAAAAAAGAGGATAGCCTAATAATAAAACAGATGTAATACAATAACCCCCCCCCCCTTTTTTTTTTGCAATGAATTCCAAAAGTAAACCGGTGAACGCCAAACCAAAACTATATCAACAAACGATGCCTCACAAGTTGTTCACACCTTTTCAGTTACCCTGCGCTTCTACCTGTATAACAATCATCCTCTGTACGGGGAGAGGCGATGTCTTCACACCTTGTAAGACCAGACATATAGGCACGCCCATATATAACCCTTCCCTAATCAATATTGACAGCTACGTACATGCGACACGTCGTCACTCAAGCAGAACTAAGGGGTTTTTTTGTGGTCACATGTACATGGAAATATCGACGTAAGCGACTTTTCCAGAATATATGCAATTTTATGATAATTATTTACTTCAAGTAAGAAAATAATAAGCAAACATTGCACCAACATGACTAAGCCGTAGATAATGAATAAATTTTACATAGTATGCACCTGGATTTTTTCCGAAGAATTGAATTTAAACTTTGCATGTTCCTTAACTGCATGAAATTGAGATTTTTTTTAAATACATAAAATTAATGATATATATGATTAAAATCTAAAAATAAGACTGAGTGACCAAATATAACTCGATTCAAATCTTATCTATCATAATGGCTAGATTTGTTTTTAGTCCGAAGAAAATTATGCATATTGTGACAGAAAATAAAATTACGCTCAAAGTTTAATAAGGTTTCCTGTATATAATGTTTACGTACGATATAATTCTTTTTTTCTTGAGAAAGAAATAAAATAGTGTTTACATATATTTTTTACGGAAGTCGAAGAGACAGGAAGACACCCAGATTATTTCGATCCACACAAACATCGTCTACCCCTGTATTAATCTAATGATCTAATTAGTAATTTTGGCTTCACGCCTTTTTGAATCGTGAAGGGAGGGGGGGGGGGGGGTCGCGATTTCACACTTAGCATGGACAGAGAGGGGGGGGGTGCATTACAGCGCAAAATGCTTTTAAAGATGAAAATAGTATGTATAAAGTCAATAAACGGACAGGCTAGAAAATTTATTCTACCATTTTATAGGAAAATAACCCCCCCATTCTCCCGGACGGCCGCAGGTGATTAATCTACCTCTGAGTCCTGCGTCCCTGGCGCATAAAAACGGAGCTTTTTTTCTATGAAAAGATAAATATGCATTGTGAAATGGGAGTTTAACTTCTAGATACATGTTATCTATAAATTGTAAACTTTGCAGGACATTTTGAATTATCAATTGAAATCGTTTCACACCTAATTACCACCTTCGTAATTTCGTATATATATATAATTGGTTTGTTTGGATAACGTTTTACAATACATCGCTTCACTTGCGCAAACAAAACAACCAAATTAACAATAAATTACTAAATAAGGCTATCAAGGCTATATTTGACTAATTGGGAGATGGACGTTTTTCAACATTTTAACATACGAACTAGCGAACATAAAACACCGCTAACTAGAAATCTCAAACGGAAGAATCTACAAAAAGAAATGGTCTCCAGTGCTTTGGACTTGAACAGTAAAGATATACAAAAAATGTCGTAAAGCCTCGGCTCCAGTCGATGTATCTCTCAAAGTCGAAAGACGGAGACTTTAAACCCATTTTTGCTTGACCGTACCGCTCCCGTAGACTGCCCATTGTTCTCTAATCCTTAGATAAACACAGCTGGACATTATAACTAGTTCTATCATTCAGTCACACGGTTCTCTCTTTTCGTATGTACAACGTAACGCTTTTAAAGGACATTTTTATGTCACCAATTTAATAAAGGACGTAAATTTTAAAAGAATAAGTAAAATATAAAAGAATGGTTATAGTACTGTTACAGGTAAATAACAAGTTATTAATTGCCGCTGAGAACTGCGGCGATCGCCACCGCGTATCCCGGCGATCGTTGCGGTGAATTGCCAGGATCGATGTCCGCGTTGACTCAACTCCATTGTTAATCCATGACCGCGGGGATTTAAAACCCTGGGTCAAAAAAGATTGCGGGGATGATTTGACAGGGTAAAAACACGCGATGCCGGTAGTGTAGGGTCTGAATGATAGGATGGATGGACAGACAGACAGATGGACAGAATTATTACCTAGTTACACTACAGTACCTACCATCCAGCATTATGCAGTGGTATAGACACTGGGCTCAGTAGAATCTTAGTACGGCTCTCACTCAGTATTGGGTCTGACTGATAGGATGGACAGACAAACAGACAGACACACAGACAGACAGACAGACAGATGGACAAAATTATTACCTAGTTACACTACAGTACCTACCAGCCAGCATTATGCAGTGCTATAGACACTGAGCTCAGTAGAATCTTAGTACGGCTTTCACTCAGTATTGGGTCTGACTGATTGGATGGAGCTATAACAACAAACTCTTGTAATCCATACCTGAAAAGGTTAAAAGATCAATAGATTAAAGTCTCATTTCCTCACATACATGTATAAGAATTTATTTCCTATTATTAATCAGACAGAACAATTGAGGATTTTTATCTCCAAAATTTGTGATATTTTCTTCAATGAAAAAGTTTGAAGGGGGTTGAAAATGATGATTTTCACCAGCAGAACTATATACAGAATTGTATTTTGCAGGCAAAGTTAAAGTTTTCCAGTAAATTATTCAGGCAGCTGAATTCTGCTTTGAAACGAGAAGAAAATCATAAGAAGATCTTATTAAGAGAAAACATGTAAAAAACATAGATTTGTTAATTGTGAATGATAGATTGATACCATCTGCACAAACAGTGAGCCTTAGCCGGAAAGTCGTTATCCAAGCTCATCAGGTCAGCCATCACCGTCGGTAACTGATCTAAAAATAGACAGATCGTGAGAACAAATGTTACATCTTGTTACTTCTAGAAAGTCTCATTTATTTAAAATGTCTTACACATTATAATACATACTTGTATATTCACATGAATTATATTAGTGAAGATTGGATGCACGGATCAAATATACATGTAGCAGTTCACATTTAATTTATAATGCAAAATTAAACATCTCCACTTCTCTATGCAAATCAAGTCATTAATTTTAGCCATTTCTACAACTGTTACTGAACATGCTGAAGCATGTGAAGAATTTTCCTCTATCATAACAGCTCCTTCTTCAAACTTTCTGAGCAATAAAGTAGTTAAAATTACTTTACATTTTCATGAGATAACTTTGAACACAGTGAATTTAACAGCATGAGCACTGAAGAAAATATTACTTAAATAAATATCATGAATTCAAATATCAAAGCAATTTTACTCTCTATTCTATGAACAAAATTCATCTGCAAATTTTGAGACATACCCTCACTATCTCCATCGTCTTCCTCCTCAGGACTTGACCTTTGATCGTTGCTATGGAGATCAATGTCATCCCGATTCAGGTATTTATAGGTTATATCAAACATAAAATTGGCAAAATTGACAGTATCTGTTTTTTCCTTCCACTTGTCTGAGGACAGCTCTCCCTGAAATTAGAAGAAGAATGTGTACAATACATACCTTAACTGACACTGAAAGACATGAAATCAGAATGCATGTCAATACTCAAGGTCAAAGCATTCTGTTTTTGTTAAGTCCCAGACTGACATACTATTGTCACCAAGGGGCATAACTCTGCTGAAAGTACATGTAGGTACATGTTACATATAATTGTAACCATGACCATTTCAACTATCAAAGACAAAGTAATGTATCAAAATTTAGGTCAATAATTCCATCCTTTGCAGAAAACAAGTTAACCAGAATGACAGACAAACAGACATACATACAGACAGACATAGGTTTTGTAAATTGGTCACATGACCAAATTTCCGCCATGTTTACAGGGGGATGTGCCTCTAGATTTTTCAGTGTGCCCTATGAAAAATCCGTGATTTTGTTTGTTCCTTCTTCAAATCTCGCTTTATATTGGGGTTTGGGGAGCTAAGAGCTAATTCATCAATGGTTCCTTCAATGAATTCTAGTAGTTTTATTCTTGATATAAACGTTAGATTCTAGATATAAAGCAATTTCCTTACACTTCGCTCTATGATAAACACCGAGTTTATCCCCCAACTATTTTCAGAACTAAATCTCTGTGCTTATCTCTAATTGAACCTTTGTGTGACATCATGCCGACTTAGAGATTTGAGGACCATTAAATGTTATCATTCTTTTCTGAACTCCATGTATATTGTGTTATTTCAAAAACTGTTTTGGAATTTAAAAGCAACCTGACTTTGAGTCTAGAATCTGCTAGCAACTAGTCAACTCTGGCACACTTTCTTACCTGGATAATTTTGTACACAAAAGTGAGGCACTTTCCAGTAAATATAGTTACAGATATATAATTGACCCTTCCTATTGCGCGAAAAAAATGCAAAATTTTGTGACGTCACAATGCTTTAAACCTTGGACAAACAAGCTTGTAAAACATTGAAATTTAGTTGTGACTTCATGGAATTTCTCAAATTTTTCCCTTGTTCGGAAGGGTCAATTGTATGGAATTTGTAACAAAATTTTACCTTCGGAGATGGTGGGAGAGGGGCGTGGTTGATTAGATTCCATTCATGGAGCACTTCCTCTAGTCGAGCAATAAATCTGAAAAATGAAACGAAATGTAGAAAAAAAATTTCATAATAAAATTATTTGTTCATAGAAAATCATAAATGAATGATAATGGGAAAAGAACACCACTGTATTTAAATCACCACAAATTCTTTTTCAGTTTAATTCAATAAAAACAAGAGCCCCAGGGGGCACAATGCTCACCTGATACCCATGCACGCTCTAATTGACATACTGAAATTGAATACTGATAGTGCCAGTACCAGGATTTTAGCCAACAACCTTTCTAAAAAGATTTTTGCCGGATGCAGAGAAGTGTTTTTTTTTTCAGACAACCTTTTAAAGTACAAAAAAGAAAAAAATAGTCACATTTCAAGACAATAACTTTTTTACTGATTTGAAAAAAAAACGATAAATTGGTCCAAAGTCATATGCCCAGCTAGTATAGTTCAATTATGCAACATCAAAAATAAAATCATATTGTAAAATTCCACATTAATGTGCAGCAGAAAAAGAATAAAACAATGAAATGATTTCACAAATTAAGTTTATTTAAAATTGAACACAAAACCTTTCATTATTGATAGCTAGCATGCCAGAAATTATAAAGCCTGTGTTTGTGAAACGAGAATGCCCCCGGCGGCATCTTTGTTAGTATAAAGGCCATTTTCTGTTAAGTATGTGAGAGGTCAGGGTCAGCGTAATATTGGCATCAATGGAAAGATCTTGTCACAAGGAATACACATGTACAATATGAAAGCCCTATCACTAACCATTCAAAAGTTATGCCCAATGTTAAAGTTTTTGAGAAGTACGTGAAAGGTCAAGGTTATGGTCATGAGGTCAAAAATTTTGGTAAATACACATGTGAAATATGAAATCTCTATCACCAGCTTCCATTCAAAAGTTATGCCCAATGTTAAAGTTTTTTGGAAAACAGACAGACAAACAGACAGACGGACAGGCCAAAAACTATATGCTCCCGAATCTTTTATTCCAGGGGCATAAAAAACAAAGATTTTTCGGTTTTGCCTTTATTCACTGAAATCTATGAATTATGCTTTTGAATAGTATTGATTTCATCTCAAATACATGAAACGTACAGTTAAAATCGTTTTGATCCAATATTCATCAATTCAAGTGAGTTGTGCAGAAATTGTGCCAGTTTGTTTTCCAAAAAAGCAGTGTATGTTGTATCATACCTCATGACCCAGTGAAGCCACTTGAACAAATAATTTTCAGTAAATATGCTGAAATGCGACGCTTCTTGCCTATGCATATTTCAACAGGCGAGAAGGAGCGTCGCATTTCAGCATACGCTGTTCAACAACTCTTGAAAGTGGTTTCTCTAGGTTTCGCAGTTTGAAACAAATTAAAAGGCCCATGAAATTGTTAAGCTTGTCCAACTAGCAGACCTACGACATCGTTATTTACTGTTAACTAATTGTTTTACCTCATCATAGGTCTGTTACACGGACAAGTTGTTAGCGGAGAGAGTTCATGAAATGTATTGGTTGCATTGGATTTGCCGACAAGAAGTTATTTGGTCCGATAAAAACTCATCATGTATCTATTATTTGATCAGATAAAAATTCCCAAATGTCTTAACACAGGATCCTGTCGTTTTATGAGAGAAAATGTCTTATTATTCACAACCTCAGGCCTCTTGTGTTCCTCTTAGAAATATTATACATACAAGATGACGAACACAGTGGCTTAAGGTTGTGAATAATAATTTATTTTCTCTATTAAAACAACAGCTTCTGTGGTCCAACATTTCATTGGAAGATTTCAGGAACTCTGAACGGAATTATTTATTTTCAAGAATTTCAGATATTAAATGTCCTATGCATTCTCAAAATCCAGAGGAAGAGATTACTCATTAGAGGTTTCTTCAAGAAATCAGTCCGTAAATTACTTCATCTAAGAGAGTCTAAGACGGAGGAAATTCGAGCAAACTTTATACATGATAACAAGTATATGCAAATGAATGATAACCATTATGAAAGTGTTCCAAGTATAAAAATCTATTCCGTTTGCACTGTATCTCCTGAAATGTATCGCAGTACTACTTTGCGGTTTGTATTGCAATGAAGCGCCTAGCAGAGTACGATGCGCCTTGGGGACGAAGATGAATTAATGCATATCTAGGTCATTGTCCTGTCAAATAGTTCCAATTATTTTCTTATTATTTTCAACAATTGGTGGAAAATAGACACAATGTTTATCTTGAATTGTCTTCCCGTGATTATTTACTAGATAGATGAAATAAAATTTTGAATATAGTTTAAAGTGTGTGAGACATCTACATGTGTGGAAGAATACGTGTGAAAATGGGTCCTCAGATCATAAAATTCGAATAATTCCGGTCCGGAACCAGGTGCATTGCTTTGAAAAAATATTAAAAAAGTTGTGTACTTTTAATCTTTACGGCATTTTTTTTTGTGATTCAAATAAAATTTCTTCATTCAAAAGTAGTATCAATGTGTTTAACCCGGCGGATTTGAGAATTTTTCTCCTATTTTTGGTAAGAAAACATACATTATACCTATGTACAATTTTAAAAAAATATTCCTTAAAAATCCAAAAGTGGATATCTTGACAAAATTGCATGAGTACCTCATACCTACAAAATGTCGTGACAATCTGAAGAGTGGTTATAGAAAAGAAGCAGAAAATGTATGAAAATCACCCCCCCCCCCCTTCCTTTTTACATAAGAAAAAAATTCATAAAAAATTAAAAAAAATAAAATTTAAGCATAAAATACATATCAAAGCATTAAGTAAGTTATATATGATAAATATGCAGTAAATGAGTGTGTAAAATCATACACTTATTGAGTTATTTAAAGAAATAGTGCAAAAATTTGCATTTCTGACTAAGTCCGAAGAGACGTCAAAAAAGCGTCAAAAATTTGACTTCGGAGTGGAACTAAAAATAACAACACTTCTAAAGACATCTCTGTAGATCATCCTGATGCTTTCAGTTTGTCGATACGTGCTTCCGTTCTGAAGAAGAAGTTTGTCAAGGGAGGGTACCCCCCGTGACCTACTTTTGCCTGTGGTGGCGCCACCTGTTGAGGGATCCGGACGAAAAACAACAACACTTGTAGGGGATCATTAGTACTTTATACCTACCAAGTTTCATCAAAATCCCTTAGGCCATTCTTGAGAAGAAGTTGAAAATGTGAAAAGTTTACGACAGACAGACGACACACGACACACGACGGACGCCGGACGGATCGCTATGACAATAGCTCACTAGAGCCTTTGGCACAGGTGAGCTAAAAAGCATTTGACATTGTTTTGGGTAATAGTAACACTCTTATGAAAGACTTGGTTATGATGCATGGTACATATACATGGAATCACTCACCTTTCCCAGTCAGTAGCTGTGGTAAAGTCTGTGATTTCAAACACATCAGCATCCTAGAATAATTATAAATTACACACAGTGCTTACTCAAGATGAAAATAGTCTTACAGATTATATTACATATTAAATATTGAACATGTTGAAAATAAGTAAATGTGTTTATTTCAAGGTACGCTAATATGTCAATGTACAAGTATTCACTAGTACATGTAGATTTCCCATGTTAAACACCCATCAGGCAACTAGGATTATACTCCAATAAATCAGGTTTCCTATTGTGACATCATGTTCAAGTTTTGAATGTTGGGAAAAGTAGCTGATAAGGCGTAAAAGTGGAATTTTCAAAATGCGAATTTCTCAAAAAATTTTCACAAAATTGATGCCAGTTCTTCAGGTTTCATCATCAGCAGCAGTTGGATTAGATTTATCCTGCATCGTTTTCCTAAATTTTGGGCAAAATATGTCTTTTTTCTATAGAAATCAATGGAAAATTGAAAAGATTTTTAAAACCTTGTTACCCTCCTTACTACAGAATGCCACATTTACAGAAGGTGTGTATCACTAAAACATATCTTTTGACAAAGTTGGATTGAAGAAAAGGGGGGAATGATGCCCCAGAGACAGAAAACTGAGAAAAGGGAGGGTGGGGGGCTTTTTACGAATCTGTGTTTTAGGCCATAATATAAGCAAATTAGTTTAATTTTTTCCCTAAATTTATTCTAGACATGTTCACATGAAATTATGCACAAGATTTTGGAATGAAATAAACAAGAGTATGCTATTTACTTCTACATCATGTGTATTACACAGTAAATTGCCTACTTTGTAGCCAATAAATACAAAATACAACAGTACCATATTTCAAGATTTTAAATGTTTGGGTAAAGCTGAGACCAGTCTTTTGAATTTCATTTCTAGTATCTTGTTTAGACTATTGCTATGTTTTAAAGCTTATAGATACAATGTATCCATATTAGCCAAATAGTTCTAAATTTCCAACGTTTATTGATCGATATTAGCTTCTTTTCAACATGGCTACCCCATATAATTAGCCTATATACCTTTGGACTGTAATTTTTAAAAGTATCTTAGAAATAAGCTTACCAAAATAAAAGTTGTATGAGGAATCTCCAAATACATTACATTTTAATATATTTTCAATGTGTCTATTAATACTTTGCTGTTGTTTACTATTATGCTTACAGTATAGTAGGCAGTCAACTGCAGTTAGACCGAGAACAGGCAAAAATTTTATTCTTGAGTTGGTATACCAACTCAAGAATAAAATTTTGGCCTGTTCTCGGTCTAAACTGCAGACTAATACAGTATTTTAAACAGGTCAGGAAAACGGCAAATTAAAGCTAAATCTCGCTTTAAAAGCCCGTTTTAGCTATAAAATGGACTAAATTGAGCAGCATTATTTAGAATGTGTGAAAATAAAGATGTTGCACACTTGCGCCTCGACGGATATTGTAATGTTTACGTACAAAAATGAACATTGGATCTTAAAATTGGAAATTCAGCATTGCCCGTGCCAGAATCACAAGAGGTGTAGTAAAATAAGAAATACCAGTAGCACCATTAAAAACTTTGCTACTAGGATGTTACTTAAATTCAGTACGGTGCTAGACTACCAAGCGGACAGCCGGGGTTCATTGGTCCCGACGCAGACACTCTCCCTCCCGAGAATCACAAAACTTCAAAAGAGGTATTAGGTTAAGGGTGATATCTATGATGCCGTTCTACTCTTAAAATCATATTCATCATGAAAATCAGTTTAAGAATAACCCTTTGATCGACAAAAGCTGAAAGGAAATATCGATTTAGATCGATTGCCTTCCATGAATCAGAGGAAATTCGACCTATACAAAAACTATTCGTTCGTCACATACTTCTTGTTTTCACGTATTTCTTGGTGAAGCATGTTTAAACATTGATACTCACTTCATCTGTAGTTGTCATCTCACTACAGTAGTAAAACGCGACTAAAATCTTTCGATCACAGCTGTCATTTCATGTAGGGGGTCATCTCAAAATAACAAAATGTAGTCTTCTGAATTGTTTCGGATCAAAATTATTCGTGTTACAGACTTTGCGTACATGTAGGTCACAATAAAAGCACCCGAGAGCGCCGAAGTACCGAATTTTTTAAGCGCCCGAGATGTATACATGTATGTGTGATAAAATTGCGACAAAATGATTAATTTTGCTTAAATTAATATGAATTATGGCAAATCCATAGGGAGGACACAGGGTGACATTGAAAAAAAATGTTACTATTTCACCAAAAAAAAAATGAATAAATAAATGAAAAATGTAAATTTATGAATTAGAATAGAAGATAAATGAGCATGTAAATATTATACTAGTGATAGATAAACAAATAAATGTGAATGTGAATAAATGAAAACGAAATTAAAAGGAGAATTAAAAAAAAATCATACATCAAGAAGCGAATATATATATATGGAGTATATTTAAAAACGCGGATTTCAAGGTATATTTCTTCAGGAATTTTAAAAACCTTTGAAGTTTTTATGGGGTGAGGGAGATACCTTTAACCTCCTCTACATCCAATTTTCAGTATTTTTCACATATATTTGCTACCTCAACTTCACCCCAGCGGCAAAAAAAAAAAAAAAAAAAAAAAACCAACACCCACACACACCCTCTCCCTCACCCTCCCTCACACACAAATACAAAAAAAAACAAAAAAAAATCAAACAAAAGAAGAAGGTAAAATACAATAAAAGCGAGTTACTTATCCTTTGGGCCATCTTTCTTCTTGAACATCTACAGATTTGGATCTATTCAAATTTAATAGTTGTTGTCTTGTTGCTTCTAATGAGCTTCTTCTCATTGGGTTTCCTGGCAGTAGTTAGTTTTCGGGATTCTCAGAAGCCCATCTGATGAAGTTATTTCCTTTTCTATCCTCAACGTGAATTTCTAAATATCTTTCATCAGAGCCACTCTCTCCTCCTCGCTCTTCGATTGCCAATCCATGTCACTTTTTTTTTTGTTTTTTTTTTTTTGGTTTTTTTTTTTGTTTTTTTTTGTTTTTTTTTTTGTTTTTGTTTTTTTGTTTTTGTTTTTGTTTTTTTGTTTTTTTGTTTTTTTTGTTTTTTGTTTTTTGTTTTTTTGTTTTTTGTTTTTTTTTTCGTCCAGGGCGCGAGGGCATAATTTCCCTTTCCGTGTGATATCCCTATACTGCAATTGCATTTTGTCAAGGAGATCAGGAACCTTACATCTTGTACATCCAGCCCTTTGACTCGCAAGAGTTGTTCGTCCACTTAAATATGGCAATTTCACTTTTTCGCGGTTCCCAAATAAACATTAAAGAAGCTAGTACCCGTCAGTAATTCAGTTTCATAGTCGAGAAGGCAAGGCAAAAACATTAGAATTTCCATAGGAACGGTTGCGAACATAGGAATGAATAACATGCCGAAGTGAGACCAGGTGCCCGGGGACAGTCAGCGTCCCATGCGGAGTGCATGCAACATCCGTCGCAACAGCTCCATGGAAACTTGTCAAATTCCGTGATTGTCTCGATGTACATATTGTTGTAGACATAAGGTAAACTTATGGAACGCCATCGCTGTCTTATGATGAGATATTTCAATATATTGGATGGTTTAATCAATATATGCAGTGGTAAGTACATTATATGCGGTGGTAAGTACATTATATGCGGTGCTAAGTACATTATATGGAGTGCTTAGTACATTATATGCGGTGTTAAGAACATTATATGTGGTGGTACGTACATTATATGCGGTGCTAACAACATTATATGCGGTGGTAAGTACATTATATGCGGTGCTAAGAACATTATATGCGGTGGTAAGTACATTATATGCTGTGCTAAGAACATTATATGCGGTGGTAAGTACATTATATGGAGTGCTAAGTTCATTATATGGAGTGCTTAGTACATTATATGCGGTGTTAAAAACATCATATGGGGTGGTACGTACATTATATGGGGTGCTAAGTACATTATATGCGGTGCTAAGTACTTCATATGGGGTGGTATGTTCATTACATGGGGTGCTTAGTACATTATATGCGGTGCTAAGAACATTATATGGGGTGGTGAGTACATTATATGCGGTGCTTAGTTCGTAATGTGGTGATTTCGTTATGATAAACATTCTGATGACCAAGATTAAACATTTTTGAGACTCGGTTTATCATTAACCCAAAAGGACACATAAACAAAAAAGGATTCAACATTTTTCCCAGCTCTATCAGGGGGGGGGGGGTGGAAGAAAAGACCGGTATTTGGGTCAAAATAAGCATTTTTACACAGAAAACAATGGAAAACGGAAACGCTTTTACACAACAGCGCCCCCCCCCCCCCCCCCTCGCTTTACAATGCCACATTCACCAAAGGTGTATATCAATAAAACACATTTTCTGGACAAGTGGGGTTCTGAAGCGAGGGGGGAAACAATGTCCACAGGCAAAAACGAAAAAAAAAAAAGGGATGGATGACTATTTTAAAATTTATCTCTAGAGCGATATCAAAAGAAGGTTATGATTGCCATCTTTTTCTTTTTATATCATGGAACAATCTATTCATAGTGTGTTCCGATCAAATATTTAACCGTTTGGAAGGAAATAAATTTGTCTATATCTACACCGTGTGTATTTCGCGACAGAAAGCTACATAAGTGGCCGAGAAGAAAGGAATACAACCGTTTTTTTTTCTTTTTTCAGTTTCTGGATTTCAGAGATTGCCGATTACATTGATATTCTTAAAACAGGGTGACGTGAAAATTCTATATCATTTTTTTAATTCTAATTATTAGAATAAAAAAAAAACAATGATATAGAATTTTCACGTCACCCTGTTTTTTTTTTTTTTCTCTCTCTTAGACCACGTAAATTGAATATCACAAGCTAAAATAAAAATTATAATTTATATATTAGTAGCGTAGTGTTACAGAATTAATCTACTCTTGACTAATATCATATAATTTATCTGTACTGTACAAAGCTCTTCTAATATGTAAAAGCATATACAATATACGGAACCAATGCCTATTGATATCATGGTGCCTCTCATTTTAAAAAAAGCAAGAACTTTGTAAAAATTTTGAAAAATAAAATTTACCCGTGGCCAGGATCGAACTCGCGACCTTGGTAACAACAGTTCTGCGTCTTCACCACTACGCCACCTCACCCTTATGTGAAAGTGATGAAATTGTAGAATAGATTTCACTGATTGCCAAAGATTTAATCTTTTCACTTTTTAAAATAAAATACAATGAAATATACCTCAATTAAACAACATAGTATTCTCAGATAAATATTTGTGTTTAAAGGCCACAAAAACGTAAAAACGAGGAGTGCCTTAACGTAGCTGCGATCCGAGTCTCAGAAATGTTTAATCTTGGTCATCAGAATGTTTATCATAACGAATTCACCACATAACGAAATTAGCACCGCATGTAATGTACTAACCACCCCATATAATGTTCTTAGCACCGCATATAATGTACTTAGCACTGCATATAATGTACTTAGCACCGCATATAATGTACTAACCACCCCATGTAATGAACATACCACCCCATATAAGGTACTTAGCACCGCATATAATGTACTAACCACCCCATGTAATGTACATACCACCCCATATAAAGTATCTAACACCGCATATAATGTTCTTAGCATCTCATATAATGTAATAAGCACCGCATATAATGTATTTACCACTCCATATAATGTACTTACCACCGCATATAATGTTCTTAGCACCTCGTATAATGTACTTAGCACCGCATATAATGTATTTACCACTCCATATAATGTACTTACCACCGCATATAATGTTCTTAGCACCTCGTATAATGTACTTAGCACCGCATATAATGTACTAACCACCGCATATAATGTACGTACCACCGCATATAATGTACTTACCACGGCATATAATGTACTTACCACCGCATATAATGTACTTACCACCGCATATATTGATTAAACCATACCATATATTGAAATATCTCATCATAAGACAGCGATGGCGTTCCATATAAACTTGTATTTCTTGTTTGGTGATGATATATGACAGCCATTCAATCACAATCCAGAATGTCACTGATCATTCTGGAAAGAGCTCGAGGGATCTGATATGCTTTATTATATCTCCGTAGCGACTGAAGAACTTCCTCAAATATGATTTCAGCCTTTGTGCAATATACAACCTTAAAAATTAGCTTACTTGTAAGCCGTCTGGCTCTAACGATGAAATCTTATTATTTGGAACATGCCCTGGCATGAGATGGGAAACAAAAAACGCCATAAGCAGGATAATTTTTATTACGATTATCCAAACTGTTCATGAAATACCGAGCAAACTCTGGAATGTGTGTTTGGTATTTCCCTTCTGGACAATATTCCATTGTCCTCAGATCGAATTCGACGTCGTCTGGTGAAGATAGTAGACCGTTTTCTCCACAAATATCAGAAATAACTGACTTTCTCTCCTATCAATTGTCGTAGCTGTCGTTTTATATTGTCTTCTGTGTGTCTGATACACAGAATGTGATATGTGTCTGGATTGACAAATATGGACAATGACCATATCCCAATACACAGTTCAAAATCGATGATTCTGGAATTCACAAACCGAAGGCATACAAAATCAGGATAAAACAGGAACCAAAGCAAACAAACAAAAACCTCCACCACACGAAAAGAAGCAAACTCCCGATATGGGAGTGAAACCAGGTGCCCAGGCAGAGTAAGCATCTCCTGCTTGCATGCAACACCCGTCGCTTCAATTAGACAGAGATATCACATTCGATTACTTCCATTTCAGAAGGTACTATTATAGTCTGTGGTTGGATGGTTCAAATGGTCTAAGACAGAATATCATCCACCATTCTGGGCAATGGGACATCATAGTCTATGATCGACCATAGAACTTCCTCAGTGAGGATGTTAGTCGATCACAGACGTATCTCTGACGGAGAAGCTTATCTGAAAGATGCCAAGCTCTCAGAACAAAATCTGGTAATTTGCTACTTGCTCTGACATATCGTATCAATTGGGATATGAACACGCCACAAGCAGGTGTTGAAGGGATGATGCTACTCAGAAAAAGGGAAGTTTTTGATGCTGAAACTGAAGTCGTCACGTTTGTCATAGAGTGAGGTGTTCATATGACCATCAGCGTCATAGGACAGCATTATGTCCAAATAAGATGCTGAATTATTTGTCTCTGTAGTTTCTTTAACTTCAAGCTCCAATGGATAGATTCTGCTGAGGTAATCCGCGAATTTCGGATTGCTGATGGACAGCACATCGTCTATATACCAGTAAGTAAAGTTAAAGTCAGAAGCTAAATATCTTTCCCCTTCAAAGACCGGAGATTGAATGAATTCAGCTTCATACGAGTACAGAAAAATGTCGATAAGGAGTGGGGCACAATTGGTCCCCACTGGAATTCCGACAATTTGCTGGAAGACCTTTCCTCCAAACACCACAAAAATGTTGTCGATCAGGAAGTTTAACGTCTGAATAATATCTGTTTCAGCATACTTATTTTCAGAATCGGACTTTTATTTTACAAAGTAGATTTTGTTCTAGTTAACAACAATAAATTTGTATTTGAAAGGCCTTGATCGAATGGAGTCTGGATTTCAGATGTTCTAAAAGTCCCTTCGAATTCTTTAAAACCCACATCTGGTTAATACCGCTACGAGAATGTACTGTCGAACAATATTTCTTAAGTCCAGATTTGATTTAAAATAAAACTTCAATTGGTGAGTAAGACCGATACAGATTTGGTAGAACATTTTGAGGAACATGCGATGAAACGTTGTTTGTACGGATTCTTATGCATTTTAGGTATACTGTATAAGTATGGTTAAGGTATCCGTTGTACAAATAAATATCAAGTGTATTATATAGTTAGAATCATGGCATAATTTTACGTAAATATACCTAATACAACATAAACAATGGTTTCTATCATCAAAGGTCAACATGCTGACCGTCGCTCAATCCACAGAAACTATCGAGACACTGCCGAAGATTACCGAGATAATTTTAACACTGTTTAAATGGACGAGACGTCCGCGAGATCTCCATTTGTACACTGGATACCTTAATCTAAATCTAAATTGTTAGTGTCGAAGCCACAGGAAGAGAGAGCTGATTTGTGGTTATCTACTATTTCAGAACCAGAACGGTTTATTGGGGCTGAAGTAGGATTTCCGGGTGTCGAATTTAGACCCAACTCTTTAACAAGGCTGGCGAAATATTACTTTTTGCAAGTAAATGTGTAATCATTTGGGCTTGATGACATAATGTTCTTTGAGGTAGGTAAGCTCTTTGATAACACCAGGGTCTTTTCAATTTTCTTTTCCGTTCAAATTTATTAATTGGCAGATTCTAAACAAGACCTAAAATATGTCAAAGAATCTATCTGGGAACTATGAGGACAGAGATACGTAGGAGGGTTGTGCGCACGTAATGCGGATAACTACACCATCTGCTAATAGCAGATGGCCGTCCAAAGTCGGCGCCGGGTGCACATTGGTCTCCTTCCTTTTATGTGTTGTCTTTGATGTTTGATGTTTCTGGGCGTATGACAAAAATGGATAATGACCATATCCCCGTATACAGCACAAAATCGATAATTCAGAAAATCAGAAACCGAAGGCATACAAAATCAGGATAAAACAGGAACCAAAGCAAACAAACAAAAACCTCCACCATATGAAAAGAATATGTTTCGATTATTTTGTATCATGTTCTAGCGTCCTTGTGCGCTTTGTAGTCTTGTCTGATGTCATTTTTTTTGGGGGGGGGGGGTTGTTTCGCTAGGTGTCTGCAGGGTTGTCATGCTGGAGATCCTTCTCTTTTCTTCAGTGATTGATTATCAAAACATACATTCCTTTCCCTTATCTGTAGAGGATAATCAATGATCGAATTATAAGATAAAAAAGTGTCAGATTTCATTTGTTTATTGTTAAGATATTTGTGTATTTAAACATGTTCAGCTATGTACAAAATTGCTCGAAAAGTCTAATGACATCATAAGGCACCGCGATCAAACTTCAACCTTAGATGTTCCGCGTGACTACTTGTGATATTATATAGTGAAGAGAGTCTGAGCAAGCCTTAATGGTAACTCATATATACGAAAGAAGTTGAAAAATGATCGAAAATAAGGAAGAAAAGATGCATACTGACACTTTCAAAATTCTTCAACCAAGAAACCACTGTCTTATGTGCGCTGCCATTTTGAAAATTTAAGTCAGTATTTCTAGATGAATCCCAATCACTTAGCTATGGTGTAGATTCGGTTTTTACAGAGTGTAAGAGAGTAAGAATCATTTAGAAGAAAATAAATAAATTCCATGTTTCGTCTAATTACTACAGTAGTTGTTCATGCAATGAGATGCGAAACTGATTTAATACGTGACTTTTCGTGTACAAGACCCCTAGCTTACAAAAATAAACCGCGAGTGTTGGGCAGTGCTTACATATACAGATAAACATCAAAGAAGTAACTAACATTTATTCAGTCGAGAAGACAATGCCAAATCGTGAGAATTCCCATCGGAACGGTTGCGAACCCCGGAATGAACAACATTCCGAAGTGAGAATTGCAGAATAGAATTCCGTCTTTTCGATTTTATAGTCTTCAGTTCGATTTGTTCAGGTTTCTGACGTAAAAGCATTGTGACGTCATTAAATTCCTTTGAAAACGTCATATATGTAACCCTATTTCCCTGAATTTCATGCTGGTTTCCATAGATTTTGATGACGTCACAATGCGTTGACGTCAGATACCTGCACAAATGGGAAGTAACTCTGTATTTCGAAAAGACCGAATTGCATTACGAATCTTGATAACAGTGTTCAAATCGTATAAAAGATCTGCCAAATGTTACTAAACATAAGTGCAAAGATTGAAAAAAGGGTTATTATTGTTAATTTCAATTCTCTGTACGGTGTTTATTTCGCGACAAAGTGCTGTTCTTTCATTTTTTGTTTTGTCTTATCGATGTGTATTTCGCTGTGATGTGCTGTTCGTTTCAATTGATTTCAAATGCTAGACTGCACCTGTAACTAAGTAACGTCGTGACTATTGTCAGTATTGAATACACATGTGTCACAGAAAATATGAATTCAAGTATTTTGGGACGGCTTTCGGAATTTACTGATTGTCTACATGGTACCTAAATAGACGAAGATTTATTACTTATCTATTTTAATTATCGATTTATCAATAAATTTATCAATATAGCCCGTATATTGGCAGAGAAAATATTAATTCCCTCCTCAACACACGCTAACTTAAACGACATATATCGAAAATGACTTCGCTTCGCTTCTAGGGCTTTGCCATTACTTCATATTAATATTGTAACAAAACCACTATTACAAAAATACTCATGTGAGAATAATAAAATTGTTTCTCAAGTCTCCTTATCCTTTTTTGAAAGAACTAAAAAGTTGTTCCCAAAACAGTTCTTGTCCGACTTCAATTTCTGTCCATGAGCAATAAGTGGTTGTCTGAATAAGCGCTCGCAGGTCCTTTGTCATGTACCGACTGTTCACTTCTTCCAACATAACTATAATCAATGCTCCACTTTCGTTACGAAGCCATCGGTCTTGAGCTAGTAACATTTCAAACTTGCACCATTTGCTTTGACAGAACGTCTTAGATATCACCACAAGAGCATGTCGACTCTGGGACATACATTCCACGATGTTGTCAACTATCATTTTGCCAACCTCGAAATCTCGATAATGAACGCACATTTGGTATCCTAAGACGTTCTCCAGTTTCGCAAGTAGAGTATTATGTACGAAATCACAGTCGTTTTCTGAGTATATGATAAATCCATCGTACTTGAATCTTTCAGATAAAAGAATATTGTAATCTTTCTTTTGATACCTTAAAAGGTATATCCAATATCTGATGTGCCAACGACAACGATAAGCAATTACTATAACCATAATTCCAAATGCAATGACTGAACCGGAAGTAGCAATGGCGACTACGAATTCAGATTTTTTCTGACACTCTTCTGACGTCATATTGAAATTTGCCAGCCTGACGCCCTTCAGTGTTTGTGGAATCAAACATTTGTAATCCAGCGGATATCGCTTAAATGTGATCTTTTGGTCTTTGGATTTCCGTAATAAATCCCTGAACCAAAGCAGGTCACAATCACAGGCATACGGATTAGCTGATAAGTCAATAATTTTGATTGATTTCCAGAACACATCCGGAAATGTATCGGAACGCACATGCGCAATCCGATTGTTGTGCAGCTTCATTCGGACTATTTTTGATTCGTTCAAGAAATGACCTCTGCTGAGATTCGTTATTCCGTTTGATGAAAGATCAACTTCTTCAATATTAGGCATCATTTTGAATAAATCTTTTGGAACTTCGTTCCAGTAAACGCGTTCGAGATATAGCTTCTTCAGATTGATCAAGCCGTTCAGAACATACCTAACTGCAGGAGGAAATTTTGGCATATAATTCTTAGATAAATCAAGAAGTTCTAATTTCGTGCAGTTGCTCAAGGAAGCACGTCTTGCTCGCTTTATTGTGTCGAATTCATAGAAATTTTGGTCGAAATAGAACTTCCTAACGGATGGCATAGAAAATGCACCAACATCAATACGTATGACACTTTGCTTCATTTTTCTTAGTTTCAAATCTTCCAAGTTTAAGAGATTAAGGAAAACTCGCGGTCTAAAATGTCGAATCTCATTCATGGACAAGTCAAGATGAGTCAGGCTCTGGATGCATTCGAACGAAGACTCTGTCAGCATTGATATCAAATTATCGCTCATTACCAATTCTTCTAAATATGGAAGTGATGGATCTTTTGTTGATGAACAAAATAATGGCACATCAAGCAGACGATTACTTCCTAGTCGTAGAATTTTCAGATTTTTAGGTAAGTTAACTACATTACAAGATTTGACTTCATTTCGTTCGAGATTCAAGTCCTCTAAACCGTAGAGTCTTGAAAACTCAACTTCGCAATCCTTGATCTGGTTTGAAGACAAATCCAATATTTTCAACTTCTGAAGTCCTTCAAGTGACGAATTAGGTATGCGTGAAATTTTATTGCTTCTCAGGACCAAACGATCAATGTTTCTGGAAGATAGATTCTCAAAAATACCAACGGATAAGCCCTCGTATGTCCATGCCATTTCACTGAAGCCAAGATAGGAAATATTCTGACCTTGTAAACTCGAAAACGAATTCTTCAGAGAGGTAAGGTTCAATTTCCTATTGGAGGCCAAATTCAGAGAATGTAGACTGGGGATATTCTTGAAAGCATGTGCACCGATAAAGTGAACTACTGAATTTTTGAATGAAAGCTTAGTTACGTTCATTTTGCTTCTGATGATTGGATTGAACGTTTCTGAAGTGATCTTACGAAAATTATCATTGTCTAAAATTAGTTTTTGTACAAATGGAGGCAACTGTGGAATTTGTGTCATATTCTTCCCATGTCCTGAACACTTGGCCTCTACACCAATAATGTCGCAAAATCGTTTCCATGGCAACGATTTTATGTTACTTTGAATTGCTTGTATGGTAATGACATAGATGTTAAAGGCTAGGATGATGAATATATACATGTTTCTTCCTTTTCCTGTATTTCCAGTACCTAGCAGCATTCTCTCTGAAACGATGAGATAATTATGTACTTAGCAAAACAAAAATACAATGTTATATTATAATATACGTTTTTTAATGTAAGAATGCTATATACTAGTACCGTTTTCCTTTGTGTTTGGCGCTTTAATGTCAAATTTGGTGTTCCTTGCCCATTTTGCTTTTGACAGTGTTTTGAATATTTTCCCTGAAGTCAACATCGTCGCCATAACACTTTCTATATTGAGTCTGTACGGAACACAGAATTTTTCCCCTTACAGACGGTATCTGACGTAAAACCATGATGACGTCATGAAAATGGTATGGGATCATCGATTTTATACCGTCATTTCCAAGAAGTTTAGGACTGGTTCCATAGAATTTGATGACATCATAATCAGTCTACGTCAGATACTACCGCAAATGGGAAGTAACTCTGGTTTTCGAAAATAGCGAATATACATAACCTCAGACAGTGCATGCATTTTATATATTGTTTTCATTTTCGTGCATGAACATCGACGGCGGGTGCGGCTAGCCAACAGGGGATGCTTACTCCTCCCGGGCACCTGGTCCAACCTCTATCTTGCTAGGGGTCCGTCGATGCTCAGTTTTAATGCTCTATAGTGAGTCACAGTCGTCAGGATCTTCTTTAACTCATTTGATACACGTAAGTCTACTATGTGTTTACACTTGTGGTGTTCCGGTGTATTGCTGGCGGTACTGAAACCGAGTCTTGTTGGAGATCCCCTCCTTTCTTACAACTATATCGGATGTTAACTTATTATTTGCCCTAGACTTTATACCTCGGACCTTCAATATTTAACCAGTAGATTGTAGTTGTAACCATGGAGACATTCTAACTAGATGTCGTGTGATATTGAAACTGAACATCATTTCATATTAATACATCCTGAATAGAAGGTTCAATATTTACAAACTATCGTAGTACGGACTTTGGCTTATCGCATTACAAATCAGTACTGTATTATTTAGTGCTGTTGAGATTATTGTCAGGATCTTCTTTAACTCACTTGATCACAAATCAAGCAGAATCTGAACCTACAGAACAATTCCGAAAGAGGCGCATAGTTTTGATATTGTCGTCAAATTAAACATTAGATACCTACTACTTCGCGGATTATATAGTTTGTGCATCGGTATTTGTCGATACATCGATAGACAGAAAAAAAATATTACAGTCATTTCTTAACAAAACATGCTCTGTCTGAGGCTATGTCTTTGTAGAAAGTGTTATGGCGACCATGTCAGGGCACACAATAAAACACTTACTATTAAATCCTCGAAAGGAACTTGTTTACGAGCTCCACATGGCAAAAGGCACAAGGAATATTTTAAAAACACCATATTAAACACCAAACACAAAGACTAAAATCTAAATTTTCATACCTTTTTTTCTTTGCTCAGTCTGTATGAAGCATTTACTGAAGCTTTTAACTTCACCGTTCCCTCCCTCATCATCAATGTGATATGTATATATAAATGTAATAGAGTACATGATAAGTACTTAAGGAAAATATAATTTGGATGGTACATTTTCCAATTCAGTTTCACGGACGTAATTATAAGTACTTTGAAGTTCCCTAGTTAGAACCTAAAGGGGATTAATGTGGATGATATTTCATACATATACTTTATACATAAAACTCTTGTCGAATTCAAACTATTCATATATGGACTTGGATCTCTAAATCCATAACATAAACAAATTAGATGATTAAATTGTAGTAAGCAAGACTTCGTTAAGTTTTCATGGCATTTCTGTTACATCTCTATACAGTTATATGGTGTTCAAAATAATTACAGAGGAGCATATGTTTCAAGACGCTTCGAACAATACATGTATGTCTCAACATATTTTCATTGCAGAAGAATCCCCATGTTAAGCGCCTGTTAAGCAAAGGGATTTATAATCAATAACTCTGATTGCCTATAATGAGAAAAGGGAATGATCTCCAGCATGAACACCCTGCGAAACAAACCCACAAGAAAGCGACATATAAATGACATGAGACAAAACTACAAAAGGCAAAAAAGAAACCACAATATTCACTAGAACTCCATACAAAACAATCGAAACAGACGTACAAAAACATCAAACATTAATGACAATACATAAAAGGAAGGAGACCAATGATCATCCGGCGCCGAATTTGCTATTAGCAAATAGTGTGGTTTTCCGGATTACATGCGCACAATCCAGATAAACGGAGGTATCCATAGACTCACAGTAGTTGTATAAAACGTCACATGAGGTCGCGTTTCAGTTTTGAACGTAGGGAGAATCTATCAATGTTCAAATACTTTTGGCGTTATAATTTCCAAAACGTTTATGATTAATGCCTAATGGGGCTTTTGATATTTAGTACAAATGAAAATATAAGTAATGAAGGTTTCACTTTGGGTGTTCATGGTAGTATAATTTCTAGTTGGGCAAGGGCAAATTTTCCGAGAATCTCTTCCTTATTGGCGGAATATGCCATCTAGAACTACTTCCGGGTTGAATCCCTGTGAGGATCAACGGGATATATTGACACGGCCTTTATCCTTGAGTGCAAGTTGGGAATTTGCACGTGACCAAGAGCTAATTGATTAAATTAGATAATTACAGCTATTAGTAAGTATCTCACTGATAGCAAAGCTTTGTACATGACTGACCCTTTAGCATACATTTTAGATCTTCATTTTTTCATTCGGAATCCTCTCTTTAGGTTTCGGGCAACATTTGTTAAAGTGCACATATGGTGCAAGATTGATGAGAGAAAGAAGATCCTGACAACAATATCAACAGCACTCACCGATGGACCCCTAGCAAGCTAGAGGTTGGAACAGTTGCCCCGAAGGAGTACACAGCCAATTGTGCCTCATATGAAATTCATGTGAAATTTACATGAACTTTACATGAAAGTTCACATGAAATTTATGTGAAACGAGCATAAACATGAAATTTACATGAAATTTTTCACATGAAATTCATGTGAAGATTTTTACATGGATGTTATGTGAATTCAGTTTCCTGTAAAGGTCACTTAGAAATATTCATGTGAAATTCATGTGAAGGAAATTTATGTGAAATTCATGTGAAATATTTTTTACATAAATCTTACGTGAAATTTATATGAATTTTACATAAACTTTCATGTGAAATTTACATGATGCTCATTTCATATGAATTTCATGGGAGGCACAATTGGCTGTGTAAGACGCACCCGCCGTCGATGTTCATCCACGAAAATGAAGACAATATCTACAGAACATGCACTGTTCGAGGTCATAATCAATGTAACGATAGAACATATTAAAAATGTTGATAAATTATCATAAACACGTAGTACGTACGGAAAAACAACTGATAATATCGCTGTGCTTCCCATAAAAAGAGGGGACAGTAAAAGAGGTAACATCCAGATCAACACGTAAACTATGAATATAACAAAGTGTTTAAAACATTTCCATTCTCTACTGCAAATACACACAAGTGAAGCACTGAAACCGAAAGAAATCTTTAATTGATATCATGAAATCAAATTCCGACATCACTATTTCGATGCATATCATTTCGCTCTTATAAATTCATTATTTGAATGTTCTCTATTTCGGCATTGATCATCATTGATGATACATCTATTGGCTGAAATACGCGTATGAAGCACTGAACTACCGTATAACCAGGAATTTTCGCGAAGTATTAATCTTCGCTATTTTCATAATTGGTTTGGAAATGCGAAAAGTTGTTCTCGCGGGAAAATTTTTTGATGACATATATCATAAATTAGAATATAGGTTTACATTTGTTTTTATTGTACTTGTGCTCGTCATCTCTTTGTATTCCAATAAAGCGTAAGGATGAATGATTTGAGTATATAATAGATACCGCTTTATAACTAACAAAAATGCAAAAATGGTGTCATTTATCATTGTTTATAGGTATAAAACAATAACATTAATATTATATTTATCATTTGTTCTTTTGGAATGGCAAATTTTGAAATTATAATCGCGAAATTAAAGACATCGCAATTTTCCCCCAAAATCGCCAAATTTGATACTCACGAAAATGTCTGGTTAAACGGAGTTTCTACATTTCGAGTAAAAAGTTAAAATGATAAAAGTGAGTGGTTCTACGGAGCATAACATGAAGATAAGGACCGTATTCGGCCCTGAATCTCATAATGAATCCGTATACAGAAAATGGCAATTATCAATTATAGAATGTATTTGAATAACCATCGAAGAAGAACCCAGTCATTCAGTCGAGAAGTTATGACGAAATGACTAGAATTTCCATCGGAAATGTTGCGAACCCCGGAAGAAACAATATTCAATGAGATCAGGTGCCCGGGGAGAGTCAGCGTCTTCTGTTTACATGCAACAACAACACTTCTGATAAATAGTTCAGTTCGATGAAGTACGTGGTAGGCTACAATGAGGTAATTTACCAAGGAAAAGTAACAATTCGAAGAAATATACAAATATAAAAAATCGTTCTTATTTCTCATAGATTTCACTCAATCGTACCAGCATTTAGTATAGCCACACCATTTGTTATTGGCGTAGCAATTGAACGTCCTAAGTCGGCACCGATTACCCATTCGACGCGTGGGATCGAAACGTATGATGTTGTGATTCCTTACGGAGTTTTTTTTTTTTTGTTGTTGTTTTTTCATCATTTAAGTGATATTGCACAAAATTGACTATACGTTGCAGTAGAGCAATGCCTAATAAGTAAGTCAATATCAATTATATATCTGAAATTTCTATAGTTTTTGCAAATACTTCAAGAGTTCGTCGAAGGGAATGATTTTCTGTCCTTGACAAACTATTGAAGTGTTTGCAAAATCTATGAACTTTTCATATACCTGGACGATATGGATTGATTCATTAAGCACTGCCCTACTGCAACGACACATCAGTTTTGTAAGGTTTAATGTAGAAAATGAAAAAAATACCAAAACATTTCGATCCCACGCGGTGCCATTGGTATCGTCAGTTTATTGTGGTCTGTTGTGGTGTTTGCTGTTCCTTGTCTCTTCTGTATCTCTAGCTGTATATGTCTTCTTTGTGTTTTCACTTAAGTCTTCTTAGAGACCTCCTCCTTTCTTACATAATCGACTGTTGTATTGATAAAAAGGGAAATGAATGAAACTCCATCTATTTTTAAAACATCTTCTTTTTTATGATTATAATTTTTTTTAAGTTTTCAATTAATTTCTGAAAGATAACATCAAATTTGGACACATATTTTAGCGATATTATGCAGAAAAACATTTGTTATAGTAGATTTCACTCAATCACTTCGAGACCTCTGGGTAATTGGAGAAGTGAGAGGGTTGTGCGCACGTAATCCAGGATAACCACACCATTTTCTACTTGCGTGACAAATGGCCATCCAAAGTCGGCACCGGTTGCCCATTGGTCTCGTCGGTTTATATGTAGTCTTTTGTGTTTGATCTTTACATGTCGTGTGTCTCTTTTCCGTCTCGTGCTGTACTCGTCTTTTGTGTTTTTGCATCGGGGTGTTTTGGTGTTTTGCTGTTGATGCTGCAGCGGGGTCTTGTTGGAGATCTCCTCCCTTCTTCAATCATACCGCTGCCGTGCCGATCAGTCTACAAATATGGCCGACAAGGGCTTTGATTGGTAGACGTACTTTTGACATACCCTCTGCGACGGTTCACAGAACTTAACTGAAGGAGACACTGAAGGTCGATTACTAAATTTGTGTTCTTCACACTGATCGGTCAACAAATATGACTGCCGGCCAACGGCTCTGATTGGCTGACATATTAGCAACCACTGAAAAAAAAATCATGAAACCTTACAAGACAATGTCATCTGGGGTTTTTTTGTGTGTTTTTCGTGCCGTTCGGTCAACAAATATGACCGCCTTGAGCTCTGAATGGCATATTTTCGACATCTGTTGTGCCACCCCTGCACAGCAGTTCACGAAACCTTCCAGATTGTAAGTACTCAAGGTCCTCTACCTCTAAGTCTTCAAAGTGATAACGTCATTTATCAATGTTAAACGTCTTCAAATTCAATAGCATCATTTAAGAACAGATGAATTTTCAGCATGGACCAGACATGCACGTTTCGGGTACTTAACCCTCGTCAATGATCCTCAATCTAAACAATGTAATATTGCCAAAGAGTGTGAAAATTATTATGTCCAAACATTTACCGACAGACGTAGCAGGATGGGTGAAACAGGTCAAATTTACAGGATGGACCAGACATGCATGTTTCGTATTTTTTCATGCCGATCAGTCAACAAACATGACTTTCAAGGGCTCTGATTGGCGGACGCATTTTCAATATTTCCTCCTCAACCGCTGCACAGATTTTCACGATACTTTATAGGAAGCATGTACTCAAGGTCCTCTTCCTCTACCAAGTTGGCAACTTTCAGCTCTTCTTCTTCAACTCAGGTGAGCGTTGTTATCCCTTGTTCTCCTGGTTTATTAATTCAATTATTAATGTTCCCCCGCAGATCTGAAAACGATTTTTCACCTATTCAAAAATTTTATGTTATGTTTAAAAACAGATTCATGACATGTTTGAAAATCAATTTGATAAATTTGCGATCTTTTACTTCAAATGAATTCATCATGATCGATGCGTTCATGTTGTAAGGCTTAAGGAGGGTTTGAACACCAAGATGACGGCGGCATTATTCGTTTTCTCGCTTCCTAGGAAAAGTACAGTCTAAACTCCCTTTAAACATTTAATACTCTGATTGATATACGCATTTGAGTATCCTAATGAAGTTTGAATAATTTCCGGCGTCATTTGAAAAAATTATGGCGATTTTCGAAACTTAGGAACTTCGAAGTTTTATCCATGAGCAAACCACGAAGTCATTTCGACGTTATCGGGAAAAATGGTGTCAAAAACCTGCGCATTCAAAATGCAATAAAAACATTATTACTAAACGTATTGCAGTCAAACTTAGCATGTATAAAATAAAAAAAACAAGAAAACAAATTGACGCAAGCGTCAAAATTTCGGGCCGTACAAATGTGCTATATTCAATACTTGGGGATATGTTTTCAGATATCTTTTTGTTTTCTTACTACAGTCTAAGATCTGGTGTCTTGTGGACATTATTTAAAACATGCTGCGGTTTATTTCTTAAATTGTTGAAAATCCATTACTGTAAAGGGGATACTTTTACATCATTTTGTAGGTAATAGAAGTTAATTTCAAATCTGGTAAAAGAAATACCTCGTTAAGTAATATAAACTTCGTGTACTAGTACGACAGGTCTATAATGACAAAATGGGTATTTTCTAATATTATAAATTCATTTCTTGTACAAGGAACTCATCTTTTTATATTAGAAATTAATTTCTTACATCAGAAATTCATTTCTAATGAAATTTATTTCTAATATTAGAAATTATTTTCTAATATAACAAATTCGTTTCCTGATATGGAATATTCATTTTCTAATATTAAAAAAATAGATCTCATATAATAGAAAATTAATTTCTTATAACTGACAATGAAGATCTAATAATTAAAAATGAATTTCAAATATTTAAACTATAAATTAAGATAGATTTCTTATATTAGAAAATAAACTGAATTTCTAGGATTTTAAATTGAAATTTCTAAGACTAAATATGCGTCATCCATGTTAAATAGAAGCAGTCATTTTCATGATTATGAGAGGTAGTTTTGAATTTCTGTATTAGAAAGTCGTTTTTTTATTTCTTATAACAGAAAATAAATTTCAAATATATGTATTACAAAATCAATTTTTATAAAAGAAATTGAATTTTCAAAAAAGAAAAAAAAATGTAAAATGAAAAGTAAGAATATTCCCATATTAGAAATTATACCAAGAAGTTACATTTTCTAATAGTTGAAAATTATTTTCTTATATAAGAAAATAAATTTAATAAATTTCTGAGTTAAAAAAAAACTATCTTTCCAATATAAGAAAATAGTAGGTATTCGAAAATGGTAAATTTCTAATATAAATAAAATGAATTTCTAATACCAGAAAATGAATTCCTCATATAAGAAAAAGAATTTCTTATAACAGAAAAAAGATTTTTTCACTTTTCCTTGCCATATACTAGTCCTTCCATTGAAAGTTACATGAGTTTGAAATGCATCAAGTACAATACATCGGGATGCTCTAACATTTATTTATAGATACGCATAAGCTGCCGAGTCTTTGTTAGGCTAAGCACGCGTGCCTGTTTACATACTGTATGCTAAAAATAGAGCATCGGCTGCATATAAACATTACAATAAAATACAGTAAACTTTCTTTACTTAGTAATCATTTTTATTTCAAAATGAAAGAATCAAACATATTATTTCTCTGTAGCATGTTTCTCATAGAAACTTAAATATTAATCATGTACAAATATCGATTACTATCCCGCATAATTACATTGGAAAAACCTAAAACTATTTCAGTAGACGGACCGCCTCTTGGCGGCCCGGAATTAAACCTTCATCACAGTGTATTTGTTGACAAATTTACGTTACAGGAAAGCGAATGTCACTTGATTGAAAATGGACGATTTTGGAAGAAAAAATTGGAAAATATAAAGCCTTGTAATATTTTCATTCTAAATTCAATTTTTCCCATTTAATCATGAAATCATCTCTGGACATTCTTGATAATTTTGATAGTTTTTGACAAAGAATCATCCACGGGATTCCTTATAATTAAGTAGCAACTACAGTTAATTGGCTCGAAATTGCAATTTTCTTTAGCGACAGTGTCATCTTTTATTCAAGTATTGTGCCTGTGTTTCAAACACAATTCATTTTATCTTTTCCATATGTAAGTGCAATATATTTATGGATATTTTGGAAGTTAAATCAAAATTAATTTTAAATAGCTTTACGAGAACTGCAATGACGCTTTCAATATTATGACGTCATCCAAAAATTAACGAAAACGTCGATTAATGCATATTTCAAAGTCTCGTAGAAAATATTCCTGTGGATAGAATCAAATGAATGTTTGTATAGCCAAGGACAGACAAGAATTATATAATTTCAGAAATTTTTTGGAAAATTGAATTTGGCGTCCAAGTGTTCAATACCTCCTGAATTCATTATTTAAGTGTTCTAATGAATTTGTCGTGCACATGTATTAAATCAAATTAATTCATAAACTCTGGAGAAAGGATAAATTTTGCAGTTTTTAATATCAATTTGTTTGTTTTAAAATTGATGCTTACAACTGAAGAAAAAGAAACTTTAAATTTATATATTAAACGAGATGGGTCTCACACTGAAATAAATAATGATTCAGATCTATTTCATATTTGTTTCTGTCTTTTTTTTTTCAAATACATATTTTGTGAAAATTAAGTCGGTCCATATTTAGATGAAATACAGTGCATGCATTCTAAGAAGTGTACTTTTTGTACAAAACAAAAGTCAATGACAGTTTCCCTGCTTCCTATGTATATTAATATAAATTCATTAATTTCTTTTTCAATTCACACCTTGTGTTGATCAAATCATCTGAATCATTGTTTTCTATGTGGAGAAAATAACAATTATTATAGGAAAAGGTGGCACTTTCCGAGAGTTTTTCATCAAGTTTCTTGCATTAATCATGTATATAGCTGAAGAGAAGTGTCATATCGTGATGAGGTGTCATTTTATCAGAGTTTTTCATCAAGTTTGTAGCCTTAATTATGTTCATATCTCAAGTGTTATCATATAGTGACGTATTCTCATATATGAAGAATATTTTCTTCCTGCTTAGAGACATTGACACTACCCACAAAGGACACATTATCTAATGAAATAAAGAAAATCCCGACAACCATCCCAACAGCACTCATAATAGAGCATTAGAATGAGCATCGACGGACCTCCAGCAAGCCAGAGGTTGGACCAGGTCCCCGGGAGGAGAAAGCATCTCTGTTAGACAGCCGCACCCGCCGTCGATGACCGCACACGAAAATGAAAACATATAAAAACACGAACTGCACCATCTGACGCCATTTCTATATAGAAAGTGCTATGACGACCATGCCATGAAGTATACATGTACCAACGAGGAAGTACCAATCGTAATTCAGGAATATAAATTGTGTTAGTCTCCATTAACAAGGCAATCGCTAACTCCCGAATGGAGGCAGGACCAGGTGCCCGGGAGGGAGGGAGGGGGAGCGTCTAATGAACAATCCCCAGAGTCTAGTGCGAAAATAATTGTAGAATACATTTTATGCGGTGCTGTTAACGCGCTGTGTCAATTTGCCAAGATATACCTATTCATATATCACATGAATCATTTTACAAACTTATTTAATGCAAGAAGACGGGAGGGGATCTCCAACCAGAACCTGTTGCAGTACCAACAGCAAACCACCAAAGCATCCGATGCGAAATCGCAAAGACGAACACAGCTAGAGACGAAAAAGAGATATACGACATAGAAACATTAAACACAAAAGACTACATATAAACAAACGAGACCATCGAGCAACCGTTGCAGACTTAGGACGATCATTTGCTACGGAAGTAGCAGATGGTGTTGTTATCCGGAATACGTGCGTACAACCCTCGCATTTTTCCGGTTCTCGAAGAACGCACAATTGTATTGTAAAACAATATCCTCACTGTTAGATGACCACACAAACAAGGTAGCAAAATGCAGGGGTCCAAACAACACACCCGAGAAGTCCGACTGAGATTCAGAGAGGACAGGTGGTCGGGCCCTTTCTTCTCTAATGAGGTTTGGACAGGGCCCGTCATGGAGTCCCGTCTTCACAATCAGACAGGGTGCAAGTCTTAAGAATGCGCCGGTACAAGACTGTAGATTGGTCAAGTACCAAGTCTAGTGTCCGTCTGGTGACATTAGGATCATATCTACGGTATAAATGTCGTTTGATGATTCTGACGCATTTTCGTTGGTTATGCTGTCTACCTTTGATTTATCATAATTATCACCATAAAAGATCAAAAGAAATATACTCTGTTGCTTGTATAGATACAAAATTTAAAATGGGGTTGTCAATGGTCTTTGGGATTTTTTAGTTATTTTGGTCTCATGTTTCATTTCCATTTCTGAGATACATGTACTTGTATGTTAGTGTAATATTACGTTATTGGGCGTGTTTGTATCGCAGTGGATATATCGACATTGCTTTGATTTAATAACAAGTAAATGTTCTAAGCATGTAGTCTTGTTAGTGGCAGTCCATCCTTTCCATAGTATTTTTTTCTTATTCTTTCGTACTTTCCCGTTAAATTGTATCTTGTATGTCAATTTTTTTATGTTCCTGTGTGTCTACATGTATCGTGAAGTTCCTGTGTGTATACATGTATCGTACAGGATGTTCCTGTGTTTCTACATGTATCGTGTAGGACCATCCTGTGTGTATAATGTATCGTACAGGATGTTCCTGTGTGTCTACATTTATCGTAGAGGACGTTCCTGTGTGTATACATGTATCGTGCAGTATGTTCCTGTGTGTATACATGTATCGTGCTGGGTGTTCCTGTGTGTATACATGTATCGTGATGTTCCTGTGTGTAAACATGTATCGTGCGTCATGTTCCTGTGTGTATACATGTATCGTGCGTCATGTTCCTGTGTGTATACATGTATCGTGCAGGTTTTATAAGTATGTATAAGCAGTGGCGAAGCGACCATGTATGCTAAAAGATCCACTTATCCAACATGTCTGACTGAAGTTCTTATTTCTTTTTTTCTCTTTTGTCGATCTGCTTAAGACATTCGGCCTCTTTGATTGCTATGACAATGTCTTTATTTGGTGGTTCTCTTATTCCGTAATTATATCATGAAATCGCCCTAGCTATATGTCATGAAGGTCATTAACAATGCATAGTCAATACTTTTGCATAAAGCTTTAGGTTTTTATCAGAATTTCCTGGATTTTCTCTTATTCATAACTGTAATTGACCCTTCCGAACGCGGAAAATTTTTGAGAAATTCCATGGCGTCACAATGCAATTTCGATGTTTGACCGAGGTTCGAAGCTTGTTTGTCGAAGTAAGTGCATTGTGACGTCACGATATTTTGCATTTTTTCCGCTATCGGAAGGGTAAATTAAACACCATTTGCTGTTCATGTGCGTCTTATCATAGGGCATATATCTTGATATTCCTTAGTTTGTATGCGCTTTGACTTTCGACATCTTCCTTCGAGAATCAAATACGAATTAAAACAAAACGAATTCAGTGAATAAAAGTCAAACACAAAATAAGCATACACTTTCTTGAAAATTATGAAGTAAAATAAAGGTAGGAATGAATCCCCAAGACTTACAAAAAACAGCGAAACGAACACATCATTCGGGCTGGGTTTATATGCTGACTTTACAGTGTTGACCTTTACAACATGCCAGCTTTTACAATCACTTCCGTTGTCATGAAAATAAGTGGTTGTCATTTGATAATTTATTCACATTTAAAAGTTAACACATACACTACTGTACAAACAAGGTAATATTCAAAATTAAGTATATCCTAATTTTTTCTGTTCTGAACGTGAAAGATTCATAATGATTGACTTAACATAATTCAAAATTATTACAATCATGATATAAAAAAATATATAAAGAATTAAAAACTGTTAATAAAAAAAACTTTCTCTTCCAATTAATGTTTCGGCCTTAAAGGCCTTTTTCATAAACCAAAAAATGTTTTAATTGTCATTTTAATTATTAATTTATTTATTTCCTTTATTTATACAGGATAGCACATTTAGCTACAAAATGAACTAGTTTACAATGTGGTCCTGTCTTAAAAATATGTACAAGTGAAGTAAATAAAGTCCATTATATCACCTTAATGAAATAAAACCTTAATATCACAGTTCATTTACAAGAATACATACCTGTAAAATAACATCAATATAGTAATTCACGAGTCAAAGTAATGCTTCAGAAACCCGTTTTTAAAAGATGACAATGTTGTAGAGTATCTAATAAAATCAGGTAAAGAGTTCAATAAAGATGCACCCGAAATGATAAAAGATCTAAAATATTATGTTCTTGCTCTCTTGACATAAATAAGATTTACTGCTCTCTGTTTTGTGTTTCTTGTATGTATTTCATTTACAAAGCTAAAAACATTCAAATATTCAGGTGTGAGCCCATGTAAAACTTTAAAAACAAGAATAGACTCTCTATAATTAAAGTAATCAGACAGAGGTATCCATTTAAGATGTTCAAACAAACTAGGTACTTTTATATCTAAAATGATTTTTGCAGCCCTCTTCTGCAATCTAAAAAGCCTTTCTGTGTGTGTCTTGTTCTTTGCATTATGCCACACAGTACAACAATAATTAAAATGTGGAAAAACTATAGAATTATAAATTTTGAGTAATGCCGTTTAGGACATAAAAGTTCTTGGCCTCTTTACAACACCTATAAATTTATTTTTTTTTTTTGGCTTAATTTCTTGCATAAAACATCTGTATGATAGGACCAAATAAGACATTCATCAATATAAACACCTAAAATTTTTGCACACTTCACATTTTCTATCAAAGTTTCTCCAACTTTAACACATAACTCTCTAAATTTTGACAATTTCTGTGATGTTCAAATTAAAAGACATAGTGTTTTCTTTAGATTCATTGTAAATTTGTTATCCCTCATCCATTTCACACTGTTTAATAAATCTTCTTTTAACTTACATTCTATAACATCTAATGATTTGTGTAATGATTTTCATATATAAGAGACGGCAAATTTGGGTCAAATTGTTTGGATATAATAATTTTCACACTCTTTGTTTAGATTGAGGATCACTGACAAAACCCGAAACGTGTATGTATGGTCCATGATGCAAATTTTTCTGTGCTTAAATGATGCTATTGAATTTGAAGACGTTTAACATTACAATAAATTCCTATAAGATTCATCTTCATTTTTCTAACATCAACATTTATACTAATTTATCGATAACAGTGCACGGTATGTTAAATGTCTTCAAATTCAATAGCATCATTTCAGATTTCAGCATGGACCAGACGACATGCACGTTTCGGGTACTTAATCCTCGTCAGTGATCCTCAGTTTAAACAATGTAATACTGCCAAAGAGTGTGAGAATTATTATGTTCAAAACTTTGCCGAAAGACGTAGCAGGATGTTCTGGAATATGTTGCTTTTGAACCCACGTTTTAGAAATTTCAAGAAATTTTCATATGTATAACCGAAGTTGATCGAACTTGGCAACATATGTGCCCTCCGGGACCCCTGGTCCACCAGCAGTGACACTCACCAAGTGGTACAAATGTTAAACGTCTTCAAATTCACAACGTGTTCGTAATAGTATATGTACATTAAGTAGTTATAGCAGAAAGATTCTTTGGAATGAACTGCCTGAATGATACATAGAGAGAACTTCTTGAAACAAATAAAGTGACATTGTCCACTAAGCTTTCTAAACCAAGTCGGCACAAAGGGTGCAAACTCATTTATTTAAAATTAGTCATTCATTGTTAATGTGTGTTAATCTGGCTAATTCATTAATGAGTTTGCACACTTTGAGTCAGCACATTTTTGCCCAATTTCAGATTATATAATCTAGTATCACTTTGAGTTCAAAATAGAAAAGGGTGGAATTGATCAACACGTCCATCCCACATGTTGTTTTGTCAAGAGAAAAGAATGTGGCATCATTATGATAATCATTAGTGCCACTGTATACGATATCGAAATGGGCTGTCACGCTTCAGCCTTTAGTCAGTTCGGTTCGGTTCAGGAAAATGAACCGCGGTTCTCGGTTTTTTCGGTTCGGTTTGAGATTGTGTTGTTTAATTCCATAAAAGAGTGAAATAATGGTAAGAATAACAAATCAACAAATAATTCTTTTTTCATTTTTCTGCTTTGAAAGCATTTTTCTTCGGGATTTTATCAACATTCAACAAAATAACCAAACTAGAACATTTAGAAGACTTCTTACGACTCCACCTGTCAAACAAACAAGTGCATGTTTACAATCAAGAAGTGAAACAACAAATTTCATTTGGTGAAATACGACAAAGTACCCAATCACAGTCTGTGTATCATACAAAATTGATAAACTACTGATTACCAAATATACCCCCCCCCCCCCCAAAAAAAAAAAGAACCGAACCGAACCGAAATCCGTAAAGTACGATCAGAATCGAACCGACCAAGCTTGAACCGCGGTTAACCGTGACAGTCCTAATATCTAACATCCTACTTAAAGATTCTTACATATGTTTCCTCTGACTTTCCCTTCTTTATGGTAAGACATGTTTCGACACATAGCGTGACCTTAATACTGATACTTTTAAAAAGTATTTCAACGACAACTTAACATTCTGTTTCTTAACATGAATTTGGAATTCCTTCAATGGTATACCTTTATTCAAAATGATTTAAAGAACTGTATCTCCTTTTGTCCCTTACCGAGGGGAAATGCACGCACCATACCCATTTCAAGTAATACAACAAAGTATTATAATACGAAATGCTAAAATACATACACAGTGGACAACAGAAACAAGATGTTGATTGATACAATATTCGGGATACAGACATACTAACATCATTACAATGAAAATTTAAAACACCAATAAAAGTTACAAAAGCAAGAAAGTGGTGGTGAAAAAAGGAGGGGATCTGTCTCCAACACGACTCGAGTGCAGCACCCACATTAAAACACCAATGTGCGAGATCACAGAATAGACAAACACAGTAAGAGACGCAAAAGGTACAAGGAACATCACAACTAACACCACAATATGAAGCACGAAAGACTATACATAAACCAGCGAGACCACTTGGCAATCGGTGAGTCCCCGCGAGGGGTTTGACAGTAAGTGTTTTGAATATACTTCCCTGACATTGTCGCCATAGCACTTTCTATATAGTCATAACGTCAGACAGTGCATGAATTTTTTATATATTTTCATTTCCATGCTTCATGAACATCGACGGCGGGTGCGGCTAGCCAACAGGGGATGCTTACTCCTCCCGGGCACCTGGTCTCACCTCCAGCTTGCTAGGTGTCCGTCGATGTTTAATTTTGCGCTCTATTGTGAGTGCTGTTGAGATTATCGTCAGGATCTTCTTTAACTCATTTGCTTAGTTTTAAGGACATGATGTAGTAATCCGAATTAAGTGCACAAAACCTTTCCATTTTTCCGGTTGAAGTACCAAAGCAGTTCTGATGTTGAACGACTGTAGACTATTTTAAAGCGTTGTTTAAACATCAAATCCTTGCTGCAGCGAAAACAAGACAATCAAGACGATACATATTTTCTGTAATCTAGCTGTTCGCTATCTGCCGTGTATATGCTGTACATACATATGAGATGAAGAAGACCCTAAACATGACGACGTTATAGTGATCACAGCGGAACGCACACGCGTGAGATGAGATATAATGGAACATACATACGGGGACAACGAAGATCGAAAAATGATAGAAGAATATACGTAAGGGGAATATGAGATCCCATTGGCAAAACGCTATAGGAAGGCAAAGAAAAGTAGTGATCATGATATTAGTAATAGGAATCGGTCATGTTTTCTTTAATAAAACTTGAGGGGATGGAAAGGGTGAAAGGGGCGGGAAAAAGAGGCGAGAGGAGGGTGGAATGAGGTAAGGAAGGAAGCGGGATGGAAGGAGAAGCAAGGGAGTGAGGAGGGCTATTCTCCTGTCCCCTCCCCTCAATTTTGAAAGAAGTTCAATGGCTATAACTTTCAATTACATATAGTTCTACAGGCTTGTTTCAGCAGTGATGGGATGCTGATACGGCTTAACATTAATAACTCTAGGTTTGGTCAATCCTGTAGACTTACGTTTCGTACTCGCGTTTCCATGAAATGTACCAACTACAGCGTTTTGTGGAGTCTGTTTTCCGGACGCCTCAGATGACCTTAGGGGTAATGGATGCTGTTCTGGTTGAACCTGTCTGGTTTTTAGTATTGACTGATCTGTGCCACCTTTTGTAAGGCACTTACATGTGAGGAATTTTAAAGCCTCTTGACGGAATAATTGATTCTGAAACGCATATAGAAAAGGATTGACAACACTGTTCATGACTGATAGAAATATCGTTGTCGTAATCGCCGTTTCGCTTACATCATAACCTATTCCGAACAGGAACTTGACGATTGAAAAGGGTAAATTACAGATCATGAAAAAAAAGGTGACAACACCAATAAATATGCTGTTTCTAAAAGCCCGTTGTTTTGCTTTCATTCGAGTAGTGCGAGCATTTATCCCGTGGAATTGAGCTGGGTAAGTTTTGAGATGGAATTCCCTAGCTTTTAATAAAACGGGAATGTACAAACCAATGGTTATGGTCATGACTATTACGAAAAAGACAGAATGGGCGATGATGATCGATGTGTGATACAGGTACCTTGGTATACATAAATCAACGTAGTACCAGTTGATGAACACAAATAAGGGTAAAACAGATATAAGGAGGGGTAGAAGCCATGACAATGCTAAAAGGACATTTAGTGACCGTGTTGTCATGAGTTTGGAATATCTTTGCTGTTTGCATATGGCAAGGTACCTATCTAATGTAGTTACCAATAGAACACATTGTGTTACAAAAGTCATATGGATAGGAACGGGAAAAGTAATTAAACATACATAATAAGACAGCTTTACATCTAGCATATCTAAAATACCAACGAACTCTAAACAAACCAAGACCAACAGATCTGTGATAGCCAAGTTCAAAATGACTTTCATAGATGTCTTCTGTAGTGAGCTTCGTAGAACTTTTGACCTCAAATAGATGAAAATTACAAATCCATTTCCACAGACACCCAGTAATATGATGAGCAGAACGAAAACGTATAAAGCGGGGTTGTTGATTCTCTCAGGAATGATCCACTCTGGGCTACTTGTGGATGTTTCTATAAAAAAAAAACAAAAGTACATTAATTAACAGTTTTTCAGGATAATATTTATATTTATATGACGAACAAACTGATACTGTAAACGTGGTTATTTTCGCGGAGGGGGGGGGGGGGGTTCGCGATTATAATAACAAGAATTTTAGCGAGGGGGAAATATTCGCGATAAAAATGTCTTTCGTATTGTAAGAATGCAACGGAGATATTTTCGCGTTAGGGAAATTACCGCAAAATCCTTCTTTTAGCCAAAAACGCGAAAATTACCTCAACGCGAAATTTTCAACGTTTACAGTATCATGTTTACTTAAATGTCTGACAGTTTATAATGTCACTTGAAATCACATACTTATTATGCATGTACAGTCATGTATATGAAAATGTGACTGAAACTGACAATATTCGTACATACATTGTATGTTTAAAGCAGAACAATCTTCTTGTAAAAATGCGCATATGGTGCATCGAACATTTATTTCAATATTGACAATTTCAACAGTTAGATTGGTATCTCTGATGCCGGAATGTTTAGTCCCCGGGGAAATTGTTCGCCTAATTTCAGTGCATGACTTGAAATATATTTGTAAATTCTCCCGTCACAAAATTTAATTACCGTTTAACCAGAAAAACTAAGGAATACGGCTGCATAGCTGTGACATGTAGTTCTTCTTTTTTTAACTCCTTTTCTTGAATTATGTCATGGGAACGAGTTATGTTTGTTTTATACGCCCGTCTCAAGACGGGACGTATTATGCAATGGCGCTGTCCGTGAGTCCGTCCGCGCGTCCGTCCGTCCGAGGTCATGTTTTCCGGACTTTTTTCTGAAGTCTTTCAATGAAGATATTGGATTGAAACTTGAAACATGACTTGATATCAAGCAGCGTAAGATCCAGTTTGACAGAGTTATGGTCCTTGAACGTAGAAATTTTTAACAATTTTACAGTTTTCCGGACTTTTTTTCGCAGCTTATGCAGCTATTGAATTGAAACTTCATATATGTTATTCAAGTTTCTGAACAGTTGACCTATCTTTAGCAGAGTTATGGCCCTTGAACTTAGAAAATTGTATAGTTTTCTTGACTTTTTTCGCAGCCTTTGCAGCTAATGAATTGAAACTTGGTATACACCTTCATAATGATGAATTACAGATTCAGTTCTACCTCGTGATCAATTGACTATTCTTTTGTAGAGTTATGGACATTGAGCTTAAAATGGCTCTCAGCCCTAGGACCTTCAAATTTACCATGTTGGTTGACTTTAGCAAGTCAAAGAACCTAATGTTTTTTTTTAAGATTAGGGGTCAAAGGTCAATACATTTTCCTTCATATTTCTTACACGTTCCCTTCATTTTTATTTATTTATTTATTTATTTTTTTTTTTTTTTTTTTTTTTTTTGGTTTTGGTCTCTTAATCATGTGTAAAGGTCAAGTCATTTTGAGACTAAAATTGATAGAATAACATTCACAAAATTATTTATGAGAAATCAATACCCCGACGGGCGTACCTTGCAGCGTCGGCGTTACTATGTTCGCTCTCTTATCTTGAATCTCTTATTTTAGATTAAAAAAGATTTAAATTCATTTCCACGAATTATTATGTCATGGGAACGAGTAATATTCATTTTTTCTTTTATTTATTTATTTATTTATTTATTTTTCTTTTGCTCTCTTATACATAATTCATCCCCTTGAATTAGTATGTCGTGGGAACGGGTAAGTCAGCCAATCAAATGCGTTAATTATTTTTACTAGAAACTCGATTTAGAAATAGAACATAGGGAACGCAAAGCGAAGCATCCCCTCGCATAGCATGATAATCAATGTACCCTCTGGTCTGTATACAAGTATTTTAACCATTTCTCATTTGTTAACTTGACCGTCCTCTTGACATTAGCAATGAAATAAAGTTTGATCAAGATCTGATCAAAACTGTACCCTCTAGGATGTATACCTTGATTTTGACCATTTCCAATCTGTGATCTAGACCTTTGGTCTGTGACCTTGAAAATCGATAGAGTTCTTCCTATTGTCATAAACAATACGTATACAAAGTTTGGTCAAGCTCCGATCAAAACTTTGCCCTCTAGGCTGTATACAAAAGTGTGACGTACTGACGCACATCCTCCTGCAACTATATTGCAAGGGTATAATGTAATAAACGCATTTGATTGGAGGCCGGAACATAATCATTAGAGGGAACGAATATAAAAAGAGAAAAAAAACAATATGTTTTCTTTTCTCTTGTTTTAAAAATAGGAAAGCAAGAAACAAATATTACTCGTTCCCACGACATATTAATTCGAGTGAAAAAAGAGAGCAAAAATCAAACAATTTGTTTTCTGCTCATTTACCAAAAAGGAAGAGCTAAAAAAGACAAAAATAACTCGTTCCCACCACTTATTAATTCGAGGGAACGAGTTATAAGAAAACGAACTTTATATCACCTCTATGTCACCTCTATGTCACCTCTGTGTCACCTCTATGTCACCTCTATGTCACCTCTGTGTCACCTCTATGTCACTTCTATGTCACCTCTATGTCACCTCTGTGTCACCTCTATGTCACTTCTATGTCACCTCCATGTCACCTACATGTCATCTCTATGTCACCTTTGTGTCACCTCTATGTCACCTCTATGTCACCTCTGTGTCACCTCTATGTCACCTCTGTGTCACCTCTATGTCACCTCTATGTCACCTCTATGTCACCTCTGTGTCACCTCTATGTCACCTCTATGTCACCACCATGTCACCTCTATGTCACCTCTATGTCACCTCTATGTCACCTCTATGTCACCTACATGTCACCTCTATGTCACCTCTATGTCACCTCTGTGTCACCTCTATGTCACCTCTATGTCACCTCCATTTCATCTCAATGTCACCTCTATGACACCTCCATGTCACCTCTATGTCACCTCTATCTCACCTCTATGTCACCTCTGTGTCACCTCTGTGTCACCTCAATGTCACCTCAATGTCACCTCAATGTCACCTCTATGTCACCTCAATGTCACCTCTATATCACCTCTATGTCACCTCTTTGTCACCTCCATGTCACCTCTATGTCACCTTTATATCACCTCTATGTCACCTACATTTCACCTCTATGTCACCTCCATGTCACCAACATGTCACCTCTATGTCACCTCTATGTCACCTCTACGTCACCTCTGTGTCACCTCTATGTCACCTCTATGTCACCTACATTTCACCTCTATGTCACCTCCATGTCACCAACATGTCACCTCTGTGTCACCTCTATGTCACCTCTACGTCACCTCTGTGTCACCTCTATGTCACCTCTATGTCACCTCTACGTCACCTCTACGTCACCTCTGTGTCACCTCTATGTCACCTCTATGTCACCTCCATGTCATCTCAATGTCACCTCTTTGTCACCTCCATGTCACCTCTATGTCACCTCTATGTCACCTCTGTGTCACCTCTACGTCACCTCTATGTCACCTCTTTGTCACCTCTATGTCGCCTCTATGTCACCTAAATGTCACCTCTATATCACATCTATATCACATCTGTGTCAACTCTATGTCACCTCTGTGTCACCTCTATGTCACCTCCGTGTCACCTCTATATCACATCTATATCACATCTGTGTCACCTCTATGTCACCTCTATGTCACCTCTATCTCACCTCTGTGTCACCACTATGTCACCTCTGTGTCACCTCTGTGTCACCTCTATGTCACCTCTATGTCACCTCTTTGTCACCTCTATGTCACCTCTATGTCACCTCTGTGTCACCTCTATGTCACCTCTATGTCACCTCTGTGTCACCTCTGTGTCACCTCTATGTCACCTCTATGTCACCTCCATGTCACCTTAATGTCACCTCTATGTCACCTCCATGTCACCTTTATGTCACATCTATGTCACCTCTATGCCACCTCTAAGCCACCTCTATCTCACCTCCATCTCACCTCTATGCCACCTCTATGCCACCTCTTTGTCACCTCAATGTCACCTCTATGTCACCTCTATGTCATCTCAGTGTCACCTCTATGTCACCTCTGTGTCACCTCTATGTCACCTCTGTGTCACCTCAATGTCACCTCTATGTCACCTCTATGTCACCTCTGTGTCACCTCTATGTCACCTCTATGTCACCTCTATGTCACCTCTATGTCACCTCTGTTTCACCTCTGTGTCATCTCTATGTTACCTCTATGTCACCTCTACGTCACCTCTACGTCACCTCTATGTCACTGTATGAATAGCCATATTATTTGGATTTCCTCTTTATCGACCTCTAGCATCAATGATGAGACAAAAGGTGCACCGAAATTTCATAATAAGACATATTTTTCAATGATAAGACAATTTGTATTCTTTTTTGTTTTTGTTTTTTTGTATTATCTGCAACCTAAAAGAAATATTTAAAGTTTGTTGCACAAGTAAACATCTACGATAAATTCCGTGCAATTTATGTTGCATACAATATAAAAAAAACTTAGCACTAATGATGAAACTGAAACAATGGCGAGTTAGTAAACGTTTTTTATATATATATATATATACAGTTTTTGTTTTAAAACATGAATTTAAAAATATTCTTCCTCTGAAAACAGAAAAAAAACTTACCAAGGGAAAATGATGTGTTGGAAGAATCCATTTGAATTGGAGGACGATGAGTCAACGACGATGAGTGAACAGCAGCCGCTTCAGCGATTCTTGGGGTGAAACTTCTAATTGTTTGATATTCCCTCCTTTTTTCTACGTCACAATTGTTACGTTTTTCTTTTTCAATTCTTTTCTTCTTCTTCCTCTTCTTCTTCTTCTTCCTCTTCTTCTTCTACTCCTTTTTTTTTCTTAGTTTTTTGTTTTTGTTTTAACGTTTTTTGTTTATTTTGTTTTGTTATTTTTTTACATACACATGTATGAAATAGGCTGGAAAGACAACGAATGTTCCTTTTCGTTAAGGCAGGACTTTTATGTTTTCTTACAGGTTATATATATGTATATATTGTTTATACAACCGTTACCATGTCAACCTGATTCCACTTGGGCGTTGTCATTTTCTTGACGTCTAAAGTAATATGTTTGCGATACAATGCATTTTGTATTTCTACAAATCAAGGTATCCGCTATACAATTAGGGTCCTTTTACTTAATCTATCTCTGGTTATATAGAAAATATGACGCTTTATCCTTTTTAATCCACTTTGTTTTTCGTCGTCCATCGTAACCTTTTAAACATGAACAACAATTTTTAAATCTGCATCATTAATGTTTTAATTAACATAATTGTAGTTATGCTCTAAAGCATAACTTCACGTTATCTCAACGAATAAGCATAATTTGTTTATTATACGTATATTAAACAGACCAAGGAAGATAACTCCTTCAGTCATATCTCAGTATTATCCGGAACGTACATGTATGTACGTGTTGGTTTCTTCAAATAGAAACTCAAACTGCGCATTTCGAGATGGCGTGCTCTCTGCAGAGGAAGAACTAGAATATTTAACTAAAATATTTCGTTTTCTGTTGCCAAATGCGAACATTTCATTTCTTTCTATCGCTGTGTACGACTTTCTGCTGCCATTGGACTTATATCAATTCATCCGACCAGTGCACCTACAGTTCAGCAGTACGGGTACAGCACGGGTGTGTTGTTGACCTCGCTCCTACAACGCCTGCTTATGAGACACGGGTGATGCTTGCTTTGTCTGGACAACAGGATGTGTTGCGTCTTCCTACCCCTCAGTATTTAGATAGTTTGGTTTAATAATGGTTACCCAAAGTCGGTAAAGTATAGTATCGTTCAATTTTATTTTTCAGACAGGTCAGTAGGTAAGAGTGAATTGTACACACGTGAGCTCGCCTAGTTTTATTGAAAACACGACTTCTATCAAGTTCTATGTATTTTCTTCCAACAGTTTTGATTGGGTCTTAAAATCTAGAGCTTCCAAGCCCTTTACTATTTGGGATCATGGCCGGGGCCTTTGAAATTGGGGGGAAAATAGCAGAATTTACAAAATTGGGGAATATATCAATAGATTTGAATGACTTTGACGTCAAATTTGGTATTTCTAATCTCCTTTTTTATCGAATTGTACATGAGGTGTTAAATTAAAAAAAAAATCGTCCATTCGTAAGTTATTTAGAAGCTCACCTGTGTCACAATATCGGTTATATTGATAACAATCTGACCCCATGCATGATGCAATGTTTTAAAACTATTTCCGATCATTTGCTCCAGTTTAAATATCGTCAATTTCCTTTTTACAAGGTCTGTCTTTAAAAATTAAAAAAAAAAAAAATGGAAGTGTTTGTCACACTAGCAATTTTATATCACTTTCTCAGTCAGACTGATTGATTTACTTGTACAGTTTGCATATAATATATTATATTTACATCTATTTGTTTATATATGTAATGTTAGTATGTTTATTAATCAATTATATCTGTTTATTAAGTTATTTACTTATTCATGATGACATCTTTTGTATTTACTTATTCATCTACCTGTCTACATTTGTAATAAATTCATCTACTCGTCTACATTTGTATCAATGCGCTTCATGATGTTAATGTCGAATCCCCCGTTAGAGTATAGTTCTATAATAGTCTGAAATATTAACATCAACAACAAACATTTTAGTTGATTAGTGTGTTAAAAATCAGCCAATCAGTCTGTCATATATGTTTATTTATTTATTTATTAATTAATTAATTAATTAATTTATTTATTTATTTATTTATTTATTTATTTATTTATTTATTTATTTATTTATTTATTTATTTATTTATTTATTTATTTATTTATCTATCTATCTACCGCAGATATCTGTCCACTTGCTTATTCATTCATTCATAGAATTAGATAAAACTTCAGACTGAAGTTTTTTAAGGCTTAGTATGCACAAATGAGGGTGCTCTCGCATACATGTAGCTTCCTTCTCATAACTTATATTCCTAGTGTGTCTGGGTATACATTGTTAACATTATTGGTATTTTTTATTGTAATTATGAGAACTGTCATATCATTGATCAATACTTCATATTCGATATGGGACTAATAAATAAATAAGTCAGAATAAATAAATAGGTCAGATCCTGAAATAATGTTAAATATGCAGTTATGACAAAAAAAAATAAATAATAATAATAATAAATAAATAGAATAAATAAATTAATTAAAAAAATAATAATTGTCAAACCCTTCTGGAAACAACAAACTAATCCGAAAATTTCAAGATCAATTTCACATATTTTCATCTTTTTTTTCAAATCTGGACGTAGTACAGACAGGTCCAGGTGTAATCGGGAAAAAACAAAAAACACAGTGCAGAAAAAATCAGAATACGCAGTGTTTTTCAGGTGTTTTTACCTGGGCCATCCTAGAGCGACTTTACCTGTAGTAGGGTGTTATTGGGGATGTTTATTACCTGAGCTAATTAACAACTCCCCTCACCTATATAGGACATACAGATGTATTGTCACCTTTCTAAGGAAGAATTTTTATTGTTAAAAAGTAATTCATGCATTCAGTAGAAATTAAAAAAACAAACAAACAAACAAAAAACAAAAAAACAAGTTATCATTTTTGTTTCATATTTTGAACAAAAAAAAAAGTTATCATTTTTTTTTTTTTCATATTTTGAACTGTTGAATTTAAGTTATCCCAATATTTATTATTTTATTATTCATATTTTTAAAAATTATATTCATATTTATTATATTATTCGAATTAAAGTTATCCTTATTCATGATTTTCTAAATTAAATAAAAAGTGTATGGGTAAGTAGAAATAAAATAAAAATCATATATTTACAAACTTATCATTTTGATTTTATATATAAATTTCTTTAAAAGGAAGAAAAAACCATAGAGTAACTGGAAATAGAACAAAACTTTCATTCTTACATATACATATAAATCATTTTGATTTGTTTACAGTTTACCAATTTAACTATCTGACTATATACAGAAAGTTTATAGATCAACTCCGTCTTTGCATACTGGCATCTTTCCTACGGACTTTAAAATTCTAGGTTTAAACATTTTTATTGAAAGAAATATTTGTGATTTATGTTCGGCCATGGACTCCGACCTCCTAATTTTCAAAGAAGTCGGTATTTGAGCTCCTCTTGTTTCTCTAATTTATCATATTTATTTTATTTAGGCCTGGCCATGTAAAATTCATTCGTTGTTTCCCAGACACCACAACACGCTATAATTTTTCACCGACGAGACGTACGTTTTTATGAAAAAAAAAATCCGTCATGCCTAGTTTACGATCGCTGGTTAATTTCCGATCGCATGTTACTATCTATCTATCTATTTATCTAAGGAAATAACATTTCCTGTAAATCCGTCTTTACAATAAAAAATGTTCCAACGTACAATCAGCGCGCCGTGACAAGTCATTTTACGGCAACGTCTAATCTGCGAGTATAAGGTGTACGATAGAATAGAATGCTTTCTTAAAGACTTTATTCACGCACTGTAAATAATATTCTAAGGAATTCTAAAGATATTGTTCACGTTGACGATTCAGCTCGAGCTATTGGCCACTTGTCGGTGAAAAGATGAAAATTACATGTAAAAGGCTCTGTTCGCGTGCACAATACATTTTTATTTACTTTTTATGAAAAGTTACTAATCACTTTTCTTTTCCGTCCTCTATTCTATTCGTTTTACTTTATCTTTGTTTATTTCTTTTTTTATTCGTCGTACCCAAAATAAGTTGAAATTTAAAAATTAAGAGAGTGAATATTAAGAAAGAGAGAGAAAGAGACAGAGGGGGGAGGGGGTGAACTATACGGAATGCCATATCATCAAAATTGACAATAAAATATCCCCTATAGTAATGACTTATTCCATACAAAAAAAAAAAAAAAAAAAAAAAAAAACACCCACAGATATCCCCGACTCACAACACTGTCTACTGTTTTATAATTCTAAAAACGGTAAGTATCCCGACCATTGATTTTCTTTAAAAAATAAAGGGGGGGGGGGGGTTCGTGCGGGCGCGGTAATGCGATTATATTTTACAGGTACGCAGGTACAGTAATCTTCTATCTTCTGGCAGAGGGGTTGACAATCAACTTGTTTTTCACACCTTTTTGGCTGACTGCGCAGAGTATAACGACTGTCCTTTGCTTTACTGTTTTGATCATTTTATATATGTCTTTAAAATTAATTAGAAAAAAAGCATTGCCGGTAGCCTAGGGGACTAACAAAAAAAAAAGGGGGGGTAGCTAAGTTTACAATTGCCTTTTAATAAGGGTGTTCAGGTCTACGTGCGGTAATGGAAATAATTTGGTAATCGCTGTTATCTATGTACTTTGAGAAAGACAACAAAATTAAACTATTAGGTCCTAAGAAGCCCCCCCCCCCCATCTTAGGACCTAATCGTTTAATTTTGTAGAGTCTTGTAGTCTTTTGTAGAGTTTTGCAGAATTCTTGAAATCTTCCAATAAAATGTCGGACATTTAGGGATTTTTATCTGTCCAAATAAAAGATATAACGTGCGATTTTATCGGACCCAATTTTTTTTTCATCAGCAAATCCGCTAAAACCAATACATTTCACGAACTGTGCTTCTACATTTACAACACTAAAAAAATCTTACTATTCCGCCGTTTTAGGCCTGGCCATTCCTCGACTCCGCCACCTTCTTACTTTTTTTGGAGGGAAGGTAGACTGCGACTTTGTTATTAAATTAAAAAAAACATATCGAAAAAAACAAAATTAACGGCCCGAAGCGCCGACGTAATATTCGCTATTTTATTATAAAAAAATATCATGAAAAAAAAATGTAATTGCAGAAATATGCCGCAAATACATTTCACGTAACTCTCTCTTTCATTCCCTAATATTTTACAAAAAAGCAAGGGTAAAGTGTTGGGGGGATTGTCTATTTATCATGTTTATCTTGATATTGAATATCTGTCGATACCACGACTCTCTTTCACACCTGTACGGCTCACTGAACGCCACTTTAATAATCTCCGGCGACGTAGACGGCACCAACTAAAATAGCGTAGTCGCCCGACTTGCCAGGTTTTGAGAACATAGTATTGGTACAACCCCCCCCCCCCCCCCCCCCCCCCGCTTTCGTATCCGATGTACTCCATGCTGTAAATTCCTAGTCTGTGGGATAAGTACACGATTGAACGTCAGTGAAATGTCCGTGATGGTAAATTTCAAAGATCAATATATTATATTAAAGGTCCTATTTAGACGGGAAATTAAAAGATGATAAAGTCTACGGTGTCGTTTTTCTAGGGACCAATCTTGTAAAACTAATAAGATTGTTTAAAAGACATAAATACCGCGCTGCGTTTATTGATTTATACCTGGTTCCAGGTGTTAAATGTCTTGTAGTCCACAACCAGAGAAACGGCTTTTGTGGCTTCTACCTGTACTACGCACGTACGTTAATCTCATTTTCCGTCGTACTTTAAACATGTAGGCCGTAATTTTCCTTCATTAAATGTATGATGAAACGTGTTACATTATCAAAATACATGTGTACATTGTATATTGACATATTGACATATCCCGCGCTACGAGAAAACGTTTACATGTATTGCTTGATTCACTTCGTACCGTCACGTGTCATAAGTTTATCGCGTAACGGTATAAATGTTGTTGTCAGTCAAAAAAAAAAAAAAAAAATCTGACTGTTACAGGAGCGCAAAATAATTTACCCATCTTTCGTATTTATGAAAAAAAATCGTGACGTTTTTTACTTAAAATCTGGGAGAACTTGATATACAAACACTTTATGACTGTTTAAACGACATAAAATATATTTCAAACTCCAATACCCCGGCCATAATTATGAGGACTCTAAAATTTATAATTCCCGTGTTTTATCTAGTTCATAATCTGAGGCGTGGGAAATCATTGTCCGGAGAAGTCACCTAAGCTAAACAGATAATCGGATTAACGCAGGGGTATATGTTGTTTGCACAGGTAGCGTTACCGGCTGAAAGTATTGGACAAATTCATGAGAGGGGGGGGGATACCGACCCTGAAATCGATTCTTTGACATGTTTGAAAAATATGTTTCAATTCTTAAAAAGCTTTTCTTTAATTGAATGAAATTTTGTATAATTACAAAGTACAATAATTTTTTTTTATAATCATTGTTTTGTCTTTATGTATATTATTTTCTTTCAGATATCCATATGTAAAAAAAAAAAAAAACAGAAAAATAAAAGAAAAAGAAAAAGATAATTATGTATAATTATAAAATAATTTTATCTTATATTTTAGCATGTTTTAATTTCAGTTTTTGAATGTCCAATATGTGAAAAAAAAAGAAAAAGAAAAAGATAATTATGGATATTAGAAAGAATAAAAATGTATAATTATAAAATAATTTCAGTTTTTGAATGTCCAATAACAAACTTCAATTTATTATAAAATTACTGGATATTATAAAGTTTAAATTATGAAATTAAAATACTCTTTTATACATGTTAAAACTTCAAGTGTTTGTTAAGTTTTGAAAAATAAACAGAAAACAGCCTTCATACATGTAATGGTATCTAATATTTCCTTCTAGTATAAATGCCACTACCTGGCCTTTTGTCAGGGTAACTTCCACACCTGAGCGATTTTCACACCTTCCATCAGAGGGGCATATAGCAGCTACAGAGGGGGATGAAAGTGACAGAGGGGGAATACAATAACACTGTGTTTTCTGATTTACCTGTAGAAAACACCTGAAATAAATACACTGCGTTTTTTGTTTTTTCCCGATTACACCCGGACCTGTCTGTACACTATTTCAAAACGAGTGCATGTGCACTTCGAATAGGCTGCCCAAGTATCACTGATGTCAATATTTGTTACATAGTAATAAACTCTCGTGCGATGTAACAAGTACCTGCCACCTGCTAGCCATGCAGCTTTTTTACTTGGTCGTAACACATTCTCGTTTTAATTAGTGTAATAAATGTATACAAGTAAGTCATTTCTAACTTGTAGTTACTGTCATCAGACTATCGTTGAAATGTTTTGAATCTTCGGAAGTCATGCAAGTAACATACTAGTAATCGATGAGACTTTAATCTTTGGACCAGATACAAAAAAACAAAAAAAAACAAAACAAACAAAACAAAACAAAACAAAAAACAAAACTGCAGATAAACTAGTACGAATAAAACAGAAAATAATTTAAAATAACATCATACTTATACGAATATCATATATGTAATTACTAATCTCGTAAATTTATATGAATCAGAAATCATTTTATCGAGTGTCACACATCAAATTTACAAGGTCTAATTACAATAGGATCAGTACATAATTTTAGAATTTGATGCCCAGCCATACTTGACTTACGGCACTATTCCATTTCGCATTTATCACATTATATACATTAAAGTTCACATTATATTTATAATAATATGTGTGCGGAGTAAGCTTTCTTTCATAGACATACTCCCACCACATAGGTGTCCGTTTCGAAATAGCGCGTCACTGACGTAGCTGTCATTACACCAAGACCAATAAGATAAAATTTTCCAATGAAGCAACTTTCCCCGACTATATCATACAGTTTGCCCTTATCAATATATAAAGAATTGAATATAACAGTATAAAAAAAAAAATACCGATCATGGAAAGAGATCCTCTTGCATTTCAAAAATAGATAAATAAAGGAATGAATAAATAAATTTAAAAATAAATAAATAAATAAAAAATAAAAAAAAAAAAAAAAAATAAAAAAATAAAAAAAAAAAAAAAAAAAAAAAAAAAAAACCACTGGTCCGCTGTATGCAAGGATTTCAAAAATAAAAAGGTTAAATTCAACGTACGGCACCTAATCGCCAGCCTTTCTGGTGCGTACACATCAATTGCATTCTGGCCACACCCCTGGGTGCTAGGATCTCTCACTCATTTTCATATAAAGTCCACTATCGAGGATCACGTGTCTGATGCAATAAATTGACACTAAGGAACATTTATTAAAATGCCAATAGCATTAAACAATATCATAAATTAATAATAACAATAATAATAAATAAACAGATGAATAAAGCAATGTATAAATAATCCTCTTCCGGAAAGGGTTCCTATTCCATCTCCCTCATCAATTTAGGTTTATCCTTTAATCATTATGAAAGACGATTAAGAAAATATTCATACACGAAGCCTTCTGGAAGTCATTAACAAAATTTTAATGAAAGTTTATATTTACTGGCATGATAATTTATGTGATCCTACAAATCACATAAAGTTAAATAATAATAATAATAAAAAACAAAAAAACAAAAACAAAACAAAAAAAAAACAAAAAACAAAACAAAAAACAAAAACAAAAACAAATGTTCCCTTTACAACCTAATGATTGTTAAACGTTTGCTAAATATTTTCCAAACATTTGTTAAACAAAAGTCATGACATGTCAGCGCCCTTATTCCAAACAGTTATCCTCTGAGCCCAAAGTCACAACAAATGAACCAGTCCTCTCTTCCGAATTTCTTCGTCATTCAAAACCATTTTTGATAACCACGAATAAATATATATGCTGATATTCATTATGATAATACGGTATTCCTTCCTAACTAATACCGAATCTTACAACGATGCGAATTCCCCCCTTTTATTCCTTACGTATGGGCTTTATCTAAGATCTACCTTGTCCTTTATATGGCGTCGCCGGTTTAATGAACACGAAATAATAATGTCAATATTTGCGAACTGCGTCTCTAGATAGGTGATGCACACGAAGCCTACATATCTGTATCACTTGGGCCAGTTCTGTATCATATAGGACAGAACGTTAGACTGAGCTTAATAATCTACATTAAACGGCATCGTAGAATTTCATTGATCACTTGTATCTCGTATCGAATATTCTTCAAAATATGGTGCGATCTTTATTCGCCTTACATAACATCCAATAGGATAAATCAGCTCTATACGCGATCACATTTCGCCCCTACGGTAAGATGATTAATGGGTCAAGGTCAGCATTATTTACATCTTAGAGCCCTTCATGTATCTAAATATGGTACGATTTTTATCGCTTTACATACCATACAATATGATAAATTAGCATAATGCGATCACGTTTCAACCCTAAGCTGATTATTGGGTTAAAGTCGGTTAACGGGTCAAGGTCAGCGTTATATATCTGTTACACAGCCCCTCATATATCAGAATGAAACTGTCCCTTTTCGTGACGTTACATCCACGTAAAAAATACGTCATATACGTACAGTCGATATTGTTGATAAATGTAGACTGCGATCTAGTGGCATTTTTTCTATTATATTATGCCTATGATGCCTTCGAATATCAAAGAGTAGTATCTAATATGGCAGTTCTGTCATGGCGCTCAGTTTCAGCAAAATCGGCCGCTTTGTGGCGGATGCCTTTCGAGTGTTATCACCAATAATCCTCGAAAGTCATTATGGCAGAATTTTGCTTTGAAACCTCGCTTCAGTTTCTGTTGTCTTCCAGACTCTGAGCCAATAATTGGGGTTTATTATTGATTTGTATTGATTATCTACGACATATACAATTGAATGTCGTCGTAGACCATTGATTTAGTTATATTGTCAAAATATTGATTCATTGATATTGAAATATTGCACATATTTCATTTCAACTTATGAGCTATTGAGCATTGAACTATGAACTATTGAACATTGAACTTGACGAACAATTGAACTGAACTTATATTCAAGAACTAAGAAAAATCAACTTACTGAGCATTTAATTCATTTGCCTATTGTGCATTGAACTATTGAATATTGAATATCTATTTCAAATAAAGCCATGACATGAACCGCCAATCATCTTCCTTTGCTTTATTCTGTGGAGATAATTGTAGTTATGCTCTAAAGCATAACTTCACGTTATCTCAACGAATAAGCATAATTTGTTTATTATACGTATATTAAACAGACCAAGGAAGATAACTCCTTCAGTCATATCTCAGTATTATCCGGAACGTACATGTATGTACGTGTTGGTTTCTTCAAATAGAAACTCAAACTGCGCATTTCGAGATGGCGTGCTCTCTGCAGAGGAAAAACTAGAATATTTAACTAAAACCCTCCCCTCCACACCCTTTCTCGTTACTTTGATAATTCACTCCACGAACTCTAATCTTCAGTTGTGCTTATCTCAGTTTCTTCCTCATACAATCATATATTATTTCAATGTCAAAGTTTACATTCAATTTCCATGTTTTTTCGCTTGTTTCACTTTTATTCCAGCAACATTCTACCATGACTCGGGATTACGCTCGACGTAGATTCTCCATTTGGTTGGCCTTGCTGATAATTCATGTATCTAGGACCCATGCCTACATCCGCGACCCTATTGCATTGTACTTCACGATGGGATGCCCGCTCACAGTTCCGGTTGTCAGTCCAGATTACCTGCTCGTACCACCTCGCCTTAAGGCCGATGGGAACTTTCGCGCATCCGGTTCAGATTTTACAATGCGTCGCCGGTTTCCTAAGTAGCAATAACAGGTGGTCGCAGGTACAGAAAATGAGATTATTTTAGACAAATATGGTGATATTTCACAATTCAAAGGGGCATTTTGCCAAATTTGTCTATTTTGCGACACCAAGAAGCCATCTTAAAGCGTAATTTAACCACAAAATCGTAAGTTCTAAAAATTTCTGTCATTTAAGTTACACTAGGAAATTCGGAGTTGTGTTTGACGGACTTTTGGTTTAATTCCATTAAAATTTCTCTCAGCATGTTGGTTGAGGTGATACATCCTGGCTTAGATGATCGGAAATGTATGACAGTCAGTATTTGAGCTGTACATGGTCCATGTCAAACACTTCAACAGGCTGGGTAACTTGTGAAGGGGTTAAGTTAACATGGATAATTATTCCAGCGTGTCAGCTCTTGAACTGTGGGCTGCTCTCAGCAGCTCTGTCCTTGACAGGGCCAAGATTTCAATGTGTTAAATTAAAGTGCATGTTTCATATATTGTTCTGGATTTGTTATGAATATTATGATTATTTACTTATAGTTGTACATTCAAATTATTTGATAAACATGGTTTGAGTATCTTATAGTAACATGTATAAGGACTGAATGATCCTATCATTACTGGTAAAGACTGTGTAACTCTGTGTCTATATAAAGACATGTACTGACTTGATTGGCACAATTGGACCCACAGTGAATTGTGAGGCAGTTGGAGAATCTAAGATACAAAGATTGATAGAATCCCTAAATACATGTAAAAAACAACAACAACACCATAAAAAAAATTAAATAAATAAATAAACAAACTAAGAATGTTGCTCAGCATCTAAACTCTTGAACGTATGGAGTTTATAAATGATTCATATTATGTCCATGAAGTCTTCTGTCGTGAATTTTCATGAAACGTATGGAAATTGCATTTTCATGGCAATGTTCCTATTCAAGAAGTACATTGATTTACTAGTTATACATTATATTTGAGGAAAGGCTTCATCTATTGGTTTTGAAAAAAACATTACTATTTATAAGAATTAACTATTCATAATTACACATGAGATTTCAAGAAATTTTGCATGAACATGATTGAAGTAAGTGTTATAACAAAATTATTGATGTTTCAAATGAGGGGTATATATATTCAAGATGCAGTCATACATAATTGGTGAGGGTAGGTTTCTTCTTTACTAAATAAAGAGTTTAGTGACTTTTCATAAACTTAATATATGTTTGTTTTTATTTATGAGATAAAAATAGCATATTTACAGATTTGATTCTACAAAATTTTGCATGAAAGTGAACATATTTACTACAAAATTGATGTTTTATATAAGGGGGTATATGTATTCAAGGTGCAATTAAATACAATAAGTGAGGGATGGCTTCTATTATTGTGACTTCTTTAAAACTTAATATATCATTCCTATTATTTATGAAATAAAGTTTACATCATAACACATAGATTTGAAAAATTTTTGCATGAAAGTGAACATTTTTACGACAAAATTGATGCTCAAAATAAGGGGGTATACATATGCAATATACAATTGCACACAAATACTGTGGAAAGGCTTCTTTTAATAAGTCTTTTTATAGATCTGATATAGTTCTTAATATTTATGCAAGTTAAAGTAAGTCTTAACTCCTTTGGTTTTGAGAAATTGTAATGAAAGTGAACATATTTACTAAATAAATTGATGTTTTAATTAAGGGGGTATATGTATTCAAGGTGCAATCATATTCAATACGTGAGGGGAGGCTTCTTCTATTGCTACTTTTTTGAAACATAATATATTATTTCTATTATTTATGAAATAAAGTATACATCATTACACATAGTTTTAAAGAATTTTGCATGAAAGTGAAATTTTTACAACAAAATTGATGTTTGAAATAAGGGGGTATACATATTCAATATACAATTGTTCACAAATACTCTGGGTAGGCTTCTTCTAGTAAGTCTTTTTAAAGACCTAAGATATAGTTCTTAATATTAATGCAAATAAAAGTATACCTTAACAACTTAGATTTTGAGAAATTGGCAATAAAGTGAAAAGTCATTACTTTTTTTCAATGAACGTTATGGTTTAAAAATACCAAAATTTCATATTATCATGAGAAATTCCTACAATTTTTCTATTAAGAATGTATACTGAATTATTTTCCATAAAACTGATGTAAAAGAAAATGTTTCAGAACATTCATCGCTAAATAAGTGTACATGTTATAACTATATTATGTATTTGTTGAAAATAGCCATTTTGTATTTTCAATGGGTGGCCTTGAACTGTATTTTTTAAGAAAATATGTGGTTGATCTCTTAGATTAAGGTTTCAATTGCAAGATATTAAGTTGTTCTTTCATTTTTATCCAAAAAAATACAGGGTAAACAGGCTAATTTCAAAAGTATCCATCGGCCTTAAACGCGTCATGGCTTTTCCATTCCCGTCCAAGTTCATTGTTTCAAAGACTACAGTTCCGCTCATTAATAACTGTCTTAGTGTTCGGCAGAATTTTGCTTTGAAACCTCGCTTCAGTTTCTGTTGTCTTCCAGACTCTGAGCCAATAATTGGGGTTTATTATTGATTTGTATTGATTATCTACGACATATACAATTGAATGTCGTCGTAGACCATTGATTTAGTTATATTGTCAAAATATTGATTCATTGATATTGAAATATTGCACATATTTCATTTCAACTTATGAGCTATTGAGCATTGAACTATGAACTATTGAACATTGAACTTGACGAACAATTGAACTGAACTTATATTCAAGAACTAAGAAAAATCAACTTACTGAGCATTTAATTCATTTGCCTATTGTGCATTGAACTATTGAATATTGAATATCTATTTCAAATAAAGCCATGACATGAACCGCCAATCATCTTCCTTTGCTTTATTCTGTGGAGATAATACGATTTTAAGCTAATACCTATCAATTTGTATTTACATACACATCAAGAGTTTGAATTCAAACGTTTTACACGCCAGGAAAGGGGGGGGGGGGTGATTGTAAAAAAACCTTTCAGTTTTTTTATACAGAATTTGAAGAAATTCATTGCCTATTGGCAGATTTTCAGTTTCTTTTTAAATAGAATTTAAAGAAATTCGTTACATATTGACAACTTTTCCCATTCCCAAGGAAAAATAATAATAAAAAACAAAACAAAACAAGACAATATTTTAAAGAAATATCATTTCGTTAAGATTTTCAAACATTGTTTAAAAATCCTTTGATTTTAAAGCTCCGTTTGTCTGGTAAGGATCTATACAAGCAGATTTTAGGGATTCCTATGGGTACTAACTGTGCGAGCAGCAGTAAAGGCACTTCAGGACAGCAAAACCATGATCTAACACTGTAGAAAACAATGGGCAGCACACCTGTGTTTGTATTGCAAACAGTAAATGATATAACCGAATACAATAGGGTCAGAAAATGGGAAAACCGGCCCGGAACTCGGTCAATGACACTTTCAGACCACGCCTCTTCAAGCAATTGATTGGAGGACGCTTTATACCAACCTACCTCTGCTATATGACCCATGAATGACACCTGAATGGGTGGTTACGTTTGAGTGCCTGTTTTTACAATTTTGTGTAAATCAAGTACACCTGTCCAAAGTATCGGTCACATCAATCCAAGGTCACCTTGCATGAACGAGGTCATGATTGAAAGCGTCTTTTAGGGAGAAGGGATAGATAGTGCAAAGGATGTAAATCCAGGTCTAGTTGTTATACTTCAATTGGATAAATTAAAGATGTCAGTCCGAATGGTTGTGCGTTCCACAGAGTGTAAGGATATTTTTCCTTATAATAATCCTTACGATATCAGAATTCAGATTATCAAAGGACTCAAATTTAATGGAAATTGGACGATTGATTTGATCGAATTCGGCATAGACAGGGTGGATAAAAATGGATTTCAAAATAAAATATTTGTGTATGCAGATATTTGCGATATGTCTTACATTAACCAGAACCAGACCCCACTGTTGCGTCGTATTTACATCACAAAAACGGGAAACCTGGAGTTTCAAAATCCTTATCCTGTACCTTTACGTTGTAAGGATTTTGATTGCTTCCATTTCTGGATCTTTGACAAGGATTTAAAGCCAGCCTCCTTTATTGCGATCGAAACAGATCTTTCCCTTGTATTTACGAGGAGAGAATAAAAAGACTCTCGCATCTTCCGTCGTCATTTTTACTCAAGGAACCGACCAGATCACAGCATGCCGTTTGACGTTAGAAAACAATATTTATCCGAACCTAAATTCTGGGACATGAAGAATTCGGTCCTTGTAAAACGCAGAGTGAGAAATAGAAAAGGAAAATACAGATGGAAATACGTTAGGATCTATAACGTCTAGGACGACGTCTATGGCGCTGCGCTCAGGGAGAAAGTTGTAAAGCATTACGGAGAGGGAATGTATAGACAAAGGCCGTTATGAAACCACTTAGACCGGAACTAAACTCACAGGACAAGCAAACGATGGCAGAATTAGCGAAATACGACTACTCCGTACGTCAGTTTAATCAGAGATTAACACCTGCTGAGGAATTTGCGGAGAGAGCCAAGTCTCAATATGAACATGTCGTCAATGAAGGCGGGATCCATATGCCTCTCAAAACCTTTAAAGAAAGCCATCAAACCTTACATCGGAGGACCACCAGGACGACGAATTGCTCAAATGTGAAATCTTAAATAACATATGCGAGTAGAAAGTACTCTCATTTTGATCAATGTCATCATGCGGTCAACCTCGTGCCCTGTGTGTTCTGTAATTTTTTCTCGTTCAGATGCTATGCGACGACATCTAAGAACAGTCCATGAAACTTCAACTACCTATCTAAGAAAATATGATCCATATTCACCATCCAGTGAAGCATATCCACCACCACCAAGAGTCAACGATCCATATTCACCATCCAGTGAAGCATATCCACCACCACCACCACCACAGGATTCAGAGGCATACGGGATGCAGGACTCATTCAAATTTCAACATCCTTTCACTATGATTGTTGCTGGTCTGACGATGAGTGGGAAATCTATATGGATGAAGACCCTTTTTTTCTTAACAGAGATGACGTCATCACTCCTCCGCCGGACAGAATCGTATGGATCTACAAACGATTGCAGCCATTATATGAGGAACTCCAGCTTCACATACCTGAGATACAATTCATTCAGAACCTTCCTACAAAGATGAACGATGATGCCTATTTTGAAACCAAAGAACGAACTTTTGTCATCATTGATGATATGATGAAAGATGCAACCGAAAACAAAGACGTCTGTGAAATGTTAATTGAATGAGCTCATCATCATCATTTGAATTTACATAGCGTGTATGATGCAAAATTTATTCAATAAAGGCAAAGGAAATAGGACTATGAATCTCAACACACAATATTTAGTCGTCTTTAAAAATCCACGTGACCAACTACAGATCGCAGCGCTTGCCCGGCAGATGTTCTGGGAAATGCTAGAAAACTCCTAGATGTATATGGTGACATTATTAACAAGATAAGAAGGATCAAAGAAAGACAACATCACTATCGAAAATGCGTCAGAATCATCAAACGCCTTTTATACCGTGAGTATGATCCTAATGTCACCAGACGGACACTGGGCTTGGTACTTGACCAATCTACAGTCTTGTACAAGCGCATTCTTAAAACATGCACTCTGACTGACTGTGACGACGGGACTCCATGACGGGCCCTGTCCAAACCTCTTTAGAGAAGACAGGGCCCCGACCACCTGTCCTCTTTGAATCAGTCGGACTCCTCGGGTGATGACATACATGAGCTCGCGGCGGCAGAGCACGGATTGTATTACGTACGCCCTCTTTTTATATCCATTTACATATTCATCTGTGTTGCTTGGGCCCCTGTGTTTTGCGGTCGTGTTTGTGTGTGGTCATCTGACAGTGAGGAGGTTGTTTTACACCACAATTGTACGTTCCTCGAGACCTCTAGGTAATCGGAAAAGTGGGAGGGTTGTGCGCACGTAATCCAGGATAACCATACCTTCTGCTATTTCCGTGGCAGATGGCCGTCCTAAGTCGGCACCGGTTGCCCATTGGTCTCGTTGGTTTATGTGTAGTCCTTTGTGTTTGATATTTCTGTGTTGTGCGTTGACGTTCCTTGTCCCTTACGCGTCTCTTTGTGCTTGTCTGCTTTGTGTTTTTGCATTGGGTGTTTTGGGGTTTTGCTGTGGGTGCTACAACCTGGTGTTGTTGGAGATCCCCTCCTTTGTTTTATCAGAGAGCAATAGAAAAGCCCCACGAATCACTGCTCATCGATTTCAAACAATCGACTCCCGATTCACATCGTCTTAGGCCAAATGCATCGAATATCAAATCAGTACCAAAAATTAAAGGAAAAGGAGGATATGAAAACAGAGTCTGGCAACCACGACCCGCTTCACCAAACAGATACCGATGACATGTCTATCAACGATACGAAAAGTGCTGTAGAGGTAGAAGAAAATGTAGACGACACGACCGGATTCGATCTATGGATTAGTGATATTTGGAGAAAACGAGACCCCGAATTTCAGACTAAAGTCGGTGAACTGATTAGTGCTGGCGCATTATAAGACACGGCTCGACATCACACCAGAAAGGGAATGATGGAAACTGACCGGGAACTGCTGTTAGACATTTATAGTGACTTTTAAAAAAGATCCTTTTTATTAATGAACTGCACATTGCACAAAAAAAAAATCGGCATAGCATTCTCTGTCAAGTTAATTTGAATGACATGGTGATAGGAGATGCCATTTCTCGCATTTTGAATCATTATAAACATGATTTCAATGTTCTTTTCAATGAAAACGATTGACATGTTCACATTACATAAAGATTTGTCGAATTAGCTGTTCCTTGACCATTCCGGAGTTTCGGAGACACTACAAGTTCAATGTAGCAACAAATTTATATTTTGTATCTTTTAGAAATAACATTATAGATTTATTTCATTCATCTCCCAAACCCTTTTCCCCAAATCAAGGGTAGGGTGTCGCGTATTTCGTTGACCCTTTCATGACCTCGTTCATTCATACAAGGTGACCTTGGATTGATGTGACCGATATTTGGACAGGTGTACTTGATTTACACAAAATTGTAAAAACAGGCACTCAAACGTATCCACCCATTCAGGTGTCATTCATTGGTCATATAGCAGAGGTAGGTTGGTATAAAGCGTCCTCCAATTAATTGCTTGAAGAGGCGTGGTCTGAAAGCGTCCTTGACCGAGTTCCGGGCCGGTTTTCCTATTTTCTGACCCTATTGTATTCGGTTATATCATTTATTGTTTGCAATACAAACAGAGGTGTGCTGCCCATTGTTTTCTACAATGTTTGATCATTGTTTTGCTGTCCTAAAGTGCCTTTACTGCTGCTCGCACAGTTAGTACCCATAGGAATCTCTACAACCTGCCTTTACTGCTGCTTGTTCGCCTCTTGTTGCAGATTTATTTTTATACACTTACGAAAAAGAATTTATCCAAAATTTTCAAAAGCAAAGACAATTTGATGATCTTAAATGTTTCAATAATACTTCTAGGTATCTGGATAATATTCTAAGTATTGACAATCCCGCTTTTGAATTATATAAGAATTAAATTTATCCACAAGAATTAGCACTTAAGAAGGCAAACGTTACAAATACAGAAAAAACCATTTTTGGACCTTAATGTCAAAATTGTAAACCGAAAGATCCATACAAGTGTATATGACAAAAGAGATGATTTTGGATTCAGCATAGTAAATTTCCCCTGGCTTGACGGTGATGTTCCAAGACTACCGTCGTACGGCATTTGCATATCGCAGCTCATCCGGTACGCTAGAGCATGTACTGATATTTTGGATTTTCACACTAGAAATTCACAAATTACCAAGGTTTCCGCTTCCATATGCTAGTTAAGACTTTCTGGAAATGTTACAAAAATTACAGTCAACTACTTTTAAAATTCCGATCTATACACGCAACAGAGTACATTACTTTGGGTATTACACGACCTGTGTTTTATGGTGATATGATAAATAAAATAAGAAGGATAAAAGGTAGACAGCATAACCATCGAAAATGCATCAGGATCATCAAACGCCTTTTACACCGTGGATATGATCCTAATATCACCAGACGGACACTAGGATTGGTACTTGTCCCATCTACAGTCTTGTACCAGTGCATTCTTGAGACTTGCACCCTGACTAACTGTGACGACGGGACTCCATGACGGGCCCTGTCCAAACCTTTTTAGAGAAGACAGGGCCCCGAACATCTGTCCTCTCTGAATTGTCAATATTGAAATATATGTTCTATAGTACATGTACCAGTTTTGTTGTACTAGACACGTCTTTCGGATATTTGAATCCTCGTCAGTAGTACTTCATGCAAAACAGTTTAAATGTCAGTCGGACTCCTCGGGTGATTTTATACATGAGCTCGCTACAGCCGGCAGAGCACGGACTGTATTACGTATGCCCTCTTTTTATATCCATTTACATAAAATTATCCATCTGTGTTGTTGGGCCCCTGCGTTTTACGGTCTTGTTTGTGTGTCTCATCTAACAGTGAGGAGGTTTTATTTACACCACACTTGTACGTTCTTCGAGACCTCTGGGTAATTGGAGAAGTGAGAGGGGTGTGCGCATGTAATCCAGGATAACCACACCATTTGCTACTTGCATGGCAAATGGCCGTCAAAAGTCGGCACCGGTTACCCATTGGTCTCGTTGGTTTGTGTGTGGTCTTTTGTGTTTCATGTTTTCGTGTGTCTCTTTTCCGTCTCTTGGTGTGCTCGTCTTTAGTATTTTCTCACCGGATGTTTTCGTGTTTTGCTGTTGGTGCTGCAACAGGGTCTCGTTGGAGATCCCCTCCCTTCTCAGTGATTTTTTTGGCCGGATTTACCGCCGAATATCGGAGGCTTCCCCTCGTAAAAATTAGCTTTATTTTCCCAAAAATCGGCCCATATTTTCCCAATACACGGAGATAAAAATTGTTTTCAAGATTGAATTGAATTTGACACGAAACGTGCACAAAAGTAATCCCCGTCAAGGTTTCTCACCTCCTACTTTGGGTAAAATCGCCGCCTACTTTCCGTAAAATAATGTTATATCTCAGTTTCTTTTTAAAAGAATGAAAACTGAACGTGTACTAAAGGAAATTACGTTGTCCTTTAAAAAGCTGTCACTATACAAGGTACGCGATAAATATTTCCGCAACTACAGCGAGTAGATAGATTTCAACACGGCGCGACGGATCATTTTACGGCAACGTATATTAAAGAGGTACTATAGGACGATCAGATCTCGACTTTTCACGCCTGTAAACAATATTTTTAATTAATATGAAAATTGTATAGTTATTGACCACGCGCCTCCACGTGACATGGACATTCAAATTCCGGTCATGATAGTGATTCTCAAGTTAAAATTTCATATACTTTTCTACCTCGGTCTATTTTCTTTATGTAAACAATGTACTAGAAATTATTCGAATAACATCAAGAATTCATTGTTATACTGAGTCTATTGAAACATCCATAAGATGTGAGCCGACAGTAACTGCTGAGTGCGTTATCCCGCTCGCAGAGATACACATTCATTAAATATCCGAAACGTTCGTCAATTATGATCTATACTATATGCTTACAACTCAGTGCTTTCAAAAATTTCGAAAGGAAAATGTTTTTGTTTTAAAAATCGAATTGTTTACACTGTGGAGAGCGCCATAAAAAAATACATCAAAGTACCCATATTATAACTGATAGTTCAAAGCTTCAATAGGCGAAACTCCGTACTCTCTGTTTCACTTTCCTGGTAGTAATACTGATAATGGATTTGTGAACAGGAAGTTGCTGTTTTGAACCAATAATTTGAGCGTTTCTTCAAAGAAATTTTGTTTCTAGATTTTCCCAATTTGTTCCAAAATATCGCATATTTTCCCAAATGAAAAGGTATAGGTGGCTTTTAAAAAAGGTAAAAAAATCACTGCTTCTTTCAGATAAAGCAGATAATATATGAATGTAATTTATTCATCAATCGTGCATGTCTAGCGACCGCGGGGAAGCTGAGGGGGTTGCTGGTCTACATAGAAGAAGACCCTACAATAACCTATATTATGTATTAGTACAAAATTGTAATGGGTGAAAATTTGCTCTTCCTATGTACATGATCAATTTTGTTATTTACCTACACAACTCTCTGTTATTGAGCGTCTTCTGTCACCTGTATCGAGAACCATTGCGAAAGGATAGGTGACGGCAATTCGACCTGAAATATCAACGTCCGATATGATATGACTTTGTGAAGTTACCAGAAGTAATCAGGTGCGTATCCAGAGTACTTTTAAATTAATATTTCAGACAGGGGCCGGGTTTGTGAATCGCCATTATAGACTCCAGATAGGTCCAGGACGAAGCCCTTATGGGGAATCAGTGGGTGTGACCCCCAAAAGCTAATGAAATTTACATATTTCCAAGGCTGTTCTCTACATTAGAAATGACCCTTTGTATACTTTTTTCTCTGTAATTTGTGTGCGGCTAGCCAACAGGGGATGCTTACTCCTCCCGGACACCTGGTCCCACCTCTAGCTTGCTAGGGGTCCGTCGATGTTTAATTTTGCTCTATTGTGAGTGCTGTTGAGATTATCGTCAGGATCTTCTTTAACTCTTTTGTTTGTTTTATTTTGCATAACGATGTGGAAACAACTGCGTACTTGCGTACGTATACGTGTACGCCTGACCACGTGCTGATAATGATAGACTTACGATTTTAGTGGAGATGCCCTATATAAATTCATTAGATTTCAGAATAGGAAGTGGTCAGTAAAACAGGTTTCAAATTGTCAAATTCTAAATATATAAAACACCACTGAGCTCGTGTGGTCATGTATATCGTACGTCACTTCACCAGAGCGAAATCGGACCAATCACTGACCATTGAAATTATAGGTAAACCCATGAAATTTAATTTAAAAGTGAAGGTACCAGTTAATGATATCGTTTTCAGTCATTTATCAGTACCTGTTGTAAAAAAAAAAACTTTTTGAACCACAAACATGCACTGATTTATTTGAGTAAATCGAAATATATTAAGTATGTATGAGAGAAATTCATCGATATATAAAAACTATCTTGAAAACCACACTATCAATTTCCAACCCAGCTTCATAAATGACGTCAACGTCATCCGAAATGGAAATTTTCGAATACAAAATTCTACCGTATAAAACCGGGAAGAAAAGTTTCAAGCGTTTACATCCTTTTCAAATGTTAAAATCAACTATCTCACAAGAAATCCGACTTGTTCCTTTTGGGAGAATCCAGTAACTTCTTTTATCATATTAAACTTGATTCAATCTTAACACAGGAACTCGAGAAAAACTAATTTGGCTTTAAGAAGAACTGTGACCCCAAAGATCAAATACGGAAACTTATCTTCGGACCCTGGTTTCTTTTTGAAGGTTTACATTGACTTCCGGGCACATGTTTCCGTCGCTTCGTTACGTATTTTTTCGCGAAAAAGTTGCTGTGTAAAGTTATTAACAAGGTACAAAGGCTTAAAAGAGTTATTTTGTAACCAGTTTGTGATCAGTGATTGACCACACTGGTGTCAGGCCTTAAGCTTCGACTCAAACCTACCCCCCACTTTTCAGAGATATTGCAATAATTTCAATGGAAACTGAGGAGCTTCTTTAAATTTTTGTCTAGCACAACCTCAAGTATTATATTAATATTAATATTGAGTGGTTTATTTTAATGTTCTTAAAATAGTCTTGAAACAGTCTTAGACAACAACAACAACAACTTTGTCTTAAAGGTCTTACGTCATGCTTACAATGTATGCATAATACATCAGATGTTTGCACATTTTTAGTCATGAAATAATATTGGGTGAATGGAGCAGAAGTGACTAGCCATGTAAAGTAAGCTGTGATCCACACATTATTGCTACTGGTGTAGATCTACATGTACGTTAGATACATTAAAAAAATCTTACCTTTGAACATTTTAAATCTACGAATCATCTTTTTTTTTAATTGTATCGAAAATTTATTTAAAATCAGACGTCCGAAAGTATTTTTAATCCGCATTACACGTGTATATATCTTATAATATTAATTTGATAAAAAGATTCGCCGTCGACATACCTCTGAATTAAATAATTAACAACATTCCAATACGGTGCCACCCAGCGAGGAGATGATTATTTACTTGTACTATTTAATTTTTTATTTTATTATTATTTATTTATTATTGATATTTTTCGAGTAATATGAATAATTTAATAAGTAAAAGATAACCAGACGTCCTTACTAATAGCACAACAGGGACTAAAATTAAAGTTTTTGACATGGTAGCAACCCGGGCCCCTACATTTTCAGATTTATTAGCCCGGAGTAAATTTTGGTAGCCCGTGAAAAAAAATGAAATTTTGCAATTTTTTAACTATGTTTAATTCAAAACTTCAAAATTTCTCTATTTCCCTTTCAATTTCAAATATTCTCTCCATTAATTTTTTCATATTCCCGGTCGTAGACCGCATTTCTTTTCTTACTTCCAGGCCCCGGGGGCTGCTTGACCCCCTCGAGATATCTCCACATCGTTGGGGTTTAAAACGAAAGTGAAGAATAATATTCAGAAGCAAAACGGATCTAAGGCTCCGCACATCATCGCTTCCGTACTTTCAAACACTCGCGCGACTTAGACGATGCAACTCTTTCAAGATTACGATTGACGTCGATGTAAACATCGCGCGAACAACAGGCGTTTGTTAATAGGCTTGAAATATCCATACAAACCCCGAGAATTTTTAATCGCCACACGGGCGAGCGAGTAGGAAGGTTTCATGGGCCCGGGAGCAAAAGTGGTCGCCTCGGGCGACCGGGCGACCGTTAATTTTAGTCCCTGCACAATAAGACATGAACTTATTGCCTGATATGAACCCATAGCACCCGATAGAAACCGATTGCGCCCCATAGAAGCCAATAGGAACACATAGCACCCGGTAGGAACCCATAGGGCCCGATAGGATCCCATAGCGTCCTATAGGATACAGTGTGCAAAACTAACTTTAAGTCCTAAAGACATTCGGTCCACAGTAATTTTAGTTCCTATAGACCTCAGTGTTTTCCTATAGACCGAAATAAAAAGGCACAGAAAATAGAATGTTATTGCATTTTATTTGCTAAAATCATCTGCCAATCATTTAGTTATAAATATTCTCTCTCAATTTGGTAGACAATTTGTGTGATGGGATTTTCATTTTCAAGTTGTTATGGGTCAGAATACCCCAAAACGCCAGCAAAAATCAGACAAAACAGCAGCTTCTTCAAGAGTTTTAACATTTTTGTCTTCCAAATGAGTTCTTAAATCTTGATGTACACACTTTTTGAACTCTTCTATCAGAATGATCTGACGCAAATTGTCAAATGAATTTGGAATTTTCTTAGATCGAAACCACTGATCAAATAAATCTTCTTTTTCTCGAGCAAATTCAACATATGTTTGATTTTCAAACTTTTTGTACTTTCTAAACTTTTGTCTGTACGCCTCAGGTACTAACTGATATGCTCTCAAAATCGTGTCCTTGACCTTGTCATAGTCTGAACTCTCAGCAATACTGAGCGCCGAGTACACTTCAGCCGCTTTGCCAATAAGTACGCTTTGTAACAAAGTTGGCCAAAAATCACGTGGCCACTTCAGATTGGCCGCGATTTTCTCAAAATGTGGAAAATATTTGTCCACGGACTTTTCTTGAAATTTTGGTACTAATCGGATGTTTTTGGCGGCGTCGAATTCAGACTTGACAAGCGAAGGAACAGGATTTTCCTTAGCGCTTTTCTCTAACTTTAACTTTTCTAACTCAAACTGGAGTTCTTTCTCGTGCATACGTTCCTGTTTCTCTCTTTCTTCCTTTTCTCTTTCAAATTGTCTTTCTTTTTCTTCTCTTTCAAATTGTAATTGTATTTTCATTTTCTCTAATTCAAACTCATATTTTGACATTTTGGTTTCGCTTGAAACAGGTTCAACAGGAAAATCGTATGACGAAAAGATTTCCTTAGCTAAAAGCTCTTTAGCCACAATATTTCTAATTTCTTGTTTTCTCATAGAAGATTTTACATCTAACTTCAAGTGAAGACCTAAACCAATCAAATCATCTTTCTTCAATGATTCAAACTCTTGTACAGTCGGCGATTTCAAAAATTCAGTGACCGAAAATACCATGATTGATTTCTGCTGGCAAAAAATTTGGAGAATTTTCCTTTTTTCAAAAAACGAACTTTACGTAAAAATGCAAATATGCAGAGATTACTATCCTGGACGAGCCCCCAATTCTGTTATGGGTCAGAATACCCCAAAACGCCAGCAAAAATCAGACAAAGACAGAATATAAATTTACAAGTTTAATTATGTACAAAATATATATATTTACAATGATTACAACTTACAATACAATGTCCGGATCAAAGTGTCCGTTACGGTCCACAAAGTCTATCGAATGTATGGTTTCCGGTAATCACAAACGTTCTCGAAAGATCGGTGTCCAAACGTTGTCAAATGGATTAAAGTCTCAACAAATAAAGTATCCCAGTATATCAGAATAAATGAATGAATCGTGTCTACGAATGTGTACGAATGCCCCCTCAACACAGTTCCTCAGAGGTATTTATACTTAATAACAGTGAATTTACCAGAAGCTTCTAGAACAATGACTCATTACAAATGATTAACAATAGAGTAAATTCTAGAAATCACAGTCATGTGATGATAATGATGTAACAAGGAACATACTGGAATATTCTCTAATGAAATAAACATGACATAGTAAAATCTAGAAAGAACCATTATGAAATCATAATACAACATGACTAAGTACATGTGTACCTACACATAAAGTAAAACTAAAATAACACATGACCCACAACAAAGTTCATTTTGTTCTATTCCCTTGTCAGATTCACTGTCAATATCTGATTCATCACTACGTAGAACTAGCACATGCCGAGTTTCGTTTCGTGCCCGGGTGTGCACCTTCAACATATTTCAACCAGTCAAAGAACGACATTGCGACCGGCTTTAGATGACAAAAGGACGATAAAAAAAGAAGTACAACAACACATCAACATTTTACAGGTGCTCAAATAATCATTGGTAGTACAAATAGGCTGGATTTAGGCCATGTAAAAATATTTATATCCATTCAATTTCACGTGTAAAATATTGAACATGAGGCGTCCTAACGTTACCGTAAATATGGAACGTGCTGTGATTACACTTAAATATTTATCGGGTACCTTTTGGATAATTTAACTTCTTTTATAAGTAACGATTGAAAATGACACACGGCGGGTTTTTTTTCTGCAGTTGAAATAAAAACTTCTCATCGCCGGCGGTATCCAGCTGAGAAATGACCGGTCAATTTTATATGGCCTTACCTGCTCTTGCTAAGCTATTGCTGTGCGAAGAGCAACATTTATTTACATGACTCGGGTCAGATTTCCTATAGACAAGTCGGTCTACCAAGTTTTTTATCTCTATAGACCGACCAGAATAACTATAGACATTGTCTATTGGTCCACCGTTAATTTCGCACACTGAGGATAGGACATCCAATAGAAACCGTTACAATACCCCTTAGAAATTGACCAATATGATAGGATAGCTGCCCCATACGATAGGATAGAAAATGTGCACTCAACGGTTGCACAACTGTAGTAGATCGATTATTTAATGTTTACCGTACAGTAAACCACGAAACACGCAAGAGTTCTGAAAATTCTTGACTTTATCTTTAACGGCAAGGAGTTTTTATTTTTAGATTCAAGCAAAATTTTAATTGTTCAAATGACAACTTTCCCCGGAATAAATTTTTTTTAACTTTTTATATGTTCTATATATGGTATATCACTTCATTTTCCCACTTATCAACAAACTGTTGCAATTTGTTCACATTTTTCCCCCAGTTTGACTAGATTAATACTATTTCCAGATTTGACAGAATGTGATATGCTTAAAGGCTCCGTCATTCGAACCACTAGAAGCTATATATTGAGGTGGCATCAAGTTATAGCCAATCATAAAAGGAGGCATTCATATACCCAGCTACAAAGAATCTTGTCAGGTAATTCTTACAATTCTACAAAGTTTTGTTTGATTCAAAGTTTTAATGTCACCTTTAAGTTTAATAGGTATCACTTTATAAGGCGTACATATTTCATTTTATATCTATTATTTGGACTGATATAAGTCCCCAAATGTCCAACATTTCATTGGAATATTTCAAGAACTCTGGCATTGAACACGTTGAAATAAGCTAAATATTTTGTTCAGACAGGCGCTCATAACACAGTATATACGCTATTTTCGAAAACCAGAGTAACTTCCCATTTGAGACGGTGCCTGACGTAGGCTGATTATGACGTCATCAAATTCTGTGGAAACAGTCCTAATGAAGTTTTCATTTTCATGACGTCACAATGGTTGTACGTCAGATACCGTCTGTAAGGGGAAATAACTCTGTATTCCGCAAACACTCAATACACATCTTCCTAAAAGGCCAACGGGTATTTGCGATTTGCATATCATTAGCATGATAAAGGATTGCCTGTCCGTATGTCTTTGATATAACACACTGCTCACAACTATTAGAAAATAAGTGGTATAAACAGCATTATCTTCAAAGAAAGTGTGTTAAACATCTTCAAATTCAATAGCATCATTTAAGAACAGATAAATTTTCAGCATGGACCAGACATGCACGTTTCGGGTACTTAACACATAGGTGCCAAGCCTTGTCACTCGGGTATGCATATTAATGACCGGGTGGTTGCCAACGTCGGCCTTTTTGAAACTTTAACACAAACTAGTTTATGAATGTGCATACATGGCAGTGTTCTAGGATTTTATTCAAAAACCACTTACCAGCATGTAAGTGCCCACTAAAAGTGTGCTTACCCAGCAAGGAAACTTACTTACCCAATTAAAAATGTCAGAATGAAGAGGAGATGTCGATATTCTATCCCACACGCCAGCCATCACCAAAGAAATGAATTTTCATGTCAAAATGAAAATAAAAGATACAAAAATATTATCGTGTACTTTGAGGGGACTATTTACTTCAGTTTTTGTTACAGAAATGGAGATTGTAAAATGCAATGCTTCATAATTTATTTACCAATGGGTAAGTAGCATTCAGTTTTCCAGTTACCTGACCTCAGTTTTCACTTACCTCGGGTAACGGGTAATGGAATTCTAGAACACTGCATGATTTGTCCTTGTGACATTTGTAATTTTACATTTCAGACATGCCAGGTATACCAGAGTTAGTGGCCTTTGATAGGTCAGAACTGAGTAAAGCCGAAGTGAAGCACGTGATGCGAGAAATGAGGCGACAGCTTACAAATAAAACAATCTCTATGAAGAGGGGCTACATGGACATATATCTACCTAATGTCCATTGTAAGACTAGAAATGACGATGTTCAGCATAAAACTAGCCGTGATGGTGCTGCAGAGAATTCAGCCATAGACTGCCTATGGCAGGGTGAAAGTATTGTTATACGATGTAGTGATTTTAACGGTGAAAAATCACTTAAGGTCTCGGATGTAAAGTCCGGGGAACGGAGAATGTCCAGTTTGTATGGAGATTCATCATGTACGTGCAGGGATATAGATATATCAGTAACTGCGGAAAAAGGCTGTGATAAATGTAGTAGGTCCTCTAATACAGAAACTTTAGATGCTGAAACAGAAAAGGAAAAAGCAAGTTCTAGGAAGAGAGAAGCAGATAAAGAGGAGATAGATTGCTCTATAGCAAAGAAGCAAAGAGTGGGAAAATACAAGGAGGAATGTGATAGTAAAATTAATTCCATGGAGACATCATTGTTTTCAAGTATGAGCAATATAAGCAATGTACTGTTGAAGAAATTTCGTCGACAATCAGATGACGAAAACGTTAGTCAGTTAAATGATGAAAGTAAGCACAATTTTTTGAAACTTAGAAATGCTGCAATATCGAATAAAGATAGGAATAGCATGGAAGCCTGCGGAGAAAAGAAGGAATGCACTCTACCTCATGTATCACAGTATATAGCCTTAGACTGTGAGTTTGTTGGCGTAGGACCCAAGGGAAGAATCAGTCATCTAGGTATGTAAGGTGATACAGAATTACTGTCCGCACAGCTCACTTCAGAAATCGGAAAATTAAAGGTTTCTCTAATTTGTTGGCATATTTTCCGATTTAAATTTATATAGGGGGATAGATCTCAAACTCTCATAACTAACGGTGTATGATATATGTCTGTACGCCCAATAGTATGCTCACAGTGAAAGAAAATAATTTTAGATAGGGAGTTTTCTATGTTAATTTTAGCATGACGTCGTTGACGTACTCCATAGACTCAGTGTTAAACATCGGCAACGTCACGCTAAAATTAACATAGAAAACTCCCCATCTAAAACTTTTTTCTTTCACTGAGAGCGTAATATTTGTTGTACAGACATATATCATACACCGTTAGGTATGAGACTTCAAGATCTATCCCCCGAAATACATTTTAATCTCAAACATTGCCGACAAAGTAGAAAAAAATTCAATTTTCCGATTTCTGAAGTGAGCTGCGCGGACAGTAGTTCAATCTACACATGATACACAATAAAGTTTACTGTAAATTTGATACATCTTACTCTACACATGACAAACTTCATATCTGACATATAAAAAATTAAAATGTTCCCAGGGTTGAAGTTCAACACACCCGAATGTGGTGAGTAGTCTCAACTCTTGTATGAAATTTCAAGGTTGGATACACAACCTATTTCCCAGCCTTTATATTAGAACTCAAGATAAGAACACCTCCATATTCCTTAATTTTCAACATTGGATGAAACACACATTTATTTTTCTACTTATTTCTTAAACATGTTAAAGGTGTTCACATAAACATGATAAATATGATAAAGGTTTAGTATACTAATGTAAATACATGTATTACTTAAAGTAAGCTGACCTGACATGTTTTAATAATTTTATGGTCAGCTGATCTGACGTGTTTTAATGATTTTAAGGTAAGCTGATCTGACGTGTTTTAATAATTTTAAGGTAAGCTGATCTGACATGTTTTAATAATTTTATGGTCAGCTGATCTGACGTGTTTTAATGATTTTAAGGTAAGCTGATCTGACGTGTTTTAATAATTTTAAGGTAAGCTGACCTGACGTGTTTGAATAATTTTAAGATAAGCTGGTCTGACATGTTTTAATAATTTTAAGGTAAGCTGATCTGACATAAATTAATAATTTTAAGGTAAGCTGACCTGACGTGTTTGAATGATTTTAAGATAAGCTGGTCTGACGTGTTTTAATAATTTTAAGGTAAGCTGATCTGACATGTTTTAATAATTTTAAGGTATTAATGTATTAGCTGACCTGACATGTTTTAATAATTTTAAGATAAGCTGGTCTGACATGTTTTAATAATTTTAAGGTATTAAAATGTATAAGCTGACCTGACGTGTTTGAATAATTTTAAGATAAGCTGGTCTGACGTGTTTTAATAATTTTAAGGTAAGCTGACCTGACGTGTTTGAATAATTTTAAGATAAGCTGGTCTGACATGTTTTTAGCCGAGTTGCAAAACTCGGCTCTTAATTTGATGTGAGACGGGCGGGCGGGCGGGCGTCTGGGCGGGCGGTTGGGCGGGCGTCTGGGCGGGCGGGCGGGCGGGATGGCGTCAACAATTGGTTTCCGGACTATAAGTCAACTACGAAAGAGGCTATAACAACGAAACTTCATACACTTACTCACCATTAGTCAAGGATGAGCCCTATTGATTTTGGGGTCAAAAGGTCAAAGGTCAAGGTCACAGGACTCAGATGATTGAAAATGGTTTCCGGACCATATTTCAGCCTGTATTGCACCTATAATCATGAAACTTGCCAGAAATGTTTCCCTTGAATCAAGGATGAGGCCTATTGATTTTGGGGTCAAAAGGTCAAAGGTCAAGGTCACAGGACTCAGATGATTGAAAATGGTTTCCGGACCATATTTCAGCCTGTATTGCACCTATAATCATGAAACTTGCCAGAAATGTTTCCCTTGAATCAAGGATGAGGCCTATTGATTTTGGGGTCAAAAGGTCAAAGGTCAAGGTCACAGGACTCTGTTGATTGAAATTGGTTTTCGGACCATATTTCAGCCTGTATTGCACCTATAATCATGTAACTTGCCAGAAATGTTTCCTGTGAATAGAAAATGACCACATTTGATTTTGGGGTCAAAAGGTCAAAGGTCAAGGTCACAGGACTCTGATGATTGAAAATGGTTTCCTGGCCATATTTTAGCCTGTATTGCACCTAAAGTCATGAAACTTGCCAATAATGATTCCCATGAATCAAGAATGACCCCTATCAATTTTGGGGTTAAAAGGTCAAAGGTCAAGGTCACAGGACTCCGATGATTGAAAGTGGTTTCCGGACCATATTTCAGCCTGTATTGCAATTATAATCATGAAGCTTGCCAGAAATGTTTCCCATGGATCAAGGATGACCACTATCAATTTTGGGGTTAAAAGGTCAAAGGTCAAGGTCACAGGACTAAGATGATTAAAAATGGTTTCCCGACTGAATTTGAGCCTGTATTGCACCTATAATCGTGTAACTTGCCAGAAATGTTTCCAGTGAATAGAAAATGACCACTTTTGATTTAGGGGTCAAAGGGTCAAAGGGTCAAAGATCAAGGTCACAGGAATTAGGTAATTGAAAATTGTTTCCAGATGATATAAGAGGGTGTATTGCACCTATGATCATGAAACTTGCCAGAAATGTTTCTTATGAATCAATGATGACCCCTATTGATTTTGAGGTCAAAAGGTCAAATGTCAAGGTCATAGGACTCAGATGATTGAAAATGGTTTCTGGACCACATTAGAGCCTGTATTGCACCTATGATCATGAAACTTTCCAGAAATATTTCTAATGAATCAAGGATGACCCCTATTGATTTATGGGTCCAAAGGTCAAGGTCACTGAACTATGATGATTGAAAATGGTTTCCAGACCATATTAGAGCCTGCGTAGCACCTATAATCATGAAACTTGCCAGAAATGCTTTCCATGAATCAAGGATGATCCCTATCACTGATGATTGAAAATGGTTTCCAGATAATATTTGAGCCTGTATTGCATCTATGATCATTAAATGTTCCGGAAATGTTTCCCATGAATCAAGTATGACCCCTCGTGATTTTTGCATCCAAAGGTCAAGGTCATAGGATTCTGATAATTGAAAATAGTTTCGGGACTATATTTGGGCATGTATTGCACCTTTAATCATGAAACTTGTCAGAAATGTTTTCCATGAATCAAGGATGACCCCTATTGATTTTGGGATCAAAAGAGCAAAGGTCAAATTCATAGGACTTGGGTAATTGATTTGGTTTCTGAATTATATATGAATGTGTATCAACCTGAAACGTGTCTGTGATGCTTCCCATCTGTCGAGACCATTCAAGTTTTGCAACTCGGCACTTTGCATCTTTGATGCATTTTAAGCTTATAATAATTTTAAGGTAAGTTGATCTGACATGTATTAATAATTTTAAGGTAAGCTGACCTGACGTGTTTGAATGATTTTAAGATAAGCTGGTCTGACGTGTTTAAATAATTTTAAGGTAAGCTGATCTGACATGTTTTAATAATTTTAAGGTATTAATGTATTAGCTGACCTGACATGTTTTAATAATTTTAAGGTAAGGCACGGTCCATCTGATATTCTGGGGGGGGGCTTGGGTTTTTTTTGGAAAAAAATAATTTTGCTCTCAATTTTGATGAAAAAAATAAATTTGCTTATGGTGTGACAGAAAAAAATTATCTTGCTCTTACAAATAATCTGAATTTGAAGAATTACCATAAAATTTCGCTAAAATTCTTGAAAATTTTCCGGCTCGCTTCGCTCGCCGCAATTTTCAAATTGTATCAAAAAATTTTGGCTCGCTTCGCTCGCCATAGTTTTTGATCAAAACATTATTCACTAATAGCATTTTAAGTTCAGATATTTGAGAGATATCAAAAGTTTTACATGTATGTGAATGAAAAAGGCCTTCCTTAAAAGCTTAAATATATTATCAATATTTATGTATTGCTGTTAATACATGTTGCATGTATCCGATCCTATAGAGTCATGTTCTTGTAAGCTTGGAAGGAGAACTTCAGTTATTCACCAATTTAAAATTCTTAGTAACATTTAAAAAATTGTCTAGGAGACCTAAGAATCCCCTCAGACCCTCTTATACATGTTATATACATGTACCTTATATAAAATATTGAGAATTGTATTGTAAAAATCTTTTATCTCTCTCTTTAAAAGTGAATTGAATACTTGCATAAAAATAAACTCATATATTATTATTAATATTTAGAGTTTTGAGTAAAAATATAAATAATTTCTATTGATAAAACACAAACATTCTTAATATGTGCATCACTTTGTTAAAAAAATTTCCTTGCTCCAACTTTGCCAGAAAAAAATAATTTTGCTCCGGTCCGGGGCGAAAAAAATAATCTTGCTCCAACAAAAAACCCAAGCCCCCCCCCCCCCCTGAATATCAAATGGACCATGCCTAAGCTGATCTGACACGTTTTAATAATTTTAAGATAAGCTGATCTGATGTGTTTTAATATTTTAAGGTAAGCTGATCTGACATGTTTTTATAATTTTAAGGTAAGCTGATCTGACGTGTATTACTAATTTTAAGGTTAGCTGATCTGACACGTTTTAATGATTTTAAGGTAAGCTGATCTGACATGTTTTAATAATTTTAAGGGAAGCTGATCTGACGTGTATTAATAATTTTAAGGTAAGCTGATCTGACACGTTTTAATGATTTAAGGCAAGCTGACCTGACATGTTTTAATAGTTTTAAGGTAAGCTGATCTGATATGTTTTAATAATACTTCGGCAAGCTGATCTGATGTGTTTTAATAATTTTAAGGTAAGCTGACCTGACGTGTTTTAATACTTTTAAGGTAGCTGATCTGACATGTTGTATTAATTCTTAGGTAAGCTGATATGACGTGTTTTAATAATTTTTCAGGTCGATGTAGCATCGTTAATTTTGATGGAGATGTGATATACAATGAATATTGTAAACCAGAAGTAAAAGTCACGGATCATCGGACACGGCACAGCGGAATCAAACCATTCATGCTCAAAAGAGGAAAGCCACTTCATGTTATACAAGAGGAGGTCAACTCTATAATAAAGGTACGCATGAAGATTTATGCAGGACTTTATGCGTTCATAAGCTGTACATTGTATGTTGAAAAACTCTATATATGCAGAAATGTAGCACATATTTAGGGAATGATATTAATGAATACTGATATATTTGAATTATTCAAGTGCAATTTGTATGATTTTTAAGTTGTGAATTTAGTTTAGGTAAACTATTAATTGTAAAGTTTATGCTTGCAGATAATTTAAATACAATATCCATGATGATTTATAAGAATTCACTGTATTCAAGGTATTTAATCACAAATTAGAGGAAAATCATCATTATGCATCAGTATGCAGCATCGCTTACTTTACATTGTCGTCTACTTTATGACACTGTTTGTTAAGACACTGTATGAAACAGAATTTACATTTATTTGATTAACATTAAGAATCGAGGCAAAATTTTTTTTTCAAAATTTATAACTCAAAACTTGATATTTGTCCCTCCCCAACCCCTATTTTCTGGGTATAAATAGTGACATGAATACAAGAAATTAGATATTAACACATGTATTGAAAAATGGAACATATTTTTGAACGTTCAACGTAACTTCTATCATATCTGTAAGTTCATCTACATTTTTGCTCGGGGAAAATTTCAGGATTCAATCAAGATGATTCGCTTTGGGGGGGGGGGGGGGGGGGGGGGGGGGTAATTAACCACATAAATGTCTCTGCCTTTTAAAGAATATAGCAGGGCTATTTTTGCTGGGGGGGGGGGGGGATTTTCGCTAAGTCTATTGTCTATTGATTTGTGAGTTACACAGCCAATTTTGCCTCACATGAAATTCATATGAAATGAGCATCATGTAAATTTCACATGAAAGGTCATGTGAAATTCATATGAATTTCTCATAAAATTTATTTTATAAGATTTTCACGTAAATTTACTTGAATTTCACATGAATTTTTCATTGTGATCTTCATGTGAAATTGAATTGATCATGTAACATTTATATCAGAAACTTCACATGAATTTCATGTAAAAACTGTCATGTAAATTTAATGTCAGTGCTCGTTTCACATAAAGTTCAAGTGAACTTTTATGTTAAGTTCATGTTCATGAGACACAATGCGCTGTGTTTGCGAAAACTACCCCATGCGAAAATGACTATGTTTACAATATGTTAAATGTACAAGAAATAAAGTACACTCTTTCTTCCAGAGTTATGTCCACTTTAATAAAAAATGATCAATGCTCAATGATGTGTTTGATTAATTCTAGGACAAGATAATGATAGGACATGCAGTCTTTAACGACATTCGTGTTTTGGGAATTACTCATCCGAAAACTCACATCCGTGACACGAGCAGTTATAAAACTCTGACAATGATGTCGGGGACCTCATGTGGCCTGAAACATCTCACCAAAGAACTACTAGGTAGGTTTTTATCACACTTTGAACCGAAGCACAAATAATCTTCTAAAACAAATCTTTAAAAAAGGATGAGTCCTTAGTTATAAGTCACACAATTTTGAATATTGTTTTACCATATTTGATTGGTTAAGTCAGTGGTAAGGTATCAAATGGTCGTTCAAGGAAGGACAGCTATCCTTTGAGCGAAGTTTGGCTTGAGTTGTAAAACTCGGCCCTTAATTCTATGTAAGATGGGCAGGTGAACAGGCGGACGGGCATTAATAAAGTGCTACTGTAATAAAACTTCATATGCTTACTCACCAAGGATGCCAGCCAGCCATGCAGCCATGCAGCTGGTAGGCACAATTTATGTGTAATACCCTACAGTGATCCTTTAAGAGTTGTTATATCTTGTAGGTAACAAGTGTATTCCTTTTAATGCAGCTCTTATTTTAAATTAATATAAAATAAATTGTCAGTGAATTATCAGCTCTTTTAGCACATGATTCAACTAAAGTTCATATATACATATTATATTACCTTTCAGGACGCACCATTCAGCGCAGGTCCCACTGCTCTATAGAGGACGCGAGAGCCACCTTGGATCTGTTTAAACTAGTTAGGGAGGAGTGGGAGACCAAGTTACAGGGACATAACCCTCTAAGTAACATGGAAGATGACAAATCTTTTCTGAATGATGAGTTCTGGGAAGACTCAGAAAGTTCGGACGAGTCACAGAAGTGAATTTTCTTGGTCCGGATTAGTGTTACTGAATCATAAAAACTTGTTAAAATTTTAAGAAAAAAAAAAATGGAAATCATTTTTAAAATGTTTATTATATTTCTTTGTTATTCCTAAAGGAGTAGGGTAATGTGGCTTTTAGCCATTAGTTTCACTAAAATTAAGTTTCTGGGATATGATTAATATACGTGAAACTACATGTAAAAATTGTAAAATGTTCATTGGTTTTGATCAAATGAAGATGTCAAATTATCCAATGAATAACTGCACAAATGCCTTCCGGTATTACTTTACCAGTTGGCATCATTTTGAGAAACAAAGTGCCGGAAAATTATCTTATACATGTATTTAAGATTGAAAGTAGCTGTTTATAAGATAAGATTTTAGATAACCTTTCAAAGATAAGTCTAAGTAAGGTTAATTATAGAAAACTATTCTAGAAGATGAAGAACTATAAAGTAATGAAACAAAGAGTAAAATAATGCTGCCAGAGACAAAATTTAGGTTCAAACATCACATTTACAATTATATTAACAGTTGCTGAAATATTTCATCATGATTTATTTAATAAACCATCCAGTTATGTTTATAACACTCTTTTTATTTTTATTCATTATGCTTATATGCTACATGTACATGAAATTCTTGACTAATAATTATTGTTAATAAGGTTTTCTATAACAAAACAAGAGGCCAAAGTTGGCCACATTACTCACCTCAGTTGCGGACAATTAGCTGATAGTGTCCAATTTTATAGTTTTGAGTACTTGCTACCAGTTAGGTTTTCTGAAATTCTGAGCAGTAATTAGGGAAAAGATGTAAAAAAAAATGCATAAGCCAATTGGAGCCCTAGGTGGCCATATTTGTTGACTTATGGGCACAGTCTTGGTAAAGGACCTTGATTACATGCTTCCCGTAAGATTTCATGAAATTCTGTGCAGCGATTGCATAGGGTATGAGGAAAATTTTTAAAGTTTACAACCGACTCACAACAGGCTTTGACAAAAGCTATCTTGAGCTTCACGCAGGAGAGCGAAACAGAATCTTACTTAATGCATAGGATCAATACACGTATTTCACAATGTCCCAAATATTGTGCAAGTGCCTCATGCAGGAGTAAATTCGTCAGGTCTTTTCCAAAATTGTCCACAGGTCATTTTTCCAAGGTCAAGGTCATCAGACTTTGTTCATTCTGCATGTTTAACTTTGTACTTTATCTGAATAGGTGTATTCCAAGTACAGAGACATCTTATTTGATGTTGTGTTCATGAATCTTGCATCAAGGTCATTTCATTACGAAAAGTTCTGACCATTGTTAAGCTTTAGAAGAACAGACATTGTGGTTACAAAAGGGCACCCTCTAGTTGTTTGGGCCCTTAATGTTATTGAAATAAATGCAGATTAGAGGAATTATATTGGGGACAATTTTAGCTCACCTGAGCCGAAGGCTCAAGTGAGCTATTGTCATAGCGCGTTGTCCGTCGTCCTTCCGTCCGGTGTCCGTCCGGCGTAAACTTTCACATTTTTGACTTCTCCGAAACCACTTAACGGATTCTGACGAAACTTGACAGAAAGCAAGAACTCAACGTCCTCTACCAAGTTTGTTTTTTTTGTGCCGATCAGTCAACAAATATGGCCGCTGAGGGCTCTGATTGGCTGACACATTTTTGACATCTCCTCTGCAACCCCTGCACAGAATTTCATGAAACTTTACAGGAAGGAAGTACTCAAGGTCCTCTACCAAGTTTGTGTTTGTTGTGCCGTTCGGTCAACAAATATGGCCGCCAAGGGCTCTGATTGGCTGACACATTTTCAACATCTCCTCTGCAACTGCTTCACAGAATTTCATGAAACTTCACAGGAAGGAAGTACTCAAGGTCCTCTACCAAGTTTGTGTTTTTTGTGCCGATCGGTCAACAAATATGGCCGCCGAGGGCTCTGATTGGCTGACATATTTTCGACATCTCCTCTGCAATTGCTGTACAGAATTTCATGAAACTTTACAGGAAGGAAGTACTCAAGGTCCTCTACCAAGTTTGTGTTTTTTGTGCCGATCGGTCAACAAATATGGCCGCTGAGGGCTCTGATTGGCTGACTCATCTTGGACATCTCCTCTGCAACCCCTGCACAGAATGTTATGAAACTTTACAGGAAGGAAGTACTCAAGGTCCTCTACTTAGTTTGTGTTTTTCCTGCTGATTGGTCAACAAATATGTCCGCCAAGGGCTCTGATTGGCTGACACATTTTCGACACCTCCTCTTCTACCGCTGCACAGAATTTCATGAAACATTACAGGAAGGAAGTACTCAAGGTCCTCTACCAAATTTGTGTTTTTCGTGCCGATCGGTCAACAAATATGGCTGCCAAGGGCTCTGATTGGCTGATACATTTTAGACATCTCCTCTGCAACCGCTGCACAGAATTTCATGAAACATTACAGGAAGGAAGTACTCAAGGTCCTCTACCAAGTGTGTGTATTTGGTGCCATTCGTTCAACAAATATGGCCGCCAAGGGCTCTGATTTTCCGACACATTTTCGACATCTCCTCTGCAACCACTGCACAGAATTTCATGAAACTTTACAGGAAGGAAGTACTCAAGGTCTACCAAGTTTGTGTTTTTTGTGCCGATTGTTCAACAAATATGGCTGTCGAGGGCTCTGATTGGCTGACACATTTTCAACATCTCCTCTGCTACTGCTGCACAGAATTTTTATGAAACTTTACAGGAAGGAAGTATTCAAGGTCCTCCAACAAGTTTATGTTTTTTGTGCTGATTGGTCAACAAATATGGCCGCCGAGGGCTCTGATTGGCTAACACATGTTCAACATCTTCTCTGCAAAAAAAAAAAAAAACGCTGCACAGAATTTCATGAAACTTTACAGGAAGAAAGTACTCAAGGTCCTCTACCAAGATTGTGTATTTTGTGCTTATCGGTCAACAAATATGGCCGCCGAGGACTCTGATTGGCTGACACATTTTCAAAATCTCCTCTGCAACTATTGCACAGAATTTCACGAAACCTTGCAGCAAGCAAGTACTCAAGGTCCTCTGCCAAGTTTGTGTTTTTCTTGTCGATAGGTCAACAAATATGGCTGTTGAGGGCTTTGATCTGTAGAAGTATTTTTGTGACTTTTAACCCTTTATCTGCAACTCAGGTGAGCGATGTGGCCCCCTTGGGCCTCTTGTTTATCAATCCAGTGTCCTGCAGCCTTGACTTTGGACAAATATCACAGTCTCATCCTGTATGGTTCAACAGACACTGCTTTTAAAAAGTAGATCAATTTCTAAGGTCATGCAAAGTCAATAAATTAGAAAGAATAGTACAACTTGAAGATGAATGCTTTTGTTACAAGGAGTCTACATCATATTTCAAAGTCCTATTTTGTTACGATCAGGAGATATGGCCCAAATGGAAATTTTAAAAAGTAGGTCAATATACAAGGTCACTAGTTTATGTAATTTAAATGACAGCTTTCTATACAAGGAATCAACATGTAGAGTATTGAAGGTTCTATCAATTAATTTGTAAGAGATGGGTTCCAGGTGAAAAAATGCCAAGGAATGACGCAAGCTCTTCAACCTCATTTCCCTGGGATTCTGCAAACTTCTATTAGTTATAGGGTTTGTTCCTGACATACTTCCTACTCAAAGTAGGTGTGTGAGGGAGGGGTGAGGCTAAAACCCTCTAACAAATTTATCATGCTGAGAACAATTTTGTAAGGTTTTCTTTGTAAATTTTGACATTTGAAAATTTAGTGGCCTACTTCAGCGTCAAAGTAGGACATCACATGACCGCAATACTGCAACATCATTAGCTGAAACTAGTGCAAGGCATGATAATATAGTATAGGTGCTTTGCTGGATCCTGTTGCTGGCCATATTGTGGATCCAACTTGCTTATTTGCTTCATATGAAAATCGTTTTATACGAATATCATGTAAAACTTTAAAGAAGATCCTGACGACAATCTCAACAGCACTCACAATAGAGCACCAAATGGAGCATCCATGGACCCCAAGCAAGCTAGAGGTTGGACCAGGTGCCCAGGAGGAGTAAGCATCCCCTGTTTGGCTAGCCGTACTTGCCATCGATGTTCATGCACAGAAAAAACCAATATCTAAAAAAATGTAATGATCGCTGAGCGATATAGTCCCCTACCGGCGGCATATATTTATGTCCTGCAACTCTGCCTATGAATTACTCTTCAATTAAACATATATGAGTTTAAATTAAACTTACTGTCTGTGCAGCTCAGTTCTGAGGTTTTATCTGCTTTATCGATTCGAAAAAAGAGGTCAAGCGTGACGAAAGTTGAACTTGCTCTGTAACTATCCAAGACTAAGCTAGGTATCAAATTTCACCTGAATATCTCTATTTGTTGCAGAAAGAAGTCTGGAAAACTGACAAAAACTGAATTTTCCAAGTCATAAAGGGGCATAACTCCTCGAAAAATAGGTCAAGCGTGACTAAAGTCAAACTTGCTCTGTAACTTTCCAAGACCAAGCTGTGTATCAAATTTCATCTGAATATCTTCATCCGTTGCAGAAAAAAAAAGTCCAGAAAACTGACAAAAACTTAATTTTCCAAGTTATAGAGGGGCATAACTCCTTGAAAAATAGGTCAAGCGTGACTAAAGTCAAACTTGCTCTGTAACTATCCAAGACCAAACTGTGTATCAAATTTCATCTAAATATCTCCATCCGTTGCAGAAAAAAGTCCAGAAAACTGACAAAAACTGAATTTTCCAAGTCATCAAGGGGCATAACTCCTTGAAAAATGGGTCAAGCGTGATGAAAGTCAAACTTGCTCTGTAACTATCCAAGACCAAGCTGTGTATCAAATTTCATCTGAATATCTCCATCCGTTCCAAAAGAAAGTCCGGAAAACTGACAAAAACTGAATTTTCCAAGTCATCAAGGGGCATAACTCCTCGAAAAATGGGTCAAGCGTGATGAAAGTCAAACTTGCTCTGTAACTATCCAAGACCAAGCTGTTTATCAAATTTCATCTGAATATCTCTATCCGTTGCAGAAAAAAGTCCGGAAAACTGATATTCGGACAGACGGAGGGACAGACGGACAGACAGACAGACAGACCGAGAGGAAACTAAGAGTCCCCTTCGGCGTTGCCGGTAGGGGACTAATAAGGACAGATTGGGCATAACTCCTCGAAAAATAGGTCAAGCGTGACTAAAGTCAAACTTGCTCTGTAACTTTCCAAGACCAAGCTGTGTATCAAATTTCATCTGAATATCTTCATCCGTTGCAGAAAAAAAAGTCCAGAAAACTGACAAAAACTTAATTTTCCAAGTTATAGAGGGGCATAACTCCTTGAAAAATAGGTCAAGCGTGACTAAAGTCAAACTTGCTCTGTAACTATCCAAGACCAAACTGTGTATCAAATTTCATCTGAATATCTCCATCCGTTGCAGAAGAAAGTCCAGAAAACTGACAAAAACTGAATTTTCCAAGTCATCAAGGGGCATAACTCCTTGAAAAATGGGTCAAGCGTGATGAAAGTCAAACTTGCTCTGTAACTATCCAAGACCAAGCTGTGTATCAAATTTCATCTGAATATCTCCATCCGTTGCAGAAAAAAGTCCAGAAAACTGACAAAAACTGAATTTTCCAAGTCATCAAGGGGCATAACTCCTCGAAAAATGGGTCAAGCGTGATGAAAGTCAAACTTGCTCTGTAACTATCCAAGATTAAACTGTGTATCAAATTTCATCTGAATATCTCTATCCGTTGCAGAAAAAAGTCCGTAAAACTGATATTCGGACAGACGGACAGACAGACCGAGAGGAAACTAAGAGTCCCCTTCGGCGTTGCCGGTAGGGGACTAAAAACATGCACTGTCTGAGGTAACGTCTATGCAGAATGTGCTATGGCGACCATGTTGGGGAAAATGTTTAAAACACTTAATGTCAAACCCCTCGCGGGGAACATTTTTAAGAGCTCCATATTGTGAAATATTATATCATGAGACCAATTTATCCCTGTACAGGAGGACAAAGCCTAGGCAGCAAAACAGTGTAGTGATTCCGCATAAACAGATAAACTGTGAGCAAAATTTTGGAATTTTTTTTTTAACAGAAATGCGAAGAAAGCATGTAATGTTTTTGCGATTTATTGTAAATTTGACATCTTACTCAACATCTGTTCATTTAGATGAGGATTTCTAAGTTAGGTAAAATCTAATGAAAAGTGTCACATACTAATTGTACATGCATATAATAATATAATGTCATGTAGGCAAAATTGGCTTTAAAATGGATAAACAAATATTTTATCACATTGTAACCCTGAATCTTACAGAAAACGAGAGGTATCAAGACCCAACCATCTTATGAAATGTGAAAAAAAACCCTAAAATTTCCCTATTTTTATACAATTTTCTCAAAAACTACCTATGGACTTGACCTGAAATCAGTCATTAAAATAACATCAAAGATTAGCACTAAAGAGGTACATATTAATAATTTATACCTTTCAAACTTTAATACATGCACTATTGTGATATTTGAAATAATGGAAACATTAATTAATTAGCAATACTATTATTAAGTATAAATTTTGTAATAATTAATTTAGAAGTATATCATAGGACAATATTTTGATTCAAGGTGAAAGGTAGGGTCTCCTTACCTGTGACAGTCATGGAAAAATATTATTCAAAATTTATGTACTAATATTTATTATATACATTTGTATTTTTTTTTCTTTTATTTTGACGTATACCAACTTGTATGGTGAAATAAAAAAATAATTGAAATTGAAAATTTTAAAACATAGTAAAATTTGTAAATTGATAATATCACATATTGGACCAAACAAACTTTAATCGGCAGATCCAATAAAACTGATATATACTGTTCAGGGACTCTGTATTTTTCCATCTAAGGTGCTAATTCCTCTTCCCTCATATCAGCTCAGTAGTAATGACAGGGTTGTAGCACTCTAAGTGAAGGCAAAAGCCCTATAAATATACCAAGGCAGCTAGAACATTTTACCATGTAACGTACATAACTCATAATGGACACAAGTCATGTAATATTACAGTAACTATGGAAACATTTTGAATACCATGTAACATGTGTAACGTTATCATGGATACAATCAATTATTGCTGAATAATCAAAATTTAATATACATGTACTTTCAATTCAAAGCATTATTTTGCATGCAGGAGACATTGGTAAGAAGAACTTAACAGTTTCATAAAACTTGTAAATTTATAAAGATTCAACATTTGTACTTGTAAACATCACAAAGTAGAGATTTTCCTCCTCAAGCATAAAAATACCTCGTTTCTAATACTGAATTTTTCATTTTGTCTCAATTTCATAAATCCTTAAGCTACATTTGTGTATCTTGAAAAAATGCAGAAAATTTGTAAAAGCAGTCTTATATATATATGATATAAAACATAGGGTAATCAAAGATTACATAGATCGCCTATACAGGTTTTTGTCAGAAACCAGGTTAAAGTTTTTGAAAAGTAGGTCAAAGTCCAAAGTCAAGGTCACTAGGTCAAAGGTCATGGTCTCAAATGAAAGGTTTCGTCACAAGGTATCTACATGTGAAATATCAAAGCCCTACTCCTTATAGTTCAAGAGATATAGCCCAGGTTAAAGTTTTGTCTACGGACGCCGACGCCGAGGGTATGGCATTAGCTCTCCGGACTTTTTCGTCCCGGCAAGCTAAAAAGTACATTTAAACAGCAGTTGACCTCTGTTATAATTACCATTCAAAGCACTACCCATGCTTTATTCTTTCTGCAATAATTTGAAAGAAGTGGGACTAGACAAGAATTTTTTAAAATCTGACACTGAAAAAATTAAAATTGTAAAAAACTTTCAATATAATTAATACATGTACATATATTTCTACTTGATATATATCAACACCCCAAACATTTCATTACATAAATCAAACTTTTGTTTGTATTTCAAACTTTAAAAGTAGGACTAGAAAATTTAAAGACATCTAAGAAATGCATAAAAAATGGTAGACAGGTACAAGATTATCACATGCCATTTAAAAGTTGAAAATTGACTTCTAATTCAGTAAATAAGAAATATATAATACTTCATCAAAAATATAACTCTTTGTGTGTAAAATTATATTAATATTGTTGTTACATTGGTTCCCAAGATGATACATGAATTTTGACATTTTGAAAATAACTCCTGTACTAGTTTTTGTAATACATTAAAGAAAATTTTAAATGAGGAAATTTTGGATAAAAATACCGACCTGCAGTAATTTTATTCTAAATATAAGGCAAAAACATCATCAAAGTATTCAAGGAACGACTCAAATTTTCTTCTTGGATGGAGGTATTCCACAAAAAAAGGACGTAAAGCAGTATCATTGCGCATATCGAAAATTCTTTCAAAATTAAAAAATAAAAATATCACAGATCTTTCAATGCTGTCAACATTTCTTCTTTACTGGGCACTTTTATTTCTTGCATTATTTGTCTCCGTAGTTCCTCCACTTCACTGTTGACTTCCGGTATGATATTATCCGGTACCTCTGGCACTATATCGTCTTTGTCCGTAAGATGAGACGTTTGTCCTGCGGAGACGTGAGCAACTTCCCGTTCTTTACGAGTTGAGGGAGCACTGCCCGGGCGGACTTTGGGCTGAGCTTCTTTATCTTCAAATTCAGGATCACCTGGGGCGAAGCTGACGTCAGATTTCTGCTTTGATCTTAACATGGCCTGTAAAAAAAAATTCTTTATAAGTTTCTAATCAATTTTCAGGAAATAAATATCGAATATATGATATACAATAATGTAAGAATAACCTTGTTTTATGTGCAAACACACTATATTTTGTGTAATATATTCCAGGGACTTTCCATGTGTTTACTTTAATGAAATGATTATTAATTGTGACTGGATCAAGATGGGGTCTTGACAATCTAATAAACCTATCAGCATGGAACTTGAAACACAAAACTCTTCATTACTTGTATAATTATGTGCTCTACTGATGATTGGATAGAAGTCAAGGTCATTGGGCAAAGAAAATTGAAACTATTATAACTGTCATAGTGAAGTGTGAACAGGATATATAAACCTTCATATCATCATGAATGAAATACATGTAATGACCATGAGTTCAGGATATGTCCAATAGATTTTGAGGTCAAAAGGTCAAGGTAACGAGTCATCTGTTTTGTTTCACAAATGAGTGTGAACTCTTTCTCGCATTATGAAACTTCCAATCAAAACTGACTTTCAAGGTCACAGGGCTAACATAACTATTTCAAGGTCATAACAGAATTATGGGTGGGGTATTATGCACATTTGATTTTCGGGTCAAAAGACTGAAGGTCAAGATACTCAAAAACAGTTTTACAACTAACTAAAAACTTTTGTGACTTAGTTTAGCTTTTGTGCTGCTTTCATGCTTTCAATTTTTCCAATATATTAATACAAATTAATATTACACCTAAATGTGCAAGACTTAGTACAAATGTACCAAAACTTGAACAAACCTGCATGACTTCTTTTGCTGATTGTACACGGACGACTCGACTCATCTCAGAGTTCACCTTCTCGTCATAAAGCTGCCCACATTTCTTAACATATAAACGCCTGAAATACAAAATATCGTAAATATTAAGTTAACGTTACTTTATTATTACTCAATTTAAGTCCTTATTTCTTTAAAATAGAAACTTGAGTGAAATATTAAATTTTGCTTTGAATTTTTTGGAACAGTAGACCTCTAGCCTGTAAGAAGCAAATATTTAGATAATTGATATTTTTAGAAAATGTGACCTTGAAAACTGTTTGAACTCTGAGACTGAAATTGAATTTTTCTGGAAGCTATGTTTTTGTTTTTTTTTTTTTGGCATTAATTTTGTAGATCCTAATGCTAAAATTTCAGTCTTCACTCTTAACTGAAGAAGGAAAAAAAATTGTGAATCACATATTAAGGTTCTATAACTCTGCTCATACCTTAATTCCACATTCTGAGTCATGAGATCGTTTATTTTCTTTTGATATTTGGCATCTACTTGCTGAACTTTATCTTCAAATTGTTCCTCGAAGGACAGTAATCTGACTTGCTGCAAGTGAAGATGTGAAATTTATTTTAAAAGTCATTTATTTCAAATTATTTTAGTTGGTCTTGTCAATATGCAGAGTTACTTCCCTTGGGATCTGATCATAGTCATAAAATTTTAATTGGAAACTGGCAAAAATTTCCCATTCATGCAGAAAACATATGTTAATTAAATCATGTTTTTCTTAGCTTCATTATATTTATCTTTGTACATTTAATGCTATTCTGGTTAAATCCATACAATTATCTATTAAAAGAATTTTTAACCAATCACAATATTTCTTTAAAATGCACATCAAAGTAAATTTTCTAGTAATGATAAATGTATGTCAGAACATATACCATACATCCATAATTTTTGCGTGGCACTAATTTTCACTATTTTTGCCAATGATTTGGAAATGAGAAAAATTGTTCTCACAAAAATTGTATTTAATGAGCTATTTCTGTTTTTATTGTACGAGATACTATATGTATATGTTCCATTCTTCACAAATCTCTATAAAACAAAATGATGAGTACATTCTAGAGATAGATTTAACTAAAATCTAATTGACCCTTCCGAACGCGGGAAAAATTTGAGAAATTCCATGATGTCACAATGCAATTACGATGTTTGACGAGGTTCGAAGCTTGTTTGTCTGAGGTAAAAGCATTGTGACGTCACAAAATTTTGCATAATTTTTTCTCGCAATCGGAAGGGTCAATTGGGGTACAAAACAATAACATAATACCACATAATGATTTGTCATTTTGGAATCACGAAAAATTATATTCGCGAAAAATAAATATACTGAATTTTACCCCAAAATTAATTGATAATTTTATACTAGTGAAAATGTCTGGTTATACGGCAATACTAACTTACCGTATCTGCTAGTGTCCTTGTTGTATTGGCTAATTGTTGGCAGGTTTCATTATAACTTTTGGTCACTATTTCTAATTCTCTTTTAGTTTCCTGGAAAATCAGTTTGATAGCTTTCACAATTACTATGCATCTTAGTTAAAAGATTTTAAAATAAGCAGTAAAATTTTAATATTCTCTATCTAAATATCAGAAGAACCTGGATCTTAAATCTTAAATATTTATTACAAAATTAAAGTGGTGAACATTTTACAACTATGCTAGTAATATTCTCGAATTCAACCTTGACCTTGAAAATAATCTTAAAGTTTATCTTCAAAATAATGACCTTGAAAATCAATTTGACCCTGAACTTATAACAACTTTTATCATCATGGTTGTCATAAACACTCTAAATAAATTTTTTTTTTCAGACATGTTAAGATGAAGGTCACGACTCCTTCAATAAAATGAATTTGTAACTGATTTCTACAGATAAAGACAGCGAAATGATTCACAGAAGAAAGTCAGAAAGATTGACAGAAAGACAAAGGAAACAGACAGATTGACAGTCAGATTTTTACCTTGAGTTCAGCTGTGGTTTTCTTTAACCTTTCAAGGTCAGCAGCAACATTGGAAAACCTCCTTACCAAGGCCTGAAAAACACAGCAAAGTTACATTAACATACATTTTTAAAAAATATCTTGTGATTATGGTTAAAAAGAATCATGTAACTTCTCAATCTACTTGTTTCCTAGTGAATCTATTGCAAGCTTTCTTTTTGATAGCAAGTTTACAGCTCAGCCTGGGTTTTATATGCTGAATGAATGAAAGGAAAGTTACAGAGACACTAAATTTCCTCAAATTTTCGGCCCCCTGGCCTTTATCAAGTGGAAGCAATTATTATTAAGACTGTCACAATAAGTTTTATACATAATGGATATCAAAGTTGAAATAGCTGGATTTATCAGTCTTAAGTTTGACTGAATACTTGGTACCTGGCTTATGAGACGAGTTGGCAATGTGAATGAAAAGCATTAGAGCCTGAACGGCAGCTAGCTATGCTTTTATTCTCCCAAGGGAGTTGAGAATGCACCAGATTGTACAGGTCTCGCCAGGGAGGTGATTGTAGAAGTCACGTGAGGCGAACAAGACTATAAACCCCTACCCTACCTTTTACTTTTGTAATTAAGACATAAATATTCCACTCACATCTAATTCCTTCTTATGCTCTTTGCGTAGAGAATCAATAGCTTTAGTGTGCTCCTTCTGTAACTGTATCCTTTCTGAATTTTTCTCCTGTATGACTTTTGATCCTATAAAATTGTATATTGATTATTGGTAAAAAATCATAGCAAATTTCTGTTCTCAATCAAAGTGTAGTAAAAGGAACATAATCATGTTGAAGGCTCAAGTAGCTGTTCAAAACAAAAGAACACTTGATTTGTATATATATATTGCAAACTTTATTTTAATCCTTATTATGCAGAGTAATTTAACATTTGAGAATCACCAAGAAAGACCAATTAAGTTCAGCATCAACCAGACTCAAACTTAACTTCAGATGTAATTTTTATAGTTGAAAATTTTCATTATTGCACTGATACATGTACATGTAAAAAGAAACATATTACAATTGGCCAAACAACCACAAATTCGAGATTGAAATACATTTCATATGTGTATCTATGCAATGGGCTACAAGAAATATATTTCATATGTGTATCTATGCAATGGGCTACAAGAAATATATTTCATATGTGTATCTATGCAATGGGCTACAAGAAATATATTTCATATGTGTATCTATGCAATGGGCTACAAGAAATATATTTCATATGTGTATCTATGCAATGGGCTACAAGAAATTTGAATAAGTAACACAAATACATGTACATTCATATAGTGACACAATCCTAGACGTATAATGTCGACTTACGTAGCTCGTGCATGGAGGCCTGTTTTTCCTCGTTTAGTTTCATGGCAAGTTCATCCTCTCTGTTCTTCCATTTGTCGTCCATATCTCTGTGGAGAGAACTCTTAAACGACTCAAACGACGCTTGTAAAAATTCTACCGACTTCTCCAACTTGTCTGCAAAAGAAAAACAAAATCTGTATTAACCTTTAAATGAAAGTACATGTATGTTGATGCAATTGTTGTCATACGCTTCTTTGAATGTACACATTTATTGGCAGTTGATAAAGGCTCCATGGTAGATAGCATTATGTTAAATTTTTACATGTAAAAGAAATTGTAACTATATCTTTTAGTTTCATTTGAAGGTGACCTTGACTTTACAGATATGACCTTGGTTCAAGGTCATGACACACCTGTAGGACCTTAGCAATTATTCAAAACCATAGAAACATTAAAAGTTTTGCAAATATAAAGATTTTATAATATCATTCAATTGTGACCTTAACATTCAGACATTGGTTCACACATATTTTGTTTTCAGGGACAGTTTAATGATTTTACTGTATCATTTTACATGGCCTTGACCTTGCAAATATGACTTTTGTTTCATGGTCATGACATATCTTTGGAATCTGAACAACAAATCAGCAAAACTCTATTCATCTATGCAGGGGATATAATAAAAGGTACAGCCCAAACTGACAGTGGCAGACAATTGGATTTGTCATTTTCTAAATGATGCATTATTTCTATCATATGACTGTAACGTACGTATTTTTTCCTCTGCAGCAGTCTTATACTGTCTGTGATCTGCCTCCATTTCCTTCCTTTGTCTGTCCATATCCTCCCTGTGATCCTCCGCTAGATCTCTAAAAATAGAACAAGACATCTAAACTAAGTAAACTTCAATATGTTCCTAAAATATAATAAATAATGAGTAATACTGTACAGGTGGAATTTTTTGCGTGGGGGGAAATTTCCTCTTATTTCGTGTATTATAATCGCTAAAATAACCAATGTATGAAAATTACAACCAGCATCAAAGGCTAAAGGGAATTAACTGCCAATTTTGTCAAAATTACCCCCATGATGCGTACCACACATTGTAATGGCTATTTGCGAAAATAAACATGTTTACAGTAAAGGGGATACTTATGTAAATTAAATAGGCATTGTTTGGACAAACCTCATTTGATCCTTATGCAGTTTTGTTAGCTCGTCTACTTTATCTCTCATATATTCCTCATTCTGTGAAAGAAACAAAATCAAATCATATTTCCATTTGTTGTAAAGAGAATGTGTTAGCAAGAGATGGCCGGTGTTTTTTTTAAAGTTATAAAGATGTAGCGTTCACCTGGAACAGATATTTTTAACCATTTCAGTCTTCACAAACCACTAGCCTAAAGACAATTTATGCAAGTTTTTTAATTCTTTACATAGTGAAATTCCACTAGCCCGACAAAATTACTACTATAGCCAAGGACGACGGGCTAGATAGTTTTCATTAAGACTTTCATTTTCAATTTCTTAACCTTTTATACTATTCTCATGTCATCATCTTTACTTTGAGCAATGAATTACATACTTTTCATTTGTATTTCATATGTGTCTCATAGCAGCAATTAAAAGTTCAGCAAAGCTAATGACAGAATGATAAAAGTTAAAATAAGATGCATCATGTGTCTGAGCTGACCTTTTGTTTTGTCTGTCGATGATTCAGTCTTTCTTCCTCCAAGTACATGGTTAAATCTGAGATCTGGTCCTGTAACTGAGTGATCAGAGAGTCTCTGTAATAGAAAAGAAATTATCTGATAAATAGAAACGGTTACCATAATTTTTCTTCTTATTTCGTGTCTTTTCCTCTTCTTTTGTGTTTTTTCCTCTTATTTTGTGTTTTTTTCCTCTTATTTTGTGTTTTTGAAATGTAGAGTTACTTTTACTTCCTTAGTTTAATAGAGTATTATAAATTCTCTTGTAAATCAAATGTCATGTCAACTGGTTCTATTAAGTCAAGAAACAAGAATATAAAAATTAAATTCAAGGCAACATTATTGGTTTTTTCATGTTTATAATGCCCAAATGGGAAATACACCAACATTTTTATGGCATATTTGAAAAAAAAACCTTTTGGCATAACTAACTAATTTCTTTTATCCAAAATGGGCAGGTAACTCTTGAAAATTTCAATAATATCATTCTTATATTTTCACTACTAACATCATTAACAAAAAACAAATTTAATGTTTTCTTTATCATTGTTTATGCATCCTGGAGGAAAAACAATTTGAGTTATCTAAACCCTTTTGGCAAAACTCACAAAATTCATTTTTCCAAAATGGGCAGATAACTCTTAAGATTTCACATTAAACCATTTTTCTAGTATTTGCATGTCTGATGCAAGTGAAAAATTAAACCTATTATGTATACTTGCATTATCAAAATTCATATACAATCATATTAATTTTGCACATTCATACTCCCTGAAATAAAACTGTACCATAACAAAAATTGTATGTATCAGATTCACTGTCTTCACAAAAAACTCTTATATAGCCCAGCAGCGCCTCGGGCTAGCCACCAGAAATCCTGCTTGGCTAGTAGAAATTGTCTAATAAACTGGACAATTGGCATGTAGAATTTCATTTTGAGATTAAGTGGTTCAATAAAGCTTTCAGCTAGGAAGACCTCTGCATTAGTACAAAAATGTTCAGCTTGAGCTAAATGCCCAAGTTACTGCTGTAGCTTGAAGCATGCATCATTTTCTGATTAAAAGGCGCAGGCATTTTTATAATAAATTAGTAATCCCTTCAACACATGCAGCATTTCTTCCCTTTAAATATGTAATACCGAAGCTATTAGGTGACATGCTTGTTAAATCCTTTTTTATACAAACAATGATATGAAACAGTTAGTGTACAGTAAAACGTAATTAGGACATGCATGGACATTTATAGAGAATGAATAATTACTTAGAATCACCCTTCATGTCAATTGCACTGAAAAAATGTTGAGAGATATAATCATAATGATAATAATAAAGAAAGAAGATATGTATCAATGAAAGATGTAAGAGAACAAGGTTAATATTCTGATGAAGAAAGAACTACTGAGAGTAGAACTGAAGATGGCACCTGTAAATCTAGATTTTTTTTCGCTGTTTAAAGGTGAGCAGAATCACAGGAGGCGAAAGAAGTGAGGAGGGAGGGGGCAGCCTATGATTAAGACACCAAATTTTAATAATCAGCTTTTTCTTCAAAGATATTGATTACATGAAAATCATTTGCAAAATATTGGGAAGATATTAATTTTTGACAAGAATGCAAAATGGGAAGAGGGGAGGGTCCTTGACCTAACCCTAAAGCTAAGCTCACCTTTTAGATCTGTAGTACATAAATAGAAACAATATTTCATACTGAAGAGCACTGTTGCTTTTACATTCAATATTTTCATAACTTGTTACCATAGTAACAGTATTTGCAATTTAGCATATGAATGAGATATAACTGTATAAGAGAAATGGGTAGACAGATGCTGGCAAAAGATGATTATATAATCATGATAATATCATGTAATTAAGAATAAGACCCTTTCATGCTTATGTCAATTCGCTTCACTTTGTCTCTTTGTAGGACACTTTTGCTCACCATAACAATAAAATGACGTCATCAATGAAGGTTTAAATAATTCAGAGTAAAATGCTGTCATTCTGGTGGGCAAACGGTCCCTACAAAGACACAATATTTAAGTGAACCGAATGAACATTCGCGTGATAGGGTCTATATATACATGCAAAGTAAGTGTACTTCAAACGATTTTTAAAAAGTTGGGATGTACCTTCAATAGAACTTACCTTTCTGTAGCTTCACCTTTCTTTCTGAAATAATCAAACAAAAGAATAATCATTTATAATTTAACACATCAGTAAAAAGATATTTTTCACAAATTAAAGGTTGAAGACTCCTGGGTCAAGAGATTCTAGAACTGCTGCTAAACCATGGGTAAAGAAACTAATTATTTAGTTTTTTAGCTAGGTTTATCAAAGAACTATTGAATATGCCATGAACGGTTGAGTATAAAGAAGCAAGAGCAATCAAATGTTGATGTCTTGTTGACAATTTTTTTTTATATATATGTATTGTGGAAGATGACATAAAAATATATAGGCCACAAGATTTTGAAACTTTCATGACCAAACTGAATATGAGAAGACAGAACAATTCACCTTTACGTCTTTTATTTTTTATTCTATAAATATTCACTCATGCATCTAACTTTAAAATGCACTGAGCCCAAATACGACTAAGTATATACATGGTATTTTTGGAACAATGTAAGTCTAGCAAGAACTAAATTGCAAAATGAATTTTATCTACTATGACTTTCGACTTTTTTTTCGAAAATTATCATTTCATCTAATATAATATTGAGATTATTGTATGAAAAGAATTATGACAAAAATTAATCTATACATTTGTCAAATAAGGGATTAGCTTGAGGTTAACATCTAAGACACATCTTTTCTCATATTTTAAGGTCTTTTTATCTACGGTGAATCAAATTAAATTAAACTCCTAGTATGCTATTTTGAGAAAGACAAGATTGAAAGAGCATTCTTTGGTCTCTAAGTTTACATAGAGAAGGGTTGGTAGTCAATATTTGCTTAAAGTTTGTGGTGTGGGGATTAGGGTGTGGCAGGTCAGCTAGGTTTGTGGGTGTTGAATTTGGGATGTGGCAGATATCAGCTAGGTTTGTAGTTGTTGAATTTGGGGTGTGGCAGAGATAAGCTAGGTTTGTGGGTGTTGAATTTGGGGTGTGGCAGAGATCAGCTAGGTTTGTGGGTGTTGTGTGGCAGAGATCAGCTAGGTTTGTGGGTGTTGAATTTGGGGTGAGGCTGAGATCAGCTAGGTTTGTGGGTGTTGAATTTGAGGTGTGGCAGAGATCAGCTAGGTTTGTGGGTGTTGAATTTGGGGTGTGGCAGTGATCAGCTATATATGTTTGTTGGTGTTTGATTTGGGTATGTGGCAGAGATCAGCTAGGTTTGTGGGTGTTGAATTTGGGGTATGGCAGAGATCAGCTAAGTTTGTGGGTGTTGAATTTGGGGTGTGGCAGAGATCAGCTAACTTTGTGGGTGCTGAATTTGGGGTGTGGCAGAGATCAGCTAGGTTTGTGGGTGTTGAATTTTGGGTGTGGCTGAGATCAGCTAAGTTTGTGGGTTTTGAATTTGGGGTATGGCAGAGATCAGCTAGGTTTGTGGGTGTTGAATTTGGAGTGAGGCTGAGATCAGCTAGGTTTGTGGGTGTTGAATTTGGGGTGTGGCAGAGATCAGCTAGGTTTGTGGGTGTTGAATTTGGGGTGAGGCTGAGATCAGCTAGGTTTATGGGTGTTGAATTTGGGGTGTGGCAGAGATCAGCTAGGTTTGTGGGTGTTGAATTTGGGGTGTGGCAGAGATAAGCTAAGTTTGTGGGTTTTGAATTTGGGGTGTGGCAGAGATCAGCTAGGTTTGTGGGTGTTGAATTTGGAGTGAGGCTGAGATCAGCTAAGTTTGTGGGTGTTGAATTTGGGATGTGGCAGAGATCAGCTAGGTTTGTGCATTTGGGTGTAGCTAGGTATTGAAGTGTTGATGAAGACAATATCTAGGTTATGAGGAATGTACCATGTCATTTGAAAGAACAACATATACTTGTGTAACACTAATGCCATATGATGTAAAAGAGACACACAGAAGATTTTTACCAGAAAACCAAGGTCACAATTTAAAATGGTCTTGGCACATAGAATGCACATGTGAGATGTGAAAGTCCAATCACTCAAAAGTTATGATAAGTTATTTCAAGGTCAAGGTCACAAGATTAAAAAAACAATGGTACCAAAGTATGGTCATGTCACAGGGAATATATAACACAATCATGAGCGATATGCAAGTTCTACATGTCATTCATAATTAAATGCAATGATTAAGTTTTGCTACAGGAGACAGGCAAAACACTTACATGTACCGTATATACTCCCAAATCTTTTATTCAGGAGGCAATGTATATAATGGGACAAAAAAGAGCTTGGAAAAGGTTGGAGAGGGATTTGAAGTCAATTCAAGCTGAAATCTAGTACATCTGTGGTGGGTAGAGATAGAGAAGTGAATTAAGCCCACTATATAGTTGGTTGGTAGCTTGTTTTGACTGTTTAAGGCCCTCAATCATGTGTTTTACCTGACAATCCGTTTTTTGGTGAACTTCACGTCCTTCTCAGACGAGAGAGGAAGAACACCGATATTGACCTCAAAATGGTCCATCGATCTTGAACTGTCACTGATAACGGATATTTTACTGTTAAACTTATTGGCTTAGCATAAATATTTCAACACTTTCCAGCAATACCCGAAAGGAATTGATGAGATACTCATTGTTTGAATAGAAATACTGAGACTTCAACGAAATAGGAAATATATATATGCCACTCTTTTTTTTTTTTAGAAATTTGAAGTTGAAGAGTTAGCCATAATTTTTAAGAAAGGTGTGGATACAAATTCAATTCAAATTCAATTAAAATTCAATTCAAGTTCAGTCTTAAATTCAAATTAAAAGTCTGTTCAAATTCAATTTACTTTGTTACAATCTTGTGATATATAAAACTTACTTCTGTGTATCATCCTGTACAGGGTCGAAGAATTCCTCTTTGATTGTCATGGCAAATTTTGATTTACTTTTCTGTAGAATATAACCTGGTCCGACCACAAAGGGCACCAAGGGAGGCTGAAAAAACAATGAAATCATGAATTATGTCGTAAGTATAGGTAAGGAATGTAGGAGTGGGTGGGGAATGGGGGAAGGGGGCCCAGGGTTAAATCCTCTGTAGAATATATCCTGGTCCAACTACAAAGGGCACCAAGGGAGGCTGAAAAACAATAAAATTATGAATTATGTTATAAGTATAGGACTGGTAAGGAATGTAGGGGTGGGTGGGAGTTGTGGGGAGGGGACTCAGGGTTAAGCCTTCTGTAGAATATATCCTGGTCCAACTACAAAGGGCACCAAGGGAGGCTGAAAAAACAATGTAATCATGAATTATGTCATAAGTATCGGTAAGGAATGTAGGGGTGGATGGGGAATGGGGGAGAGGGTCTTCTGTAGTATATATCCTGGTCCCCCAAAGGGGACTGAAAGTCAAGAAATCATAAACCACAGCATAGTGTAAATATGGTAGGTGGGATGCGTAGGAGTACAGCACAATGTAGGATATACCATGGTAAATAGGTTACTTAATTGTGGAGACAGTAAGCTCTGTCTGAAGTCAAATTCCCTTCAAATGATGGAAGAATTGAAAGATAGGTTAAAATTCATTGATTCAAAAGTCATAAATTTGGAACAAATAGAAAAGTCTTGTTCCAAGAAAATATGAGATTGCATATACCATTCAAACGTTCAATGTAAATGTATCATTCAAAAGATGTGAAAAATATGACATTTTTTTTAAAGTAGGTCAAAAGCAAAGGTCAATGTCCGAAGGTCAAATTATATTACATCTAACAAGGTCAAGGTCTTTGTTGCAATGATGGTTGCTGCATCAGATTCTCTTTTATTTAATACACTTAAACAAGAATATGCTGCAGAAACAAAACAATGCATACATCAATCTATGACCTTCACCTCTGACCTTGAAAATAAATAGGATTCTATCCCAATTAAGATCCTCGAGTCTGCAGTTAAAATGGTGTTATTTCTTGTGATCTTGACCTCTTGGATCTAACCTTGAATTTTTTTTCCCTGGTTTGATAATGTGATCCACTTTTGGATATATTATGAACATTCACAGAATCAAATTCTTTTAAGTTGTTCATACATGTATCTACATTTGATTAATCCATAAAATGTATGATTTTTGAACAATTTCTTACATCCATATTTTTCTGCCAGGGCGGAGTTCTTGCTTTCCTTGTGGGCATGTGGCTCTCCAGGTTATGTCTGCGTGTGGGCTCGTGCTCCACCTGTGACACACGGTCACACCTAAAACATTCAAAATCATCACTATTGTATTCAAGTTATTTTTACAATCAAAGAGTACTACCAAAAGCCCGTGGTGCAGGCTCAAAAAAACCCAAAACATCTCTGTGTTTCCGATTGCTGTATCTGGAGTACATTTGTATACTTACGCATCAATGAACATTTTCCAAAAGTGAGAAAGTTTAATATACATACGCATATATCTAAACTGATCTAGAGTAAAGGGTGTGCCCCCCCTTCTACCCATTCTTCTTGCCCCTTTCTTTCCGTCCTATATCCTTGCTTTGAAAAAAATTGATAGCATAGGAAAATGATTCAATGAATGAATTTTTATAAAATTAATGTCGCGCCAAGTAACTTCTTCTTCTGTCGATTTTCTTTTACGAAGAATTTTATTTAGTAGTTCGTTGTAGTCGTTTATTTTTAATATTTTGTCGGAAATCATAAAATAAAACTTTGAACTATTTTTGTACATAGGTAATTACCTGCTACAAACCTTATATCAAATCCGAGGAATTTAACTTCTATAACAAACATTTAAAGATCCCAGATAGTAGACCTACTAAACAGTGAGTGTGAAAATAAATAAATGTAAATGGTTATCAGAAAGGTCAAAGTTTTTCTACAGAGAGAGAAAATTCTTTGATACACTATCAATTCGAGGAGAAATTGAACATTCTAGGTGACTTAATACAACCATAAGAAATTATGGATTGTCCGTAAGACATATTGTGTGTGAAAGCTTAGTAGCGTAAGAAAGGAATACACATGAGAAATAACGTTCTAGCACTGATCGTTCGAAGGTTGCACACAAGTTTGAATCGGACAAACAGACAGACATCAAAGCAGATATCTGTATGACGAGCAATGCATCGCTTTATCTTAAAAAAAATAAATAATAGAACTTGGGATAAAAATAAGACTGGAGTTGGCAAACCGTTCTATCTAGATATATTATAACCAGTCCGATCTGAAAAACTCCCGAAGGTTACTTTACCTTGACAGACGGACAGACGGACGGACGACGTAACTTCTAATTACTGGAGATATCGGTGAAGAAAAGAAGGGATCAAGAGACATCAAAAGGTACAAGGAAGGCCAGAAACCAAAGACATCGTAAAAACAAGAAGCACAAAAGACTACACAACGAGACCAACAGCAGTTGCCGACTTAGGACGGCCATCTGACGTGTTAGTAGCAAATGGATACTTGCATCCAACCTTCCCACTTCTTCGGTTAAATCTTACACATAATCAAAGTCGAAATCTTCCATTTTGCAAGCAACTTTCATTTTGAATTCCCAATACTAGTACTTTTCTAAGCTCAGCTGTGTTGTAATCAAACATATTTTCAATACAGCTCAATGGTCGGACAAATTAAGCCACCAATATAGTATTACTCGCTTCCTCTTTCACTATGGGTCGCTGAATTAAAGAACTGATTGAACCGCTACGCTGCTGAACGCATCCCAAAATGCACCACTCAAAACAAAATTTTGGACCAACTGGGCACTTTTCCAATCACAATTTCAAAATTCTTGACCAACTGGGCATTTTTCTATTCAAAATTCTGGACCAACTGGGCATTTTCCTATTCAAAATTCTTGACCAACTGGATATTTATCTTTTCAAGCTTTCAAAATTCTTGACCAACTTAACATTTCAGTTGATACTTACTCTGATTTCTGATAATCTAATACAGTGGCCGCTGTCCGCGGACGACGTAAGGACGGACTGCTCCCTCCTCCGTTATTTAACGTCACCCTTATAGGAGGTGTGGACCTAAATGAGAAAGAAAGTAAAAAAAATAAAATTTCGCAACTATCACAATTTGATGTGTATTCATTTGCATTTGGATTGAAGAAACTCTTGGAAGGATATGTTAACAATATATATAGGCATATATCGACAATCAACAGACACACATGCCTTCAAATTTTCGAGATAACTTAAAAAAACTTGGCAATTTTCTGTTCCTCAAAATGAAAGAAAAAAGTAACATTCATATCATCAACTATAAAATAAAGTCTTTTGATGCAAAGTTTGTATGGTCCACATATTACGCTATATTCTGTTAATGGTCTGTTACATACAACATACCAGATTTTCGAGGGAATTACTTCCAGGAGAGGTGGCTCAGTCTATAATTTTGTGGACGCTATATGCAAGATAAAAATCAAATTCAAGGAACTGTGGTCCCCCACTTATGGGTGTTTGTCTTTAAAGAAATGTTTACAGACACCCCGTACTATTTGAGAGTTTTCATAATATATCTCATGTAATATCAAAATCGATTAAACTCCAAGAAAAGATCAAAAGGTCAAAACTTTTCTACCAATGCAAAGATCTTGTGAAAAGGAATACACATGTGAAATATGAGAGTCCTACTATTTACCATCCAAAAGTTATGGCCGATGTTGAAGTTTTTAAATGCGGGTCAATCTCCAAGGACGAGGTCACAGGGCCCGAATGTTGTTACCGACGGAAAGGTCTTGTGACTGTTGTTACCGACGGAAAGGTCTTGTCACAAGGAATACACATATGAAATATGAAAGCCAAATCAATTACCATTCAAAAGTTATCGTCAATGGTAATTAAGTTTTTTTTAAAAGTAGGTCAAACTCCAAGGGCAAGGTCACAAGGTCAAAAATTTTGGTATCCACAGAAAGGTCTTGTTGCAATGAATACACATGTGAAATATGTAAGCCCTATCACTTTACTTTCAAAAGTTATGCTCAAGGTTGTAAATTCTGAAAAGTAGGTCAAACTTCAAGGTCAAGGTCAAAAATTTTCATATCCATGGAAAAGTCTTGTCACAATGAATACACATTTGAAATATGAAAGCCTAATATATCACTTACCATTCAAAAGTAATGGTCAAGGTTAAAGTTTTTTTTTTTTAAAAAGTGGGTCAAACTCCAAGGGCAAGGTCACGAGGTCAAAAATTTTGGTATCCACAGAAAGGTCTTGTCGCAATGAATACACATATGAAATATGCAAGCCCTATCACTTACCATTCAAAAGTAATGGTCAAGGTTAAAGTTTTTCTGACAGACAGACAGACAGACAGACGGTACGGTTTCGCGAAAAAGGGGGACAAAAATAATAAGTTTTCGTTTCAGAGTTGCAGGACTGGGTACCTTAATGAAGTAAATAAGAGTGCTAGTAGTCACAGAAGTATCTCGACGAGAAAGAGTTTGAGAAGAGCTGTTACATCAAACACGCTCATATTCAACATCGAACACGCACAAAGTCAACACTGAACACGCACATACTCAACATCGCACACGCACATACTAATTAAACAACAAACACGCACATATTCAACATCGAAAACGCACATACTTTCTTTCTGAACATTCAACGGGGAAGCAGAATAAAAACTTACAGATAATTGATTATATTGCTTCTACTCTCCTTCTGAGATGCAGTAGAAGCGAAACTGCTGCATCTCGAACGAGCGCTATCACGAATCTGAGAGGCTTCTGAGTCTGTTCTTGTCATAGAATGGTAGCCTCTGGACCGTGACGTGGACGATTCCACTTCATCAAAGGGGAGACGGGCTATATCCGATCGCTTTCTATACCCACGCGGGGAGTTGACTGCTACAAATGGGATACGAGTGTTCGAATACTCGCACGGGTAAATCTGTACAGTGGAATCGTCCAGACTGTTCCATTTCGACTGGTTCGGAAAATGCAATGGAGTGATTACTTCCGTTGCCATTTTCCAAGATGTAATCAGATTTTTCACAAATATAAAGTCCTTAATTCATCTTGGGATATTTCAAAACATTCACTTAATCAGATCCAGCATCTATTCATCCAGATGTTTTATTTTTGATCTTCAATATTCACTATCAGCTTTTCAAGACCGGATTCGTTCACCAGTAGAAAACTTGATTTTACGAGGGCCTTATGAGATATTTCCATTGAGACTGTTGCATATTTAACGATTATTTCCCACTTCTAACAAAGTTTTAAGCTTTCGACTAAATGTACATAATTATCTATCAAGCGAAAGTTCCATTAATTCATTTACTCCTTTCATGTAATTTCTTCGTCGTTTCCATCACTTTCATTCTCAATAAATCCAATTTAATCCTTTATAACAGACATAAAACTCTGCGAAAATTGAAAAATTGTGCTTTATTCCTTCATTTTTCTACAGAAAACACTTGAGTTATCCAAGGGAAACATAATATAAATATTGCGTCAAATCGTAACTTCTCTTGATTGGAAAATGCACAATATAATCCTTAGCTCTATATTTCTGCACATTGAAAACACTCAAAAATTTAAATCCATTCAATGAATGTGTAAAATCTAATGACCTGGTTAAAGGGATTCAATACATCCACTTACAATTTAACGCCCTTTGCCTTTTCAATTCGTAACAAAACCGATCAGTCTCGAATTTCTTTTTCATTATATTTCGGTAAGCATTTCGAAGATTCAAATGCACAACGTATGGAAAATATGAAATTTTCATTTATCGTAGAATCGCCATAAATGCACTGAAGTCTTGTATCAAACCAGATTTACGCATTTCAAAATCAAACTTGTAATATAAGTTATAAAGCCAGCCAAGCGTTTCCAAATGTAAATGCATTGATTAATTTTGCTTATTTCAATTACAGTAAAAATTGAATCTTAAAACTACTTCAGCGCGCGCTAAAACTTTGAATAAATAAAATGAAGAATCAGCACTCAAATACTTCAGATTTACAATATCAAATATTGGTGTATAAGAGAATGAATTAGCAAACTGAAGAATTGAATATAACGCATGCGAGGATCCAGAAGGGAGAAGAGGTTTCAGCCCTGTCGCTGAAGAGGGGGGGGGGGGGGCAGGTTCCAGCAATATTTTGTGATAGAACACGTCATGCGTTAGATGGGTAAAATCAGCATATTTGTTAAATTTCAGAAATCGGAGAGGGGGTCTAACTATCCAAACCTGCTCATAAATCCGCGCCTGTAATCTGGTCTTCTGTATGAGTATATACACCTAGTTCTTGATATTCAAATATTTTACCATTTGAGAGAACTTCAACACCAAAAAGATGGAAAGGGGGGCAAACCCATGTATTTCCTCTCCCAACAATAAAGGGTTTGACTTGGTGTATCGGAAAGACAAAAATAAAGGGGCCATCTAAGTGAATGATAAGTATGGTGTCTATCGAAGATACACAAATTAGAAGACAAAAACCAACTTGAAGCCTATCGTTCGAATATTTATGAATTTTTTTCAATTTTGAAAAATGAATCTATCTTTTTTACAGGAATTCATTTCTCATTCTATACACATGTAATTGAAATAATTCCATTTTTAAGATTCTATATTGCATTTATTCAGTCGTTGGATAACCATCTACTAGTATTTTATTTGTTCGTTTGTCCATCGATCAATGCGCTCGTGCGCTGGATGGTTCGCAATTTCCTTCGTTCGTTCAAACCTCCTTTGGTAAGTTCATTCATTAATTCATTCGTTCGTTCGTTTGTTCGTTGATTCATTCATTCATTCATTCATTCATTCATTCATTCATTCATTCATTCATTCATTCATTCATTCATTCATTCATTCATTCATTCATTCTGGTACAGTAGCCTTAAATCTAATGCTCAAGAGGATCATACATGGTTAGATTGATATTCGAAGTATCAAAAGTAAAATCTTAAACACTTGTGCCCCCCCCCCCCCCCCCCCCACACACACACACCCTTACTTCTACTGACGACGTCTGATGTATAAAAATATTAGATTATTCCCGCGTGAACTCATCTGACAAAACAAAAAAAAGTCCATCGATCGCGACAAAATGTTAAGCGGGGAAATACAAACTGGATATCAATTATTCACTTCCTTTTATCATCCTTGCGAAAGTTTGATACTCATTTAACAACTGGACAGACGAAAAAAGGGTTACATAATAAATTCATTGCCTGTTTGGTTCGCCATCGTACAATATATCCTCATATAACCAAAAACTGGTGCATCAAAACCAAGTAAGATTTTTATCTAAACTTATAAAACTTTTCCTTGAAAATGACGCTAATCACGATAAACATGCTGATTAAACATTTTACATGTATAATAATGTATAACAATGTTTTATGGAGCGTCCGCATTGGATGACAGGTACTCGTGTCTTGTGTAGTATAAATCCCCATGTTGGGCACAGGGGTGAGGTATCATCGCTTGGTCCCAAACCGTTTCTTCAATACAAACCCTTCCTCTATATGGTTTTTAATATAGACATATAGAAGAAAGGGTTTGTATTGAGGAAAGGGTTTGTGACCAAGCGATGATACCTCACCCCTGTGATGCTGGGTTAAACATGTTAAAACATATGAAAATCGAAAACTGCATTGGCAATGTACAACGTCGTTCAATGATGGATCTAGATTTTTTTTCCAGGGGATGGGTGGGGGTTAAATTATAGCACGAGCCGGAGGGGTTCCAACCTTTGATTTTGAAAATGGAATTACACTGCCATCCATTTAGTATACACCATATCTGTTATTGTTGCTTGTAACGGACGTGACTAAAATATTTGCATTTTTTAAATATTCAATATTTCCGTTTTATATCAAAATGACAATCTTTGAAAAAAAATTGTGCTGGTGAAAACAAGTTTCCATCTTCATTTTCGTTATCACAATTCATAATTTTGAATTACGAATCTTTCAAGTTCAGAATGGGAAAATTAGGATGAACTAATGAAGAATTTAGAATGACTTCCTTGTTTGTACAGTTATTTATGAATGACAGTGTATACTTTAAACAGGAAAAATCGGCACTTTTGGCCAATCCCACAACCATGCAGCTCAAACTATTCCAAGTTAAAACTCTAAGCTTTTTTTCATGCGCGGATCCAGCATTTTTGGTCAGAGGGGGTCCAAAATTGAAGGATGTCTACCTATCTGTAATCATGTAGGTATATTTCGGTGCTCATCATGGGGAGGGGGCACGCATCTTAAAATGACAAAACCTTGAAAAAGACGAGGAAGGTTACATCCTATGAAGTAAGGGACTGTTGAAAATACGAGTTCATGAGACCCAAGACAGTTATTTAAAATTATTTAGTATAAAAAATTGTAAATGATTAAGGAATTTTGCATAAAAAATAATTGTGTATTTGTAAATGGCGAGCGAAGCGAGCCGAAATTTTAGGTTTCAAAGCCTTTAAATTTATGCATTTTTAGACCCCTTTCAATTAGAAATGGGCCAAAGCTGGATCCCATCTCCGAAAATCTCAGGGGGGGGGGGGAGGTCCAGATCCCCGGTCCCCCCCCCCTCTGAATCCGCGCATGTTTTTGGTATTTAATCATTTCAGAATCTGAACGTAATTTGGCCATGCGGTCGTTAGACTCGAAAAGAACTAGATTCTAACCAAACAGACTGGAAGGAATTATATGGCATTAAAACATGAAAGAGTATTAAAAATTAGAATGCTACTTATATTTATTAAACACGAAATAAAAATTAGTATTTTGACTGTATATAACCTTTAAATCCCTTCAAGTCGATTTCAATCCATGTACACGTTTCATGCGTAATAGCTTCTAGAATTTCACTAGATCTTAGAAACATTTCTTCCGGACTACTTGATGATTCACATACTCGACGCTCTTTTAGTTGAAATCATCTTCATTTTACATGTCATACAGATCCTTAAATTTCCTAATACTTGAATTTCATAATAAATAACATTCCACGATCATGGTATTGTTTTCATCATTATTTATTTTTCATTTATCTGAAAAATGATATATTACTTTAGTTACCTTCGAGCGTACCCGTTTGATTCTAATGTCAAAAGCAGGTACAGTACCTGGTACAGAATGTCTGAGTTTTGTAGAAAATCCACATAGAATAAAATAGTATCTTACTTCTATAAACCCCTCAAAAACAACGAAATAACGGAAATATCCTGATAAAGTACCGAGCTTCAATTGTTTCCTTCAATTCTATAAGAAACACGACACACGTACGAAACGCTTCGAAAACTCATTTCCTCAAATACGTGAAATGTTCTTGCATTAGTCATATATATATATTATATAATTTTGCTTCATCCTTTCTACATAAATCAAATATCAATTACATGTATATAGAAAACTTTTAAAAAAGCAAAATTCGGGAAAATTCAGCCAGTAAATCAAAAGAAAGTGTTCAAACAAAGAGGTTCTTTATACATACTAATCACCCCATGTAAAACGTTACCTGGAAGCACTAGATGCCATGCCTGATAGCTTGTTATCCTCCCCTATCTGTATGTAAGATCTAATATAAAACTGACAAGTCACCCTACCTTAAATCAATACCTGATCATTGAAACCTTCTATTTCCAGTGATCGATCACATTTTCTTAATACTGATATTGGGTATAAGGGGTTTAAGTGGGTTTTCGCGGTTTCCATACAGAAATTTAAGATTTTTTTCCTACTATACATATGTATACAAATATATCCTGCACTTAAGTTGGAGCACTTTAAAAAATCGGACCAGGTGTAATCCTGGGTGCTTTATATGCAGAAAATAGTTCGCGCCAATTTAACTTGAATTTGAATTTACGGTAACCGTATCTTAGAAACAGTTTTATTAATATTCTATATGTAAGTTGGAATTTCTCACTAAACTTGCCTTAATATGCAAAACAAACAAATATCCATGATTCAGGCAGTTGTGTTTAAAAAGAGAGACTAAACTGAACAAAGCTCAATTTTTTTATATGATAATGGTCACATCAGTCTAGTCAGTACGTCCGTCTGTACATATGTCTTCAGCTAATCTTGTTTTGACTTCTCCTTAGCAAATTCTTCAAGTTTTAAGAAGAAACAAGGCTATAGAACTAAAGACCAGGCCAACCTACCCAATCCAAACTGTTGTCATTTTCTACTGAATTACTCAACAAAAACGGTCACCATGGATTTGAAAAAGAATTTTCAACTTTTCGGGAACCACTGAACAGAATTTGACAAAACTTGACAGGGATACATCAGGTGATCAAAGTCATCCACCTTGTCTAATTTGTAGTACTTTTCAAATTGCTTATCTTTTGACTTTTATCAACTATTGCTTTATGCCTGTGGTAATTCTTAAAGACCTCTCTGCACCATGATATGCCCAAAGAGACAAATAACAAGTTCTCTAACAAAGTATTGATACTTTCCTGCTGAAAATGCCAAGAATTCCATCAAACTGAGTAGCAGGAAGCAAATAACTTAAAAGTCACAATGTTCTATGCCTAAAAGCAAGGAAATAAGTACGAAACATACCAAAATCTTTTTTTCCCGCTTTTGACTGTTTAAGTGAAAAATACTCTAATCTCCTTATTTCGAGGATGAAGCAACAAACTCAAGTTTCTCTACCAAAATTATGATTTATGACTTGTATTATCAGTGTTATCAATAAGGATACCCGCCAATGGGCTTAATGGCAGTGAATTGCTGTATGATCGTCAAATATATGGATCTTTTAAAAACAATACGGGATGCAAGGACTCTTAAGGACCGTCCTATACTAAGTTTTTTTTTCCTTTAATCATCTAACAAGATGGCCATCAATAGCACAAATTGGCTGACACATTTTCAACACTCTCTCTGCACAAATGCCAATCTACTACAATTTACTTCTTCTGTATCTGTATCTGTAGGGTACATCACGGGTGAAGATATGAAAATTTATTTTCCATTTTTTAACAAATAACTTTTGAAATATGGACATAATCATCAGTCATGGTTATGATGAGTGCTTTGAACAACAATTTGTCTCTTATTTAATTGCATGTATTTTCTATACAAGGTCACTCCCTCCAGATTTATACATTTATTTTCAAATATTAGGGTTTGCCAATTACACTGTTTCTCAATCTTTTCAGAAATTAACTTTACCTCAAACAGTGATAATTAAATGGCAAACTAATTTGACATGTTTAGCAAACATCGTCTCTTTTCCCTCCTACATTTCCTTCTCTTCATCAAAATAGAAATATATATAATTTGTATTTTCCTTTCTGTACCATCATCTCTAGTGAGAGTGAATCACTGAGTTCCATTAGTGAACCACACCTCTATGACTCAATCAATTCTGATTTACAGAATTTTTGTAAAAATTTTACTTAAAATTTTTGAAATAAAATGATAAACGTCACAATGATCAATATGAATCACTTTGATTAGAGGGGGTGGACAGGGTGAAAGGGAGGTGGGAGGAGTGAGGGTGGGAGGAGGGAGAGAGAGGGGATGGAGGAGGGAGGGAAAGGGGGGGAGTGAAGAGGAAGGGGTTGGAGGAGGGAGAGAAGGGGGTGGGAGAAGGGTGGGAGGGGAAGGGAAGGTTGAAAAGGAGGGGGGAGGTAAGGGGGTGGGAGGGGGAGAGAGGTACCCCCTGTCCACCCCCCCCCCCCTGATTAGGTAGTTTTAGAATAGTAAGAGTGATTTTTGGTGTTTTCTAAGAGAGTGATAACTTACTTTGGTCTGGTCTTTTTGGGTGCGGTACTGTAAGTCATGTAGGTGGGTGGGGGTAGCCCTGAGATATCCAAAAATCCCGGAGACGTCATGTTTGTACGACTTGAAGAACTGAGAACGGCTGTGGTCATACTTCAACTAGAAACCTGTAAGATAAATATGTTTATATGGTTATCGTGGTAACATGATGATTTAGATTTTTTTATCAAAGCACTTATAATGTAAATTTAATTTGAAGTTTTACTTTTATTGTATTTTTTTTATGAATGTCTATCTATTTTCTGCAGTTGTTGGGTAAAGTGGACCATTTTTAATATGTTTTAATGTTGATAAAAGTCATCAAGACTACAGACAAGGTAACAATCTTTGGTGATCGATGCTAGGTCACAAACTAATCATTGGAAACAATTATATGCCTTAAATACATTAGGACGTAAAAATAAATTCAAAAGTTTACTCTGTGTTTGTAGTATAGTGTGTATAAGTGTGTAAAATTGAAGGGTTACAATAAAAGTTGCATAAGACTTAAAATTTGTCCTTCCTTAGTTTTTTTTTTCTTTAAGTTGACAATCTGTGTCAAGGCTCAGGGTCTAAGAATAGAACTGTTGATATAGTGATGTACAGGCATCTCCTTATTTGTGGATGCTTAAAATTTAATTCTTTAATAGTCTGCTGAAATTTTTGTGGATGACTTAAAAATATCACATTTTCCTTTTGACTATTAATAGGAATAAACGGCATTAAGTATGTCTTAAAATAAACGGCATTAAGTATGTCTTAAAATTTGATTTAGATAGGCAGAGAATCCCAGCATACACAAAGAACAAAAATACAAAAATCACTGTGAAGCACACGTGACTTGAGTTGGTGAAACCTGACTAACACGAAATGGAGGCATACCGCTCGTTTGGAGGAAAGAAAACAGGTACTGTGATGGTCTTTTCATAGCCGATGTCCTTGTATAAAAATGATATTTTGATGATTCTTTGTTCGGTAATTTGAGAAATCATTGTAGTTTTTACAAACATTCTGACAAATTATAAGGAATGTCGAGGTCGAAATAATTGTTAAAAACAATGTTGTGGTGGATTTCACACACATATCTACAGGTTTTGTCACAATGTTTGTAAAAATAACGGCGTTTTACTTACTAACGAGTCCATAATTGTAAAAGTATCAGTTTAACTTTCGACAAGGACATGAAAAGATGAAATTTAATGAAAGCAATTATTGCCTTTCCTGTTTTCTTTCCTCCAACTGAGCTTTTTATTTATTCGTGGCTTCATCAACTTGAGTCACGTGATGCTACACAGTGAAAATGTTCATGTTACTGGTAGGGTGAAACAGCAGTCCTTGTTTTCACTCAGTTATTGGACACAATGGTTTTCTTCGCATTAGACTGAATAATCCAGTCTCTTGGCTGCCGTTACAAGAGACTGAATCCCACTATCATTGTTACAGAGCGGTCTCACAAAATACAAGACATCTTGGTCAGAGGATATTCGAAATTTTGATAATGAAGCAAGAACTAGCCTGATTCTCATGTCAACTGAAGTTTGAGAATGATTTTTCTGCTAAGATTTCTTTCATTAAACTCACACATTAATCTTTGTCAAGATCTAGAAAGGATTTAGTCGAACGTTGAACTCCGAAGACCTCCATTTTGTTGTCAAGAACGCGCACCTGTTACAAACAAGAAAGACTACTCTTGGCATTCAATTGTTGATTTTATACGCGCGGATCTGGGAAAAAATCCGGTAGGGGGTTCAAGCGCATGGTTTTGAGAAGAGAAAATGTGAATTGTTATACCATCTGAGCATATGGAATCTTTTATTGTTTATAATATTTTAATGCATTTTAATGAGCAGGGGGGGGGGGGGGGGGGTGTTATAGTTTTTTTCACTAAGTCAACAAGCGCGGATTCAGAGGAATTCTTTCTTTCTTTGTGTATATCCCTCCTCTAGGTAAGGAGCACCCAGTAAATGTAACTGGTAAAAATTGACTTGAATTAAATTAAGGGTTCAGATTCATATGTATGGACATTAGATTAAAATATATACAACACCGTATAAGATGCAGTTTTTGTTAAAAACAACAAATCAGTATACTGTTATTTAATAAAATGATGTTGGACATGGTAAAAACTTTAAGACTTTATATTTTAGTAGGTGTGTTCCCATTTCGCCTTAACTGAGAATTTCAAGTAGAAAAATAATTCCCATTTCGCCTTAGTAGGTTTTAGTGATGGCTGTTAAGGCGAAATGGGAACTTGTATAAACACTGTAATTATCTATGCTTAGTTGAATAAACAATGATTTTGAACCGTTAATTAATAACAAATGCACAGGTATTTTTTCTCTTTTTTTATTTTATTCAGCACAAAATATTGATATTGTACATTAAGAACAAAAACAAACTAACATATAAACATTTAAAAGTACAGTATAGATTAGCACATAGACGTACATTTGTAACATATAGACAAAACATTAACATGTTTAAAAGTATGTAGCATAAATAAGCACATAGACATTGTAACATATAGACAAAAAACTGATATACAAATTACACATCTTTGAAAAGCACTAAGTTATTGTCAGACCAACTGTTCACAAAGTCAATCTTTTTATCAATGACAATAATGACAATAATTTATTCTTTTTAAACGTACATGGTACATTGTTAAGAAAATACATAATATACATTTCATTTTTGATATGCATACGTGGAATACAAACATATAGAAATAATGTGATAGTAATTTATACATTTAACCTAGAGGGTATGTTACCCTACCAGTAATCACACTTATAAATTGACATACTTTTTTGATAAGAACAAAGTTTCGAGAATTAAAAAGCTCATTAAATTTTAAAGTATTTGGTCTATTGGTATAATAATTTGGTAAATATTTCATCCTAGCACATTTAATGACATGATCTTGACAAACAAAAAGGTAGTGAAATTCATCTCCTAACTCATCTTTCGAGCACAAAGTACATTTTCTATTTTCTCGTGCAATATTCATCCATCTACCACTTTCTATAGGGAGGTAATGGTTACATGTTCTAAATTTGCTAAAAGTATTTCTAAATTTTGGAGATAATGACAATAGGTAGTTTTCTAAATACAAATCGTTTTTAAAAATTCGATAATTCAAACCTTTTGATGATGAATTCATATCATTATTCCAGTTCTGTCTAAATTGATCAATGAGTATATTTTTGATCGTATCTTTTAGCCATTTAATACTGCTAAACGCTTGGTTTTCCCAAATGTAGGAAAGGCCACAGTGGTCAAAAATCTGTTTTACATGTCTTATCCAAGGAAAATCTTTACACAATGCAATTTTATACATACATTTTGAAATCTTATTTTCATTAGCAGTTATCATTTTCGCCCAAAAAGATACCATTCTTAATTTTACATTAATTTCAATAGGATATCGACCCAATTCGCCATATATCATAAAATTAGGCGTGTTCTTTCTAAGTTTAAGTATATACTTACAAAACCTTAAATGAAGTTTCTCTAAATTACCAGTATTATATAGTCCCCAAACTTCACCTTCATATAAGAGTATGGGCTGTACAATTTTATCAAATAAATCTAAGATACAATCAAAGGATAGATTATGAGATTTCGATTTTCTAAGTATACTATACATAGCATTGATTCCCTTTGAATACTGGTTTTCTACATTTGCTTTAAAAATACCATTTCTTGTAAAAATCACTCCAAGGTAAGTAAACTGGTTTACTATTTCGACAGTCTGACCTCTATACTTAAAATCAATATTAGAACAATTTCTTGGTTTTCTACCAAAAATAACAATCTTCGTTTTTTCAACATTTACCCTCAACTTCCATTTTAGACAATAATCCGAAAACAGATCAATTTTCCTTTGGAGATCACTAGGAGATTCCCCAAAGAGGATAGTGTCATCTGCATACAATAAGGCAAAAAGATCCAAATAAACATCAATTTCATTTCGTGTGACAGAGCTTAAATGGGGTAGACCATTATGTATTTTTGATTTAAAGAATTCATCCAAGTCATTCAGAAAGATAGAAAATAAAAAAGGTGATAAATTTTCGCCTTGTTTTAGGCCGATCTGGCAAGGAAACGTGTCTGAAAATGAACCATTGTGTCTAATTCTGGCCTTAACCCCACAATACATATTGCGAATAATTCTGAAACATTTACCATCTATATTGCTACTAATCAATTTATTCCATAAACCTATACGCCACACCGAATCGAAGGCCTTCTCAAAGTCAATGAAGGCACAATATATTGTTTTCTTTGACCTTTTATATAACTCAATAAGACAGTGTAAGCTAAAAATATGATCAATAGTACTGTAATGTGATCTAAATCCGGCCTGATTCTCCAAAACGAGGCCAACAGCTTCTGAATAAGAATTTAATCTAGCATTAATTATGGAAGTAAATAATTTCGAAAAACAACTCAATAAAGTTATCGGTCGATAATTCTTAGGGTTATTTTCTTCCCCTTTCTTAAAAATTGGTAATATATCACCACAAAGCCAATCACTAGGAAATACGCCACTATCAAAAATTATATTAAACAAATGAACATAAACAGGCATTAAAACATCTTGTGTTGCGACAATGTATTCATTAAACACTTGGTCAGATCCTGAGCTTTTGTTTCTCTTAAGAGATCTAATACATGAAGCAATTTCTTCTATCACATTTAATTTGTCTTAACAATTAGCACTATTTTCTTTACCCGCTTGTTACCTTTCTATGCATTACAATTTTTAAAAGCTGTTAATTAACGCATTTAAATAGACATTATCACCAAAACTGGCGATGAACAAAAATCGATGAAACTCAGAAAAAAAGATGAAGATGAATTTTTATGATACAATTCATGTATTTTTGTAAATGTGTTTCCTTAATCTGTAAATATTGATATTTTTTTTGGGGGGGGGGGGGGGAGAAAATCATATGGTTGAATTTAATCAGAGTAAAATTGGAAATGTACATGTGAGATAAAATATGTTCAAATATATGACAAATCTGAAAAAAAGAAATAAGATTAGAAACATACTTTCGGTAACATTTGATAAATTAAGAAGAGTGTTGTTAAAATAAATTGCTAATTGATGTCAATTAAGACTTAATGCAAATTTAATTGTACCGTCTTGGTTCCCATTTCGCCTTAATACAATTCCCATTTCGCCTTAGTACTTTTTCACATAAAATTTACCTAAAATTCCCAGTTAAGGCGAAATGGGAACAAACCTTTTAGTAAACATTAAAATTGTTGTTATTTGAGAGGAATGGTCATTTGAGATAATTATGCTAAAAGTTCTGTCAAATTTTTTAAAATACCTTAAGACTTATATTTTCAATTATTAAACGTTAAAATTTGTAAATGTTTGGGAGGAACAGTCAGTTAGTATAATTGGCATTGCTCTAAAAGTTCTATCAAATTAATTAAAATTCAGTTCTTCATTGAATTTGGTTTCAAATTTAAGTGCTTATTTTACTAAAATTTAAAATACGTTTCTTTTTTTTTTATAAGGTAATATAGGTTTGTTGTTACATTTTGATTTGCCTTTTCGCATGAAATAATTTTAATTTTAGTAAGATCAGGATGTTAATTTAAACGAATTTACACTATTTACAATAAAAGGATTTTCTTTGAGTAAAAGGGACTAGGGTCGTTTAGACTGTTTACCCTGCCATAAGCGCCGTTCTTTCCCTGTGTAGTGCGTAGACTAAGGCCCTGGTAACCATCTCTATCTGCTGTATATCTGCTCCAATGAGGGTCGCAACTTCTGGGTGTGAGCAGTCAATACACATTTATAGCAGGATCCTTTGGTTGTCAAATAGGTGCTGTATCATACTGATGTTTGGCCCTTCTTGTAGTATTGTTCTTATTTTTTGCAAATAATATGAACGAATTTTCGAAGCACAGCTAATTTTTTTTTAAATATACATATTTCATAAGATTAAGTCCCAATTCCCCTTTTGTTGTCATAATATTGAAAAATATATAATGAATTTGTATTAGAAATCTTTCATTTTGAGGGTACCTGTAAAACGAAACGAAACGAAATGGAACAAAACGAAACGAAATGAAACGAAACAAAATGAAAACGAAACGAAACGAAATGAAATGAAACAAAACGAAATGAAATGAAACGAAACGGGAACAAAATGAAACGAAATACATGTAAGAAGAAACGTAATTTATTTGCTTGTTATTTTTTTTTTTTTGTGGGGGGGGGGGGGGGTAGGGTGGGTATGGGGGGGTTGAAATATCTGTTTTGAAAGTGAGAATGAAAGATCCAGAGGGGATCGGATGGTCAGAATACCCTTTTAATATAAATAATAAAGTATGAAAAGGACATTAGAGTATTAGTGAATATTTTATTTTCAAATCTTTTCAAAGAAAATTGGTAAATTTTAAAGAAAGGGTGAGGTTTATATATATGAGGCGAAAAATTGTTCGTTCAAGCACAAATACCACAGAGAAGAAAGGAAAAAGAATATCTAGCTATATTCAATATTGAACCAGTTTAAAACTGTTTGACACTTTTTACAATTAATATGCATTTTTATTTCATCATTATTTCTGGGGTAAGGATTTGAAAATATTCACTAATAATCTTATTCATTTTCATATTTAATTATTTATATTGAAAGGGTATCCTGACCATCCAATTACCTATGGATCTTTCATTCTCACTTTTAAAACAGATATTTCAACCCCCCCCCCCCCCCCCAAAAAACATAACTCTCATCCCCCCCCCCATATAAAAATTAACCAGTATATAAATCTGGTTTCTTTTTACATGTATATGTATTTCTTTCCATTTTGTAACTATTTCGTTTCATTTAATTTTGTTTTGTTTCATTTCGTTTCGTTTTCATTTCGTTTCGTTTCGTTTCATTTCGTTTCGTTTTGTTCAATTTCGTTTCGTTTTCATTTCGTTTCTTTTCGTTTCCATTTCGTTTCGTTTTGTTTCGTTTCTTTTCGTTTCGCATTTTACAGGTACCCTCATTTTGATAATATTTTGTCGTCAGCATTTCAAAATTTTTCTCTGGCTCGCTACCGCTCGCCGTAATTTATTAAATGCATGTACATTACTTTCAAATGATGCTGTTCTTTCCTGTATACAACACATATACCTTACACCTAGGCCAATAAACAAGGGCACTAAGAAAACGAAAAGAAACTGAAAAAGCCACGAATAGTGGATTTTATTCCAATTCATTCTCTGGCTTGCTATCGCTCGCCATTTGTTGTATTTACATATTAGAACTGACAATCAATAATCAAGAACTACGATGTGAAAATTCATGATTTTGAGCTTTTTGCTCGCCATTGCTTTCCATTTACCTATTTTATTAATAATTAGAATCAGAACTAACAAAAAACTTCATTTTCTTTTTCGTTTTTTTTTTTTGCTCTTCAAAAAATTTGGACTTTAGGACCCCTCCTGAAAAAAAAATCCTGGATCCGCCCATGGTCAAGTTTACGTGTACGTTATAATTCTCTCAAAAGGATAGGTAGGAATCCTCTGCTTTTGGAAATAAACTATAGATCCGTGCATTATTTTAACTAAATTTTATGAAGTTTTTATATTCAAGATGAAGAAGAAAGAGTAGTCGACGGGAAATTTTCGTCAGAATGAGCCGCTGCAATATGTATACTTTAGAAATATTATATCAAAAACAAACGTACATGTAAGAAATGTGAATATTACATGTATGAAAGAAATTCAGACAGTCTATTAATGCATGGCGGGGACATAATGCATGCATATTAATATTTCTTTTGCGAAAATATGAATGCGCGAAGTCATCATGAGTTATGATATATATCTTAACACGTGTTTTTGTGGATACTAGTGTGAGCGAAGAGAAAAGCATTTCTGAAGTACAAATGTACGCTTATATCAATGAAACATTTTGTGCCTTTAAAACTTATAAAGTCTTATCGTATCCTACCCAACCTCCTTTCGACAAAGACCCCATCAGATACCGTTCGAATCTTAGCGATACAGGCAATATATATATATTTCAACATTCACATCGTGCCTGAATTAATTACTTATATACCAGAAATACTTTTAGTTTCTATCTAAATTTAGAAACTCTTAAAGCGAAATAAAAATTGATCGTACCTTTATTGAATCACCTTATCTATCTGCTTCAACCTACATGTGAACCAGGAAGGTAAATAGAAGTGTTTTTTAGGTTTTAGTGTCACGACTAGGTATTATATCAGTGGAAACCTAACCTGCCAGCTGATTCGTATTCTCACTAGGCATTGGCAATTAATATAGGTATGTCATTTATGAAACTTTTCCTTTTAACATTAAAGTTGTATCTTTTAAAATGTTTTGATTTTCATATTGAAGGAAAAAACATTTCATTTTGTGTTTTAAAGGACTGGTGCAGTATTAATTAAGAATATGAAATGTTTGTGTTGCTAACCTTAACCTAGCTGCATTTAATCTCGAGAGTAATGCATGCGCGGATTTGGAAAGTGGGCGTGACAGGATTCACCTATAGAATTTGTAAAAAAAAATGCCGACAACTTTTCTCAAAATCAAAAGCTGGGGTCTATTCGGATTGGAACGAACCCTCCCCCTTTCCCCCTTAATTTGTATTGGAAGAATACCTTGATGTGTATACTGTCCTTTACTAATTGCAAACATGCGGATGAAAATTAGTAATGGACGATACGGACTAGTTATGATACATTTACATGAAGACTACACTCTTAAAAGAAGTACACGTGAACACCATACCTCTAACTTATCGTATTCAGTATAAGCACAAGGCGAAGAAATCTGATCTTAGCTTTTTATCCACAGGAACCTGTCGTTTTATTCGAGAAAATAAAATATTGTTCACTACCACACGACTCTGTTATTCTTATAGAAAATACTCTATAAGAATAACAGAGCCGTGTGGTAGTGAACAATATTTTATTTTCTCGAATAAAACGACAGGTTCCTGTGTTTTATCTTAAAGCTATAGTAAATGTTCATTCACAATACATTCATAACAGAGTAAAGGCCATTTCTTTGTCATTTTATGTTTTGCGTCTTCCTGCTCGTAGGTTTTGAGCCAATTTCATAAAACAAAACAAAATCAAAATGATAAAATATTTTGCAAATATAGTGTGTAAAGAAAAAATGTTTTATTTTTTTTATATTTCATTTAAACAATTGTGTGATTCAGTGATTCAAGACATTAAATTATCTATCATTCTTTTTTTGACTTAATTTAAGTCTTTTGATAATCAAAAGTAACATTACACATGTACCTGATTACTGTCTGATTGCACAGGGCACTTGTACGTCACATATTATGAAATTGCAGCTTTGTTTTATATGCTTGTTTGTTTTTCTCCCTGGCTGGCTGGTAGGACGCAAAACAGAATAAAAACAAGAAATGGCATCACTTAGAGAAATCATGCGTATCTATACCGAAACAGAACAATGACTGCTTTACTGTTTAAAAGATTGTTTTATTTTGTATCAAAGTTCCTGCAATCTCCTGTAAGTGAAAAAAAAAAAACTTTCTTCTTATTCTCAGCAACCGGGTGTTGTACAGAATTTCACAAAACGTCATATAAGTGGGCACCTTTCCTCCCTCTTGTCTCCCTCCCCTCATTCTCTTTGCATACTTTGTACTTTGTGCCGTCTAACAAAGTTTACTAATCCCGAATTATGCAAAAAAAAAAATCCTTATCAATCACTGCTAATAAACGCGAATTGATAAGTGATTTCCGACGCGAAGAGAAGCGAAGAGAAGCGAAGAACTCTACGATGAAAAGAAGCGAAGGATCTAGACTTTCTTCCCCAACACATAAAGTTTACTTCTAAAGAACACCGTTTAATTTGATGTCCATGACTTAATTAAATCTTGTAAATTATAGAAATGTCATTAAATATATATATTGTTAAATAGTGTCTCTACAACTCTTCCTTCATTGTATTCAAACTTTGGACTTCCTCTTGTTCAACTTTGCTCATCCCTGTAGAAATACGATTTCTCACACTCAGACGCAATTAAGTTATTTTAGTATGTATTTATATTAATGCAAAGTCTGAGTCCAATTTTAAATTAGCAAATACATCTACTAGTGTACTTATCAATATTTTCTAAAAGTGACATTAAAATAAACGCGACGTGAAGTAAGCTTGCAGTAATCTAAAATACAAGTTTGTCGGAAAACACAAAACTAGAGTCCCGAACTGTTCGGTCTGTTGCAGTAGTAAATGAGAGATAGAGAATGTTCTTATAAAATACATGTATGAAAAGTTCGGTGAACTTCTTTTCATCAGCTAATGGGTGTCTTATTGACGTTACACCGCATTACAAGAGTGTGTTATCATTGTTTACTGATTAAAATCATTCTTTCTTTTCCTACAGACATGATTTCAACAGGAAAAGGGAAAATTAAGACTGTCACCATTTATGTCGGGATACTCTTGAACATAACCATTCTAATGATACTAGCCATTCTTTGTGACGGAGCAGAATTTCAGCGGAAGAAATTGTGCAAAATATCAGAGAAGAGGAAAACAGCGGACTGCTCTGGCCATGGAAAGAATATGTCCAAGATTCCAGATCTACCAAACTTTGTACAGAAACTGTGCTTGGACAGCGACAATTTTGTCTGGATAACCAAGAACACGTTTCAGCCTATATATAGGAATAACATCAGTCTGGTGTCGCTCTCTGTTAAATCATCAAGGGTTCACCATATCGGCAAGGAAGCATTCAGTAACTTGTCCAGCTTCAGTAGTTTGGACCTGAGTTTTAACCCAAAGTTGAACGTTACATCTCTGAAAAATTCTTTCGACAGTTTGAAAAGTAAGAAGTTTGAAACTCTCACATTAAGTCTCATGCACTGGACGGCACAAATGTTACCTCAACAGTTTTTCATTAGTTTTTCATCGAAAAGAATCGATCTCATAAGTCTAGCACATAACAATATTTCATCTTTCCCAAGCTCTTTCTTGGAAGGTCTTCAAAAGCTTAGGCGAATCGATCTATCCTATAACACATTTAAGGCATGCGACAAGCAATTGTCAACATTGAAGATCGCAGAGGAAATCAACTTAGATCACAATAGCATCTTTTCTTGTAACGTTACCCATTTGCCTAAACGTCTTAAGGTATTGCGATTGGCTAACAACTGTATAAGAAAAGTTCCGTCATTTTGTTCGTCGACAAGGCAACCGCTCCTACCAACATTGGAAATCTTGTTTCTGAACGAAAATCTCATATCTGATCTTAAACAGCATTCATTTGCCTGCCTTCCAAATCTCAAAAAGTTGCACTTGAAGTTAAACGAAATTCGTCATTTTCGATCGAGAGTTTTCTCGAATCTCCCGAATCTGGAACTCTTAAATCTTCGTCAGATGAAGCGAAAAGTGACAACGGTTGACAAAGAAGCGTTCTCAATTCCGTCGTTGAAGAAGTTCTTATTTGACAAGAATAACTTTGATTTTGGCAGTAAGGAAAATGCGAGACGTGCATCATTTGGCAACTGCACGAACTTGGAGGAAATAGATTTGTCACATAATTACATGCCGAAGTGGTCTCCGGAAACAGGACTTCTTCTGAATGGTTTAAAACGATTACAGACGATACACTTGAACCAAGTACGTTGGAATGTACTGCCAAACAATCTGTTTAAAATGATCCCAAATGTAAGAAAGGTAGACCTGTCATCGAATGGGATTACACAACTAAACAGTAGTCTCTTCTTGAACGAATCGAAAATAGTGCATATGAATCTAGAGAGTAATCGCATTGCGCATGTCGGACCGGATACATTCCCTGAAGTGTTTTGGGAGTCTATCAAAGTAATCGACCTGTCAGGGAATCCGTTTGCTTGTGATTGTCAGCTGCTCTGGTTTCGAGATCTACTTCGTCAACCAAAACAATCAAATGTTACTTTCAAACGATACCCAAGGGGATACTCTTGTCTATCCCCACCCGAAAGAAAGGGCTTAAAATTAGCTAACTTCAATATGACGTCAGAAGAATGTCAGAAGAAATCCGAGCTAATTATCATCCTTGCTACATCCGGGTCTTTTGTAGTTGTAGGCCTTTTGTTGACGCTGGCGGTGTATAAAGGAAGATGGCATATTAGGTACTGGATATATCTTTTAAGATACAAGAAGAATGGTTATAGCAGAATCATTGACGGGGATTTCAAATTTGATGGTTTTATCATATATTCCGATGCCGACAGCGACTTCGTGCACAACACTCTGCTGACAAAACTGGAAAAGGAAAATGGCCACAAAATGTGCGTGCACTTTCGCGACTTCGAAGTCGGTAAGATAATAGTTGACAACATTGTCGAGTGCATGTCACAGAGTAGACATGCGTTGGTGGTGGTATCAAAACAATTTTGCCTCAGCAAATGGTGCAAATTTGAACTTTTAGTTGCACAGGATCGATGGTTGCGAAATGAAGGTGACCCTCTGATAATCGTGATGTTAGAGGAGGTGGATAGCCAACATATGACTCAAGACCTTAGTGCTCTTATACAAACTACTACCTATTGTTCTTGGACAGAAAGTGAAGTTGGTCAAGAATTATTTTGGGAGCAATTGTTCAATTCTTTCAAAAAGTATGGATAAAAGTCGACTCGTGATGTCGTTTAGTTCTGTTATCCTACCAGCTCATTCGTTGTGCTTTCCACATAGGAACAGGTCCACAATAGGGAAGGGTATTAATTACCATTTTATCAAATGTTTTTATTTCTGTTTCTTTTATAAACGGGTAATACAAGCCGAAAATGTGTTATTTTCTATCTGCTCTCAAATGCTGCTAATGAATTTGAAGACGTTTAACCATTTAAGCACTTGGTGAGTGTCACTGCTGGTGGACCAGGAGTCCCCGAGGGCACATGTAGCCAAGTTCGATCAATTTCGGTCGGTCGTTTCTTCAAACGCATTTGAAAATTTCTGTTTAAAAATTGTCTCAAATTTCTAAAACCTTGGTCCTGTAGCATAATATCCCAGCCGTCTTGCTACGTCTTTCGGTATATTTAGAACATAATTTTTATAGATTTTGGCCATAATACATTGTTTGGATTGAGGATCACTGACTAGGATTAAATACCCGAAACGTGCATGTCTAGTCCATGCTGTAAGTTTATATCTCAATTGATACGCTATGCCAGAGCAAAGTACCAAATATACAGATTTTGTTCTGAGAGCTAGGCGCCTTTCAGATAAGCTTCTCAGTCAGTGATACGTTTGTGGCCGACTAACATCGTCACTGAAGAAGTTCTACGGTCGATACGGGAACTCGCCACACACTATGATGTCCCACTGTCCAGAATTGTGAATGAATTCTGTCCTAGATCATTTGGATCATCCAACCATAGAATGTTCTTTATCCTCTGAAATGGAAGTAGCCGGATGTGACAATTCCACCGAATTGAAGCGACGGGTGTTGCATGCAAGCAGGAGATGCTGACTTTTCCCGTTCACCTGATCTCACTACCTTATTTGGAATTCGTTTCTTTTCATTTGATGGAGGATGTTTGTTTGCTTTGGTTCCTGTTTTTTGTATGCTTTCGTATTATGATTTTCAGAAACATCGATTTTGTACTATGTAAAGGGATATGGTCATTGTCCATATTTGTCATTTAGGTACAACTGACAACGTGAGGTATAAAACTCGTGATTTAAGGCAGAGTATCCCTCAGGTCAGATTTGTTGGTAATATTTTGCCTGGATAATCTATTTTTTCTCATCAGATTATTGTTCAGATTATCAAACTAATATAGTTTTGCGAAAAGAAAATATTATAATTATATTTTATCACCTCTAAAAATAGATATTTCTTACATTTCCCATAGGGTTTTCCTTTATGAACACGTATGTATCACTGTATGACTGCTGGCTTAAACGTGATATTTAAAACAAAACGATCAGACACAGAAACCCTAGGTTAAAAACCCCAAAAGATTAAGGGATCATACAAACATTTGAATACCAGACCATGTTTACTTAAATACCCAAGAATCAGTGAATGAAAGTCAAACAAAAAAGCCGAAAAGTAAAAAAAAAAACTTACGACTTTTGGAAAAATACAAAACAGAACTTTCTCATGCGAAAAGAAAATTTGGACAAACAGACAGACAGGCGGAGAGAATGACTCAGCTCCACAGAAACAAGAAGGGCAACTTATTCAATGAACAACCTCCAGTGTAAGTGACTCAACTCCACAGAAACAAGAAGGGCAACTAATTCAATGAACAACCTCCAGTGCAAGTGACTCAACTCCACAGAAACAAGAAGGGCAACTTATTCAATGAACCATCTCCAGTGTAAGTGACTCAACTCCACAGAAACAAGAAGGGCAACTAATTCAATGAACAACCTCCAGTGCAAGTGACTCAGCTCCACATAAACAAGAAGGGCAACTTATTCAATGAACAACCTCCAGTGCAAGTGACTCAGCTCCACAGAAACAAGAAGGGCAACTAATTCAATGAACAACCTCCAGTGCAAGTGACTCAGCTCCACATAAACAAGAAGGGCAACTTATTCAATGAACAACCTCCAGTGTAAGTGACTCAGCTCCACAGATACAAGAAGGGCAACTTATTCAATGAACAACCTCCAGTGCAAGTGCAGAAGGTATTGTAGAATGTTAGTGACGCTGTTAAAACGTTAAAACGAATATGACAGATATAAGTCTTTTCGTATGTGACCTAGACATGAACATCGACGACGGGTGCGGCTAGTCAACAGGGGATGCTTACTCCTCCCGGGTACCTGACTTGCTAGGGGTCCGTCGATGCTCAGTTTGGTGCTCTATTATGGGTGCTGTTGAGATTATCGTCATTATCTTCTTTAACTCCTAGATGAGTAGTTAAGGTGCAATACTTGGAAAGATGATGATTACAAAAAATGGGTAAATTGCTATTTCTTTTTTTTTTCATCCGAGATATAGAAAAATAGAGATAAAACAATATCCAAAGATGCATACTAAGCGCTGATGGTTCGTGTGAGACTTCAAGGGGTCATTACCAGAAGGTGATAGCGTCATATATAATACATGTAATTAGTGTGAGATATTGAGGCATCCAAGGGAACAATTTCTATTTAATAATTTAAGGCATGGTAAAATTAAAATCTAATGTACAACACTTCATTTTTTCTTGATCCATCTATTGATATGATAATCATTCATTAACTTGCTTCAGAGGAACATTGAAAAAATACATTCGCATTCTTCGTAGCGAAACACGATATTTTCACATCCTTATAAATGTATATATTTCGATTTGTTACATCATGGGTTTTTTATATCTCTTTTCTACGTAACGATACGGAAGGAAATATTTTGGAGTGACTTAATCATTCATCTTAGGTGTACTTTATATTTTGTGCTGGTTTCCTATCTAAGAAGTATGTACTTATCTACTTGCTCGTCAATTGCCATATGCATACAAGTCATACGTACACTACCAAATATTCTGATGACACACAGTATTGGAAGGTATATACATAATTTTCAGCAGTTATACTACAGAAAACAGTTGGCTACATGTGGTAGATCATAAAGGTATGATTTCTATGTAGGAAAAAACAGCGAAATTCTATTGTATTATCTGTAAAGTACCTATATAGCATTGTATTATAGTTAAAGTTTGGACAAAATAGAGCGCCCACTTCTTTTTCATGTAAAAATGTGACTTTACTTTATAATTATATATCTCAAATGATAAACATTTAAGATTACTTTACGATTGTATATCTCAAATGATATACACTTTATTCTTTTCAGGTATGGATTCTTTAAGGAGAATACCAAATGCGGTTTATTTGATCATACTCATTGCTTTAAATATTCAAGTTTCTGTTGGCGAAAATGAGAAGTTGCCATGGAAACCTTGGTGCAAGATTTCTGTTAAAAGCAAAACTGCTAAATGTTCATCGCACGGAAAGAATCTTACAAGAATTCCAGACTTGCCTAGTTTTGTGCAAAAGCTATACTTAGACAGTGATAGATTCTGGGTCCTGAAGACAGAAACATTTAAACCCGTCATAGAAAATAACCTTAGTCTTATATCGCTCTCAATCAAAGCCTCTCAGGTTCATAGTATCAGTGAAGACGCATTTAAGAGTTTATCTAGCCTTCAGTCATTAGACCTCAGTGCTAACTTGGACCTTAACATCCCGTCTCTGAAGAAATCGTTGGCGGGTTTGAGAAGTAAAAGACTTAGAACCCTATCCTTCAATAGCATGCAATGGACGGCAGCAAATTTTTCTGCACAATTATTCAGAAGTCTTTCTGGGAAAGCAATATATCTTTTGGGTTTAGCTAAAAACAATTTTACATACATTCCGAATTCGTCAATGGAAGGACTTGAAAGGTTGAGGCGAATTGATCTATCGTTTAACAAGCTGGAGCAATGCGACAGAGATTTGCAAACACTTGATATATTAGAATACATAAACTTCAAGCATAATCACATGACGGTATGCAATCTTGAATATATACCAAAAACAATTCAGGTATTGCAGTTAGAAGACAACAGAATACCACAAATACCGTCATTTTGCACATCGTCTAAAACACCGATTTTACCAGCATTGCAAAAACTGGTATTAGATGGAAACTTGATATCCAGTTTGACTAAAGGTTCGTTCGAATGCATACCGCTGCTGAAATATCTAGGTTTATCGTTGAATAACATAAGACGTTTTCGTTCGCAAGTATTCTCTATTCTCCCAAACCTTGAAGTCTTAAAACTAAGTCACATGAAACGTAAAGTAATACGAGTTGATCAAGGAGCATTTTCTATCCCGAAGTTAAGGAAGTTGTACATTGACCGGAATTACTTGGATTTTAACCTTATAAACAATGCACGGCATGCTTCATTGGAAAACTGTAGTAAATTAGAGCTTCTGGATTTATCGTATAATTATATGCCAAAATGGCCCTTAGACACAAAATATATCCTCAGTGGTTTGAATAGTCTGAGAAAAATACATCTTGAACAAGTATCGTGGAATATTCTTCCAAATGAATTGTTCAAAATGATACCAAACGTAAAGGAAGTGGACCTCTCATGGAATAAAATTACTCAGCTTAATAGCAGTCTTTTCCAAAACAAATCCGAAATAGTCCGAATGAACCTTGATAGCAATCGCATTGCGCATGTCGGACCTCATACCTTTCCGGAAGTCTTTTGGAAATCAATCAAAAGTATAGATCTCTCAGCAAATCCATTTGCGTGTGACTGCGAATTGCTTTGGTTTCGAGATTTCTTGCGTAAGTCGAAGAAAATGAATATAACATTCAAGCAGTATCCAAGACAATATAATTGCTTATCCCCGCCGGAAAAGAAGGGTGTTAGTTTGGCGGACTTTAACATGACTTGGCAGGATTGCGAAAAGAACTCTGATTTTATACTGATCATTTCCACAACAGGGTCTATCGTATTTGCTGGGTTGATGATAGCTATCACGGCATACAAATGTCGGTGGCATGTTAGATATTGGATATACCTTTTACGGTACAAGAAGAAAGGCTACAATAGAATCATTGATGAAGGTTTCAAGTTTGATGGCTTTATCATATATTCTGATGCCGATAGCGATTTTGTTCATAACACACTAATCGCGAAATTGGAGGACGAAAACGGCTATAAAATGTGTGTTCATTACAGAGATTTTGAAGTCGGGAAAGTTATAGTCGACAATATAGTCGAATGCATGTCCCAGAGTCGACAAGCCTTGGTAGTGATATCTAAGAAGTTCTGCCAAAGTAAATGGTGTAATTTTGAGTTGTTAGTGGCCCAGGACCGCTGGCTGCGTGACGAAGGTGATCCTTTGGTAGTGCTGATGTTAGAAGAAGTGGGCAGTCGGCATATGACGAAAGGTCTCAGGGCTCTTATACAAACAACAACTTATTGCTTTTGGACAGAGAACGAAGTCGGACAAGAACTATTTTGGGGACAACTGTTTAGGTCTTTGAAGAAATATGCAGAATAAGACAAAAAACTTAACATTTTCTTTTATAGATGCAAAGGTATAGGATCGTTATCGTAATGATGACATTAATAGTGTTTACGAGTATATAAATACGATTGAGTGTTTTTAAGAGGGGCCAATTTTCTAAATTATGCTTGCCTGATGTGTGCACCAGGGTGTGCATCGGGACAGTAACCGGGTTACACAGGTTTCCGAAGAGCTGTTGTGTCGGGTGTGTTACATGCAATTGGGAAACGCTGGGCACCTGGTCTCACTTCGGAATTTGGTTCATTCCGAGGTTCGCAACCGTTCCTGTGGAAAATCTAATGATTTTGCCTTGCCTTCTCGACTATGATCCTGAATAACTGATTAATTGATGGGTACTTCTGTAATGTTTATTCTAGTATATTTTATCAATTTAACGATGCTCCCAGATCGGATCTTTGTATACTTGTACTTTAGAGTAGATACATCACATAACTTGTACATTTTAGTACATAATCTAGTACATAACTTGTTATCAATGCTTGTCACAAACTTTTTCTTGGTAATACTATTATGTGTCATTCTTATTCTGCTCCATATAAACGTTATAGAGAGAAAAATCCTAATATTGCGTACAGTCACATACCCTGTGCTTTGGAGCACCTGCTATATTGCGTACAGTCACATACCCTCTGCTTTGGATCACCTGCTATATTGTGTACAGTCACATACCCCGTGTTTTGGAGCACCTACTATATTGTGTACATTCACATACCCTGTGCTTTGGAGCACCTGCTATTTTGTGTACAGTCACATACCCTGTGCTTTGGAGCACCTGCTCGAATTTGACTTCAAAAAAGCAATAAAGCATTCTTTGCAAAAAGGGGAAAATAGAGTCATGAATCCACAAATTTCATGGCGGATCTAGAATTTTTCCACTGTGGGTCCAGCCTGTCAGAGGGGGTGGGATGGGGGAAATGGGATGAAGACCATGGTTTTGTAATAAGAAAACAAAATACACAAAAAGGGGAAAATTAAGGATTTGTTGGCAAAGTACAAGATACGTGCCTGATTATATACCTACACGTATTTAAAATGTGCTCATATACTTTGCTTTTACTTCTACTTACCACTTTTATGTATCATATTTATTCCTCTTGCTGTTCAAGAGAGAGTTTCTTCTTCGTAGAATTGAGTGTTTACTTCCTAAAATTATACTCCCTGAATGAGACGAGGAAAATGCATTTCTGTGCACTTTTGCTTTAGTGTAGATAGGCAGGAGAGGAGATGCTAAATGACAAGGTAATGGTTTTCAAGAGGCATCGCTTTATCTTTTCAGAACTGAAATTATTTATGCAATAACTGTCTTTTGGAATATGATTATCTATACAATAACTGTCTTTTGGAATGTGATTTTACTTTGATAACCTACATTGGATCCAGAAATTATGTGCCATAATGCGCTTACTTCAAATCAAGCCAAGTTACTATGAAGTCATCGTTCAAATATCGCCACCGTGGTTATACTCCTTAATCGAAGTGTAAATTCTGTACAAATGAATGGGCATAAAATTATGTAAATATATCATGATTTATGTTGCCCATTGATCTCGTTGGTTTATGTGTGGTCTTTTATGTTTCATGTTTCTATTGTGTGTGTTGGTGTTCCTTGTCCCGTTGCGTCTCTTTCTGTGAATGTCAGCTCTGTGTTGTTTGCATTGGATGTTTTGAAGTTTTGCTGTGAGTGCTGCAACCAAGTATTGTTGGAGATCCCCTCCTTTCTTTTGTGATATCAATTCGGCATATGATGCTAATGAATATGAAGACGTTTAATCTATAACTCAGAGGACTCCAATTCGTCACATTTGAGGATAAATGATTAACATGTATAACTTAGAGGACATTTTAATGCTTTTCCGTAATTGCACAAGGATGACGATTGAAAATCAAAAACTCTTAAATCTGAACATAACAAAACACGGCTACAGACGTTTCAACTTTTATATTTAATGATGGAAATTCCAATTTGTTTTAAGAATAACATACACCAACATAATTTGAGTAATTTAGTGATATTTGAAATATAACAAAATTCTATAGAATTTCTGCTTCACATTAGGCATACAGTACAGTGTACATGTACAGTATCAAGAAGAATTTATATGATCGAGTTCGATACCTTCTTGAACACCAGTTCAAACCAGTTTTAAGATTTTAAATGAATGCCAAAAGTTAAAAGCTTGTTTACTCACCTAATGCGTTTGGACTGGTAAACTTGTGACATGGTTAAAATTATGGGAAAAATAACCAAACGGATTTGGAAAAAAAATTATTTCTGTAAGAGTTTAGATTGACCGCTATGGAAAATTCATATTTCTCAATTTTCACCTCCCCCCAAAATACCATCTTACTATCGATTTGCCAATGAAATTTCCAATAATTTTGCCTAACCATCTCGACTTTAAGACTGAATAACTAACAGGTACTTTTTTATGTTTATTTATTTTTTTAGTGCTGGTAGCGTAGTGGTTAGCGCGGTGGACTACGAACCCATAGGTTTTGGGTTCGAATCTCACCGTCGCCGATCATTGTAAAACTGAAACGTTTTAAGTTCTATTAATAAAATACTATAATCAGAGTAAACACAGGCTAAATCTAAATCACAGCAAGTGGATTGAAACACTCTCTTTTGACTACCAATCAGGTCGCTAGAATACAACCAATCAGAGATCTTCTTCTATACAACTTTAACCAATCGTTGTCATGCTTTGATTATCCAATCACAGTTAGGCTGAGAGTATATATTCAAGCGTGATCACTTGAAGCACAACTATTCTCAAAGTGTTATCGGAAGAAGAAGGACCTGTTACAGATAAAGACTAATAAGGGTAAAGTAGTAAAGAAGTGGCTGAATAAGCCTTTCATATACTTTAGCATTACGAGTTCCAAATACATCGTAGCTACATAGGAATCAGGCATCCCTCGGCTCCCTTTAGCTCAATACCCCTTACCTTTGTTGCCCCCTTTGTTTTTGAGCCCAATTGAGCCTTACTCATTTTTGATCACAATTGATTCCTTGTACATAACCAATCATTTTCATCCTCAATCATTTCTTTTGTATCTTTCCAATTATTGTTCAATCCCAGCAAGGTATCTGGGGGACCCACATAATTTAATCGTGATTGTGCAAAATTGATATCATTTAGTAAATCATTTGGGGTTGTACGTCACATTATTTTTGGCGGCAGCGGTGGTCCTATATTGAGCAATAATTAACCTTCAGCTTTTCTTGTAATGGATCTGGAACAAATCAATGCTTCTATTAGGGAGCTAGAAGCTCAAATTTGAGCGAGCGAAATTGAGCAGTCCCCTTTGCATAGCTCCAGACAGTCGACTCCAAAATCAGGAGGACCAAGACAATCGACTAGAGATTCAGGATTTTCTACAATGCATATAGATGATTATCTTGATGGAGCACAAATTAGCCCCAACACGAGCACCGCACAGAGCTTACAATCTCGTGATAAAAAACGAAAGTCTGTACGTTTTTCAAATATGAGCCAAAATGAGCAGCATAATGTTAGGGATCCAAATGATGATAAATACGACCTGAGCCGTTATTTGACAAAGAACAATGATTCGAGCCACCAACCTACGAATATGTCACATGTAACCACTCGACACAAAAGAAGTATGAGCCCAAACGAGCTGTCTAAACAGAGACAAAAGATCAAACCAGCTATCTACGATGGTACAACACCTTGGCTGGATTATAAGTCTCATTTTGAGGCATGTGCTTAATTATGCGAATGGAGCGAGGTAGAGAAAGGTTTATTCCTGTCTGTGTCTCTTAGGGGATTAGCTCAAGGTATCCTCGGTAACCTAAGTCCAGACAAGCAACTTGATTACAGTGAGTTAACAAGCGCACTTAGCGACCGATTCTCACCACCTGATCAAATGGAGTTATATAGGATACAGCTCAAAGAAAGGCGACAGATGGCTACGGAGTCCTTACCAGAATTGGGACAACACATACGTCGGCTCACTAATTTAGCATATCCAACAGTCCCACAGGATGTCCGTGAAGCTCTCGCTAAGGATCAATTTTCTAGGGGTCCGTCGATGCTTAATTTTGTAATCTATTGTGAGTGCTGTTGAGATTATCGTCAGGATCTTCTTTAACTCATTTGTGTCACACTTATGCCCTTTGCCGTGTGGAGCTCGTAAAAAAGTTCCCCGCGAAGGGTTTGACAGTAAGTGTTTTGAATATATTTCCCTGACATTGTCGCCATAGCACTTTCTATATAGACATAACGTCAGACAGTGCATGAAGTTTATATTGTTTTCATTTTCGTGCTTAAACATCGAAGGCGGGTGCGGCTAGCCAACAGGGGATGCTTACTCTTCCCGGGCACCTGGTCCCACCTCTAGCTTGCTAGGGGTCCGTCGATGCTTAATTTTGTACTCTATTGTGAGTGCTGCTGAGATTATCGTCAGGATCTTCTTTAACTCATTATCGATGCGCTATGTAACTCGGACATGCGTATTCGCATTAAACAAGCAAGACCACGAAATCTAAACGATGCAGTTCGACATGCTGTAGAGCTTGAGGCCTACTTTAAAGCTGAAGGAAAACTATTAGAATCGAAAAGTCACGTACTTGACCTTCATTGTGCCGAAGATAATCAGCCTCGAGCCAGTGCAATATCCGAAAACTCAAAAGACAATACGCAGATTCAATCTGCTCTTGCAGATATCAGTAAATCTCTCGAACAAATGTCGGTCAAAATAAAGTCTCTTGAGCAAAACAACATGTCAAAAAGTTATGGAACACACCACAGATCAAACTATAGGAAGGGTGTTAAATGTCATTACTGTGGCATTAAAGGTCACTTCAAGCGAGATTGCAGGGAGTTCAAATCGCAGAATAAAGGACAAAACAAAAATGATCGTCCGGGTCATAATAACAACATCAGTACAAAAGGAAATTGTGGAATAAGTGGATATCTTGGAAGCTCTGGCCTATTTATAGCAGTTCACATTGGAGCTGTGAGCTTTACATTTCTCATAGACACCGGAGCATCTCTCTCTATCCTGTCAAAACAAGTTTACGATAGGATTAAGAATTACCAACCCTTGGAACCTATAAAAAAGCATGTTGTCGCTGCAAATGGAGATCCACTCAAAGTATATGGACGTACTAAGATTAGAATGAAGATTGGACGTAATACGTATAAAACAACTGTTGTTGTTGCAGACCTCACCTCAGATGGAGTACTAGGCCTTGACTTCATGCTGAACAATGCATGTATTGTAAATGTTAATGAACAAACGCTAACTATGAGAGATGAGTCCATACCCCTTATCAAGAGTGGACATTTTGGGTGTTTCAGAGTTGCGTTAGCTGAGAATATCAACATTCCTCCCAAGTCAGAGCTCATTACAACTGGTAATGTGTGCTTACCAGACGGACTTCAATTACCACCAAGCGAAGGGTTGTTAGAACCTGACGAAGGCTTTACCTCCACAGAAAGAGGGCTAGTTGGCAAATTATTGGTGAACAATAGTGAGCAAGTACCGATACGCATTATGAATGTCTCAAATGACATTAAAGTGGTTAGAGCAGGGACAGTTGTAGCTAATCTATCTGCAGCTGAAGAGGTAAAAGGGCAGCATGACACATGTTCATTAGAAGGACCTGCATCGACATTACCACCTTACTTAGAAGACTTACTTAAGCGCTCTTCATCCAAACTTGATGCTCAACAGGTGCAGGGTGTGAGACAGTTCCTTTTCAAACATTCTGCTCTCTTCGCAATAAGCAATAATGATTTTTGAAGGACCAAACTTGTGAAGCATAAGATAAATACTGGAAACAGGCCTCCTGTCAAACAGCATCTAAGGAGAACTCCAGTTCACTTGCAGGAAACTCTAGATGACCATTTGAACGATATGTTACAAAGGGATGTCATCGAACCATCATCAGGACCATGGGCATCTGGTATAGTGCTAGCTCGGAAGAAAGACGGTTCTACAAGATTTTGTGTCGACTACAGAAAGCTCAATGACTTGACCATCAAAGATGCATACCCTCTTCCAAGAATTGATGAAACCCTTGATCATCTAGCAGGTGCATGCTGGTTTTCTACTCTTGACATGTCATCAAGGTACTGGCAAGTAGAGGTTGATGAGCAAGACCGAGAGAAGACAGCCTTCATCACAAAGCGTGGTCTTTTCCATTTCAAATTAATGCCATTTGGCTTATGCAACGCTCCGGCGACTTTCGAAAGATTAATGGAGATGGTTTTAAGTGGACTACAATGGACCATTTGTCTTGCTTACCTAGATGATATTGTTGTTGTTGCAAAAATGTTCGACAAAATGCTAGACAATCTAAACAGTGTGTTTACACGTCTTTCGACTGCTGGTTTAAAGCTCAAGGCCAAAAAGTGCACTCTCTTTGGAAAAGAAGTACAGTATCTAGGACACATCATATCTGAGAAAGGAGTTTCTACTGATCCCAGAAAAATAGACACTGTCAAAGCATGGGCCGAGCCGACATCAGTAAAGGAGCTCCGTTCATTTCTTGGTCTATGCAGTTATTACAGACGCTTTATCAAAAGATTTGCTACCTTAGCTAAGCCGATGCACAAACTAACCAGCTCAGACAAACAGTTCATATGGACAAAAGAGTGCCAAGAAGCGTTCGATGCCTTAAAGCACATGCTCACCCAATCGCCCATATTAGCCTATCCTGATTTCAAGGAACCTTTCATCCTTGACACAGACGCAAGTGACAGTGGTATCGGCTCTGTATTGTCACAAGTTATCAATGGCGAAGAAAGAGTAATAGCTTACGCAAGTCGTGTTTTGACGAAAGGCGAACGACGATACTGTGTCACCAGAAAGGAATTACTAGCAGTCGTTACATATGTCAAACATTTCCGGCACTACTTGTACGGCAGACAATTTACAGTGAGATCAGACCATAGCTCACTTAGATGGCTGATGAACTTTAAAAATCCGGAAGGGCAAATGGCTCGATGGTTGGAGACACTGTCAATGTACAACATGAAATTGAACATAGACCTGGCACTCAAGACAAAAACGCCGACTTCTTGAGCAGAAAGCCTTGCAAGCATCAATGCCACATGGACAAAAGACAAGAGCAAGTTAGCAAGGTGAATATAGCATCCAATGAGGCGAAGGATGATGATGTTAAATCTCTTTCAGACCTGCAAAAAGAAGATACAGAGCTCAGTAAAGTACGACAGTGGTTAGAAAACAAAGAAAAACCCTCACCAACAGACCTCTCACTAGGAGGCGTGATGATAAAATCTTTATGGTCACAAAGAGCACAACTGGAAGTTCACAATGATGTGCTTTACAGACGTTGGACAGACCCTACAGGATCAACTCTGCAAGCAATTGTGCCATTAAAAGAACGACGCCGTGTTCTTCAGTACAGTCATGACCATAAGACTGCAAGACACTTAGGTGTAACCAAAACATTGAGCAAGATAAGACAATCTTACTATTGGCCAGGTCTCCAACGCGATGTAAGACAGTACATTGCTGGCTGTGAAATTTGCTCAAAGTCAAAAGGTCTGACCAAAACAAAACGAGCACCGATGCAGCTCACAGGTGCTGGAAGTCCCATGGAACGTATTGCCATGGACATCGTGGGTGAACTACCATTAACTGAGAAAAACAACAAATACATATTGGTAGTATCTGATTATTTTACTAAATGGGTAGAAGCATTTGCAATGCCAAACATGGCAGCAAAGACAGTTGCCGATATAGTTGCTCGTGAAGTTGTTGCGAGGTTTGGAGTCCCAAGGACGACCCATTCTGATCAAGGCAAAAAATTTGAGGGAAAACTCTTCACAGAAATGTGCAAGGTTCTAGACATTAAAAAGACTCGCACAACACCATACCATCCTCAATCGGATGGCATGGTTGAAAGGTTTAACAAGACATTGCTTTCCATGCTTAAGACTCTCGTAGATGACAACCAAAGGAACTGGGATGACTTACTCCCATTTGTGCTCATAGCATATAGATCTGTTGACCACGAGTCTACGGGATCTAGTCCAAATTATCTTATGTTAGGGAGGGAAGTCTCGACACCCCTTGACATTGCTTATGAAATCCCAGTATCAATCAAAAGTATCCCATTCAACCAATGGGCTTTGGAATTAAAAGAAAAACTCGAGGTAGCCCATACTTTAGTCAGGGAACATACCGCTCAAGCTATGTTGCATCAGAAAACAATACACGACCAGAAGCTGTCGTACCAAACCTTTGAACCTGGGGATGAGGTATATGTGTATTTTCCTAGGTATCTTGTAGGACAGTCCCCCAAACTTACAAAATATTGGAGGGGCCCATATGTAGTTATAGAACGACTATCTGACGTTACATATAAAGTTGACTGTGGTCGAGGAGGTGAGCCACAGGTCATACATGTGGACAGAATGCGTCTCAAAAGGAGACAACATTTATCAAATGATCAGCCCACACACATCACTCTCCCTTCTGATAACGATGATGAAAAGAGTAACCATGTAAATGAGGAGTCATTGCCTCCAACTACAGGGAAATGCCTGATTCCACCGCGATGGCTATCCGATTACTATACATAATTCTGTTCATCAATTCATTTCCTTACATCTTCTATCGCTTACATCGTTATACTTATCGCATTTTACTTTTTGTATTTTATAGAAGATGCCTTTGATCAAGACAACTCCAAGAAAGGAGCTGAAATGCCCTCTATGCCCGTTTAAAGCATATGACAGTGACAGGATGAGAAGTCACATAACTGAATGCGGTATGCAACAGCTCGAGAAGCGTTACAGCTGTTCAGAGCTTAATTGTAACTACGTAACGAACAAGCTTTCAAATTTGTCCCGACACAGGAAGAGACATTCCAAGCCGACTGCAGCATGTGGTTCAGCTAATCACTCTGATGGGGAATGGGCGAGAACAGACCCTGGAAACCTCAGTGACATCTTGCCTGGCGATGCAGAAGTGTCCGATTGTGATTCATGTAATCAAACCGCAACTACGGAAAGCAACCAGGACCTTCTATCTGGCAGAACGGTACGAAAGCCTACAAAGCCATATCAAGTATATGCACCACCAAGACGTCCTGTCTTGAGCATACCTGGTATCAGTGAATCTACGTGTATTGCATCTATGACTGATGAAGTTGAAGCTGAATCCAACTTAAGAAGTGACTCAACTGCTACATACGAGCTGCCTCCGAGAAGTAACCATTCCTCGGTACCTCCACTGATACCATTGGATCGCCTACAACCAGATCAGAATACCGCAAGCAACACATCTGATGCATCAGCACAGACTCAAGAGACCAAGTGCAAAAAGCGTCGCATGTCATGGACCATTAAGAGATGGTCAGAAGGTGACATTCAAGTGAAACAAGTAGAGATGGTTGAAGAAGACATAGAATGATTTTGAAAGACATTTCTTCAACAGTGGTATTTGTGTAATTCCTTCTGACAAGTAGTGAGTACAGACAATAATTTCTATTTGTTTTTAATATGGCTATGAGTTACCCTCTTTGTCATGTTTTAAGACCTATTGTTTGTACAGAATAAAGATATGTTACATTGATATGCGAGGACGCATTTTTATTTGAGGCGTGGGTAATGAAACGTTTTAAGTTCTATTAATAAAATACTATAATCAGAGTAAACACAGGCTAAATCTAAATCACAGCAAGTGGATTGAAACACTCTCTTTTGACAACCAATCAGATCGCTAGAATACAACCAATCAGAGATCTTCTTCTATACAACTTTAACCAATTGTTGTCATGCGTTGATTATCCAATCACAGTTAGGCTGAGAGTATATATTCAAGCGTGATCACTTGAAGAACAACTATTCTCAAAGTGTTATCGGAAGACGAAGGACTTGTTACAGATAAAGACTAATAAGGGTAAAGTAGTAAAGAAGTGGCTGAATAAGCCTTTCCTATACTTTAGCATTACGAGTTCCAAATACATCGTAGCCACATAGGAATCAGGCATCCCTCGGCTCCCTTTATAGCTCAATACCCCTTACCTTTGTTGCTCCCTTTGTTTTTGAGCCCAATTGAGCCTTACTCATTTTTGATCACAATTGATTCCTTGTACATAACCAATCATTTCTATCCTCAATCATTTCTTTTGTATCATTCCAATTATTGTTCAATCCCAGCAAGGTATCTGGGGGACCCACATAATCTAATCTTGATTGTGCAAAATTGATATCATTTGGTAAATCATTTGGGGTTGCACGTCACATTATCATTGTAACCGTTGGCAAGTTGCTTTCCACTACGTTGCACTCTCTCCTACCAGGTGCAAACTGGATACCTGACACATGAGACGAGCTTGTAATGTGAATGAAAAGCATCAGCGCATAACGGCAGTTCTGCTTGTATACTCATAAGGGAGTGGGTGCGGCTAGCCAACAGGGGATGCTTACTCCTCCCGGGCACCTGGTCCCACCTCTAGCTTGCTAGGGGTCCGTCGATGTTTGATTTTGTGCTCTATTGTGAGTGCTGTTGAGATTAGCGTCAGGATCTTCTTTAACTCATTTGAGAATGCACTGGGTTGTACACAGGTCTCGCCAGGGAGGTTATTGTGGAAGTTGCGTGAGCTTAGGCGAACGAGACTAAAAAACTACCTTTACATTTTTTCCTTTTTATTTAAAGATATTTTTAATCAAGGGGAGATACTTCCTTTGATATACCCTATTCAAAGTAACATTTGATTTTAATAGTCAATATTGAAATAAATGTTCTATAGTACCAATTGTATAAGACACGTGTTTCGGATATTTGAATCCTCGTCAGTAGTACTTCGTGCCAAGAGCCAAACAGTTTAAATAAAGCCCAAGTGAATTTTCCTGGCGCCATCTACAATACAGAGTTTTAATTTCCTCTTGCCAAAATGAGCGGCTCCAAATTTTGTGTAGGATTTATTCAGAAGCGTCTCTAAGTGAAAAATAGGGTAGGCGCAAGGAGCTTAATTCTAAAAATGACCGAAAAATATGCCTAATCCCCAGCTAAGGACAGAACTATGAGGGAGATTCCCCTTAGTTTTGGAAATTTAGGACTAATTTGATGACAGGAAATTTCACATATATTTCAATGCAGTGCGTTAACACTAAAACTAGGTGAGCAATATCCTCGGGAACTTACAGTCCACCAGCGGCGATAACAGCCTAGTGGTTGAAATTGTCAGTATTGAAATATATGTTCTATAGTACCAATTTAATTATACTAGACACGTGTTTCGGATATTTGAATCCTCGTCATAATAATCTACTATCCTTGTACATAAGTGTACCATATCAAAGGTCATAGAAAATAAGGAATGTTGTATGACTTCAGATTTATCGCATTATTTATCAAAACAGGTCAAATTTACAGAATGGATCAGACATGAATGTTTCTGGTATAGAACCGTCGTCAGAGAGTCTAAAGCCAAACCAATGAGTATCCAAACAGTAAAAGCGTTTCGAAATTAAAATTATTTAACAATTCATATATGAAATAATGTAATAAATTTCTGTCTGAAAATTGATATAATTTATTTGATGTTTCTGTTCAGAACTGCTATTTGTCGGGAACAACTGAATCAAAATCAGTATGTATAGTTTAGGATGTATCACTGGGTTGGCTAAACCCCCATTTCCCTTTTGATCCTCTAGCATTTTTTTGCGCTCTTTCAGATAAAAAAATTGTCTCATGGAATTTTCTGCTGACTCTTCCTGGGCACCTGGTCTCACTCCAAATTGGGAGTTCCCTTTTTTTTCATATGGTGGAGGTTTTAGTTTGTTTGCTTTGGTTCCTGTTTTATCCTGATTTCGTATGCCTTTGGTTTGTGATTTCCTTAATTATCGATTTTGTACTGTGTATTGGGATATGGTCATTGTCCATATTTGTCATCATATAGAAAGTAATCATGTGGTGGAGGTTTTTGTTTGTTTTCTTTGGTTCCTGTTTTGTCCTTTTTGTCCTGGTTTTGTGTGCCTTCGATTTCTTGTTTTCTGGGTTGTCGGTTTTGTGCTGTGTGCGGGGATGTGGTCGTTGTCCATATTTGTCATGTATCAATAATGAACCTAAATAATTAAAGCTGGAAATACATTACTGCCATCATTTCGAAAAATTCTATAGATTCAATAAATCTTCTCTAGAAAACAGCGATTTTTGAATGAAAAATACAATTTTTTCCCAAAACACTTTCATTTAAAATGAAATGTCAGTAAAACACATTCAATCTGAAAGTGTGTGAAAAGTTATACTATTAAATAGCATACAATCATTGCTTTCATAGTTAATAAGTGTTCTTTAAATTAATATACAGAAATCGGAGATTTCTAATTGAAAATACAGTTTCCTGTATAAAAACATCAATTTCGAGGATTTTGCCAAAAAATAAATTTAAAAAAAAAACCCCAAATATATGCCATTTGAAAAAGGAGGCTTTAAAGATGTTTTTAAAATCAAACTGAACGATCTTATGCAATTGTGACAGGCGGAATGGAAAATGTGGCCGGTCCGGGATTCGAACCCGAGACCTTCTGCTTACAGGGCAGACGCTCTCACCGACTGAGCTAACCGGGCACGATTCCTGAACCGTCACACTCCATCCCGCCAAATTTTGAAGTTTCCCAAAGTTGTTAACCGGAAACCTCACAAAGAAAGACAAATACATCCCTGGTTCTTCCCCATAATTGCCCTAAACCACAAGCAACTCATGAGGCTCACTCTCACGGCACCAAATACTGTGACAGGCGGAATGGAAAATGTGGCCGGTCCGGGAATCGAACCAGAGACCTTCTGCCTACAAGGCAGACGCTCTTACCGACTGAGCTAACCGGGCACGATTCCTGAACCGTCACACAATATTGAGGAACTGAGAAGCAGGAAGAAATTAAAATTTTCTCACATTTTGCGAAATTTTGCCAAAAATTGACTTCTTGTACTCCAAAACACACAGTGAAAGTAGGACTTAGAACTGGCAACTTATCTTATCTGAAAAAAATACTACAAATTACACTTTTCAATTTTTAAAATCATCAACCATATAAAAGCTATTAAAGTTTTCCAATATTCAGTGATCTTTTAATTTTCCCTCCCAAAAACACCAATTGCAATGGGAAACTCCATAAGACAATTTTTTTCTGAAAGAGCGCAAAATAAATGCTCAAAAGCTAGTCTGGTTTAAGAGATCAAGTGGAGGGTATAGGGTCACTGACTATTTCTTTGGGTGTTTCGTTTTGTACTGCAACCGAATCTTGTTTGAGAAATCCTCCTCCCTTGTGCAGAGCAAACAATTTTCAGAATAAATGAAGGTATTGATTGAAATGTTATACATATGAGGATTCCCTCCATGTTTAATACTCTAGTAAAATACGTGAATCATAATGGGTATCAAATCAAAATCGAAAGTGTTTGTTAAGGTTTTTTTCAGTTTAATTTACATAATTTGACGTCTAATGATCTGCATTATCTATTATAGACAAATGTACCCTATAGATTTTACATCCAAGATATATGCTGTCTAACATATTTTCGGTCACTAGCCCATGATGCTTTATAGGAAGTATAGTCGGGGAGCCAGTGGGACCCCCATGCACCCCCTTGAGTACTTTTTTCACGGGTACCAAAATGTTCCGTATGGTCTACATAATCGGTTTTCAGAATGTACTAAAAAATAAACTAATTTAGGCTATATGTTTTTCGGTCGTTTCCATGGCAACCCCTGTTAAATTAAAGAAGACACTAGTGCTTTAGTAAAATAGCCATATATTGGCCAAATGTTGAGTTAAACATCTGTTATTGGTATCAATATAACGAGAAAAGATTGTTCTATTAGTCAATTGATCATATGCAAAATAACTCATTTGCATATTCATGAATATTCATGATTTGAAATAAAAATGCTTGAAAAATACATAAAAATCAACATTTTTCTTTTTTTTTTTTTTTTTTTTTTGTTGTTGCTTCTAAACTATATTTGTTGATCCATGGTCGTTATTGGAAGATATAAGAAATACCTACAAAGTCTTCTTTCTCGTCTGACATAACATTTGACTCAATATTTTAGTTCTATGGCTTCAAAATTGATGTTTTTTACTGGCTATTTTAAGTAAGATAAGCTGATTTTTGTATACTAACTATAAGATAATTACTACTTATACAGGAAAATGTGCAACGTACGTGTCACATATGTTTGGCTGAAACGTATGTGACACATATGACATTCATATGTTTAACATATGTAAGATAAAGACATATGTATAACATGTGTTGACAGACATATGTTTCACATATGTTAGCCCACATATGTAAAACATTCACATATGTAAATCACCTGTTTTTGTTCACCATATGTGTATCACATGTGAATCATATGTTTTACATATGTGAATGCTAACTCATGATTATCATGTAAAATATTTGAACTATCAAAGTTGAAAAATTTCCAATATAGATATCTGTTCTATGATCCATATGTCAACATTGATATTCACATACGTTTAACATATGTGTTACATATGTTTTACATGTGGTAAATTTGATATGTGTTTTACATATGTGTGCCGCATATATGCCAAGATGCATTGATTAATTTTTTTACATTAGTTGGTGATGAGATTCACGTTAATTTAACGTAAAAATAACAAGCTTTTGCTTTCCTATATGTATCATGTCTTAAATAAATTTTGAAATGATATTGGAATCTATTTCTCTGTGATACCTTTTACAAAACGGAGTCTACCACTTGCATGGCAAGGGTAGATTGGGAGGCACCCTAGTGTTAAAAAATAAAGAAAGAAATAGCTATGTCTGTATTTAAAACTGATGAAAAAAAGCTTTCAACACGATACACATCGATTCAAAACTTAATTTATGTTGATGAACAAGTGTTTACAATGCGAAGAGAAACATTGACCGCGCGAAGTAGCGCGTGCTCGAAATAGACTCATAGACAGCAGACGATCAACGGGAACCTGGTCGGAAACTGGGAAATAGATCTACGAAGAAGTCATCGGATCGGGAACATCAGCCGTGTAAACCCCTATGAGAAGATGTGAACACGTTTGTCCTAATACGAAAAAGTAATCTTTACTGTATCTAAATTATTTTTTAATCGAAGAAAACGATTTATCAAAATTTGCTCGAGCTTCCTCTGACCAGAAGAAACGAAACTACAGTGTATGGTGTCTGCCCAGTATTCCGAAGGTCCGATAGTTCGAGGGCCCATAAAGCCGAAGGTCCGATAAATCGACGGCCCGATAATCCGAAGGCCCGATAGTCCGAAGGTCCGATAGACCGAAAGTACTGCATTCAAATATACAGAAGGATCCATAATCCTAAGTACCTAAAAATCGAATATCCGATATTTCGATGGTCTATTAGAACATAAGTTTAGAGGTCCGATAGTAAGAAGGCCTAATAGTTCTATGGTCTGATAGTCCGAAGGTTTGAAAGTCCGAATGCCCTGTACATATACATGTAGATATGAATTTGATACAAGATACCTGACTGTACATTTGAAATTGATAGATTTAGAAATCTAAATGGAGGGGAGGGGGCTGAAAGAGATATTATCAAGGAACTTGAATTGAATATATACCCAAATGAGTTAAAAAAGATCCTGACGATAATCTCAACAGCACTCAAGTTGAGACCCCTAGCAAGCCAGAGGTGGGACCAGGTGCCCGGGAGGAGTAAGCATCCCCTGTTGGCTAGCTATCAAATCAGATTTTAAAAGGTAACAAAATAAATCATAAAGAAATGATATCATCACAAGGAGCTGTTGTTTGAAATAGATCTCTGCAATCGCACGTAAGTAAAAAAAAAAGGAGGGGGTGCAGTTCAACAGCGCAAATGGTCCTAAACAACTAAGTTATTTAGGAAGTAGTGAAGAAATATTTGTAACAAGATCTAATTAACTGTCACAATGTGGCAAAGATATGTCTTTACTGCTGAAAGTCATCGATCAGAATGTCGGAAATATTAGTTGTCTGTATAAGTCAACCAAAAGAAAAAAAAATAACGAGGACGTCCTTGTTCATTGGAATTTAAAATGTGCGAATACATTTATCGGTAACACATGCAAAACACACGTTTTTTATTTCTTTAAAGATGTAGGTTCTAGAATTTATACAATTATCATACATGCAACGATATAGCCTGGGTAGGCGTATGCGCTATTAAATTAGTGAATGAATGTCAACCCGAAATCAGATTACAAAAATAGCAACGCCAACGCTGCAACGCATGTCGGGGTTTAAATATTTCTCACGGACAGCGCCATAATATAATATGTCCCGTCTTATGACGAGCGTATAAAATCACATTCAATCAAAACGCTTACAAATGACAAATATGGATTAGGAATTTTATTGGATATTCGGACTATTGGGTCTTCGGACTATTGGGTCTTCGGACTATCGGGCCTTCGGGTTATCGGACCTTCGAACTGTCAGTCCCTCGTATTATCGGGCCTTCGAACTATTGAACCTTCGTCTTTTTAGACCTTCGGAATACTGAGTGGTCACCCAGTGTATGATAGTGTGAAATAATTGTCGTGGCCAAGGCAACTGATCTGTCCGGGCTGGGTTTATTAACAGCTGGTCATCAGAAGAGCTTACTTCTTGCCAAAATCAAAATTTAATTCCAGTTATGTAAGTTATTTTTACATTGAACAGTGCACAATGATCTTTTCTTTAACAAACTAAGCATTTCCGGAAGTACCCTGATTAGCCCGTTCTGAGTTTGCGCTAAGTCCAAAACGTAAACACTGAATGTAAACATAAACATGTATCACGTGGTTTATGAATACATTAATTTCAAATCTGTTTTACCCTTGAAGTATTGAAATCGACATTTATGACTGCGAATTTGTAAAACATAATACATGATGTACTGGGGTATTGTGTTCCCGCATTTTATAAAGGATTAAAGCCTTTAGAAAAGAAAATTACAGCTGACCAAGGCTATGCTGCATGCTGTGTCCAACCCATTAAATAGTAATAAAAAAGCAATAAAATCGTCAGACCATCGACAAGTATACACAGAGTAAATATTGGTAGTAAGCTAACTTTTATCAAGTGTACATAAGCAAATATAACTTGTCATAGTCATGATTTAAGAATCTGGTGTGAAAAGGGGGGGGGGGGAGAGGGCGGTGTTGTTGTTGAAATGCAATACATGTATTTGAGAAACTACGTAATTCGGCGAAATGATTCTATTTATCTACTTAAATTGTGATCAAAATCATGAACAAATATTTGCTTGCCGATTAAATTAAGATATGATTTTATTTTTCAACTAGCCGCATACTGCAGTACTGTAATGACCCCCCCCCCCCTTTTTTTCGCTGTAGTAGAATCGGCTGATGAAGCATTTAGATCAACTGGAGGCTATTATTTGGACAAAAACAGTTTATTCTGATAATTTGGTGTGCAGAAAATCGAAATATTCAAAAGATAAAACAAAAATACGTACCGTTTGAGAGGCCGGATGTTCCAATTTTTAACGTTTCAACTTAAATTCAATGGATTAGACTCCGAGTAATAAAGATGGACTCTACAAGACACCGGTGCCATTCGACAGTGCAGAGTTCACTCGATCAATAAAAATTCATAACATGCCCATAAAAATTCAAATCTCCTCAGAAAACACGATAAAAGATCACTACCCCCCTTTTCCGCCATTAGAAGTTTTCCACCACTTCAAATTTTCATAAAATCATTAAAAATCAAAACATTAGTCCAAGGTACACGTGTTTGGTATCGATCGATTCTAAATTTAGAGCTTACGTGAGATATCTGGGTCGCGCAGGTATAGCTCGAAGTTTTTCCCTCGCTTTTACGTTTGCGCATCTCCCATTGGTCATTCTCAGAACATGACCGCTTCGACACCGTGACGTAGACATTGTTTAGGTTCTAAGCTCATTTGCATAATTCATGCACAGTTACAAGGAGCATAGAAAGATCTAAGTGCAGTGTTGAAACATCTGAAATCGTAACATGTAGATAGATTTGATAGAAGAAAATCAAGATAAGAGCAATGAAACAACTAATTATCTGTCCACATTGTCCTACGACATAGCTGTCAACTCGCCTGATTTTGGAGGTTCAGTCCCAATTTACATGCATACACCTTTCACATACTGAACCAGTTGCGGATGCAGGGGGGTACGGAGGGGCATTCCCCTCCCCCTCCCTGGCATTGTCATTGACCCGAAATGATCCAAAAACCCTTATATTTTGGCCCATTTTCTGACAGTAAAAATAGACAAAATTCGCCCCTTGACCCCCCAGCAAAGGGGGCGCTGGTTCCGCTACTGAGAACCCTACTTATAATATATCCCATGGCGTTCCCAGTTTTGTTTTTGGGGAGGGGGGTTCTACATTCAAGTCTACAGATACCACTTACAGCACTGGCAAGTGCGGCTAGTTAGGCCACTCTTAGTCATGCCTACAGAATGTTTTAAGATATTCAACCCCTAATGCATTTTCAATAATGAATACCAGAAATAAGAATTTTCAGTCTCTTTAAGAAGAATGCTATACATACTTTTCTAGCTAAAATTAGGGATTACATTTCTCATACAATGATTTACTCTGACATCCCAAAGATTCCCGATTATGAAATCATCGGCATTTGTCAGGAAATTATGAAAATATGCATACATTTTAATCAGAAGTACTCTATTAGGGTGCGGGATCCTTAAAGTTAAAATTGTTTACACCAATCAAAGCTTTAGTGTCCGCGCGGCTCACTTCTGAAGTTGCATAAACTTGATTTTGATAATGTTGTCATGTGCAGAATTTAAGTAAAATCCATATAATTGAATAGATCTCGCTTAGTTGTGAATTTTGGTATATGTTAAATGGTCGAGAGTTTATGTACATGTAATCAGATTATACAGACAAAATAAATTTTTAGGGGTGTTTTCAATGTTAGATTTCAGCGTGACATCACCAAGTTTAATATTGAGCCTATGAAGAGTGTCATGAGGTAATGATAAAAATTAGCATAGGAAATGACGAATCAAATGCATGTCATGAATATTCGAATACCAATTTTAGGTACCAGTATTTGTTTCAGCTGTAGTCAACATTTTGGTCAAGGTGTTGCATTTAAGTTCCTAGAGAGAAAACTGCTTGGAGCAGTAACTTGAAACTTGACATGGTGATAGACCATGATGAGAAGAATCAAACTCAGCAACAAAATTTGATCTACATGTAGTGACCTTGACCTTGGAGTTTGACCTATTTTTGAAAAAGTTAAGCCTGAGCTATATCATGAACTATAGAGGATTTGGCTTTGATATTTCGCATGCAGAATTTGACCTAGTGACCTTGACCAATGAGTTTGACCTACCTTAAAAAAAATTTAACCTGGGTTGCATTTCATGTACTAAAAAGGGTTTATACAATGTGTTTCACATGTAGATTCCTCATGACTAGATCTTTCATTTAATATCATGATTTTGACCAAGTGATTTTGACTTTGACCTACTTTTAAACTATAAGTATAAGAGATAGGGTTTTAATATTTCACACATAGATTTCTCATGACAAGATCTTTCATTTGATATCATATCATGACTTTTGACCAAATGACCTTGACATTGACCTACTTTTAAACTTTAAGAGTTAGGGTTTGATATTTTTTCCACATTTGGATTCCTCATGACCAGAACTTTCATTTGATATCATGACTTTTTACCAAGTGACCTTGACCTTGGACTTACTTTTGAACTTTAAGGGGTAGGGCTTTGATATTTCACATGTAGAATCCTAATACCTTACTTTTTGTATACACCCGACATTTGACGGGTCTTACATGTATTATGGTATGGCGAAGTCCGTCTGTCCGTCGGCTTATGGAGCGCAATAACTTGAATATGTGTCAACAGATTTTCACAATATTCATACATTATAATTAGACTGTTGGGATAAAGCCGCCTTTTGATTTTCAGGTTCATCTGGTTTGTCGTTACAGAGTTGTGGGACTTAGATTTTTAGAATACAGTGAAAATATACTAAAATAGTTGAAAATTATTTTAAAATCTATTTCTGGTGGAAATGCTTTGAAATTTTGTATACTTCAAGTAGAAAGGTTGTTCTTTGACATATGTAACAGGTTTTTAATTTTTTTTGTCGCATAACAGATATTTATAAGATAGAAAACTTCACGAAATTACATGTGATAGATTTATACCTTGTAAATGAAATATCCTGTAATTTTAATCTTGAAATTTCAGGTAGAACTTGAAATGGCATATAGGATTTCATTTCCATGGCATATAGGATTTCATTTCCAAGACAGAGAAAGTACAGAATGAATAATTGAAGTTGTGAAGATAATATTAAAATGATTATCCTGTTTTTGAACAGTTATTTTTGATAAAGAATAAAATTATTATATCATTGAATGTTCTTGAACAAAGTTTTTATATGCCCCCATAATCGGAGATTGAGGGCGTTTTATAGGTATTGTCTTGTCTGTTTGTCAGTCCCTCCGTCTGTCTGTCCGCAAGAACCAAAATTTTTTACCTTGTGACCCTGACCTCGAAGATTGACCTACTTATGAAAAACTGAAACCTTGGCCATAACTTTTGAATGGTAAGTGGTAGGGTTTTCATATTGCATATGTGTATTTCGTATGACAAGACCTTTCCATGGATAACAATATTTTGACCTTATGACCTTGACCATGGAGACTGACCAACATTTGCAGAAATTTTTTAGTTTGGCCATAATTTTTTAATGGTCAGTGATAAGGCTTTCATATTTCACATGCAACAAGACCTTTCCATGGATACCAACATTTTTGACTTGGAGGCCAGAGAATGAAATACTCCAAAGTACTTTTTGGCTCACCTGAGCAAAGCTCAAGTGAGCTATTGTCATAGCGTAACTTTTTAACATTTTCGACTTCTCCTCTGAAACCACTGCACAGAATTTCACGAAACTTCACAGGAAGCATGTACTTAATGCCCTCTACCAAGTTTTTGTTTTTCGAGTCGAGCAGATCGGAAATCCAAGATGGCCACCACAGGCTCTGAATGGCTTACACATTTTCAACTTTACGTCTGAAAACGCTGCATAGAATTTCACAAAACTTCACAGGAAGCAAGTAGTCAATGTCCTCTACCAAGTTTGTGTTTTTCGAGCCGATCAGAAATCCAAGATGGCCGCCTCAGCCTCTGATTTGCTAACACATTTTCAACTTCTCCTCTGAAACCGATGCACATAATTTCTTGAAACTTCACAGGAAGCATACTTATTGCCCTCTTCCAAGTTTGTGTTTTTCGAGCCGATCGGAAATCCAAGGTGTCCTCCATAGGCTCTAATTGGCTGACACATTTTTGACTTATCCTCTGAAACTGCTGCACAGAATTTCTTGAAACTTTACAGGAAGCAAGTACTCATTGCCCTCTACCAAGTTTGTGTTTTTCGAGTCGATCGGAAATCCAAGATGTCCTCCATAGGCTCTATTTGGATGACACATTTTTGACTTATCCTTCTAAACTACTGCACAGAATGTCACCAAACTTTACAGGAAGTAAGTACACATTGTCCTTCTCAAAGCTTCACTAAAAGATATTTCCTTCAGGTCTTATACTGACTTTGATTAAAAACATACATACCAGGGATTTTTTTCAGTAATTTGGTAATGGGGTCGGGGCCCGTGCAATTGGGAAAATTAACGACATTTGGGAATATTTTGGGAAGTACTAATATATAAGTAAAAAGACAGTTTATACAATCAAAAGATCAGAGTTGAACATGTTGAATGTTTAATCAAATAATTTTCTTTTAGATATGATTTAATTTCTTGTGCTTACAATAAAATAGCAAATAATTAGTAAATTTTCTACTTTTGAACCAGTAAATTTCACTATCTTAGGTGATAATTCCATCTATATGTGTTTGGGAAATTTTAGAGCCACAATTGGGAAAAAAAGATACTATTTTTCATTGGGAATGGGGCCGAATAACGGCCCCAAAAAGGGGCAAAAAAAAATCCCTGCATACAGTCTCCTCAGGTGGGCAATGTGGCCCCCTTGGGCCTCTTGTCTCATTACAGCTGTTTTACTATAGAAAAAAGATGCCAACGGGGCAATCGTGTTTCAAAAACACTTGTTATTTTATTTTTTTCAGATGTAGAAAACGTCATGAAATTACTAATCATTATCATAGATTAATTAAAATTAACAGTCCTTTAATTTTTATCTTAAAATTTCAGGTGCATTAAGTGTAAAGTTCATATTGGAATTCTTTCCAAGAATTGACAGAAATTCAGGATGGATATTTAAATTCATGAATTCAGGTAAGATTGAAATAATTTTGTATGTGACATTATATTCATCCTTGTACGTTTTATCCAATTTTTAGCTCACCTGAGCGAAGCTAAAGCGCAGCGTCCGTCCGTCTGTTGTAAACTTTTCACATTTTCAACTACTTCTCAAGAACCACCAAAGGGATTTTGATGAAACTTGGTAGGTATGAAGTACTCATGTACTCATGGTCCCCTACAAGTGTTGTTGTTTTTCGTCCGGATACGTCAATAGATGGCACCACCACAGGCAAAAGTATGTCACAGGGGGTACCCTCCTTTGACAAACTTCTTCTTCAGAACCGAAGCACAAAACGAAAGCATCTGAACTGTCTAGAAGGATGTCTTAACAAGTGTTGTTGTTTTTGGTTCCAGTCTGAAATCAAATTTTTTACGCGTTATTTCATGTCTTTTTGGACTTTTTTTTTCTTTTGCTCATTTTTTAACTGTTTCTTTGACTAACTCTATAAATGAATGGTTTTCTGCCCTCATTTAGTGCATATTTGTCATATTTAAGTTACCATTTGCTTTGATATACATTACATGCTATAATCTTCTATTTTGGAATTTTCTAAAATATGAATCTAGACTTGTTTACTGTGCACATGGACCAAAAGGTTGTGGGTTCAACCGTTCAAGTCCCGGCGCCGGCACTCAATTTTTTTTGTCTTCTTTCATTTTTTTCAATTTTGTCACCTTTTTTGCACTTCTAAATTATCTGAATACCTTTAATTTCATTTTTGATCAAAAAAATTTTTTTCTTCCTTTTTTATTTTTTTTTCGTTTTGCACAATCTTTCACTGTGTATTTGACTTGACATATTTAAGTCTCTTATTGCTATGATATATATTTCATGCCTAAATCTTATATTTTTGAATTTTGAAGAAAGGTTTATGCGTATACTAGTCCCAGGATTGTGGGCTCAAATTCTGGCACTGACACTATCATAATGCAATATCAGTAGATTAAGAGTGTGCATTGGTATCAGGTGAGTGTTGTGCCCCTCTTTTACATGTGAGCTGTTTATGACAGGGCTAAGACTTGCTAACACCTACTGATGTTCAAGGTCAAGGGGTAATAGGTCAGTTATACCGTAGTTTATACATTGCTACTTGGGGAAGAGTCTAACTAGTAATGTCTTGGGGTAGTAGAGGAGATATTGGAAAACCTTACACAAAGCAAAAGGTTGAGGAAGCAGTTTGCAAGGTCACCTTTTCTATTGATAGAAAATAGTTGACTGTTTCCCAAATAGCCATTTATGAATTGTTTCAATACCCAATATGCACTTGTCACATTTGCTCACAATGACCTGACACTTTCAAAGGGCAATAATTCATCACCTGATAAACAGAATAGAGTAAACTGTTACCTTGTTACATACACTTTGACTAGGTTGCATAGAGTGCAATAATGTGGAAATAATCAGGAAACAATGATAAATACATAATAATTTAGACTTAAGGTAATTAATAAAGGACAATAATATGTGAAAGCAATGTGGTCACACTAGAAATCACAATTTACTTCAATTAATCAAGTAAGATTCTTATAAAAAATGTTGGTGTTTATCCAAATAAAGACGTGCTTGTAGAGTACTGATTGAAAATTGTACCCTTTCAGTTTTAGTATTTCATGTATTGTACTTATTATAGATGATCAATTTAACTGTAAGGAAAGACCATACAGAATAAAGATGTCAGCACTGTTACACATGATGGGAACTTTAAGTTAGGAGGAGTTAAAATAGCCAGTGATGTATCACACACACCATTAGACTGAAAAGACTTCTAAACATGGTGAGAATTCTGTTGTTAGTGTGGTTTCTGCATGCAATCAATTTGTTGTATTCATTATAAACATATCAACAAAATGCTGAATTGTCCCCTACCGTTTTGCCTAAACTTTCCATCCAGTCTGTCTGACTGAATTGAGTTCTTGAAATCTCAAGACTTTTTATGCCCAAGATTCAGGGGCATACAGTTTTTGTCCTGTTCGTCTGCCTGTTTGTCTGAAAAAGTTTAATATTGGGCACAACTTTTGAATGGAAACTGATAGAGCTTTCATATTTCACATGTGTATCCCTTGTGACAAACTTTGCAAAAACTTTAACATTGGGCATATTAAAGTTTTGAATGGTAAGTGAAAAGGCTTTCATATTTCACATGTGTATTCCTTGTGACAAGACCTATTCATAGATATCAAAGTTTTTGACCTCGTGACCTTGACCTTTGACTTACTTTTCAAAAACTTTAACATTGGGCATAACTTTTGAATGGTAACCGATAGGGCATTCGTATTTCATAGGTGTATTCGTTTTGTCAAGACCTTTCTATTAATAAAAGTTTTTACTTTGACTTTGACCTTTGACCTACTTTACACAAACTTGAACATTGGGAATAACTTTTTCATTGTAAGTGATAGCGCTTTGATATTTCACATGTGTATTCCTTGTCACAAGATTTTCCATTGATACCAACATTTTAAGCCCATTGACCTTGACCTTGACCTTTCACATACATGTACATGTGTACTTGACAGAAAATAGTGTTTATACTAACAAAGATGCCATTGGGGGCATTCGTGTTTCACAAACGCAGGCTTTATTTTATTTAGAAATAAAGTTATTTACAAGTATTTATATATAAGTTTTAATATACACAGCATAAAATAGTTTTACAGTATCACCAGGAGAGCTTCAATCTCAAAAGAGACTTTCTTGTCCAATGGAATTTTCACCTATCAAAAAGTCATGGTCACAATAACATTTATAGAAAAATAGGTCACACAATTCAAGGTCAGAGGGAATATGAGTCCCTCTAGCTTACAGGCAGTTTTACTTTAATACACAACTGAACTATGATATGTTAATTTGGAAGATTAATAAATTGAACTTCAGCTAAAAGTACATGTATGCATAGCATTTGAAGAATCTGAATCTGAACTTATGATTTTTCCTCCATGCTTGTATTGTTCATAAATCAGGCATACAAGTGAGAAATATCTTTTTAGCTTACATCGACAAAGTTTAGCGAGCTTATGCTATTATACCCCCGCACGTCCGCGTCCGGTTAAGAAGTTTGGGGTAGCTCAGTATTTGGCAAAGTACTGATGCTACAGTAACCAAACTTGCACAAGTGATTCATCTTTGGATGCTGAGGTGAACCCATGCATTGGATGCTGCATCTGACCTACATTTTCTGCTTGAGTGACTTGGTTAAGAAGTTTGGGGTAGCTCAGTATCTGACAAAGTACTTATGCTACAGTAACCAAACTTGCACAAGATGCCAAGATGGACCCATGCATCGGATGCAGCATCTGACCTACTTTTTCCACTTGAGTGATTTTGCTTTAAAAAGCCAATATTGAGCAAAGTATAAGTGCTACATGTACCAAACTTGCATATTGGATGTATCTTTGATCAAACTTTCATGAAATGACCTTGACCTGCTTTTTCTGCTTGAGTGATTTTGCCTTTAAATGCCAATATTGAGCAAAGTACAAGTGCTACATGTACCAAACTTGCATATTGGATGTATCTTTGATCAAACTTTCATAAAATGACCTTGACCTACTTTTTCTGCTTGAGTGATTTTGCCTTTAAAAGCCAATATTGAGCAAGGTATAAGTGCTACATGTACCAAACTTGCATATTGGATGTATCTTTGATCAAACTTTCATAAAATGACCTTGACCTACTTTTTCCACTTGAATGATTTTACCTTTAAAAGCCAATATAAATGTACTTAGAAATATGTTTGAATTGAAATTTTGCTGCCCTGAGGTGAGCTTCGTAATCTGTGATTACCTATGTTTTTAATCTTTTGCAGGAGACAGAGCCATAGACATGTTGGATCCTCAAAGTTTAAAGATATCTTGAAGAACTCTTAAATAATTCAGAGACCTAATCAACATATAGTACATTGTATAGCAATGGATATTCTATGTAATAAGATTAACTCCAGAAGCTCAAGAAATACATATTATAATAATATATTGTATTGTATAGCCTGGATACTGTGTAATAAACATGTTGCATCTTATTCATTCTAGAACATTTGTTTTATTATTAAATTGGTCTTCATCTGGTTCTTATAACAATCTAGATTTACTCTGAATTTGGACAAGTGGAGTCTATAGTTATGACGTTAGATTGATAACGCATGTTTACCACATTTCTGATTCATATTGAATTAACATTTGAGCTCGAAAGTAAGAGTAACATTAGCATTGGAATATTGGCTATGACATGTATGCAACAGGCATGAAGAATTAAAAAGCATGTTTCACGTATATTAACCGTATGTTTTCCACATGTCTATCACATACAAAACACGCATGAAAATCTAAAATACATGTTAAACGTATATTAAACGTATGAGTACCATACGTCCGTCACATATGAAACACACATGAAAAATTTAATGTACGTATCACGTATAGTAACCATATGTGTCACGCATGTTAGTCACGCATGTTACACACCTGAAAAAAGTAACATACGAGTCACGTATGTATAACATATGAAAAACGTATGTTTCATCACGCACGTTTCACGCCCTGAATTATACGTTGCTTAACGTATGTGTCTTATATGTTTTATTTTCCTGTGTATACAATCGAATATCCTAAACTGTTTTCTAGTGTATTTGCATGTTTTCTCATGAAATAAATGTTTACAAAACATGATACAAATGTATACGTATTTTCCGTAATTTTGGGGGCATAAACCGCAAGTTAAACAGTTTCTGATAACTATAAATGAAACGTATATGCTGAGGAATTTTCATGGCTCTAAGATCGATTTATGTGTTTGAAGCAAAAAAAATGTTACTTTTTATGTTCTTTGGGTTTAAATATCGGTTTTTCATACTAAAATTACAGAAATTCTGTGAAATATTCAAAGTATAATTCATATTTGTTGCAATATAGGATATAAAACTAAATTTATTTTTACATCTCATCAGTGTTTCAAATTAGAATAATGACAAATGTTATAAATATAGATAGTCATAACATAACCACCGAATAACATTGCAAAAACACTCGTGAAAACACGGTATTACCACCCAATAAGGTAAGAGAACAACTCAATAATGATTTAGTATAACCAACCAATAACATAGCAAAGCCACTCAACAACATGGTCTTTAACCTTTCATTATATATAAACCACTTAATAATTCAGTGTTACCACTCAATAACATAGCAAAACCACTAAATAACATAGTCGTTTGACCATTTTGCTACTTAAAAAGAACATCATCATACAGTGTAAACACTCAAAAACATAGCAAAACCACTGAATAAAGTGGTTGTTTGACCCTTTACTACTAGTATATAGAATAACTATATAATACAGCATATCCTCCCAACAACATAAAAACACCCATTAACGTGATGGTTTGACCCTTTCTTATAACAAAACCACTTAATAACACAGCATAGCCATCCTATAACTTAGCTTTACTATTTAATAACGTGATGATTTGATCCTTTATTACAACAAAACCGCTTAATAACACAGAATTACCGCCAAATAACTTAGCATTACTACTTAATAAGTGGTCGTTTGACCCTTTGTTATATCAAAACCACTCAATAACATAGCATAACCACTCAATAACATGATGTGTTGACACTTTATTATAACAAAACCACCTAATACGTGTTACACAGCATAATCACCCAGTAACTTAGGATAACCACTCAATAACAATCTTTCCTCGTTATATCTATAGAACCATGGCTGTCTAAAGGTGGATTTTAGCAATATTAAGGGACAAACAGACATGCTAAAATGTTATTTGATACGATAAAGGGTCGTGCAATCACGTAATTGGGTGTTGTTGTAATGTTATTGAGTGATGATGCTGTGTTATTGAGTGATTTCGTTATAAAAAAAGGGTCAAACCACGTTATTGAGAAGTAATGCTTAGTTATTACGTGGCAATGGTGTGTTAGTAAGTGGTTTTGTTATATCAACGTTTCAAATCAGCACGTTATTGAGTAGAAATGCTGAGGTTCTGGGTAGCTATGCTATGCTAGTAAATGGTTTTGTTATAATAAAGGATCAAACCATCACATTATTGAGTGGAAATGCTAAGATGTTGGATGGTTATGCTGTGTTCTTAAGTTGTTTGTTATAATAAAGGATCAAAACAACATTTATTTAGTGGTTTTGTTATAACAAATGGTCAAACCATCACGTTATAGGATGGTTATGTTGTATTATTAGGTGATTTTCATGCAGTAAGGGTCAAACAACTACTTTATTGAGTGGTTTTGCTATGTTATCGGTTGGTTAAACTCTATTATTGATATAATATGTTACGTTATCAGGTTGTCATACCGTGTTATTCACGATTCATTTAGTGTTTTTGCAATGTTATTCGGTGGTTATGTTATGAATTTATATCATTTGCTATTATTCTAATTCGTTACACTGATGAGATGTACATATAAATTTAGTTTCATATCCTATATTGCTACAAATATGAATTATACTTAGAATATTTCTCAGAAATCTATAATTTTAGTATGAAAAGCCGACATTTTACCCCAAGAAAGCAGAAAAAAGTATCATTTATGCTTCTAACACATTAAGCGATCTTAGAACCATGAAATTACGTCAGCATATACGTTCCATTTATAGATTACATGAACTGTTTGTCTTTTAAACATGTAAATAATATCCAGATATCTGTTATCTTTATTACTGAAAAATATGGTTTTTGTCCCAAAAATTACGGAAAATAGGTATATCATGTTTTATAGACATTTATTTCATGAGAAAAAAACACAAAAAATACACTAGACAACAGGTTATTACATTGTCTATAAGACTTTTGATTTTATAAGTAGAAAATATCTTATAATCAGAATAAGAAAATAAGCTTACTTTACTTAAAATAGCCAATTTTGTGGAAAAAAAGGATCAATTTTGAAGCCATTGAACTAAAATATTGAGTCAAATCTATGTCAGTGGAGGAAGAAGGTATTTCTGATATCATCTAATCACGACCAAGGGTCAAACCATAGAACAAAATGAAAAGTGTTGCTTTTTATATATTTTTCATGAATTTTTATTTCAAATCATGAATATTCATGAATATGCAAATGAGTCATTTTGCATATGATCACTTGAGTTATAGAACAATATTTCCTTGTTTTATTGATACCAGTTTCAGATGTTTAGCTCAACATTTTGCCAAGATATGGCTATTTTAAACCAATAGTGCTTTCTTTAATTTAGCAGGGGGTTTCCATGGAAACGGTCGAAAACACATAGCCTAAATGAGTTTATTCTTTAGTACATCCTGAAAACCGATTCTGTAGAACCTAAAGAACACTTTGGTACCCGTGAATAACAATACTCAAGGGGTACATGGGTGTCCCACTGGCTTCCCGACTAGTAGGTAAATATGATGGAGCGACATAGCAAACTCTTAAGGTCACTGAATTTACATTGCAGGCGCATAAGACATAATATACAATGTAAATATAGATCATTAGAAAAAGTACTCTTGGTGTTTGATTCATGCAGCATTTGAATTGCCCATCATTTCCTTTTTATTTGTTTCCCACAATGCACACATTGACGTGTAAAAGCTGAAAGTACATTATGTCTGTAGCATGAGCAAAACGCAATGTCCATCGGTTCAGGAATATTCGCTCTTTTCGAACGGTGAGCATACTGCATTTTTTGCACTTCTTGCAACATGCTTCCTTGGAGTATCAGCATGTGAAATACGCAAAGTTCCAAAAAATTCAGAAATCAAATTTTTCGGCAATATTTTTACTGCTATAAAGTCGACAGTAGGAATTGAATCCAGTTCTGTGTCATCATTATCCTTCGCAACTTGACGGTCTTCAACGGACAACTTACTTGCATAAGCAACTAAAGACATGTTGTCATGTTTCTTTGAATGACGACTTAATTTCTCCAGTGACTCTCGATATTTCTCCCCTTTCGTTTTCTCTTTACGTTTTGCATCATCAAATTTGGACAAGCCTTGCGACTCATGCTGACTGATTTTGGATAAAAATTCAGCTTGGATCCTGTCAACCTCATTATGAAGAATTTTGGTTGCAGCCATGACTGATGTTTTGCTTTTGGTACAGGCATCTACATACTTTTTCTTACGTTTCTCTATGTGTTCTTCATTTCGTCTACTTTCTTCAACCTTTCTCGATTTTTTCTCAATCATCAATGCAATCTTATTCTGCAGTTCTTTGGCATACTCATCTGTGTCCAGGACATCATGGTTTTTGTGGTTTGGGTTTAGACATTTCGGACAGAATAAAACAGAACACGTACGACAATAAAAGAAAAGCCTCTCACCATGCTTGGTACAAGTAGTAGCTTCCGATTCAGAGCTTTTCCCCTCACTTATGTGTACTAAATTATGGTCACGTGACACGGTACTCCGTAGATGAGCTCTCTTACACACATCGCAAAGGTTCTGGCTGCAGTTACGACAAAAAGAATTAACATCTTCTTTTGTATCACACAGGTCACACGGTGTTACAATTGGATAATGATATAATGTAGCCACGTCCTCATCCCTTGGCTCAGGTGCCGTTGCCATCCAATGAACTTCAACCTGTTATAGTAAAAAAAATCAGATGTTTAACGTCTTTAAATTTAATAGCATCATTTAAAACCTGATAAATTTTCAGCATGGACCAGACATGCACGTTTCGGGTACTAAACCCTCGTCAGTGATCCTTCGTCTAAACAATGAATCAGACAAAAATTACCAGCAGAGTTGCATGTCTTAGATAGCAGTAACGGAAATTGGTTTTGAATTTTCCTTAGGAAAGTATAGGGTTGGAACCCTTCGACTTTGAATAGCAGTGAAGTATCTGCAACATGACCTACACTGAACAATAAGAATGACAAAATAATATGGACAATAACCATATCCCAATATACAGTACATGATCGATAATTCAGGAAATCACAAACCGAAGGCATACGACATCAGATGGTTCAAATGGTCTAAAACAGAATATCACCCACCATTCAGGAAACTGGGACATCATAGTGTATGACGAGTACCCCATATCGACCGTAGACCTTCCTCAGTGACGATGTTAGTCGATCACAAACGTATCCCTGACTGAGAAGCTTATCTGAAAGAAGCCTATCGCTCAGAACAAAATCCGTATATTTGGTTCTTGCTCTGGCATTGCGTATCAACTGAGATATGAACACGCTATAAGCAGGTGACGAAGGGATGTTGGTACTCAGAAAAGGAAAGTTTGTGATGCTGAAATTGAAGTCGTCACGTCAGAAAAGGAATAAGGTAAGCTAAATGATAAACATTATCTCATCTATATAACATAATTTGAGTTTGGCACAATTGGTCCCCATCGGAATTCCGACAATTTGTTGGAAGACCTTTCCTCCAATGACCATAAAATTGTTGTCGATTGGGAAATTTAAGATCCGTTTCAGTGTAATTATTTTCAAAATCGGACTTTTCTGTAACCAAGAAAGGAGGGGATCTCCAACAACACTAGGTTGCAGCACCCACAGCAAAATCCCAAAACACCCATGCAAAAAACACAGAACAGATACCCATAGAAAGAGACGCAAAAGGGACAAGGAACACCAACTCACAACATAGAAACATGAAACATAAAAGACTACACATAAACCAACGAGACCAATGGGCAACCGGTGCCGACTTAGGACGGCCATCTGCCACGTAAATAGCAGACGGTGTGGTTATACTGGATTACGTGCGCACAACCCTCCCACTTTTCTGATTACTAAGAGGTCTCGAAGAACGTACAATTGTGGTGTAAAACAACCTCCTCACTGTCAGATGACCACACACAAACAAGACCGTAAAACACAGGGGTCCAAGCAACACAGATGAATATGTAGATGGATATAAAAAGAGGACGTGCGTAATACAGTCCGTGCTCTGCCGGCTGTAGCGAGCTCATATATGTTATCACCCGAGGAGTCCGACTGACATTCAGAGAGGACAGGTGGTCGGGGCCCTAGGTTTTGTCATAGTTAACAACAATGAATTTGAATTTGCGATTGCCGTTCTTGTTTGTAAAAACATTACTAATAATTTTTGCGAATTTTTCCCCCTTGAGTCGATCCCCTCCCTTTATTCAATTTAGAAAGTGGGATTGTAGTGTAAAGTGTCGAGTGCTTGAATAAATTCTACTAAATTGAGTGGATTTCAGATGTTCTAAAAGTTCCTGCCATCTTTGTGTGATGTCATCTTACAGTGAGGAGGTTGTTTTACACCACAATTGTACGTTCTTCGAGACCTCTGGGTAATTGGAGAAGTGAGAGGGTTGTTCGCACGTAATCCAGGATAACCACACCATTTGCTACTTGCGTGACAGATGGCCGTCCAAAGTCGGCACCGGTTACCCATTGGTCTCGTCGGTTTATGTGTAGTCTTTTGTGTTTGATGTTTACATGTCGTGTGTCTCTTTTCCGTCTCGTGCTGTACTCGTCTTTTGTGTTTTTGCATCGGGTGTTTTGGTGTTTTACTGTTGATGCTGCAACGGGGTCTTGTTGGAGATCTCCTCCCTTCTTTTTTTTCCAATTCTTTAAAATCCGCCACAGATTAATACCGCTACGAGAATATACTGACGAATCATATCTATGAAGCCCAGATTTGATTTCAGATAAAACTTTGGTGAGTAAGATCGATGCAGATTTGGTAGACCATTTTGAGGAAATAGCGATGAAACATTGTTCGTAGGGATTCTTAGGCATTTTAGGTATACATTATAATTATGGTAAATCTAAATCTAAATTGTTTTTGTCAAAACCAAAGGAAGGGAGAACTGATTCGTGGTTATCTATTATTTCAGGCGCAGAAAGGTTTATTGTGGTGTTAGTGGGATTTTCAGGTGTTTAATTTAAATCCAGCTCTTTAACAAGCTTAAGGCTGTCGAAATTGAATTTTTTGCAAGTAAATATGCAATTATTTGACGCTTTTTCTGCTGGTGTGAGGACATAATGTCAACATGAATTTCAGTAAGCAAAACATACAATGTAAACAATCACTGGAAAGAAATCGTAAGATAAACTAAACAAACAAGGAAGCAGAATAAGACAAAAACATCAAAGCATGAATACTGAGATGTTGGAAAAGCTTCTGATGAGAATTTTTAAAATATTCGAAACACGTGTCTGGTGCATAATAAATTGATCTGAAATTCTTCAAGAAGGTATAGAGTTAAAACCCTTCCGTATTATTAATAAAAACACTTATTTCAGATTGCATTGTGGGGCAGTTAAACTCGTTTTCCTTGACAGGATGTTTTGAGTGTAATAATTACTTCTTTCCAGCTCTGTCGCCTGAAAGAAGCTTTGTTTTGATACGTAATCAGTTTGACATTATAAACATTTTTTTGACTTTTTCGGAAACTTTTAATCCAAAAATATTATCGAAATTGAAGGAGGTTAATATCTTAGCACAATCCCTCCAATGCTTTGTAGATTTTATTTGGATATGCTACTCAATTGATCCTTCAGAAAATTCGGAGCTGCCTACATTCTTTGATGTGCCGAAAAACAGACCTTAATTATTTTGTGGTAAAATATCAAATTACTCAAACAACAGTTTGTGGCAGTTAATACTACATTTTACCGTAAAATTTTCTCTGCCATAAACGTAAGCGAAAAATAATACAAAAACATGATGAACATTTTTATTTTCACTCTTTAATTGAATAAATTTTCAGCATACTTTTTCAATAATATCTAATAGTTAAAGAAGATCCTGACGGCAATCCCAACAGCACCCAGAGTAGACCACCATATAGAGCATAGACGGACCCCTACCAAGCTAGATGTAGGACCAGGTGCCCGGGAGGAGTAAGGAACCCCTGTTTGGCTAGCCGCACCAGCCGTCAATTTTCACAACACAAATTCAAGGTAATAACTAGAATGGTTACTTGTTGCTAGGACAATACATACATGGCTCAGAGATATGTAGGATGTGCTAGTTCTGATTCACATAAGAGCAGAAAGGGAAAGGAACATCAGATCATAACAGAAACATCAAACGCAAAAGACTACACATAAACCAGCGAGACTAATGGGCAATCGATGCAGAATAAGGACGGCCGTCTGCCACATCATTAGTAAATTATTGTGGTTATCCGGGTTACGTGCGCACAATCCTTACGCATATTCTTATTCCTCCCGGGCACCTGGTCCCACCTCAAGCTTGCTAGGGGTCCGTCGATGCTCAATTTGGTTCTCTGTTGTGAGTGCTGTTGAGATTATCGTCAGGATCTTCTCTAACTCATTTCTGTCTTGAAAAACGAACAATAACCTCATGATGACAATACAAACAGACAGCATAACGCACAGATTGATATGTAAATAAATTTGAAATCAGGATGAAAAATACAGTCTTGGCTCCGCTGGCAGGATCTAGCTCATGCATGTTATATCCCGAGGATTCTGACAAAGTTGTTGATTGGTCAAGCGCCTAAAGAACTTCTGGTTAACCAGCAGTGACACTCACCAAGTGGTTCTAAGGTTAAACGTCTTCAAATTCAATAGCATCATTTAAAAACAGATAAATACAGCATGGACCAGACATGTACGTTTTGGGTACTTAATCCCTTTCAGTAAGCCTAAGTCCAAACAATGTAATATGACCGAAGAGTGTGAAAGTTATTGTGTCCAAAAATGTTCCGACAGACGTAGCAGTATGGGTTGGATATGACGTTACATGACCAAAGGTTTAGAAATTTAAAGAAATTTGATAACAGAAATTTTCGAATGCATTGAAAACAAAGGAGGGGATCTCCTACAACACCAGGTTGTAGCACCCACAGCAGCTCCCAAAAACACCCAATGCAAAAACACAAAGCAGACAAGCACAGAAAGAGACGCGTAAGGGACAAGGAACGTCAACGCACAACACAGAAACATCAAACCAAAGGACTACACCTAAACCAACGAGACCAATGGGCAACCGGTGCCGACTTAGGACGGCCATATGCCACGGAAATAGCAGAAGGTATGGTTATACTGGATTACGTGCGCACAACCCTCCCACTTTTCCGATTGCCCAGAGGTCTCGAAGAACGTACAATTGTGGTGTAAAACAACCCCCTCACTGTCAGATGACCACACACAAACAAGACCGCAAAACGCAGGGGCCCAAGCAACACAGATGAATATGTAAATGGATATAAAAAGAGGGCGTACGTAATACAATCCGTGCTCTGCCGCCGCGAGCTCATGTATGTTATCACCCGAGGAGTCCGACTGACATTCAGAGAGGACAGGTGGTCGGGGCCCTGCCTTCTCTAAAGAGGTTTGGACAGGGCCCGTCATGGAGTCCCGTCGTCACAGTCAGTCAGAGTGCAAGTTTAAAGAATGCGCTTTCTTAGACTGTAGATTGGTCAAGTACCAAGTCTAGTGTCCGTCTGGTGACATTGCGTTTGATGATTCTGACGCATTTTCGATAGTGATGTTGTCTATTTTTGATCCTTCTTATCTTGTTAACAATGTCACTATAAAATGCAGGTTGTGAAATACCCAAAGTAATATACTCTGTTGCCTGAATTGGTCCAAATTTCAGAAGAAGCTGACAATAATTTTTGTAAAATTTCTAAAAAGTCTTTACTAGTTTGTAAAAGCGAAAACCTTGTCCTAAAAGTTTCTTGGTAATTTATAAATTTCTACCATAAAAATCCAAAACATCAGTACATGCTCTAGCATACCGGATGAGCTGTGAAATATAGATACCATAGGACGGTAATCTAAGAACATCACCGTCAAGCCAGGGGAAATTTACTATGTTAAATCCAAAATCATCTCTTTTGTCATACACACTTGTATGGATCTCTCCATGAACAATTTTGATATTAAGGTCCAAAAATGGTGTTTCTGTGTTTGAAACGTTTGCCTTGTTTAGAATCAATTCTTGTGGATAAATAACATTTTTCTCAAAAACAGGATTGTCGATAGTAAGAATATCATCCAGGTACCTAGAGGTACCAATGAAACATTTCACATCATCATGTATTCTTTTTTTTTTTTTTTTTTTTTTTTGAAGATTTTGGATAAATTCCTTTTCATACGTGTATAAAAATAAATCTGCAACAAGAGGCGCACAATTAGTACCCATTGTAATCCCTACGACCTGCTTATAGAGTTTCTCACCAAATCTTACATAAATATTGCCCAAAAGGAAGGACAAGGCAATACACAGGTCACCACATGTCCATGATTTGTATGATTTGTAATCTGTGGCGGAAAAGAAACCCTTCGATTCAGAAGTACAAATATAAGTTTTTCCCTCTCGATCAAAACACCATTTAATGAGTTTCGACAGTCGATCATTTATTTTGTCGTGAGGATGCGTGGTGTACATATTTGAAAAGTCGTAATATGAACATATCGTATTTGCTTCAAAGTTTCTTGATTTCATTTTGTCAATCACATCCCCTGAATTTTTAATAGACCAAAAGAAGTTTACGCCATTCCTGTTCATGACAGTGTCACGGTATTTTGCCACGTGTTCCTTTATAGGCGTCAGTTTTCAAGACAAAATTGTTGTTGAGCAGTTGCTAGAATTAGCAATGTATCGAAACTTGTAAGGAGACTTGTGAAGTTTTGGTATACAGTATATGTATTGGATATACGCCGAAAATAATATTGGACAGTTTGAGGCCCGCAGGGTCGAAAACTTTCCAATATCTTTAAGAATGAATTGTTTGAGGCGTATATCGTACTTAAAACATTGATCACTATTCAAAGTGGCATGACCTTTGACTTTGTTCTTATTATGTCACTTCAGGTTCTAACATTCTCGCTACCAGCAGTTGGGAGTCGTTTATATAGGAAGATAACGGAGATGAAATTTTTAATTAGAAAAAAAAGTTGTGACAAATGATGACGCAGATTCCTTAAATTAAGACGAAATTTGATGCAATTTTTGGGAAAAAATAAACGAGAATACTTTGCGTGATGACGATATAGTTGAAGCTTCTTTGGATATATAGAATGAAAGGGCGTGTCTCTAAAAGTTTCCTTTTCCGGACAAGCAAGAAATAATATAGTGCCTTTGAATATCGAAAAGAAATCAGTGGGGACGTTCAACTTACTATGTGCAAGGTTAAATGAAAGGAACAATTCAGGAAGATATTTTGAAGGAGTCTAGTTCGAAAACCTGACCTAAACCCAGCTTTTGATGGTAATTTGCATCGGGGGGGGGGGGGGGGGGGGGGGGGCTTGGGGAACTGGGTCAAAATAACCGCAAAGGCTGGATTTAGGTAGGTTTTTTTCGGACTAGAAGAGTCGAGCGAAACTCTTAGTTATACAGTAAAATTATAAAGATGGGGAAAAAATAGACCGAAGAAAAAAAAAACCGGGCTGAACTATAGTGTCTCTTACATTGTCATTTCCGACACAACGGCCGATTTTTTAGATATATAAGATTGTGCTGGATTTTGTCAACTCCGGAAAATATAGCAAAAATTGGAAAACATGGAATGCTTGTCGCGTGAGTTCTAAATAAGGATTGTAACGGTTGTCCTGTAGATGTCAAAGAACATTTACATGTGACTGTCCAATATTTAATCAAGGTCGCGTATATTTTTTCTAATAAACGCGACCTAGATTTGATATTGGACAGTCAAAGGAAAATTTCGGACTGTTCGAACATAGGCATGACGTCACATCAATGTTTTAATGTAGGGAGATCCAATTTAGAAAAAGGGATGTTAAAAGAAGAAATTTCACTGTTATGTTTGTTCAAAATATTGGGAACACAATTGCTTTCGATATAAGTATTAGTAGAGGAAAGTTGTAGTAGCGTTTTCAAATAATTATGGTGTTGTTTGCTGCTTTGTCTGCAGGCGCGAAGACATATTTTTCATGTAAATTACGTAGCTTGGATTTGAAATATCTTTCAGATTTAGAAATTGGATTTTCAAAAAGTTGAGGATTTTTGTGGTAGTTATCTATTCGAATATCGGTAATATCCAAACTGAGGTTTTTCCTGTCATTCAGAGCATGCGATTCGACTCCTTCCGATTTACACCATCGTATAGATATCTAAAGCTTCCTTTAGCACTTCGCGACATTTAATAAAATCTATCTTGGATGGGATTCTATACTTAGGTCCTTTCTTAAGAAGACCACGGAGCTGCCTGTCTTTGATAATTGAAAAGTCACCTGTAATAATATGACCAGCTGGTTTATATAGATATGCAGACGTTGCACATTCTCAAGAAGCAGGACATGATTCAAGTATTTTAGGATCTTGTGTAACTTTGTTGTAATTAAAAACGAAATTTCGAATAGGTCTCTTATATTTGTAACAAATAAGAGGAGGTTCTAAATTTTCAAAATATTGAGGAATGGCACTTTGTACGCGATGATCCCGAAAAATATTAGAGATGTTCAGAAGATCAAATCCTTTGTTAATAAATGGAATTTTTATGAATCGTCTTTTAGGGGAGGTGTTGTTAACCAAAGGATATAGTTTATTTTGTGCGAATGCAACAATGATATTTAGCCTGAATCAATCAGTTTTTCTTAAGAATGCAACCAGTGCTTCATCCAAGATAGATTTTAATTGACGTTGCGCCGTTGAAGAAACGATCAACCGAAGTTGGTCGAACTCGGCTACACGTGCGCTCGGGGACTCCTGATCCACCATCAGTGACACTCACCAAGTGGTAAAGATGTTAAACGTCTTCAAATTCAATAGCATCATTTAAGAACAGATACATTTGCAGGATGGACCAGACATACACGTTTCGGGAACATAACCCTGGACAGTGATCCTTAATCTAAACAAAGTAATTTAGCCAAAGAGTGTCAACGTTATTATGTCCAACAATTAACCGAAAGACGTAGCTGGATGGGTGGAATATGATGCTAAAGGATCCAAGTTTTTGAAAATTGAAGAAATTTGATAACAGAATCTGAGTGTCCGTTTAGTCACAGAAAAATCATATCCACTGTATAAAAGGCGTTTGATGATTCTGACGCAATTTCGATTGTTACTGTATTCTGTCTATCTTTGATTCTTCGTATTTTGTTAATTTTGTCACCATTCAAGGCAGGTTGTGAAATACCCTTTATAATATACTTTGTATGGGTCCCAATTTTAAAAGAAGCTTAAGATATTTTTTGTTAAATTTCCCGAAAGTTTTTAATAGTTTATTAAAGCAAAAACCTTGTCCTAAAAGTTTCTGGGAAATGTTGTACTATATAGGTCCAAAACATTATTATATACTCTAGCATACTGGATGAGCTGTGAAATGTAAACACCGTAATCTAGGAACATCATCGTCAAGCCAAGGGGAAATCATGTCTTTTGTCATACACGCTCGTAAGATATTTAAGTGTTTATATTCTGTGTTTGTAACGTTTGCCTTGTTCTGTGCCATTTCTTATGGATACATTAAACTTTTTTATTGGTTAAATATAAAAGTTTCCTTTGGGCGAGACGTGTTGACTGCTTTATGTATTATTCCCTTTTACGGCATCTTGCTTCTTCTACGTTTTAAATCAATTGATTTTTGGATCAAAGGTCAAAGTCACTGTGTGGAAAAATACATATAAATGACAAGTATGGATAATGACCATATCCCTATACGTAGTACAAAATCGATAATTCAGAAAATCATAAATCGAAGGCATACAAATTCAGGAAACCAAAGCAAACAAAAACAAAAACCTCAACCACATGAAAAGAAGCGAACTTCTTATTTTGGAGTGAGACCATGACTTCCAGAGGATACGAGGACCCTTGTAATTGAAGAACTTTAAGTAATATAAGAAAGATTTGATAAAGCGCTTTAATTGAATGACAAAGCTTTTTGATTGAGCCCCCTATTCTTTATTCTATTAAATTAAAGAGCTCTCTAATTCTTTTAGAGAGTTCTTACATTTGGCATTTCAAAAGCCAAATTAACAGAAACTCAAATAATCAAAGACTTTTTATAAGAATTAAAGAGCTCTTCGATTAATTACAGAGCCCTTTAATTATTTTTACAGAACCGTTTAATCAATCAATTTTATTGAAGGGCTCTTCAATTCTTTTATAGAGCTCTTAAATTATTTTACAGAGCTCTTTTATTCAATTTAAGAGTTCTTTTATTCTCTTGTAGAGCTCTTTAATTACAAAATGGAGATGTCCCTTTAACGAGAGCCCTCTATAAACATTAGAGAGTTCTTTAATTAAATGAATGAGCTCTGTAAAAGAATCAATGAACTCTTTAATTAAATTACAAAGCGCTCTTATTACAATAATCGACTAAGTATTAATTTCTTGCTCTATAAATGTAGTTGAGAGCTAGAAATAATTGAAGACCTCTTTATTTCTTTTAAAGTGCTCTTTAAACGAGAGGAGGGGATCTCCAACAACACTCGGGTGCAGCACCCAAAGCAAAATCCAAAAGGACCCAATGCTAAAACACATAGTAGTCACGCATAGAAAGAGAAGCAAAAGGGACAAGGAACACAAACTCCATCATAGAAACATAACAAAGGAGGGGATCTCCAACAACACCAGGTTGTAGCACCCACAGCAAAAACCCAAAACACCCAATGCAAAAACACAAAGCAGACAAGCACAAAAAGAGACGCGTAAGGGACAAGGAACGCTAACGCAAAACACAGAAACATCAAACACAAAGGACTACTTATAAACCAACGAGACCAATGGGCAACCGGCGCCGACTTAGGACGGCCATGAAACAAAAACGATCACAAATAAACCAACGAGAACAATGGGGAACAGGTGCAGAGACGGCCATCTTCCACGCAAGTAGCAGACGGTGTTGTTATCCGGATTACGTGCGCACAACCCTTCCACTTTTCCGATAACCTCGAAGAACGTATTTCTGTGAACTTTTTATCCTTCTTGTTTTGTTAACTATGTCACCATAAAATACAGATTGTGACATATCAATAGTAATATACTCTGTTGCTGATATTGGTCTGAATTTCAAAAGAAGTTGACAATGATATTTGTAAAATTTCCAGAAAGTCTTTACTACATAGTTTGTGAAAGCGAAAACCTTGACCTAAAAGTTTCTTCGTAATTCGAAATTTCTACTACATGTATCAATGACGAATCCAGCTTTTGAGTTAGAGGGGGCGTAAAAAATGGTGAGGGGTCTGGGGACCGCTAAGTTCCCCAGCAGGTCCAGGACTCCAAGGTAGGGGGACAGGGGGCGAAGCCCCCCGGAAGCTAACGAATTTTCGGACCCATTTTCATGACTGAATTTTTTTGGCATAATTTTCACCCTCTTTGGCCATATTACATTGTTTAGATTGAGGATCACTGACGAGGGCTGAGTACCAGAAACGTTCATGTCTGGTCCATGATGCAAATTTATCCGTTTATAAATGATGCTATTGAATTTGAAGACGTTTAACATTGATCAATGAATTGAAATAGATGCATATGAAAACCATATCAACCAACAGGTCTTTAATATTTACTCTTTTTTGTATGGAAAATGATCGTATTTAACAGATCACATTGAAAATGATCGTATTTAACAGATCACAGCTTATTCAACAGATCACAAAGAAGACCTCGAAGTCATGGCATTCGAAAATATAATAGGCCTGAGATACATAGTTTCTCCTTCGATGACTTGGTTCTATTTTTGAATGAGCCTCTAGGCCTGCATTATATTCGTACCAAATTATACTCTGTTCCTTTACGGAAGTTACACGAAATCTACGATTATACAAAGGACCTCGCATATACCGATACACGTTCCCCAGAATACAGACTACAAGGAGTCATCTTGGACATTTCTACTTTTCGTTTATTTCAAGCAGTTAGATCAGATAAATCAGAGGAGAAAACAAACCGCCCTTTCATTAAAGTAAGATTTGCAAACAAAGGTATTGATAACTTGAATCTTGGTCAAATTTTGAATCACAAAACTGTCACAGAAAAAATCCCACCATATTTCAAAAGAAAAGAAACTCCTTGTATTTCCTATAGCTACACACCAACAGTTGCATCTAAAATTTACAATTACAAACGATTCCTGCAGTGTATTGATTTAAGTAATCCCTCACTACATCCACTTCCCTGCGAATGTTCTTCATCGGATTTCAACTACTCTCCTTGTGGACACGTTATTACTGGTGACCTTAGTATAGTCAAGAACGACAAGTTGAGAGAATTGTTAAAAAAGGGTCCCAAATACAGAGAAAGTATGTCCTTTACATGGAACCAAAATGTCAAAATTATCATGGACTCTTGTGAGGAATATGCAAGACGTTGGGCAAAGAAAGAGGATGTACAGCTCGACACCCTTTCCGAATGGATAAAATCAATCAGAGGGTTACTTTTATCTAGAATTAACCGATTAAAATCAACTGTGAACACCAGATTCGTGTCTATATTTAAAGACCCTGATGTTATCACAGAACTTACCTACCTCCAAGAACATTATGTCATCACACCAGCGGACAAAGCCTCAAATAATTACACATTTACTTGCAAAAAGTACTATTTCGACAGTCTAGTTAAAGAGTTGGGTTTAAATTCGACACCTGGAAATCCCACTTACACCCCAACAAACCTTTCTGCCTCTGAAATAATAGATAACCACAAATCAGCTCTTGCTTCCTTTGGCTTCGACACTACCAATTTAGATTTAGATTTACCATACTTATACTGCATACCTAAAATGCATAAGAATCCGTACAAACAACGTTTCATCGCTGGTTCCTCAAAATGTTCTACCAAATCTGTATCGATCTTACTCACCAAAGTTTTATCTGAAATCAAATCTGGGCTACAAAAATATTGTTCGACAGTATATTCTCGAAGTGGTATCAACCAGATGTGGATTTTAAAGAATTCGAAGGAACTTTTAGAACATCTGAAATCCACTCATTTTAGTAGAGTCCATTCGATCAAAGCCTTTGATTTTTCGACACTTTACACTACAATTCCACATTCTAAATTGAAAGAAAGACTCGCAAAAATTATAAGTAATGCGTTTACAAGTAAGAACGGTAATCGCAAATACAAATTTATTGTTGTTAACTATGACAAAACCTACTTTGTAAAAGAAAAGTCAGATTCTGAAAATAAGTACACTGAAACAGACATTATTCAGATGTTAAACTTTCTGATCGACAACATTTTTGTGGTGTTTGGAGGAAAGGTCTTCCAGCAAATTGTCGGAATTCCAATGGGTACCAATTGTGCCCCACTCCTTGCCGACATTTTCCTTTACTCGTACGAAGCTGAATTCATTCAATCTTTGGTCTCTGAAGGGAAAAGATACTTAGCTTCTGATTTCAACTTCACTTACAGATACATAGACGATGTGTTGTCCATCAATAATCCAAAATTCGCGGATTACCTGAGCAGTATCTATCCTTCGGAGCTTGAAGTCAAAGAAACTACAGAGACAAATAATTCAGCATCCTATTTGGACATAATGTTGTCCTACGACACTGATGGTCACATGAACACCTCACTCTATGACAAACGTGACGACTTCAATTTCAGCATTACGAACTTTCCTTTTCTGGGTGGCAACATCCCTTCATCGCCTGCTTGTGGCGTGTTCATATCTCAGTTGATACGCTATGCCAGAGCGGGTGCCAAATGTACGGATTTTGTTCTGAGAGCTAGGCGTCTTTCAGATAAGCTTCTCAGTCAGGGATATGTTTGTGACCGACTAACATCGTCACTGAGGAAGTTCTACGGTCGATATGGGGAACTCGTCATACACTATGATGTCCCACTATCCAGAATGGTGGATGATATTCTGTCATGGACCATTTGGGCCATCCAACCAAAGATTGTACTCTATATCTTCCAGAATGGAAGTGGCCGGATGTGACAGTTCTACCGAATTGAAGCGACGGGTGTTGCATGCAAGCAGGAGATGCTTACTCTTCCTGGGCACCTGGTCTCACTCTCATATCGGGAGTTCGCTTCTTTTCATATGGTGGGGGTTTTTGTTTTTGTTTGCTTTGGTTCCTGTTTTGTCCTGATTTTGTATGCCTTCGGTTTCTGATTTTCTGAATTATCGATTTTGTACTGTAGACAGGGATGTGGTCGTTATCCATATTTGTCATTCCTATGAACATTTGAGGGGGGGGGGGGCGTACGCCCCCTACGCCCCCCTCTTGAATCCGCCACTGAAAATCATAAGCATCGGTACATACACTAGCATACAAGATGAGCTGTAAAATGTACATATCGTATGACGGTAATCTAGGAACATAACCGTCAAGCCAGGGAAAATTTACTGTTGAATCCAAAATCCTCTCTTTGTCATAGCAACATGCTTGTAGAGATTCTCACCAAATCTTGCATAAATGTTACAAGGCAATGCACAGGTCACAACATGTCCATGATTTGTATGATATGTACTCTATAGCGGAAAAGAAACCCTTTGATTCAGATGTACAAATATAAGTTAAAATTATTATTTTTTGAAGAGCTCTCTTGTCATTTGAATTTCTGTTAATTTTGCTTTCTGTACAGAACATATTAGGAGAAAATCTCAAGTGTCAATATTTGAGAGTCCTATAATCAAACTGTGATTAAATCAATTTCTACTTCGTTTCAAGAAGAATAAGGGAATAGATAATTACTGATTAAGATGTATTTTTCAATCTTGAACATTGTGTCTGACTAAATGGTAAAATTTATTTTCATTTTTGTATCGTGTCATCCCTTTATTCTTTTACCTTCGTTTTAGAGATGGAAGAATTACCTTTATTTTTCTATATATCATGTCTGCCTAAATAATAAAAGATCATGTCTCAATCACTTACTTTTCATTTGGTAATATATCTACTATACAAATTTGAAAGACTATTTACCCTACCTCGCCACTCAAGAAACCTGTTCTGGATCGTGAAAATCCCAATAAATCGATAACCGGGTGAGGAATGACAACTACGTAAATACGAAAAGAGAATATCGCTGTTTTTAAAGTCACGGTGGCGGTTGCTATGATTAGTTGGGCGGGGAAACCCCCTCCCCTCTTTCAAATTATAAAAATAGCAGAAGGTATCCTTGATATCTTAAAAGGACTAAATTATTGTCTTTTTCCGATTACTGTGTTAGAATACCATTAAATGACCTGTAAAAAGACATCTATTATCATTTTTTATATTGAAGTTAACGGCTTTACAATCATGCAGGTTGGCATTGTTTCTGCCGCTTCGTCCAATTATAACATCGCCGACAATTACATTGTGTTCGTTCGTTACGTCTGAATTGCTCCAAAACATTTAAACTATACAAAATGTATTGATCTTATAAACAATGAATCAATCAAAAAATGTACTAGATAGTTCGTCGTACGTAATGTCAACGTCGAAACCCAAAAAGTAGCAAGTGTAACGTAAGCCACTGCGGTCTCTCAGTAATATTTGTGTAACGGATGTTGTAACGGTTTTGTTTTGATTTGTTTTTATTTGATATGGCTGCCGCCGGGTCCACTTCCGTTCTGTCACGCGCGGAACCGGCGACGTTGTTAGGTAAATGTAAACAAGTATGTAAGAGAGCCAATTTCTAACGCAGTTCGTTACAGGCAAGAACGGAAGTAGGACGTACCTGTGTGAGAAGTAAATAGATCTTTGTTTTCATTCACTCGTTCAATAAATTGTTTATATTACTTAACTTCAAGACTGCTTTGTTTATCTTTTATTATCATTATTCCGATACGTGGACAAGAAGGAAAACACATTTATTTTCAAAATCAACTATATGTTCTCGGAACTTAGAAGAATTTCAATCGTGAGCTGCCGTTTTCCAGGGCCAGATGACGTGAGCTACCTATACCGAATTGAAGCGGCGGGTGTTGCATGCAAGCAGGAGATGCTTACTCTCTCTGGGCACCTGGTCTCACTCCCATATCGGGAGTTCACTTCTTTTCATATTGTGGAGGTTTTTGTTTGTTTGCTTTGGTTCCTGCTTTATCCTGATTTTGTATGCCTTCGGTTTCTGATTTTCTGAATTATCGATTTTGTGCTGTATACAGGGATATGGTCATAATCCATATGTGTCGTGTGCAACTCAGCGTAACTGCCGATTACGCTGGTAAAATAGAATTTTTCGTATAAAGAGTACGTTTCAATCAGTTAGATAATAATGATAGATAATATACAGACATATAAGCATATCTAAAATAATTTTCACACTCCCTGGCAATATTTCATTATAACATTATTTAGATTGAGGATCACTGACGCGGGTAAGTACCCGAAACGTGGATGTTTGGCCCATAATGAAAATTCATCTAGTCCATCCTATTGAATTTGAATATTACACAAGAGCACGTGCAATATAAACGTCTTCATATTGAATAGCATCATTTAAGAACAGATAAATTGGCAACATGGACCAGACATGCACGTTTCGGGTACTTAACCCTCGTCATAGCTTTAGATGCAAAAGCGATGTATTATATCATCGCTTTAGTGCAAACGGTAATGTTCACGGGAAGGTTAGCGCAGAAGTGCATGTGCGCAAAAATATTTGCTATATGAAAAATTTGATACGTCTCATTTGTTTCAAGACTATTCTGTTATGCACTTAGCATACCCTAGGCATGAATAATTTTACCTTTTTAGGTCTTTAAAACTTTGTACATTCATGCATATTCGATTTAGTCCCATTCCTAAACAAACATGTCTGTTTAGAACCGGGACTAAAACAGATGTGATTGGATGTACATGTTTTAAGACCTTAAGTAAAATTATCCTTGCCTATGTTATGATAGGTGCATAAGAGAGTCGTCTTTTTAATCAAATGAGTTTTCATATAGCAATTTTTTTTCATATACCAGATATTTTTGCGCACATACACGTCTACGTACACCTTCTCGTGAACATTACCGTTTGCTCTAAAGCGATGATATAATACTCGCTTTTGCATCTAAGGCTACCCTCGTCAGTGATCCTCAAATCTAAACAATGTACTGTGCCAAAAAAGTATGAAAGTTACTATGTCGAAAAAGCGTACCGAAAGATGTAGCAGAATGGGTGGGATATGATGCTACAGGACCCACGTTTTAGAAATTTCAAGAAATTTTGATAACAGAAATTTTAGAATGCGTTGAAGAAACGATCAACGAAAATTGATCGAACTTGGCTACATGTGCCCTCGGGGACTCCCGGTCCAACAGCAGTGACACTCACCAAGTGGTATAAATGTAAACGTCTTCATATTGAATAGCATCATTTAAGAACAGATAAATTGGCAACATGGACCAGACATGCACGTATATATGTACATCTGAATCAAAGGGTTTCTTTTCCGCCACAGAATAAAAATCATACAAATCATGGACATGTGGTGACCTGTGTATTGCCTATTGCCTTGTCCTCTTGGACAACACTTATGTAAGATTTGGTGAGAAACTCTACGAGCAGGTTGTAGGAATTTCTATGGGTACTTATTGTGCGCCTCATGTTGCAGATTTATTTTTATAAACATATGAAAAAGTATTTATCCAAAATCTTCAGAAGCAAAGTAAACATAATGATTGGAAATGTTTCATTGGTACTGCTAGGCACCTGGATGATATTCTTACTATCGTCAAACCTGTTTTTGAATAGTATAAAAAATGGTATTTATCCACAAGAATTGACTCTAAACAAGGCAAACGTTACAAACACAAAAACACCATTTATGGACTAAATATCAAAATTGTTAATGGAGAGATTCATAGAAGTGTGTATGACAAACAAGATGAATTTGGATTCAGCATAGTACATTTTCCCTGGCTTGACAGTGATGTTCGAGATAAGTCATAACGTATTTACATTTTACAGTTCATGCGGTATGCTAGAACATGATGTTTTGGATTTTCATGGTAAAAACTTACAAATTACAAGAAAAATTTAGGTCAAGGTTTTCGCTTCCACAAACTAGTAAAACTTTCTGGAAATTTAACAAAAATTATGGTCAACTTCTGTTGAAATTCGGACCGATACAAGCAACAGAGTATATTATATTGGGTATATCACAACTTTATTTTATGGTGAAATATTTAACAAAATAAGAAGGATCAAAGGCCGGTAGAATAGCCATCGAAATTGTGTTAGAATCATGACGGGTCCTGTCCAAACCTCCTTAAAGAAGACTACGAGCACCTGTCCTCTCTGAATTTCTGTCGGGACTCCTCGGGTGATCACATGAATGAGCTTGCAACAGCCGGCAGAACAAGGGCTGTATTTCGTATGCCTTCTGTTTTTATATCCATTAAAAAAACCATCTGTGTGTTTATTTGGCCCCTGCGTCATGTTGTCTGTTTGTATGTTCATCTTACAGTGAGGAGGTTATTTTACACCACAATGGAGAGTTCTTTGAGACCTCTGAGTAATCGGAAAAGTGGATGGGTTGTGGGCACGTAATCCGGATAACCACAATAAATTCTACATGCTCATGATTCGATATTATATGACAAATCAATTAAGCAAAAAAAGATTAAGGTCAAATTATGATTTTCAAATTTGATCAAAGACATATCGAGGACAAAGAACTCAATATTGGCTTTTAATAGCAAAATACCTCAAGCAGACAAGGTAGGTCCAAGTCAAATAATGAAAGTTTGATCTAAGATTTTTCAATATGCAAGTTTAAAATCAAAATAGCTCATGCAGAAAAATAGGTCAAGTCAAATTTTTATCATATATACATGACACACAAGCAGGTATTTTCAATGCATTGTCAATAACACTTTGCTATGATCCAAAAACATCTCCAATAATCATAGTCTTTGACCTTGGGACAAAAATAAATTCAACATGGAAAATCCTTGTGAAAAACTTCTTGCATGTCTCATGATAATCAATGTAATATGCACTCTGATATGAAACCAATTTTAATGATCAAACTCCAATGACCTTGATCGTAGACCCCAAAATTAATGAGAAAAACTATTTATACGGATTTATTTTCATTATGTGCAATACACATTCTAGTATGGTCCACAGACTGCTTCTAATTATCAAAATCCCATTATCTCGATATTTTGTCACCAAAATCAATAGGAGGAAGTGTATGAAGTATCAATACAATATCATTTACCATACTGGGCTTGTGGTCCAAAAACCAATTGTTGATCCCGTCTGCTGATCTCATATCAAATTAAGAGCTGTTTTTTTTTTTTAAACTTGGCTAACAAAGATACAGCAGACACTATGGTTGTTGAGCTTCATCGCACTATTCAGTGTATGCAAGTTATAACCTAATATGTTTAAGTGTGACTACCAGGCAAATTAATAGACTGATGGATGAACAGACGACAGACAGACAGACTGACTGACTGACTGACATAGGAGAAAGTGAAGCCTACATGTTGTCCTTGTGATGATGGTGTAATATTAGGATTCTATGACATCAAACCTTTATGGAAAGTGATCTATATTTACCTTAGAATATTTGATGTTTGCACTTCAATAAAACTGTTCATTTCAAGAAGTACTGAAACAAATCTTAGGTATAACAATATTTGATAGGATTTCCATTCCAAGGCATCTTCAAAGTATTAGTACAAAGATAGCAAAGAGAATAAACAGGAGTGACATAAAAACATAAATCATGATCACTTTTTGTTATAAACAAGATGCCGTACATGTACATGAGCAACACAAGTACTATACATCCCCCCAACCAAAAACAAAAATTATTACAAATGAAAATTTCATAATTTTTAACTATCAAAGGTAAATGTCAAAATGTTTGGATAAACAGAAAAATTTGAACTTCAAGAAAAAAAAATATACCCTTGATACTAATGATTGACCTTTTCTCGGAAACATAGTTTGTGCATTAAGTTGTATATGTGGTGGAGGCTTTGTTTCCTGTTTTATCCTTTATGCCTTCGGTTTATGATTTTCTGAATTGTCGATGGTGTGCTGTATACAGGAATATGGTCATTATCCATATTTGTCATCTATCCACAAGAATAGACTCTTAACAACAAACGTGACAAAAACAGAAACACTATTTTTGTTGAATATGAATTTTTTATGGAGAGATTTATACAAGTGTGTATGACAAAAGATATAATTTTGGATTCAACATAGTAAATTTCCCGTTGCTTAACGGTTATGTTCCTACATTACCGTCATACGAATCTATATTTCACAGCTCATTTGGTATACTAGAACATGTACTGATGTTTTGGATTTTCATTGAAGAAATTTACACATTTACAAATCTTTTAGGTAATGATTTTCGCTTTCAAAATCTAAGACGTTCTGGAAATCTTACAAAAAATGAACTTCTTTTGTTTCTTTTCTGTAGATTGGTCAAGTACCACGCCTAGTGTCCATCTGGCGACATTTGGATCATGATTTGTATTATTTGTATTCTGTAGCGGAAAAGAAACCATTTGATTCAGATGTTCAAATATAAGTAATAATTATTATTTCAAGAGCCCTCTGGTAATTTGAGTTTCTGTCAAACAGGTGATCTATATAGCTCATATTAGGAGAAAATCTCAAGTGTCGTATTAAAATATTTGACAGTCCTATCATCAAAAAGCGATTATATCAATTTCTACTTTCGTTTTCGGAATAAGAAGAGTAAGCGAATAGAAAATTACTGGTTTAAATGAAATTTTTCAATCTTGAACTAAGTGATAAAATCTATTGTCATTTTCCTTAATCTTGTCCTCCCTTTATCCTTTTCACTTTCGTTTGAGAGATGGGAGGTTTTCTACATATTATGTATGCCTAAATAGTGAAATATCCTATCTCAATCACTTACTTTTCATTTGGTAATAAATCTACTTTACAAATTTGAAAAGACACTTTACCCTACCTCGCCGCTCAAGAAACCTGTTCTGGATCATGAAAACCCCAATAAATCGATAACCGGGTTACGACCGACAACTATGTTAATAGGAAAATAGAATATGACTGTTTTTAAAGTCAAGATTGTTAGGCGGGGAATCCCCCTCAACCGCTTTTAAATAATGAAAATAGCAGAAATTATCCATGATGCTTAAATAGGACTCACCTATTGCCTTTTTCCGATTACTATATTTGAATAATTTATTTTCCATACGACCATACTAGAGTTGTATTGGTTGTCAACTTTCGCAATGATTCATCAGATTCAACACTGCAATGGGGGCAAAATGTTATCCTATAGAAAGAAATATTTTTGTGACTAGTGAGAATACACATGACCAGATTATCCACTTCACAAAAATAGGACATGTCGTCATGACAACGTTTTCGTATCGCATTATCAAGGACTTATAAACTGTTTATAAGTCCTTGGTAATATCTACAATGATATTTTTTCATGAACAATTTTTAGTATTAGACCAATTGGTATGTGATACAGTAAACCCTAGGCCTTCAAAAATCCTTAATGACGTGATCCATTGCATCAAAGAAACGTTTGGATGCTTAGAATGCGAGGGTGCCAGTGGGCTGTTTAAAAAGTTTCTCACCATCAAACTGACTAGGCTGTTTCGTTGAGGATATACCATTTTGTTTGTATATTTGCTTTCCAAAGACAAATTGATCAATGCAACAAAGAAATTAATGAGCAATATAAAAATCGATAAGACTGTGTGTAGTCACAAAAGTTAATGGGATCTTTTTAGAAGTTTCCCCTTATTTCCCCCAAATTCTTTTATCGGAACTCTCCGCTTTCCCAAGAATATATACAGAAAGGCCTTTTATTGGTCAAGTTAATTTGTGTTTTGTCTAGTGTAAATGTACCTATTTTCTAACTTTTCAGAATCATAAACACATACGTTTCTATTGTGTAAACAGTATTTTGGTGAATTTCATGCATAGCTTTATACTTATACTACTCTTTACTCTTTATTCTAAGAGTCAAAATTTTAAACCTATTTCACCACGTGGGATCGAAACGTATGATGTTGTGATTCCTTACGGAGATTTTGGAGATTTTTCATCAATAAAGTGATACTGCACAAAATTGATGAGACGTTGCAGTAGGGCAATGCCTTATAAGTAAGTCCATATCGTTTATATATCTGAAAAGTCGATAGTTTCTGTAAACACTTCAAGAGCTCGTCAAAAGGAAAGATTTTCTTTTGTCGACAAATTATTGAAGTGTTTGCAAAAACTATGAACTTTTCATAAACCTGGACGCTGTGGATTGATTCAGTAGGCATTTTCCTACTGCAACGGCACATCAGTTTTGTAAAGTTTGATTTAGAAAATGAGAAAATACCAAAAATAATGTAAGGAATCACAACATCATTCGTTTCGATCCCACACGGTGTATTTGAACGAAAAAAAATATTGCGTAATTAAATAAATGTTGATATCGACCAAGCTTTTTTGGAAAGCTAATACTTGTATGATTAATATGTTAGAATACCGGTAAACGACCTGCAGGTAAACATCTTGTAAAGTATTTTTTCTATCGACTTTTCATGCACGTTGGCATTGTTTCTGTCGCTTCGTCCAATATAACATCTTCGACGATTGCATTGTGTTCGTTCGTTACGTTTGAATTGCTCTAAAACATTTTTTACCATAGAAAATGTATTAATTTTATAAACAATTGATCAATCAAAGATTTACTAGTAGTCTTATCAACTACGTAGCTTTGCCTGAAAAAGTGGAGGGGCACAACATCCCAAAATTTCTTACAAGCAACAGCAAAAAATATTGAAGAGATAAAGAGTGGGAGTTTCATGATCTGTATGAAATTTAGATATATCCGGTGTATTTCTAAATTTTGGAGCTGTTTTATCAGTACATGACTGAATGACATTTTTTGGTAAAATATAGACTTCTAAATACTTTTTACACCCTCTATCATTAATAAGTAAACATTTTGATATTATATATAGTTTGAATTAAATGACTTCAGGTACATTGATCAAGTAACATGGATATAAGATGGATCAGAATATAGCTAAATTATTCAGAACGTTTATAAAGAGCTGGCGAGCGGTGGCGAAAAATAGAAGAATATTGAAAATTGACCGAAAAGTTAGATTTATGGAACAAAATGTTGCTATTTTAAACAATGTTAATGCACCATTAAATATTGTGATTGAAAAGTGGGAGGGGCACAAACATGGTTGTTCCCCTTACTTTTCAAAGTGGGGGAATGGGGCATGTGCCCTGGCTGTCCTCCTAATCATACGCCCTTTGAAAATATCACATTTTACATTTAACATTTTCCTATATTTTCAAATTTTCATAAATTACGTATATATTTGTCGTCCACCGCGGCCAATTTTGCCAATAAATGTATAAACTTAACAAACAGTATTTTCCATTAACTGGTTTTAAAAGAGCAGGTACAGATAGTTGGGATCAGTCTTCAAATTCATTAGCATCATTTTAGAGCAGATAAATGTACAGCCTCAGCTATCTGATGAAACAAGTTGCTTATAAATCGGACAGAAAATAACGATTTTGTCTGTAAAAATGTGATTTTTGGAAAGCGTTACATAACAAATCTATCCTTCGGAGCTTGACGTCAAAGAAATCACAGAGACAAATAATTCAGCATCCTTTTTGGACAAAATGTTGTCCTACGACACTGATGGGCACATGATCACCTCACTCTATGACAAACGTGACAACTTCAATTTCAGCATTACAAGTTTTCCTTTTCTGAGTAGCAACATCCCTTCATCGCCTGCTTACGGCTTGTTCATATCTCAGTTGATACGCTATGCCAGAGCATGCACCAAATATACGGATTTTGTTCTGAGCGCAAGGCGTCTTTCAGATAAGCTTCTCAGTTAGGGATATGTTTGTGATCGACTTACATCGTCACTGAGGAAGTTCTACGGTCGATATGGGGAACTCGTCATACACTATGATGTCCCACTCTCCAGAATGGTGGATGATATTCTGTCATAGACCATTTGAACCATCCAACCAAAGATTGTACTCTATGTCTTCCGAAACGGAAGTAACCGGATGTGACAATTCTACCGAATTGAAGCGGCGGGTGTTGCATGCAAGCAGGAGATGCTTACTCTTCCTGGGAACCTGGTCTCACTCCCATATCGGGAGTTCGCTTCTTTTCATATAGTGGAGGTTTTTGTTTGTTTGCTTTGGTTCCTGTTTTATCCTGATTGTGTATGCCTTCGGTTTCTGATTTTCTGAATTATCGATTTTGTGTTGTATACAGGGATATGGTCATTATCCATATTTGTCATTCCGACAACAATGAATTAAAACCATTTTTATGATTAATATAGGTTTGCAGTGTTTCTGATGACCTATGTAACAACACCAATCATTCTAGACGTGTACCTTGGGTGTACCTTTCACCAAGGTCACGAAAAACAATGGTCTTCCGACGGAAGTCAGAAGACCTAAATATTAATCCTTATCGTTTCCTTTAATCTTTCTACTTTCGTTTCCGAATTTGGAGGATAGGGGTGTTTTAACTTAACATTAACTGTATGACCTGTATATAACAGATCCTTTTTTACACGTTTAACTAAACGATTTATTTCACGTTTCTAATACTCACTATTTCCTCCTGAATTAATATATATCTCGTTCAAGCTCAGGATGCAATATCCACCCGGTCCCGCCCCCAAAAGCGTCACTGTTGACACGAAAGATAACGTTTGGTCTACATTTAGGGCGATGGAGATAACTGAGTTCACACACATATATGTCAGTTTTGTACGTTAGAAATAATCCTTGTACACTTGTTTCCTACAATTTTATATGCATACGACGTATTTAGCATTTGAAACAAGAATGATAGCGTTCATGATTTCCTATCCCCACGTGTCAAAAAGCTCTTGGTATCCTGTAACATTGTAAAGAATACTCAGCCCTCAAATACATGGATCACGTATAAACTATGCTCTCTCTTTCTAAACCTTTTTTTCCAAAACAACGTGAAAGCACCTGCTACGAGCCTGGCAAGCTAAATAGCAAAAGCATTTCCCTAAAGTTGTCACAAATTTTCTTTGTTTGACACATATGTTAGTATCATACTTGTTTTTTTTTTTGGGGGGGGGGGGGGGGTAAACGCATTCAGAATGTTAAAGGTACAGCTTCAAACTACATTTAATCACGATTTAGTGATTGAGGTAGAGTTCCTTGAAATATTATTAAAAAAAATGCATTACATATAGGTTAATTGATATAAACTGGTTAACTTCAGAAGGTCAGAGATTAGATTTTGGGATACTCATGGTACCGTCAATAATCATGTAGATAAATTGTGAGCAAGAGTATGTTTCACTGCAATAATATCAAACATATATTTGACTTATGGTCCACAAACCAATTGTTGATGTCCACCTACCGAGCTCACGTCAAATGAAGAGCCCATTTTTGTAACTCGGCTTAAAGGGCTTGAAATTATCAAAGGTAAAGACACTATGGTCAAATACATAGAATAAATTACCAAACATGTGCATGTTGGACTACCAGACAAATTGATAGATGGATGAACAGACAGACAGACAGACTGACACAGGAGAAAGCAACGCCAACAAGTTGTCCTAATGGTGTGATGTAAATAATGAGTCAGACAGACAGGCAGACTGACACAGGAGAACAGACAGACTGACACAGGAGAAAGCGACATGTTGTCCTTGGGCTGCTGGTGTGATGTAAATAATGAGTCAGACAGACAGGCAGACTGACACAGGAGAACAGACAGACTGACACAGGAGAAAGCGACATGTTGTCCTTGCGCCAATGGTGTGATGTAAATAACGAGTTAGACAGGCAGACTGACACAGGAGAACATACAGACTGACACAGGGGAAAGCGACATGTTGTCCTTGCGCCAATGATGTAATGTAAATAACGAGTCAGACAGACAGACAGACTGACACAGGAGAAAGCTACCCTACAAGTGATCCTTGCGATGCTGGTGTAATACACAGACATTGTTTATCTATAGACTAGGACTCTTTGGCATCAACTCTTTATGGAAAGTGATCTATATTTACCTTAGAATATTGACGTTTTGACTTCAATAACAGTTCATTTCAAGAAGTACTGAAAATCAACAACAAATCTTAGGTATAACAATATTTAATAGGATTTCCATTCGAAAACATCTAAAAGTATTAGTACAGTGTAAACGTCTTCAAATTGAATAGCATCATTTAAGAACAGATAAATTGGCAACGTGGACCAGACATGCACGTTTCGGGTACTTAACCCTCGTCAGTGATCCTCAAATCTAAACAATGTAATATGCCAAAAAAGTATGAAAGTTACTAAGTCGAAAAAACGTATCGAAAGACGTAGCAGGATGGGTGGGATATGATGCTACAGGACCCACTTTTTAGAAATTTCAAGAAATTTTGATACCAGAAATTTAGAATGCGTTGAAAAAACGATCAACCGAAATTGATCGAACTTGGCTACATGTGCCCTCGGGGACTCCTGGTCCACCAGCAGTGACACTCACCAAGTGGTATAAATGTAAACGTCTTCAAATTGAATAGCATCATTTAAGAACAGATAAATTGGCAACGTGGACCAGACATGCACGTTTCGGGTACTTAACCCTCGTCAGTGATCCTCAAATCTAAACAATGTAATATGCCAAAAAAGTATGAAAGTTACTATGTCGAAAAAACGTATCGAAAGACGTAGCAGGATGGGTGGGATATGATGCTACAGGACCCACTTTTTAGAAATTTCAAGAAATTTTGATACCAGAAATTTAGAATGCGTTGAAGAAACGATCAACCGAAATTGATCGAACTTGGCTACATGTGCCCTCGGGGACTCCTGGTCCACCAGCAGTGACACTCACCAAGTGGTATAAATGTAAACGTCTTCAAATTGAATAGCATCATTTAAGAACAGATAAATTGGCAACGTGGACCAGACATGCACGTTTCGGGTACTTAACCCTCGTCAGTGATCCTCAAATCTAAACAATGTAATATGCCAAAAAAGTATGAAAGTTACTATGTCGAAAAAACGTATCGAAAGACGTAGCAGGATGGGTGGGATATGATGCTACAGGACCCACTTTTTAGAAATTTCAAGAAATTTTGATACCAGAAATTTAGAATGCGTTGAAGAAACGATCAACCGAAATTGATCGAACTTGGCTACATGTGCCCTCGGGGACTCCTGGTCCACCAGCAGTGACACTCACCAAGTGGTATAAATGTAAACGTCTTCAAATTGAATAGCATCATTTAAGAACAGATAAATTGGCAACGTGGACCAGACATGCACGTTTCGGGTACTTAACCCTCGTCAGTGATCCTCAAATCTAAACAATGTAATATGCCAAAAAAGTATGAAAGTTACTATGTCGAAAAAACGTATCGAAAGACGTAGCAGGATGGGTGGGATATGATGCTACAGGACCCACTTTTTAGAAATTTCAAGAAATTTTGATACCAGAAATTTAGAATGCGTTGAAGAAACGATCAACCGAAATTGATCGAACTTGGCTACATGTGCCCTCGGGGACTCCTGGTCCACCAGCAGTGACACTCACCAAGTGGTATAAATGTAAACGTCTTCAAATTGAATAGCATCATTTAAGAACAGATAAATTGGCAACGTGGACCAGACATGCACGTTTCGGGTACTTAACCCTCGTCAGTGATCCTCAAATCTAAACAATGTAATATGCCAAAAAAGTATGAAAGTTACTATGTCGAAAAAACGTATCGAAAGACGTAGCAGGATGGGTGGGATATGATGCTACAGGACCCACTTTTTAGAAATTTCAAGAAATTTTGATACCAGAAATTTAGAATGCGTTGAAGAAACGATCAACCGAAATTGATCGAACTTGGCTACATGTGCCCTCGGGGACTCCTGGTCCACCAGCAGTGACACTCACCAAGTGGTATAAATGTAAACGTCTTCAAATTGAATAGCATCATTTAAGAACAGATAAATTGGCAACGTGGACCAGACATGCACGTTTCGGGTACTTAACCCTCGTCAGTGATCCTCAAATCTAAACAATGTAATATGCCAAAAAAGTATGAAAGTTACTATGTCGAAAAAACGTATCGAAAGACGTAGCAAGACGTAGCAAGTACTTTACAAGAAGGGAGGAGATCTCCAACAAGACTCCGCTGCAGCATCAACAGCAAAACACCAAAACACCCGATGCAAAAACACAAAAGATGAGTACAGCACGAGACGGAAAAGAGACACACGACTTGTAAACATCAAACACAAAAGACTACACATAAACCGACGAGACCAATGGGCAACCGGTGCCGACTTTGGACGGCCATTTGTCACGCAAGTAGCAAATGGTGTGGTTATCCTGGATTACGTGCGCACAACCCTCTCACTCTTCAATTACCTAGAGGTCTCGTAGAACGTACAATTATGGTGTAAAACAACCTCCTCACTGTAAGATGACATCACACAAACAAGACCGCGAAACGCAGAGGCCCCAGAGACACAGATGAATATGTAAATGGATATAAAAAGAGGCCATGCTAAATACAGTCCGTGCTCTGCCGGCTGTAGCGAGCTCATGTATGTAATCACCCGAGGAGTCCGACTGACATTCAGAGAGGACAGGTGGTCGGAGCCCTGTCTTCTCTAAAAAGGTTTGGACAGGGCCCGTCATGGAGTCCCGTCGTAACAGTCATTCAGAGTGCAAGTCTCAAGGATGCGCCTATACAAGACTGTAGATTGGTCAAGTACCAAGCCTAGTGTCCGTCTGGTGACATTAGGATCATATCCACGGTATAAAAGGCGTTTGATGATTCTGACGCATTTTCGATGGTTATGATGCCTACGTTTGATCCTTTTCATTTTGTTTATCATATCACCATAAAAGACAGGTTGTGTAATACCCATAGTAATGTACTCTGTTGCATGTATAGATCCGAATTTTAAAATAAGTTGACTGTAATTTTTGTAAAATTTCCAGAAAGTCTTAACTAGTTTATGAAAGCGGAAACCTTGACCTAAAAGTTTTTTGGTAATTTGTAAATTTCTACTGTGAAAATCCAAAATATCAGTACATGCTCTAGCGTACCGGATGAGCTGTGATATGTAAATGCCGTATGACGGTAATCTAGGAACATCACCGTCAAGCCAGGGGAAATTTACTATATTGAATCCAAAATCATCCCTTTTGTCATATACACTTGTATGAATCTTTCCGTTTACAATTTTGATATTTAGGTCCCAAAACGGTGTTTCTGTATTTGAAAGGTTTGCCTTGTTAAGTGTTAATTCTTGTGGATAAATTTCATTCTTATATAATTCAAAAGCAGGATTGTCAATGGTTAAAATTTCATCGAGATACCTAGAAGTATTGTTGAAACATTTCAGATCATCAAATTTTCTTTGCTTTTGAAGATTTTGGATAAATTCTTTTTCATAAGTGTATAAAAATAAATCTGCAACACGAGGCGCACAGTTAGTACCCATAGGAATTCCTACAACCTGCTTGTACAGATCCTCACCAAATCTAACATAAATATTGTCCGAGAGGAAGGACAAGGCATTACACAGGTCACTACATGTCCATGATTTGTATGATTTGTAGTCTGTCGAGGAAAAGAAACCCTTCGATTCAGATGTACAAATGTAAGTTTTTCGCTCTCGATCAAAACACCATTTAATGAGATTAGATAATCGATCATTAATTTTGTCATAAGGAAGTGTGGTGTACAAATTAGAGAAGTCGCATGAAGAAATCGTATTGGCTTGGAAATTTCCAGATTTCATTTTGTCAATCACATCCCCTGAATTCTTAATAGACCAAAATAAATTTACATCGTTCCTGTTTAGAACCGTTTTGCAATTTCTAGTTATGTGTTTTTTAATAGCAGTAATTGCTAACGTCAGATTTCTAGACAAAATTGTAGTGGAGCAGTTACTAGAATTAGCAATAAATCGAAATTTGTAAGGAGACTTGTGCAGTTTCGGTATGCAATATAGTGTTGGGAGATCCAATTTAGAAATAGAGATATTGAATGAAGACAGTCCCCTGTTATGCTTGCTTAAACTGTTAGATGCACTTTCGTTGCTTTTGATATATGTATTAGAAGACGAAAGTTCCGAAACAAAGATAACAAGGAGAATAAACCAGAGTGACATAAAAACATAAATCATGATAACTTTTCGTTATAAACAAGATGCCGCACATGTACTTGAGCATGTTGAGAAACTATCACCCCCCCCCCCCCCCCCCCGACCAAAAACAAAAATTATTACAAATGAAAATTTCATAATTATTAACTATCAAAGGTAAACGTCAAAATGTTTGGATTCACAGAAAAATTTGTACTACAAGAACAATCATACCCTTCATACTAGTGATTGACCTTTTCTCTAAATGGGTTAAAGAAGATCCTGACGATAATCTCAACAGCACTCACAATAGAGCACCGAATTGAGCATTGACGGACCCCTAGCAAGCTAGAGGTGGGATCAGGTGTCCGGGAGGAGTAAGCATCCCCTGTTGGCTAGCCGCACCCGCCGTCGATGTTCATGCAAGGAAATGAAAACAATATATACGAATACATGCACTGTCTGTTGTTTCGTCTATATAGAAAGTGCTATGGCGACCATGTCAGGGAAAATATTCAAAACACTTACTGTCAAACCCCTTAAGCATAGTTTGTGCAACAAGTCATATATGTAGTGAAGGCTTTGGTTCCTGATTAATCCTGATTTTGTATGCCTTCGGTTTATGATTTTCTGAATTATCGATTTTGTGCTGCGTTGGGAACTGTACCAGGGATATGGTCATTATCCATATTTGTCATCTATCCACAAGAATAGTCTCTAAACCAGACAAACGTGACAAACACAGAAACACTATTTTTGTTAAATATGATTTTTTTAATGGAGAGATTCATACAAGTGTGTATGACAAAAGATATTATTTTGGATTCAACATAGTAAATTACCCCATGCTTGACGGTAATGTTCCTACATTATCGTCCTATGGGGAAGAGTCAGGTAAAACAGAGGAAATTCTATTTTTCAATTTTGTGTAGGGTACATGCGAGCCTGTAAATAATTATGTTTCTGATGTTCTGATTGGACAATAATTACAAAATTGGTCTTTTTAGAATAGAAACATTTCTTGCTTTACATTAATACAGAAATAATTCCTGAAAACTCATTCATTAATATCTAAAAGCTGTAGAAATTATGCTATTTTAGAGGCAAAAATAACTGCTCCATTTAGTGCAGATTTTAGGGTGACCTTGAACTACACTTCCTGTCTTCAGATTCTAATGATAAAAAGTTTTTATTCTGATATATTTTTGACTCGCTAGCATTGACGGTTAATTTCATGTATAGATTGTAAGCATTGGAAATGTATATGTGAAATGCGACAAGATTTCGTTAACATTGCGGCCTATGGGAAAATGGACAAAAATGAATTACTGGACTCTCCCCTGTAGGTGCCCCATGCTAAGTATGTCACGCGTACTGAAATCGCACCAGTTTTGCCCATTGTATCAGGAATCGTTCATATCCACTAAATTAAGGTATTTTAATGTTCACTTTCAGTCATATACATGAAATCCATATTTCATAGACCCATAACACGTTCATTTCCTTGGATTTTCAGACCTGGTAACCCCCCCCCCCTTTTTTTTTCTTTTTTTTACGTATTTAAACGATTTATCTCTAAATTTGATATATATCGAATACAAAACGATTCACACAAGTGAATCTATCAAAGAAGGATATACTTTTTACAGTTTAAGTTTCATTTTAGGCAAATATAAAACAAAGGGAGAAAAAATCGCGTTTTGCGAAATAAGGGGGGTGAGGTGCGTTTTTGTCTCATTACGAGTCGTTATATCAATATATTCATACTATTTTCTTTCCATTTAGTTGAATATAGATCATTATCATAGAAAAAGCAAAACTATTTGGAATAAATGCTTAAAACTATTTTCCTGGCTGATTTCACACATTTTTTTTTACTGATTTTTAACCCTTTTCAGGCATCCTGGAAAAAAATCATATAAATTCTATGGAAACACATTGAAGTTTTTCCACTTAGAATAAAGCTATAACAAGGCTGACAGAAAGAACTAACAGGTTATTTTATGTCCTTTGAGGAGAACAGGTCTGTTTTGAAAATGGAGAAGATGAAGATGTAATGAAATTTACCAATAATTGTGTGCCTAAAAATAGCTCCAAACGCGCTTCATTTCAGCGGAATTTTTCGAAAACGAATGAAGATATTTGGCTCAAACTTGGTATGATGCATACAAAGGTCTTGATCTATGTGCCGGTACCAATATTTGGTTGAGATTAAAAGAGGGGGAAAGATATAGGGAAGAGTCAGGTAAAACAGAGGAAATTCTATTTTTCAATTTTGTGTAGGGTACATGCGAGCCTGTAAATAATTATGTTTCTGATGTTCTGATTGGACAATAATTACAAAATTGGTCTTTTTAGAATAGAAACATTTCTTGCTTTACATTAATACAGAAATAATTCCTGAAAACTCATTCATTAATATCTAAAAGCTGTAGAAATTATGCTATTTTAGAGGCAAAAATAACTGCTCCATTTAGTGCAGATTTTAGGGTGACCTTGAACTACACTTCCTGTCTTCAGATTCTAATGATAAAAAGTTTTTATTCTGATATATTTTTGACTCGCTAGCATTGACGGTTAATTTCATGTATAGATTGTAAGCATTGGAAATGTATATGTGAAATGCGACAAGATTTCGTTAACATTGCGGCCTATGGGAAAATGGACAAAAATGAATTACTGGACTCTCCCCTGTAGGTGCCCCATGCTAAGTATGTCACGCGTACTGAAATCGCACCAGTTTTGCCCATTGTATCAGGAATCGTTCATATCCACTAAATTAAGGTATTTTAATGTTCACTTTCAGTCATATACATGAAATCCATATTTCATAGACCCATAACACGTTCATTTCCTTGGATTTTCAGACCTGGTAACCCCCCCCCCCCCTTTTTTTTTTCTTTTTTTTTACGTATTTAAACGATTTATCTCTAAATTTGATATATATCGAATACAAAACGATTCACACAAGTGAATCTATCAAAGAAGGATATACTTTTTACAGTTTAAGTTTCATTTTAGGCAAATATAAAACAAAGGGAGAAAAAATCGCGTTTTGCGAAATAAGGGGGGTGAGGTGCGTTTTTGTCTCATTACGAGTCGTTATATCAATATATTCATACTATTTTCTTTCCATTTAGTTGAATATAGATCATTATCATAGAAAAAGCAAAACTATTTGGAATAAATGCTTAAAACTATTTTCCTGGCTGATTTCACACATTTTTTTTTACTGATTTTTAACCCTTTTCAGGCATCCTGGAAAAAAATCATATAAATTCTATGGAAACACATTGAAGTTTTTCCACTTAGAATAAAGCTATAACAAGGCTGACAGAAAGAACTAACAGGTTATTTTATGTCCTTTGAGGAGAACAGGTCTGTTTTGAAAATGGAGAAGATGAAGATGTAATGAAATTTACCAATAATTGTGTGCCTAAAAATAGCTCCAAACGCGCTTCATTTCAGCGGAATTTTTCGAAAACGAATGAAGATATTTGGCTCAAACTTGGTATGATGCATACAAAGGTCTTGATCTATGTGCCGGTACCAATATTTGGTTGAGATTAAAAGAGGGGAAAAGATATAGGGAAGAGTCAGGTAAAACAGAGGAAATTCTATTTTTCAATTTTGTGTAGGGTACATGCGAGCCTGTAAATAATTATGTTTCTGATGTTCTGATTGGACAATAATTACAAAATTGGTCTTTTTAGAATAGAAACATTTCTTGCTTTACATTAATACAGAAATAATTCCTGAAAACTCATTCATTAATATCTAAAAGCTGTAGAAATTATGCTATTTTAGAGGCAAAAATAACTGCTCCATTTAGTGCAGATTTTAGGGTGACCTTGAACTACACTTCCTGTCTTCAGATTCTAATGATAAAAAGTTTTTATTCTGATATATTTTTGACTCGCTAGCATTGACGGTTAATTTCATGTATAGATTGTAAGCATTGGAAATGTATATGTGAAATGCGACAAGATTTCGTTAACATTGCGGCCTATGGGAAAATGGACAAAAATGAATTACTGGACTCTCCCCTGTAGGTGCCCCATGCTAAGTATGTCACGCGTACTGAAATCGCACCAGTTTTGCCCATTGTATCAGGAATCGTTCATATCCACTAAATTAAGGTATTTTAATGTTCACTTTCAGTCATATACATGAAATCCATATTTCATAGACCCATAACACGTTCATTTCCTTGGATTTTCAGACATGGTAACCCCCCCCCCCCTTTTTTTTTTCTTTTTTTTTACGTATTTAAACGATTTATCTCTAAATTTGATATATATCGAATACAAAACGATTCACACAAGTGAATCTATCAAAGAAGGATATACTTTTTACAGTTTAAGTTTCATTTTAGGCAAATATAAAACAAAGGGAGAAAAAATCGCGTTTTGCGAAATAAGGGGGGTGAGGTGCGTTTTTGTCTCATTACGAGTCGTTATATCAATATATTCATACTATTTTCTTTCCATTTAGTTGAATATAGATCATTATCATAGAAAAAGCAAAACTATTTGGAATAAATGCTTAAAACTATTTTCCTGGCTGATTTCACACATTTTTTTTTACTGATTTTTAACCCTTTTCAGGCATCCTGGAAAAAATCATATAAATTCTATGGAAACACATTGAAGTTTTTCCACTTAGAATAAAGCTATAACAAGGCTGACAGAAAGAACTAACAGGTTATTTTATGTCCTTTGAGGAGAACAGGTCTGTTTTGAAAATGGAGAAGATGAAGATGTAATGAAATTTACCAATAATTGTGTGCCTAAAAATAGCTCCAAACGCGCTTCATTTCAGCGGAATTTTTCGAAAACGAATGAAGATATTTGGCTCAAACTTGGTATGATGCATACAAAGGTCTTGATCTATGTGCCGGTACCAATATTTGGTTGAGATTAAAAGAGGGGGAAAGATATAGGGAAGAGTCAGGTAAAACAGAGGAAATTCTATTTTTCAATTTTGTGTAGGGTACATGCGAGCCTGTAAATAATTATGTTTCTGATGTTCTGATTGGACAATAATTACAAAATTGGTCTTTTTAGAATAGAAACATTTCTTGCTTTACATTAATACAGAAATAATTCCTGAAAACTCATTCATTAATATCTAAAAGCTGTAGAAATTATGCTATTTTAGAGGCAAAAATAACTGCTCCATTTAGTGCAGATTTTAGGGTGACCTTGAACTACACTTCCTGTCTTCAGATTCTAATGATAAAAAGTTTTTATTCTGATATATTTTTGACTCGCTAGCATTGACGGTTAATTTCATGTATAGATTGTAAGCATTGGAAATGTATATGTGAAATGCGACAAGATTTCGTTAACATTGCGGCCTATGGGAAAATGGACAAAAATGAATTACTGGACTCTCCCCTGTAGGTGCCCCATGCTAAGTATGTCACGCGTACTGAAATCGCACCAGTTTTGCCCATTGTATCAGGAATCGTTCATATCCACTAAATTAAGGTATTTTAATGTTCACTTTCAGTCATATACATGAAATCCATATTTCATAGACCCATAACACGTTCATTTCCTTGGATTTTCAGACCTGGTAACCCCCCCCCCCCCCTTTTTTTTTTCTTTTTTTTTTACGTATTTAAACGATTTATCTCTAAATTTGATATATATCGAATACAAAACGATTCATACAAGTGAATCTATCAAAGAAGGATATACTTTTTACAGTTTAAGTTTCATTTTAGGCAAATATAAAACAAAGGGAGAAAAAATCGCGTTTTGCGAAATAAGGGGGGTGAGGTGCGTTTTTGTCTCATTACGAGTCGTTATATCAATATATTCATACTATTTTCTTTCCATTTAGTTGAATATAGATCATTATCATAGAAAAAGCAAAACTATTTGGAATAAATGCTTAAAACTATTTTCCTGGCTGATTTCACACATTTTTTTTTACTGATTTTTAACCCTTTTCAGGCATCCTGGAAAAAAATCATATAAATTCTATGGAAACACATTGAAGTTTTTCCACTTAGAATAAAGCTATAACAAGGCTGACAGAAAGAACTAACAGGTTATTTTATGTCCTTTGAGGAGAACAGGTCTGTTTTGAAAATGGAGAAGATGAAGATGTAATGAAATTTACCAATAATTGTGTGCCTAAAAATAGCTCCAAACGCGCTTCATTTCAGCGGAATTTTTCGAAAACGAATGAAGATATTTGGCTCAAACTTGGTATGATGCATACAAAGGTCTTGATCTATGTGCCGGTACCAATATTTGGTTGAGATTAAAAGAGGGGGAAAGATATAGGGAAGAGTCAGGTAAAACAGAGGAAATTCTATTTTTCAATTTTGTGTAGGGTACATGCGAGCCTGTAAATAATTATGTTTCTGATGTTCTGATTGGACAATAATTACAAAATTGGTCTTTTTAGAATAGAAACATTTCTTGCTTTACATTAATACAGAAATAATTCCTGAAAACTCATTCATTAATATCTAAAAGCTGTAGAAATTATGCTATTTTAGAGGCAAAAATAACTGCTCCATTTAGTGCAGATTTTAGGGTGACCTTGAACTACACTTCCTGTCTTCAGATTCTAATGATAAAAAGTTTTTATTCTGATATATTTTTGACTCGCTAGCATTGACGGTTAATTTCATGTATAGATTGTAAGCATTGGAAATGTATATGTGAAATGCGACAAGATTTCGTTAACATTGCGGCCTATGGGAAAATGGACAAAAATGAATTACTGGACTCTCCCCTGTAGGTGCCCCATGCTAAGTATGTCACGCGTACTGAAATCGCACCAGTTTTGCCCATTGTATCAGGAATCGTTCATATCCACTAAATTAAGGTATTTTAATGTTCACTTTCAGTCATATACATGAAATCCATATTTCATAGACCCATAACACGTTCATTTCCTTGGATTTTCAGACCTGGTAACCCCCCCCCCCCTTTTTTTTTTCTTTTTTTTTACGTATTTAAACGATTTATCTCTAAATTTGATATATATCGAATACAAAACGATTCACACAAGTGAATCTATCAAAGAAGGATATACTTTTTACAGTTTAAGTTTCATTTTAGGCAAATATAAAACAAAGGGAGAAAAAATCGCGTTTTGCGAAATAAGGGGGGTGAGGTGCGTTTTTGTCTCATTACGAGTCGTTATATCAATATATTCATACTATTTTCTTTCCATTTAGTTGAATATAGATCATTATCATAGAAAAAGCAAAACTATTTGGAATAAATGCTTAAAACTATTTTCCTGGCTGATTTCACACATTTTTTTTTACTGATTTTTAACCCTTTTCAGGCATCCTGGAAAAAAATCATATAAATTCTATGGAAACACATTGAAGTTTTTCCACTTAGAATAAAGCTATAACAAGGCTGACAGAAAGAACTAACAGGTTATTTTATGTCCTTTGAGGAGAACAGGTCTGTTTTGAAAATGGAGAAGATGAAGATGTAATGAAATTTACCAATAATTGTGTGCCTAAAAATAGCTCCAAACGCGCTTCATTTCAGCGGAATTTTTCGAAAACGAATGAAGATATTTGGCTCAAACTTGGTATGATGCATACAAAGGTCTTGATCTATGTGCCGGTACCAATATTTGGTTGAGATTAAAAGAGGGGAAAAGATATAGGGAAGAGTCAGGTAAAACAGAGGAAATTCTATTTTTCAATTTTGTGTAGGGTACATGCGAGCCTGTAAATAATTATGTTTCTGATGTTCTGATTGGACAATAATTACAAAATTGGTCTTTTTAGAATAGAAACATTTCTTGCTTTACATTAATACAGAAATAATTCCTGAAAACTCATTCATTAATATCTAAAAGCTGTAGAAATTATGCTATTTTAGAGGCAAAAATAACTGCTCCATTTAGTGCAGATTTTAGGGTGACCTTGAACTACACTTCCTGTCTTCAGATTCTAATGATAAAAAGTTTTTATTCTGATATATTTTTGACTCGCTAGCATTGACGGTTAATTTCATGTATAGATTGTAAGCATTGGAAATGTATATGTGAAATGCGACAAGATTTCGTTAACATTGCGGCCTATGGGAAAATGGACAAAAATGAATTACTGGACTCTCCCCTGTAGGTGCCCCATGCTAAGTATGTCACGCGTACTGAAATCGCACCAGTTTTGCCCATTGTATCAGGAATCGTTCATATCCACTAAATTAAGGTATTTTAATGTTCACTTTCAGTCATATACATGAAATCCATATTTCATAGACCCATAACACGTTCATTTCCTTGGATTTTCAGACATGGTAACCCCCCCCCCTTTTTTTTTTCTTTTTTTTTACGTATTTAAACGATTTATCTCTAAATTTGATATATATCGAATACAAAACGATTCACACAAGTGAATCTATCAAAGAAGGATATACTTTTTACAGTTTAAGTTTCATTTTAGGCAAATATAAAACAAAGGGAGAAAAAATCGCGTTTTGCGAAATAAGGGGGGTGAGGTGCGTTTTTGTCTCATTACGAGTCGTTATATCAATATATTCATACTATTTTCTTTCCATTTAGTTGAATATAGATCATTATCATAGAAAAAGCAAAACTATTTGGAATAAATGCTTAAAACTATTTTCCTGGCTGATTTCACACATTTTTTTTTACTGATTTTTAACCCTTTTCAGGCATCCTGGAAAAAAATCATATAAATTCTATGGAAACACATTGAAGTTTTTCCACTTAGAATAAAGCTATAACAAGGCTGACAGAAAGAACTAACAGGTTATTTTATGTCCTTTGAGGAGAACAGGTCTGTTTTGAAAATGGAGAAGATGAAGATGTAATGAAATTTACCAATAATTGTGTGCCTAAAAATAGCTCCAAACGCGCTTCATTTCAGCGGAATTTTTCGAAAACGAATGAAGATATTTGGCTCAAACTTGGTATGATGCATACAAAGGTCTTGATCTATGTGCCGGTACCAATATTTGGTTGAGATTAAAAGAGGGGGAAAGATATAGGGAAGAGTCAGGTAAAACAGAGGAAATTCTATTTTTCAATTTTGTGTAGGGTACATGCGAGCCTGTAAATAATTATGTTTCTGATGTTCTGATTGGACAATAATTACAAAATTGGTCTTTTTAGAATAGAAACATTTCTTGCTTTACATTAATACAGAAATAATTCCTGAAAACTCATTCATTAATATCTAAAAGCTGTAGAAATTATGCTATTTTAGAGGCAAAAATAACTGCTCCATTTAGTGCAGATTTTAGGGTGACCTTGAACTACACTTCCTGTCTTCAGATTCTAATGATAAAAAGTTTTTATTCTGATATATTTTTGACTCGCTAGCATTGACGGTTAATTTCATGTATAGATTGTAAGCATTGGAAATGTATATGTGAAATGCGACAAGATTTCGTTAACATTGCGGCCTATGGGAAAATGGACAAAAATGAATTACTGGACTCTCCCCTGTAGGTGCCCCATGCTAAGTATGTCACGCGTACTGAAATCGCACCAGTTTTGCCCATTGTATCAGGAATCGTTCATATCCACTAAATTAAGGTATTTTAATGTTCACTTTCAGTCATATACATGAAATCCATATTTCATAGACCCATAACACGTTCATTTCCTTGGATTTTCAGACCTGGTAACCCCCCCCCCCCCCTTTTTTTTTTCTTTTTTTTTACGTATTTAAACGATTTATCTCTAAATTTGATATATATCGAATACAAAACGATTCACACAAGTGAATCTATCAAAGAAGGATATACTTTTTACAGTTTAAGTTTCATTTTAGGCAAATATAAAACAAAGGGAGAAAAAATCGCGTTTTGCGAAATAAGGGGGGTGAGGTGCGTTTTTGTCTCATTACGAGTCGTTATATCAATATATTCATACTATTTTCTTTCCATTTAGTTGAATATAGATCATTATCATAGAAAAAGCAAAACTATTTGGAATAAATGCTTAAAACTATTTTCCTGGCTGATTTCACACATTTTTTTTTACTGATTTTTAACCCTTTTCAGGCATCCTGGAAAAAAATCATATAAATTCTATGGAAACACATTGAAGTTTTTCCACTTAGAATAAAGCTATAACAAGGCTGACAGAAAGAACTAACAGGTTATTTTATGTCCTTTGAGGAGAACAGGTCTGTTTTGAAAATGGAGAAGATGAAGATGTAATGAAATTTACCAATAATTGTGTGCCTAAAAATAGCTCCAAACGCGCTTCATTTCAGCGGAATTTTTCGAAAACGAATGAAGATATTTGGCTCAAACTTGGTATGATGCATACAAAGGTCTTGATCTATGTGCCGGTACCAATATTTGGTTGAGATTAAAAGAGGGGAAAAGATATAGGGAAGAGTCAGGTAAAACAGAGGAAATTCTATTTTTCAATTTTGTGTAGGGTACATGCGAGCCTGTAAATAATTATGTTTCTGATGTTCTGATTGGACAATAATTACAAAATTGGTCTTTTTAGAATAGAAACATTTCTTGCTTTACATTAATACAGAAATAATTCCTGAAAACTCATTCATTAATATCTAAAAGCTGTAGAAATTATGCTATTTTAGAGGCAAAAATAACTGCTCCATTTAGTGCAGATTTTAGGGTGACCTTGAACTACACTTCCTGTCTTCAGATTCTAATGATAAAAAGTTTTTATTCTGATATATTTTTGACTCGCTAGCATTGACGGTTAATTTCATGTATAGATTGTAAGCATTGGAAATGTATATGTGAAATGCGACAAGATTTCGTTAACATTGCGGCCTATGGGAAAATGGACAAAAATGAATTACTGGACTCTCCCCTGTAGGTGCCCCATGCTAAGTATGTCACGCGTACTGAAATCGCACCAGTTTTGCCCATTGTATCAGGAATCGTTCATATCCACTAAATTAAGGTATTTTAATGTTCACTTTCAGTCATATACATGAAATCCATATTTCATAGACCCATAACACGTTCATTTCCTTGGATTTTCAGACATGGTAACCCCCCCCCCCCTTTTTTTTTTCTTTTTTTTTACGTATTTAAACGATTTATCTCTAAATTTGATATATATCGAATACAAAACGATTCACACAAGTGAATCTATCAAAGAAGGATATACTTTTTACAGTTTAAGTTTCATTTTAGGCAAATATAAAACAAAGGGAGAAAAAATCGCGTTTTGCGAAATAAGGGGGGTGAGGTGCGTTTTTGTCTCATTACGAGTCGTTATATCAATATATTCATACTATTTTCTTTCCATTTAGTTGAATATAGATCATTATCATAGAAAAAGCAAAACTATTTGGAATAAATGCTTAAAACTATTTTCCTGGCTGATTTCACACATTTTTTTTTACTGATTTTTAACCCTTTTCAGGCATCCTGGAAAAAAATCATATAAATTCTATGGAAACACATTGAAGTTTTTCCACTTAGAATAAAGCTATAACAAGGCTGACAGAAAGAACTAACAGGTTATTTTATGTCCTTTGAGGAGAACAGGTCTGTTTTGAAAATGGAGAAGATGAAGATGTAATGAAATTTACCAATAATTGTGTGCCTAAAAATAGCTCCAAACGCGCTTCATTTCAGCGGAATTTTTCGAAAACGAATGAAGATATTTGGCTCAAACTTGGTATGATGCATACAAAGGTCTTGATCTATGTGCCGGTACCAATATTTGGTTGAGATTAAAAGAGGGGGAAAGATATAGGGAAGAGTCAGGTAAAACAGAGGAAATTCTATTTTTCAATTTTGTGTAGGGTACATGCGAGCCTGTAAATAATTATGTTTCTGATGTTCTGATTGGACAATAATTACAAAATTGGTCTTTTTAGAATAGAAACATTTCTTGCTTTACATTAATACAGAAATAATTCCTGAAAACTCATTCATTAATATCTAAAAGCTGTAGAAATTATGCTATTTTAGAGGCAAAAATAACTGCTCCATTTAGTGCAGATTTTAGGGTGACCTTGAACTACACTTCCTGTCTTCAGATTCTAATGATAAAAAGTTTTTATTCTGATATATTTTTGACTCGCTAGCATTGACGGTTAATTTCATGTATAGATTGTAAGCATTGGAAATGTATATGTGAAATGCGACAAGATTTCGTTAACATTGCGGCCTATGGGAAAATGGACAAAAATGAATTACTGGACTCTCCCCTGTAGGTGCCCCATGCTAAGTATGTCACGCGTACTGAAATCGCACCAGTTTTGCCCATTGTATCAGGAATCGTTCATATCCACTAAATTAAGGTATTTTAATGTTCACTTTCAGTCATATACATGAAATCCATATTTCATAGACCCATAACACGTTCATTTCCTTGGATTTTCAGACCTGGTAACCCCCCCCCCCTTTTTTTTTTTCTTTTTTTTTACGTATTTAAACGATTTATCTCTAAATTTGATATATATCGAATACAAAACGATTCATACAAGTGAATCTATCAAAGAAGGATATACTTTTTACAGTTTAAGTTTCATTTTAGGCAAATATAAAACAAAGGGAGAAAAAATCGCGTTTTGCGAAATAAGGGGGGTGAGGTGCGTTTTTGTCTCATTACGAGTCGTTATATCAATATATTCATACTATTTTCTTTCCATTTAGTTGAATATAGATCATTATCATAGAAAAAGCAAAACTATTTGGAATAAATGCTTAAAACTATTTTCCTGGCTGATTTCACACATTTTTTTTTACTGATTTTTAACCCTTTTCAGGCATCCTGGAAAAAAATCATATAAATTCTATGGAAACACATTGAAGTTTTTCCACTTAGAATAAAGCTATAACAAGGCTGACAGAAAGAACTAACAGGTTATTTTATGTCCTTTGAGGAGAACAGGTCTGTTTTGAAAATGGAGAAGATGAAGATGTAATGAAATTTACCAATAATTGTGTGCCTAAAAATAGCTCCAAACGCGCTTCATTTCAGCGGAATTTTTCGAAAACGAATGAAGATATTTGGCTCAAACTTGGTATGATGCATACAAAGGTCTTGATCTATGTGCCGGTACCAATATTTGGTTGAGATTAAAAGAGGGGAAAAGATATAGGGAAGAGTCAGGTAAAACAGAGGAAATTCTATTTTTCAATTTTGTGTAGGGTACATGCGAGCCTGTAAATAATTATGTTTCTGATGTTCTGATTGGACAATAATTACAAAATTGGTCTTTTTAGAATAGAAACATTTCTTGCTTTACATTAATACAGAAATAATTCCTGAAAACTCATTCATTAATATCTAAAAGCTGTAGAAATTATGCTATTTTAGAGGCAAAAATAACTGCTCCATTTAGTGCAGATTTTAGGGTGACCTTGAACTACACTTCCTGTCTTCAGATTCTAATGATAAAAAGTTTTTATTCTGATATATTTTTGACTCGCTAGCATTGACGGTTAATTTCATGTATAGATTGTAAGCATTGGAAATGTATATGTGAAATGCGACAAGATTTCGTTAACATTGCGGCCTATGGGAAAATGGACAAAAATGAATTACTGGACTCTCCCCTGTAGGTGCCCCATGCTAAGTATGTCACGCGTACTGAAATCGCACCAGTTTTGCCCATTGTATCAGGAATCGTTCATATCCACTAAATTAAGGTATTTTAATGTTCACTTTCAGTCATATACATGAAATCCATATTTCATAGACCCATAACACGTTCATTTCCTTGGATTTTCAGACCTGGTAACCCCCCCCCCCCCTTTTTTTTTTCTTTTTTTTTACGTATTTAAACGATTTATCTCTAAATTTGATATATATCGAATACAAAACGATTCACACAAGTGAATCTATCAAAGAAGGATATACTTTTTACAGTTTAAGTTTCATTTTAGGCAAATATAAAACAAAGGGAGAAAAAATCGCGTTTTGCGAAATAAGGGGGGTGAGGTGCGTTTTTGTCTCATTACGAGTCGTTATATCAATATATTCATACTATTTTCTTTCCATTTAGTTGAATATAGATCATTATCATAGAAAAAGCAAAACTATTTGGAATAAATGCTTAAAACTATTTTCCTGGCTGATTTCACACATTTTTTTTTACTGATTTTTAACCCTTTTCAGGCATCCTGGAAAAAAATCATATAAATTCTATGGAAACACATTGAAGTTTTTCCACTTAGAATAAAGCTATAACAAGGCTGACAGAAAGAACTAACAGGTTATTTTATGTCCTTTGAGGAGAACAGGTCTGTTTTGAAAATGGAGAAGATGAAGATGTAATGAAATTTACCAATAATTGTGTGCCTAAAAATAGCTCCAAACGCGCTTCATTTCAGCGGAATTTTTCGAAAACGAATGAAGATATTTGGCTCAAACTTGGTATGATGCATACAAAGGTCTTGATCTATGTGCCGGTACCAATATTTGGTTGAGATTAAAAGAGGGGGAAAGATATAGGGAAGAGTCAGGTAAAACAGAGGAAATTCTATTTTTCAATTTTGTGTAGGGTACATGCGAGCCTGTAAATAATTATGTTTCTGATGTTCTGATTGGACAATAATTACAAAATTGGTCTTTTTAGAATAGAAACATTTCTTGCTTTACATTAATACAGAAATAATTCCTGAAAACTCATTCATTAATATCTAAAAGCTGTAGAAATTATGCTATTTTAGAGGCAAAAATAACTGCTCCATTTAGTGCAGATTTTAGGGTGACCTTGAACTACACTTCCTGTCTTCAGATTCTAATGATAAAAAGTTTTTATTCTGATATATTTTTGACTCGCTAGCATTGACGGTTAATTTCATGTATAGATTGTAAGCATTGGAAATGTATATGTGAAATGCGACAAGATTTCGTTAACATTGCGGCCTATGGGAAAATGGACAAAAATGAATTACTGGACTCTCCCCTGTAGGTGCCCCATGCTAAGTATGTCACGCGTACTGAAATCGCACCAGTTTTGCCCATTGTATCAGGAATCGTTCATATCCACTAAATTAAGGTATTTTAATGTTCACTTTCAGTCATATACATGAAATCCATATTTCATAGACCCATAACACGTTCATTTCCTTGGATTTTCAGACCTGGTAACCCCCCCCCCCCTTTTTTTTTTCTTTTTTTTTTACGTATTTAAACGATTTATCTCTAAATTTGATATATATCGAATACAAAACGATTCACACAAGTGAATCTATCAAAGAAGGATATACTTTTTACAGTTTAAGTTTCATTTTAGGCAAATATAAAACAAAGGGAGAAAAAATCGCGTTTTGCGAAATAAGGGGGGTGAGGTGCGTTTTTGTCTCATTACGAGTCGTTATATCAATATATTCATACTATTTTCTTTCCATTTAGTTGAATATAGATCATTATCATAGAAAAAGCAAAACTATTTGGAATAAATGCTTAAAACTATTTTCCTGGCTGATTTCACACATTTTTTTTTACTGATTTTTAACCCTTTTCAGGCATCCTGGAAAAAAATCATATAAATTCTATGGAAACACATTGAAGTTTTTCCACTTAGAATAAAGCTATAACAAGGCTGACAGAAAGAACTAACAGGTTATTTTATGTCCTTTGAGGAGAACAGGTCTGTTTTGAAAATGGAGAAGATGAAGATGTAATGAAATTTACCAATAATTGTGTGCCTAAAAATAGCTCCAAACGCGCTTCATTTCAGCGGAATTTTTCGAAAACGAATGAAGATATTTGGCTCAAACTTGGTATGATGCATACAAAGGTCTTGATCTATGTGCCGGTACCAATATTTGGTTGAGATTAAAAGAGGGGGAAAGATATAGGGAAGAGTCAGGTAAAACAGAGGAAATTCTATTTTTCAATTTTGTGTAGGGTACATGCGAGCCTGTAAATAATTATGTTTCTGATGTTCTGATTGGACAATAATTACAAAATTGGTCTTTTTAGAATAGAAACATTTCTTGCTTTACATTAATACAGAAATAATTCCTGAAAACTCATTCATTAATATCTAAAAGCTGTAGAAATTATGCTATTTTAGAGGCAAAAATAACTGCTCCATTTAGTGCAGATTTTAGGGTGACCTTGAACTACACTTCCTGTCTTCAGATTCTAATGATAAAAAGTTTTTATTCTGATATATTTTTGACTCGCTAGCATTGACGGTTAATTTCATGTATAGATTGTAAGCATTGGAAATGTATATGTGAAATGCGACAAGATTTCGTTAACATTGCGGCCTATGGGAAAATGGACAAAAATGAATTACTGGACTCTCCCCTGTAGGTGCCCCATGCTAAGTATGTCACGCGTACTGAAATCGCACCAGTTTTGCCCATTGTATCAGGAATCGTTCATATCCACTAAATTAAGGTATTTTAATGTTCACTTTCAGTCATATACATGAAATCCATATTTCATAGACCCATAACACGTTCATTTCCTTGGATTTTCAGACCTGGTAACCCCCCCCCCCCCCCTTTTTTTTTTTTCTTTTTTTTTACGTATTTAAACGATTTATCTCTAAATTTGATATATATCGAATACAAAACGATTCACACAAGTGAATCTATCAAAGAAGGATATACTTTTTACAGTTTAAGTTTCATTTTAGGCAAATATAAAACAAAGGGAGAAAAAATCGCGTTTTGCGAAATAAGGGGGGTGAGGTGCGTTTTTGTCTCATTACGAGTCGTTATATCAATATATTCATACTATTTTCTTTCCATTTAGTTGAATATAGATCATTATCATAGAAAAAGCAAAACTATTTGGAATAAATGCTTAAAACTATTTTCCTGGCTGATTTCACACATTTTTTTTTACTGATTTTTAACCCTTTTCAGGCATCCTGGAAAAAAATCATATAAATTCTATGGAAACACATTGAAGTTTTTCCACTTAGAATAAAGCTATAACAAGGCTGACAGAAAGAACTAACAGGTTATTTTATGTCCTTTGAGGAGAACAGGTCTGTTTTGAAAATGGAGAAGATGAAGATGTAATGAAATTTACCAATAATTGTGTGCCTAAAAATAGCTCCAAACGCGCTTCATTTCAGCGGAATTTTTCGAAAACGAATGAAGATATTTGGCTCAAACTTGGTATGATGCATACAAAGGTCTTGATCTATGTGCCGGTACCAATATTTGGTTGAGATTAAAAGAGGGGGAAAGATATAGGGAAGAGTCAGGTAAAACAGAGGAAATTCTATTTTTCAATTTTGTGTAGGGTACATGCGAGCCTGTAAATAATTATGTTTCTGATGTTCTGATTGGACAATAATTACAAAATTGGTCTTTTTAGAATAGAAACATTTCTTGCTTTACATTAATACAGAAATAATTCCTGAAAACTCATTCATTAATATCTAAAAGCTGTAGAAATTATGCTATTTTAGAGGCAAAAATAACTGCTCCATTTAGTGCAGATTTTAGGGTGACCTTGAACTACACTTCCTGTCTTCAGATTCTAATGATAAAAAGTTTTTATTCTGATATATTTTTGACTCGCTAGCATTGACGGTTAATTTCATGTATAGATTGTAAGCATTGGAAATGTATATGTGAAATGCGACAAGATTTCGTTAACATTGCGGCCTATGGGAAAATGGACAAAAATGAATTACTGGACTCTCCCCTGTAGGTGCCCCATGCTAAGTATGTCACGCGTACTGAAATCGCACCAGTTTTGCCCATTGTATCAGGAATCGTTCATATCCACTAAATTAAGGTATTTTAATGTTCACTTTCAGTCATATACATGAAATCCATATTTCATAGACCCATAACACGTTCATTTCCTTGGATTTTCAGACCTGGTAACCCCCCCCCCCTTTTTTTTTCTTTTTTTTTACGTATTTAAACGATTTATCTCTAAATTTGATATATATCGAATACAAAACAATTCACACAAGTGAATCTATCAAAGAAGGATATACTTTTTACAGTTTAAGTTTCATTTTAGGCAAATATAAAACAAAGGGAGAAAAAATCGCGTTTTGCGAAATAAGGGGGGTGAGGTGCGTTTTTGTCTCATTACGAGTCGTTATATCAATATATTCATACTATTTTCTTTCCATTTAGTTGAATATAGATCATTATCATAGAAAAAGCAAAACTATTTGGAATAAATGCTTAAAACTATTTTCCTGGCTGATTTCACACATTTTTTTTTACTGATTTTTAACCCTTTTCAGGCATCCTGGAAAAAAATCATATAAATTCTATGGAAACACATTGAAGTTTTTCCACTTAGAATAAAGCTATAACAAGGCTGACAGAAAGAACTAACAGGTTATTTTATGTCCTTTGAGGAGAACAGGTCTGTTTTGAAAATGGAGAAGATGAAGATGTAATGAAATTTACCAATAATTGTGTGCCTAAAAATAGCTCCAAACGCGCTTCATTTCAGCGGAATTTTTCGAAAACGAATGAAGATATTTGGCTCAAACTTGGTATGATGCATACAAAGGTCTTGATCTATGTGCCGGTACCAATATTTGGTTGAGATTAAAAGAGGGGGAAAGATATAGGGAAGAGTCAGGTAAAACAGAGGAAATTCTATTTTTCAATTTTGTGTAGGGTACATGCGAGCCTGTAAATAATTATGTTTCTGATGTTCTGATTGGACAATAATTACAAAATTGGTCTTTTTAGAATAGAAACATTTCTTGCTTTACATTAATACAGAAATAATTCCTGAAAACTCATTCATTAATATCTAAAAGCTGTAGAAATTATGCTATTTTAGAGGCAAAAATAACTGCTCCATTTAGTGCAGATTTTAGGGTGACCTTGAACTACACTTCCTGTCTTCAGATTCTAATGATAAAAAGTTTTTATTCTGATATATTTTTGACTCGCTAGCATTGACGGTTAATTTCATGTATAGATTGTAAGCATTGGAAATGTATATGTGAAATGCGACAAGATTTCGTTAACATTGCGGCCTATGGGAAAATGGACAAAAATGAATTACTGGACTCTCCCCTGTAGGTGCCCCATGCTAAGTATGTCACGCGTACTGAAATCGCACCAGTTTTGCCCATTGTATCAGGAATCGTTCATATCCACTAAATTAAGGTATTTTAATGTTCACTTTCAGTCATATACATGAAATCCATATTTCATAGACCCATAACACGTTCATTTCCTTGGATTTTCAGACCTGGTAACCCCCCCCCCCCCTTTTTTTTTCTTTTTTTTTACGTATTTAAACGATTTATCTCTAAATTTGATATATATCGAATACAAAACGATTCACACAAGTGAATCTATCAAAGAAGGATATACTTTTTACAGTTTAAGTTTCATTTTAGGCAAATATAAAACAAAGGGAGAAAAAATCGCGTTTTGCGAAATAAGGGGGGTGAGGTGCGTTTTTGTCTCATTACGAGTCGTTATATCAATATATTCATACTATTTTCTTTCCATTTAGTTGAATATAGATCATTATCATAGAAAAAGCAAAACTATTTGGAATAAATGCTTAAAACTATTTTCCTGGCTGATTTCACACATTTTTTTTTACTGATTTTTAACCCTTTTCAGGCATCCTGGAAAAAAATCATATAAATTCTATGGAAACACATTGAAGTTTTTCCACTTAGAATAAAGCTATAACAAGGCTGACAGAAAGAACTACAGTGGTGATCGTAGTAGTTTACACACTGTTTTTCGGAAACTTCGGGCACACCTCGGAAACTTCGTTAGGAAAAACTGGTAATTCGGAAACTTCGGGCAAAATTCCGCCCTAAATTTACCGATGTTACCTAAAATTCCTAACTTTCCGAATTTCACCGGAATAACCTAAATAATTGTATTTACCCGAAATCCAAAACGAGGCTGCGTTAATATTTATTATTATTGTTTATTTCTTTTAATAAATATATTATTTCGAAATTGTTTTTCATTTGAAGGCATCAAATGTACAACTGATTCAATTTGATTGTCTAACGAGCATCATTTGCACCATAAAGTGGCGATAAAATTCATTTTCGTTTTCTATTATTGCAAACCACGGATCTGTAATTTTTTGCCGATAAATCGAGGTTAATTTCCTCAAATTTTAGAAAATAATATATATTCAAGGATAATTTTAATAGAAAATTAGACAAGTGATCCATCTCCTTTGCCTTTAGACGTGGTATGGGTCACCCCCCCTCTCCCCAATCAAACACAGACATACATGTACAGTTTTTCACTCACTACCGAGAAATTACATATTGCATAATGATGATAATAAAACAGCTTTATATCTCTCTCTCTCTCTTTATTTTATTCCCCCCCCCCTTTTTTTTTATATGAATAGATCTGCATTTTGTCGGATTCGGAATGTTCTAGGTCTACTTTCGGTTTCAAAACATTACTACGATCGAATTTTTGTAGCAGTTAAACTTGATGTTTTATATTTCTCCCTTGATGAAATGCACGAAACAGTCAGAAATTTGATGAAGAATGATCATAGCCGTGTTACATATTGAAGAACAGACTGGTAAATGTCAGTACTGACAGCAAGGTATCCAAGAATCTGCAAGATGTGCATGGTAGAATTGTTGCATCATGGCATGCATGTACATGTACTGATGAATGGTACCAGGGACGTATATAGTACGTATCGAAAACAACAACAAACATGGTCCAAACATAATGAAGGAATCGCAAACTACTGTCAGAGCCACTGCATTCAATCCAACAATCAACGATTGACGTACGGATTGACGTACGTTTCTACGTACTGCCCGGTATTCTGGAAATTCAACGGTAGGTTAGTACACGTAGGACATGTAAAATGATCTGATGATGTTTAATTTTGTTTGTGATTCGGGCTTGGACTGTTTTATTATGCTGCTGTTGACTGATAATCCTTACTCGGGTAGGGACTATCAGTCAACGGCAGTGTAATATAACGGTTATTATGTTACCGTTGACTGATAGTCCTTACTCGAGTAAGTCAACGGCAGTATAATATATAATTGACTGATAAATCGATCCTTACTCGGGTTAGGACTATCAGTAAATAGCAGCATATTAGAACAGTTTGTGCCTGAATAACAAAATTAAGAGATTATGATTTAAATCACTGTCCACAAGTCTTTACAAAAAATTCAACCACTGGCCCGAAGACAAGCTAGACATTGAAAATGCCCCCATCTAGAAAGTATTTGGCTTGATTGCAAAGCAATTCCAGTCTATAGATTGACGATGTCCGCCTGTCTATCCGTCTGTCTGTCATCCGTTGTCAACATTTTGGTTAAAGTTTCTGGTTAAAGCAAAATCTAAGAAACTTTACCTTGACCTTTGACTTTGACATAGTTAAAGATTTTGGTTGAAGTTTCTAGTTAAAGCAAAATCTAATGAACTTTATGCAGTAGAAACTTTATGTTATACATGTAGTTGCCTTTGACAAGACCTTTCAATTTATCTCGTTAAACATTTGACCTAGTGACCTTGACCTAGGGCTTTGACCTAGTCATTGATTTTGCTTAAGTGTCTCATTGAACCAAAATCTCAGAAACATAATATCATACTTATTGGTTGCCTCTGACAAATCCTTTCAATTTATGCCATAACATTTAACCTGACCTTGACCCAGTTAGTGACAAAAACTTACTTTGCAATCCGGCCATACTGTCTTTAGCAGTGTTTTATTTGTTTATAAAATATAATTGCATTATTGCATTCCTCTACCATATAACCATAATATGAATCAAGGCAAAGCCTTTTTATGCGAGCGGAGAGACAATAGATATGATTATATAAAATAAAAAAATATCTTTCTTTTTTTATTTTGACTATGATGGTTTATCTTATCTTACAAAACTTTCTGTTTGATGATTGCCAAAAAAGGTAGTATAAGGCGAGTGGAAACACGGAAGCATTTGTAAATTGATCTAGACCTGCAGATGAACATTTTAAAGGGGGGCTTAAAATATGGTTCTTTAAAAATATAGTTCTTTATAATTCATTTTTATTTTGTAAGAACTTGATAATGTTTAGGCTAGCTGAAAATAAATTACTTAAGGACAAAAGAAAAAACAAACATATTCCGACTTCTGACAGTACGAAACCATCCGAGACGAGAAAAGCAATCAGAGCGAAACGTCTCGTTTAAAACCGGAAATGTCGGATTTCCTGTGCTTACGCCGGCTTGTTGATGCTTTATCGTTACCTGATTTACGAAAAATGTTTTCAATAAATTTAACTTATAAACAAAAAATTAGGTATAACATATACGTCTAAAAGGTAAAGGTAAAGGTAGGGTTTATAGTCTCGTTCGCCTAAGCCTCACGCGACTTCCACAATTACCTCCCTGGCGAGACCTGTACAATCCAGTGCAATCTCAACTCCCTTAGGAGTATACAAGCAGAGCTGCCGTTAAGGCGCTAATGCTTTTTCATTCACATTACAAGCTCGTCTCATGTGCCAGGTACCCAGTTTACTCCTGGGTGGAGAGAGTGCAACGTAGTGTAAAGCAACTTGCCCAAGGTTACAATGGTTTTGCAGAGATCGGCGACGGTGAGATTCGAACCCACGACCTATGGATTCGTAGTCCACCGCGCTAACCACTACGCTACCAGCACTAAAAAGTACCAGTCTACTTTGAGTCATAAAAAAAATTAAATGGCAATATCCAGCATCTCCGCAGCAACTCTGTCTGCGAGGGGACGAACATTTTTGAAAGCATAGTAGTACATTCTCATTCTTCGATTCAGCATATTTTCTCAATAAGAAATGTGTATACGCGTTACCATAAGGGCGAGCTTCGCTCGCAAATTAAAGGCCCTTTGGGCCTTTGCAGCGAGCTCCGCTCGCTATAATTTACGACGAAGTGAGAACTATACAATGATATCTATTTGGTAATAATAGAAATTTACCTTTATGATTTATTGTTAGATGATGTGATTTAGATGTTTGTTATCATCACATTTTTTTTTGTACTTGTTTTGTTTCAGGATGAGAGTCAACACATACAACATGGTCAAACAGAAGTGAGTGATCATGGATTGGTGCGGCATAGCTTCCTTCCTTCATGATTTGTGTATCTTGGACACCAGAATCAAGACAAGATGAAGAAAAATTAACAAATTTATATTGCATGTAATACATGTATGTGGAATGGCAAAAACTTGTGGTTTCTGATGTACTCAGATTGAGAAATTTAATGTCGCCATATAAAAATCACTTAGTTAGGCTGTTTGCTCATCTGTCTCTGACTGTCTGTCCGTTTGTCAGTCTGTCACATATTTGTCTGTAACTTACTTGATATACATCATTCAAACATTTTTTTTAAACTTGCAGAGATAGTAAAGCATGATGAGACTCAGCAGGTCAAGGTCACTTTCAAGGTCAAAGATCATTACGAAGCATTTCTAATTAAAAATTTTAAAATTTCATTTATTTTTCATCAAAATGTTTTGAAACATTGTATAATTCAAGAAATCGGCATTGATATATTAGGGCAGGGACAATACTGCACCCAGCCGATATGATGCGTATCATGATACCCGATATCGGATATAATATGTATCGCAATACTTTATAAATTGATAAAACCTTCTCAAAATCCTATTTGATACTATTTATATTCATCATATATAAGTAACTTTTTTTTCATTCAACAGGTTATATGTATTCAATACTAGCTTTCTGACCAGAAATTTTTCTGATTCCTATAACATGTACTTCATAAACCAGGAAACAAAATGTTTACATGTACTTTCATTTTCTCTGAAAGTTATTTTTGTTTTTGGCGTGGCGGACAAAAATCCAGAAAATTCAATAAAAAAATTTTTGTAAAATTTTAACTTTGGAGTGTTTGGATATATCGATACTTGGATCGAGAAAAAAAATATTGTGATGCATTGATGAATCAGAGTATTGTACCAGCCCTATGATATATGTCACAGGTTTTTAGATCATGTGTCACATAGTTGTGAACTTAAGTGAAAAGGGAGGGGGATGTTCATTGAAGATACATGATCATATATATATATATATGGCTACAGTATCTATAGCTAATTGATATGCATCATAATGGAGTATGTTTAGAGGCTATAGTCTAGCTCAAGGTCATTTCAAGGTCAAGGCAATGTTTTAGGGTCAAACATGTGACAGGTGACATACCTGTTCTTGAACAGTGTTAATCTTGTTCTCAAATGTAGACAGTAATTTACCATCTACTGCCATTCACACTTGCTGTCTTTTGACAGTTACAGTTGTAAATTTCTTATTGTCAGATTGATAGTATTCTACATGTACTTCATCAGTTGCAAGAAAGAAAATAAATTGTAAAGCAACTGGGTTTTGGTATCTAATATTAATTTTTTGAGCTATACCTTCTTGACCTAGAAGGTGTTGAATATTGATCCACATTGTACTTGAGCTGAATACGCTATAATAATTACAATTACAATGAAATTGAAAGGGTTAAAAATCTTTGCAAAAATTTATATACACAAACATGTCAGCACAAAATGCAAAAAAAAAATACGGAGCACATACAGAAGTTGGATCAGCCAAAGGTCTATAGATCATGTTTACACATGTAAATTTATATTGATGATGTGATTAGAATCATTAGATCACTTATTTGAATATCTGTTTATGCATGATCATGCTCATCAGTTCATTATGTTACACTTCCTTTTGATTTCTACTTTACTCACTGCAAAGCAAATACACTGTGCATATATGCGGAAAACTTTATTCAATGTCTGTTATTCAGTATCTATGTCAAGGTTATCTTCAAAATCAAAGTCACATATTGAGGGTCAATCTGCAACGAGCAACTTGCCCTCTCCTTGAGCAAATCAGTTTCCGGTCCTCCTGGTTATCAATTTTATTGTGTTGTTTGCAGAATTGCTATGTATATGTAGCACTCAAGGGTTTTTTAATGACCTGAATCTAGATCAGAGGTCAAGGTAACAATAGACTTTCTTGGCAAAACTTTGTGACAAAACTATTTCTCCTCTACATGGTTTTCAAAAACATTTGACTTAATTACTCTTAGGACCCAAGGGTGTATTATGCTCTTAAATAAAAGTAAGAGGTCAAGGTCATAATATACTTTTTTTATGAAACTGTTTAGAAGATTCAGTATGAATACCGGTACTTTGAATGAATAGTTGGGTATAATTCATTCCTTTATGACAGATCTTGCATAGGAGTTTTTACCTCAAGATTGCAGACAATCACAGGTTTTCGGACAGAGTCCGGCAACATATTTGTATCTCGGGACTTGTAAAAAAATTATGAATAGTGTGTGACGGTACGGTTATCGTGCCCGGTTAGCTCAGTTGCTAAGAGCGTCTGCCTCCATAGCATAAGGTCTTGGGTTTGATTCCCGGACCGGCCACATTTTTCATTCTGCCTATCACAATTAATTAGTGCAATGGGCTGTCATAAGATTGAGAACACCTTGGAAAGGAATTTGTTAGATATAGAGTTGTACATGTAATGGATAATGGTAGTAAGACAAAAATTTTAACAGATTTGTCGAACAAATTATAAAATATTGAGAAGGACAAAGGAACCCCATATGATTTTTATGAGGGGAGGGGCAGGAAGACTGCATCCCTCCCCAAGAAATATGTCCAGAAAGTTTGCACCTCTACAAAAAGAATCTAGCCCGAAGGGTCTGCTGAATTATCTTTGGTCATGCATCCGCTAAAGAACAGAAAAAAAATCAGGCCCTGATCAAGGACTTATAAACAGTCCTTGCCCTGATCGAGGGTCTCCAAAATAAAAAAAACAACAACAAAACCCTCCACGCCTCTCCATTGTACAAAATGCTGTTATTTTTAAAAGCCACGTCACAGGGACGTATTATATACCTCCCCGGCTAAGGACAACTGAAATTCTAGAAAATCAAAAAAAAAAAAAAAAAAAAATACCACACACACAAACACACGATGAGGAATTATTTAAAAAAAACCCAAAAAACACAGAACTTGCCTGAAATTTGCAAACAAGTTCGATCATTAGCTCGGTTTATAGTCGGTACACAGTATAAAATCGGCTTTTTATGTAGGAATATAATATATTACTTATTGTCTTTTGAAATTACATTAGTTTTCTCAATTTGAAATTAAGAAATCTCTAAGAATTTTTGAAAATGCCAAAGTGTTTCCACTGCGAAAAGTACAACTTCGTCGATCAGAGGAAATTCGAATTGTTTATATTCAACGATCTTTTCTTAGATAAGATCTTTTCTTTAGTTCAACGATCTTTTCTTTTAATACTTTTCTAATATTGAATCTTTTCTGTTTTTTTTTTATTTATTGTACACAGGGGGCCGAAGCAAGGTTTTTTTTTAATATTTCAATGACTGACGTGTCCCTCTTTCCATTTAATCAGCTACGTAACGTACAGCGATTTTCTGCAGATTCCATATATCTTTCATATAGAATCTGTGGGAAATCGTTGTACATAGCTGATTAAATGAATCGAGGGAGAGGGGGGGGGGGGGGGGGGGGTTGACTGCAGAATGATTTCATGGAAATAAAAATAATCTGGCTACGGCCCCCTGTGATTTATTCAATACCAAATTTGACTTGTATACATCATGATGTATGTGCGACTCTAGACAATCAGGGGAGGGGAAGAGTTATAACAGCGTGAGCCCTAGTATTGCAAATTGCCAATAAAAAAGTATATGACTATGTTTGGAAATTTTCAAGGGATATACCCCCCCCGCCTTTTTCAATTACACCCCAGAATTCCCAAACACATGTTGCATTCCTTTTGTGAACATAATGGAAATTTCGTTTTGTTGAAATCAATCTTAAAACTACCATTACCCCGAAAAACCCGAAATATTACACTTTTTCCTAAAAAACCTAACTAAAATACCTAACTTTCACGGTTTACCCTAAATTTCCTACCGAATTTTAATAATTCGGAAACTTCGGTCAAAGCGGTAATTTTCGTAAAGTTAGGATTCGGAAACTTAGGTAGGATTTTTCCGAAATTCGGAAACTTAGGTTAAGCCTCGGAAACTTCGGTAAAAGTGTGTAATCTCCCGCGATCACCACTGTAACAGGTTATTTTATGTCCTTTGAGGAGAACAGGTCTGTTTTGAAAATGGAGAAGATGAAGATGTAATGAAATTTACCAATAATTGTGTGCCTAAAAATAGCTCCAAACGCGCTTCATTTCAGCGGAATTTTTCGAAAACGAATGAAGATATTTGGCTCAAACTTGGTATGATGCATACAAAGGTCTTGATCTATGTGCCGGTACCAATATTTGGTTGAGATTAAAAGAGGGGGAAAGATATAGGGAAGAGTCAGGTAAAACAGAGGAAATTCTATTTTTCAATTTTGTGTAGGGTACATGCGAGCCTGTAAATAATTATGTTTCTGATGTTCTGATTGGACAATAATTACAAAATTGCTCTTTTTAGAATAGAAACATTTCTTGCTTTACATTAATACAGAAATAATTCCTGAAAACTCATTCATTAATATCTAAAAGCTGTAGAAATTATGCTATTTTAGAGGCAAAAATAACTGCTCCATTTAGTGCAGATTTTAGGGTGACCTTGAACTACACTTCCTGTCTTCAGATTCTAATGATAAAAAGTTTTTATTCTGATATATTTTTGACTCGCTAGCATTGACGGTTAATTTCATGTATAGATTGTAAGCATTGGAAATGTATATGTGAAATGCGACAAGATTTCGTTAACATTGCGGCCTATGGGAAAATGGACAAAAATGAATTACTGGACTCTCCCCTGTAGGTGCCCCATGCTAAGTATGTCACGCGTACTGAAATCGCACCAGTTTTGCCCATTGTATCAGGAATCGTTCATATCCACTAAATTAAGGTATTTTAATGTTCACTTTCAGTCATATACATGAAATCCATATTTCATAGACCCATAACACGTTCATTTCCTTGGATTTTCAGACCTGGTAACCCCCCCCCCCCTTTTTTTTTCTTTTTTTTTACGTATTTAAACGATTTATCTCTAAATTTGATATATATCGAATACAAAACGATTCACACAAGTGAATCTATCAAAGAAGGATATACTTTTTACAGTTTAAGTTTCATTTTAGGCAAATATAAAACAAAGGGAGAAAAAATCGCGTTTTGCGAAATAAGGGGGGTGAGGTGCGTTTTTGTCTCATTACGAGTCGTTATATCAATATATTCATACTATTTTCTTTCCATTTAGTTGAATATAGATCATTATCATAGAAAAAGCAAAACTATTTGGAATAAATGCTTAAAACTATTTTCCTGGCTGATTTCACACATTTTTTTTTACTGATTTTTAACCCTTTTCAGGCATCCTGGAAAAAAATCATATAAATTCTATGGAAACACATTGAAGTTTTTCCACTTAGAATAAAGCTATAACAAGGCTGACAGAAAGAACTAACAGGTTATTTTATGTCCTTTGAGGAGAACAGGTCTGTTTTGAAAATGGAGAAGATGAAGATGTAATGAAATTTACCAATAATTGTGTGCCTAAAAATAGCTCCAAACGCGCTTCATTTCAGCGGAATTTTTCGAAAACGAATGAAGATATTTGGCTCAAACTTGGTATGATGCATACAAAGGTCTTGATCTATGTGCCGGTACCAATATTTGGTTGAGATTAAAAGAGGGGGAAAGATATAGGGAAGAGTCAGGTAAAACAGAGGAAATTCTATTTTTCAATTTTGTGTAGGGTACATGCGAGCCTGTAAATAATTATGTTTCTGATGTTCTGATTGGACAATAATTACAAAATTGGTCTTTTTAGAATAGAAACATTTCTTGCTTTACATTAATACAGAAATAATTCCTGAAAACTCATTCATTAATATCTAAAAGCTGTAGAAATTATGCTATTTTAGAGGCAAAAATAACTGCTCCATTTAGTGCAGATTTTAGGGTGACCTTGAACTACACTTCCTGTCTTCAGATTCTAATGATAAAAAGTTTTTATTCTGATATATTTTTGACTCGCTAGCATTGACGGTTAATTTCATGTATAGATTGTAAGCATTGGAAATGTATATGTGAAATGCGACAAGATTTCGTTAACATTGCGGCCTATGGGAAAATGGACAAAAATGAATTACTGGACTCTCCCCTGTAGGTGCCCCATGCTAAGTATGTCACGCGTACTGAAATCGCACCAGTTTTGCCCATTGTATCAGGAATCGTTCATATCCACTAAATTAAGGTATTTTAATGTTCACTTTCAGTCATATACATGAAATCCATATTTCATAGACCCATAACACGTTCATTTCCTTGGATTTTCAGACCTGGTAACCCCCCCCCCCCCCTTTTTTTTTCTTTTTTTTTACGTATTTAAACGATTTATCTCTAAATTTGATATATATCGAATACAAAACGATTCACACAAGTGAATCTATCAAAGAAGGATATACTTTTTACAGTTTAAGTTTCATTTTAGGCAAATATAAAACAAAGGGAGAAAAAATCGCGTTTTGCGAAATAAGGGGGGTGAGGTGCGTTTTTGTCTCATTACGAGTCGTTATATCAATATATTCATACTATTTTCTTTCCATTTAGTTGAATATAGATCATTATCATAGAAAAAGCAAAACTATTTGGAATAAATGCTTAAAACTATTTTCCTGGCTGATTTCACACATTTTTTTTTACTGATTTTTAACCCTTTTCAGGCATCCTGGAAAAAAATCATATAAATTCTATGGAAACACATTGAAGTTTTTCCACTTAGAATAAAGCTATAACAAGGCTGACAGAAAGAACTAACAGGTTATTTTATGTCCTTTGAGGAGAACAGGTCTGTTTTGAAAATGGAGAAGATGAAGATGTAATGAAATTTACCAATAATTGTGTGCCTAAAAATAGCTCCAAACGCGCTTCATTTCAGCGGAATTTTTCGAAAACGAATGAAGATATTTGGCTCAAACTTGGTATGATGCATACAAAGGTCTTGATCTATGTGTCGGTACCAATATTTGGTTGAGATTAAAAGAGGGGGAAAGATATAGGGAAGAGTCAGGTAAAACAGAGGAAATTCTATTTTTCAATTTTGTGTAGGGTACATGCGAGCCTGTAAATAATTATGTTTCTGATGTTCTGATTGGACAATAATTACAAAATTGGTCTTTTTAGAATAGAAACATTTCTTGCTTTACATTAATACAGAAATAATTCCTGAAAACTCATTCATTAATATCTAAAAGCTGTAGAAATTATGCTATTTTAGAGGCAAAAATAACTGCTCCATTTAGTGCAGATTTTAGGGTGACCTTGAACTACACTTCCTGTCTTCAGATTCTAATGATAAAAAGTTTTTATTCTGATATATTTTTGACTCGCTAGCATTGACGGTTAATTTCATGTATAGATTGTAAGCATTGGAAATGTATATGTGAAATGCGACAAGATTTCGTTAACATTGCGGCCTATGGGAAAATGGACAAAAATGAATTACTGGACTCTCCCCTGTAGGTGCCCCATGCTAAGTATGTCACGCGTACTGAAATCGCACCAGTTTTGCCCATTGTATCAGGAATCGTTCATATCCACTAAATTAAGGTATTTTAATGTTCACTTTCAGTCATATACATGAAATCCATATTTCATAGACCCATAACACGTTCATTTCCTTGGATTTTCAGACCTGGTAACCCCCCCCCCCCTTTTTTTTTTCTTTTTTTTTACGTATTTAAACGATTTATCTCTAAATTTGATATATATCGAATACAAAACGATTCACACAAGTGAATCTATCAAAGAAGGATATACTTTTTACAGTTTAAGTTTCATTTTAGGCAAATATAAAACAAAGGGAGAAAAAATCGCGTTTTGCGAAATAAGGGGGGTGAGGTGCGTTTTTGTCTCATTACGAGTCGTTATATCAATATATTCATACTATTTTCTTTCCATTTAGTTGAATATAGATCATTATCATAGAAAAAGCAAAACTATTTGGAATAAATGCTTAAAACTATTTTCCTGGCTGATTTCACACATTTTTTTTTACTGATTTTTAACCCTTTTCAGGCATCCTGGAAAAAAATCATATAAATTCTATGGAAACACATTGAAGTTTTTCCACTTAGAATAAAGCTATAACAAGGCTGACAGAAAGAACTAACAGGTTATTTTATGTCCTTTGAGGAGAACAGGTCTGTTTTGAAAATGGAGAAGATGAAGATGTAATGAAATTTACCAATAATTGTGTGCCTAAAAATAGCTCCAAACGCGCTTCATTTCAGCGGAATTTTTCGAAAACGAATGAAGATATTTGGCTCAAACTTGGTATGATGCATACAAAGGTCTTGATCTATGTGCCGGTACCAATATTTGGTTGAGATTAAAAGAGGGGGAAAGATATAGGGAAGAGTCAGGTAAAACAGAGGAAATTCTATTTTTCAATTTTGTGTAGGGTACATGCGAGCCTGTAAATAATTATGTTTCTGATGTTCTGATTGGACAATAATTACAAAATTGGTCTTTTTAGAATAGAAACATTTCTTGCTTTACATTAATACAGAAATAATTCCTGAAAACTCATTCATTAATATCTAAAAGCTGTAGAAATTATGCTATTTTAGAGGCAAAAATAACTGCTCCATTTAGTGCAGATTTTAGGGTGACCTTGAACTACACTTCCTGTCTTCAGATTCTAATGATAAAAAGTTTTTATTCTGATATATTTTTGACTCGCTAGCATTGACGGTTAATTTCATGTATAGATTGTAAGCATTGGAAATGTATATGTGAAATGCGACAAGATTTCGTTAACATTGCGGCCTATGGGAAAATGGACAAAAATGAATTACTGGACTCTCCCCTGTAGGTGCCCCATGCTAAGTATGTCACGCGTACTGAAATCGCACCAGTTTTGCCCATTGTATCAGGAATCGTTCATATCCACTAAATTAAGGTATTTTAATGTTCACTTTCAGTCATATACATGAAATCCATATTTCATAGACCCATAACACGTTCATTTCCATGGATTTTCAGACCTGGTAACCCCCCCCCCCCTTTTTTTTTCTTTTTTTTTACGTATTTAAACGATTTATCTCTAAATTTGATATATATCGAATACAAAACGATTCACACAAGTGAATCTATCAAAGAAGGATATACTTTTTACAGTTTAAGTTTCATTTTAGGCAAATATAAAACAAAGGGAGAAAAAATCGCGTTTTGCGAAATAAGGGGGGTGAGGTGCGTTTTTGTCTCATTACGAGTCGTTATATCAATATATTCATACTATTTTCTTTCCATTTAGTTGAATATAGATCATTATCATAGAAAAAGCAAAACTATTTGGAATAAATGCTTAAAACTATTTTCCTGGCTGATTTCACACATTTTTTTTTACTGATTTTTAACCCTTTTCAGGCATCCTGGAAAAAAATCATATAAATTCTATGGAAACACATTGAAGTTTTTCCACTTAGAATAAAGCTATAACAAGGCTGACAGAAAGAACTAACAGGTTATTTTATGTCCTTTGAGGAGAACAGGTCTGTTTTGAAAATGGAGAAGATGAAGATGTAATGAAATTTACCAATAATTGTGTGCCTAAAAATAGCTCCAAACGCGCTTCATTTCAGCGGAATTTTTCGAAAACGAATGAAGATATTTGGCTCAAACTTGGTATGATGCATACAAAGGTCTTGATCTATGTGCCGGTACCAATATTTGGTTGAGATTAAAAGAGGGGGAAAGATATAGGGAAGAGTCAGGTAAAACAGAGGAAATTCTATTTTTCAATTTTGTGTAGGGTACATGCGAGCCTGTAAATAATTATGTTTCTGATGTTCTGATTGGACAATAATTACAAAATTGGTCTTTTTAGAATAGAAACATTTCTTGCTTTACATTAATACAGAAATAATTCCTGAAAACTCATTCATTAATATCTAAAAGCTGTAGAAATTATGCTATTTTAGAGGCAAAAATAACTGCTCCATTTAGTGCAGATTTTAGGGTGACCTTGAACTACACTTCCTGTCTTCAGATTCTAATGATAAAAAGTTTTTATTCTGATATATTTTTGACTCGCTAGCATTGACGGTTAATTTCATGTATAGATTGTAAGCATTGGAAATGTATATGTGAAATGCGACAAGATTTCGTTAACATTGCGGCCTATGGGAAAATGGACAAAAATGAATTACTGGACTCTCCCCTGTAGGTGCCCCATGCTAAGTATGTCACGCGTACTGAAATCGCACCAGTTTTGCCCATTGTATCAGGAATCGTTCATATCCACTAAATTAAGGTATTTTAATGTTCACTTTCAGTCATATACATGAAATCCATATTTCATAGACCCATAACACGTTCATTTCCTTGGATTTTCAGACCTGGTAACCCCCCCCCCCCTTTTTTTTTCTTTTTTTTTACGTATTTAAACGATTTATCTCTAAATTTGATATATATCGAATACAAAACGATTCACACAAGTGAATCTATCAAAGAAGGATATACTTTTTACAGTTTAAGTTTCATTTTAGGCAAATATAAAACAAAGGGAGAAAAAATCGCGTTTTGCGAAATAAGGGGGGTGAGGTGCGTTTTTGTCTCATTACGAGTCGTTATATCAATATATTCATACTATTTTCTTTCCATTTAGTTGAATATAGATCATTATCATAGAAAAAGCAAAACTATTTGGAATAAATGCTTAAAACTATTTTCCTGGCTGATTTCACACATTTTTTTTTACTGATTTTTAACCCTTTTCAGGCATCCTGGAAAAAAATCATATAAATTCTATGGAAACACATTGAAGTTTTTCCACTTAGAATAAAGCTATAACAAGGCTGACAGAAAGAACTAACAGGTTATTTTATGTCCTTTGAGGAGAACAGGTCTGTTTTGAAAATGGAGAAGATGAAGATGTAATGAAATTTACCAATAATTGTGTGCCTAAAAATAGCTCCAAACGCGCTTCATTTCAGCGGAATTTTTCGAAAACGAATGAAGATATTTGGCTCAAACTTGGTATGATGCATACAAAGGTCTTGATCTATGTGCCGGTACCAATATTTGGTTGAGATTAAAAGAGGGGGAAAGATATAGGGAAGAGTCAGGTAAAACAGAGGAAATTCTATTTTTCAATTTTGTGTAGGGTACATGCGAGCCTGTAAATAATTATGTTTCTGATGTTCTGATTGGACAATAATTACAAAATTGGTCTTTTTAGAATAGAAACATTTCTTGCTTTACATTAATACAGAAATAATTCCTGAAAACTCATTCATTAATATCTAAAAGCTGTAGAAATTATGCTATTTTAGAGGCAAAAATAACTGCTCCATTTAGTGCAGATTTTAGGGTGACCTTGAACTACACTTCCTGTCTTCAGATTCTAATGATAAAAAGTTTTTATTCTGATATATTTTTGACTCGCTAGCATTGACGGTTAATTTCATGTATAGATTGTAAGCATTGGAAATGTATATGTGAAATGCGACAAGATTTCGTTAACATTGCGGCCTATGGGAAAATGGACAAAAATGAATTACTGGACTCTCCCCTGTAGGTGCCCCATGCTAAGTATGTCACGCGTACTGAAATCGCACCAGTTTTGCCCATTGTATCAGGAATCGTTCATATCCACTAAATTAAGGTATTTTAATGTTCACTTTCAGTCATATACATGAAATCCATATTTCATAGACCCATAACACGTTCATTTCCTTGGATTTTCAGACCTGGTAACCCCCCCCCCCTTTTTTTTTCTTTTTTTTTACGTATTTAAACGATTTATCTCTAAATTTGATATATATCGAATACAAAACGATTCACACAAGTGAATCTATCAAAGAAGGATATACTTTTTACAGTTTAAGTTTCATTTTAGGCAAATATAAAACAAAGGGAGAAAAAATCGCGTTTTGCGAAATAAGGGGGGGTGAGGTGCGTTTTTGTCTCATTACGAGTCGTTATATCAATATATTCATACTATTTTCTTTCCATTTAGTTGAATATAGATCATTATCATAGAAAAAGCAAAACTATTTGGAATAAATGCTTAAAACTATTTTCCTGGCTGATTTCACACATTTTTTTTTACTGATTTTTAACCCTTTTCAGGCATCCTGGAAAAAAATCATATAAATTCTATGGAAACACATTGAAGTTTTTCCACTTAGAATAAAGCTATAACAAGGCTGACAGAAAGAACTAACAGGTTATTTTATGTCCTTTGAGGAGAACAGGTCTGTTTTGAAAATGGAGAAGATGAAGATGTAATGAAATTTACCAATAATTGTGTGCCTAAAAATAGCTCCAAACGCGCTTCATTTCAGCGGAATTTTTCGAAAACGAATGAAGATATTTGGCTCAAACTTGGTATGATGCATACAAAGGTCTTGATCTATGTGTCGGTACCAATATTTGGTTGAGATTAAAAGAGGGGGAAAGATATAGGGAAGAGTCAGGTAAAACAGAGGAAATTCTATTTTTCAATTTTGTGTAGGGTACATGCGAGCCTGTAAATAATTATGTTTCTGATGTTCTGATTGGACAATAATTACAAAATTGGTCTTTTTAGAATAGAAACATTTCTTGCTTTACATTAATACAGAAATAATTCCTGAAAACTCATTCATTAATATCTAAAAGCTGTAGAAATTATGCTATTTTAGAGGCAAAAATAACTGCTCCATTTAGTGCAGATTTTAGGGTGACCTTGAACTACACTTCCTGTCTTCAGATTCTAATGATAAAAAGTTTTTATTCTGATATATTTTTGACTCGCTAGCATTGACGGTTAATTTCATGTATAGATTGTAAGCATTGGAAATGTATATGTGAAATGCGACAAGATTTCGTTAACATTGCGGCCTATGGGAAAATGGACAAAAATGAATTACTGGACTCTCCCCTGTAGGTGCCCCATGCTAAGTATGTCACGCGTACTGAAATCGCACCAGTTTTGCCCATTGTATCAGGAATCGTTCATATCCACTAAATTAAGGTATTTTAATGTTCACTTTCAGTCATATACATGAAATCCATATTTCATAGACCCATAACACGTTCATTTCCTTGGATTTTCAGACCTGGTAACCCCCCCCCCCCCTTTTTTTTTTCTTTTTTTTTACGTATTTAAACGATTTATCTCTAAATTTGATATATATCGAATACAAAACGATTCACACAAGTGAATCTATCAAAGAAGGATATACTTTTTACAGTTTAAGTTTCATTTTAGGCAAATATAAAACAAAGGGAGAAAAAATCGCGTTTTGCGAAATAAGGGGGGTGAGGTGCGTTTTTGTCTCATTACGAGTCGTTATATCAATATATTCATACTATTTTCTTTCCATTTAGTTGAATATAGATCATTATCATAGAAAAAGCAAAACTATTTGGAATAAATGCTTAAAACTATTTTCCTGGCTGATTTCACACATTTTTTTTTACTGATTTTTAACCCTTTTCAGGCATCCTGGAAAAAAATCATATAAATTCTATGGAAACACATTGAAGTTTTTCCACTTAGAATAAAGCTATAACAAGGCTGACAGAAAGAACTAACAGGTTATTTTATGTCCTTTGAGGAGAACAGGTCTGTTTTGAAAATGGAGAAGATGAAGATGTAATGAAATTTACCAATAATTGTGTGCCTAAAAATAGCTCCAAACGCGCTTCATTTCAGCGGAATTTTTCGAAAACGAATGAAGATATTTGGCTCAAACTTGGTATGATGCATACAAAGGTCTTGATCTATGTGCCGGTACCAATATTTGGTTGAGATTAAAAGAGGGGGAAAGATATAGCGAAGAGTCAGGTAAAACAGAGGAAATTCTATTTTTCAATTTTGTGTAGGGTACATGCGAGCCTGTAAATAATTATGTTTCTGATGTTCTGATTGGACAATAATTACAAAATTGGTCTTTTTAGAATAGAAACATTTCTTGCTTTACATTAATACAGAAATAATTCCTGAAAACTCATTCATTAATATCTAAAAGCTGTAGAAATTATGCTATTTTAGAGGCAAAAATAACTGCTCCATTTAGTGCAGATTTTAGGGTGACCTTGAACTACACTTCCTGTCTTCAGATTCTAATGATAAAAAGTTTTTATTCTGATATATTTTTGACTCGCTAGCATTGACGGTTAATTTCATGTATAGATTGTAAGCATTGGAAATGTATATGTGAAATGCGACAAGATTTCGTTAACATTGCGGCCTATGGGAAAATGGACAAAAATGAATTACTGGACTCTCCCCTGTAGGTGCCCCATGCTAAGTATGTCACGCGTACTGAAATCGCACCAGTTTTGCCCATTGTATCAGGAATCGTTCATATCCACTAAATTAAGGTATTTTAATGTTCACTTTCAGTCATATACATGAAATCCATATTTCATAGACCCATAACACGTTCATTTCCTTGGATTTTCAGACCTGGTAACCCCCCCCCCCCCTTTTTTTTTCTTTTTTTTTACGTATTTAAACGATTTATCTCTAAATTTGATATATATCGAATACAAAACGATTCACACAAGTGAATCTATCAAAGAAGGATATACTTTTTACAGTTTAAGTTTCATTTTAGGCAAATATAAAACAAAGGGAGAAAAAATCGCGTTTTGCGAAATAAGGGGGGTGAGGTGCGTTTTTGTCTCATTACGAGTCGTTATATCAATATATTCATACTATTTTCTTTCCATTTAGTTGAATATAGATCATTATCATAGAAAAAGCAAAACTATTTGGAATAAATGCTTAAAACTATTTTCCTGGCTGATTTCACACATTTTTTTTTACTGATTTTTAACCCTTTTCAGGCATCCTGGAAAAAAATCATATAAATTCTATGGAAACACATTGAAGTTTTTCCACTTAGAATAAAGCTATAACAAGGCTGACAGAAAGAACTAACAGGTTATTTTATGTCCTTTGAGGAGAACAGGTCTGTTTTGAAAATGGAGAAGATGAAGATGTAATGAAATTTACCAATAATTGTGTGCCTAAAAATAGCTCCAAACGCGCTTCATTTCAGCGGAATTTTTCGAAAACGAATGAAGATATTTGGCTCAAACTTGGTATGATGCATACAAAGGTCTTGATCTATGTGCCGGTACCAATATTTGGTTGAGATTAAAAGAGGGGGAAAGATATAGGGAAGAGTCAGGTAAAACAGAGGAAATTCTATTTTTCAATTTTGTGTAGGGTACATGCGAGCCTGTAAATAATTATGTTTCTGATGTTCTGATTGGACAATAATTACAAAATTGGTCTTTTTAGAATAGAAACATTTCTTGCTTTACATTAATACAGAAATAATTCCTGAAAACTCATTCATTAATATCTAAAAGCTGTAGAAATTATGCTATTTTAGAGGCAAAAATAACTGCTCCATTTAGTGCAGATTTTAGGGTGACCTTGAACTACACTTCCTGTCTTCAGATTCTAATGATAAAAAGTTTTTATTCTGATATATTTTTGACTCGCTAGCATTGACGGTTAATTTCATGTATAGATTGTAAGCATTGGAAATGTATATGTGAAATGCGACAAGATTTCGTTAACATTGCGGCCTATGGGAAAATGGACAAAAATGAATTACTGGACTCTCCCCTGTAGGTGCCCCATGCTAAGTATGTCACGCGTACTGAAATCGCACCAGTTTTGCCCATTGTATCAGGAATCGTTCATATCCACTAAATTAAGGTATTTTAATGTTCACTTTCAGTCATATACATGAAATCCATATTTCATAGACCCATAACACGTTCATTTCCATGGATTTTCAGACCTGGTAACCCCCCCCCTTTTTTTTTCTTTTTTTTACGTATTTAAACGATTTATCTCTAAATTTGATATATATCGAATACAAAACGATTCACACAAGTGAATCTATCAAAGAAGGATATACTTTTTACAGTTTAAGTTTCATTTTAGGCAAATATAAAACAAAGGGAGAAAAAATCGCGTTTTGCGAAATAAGGGGGGTGAGGTGCGTTTTTGTCTCATTACGAGTCGTTATATCAATATATTCATACTATTTTCTTTCCATTTAGTTGAATATAGATCATTATCATAGAAAAAGCAAAACTATTTGGAATAAATGCTTAAAACTATTTTCCTGGCTGATTTCACACATTTTTTTTTACTGATTTTTAACCCTTTTCAGGCATCCTGGAAAAAAATCATATAAATTCTATGGAAACACATTGAAGTTTTTCCACTTAGAATAAAGCTATAACAAGGCTGACAGAAAGAACTAACAGGTTATTTTATGTCCTTTGAGGAGAACAGGTCTGTTTTGAAAATGGAGAAGATGAAGATGTAATGAAATTTACCAATAATTGTGTGCCTAAAAATAGCTCCAAACGCGCTTCATTTCAGCGGAATTTTTCGAAAACGAATGAAGATATTTGGCTCAAACTTGGTATGATGCATACAAAGGTCTTGATCTATGTGCCGGTACCAATATTTGGTTGAGATTAAAAGAGGGGGAAAGATATAGGGAAGAGTCAGGTAAAACAGAGGAAATTCTATTTTTCAATTTTGTGTAGGGTACATGCGAGCCTGTAAATAATTATGTTTCTGATGTTCTGATTGGACAATAATTACAAAATTGGTCTTTTTAGAATAGAAACATTTCTTGCTTTACATTAATACAGAAATAATTCCTGAAAACTCATTCATTAATATCTAAAAGCTGTAGAAATTATGCTATTTTAGAGGCAAAAATAACTGCTCCATTTAGTGCAGATTTTAGGGTGACCTTGAACTACACTTCCTGTCTTCAGATTCTAATGATAAAAAGTTTTTATTCTGATATATTTTTGACTCGCTAGCATTGACGGTTAATTTCATGTATAGATTGTAAGCATTGGAAATGTATATGTGAAATGCGACAAGATTTCGTTAACATTGCGGCCTATGGGAAAATGGACAAAAATGAATTACTGGACTCTCCCCTGTAGGTGCCCCATGCTAAGTATGTCACGCGTACTGAAATCGCACCAGTTTTGCCCATTGTATCAGGAATCGTTCATATCCACTAAATTAAGGTATTTTAATGTTCACTTTCAGTCATATACATGAAATCCATATTTCATAGACCCATAACACGTTCATTTCCTTGGATTTTCAGACCTGGTAACCCCCCCCCCCCTTTTTTTTTTTCTTTTTTTTTACGTATTTAAACGATTTATCTCTAAATTTGATATATATCGAATACAAAACGATTCACACAAGTGAATCTATCAAAGAAGGATATACTTTTTACAGTTTAAGTTTCATTTTAGGCAAATATAAAACAAAGGGAGAAAAAATCGCGTTTTGCGAAATAAGGGGGGTGAGGTGCGTTTTTGTCTCATTACGAGTCGTTATATCAATATATTCATACTATTTTCTTTCCATTTAGTTGAATATAGATCATTATCATAGAAAAAGCAAAACTATTTGGAATAAATGCTTAAAACTATTTTCCTGGCTGATTTCACACATTTTTTTTTACTGATTTTTAACCCTTTTCAGGCATCCTGGAAAAAAATCATATAAATTCTATGGAAACACATTGAAGTTTTTCCACTTAGAATAAAGCTATAACAAGGCTGACAGAAAGAACTAACAGGTTATTTTATGTCCTTTGAGGAGAACAGGTCTGTTTTGAAAATGGAGAAGATGAAGATGTAATGAAATTTACCAATAATTGTGTGCCTAAAAATAGCTCCAAACGCGCTTCATTTCAGCGGAATTTTTCGAAAACGAATGAAGATATTTGGCTCAAACTTGGTATGATGCATACAAAGGTCTTGATCTATGTGCCGGTACCAATATTTGGTTGAGATTAAAAGAGGGGGAAAGATATAGGGAAGAGTCAGGTAAAACAGAGGAAATTCTATTTTTCAATTTTGTGTAGGGTACATGCGAGCCTGTAAATAATTATGTTTCTGATGTTCTGATTGGACAATAATTACAAAATTGGTCTTTTTAGAATAGAAACATTTCTTGCTTTACATTAATACAGAAATAATTCCTGAAAACTCATTCATTAATATCTAAAAGCTGTAGAAATTATGCTATTTTAGAGGCAAAAATAACTGCTCCATTTAGTGCAGATTTTAGGGTGACCTTGAACTACACTTCCTGTCTTCAGATTCTAATGATAAAAAGTTTTTATTCTGATATATTTTTGACTCGCTAGCATTGACGGTTAATTTCATGTATAGATTGTAAGCATTGGAAATGTATATGTGAAATGCGACAAGATTTCGTTAACATTGCGGCCTATGGGAAAATGGACAAAAATGAATTACTGGACTCTCCCCTGTAGGTGCCCCATGCTAAGTATGTCACGCGTACTGAAATCGCACCAGTTTTGCCCATTGTATCAGGAATCGTTCATATCCACTAAATTAAGGTATTTTAATGTTCACTTTCAGTCATATACATGAAATCCATATTTCATAGACCCATAACACGTTCATTTCCTTGGATTTTCAGACCTGGTAACCCCCCCCCCCCTTTTTTTTTTTCTTTTTTTTTACGTATTTAAACGATTTATCTCTAAATTTGATATATATCGAATACAAAACGATTCACACAAGTGAATCTATCAAAGAAGGATATACTTTTTACAGTTTAAGTTTCATTTTAGGCAAATATAAAACAAAGGGAGAAAAAATCGCGTTTTGCGAAATAAGGGGGGTGAGGTGCGTTTTTGTCTCATTACGAGTCGTTATATCAATATATTCATACTATTTTCTTTCCATTTAGTTGAATATAGATCATTATCATAGAAAAAGCAAAACTATTTGGAATAAATGCTTAAAACTATTTTCCTGGCTGATTTCACACATTTTTTTTTACTGATTTTTAACCCTTTTCAGGCATCCTGGAAAAAAATCATATAAATTCTATGGAAACACATTGAAGTTTTTCCACTTAGAATAAAGCTATAACAAGGCTGACAGAAAGAACTAACAGGTTATTTTATGTCCTTTGAGGAGAACAGGTCTGTTTTGAAAATGGAGAAGATGAAGATGTAATGAAATTTACCAATAATTGTGTGCCTAAAAATAGCTCCAAACGCGCTTCATTTCAGCGGAATTTTTCGAAAACGAATGAAGATATTTGGCTCAAACTTGGTATGATGCATACAAAGGTCTTGATCTATGTGCCGGTACCAATATTTGGTTGAGATTAAAAGAGGGGGAAAGATATAGGGAAGAGTCAGGTAAAACAGAGGAAATTCTATTTTTCAATTTTGTGTAGGGTACATGCGAGCCTGTAAATAATTATGTTTCTGATGTTCTGATTGGACAATAATTACAAAATTGGTCTTTTTAGAATAGAAACATTTCTTGCTTTACATTAATACAGAAATAATTCCTGAAAACTCATTCATTAATATCTAAAAGCTGTAGAAATTATGCTATTTAAGAGGCAAAAATAACTGCTCCATTTAGTGCAGATTTTAGGGTGACCTTGAACTACACTTCCTGTCTTCAGATTCTAATGATAAAAAGTTTTTATTCTGATATATTTTTGACTCGCTAGCATTGACGGTTAATTTCATGTATAGATTGTAAGCATTGGAAATGTATATGTGAAATGCGACAAGATTTCGTTAACATTGCGGCCTATGGGAAAATGGACAAAAATGAATTACTGGACTCTCCCCTGTAGGTGCCCCATGCTAAGTATGTCACGCGTACTGAAATCGCACCAGTTTTGCCCATTGTATCAGGAATCGTTCATATCCACTAAATTAAGGTATTTTAATGTTCACTTTCAGTCATATACATGAAATCCATATTTCATAGACCCATAACACGTTCATTTCCTTGGATTTTCAGACCTGGTAACCCCCCCCCCCCCTTTTTTTTCTTTTTTTTTACGTATTTAAACGATTTATCTCTAAATTTGATATATATCGAATACAAAACGATTCACACAAGTGAATCTATCAAAGAAGGATATACTTTTTACAGTTTAAGTTTCATTTTAGGCAAATATAAAACAAAGGGAGAAAAAATCGCGTTTTGCGAAATAAGGGGGGTGAGGTGCGTTTTTGTCTCATTACGAGTCGTTATATCAATATATTCATACTATTTTCTTTCCATTTAGTTGAATATAGATCATTATCATAGAAAAAGCAAAACTATTTGGAATAAATGCTTAAAACTATTTTCCTGGCTGATTTCACACATTTTTTTTTACTGATTTTTAACCCTTTTCAGGCATCCTGGAAAAAAATCATATAAATTCTATGGAAACACATTGAAGTTTTTCCACTTAGAATAAAGCTATAACAAGGCTGACAGAAAGAACTAACAGGTTATTTTATGTCCTTTGAGGAGAACAGGTCTGTTTTGAAAATGGAGAAGATGAAGATGTAATGAAATTTACCAATAATTGTGTGCCTAAAAATAGCTCCAAACGCGCTTCATTTCAGCGGAATTTTTCGAAAACGAATGAAGATATTTGGCTCAAACTTGGTATGATGCATACAAAGGTCTTGATCTATGTGCCGGTACCAATATTTGGTTGAGATTAAAAGAGGGGGAAAGATATAGGGAAGAGTCAGGTAAAACAGAGGAAATTCTATTTTTCAATTTTGTGTAGGGTACATGCGAGCCTGTAAATAATTATGTTTCTGATGTTCTGATTGGACAATAATTACAAAATTGGTCTTTTTAGAATAGAAACATTTCTTGCTTTACATTAATACAGAAATAATTCCTGAAAACTCATTCATTAATATCTAAAAGCTGTAGAAATTATGCTATTTTAGAGGCAAAAATAACTGCTCCATTTAGTGCAGATTTTAGGGTGACCTTGAACTACACTTCCTGTCTTCAGATTCTAATGATAAAAAGTTTTTATTCTGATATATTTTTGACTCGCTAGCATTGACGGTTAATTTCATGTATAGATTGTAAGCATTGGAAATGTATATGTGAAATGCGACAAGATTTCGTTAACATTGCGGCCTATGGGAAAATGGACAAAAATGAATTACTGGACTCTCCCCTGTAGGTGCCCCATGCTAAGTATGTCACGCGTACTGAAATCGCACCAGTTTTGCCCATTGTATCAGGAATCGTTCATATCCACTAAATTAAGGTATTTTAATGTTCACTTTCAGTCATATACATGAAATCCATATTTCATAGACCCATAACACGTTCATTTCCATGGATTTTCAGACCTGGTAACCCCCCCCCCCCTTTTTTTTTTTCTTTTTTTTTTACGTATTTAAACGATTTATCTCTAAATTTGATATATATCGAATACAAAACGATTCACACAAGTGAATCTATCAAAGAAGGATATACTTTTTACAGTTTAAGTTTCATTTTAGGCAAATATAAAACAAAGGGAGAAAAAATCGCGTTTTGCGAAATAAGGGGGGTGAGGTGCGTTTTTGTCTCATTACGAGTCGTTATATCAATATATTCATACTATTTTCTTTCCATTTAGTTGAATATAGATCATTATCATAGAAAAAGCAAAACTATTTGGAATAAATGCTTAAAACTATTTTCCTGGCTGATTTCACACATTTTTTTTTACTGATTTTTAACCCTTTTCAGGCATCCTGGAAAAAAATCATATAAATTCTATGGAAACACATTGAAGTTTTTCCACTTAGAATAAAGCTATAACAAGGCTGACAGAAAGAACTAACAGGTTATTTTATGTCCTTTGAGGAGAACAGGTCTGTTTTGAAAATGGAGAAGATGAAGATGTAATGAAATTTACCAATAATTGTGTGCCTAAAAATAGCTCCAAACGCGCTTCATTTCAGCGGAATTTTTCGAAAACGAATGAAGATATTTGGCTCAAACTTGGTATGATGCATACAAAGGTCTTGATCTATGTGCCGGTACCAATATTTGGTTGAGATTAAAAGAGGGGGAAAGATATAGGGAAGAGTCAGGTAAAACAGAGGAAATTCTATTTTTCAATTTTGTGTAGGGTACATGCGAGCCTGTAAATAATTATGTTTCTGATGTTCTGATTGGACAATAATTACAAAATTGGTCTTTTTAGAATAGAAACATTTCTTGCTTTACATTAATACAGAAATAATTCCTGAAAACTCATTCATTAATATCTAAAAGCTGTAGAAATTATGCTATTTTAGAGGCAAAAATAACTGCTCCATTTAGTGCAGATTTTAGGGTGACCTTGAACTACACTTCCTGTCTTCAGATTCTAATGATAAAAAGTTTTTATTCTGATATATTTTTGACTCGCTAGCATTGACGGTTAATTTCATGTATAGATTGTAAGCATTGGAAATGTATATGTGAAATGCGACAAGATTTCGTTAACATTGCGGCCTATGGGAAAATGGACAAAAATGAATTACTGGACTCTCCCCTGTAGGTGCCCCATGCTAAGTATGTCACGCGTACTGAAATCGCACCAGTTTTGCCCATTGTATCAGGAATCGTTCATATCCACTAAATTAAGGTATTTTAATGTTCACTTTCAGTCATATACATGAAATCCATATTTCATAGACCCATAACACGTTCATTTCCTTGGATTTTCAGACCTGGTAACCCCCCCCCCTTTTTTTTTCTTTTTTTTTACGTATTTAAACGATTTATCTCTAAATTTGATATATATCGAATACAAAACGATTCACACAAGTGAATCTATCAAAGAAGGATATACTTTTTACAGTTTAAGTTTCATTTTAGGCAAATATAAAACAAAGGGAGAAAAAATCGCGTTTTGCGAAATAAGGGGGTGAGGTGCGTTTTTGTCTCATTACGAGTCGTTATATCAATATATTCATACTATTTTCTTTCCATTTAGTTGAATATAGATCATTATCATAGAAAAAGCAAAACTATTTGGAATAAATGCTTAAAACTATTTTCCTGGCTGATTTCACACATTTTTTTTTACTGATTTTTAACCCTTTTCAGGCATCCTGGAAAAAAATCATATAAATTCTATGGAAACACATTGAAGTTTTTCCACTTAGAATAAAGCTATAACAAGGCTGACAGAAAGAACTAACAGGTTATTTTATGTCCTTTGAGGAGAACAGGTCTGTTTTGAAAATGGAGAAGATGAAGATGTAATGAAATTTACCAATAATTGTGTGCCTAAAAATAGCTCCAAACGCGCTTCATTTCAGCGGAATTTTTCGAAAACGAATGAAGATATTTGGCTCAAACTTGGTATGATGCATACAAAGGTCTTGATCTATGTGCCGGTACCAATATTTGGTTGAGATTAAAAGAGGGGGAAAGATATAGGGAAGAGTCAGGTAAAACAGAGGAAATTCTATTTTTCAATTTTGTGTAGGGTACATGCGAGCCTGTAAATAATTATGTTTCTGATGTTCTGATTGGACAATAATTACAAAATTGGTCTTTTTAGAATAGAAACATTTCTTGCTTTACATTAATACAGAAATAATTCCTGAAAACTCATTCATTAATATCTAAAAGCTGTAGAAATTATGCTATTTTAGAGGCAAAAATAACTGCTCCATTTAGTGCAGATTTTAGGGTGACCTTGAACTACACTTCCTGTCTTCAGATTCTAATGATAAAAAGTTTTTATTCTGATATATTTTTGACTCGCTAGCATTGACGGTTAATTTCATGTATAGATTGTAAGCATTGGAAATGTATATGTGAAATGCGACAAGATTTCGTTAACATTGCGGCCTATGGGAAAATGGACAAAAATGAATTACTGGACTCTCCCCTGTAGGTGCCCCATGCTAAGTATGTCACGCGTACTGAAATCGCACCAGTTTTGCCCATTGTATCAGGAATCGTTCATATCCACTAAATTAAGGTATTTTAATGTTCACTTTCAGTCATATACATGAAATCCATATTTCATAGACCCATAACACGTTCATTTCCATGGATTTTCAGACCTGGTAACCCCCCCCCCCCCCTTTTTTTTTCTTTTTTTTTACGTATTTAAACGATTTATCTCTAAATTTGATATATATCGAATACAAAACGATTCACACAAGTGAATCTATCAAAGAAGGATATACTTTTTACAGTTTAAGTTTCATTTTAGGCAAATATAAAACAAAGGGAGAAAAAATCGCGTTTTGCGAAATAAGGGGGGTGAGGTGCGTTTTTGTCTCATTACGAGTCGTTATATCAATATATTCATACTATTTTCTTTCCATTTAGTTGAATATAGATCATTATCATAGAAAAAGCAAAACTATTTGGAATAAATGCTTAAAACTATTTTCCTGGCTGATTTCACACATTTTTTTTTACTGATTTTTAACCCTTTTCAGGCATCCTGGAAAAAAATCATATAAATTCTATGGAAACACATTGAAGTTTTTCCACTTAGAATAAAGCTATAACAAGGCTGACAGAAAGAACTAACAGGTTATTTTATGTCCTTTGAGGAGAACAGGTCTGTTTTGAAAATGGAGAAGATGAAGATGTAATGAAATTTACCAATAATTGTGTGCCTAAAAATAGCTCCAAACGCGCTTCATTTCAGCGGAATTTTTCGAAAACGAATGAAGATATTTGGCTCAAACTTGGTATGATGCATACAAAGGTCTTGATCTATGTGCCGGTACCAATATTTGGTTGAGATTAAAAGAGGGGGAAAGATATAGGGAAGAGTCAGGTAAAACAGAGGAAATTCTATTTTTCAATTTTGTGTAGGGTACATGCGAGCCTGTAAATAATTATGTTTCTGATGTTCTGATTGGACAATAATTACAAAATTGGTCTTTTTAGAATAGAAACATTTCTTGCTTTACATTAATACAGAAATAATTCCTGAAAACTCATTCATTAATATCTAAAAGCTGTAGAAATTATGCTATTTTAGAGGCAAAAATAACTGCTCCATTTAGTGCAGATTTTAGGGTGACCTTGAACTACACTTCCTGTCTTCAGATTCTAATGATAAAAAGTTTTTATTCTGATATATTTTTGACTCGCTAGCATTGACGGTTAATTTCATGTATAGATTGTAAGCATTGGAAATGTATATGTGAAATGCGACAAGATTTCGTTAACATTGCGGCCTATGGGAAAATGGACAAAAATGAATTACTGGACTCTCCCCTGTAGGTGCCCCATGCTAAGTATGTCACGCGTACTGAAATCGCACCAGTTTTGCCCATTGTATCAGGAATCGTTCATATCCACTAAATTAAGGTATTTTAATGTTCACTTTCAGTCATATACATGAAATCCATATTTCATAGACCCATAACACGTTCATTTCCATGGATTTTCAGACCTGGTAACCCCCCCCCCCCCTTTTTTTTTTCTTTTTTTTTTACGTATTTAAACGATTTATCTCTAAATTTGATATATATCGAATACAAAACGATTCACACAAGTGAATCTATCAAAGAAGGATATACTTTTTACAGTTTAAGTTTCATTTTAGGCAAATATAAAACAAAGGGAGAAAAAATCGCGTTTTGCGAAATAAGGGGGGTGAGGTGCGTTTTTGTCTCATTACAAGTCGTTATATCAATATATTCATACTATTTTCTTTCCATTTAGTTGAATATAGATCATTATCATAGAAAAAGCAAAACTATTTGGAATAAATGCTTAAAACTATTTTCCTGGCTGATTTCACACATTTTTTTTTACTGATTTTTAACCCTTTTCAGGCATCCTGGAAAAAAATCATATAAATTCTATGGAAACACATTGAAGTTTTTCCACTTAGAATAAAGCTATAACAAGGCTGACAGAAAGAACTAACAGGTTATTTTATGTCCTTTGAGGAGAACAGGTCTGTTTTGAAAATGGAGAAGATGAAGATGTAATGAAATTTACCAATAATTGTGTGCCTAAAAATAGCTCCAAACGCGCTTCATTTCAGCGGAATTTTTCGAAAACGAATGAAGATATTTGGCTCAAACTTGGTATGATGCATACAAAGGTCTTGATCTATGTGCCGGTACCAATATTTGGTTGAGATTAAAAGAGGGGGAAAGATATAGGGAAGAGTCAGGTAAAACAGAGGAAATTCTATTTTTCAATTTTGTGTAGGGTACATGCGAGCCTGTAAATAATTATGTTTCTGATGTTCTGATTGGACAATAATTACAAAATTGGTCTTTTTAGAATAGAAACATTTCTTGCTTTACATTAATACAGAAATAATTCCTGAAAACTCATTCATTAATATCTAAAAGCTGTAGAAATTATGCTATTTTAGAGGCAAAAATAACTGCTCCATTTAGTGCAGATTTTAGGGTGACCTTGAACTACACTTCCTGTCTTCAGATTCTAATGATAAAAAGTTTTTATTCTGATATATTTTTGACTCGCTAGCATTGACGGTTAATTTCATGTATAGATTGTAAGCATTGGAAATGTATATGTGAAATGCGACAAGATTTCGTTAACATTGCGGCCTATGGGAAAATGGACAAAAATGAATTACTGGACTCTCCCCTGTAGGTGCCCCATGCTAAGTATGTCACGCGTACTGAAATCGCACCAGTTTTGCCCATTGTATCAGGAATCGTTCATATCCACTAAATTAAGGTATTTTAATGTTCACTTTCAGTCATATACATGAAATCCATATTTCATAGACCCATAACACGTTCATTTCCATGGATTTTCAGACCTGGTAACCCCCCCCCCCCCTTTTTTTTTCTTTTTTTTTACGTATTTAAACGATTTATCTCTAAATTTGATATATATCGAATACAAAACGATTCACACAAGTGAATCTATCAAAGAAGGATATACTTTTTACAGTTTAAGTTTCATTTTAGGCAAATATAAAACAAAGGGAGAAAAAATCGCGTTTTGCGAAATAAGGGGGGTGAGGTGCGTTTTTGTCTCATTACGAGTCGTTATATCAATATATTCATACTATTTTCTTTCCATTTAGTTGAATATAGATCATTATCATAGAAAAAGCAAAACTATTTGGAATAAATGCTTAAAACTATTTTCCTGGCTGATTTCACACATTTTTTTTTACTGATTTTTAACCCTTTTCAGGCATCCTGGAAAAAAATCATATAAATTCTATGGAAACACATTGAAGTTTTTCCACTTAGAATAAAGCTATAACAAGGCTGACAGAAAGAACTAACAGGTTATTTTATGTCCTTTGAGGAGAACAGGTCTGTTTTGAAAATGGAGAAGATGAAGATGTAATGAAATTTACCAATAATTGTGTGCCTAAAAATAGCTCCAAACGCGCTTCATTTCAGCGGAATTTTTCGAAAACGAATGAAGATATTTGGCTCAAACTTGGTATGATGCATACAAAGGTCTTGATCTATGTGCCGGTACCAATATTTGGTTGAGATTAAAAGAGGGGGAAAGATATAGGGAAGAGTCAGGTAAAACAGAGGAAATTCTATTTTTCAATTTTGTGTAGGGTACATGCGAGCCTGTAAATAATTATGTTTCTGATGTTCTGATTGGACAATAATTACAAAATTGGTCTTTTTAGAATAGAAACATTTCTTGCTTTACATTAATACAGAAATAATTCCTGAAAACTCATTCATTAATATCTAAAAGCTGTAGAAATTATGCTATTTTAGAGGCAAAAATAACTGCTCCATTTAGTGCAGATTTTAGGGTGACCTTGAACTACACTTCCTGTCTTCAGATTCTAATGATAAAAAGTTTTTATTCTGATATATTTTTGACTCGCTAGCATTGACGGTTAATTTCATGTATAGATTGTAAGCATTGGAAATGTATATGTGAAATGCGACAAGATTTCGTTAACATTGCGGCCTATGGGAAAATGGACAAAAATGAATTACTGGACTCTCCCCTGTAGGTGCCCCATGCTAAGTATGTCACGCGTACTGAAATCGCACCAGTTTTGCCCATTGTATCAGGAATCGTTCATATCCACTAAATTAAGGTATTTTAATGTTCACTTTCAGTCATATACATGAAATCCATATTTCATAGACCCATAACACGTTCATTTCCTTGGATTTTCAGACCTGGTAACCCCCCCCCCCCTTTTTTTTTTTCTTTTTTTTTACGTATTTAAACGATTTATCTCTAAATTTGATATATATCGAATACAAAACGATTCACACAAGTGAATCTATCAAAGAAGGATATACTTTTTACAGTTTAAGTTTCATTTTAGGCAAATATAAAACAAAGGGAGAAAAAATCGCGTTTTGCGAAATAAGGGGGGTGAGTCTCATTACGAGTCGTTATATCAATATATTCATACTATTTTCTTTCCATTTAGTTGAATATAGATCATTATCATAGAAAAAAGCAAAACTATTTGGAATAAATGCTTAAAACTATTTTCCTGGCTGATTTCACACATTTTTTTTTACTGATTTTTAACCCTTTTCAGGCATCCTGGAAAAAAATCATATAAATTCTATGGAAACACATTGAAGTTTTTCCACTTAGAATAAAGCTATAACAAGGCTGACAGAAAGAACTAACAGGTTATTTTATGTCCTTTGAGGAGAACAGGTTCTGTTTTGAAAATGGAGAAGATGAAGATGTAATGAAATTTACCAATAATTGTGTGCCTAAAAATAGCTCCAAACGCGCTTCATTTCAGCGGAATTTTTTCGAAAACGAATGAAGATATTTGCTCAAACTTGGTATGATGCATACAAAGGTCTTGATCTATGTGCCGGTTACCAATATTTGGTTGAGATTAAAAGAGGGGAAAGATATAGGGAAGAGTCAGGTAAAACAGAGGAAATTCTATTTTTCAATTTTGTGTAGGGTACATGCGAGCCTGTAAATAATTATGTTTCTGATGTTCTGATTGGACAATAATTACAAAATTGGTCTTTTTAGAATAGAAACATTTCTTGCTTTACATTAATACAGAAATAATTCCTGAAAACTCATTCATTAATATCTAAAAGCTGTAGAAATTATGCTATTTTAGAGGCAAAAATAACTGCTCCATTTAGTGCAGATTTTAGGGTGACCTTGAACTACACTTCCTGTCTTCAGATTCTAATGATAAAAAGTTTTTATTCTGATATATTTTTGACTCGCTAGCATTGACGGTTAATTTCATGTATAGATTGTAAGCATTGGAAATGTATATGTGAAATGCGACAAGATTTCGTTAACATTGCGGCCTATGGGAAAATGGACAAAAATGAATTACTGGACTCTCCCCTGTAGGTGCCCCATGCTAAGTATGTCACGCGTACTGAAATCGCACCAGTTTTGCCCATTGTATCAGGAATCGTTCATATCCACTAAATTAAGGTATTTTAATGTTCACTTTCAGTCATATACATGAAATCCATATTTCATAGACCCATAACACGTTCATTTCCATGGATTTTCAGACCTGGTAACCCCCCCCCCCTTTTTTTTTTCTTTTTTTTTACGTATTTAAACGATTTATCTCTAAATTTGATATATATCGAATACAAAACGATTCACACAAGTGAATCTATCAAAGAAGGATATACTTTTTACAGTTTAAGTTTCATTTTAGGCAAATATAAAACAAAGGGAGAAAAAATCGCGTTTTGCGAAATAAGGGGGGTGAGGTGCGTTTTTGTCTCATTACGAGTCGTTATATCAATATATTCATACTATTTTCTTTCCATTTAGTTGAATATAGATCATTATCATAGAAAAAGCAAAACTATTTGGAATAAATGCTTAAAACTATTTTCCTGGCTGATTTCACACATTTTTTTTTACTGATTTTTAACCCTTTTCAGGCATCCTGGAAAAAAATCATATAAATTCTATGGAAACACATTGAAGTTTTTCCACTTAGAATAAAGCTATAACAAGGCTGACAGAAAGAACTAACAGGTTATTTTATGTCCTTTGAGGAGAACAGGTCTGTTTTGAAAATGGAGAAGATGAAGATGTAATGAAATTTACCAATAATTGTGTGCCTAAAAATAGCTCCAAACGCGCTTCATTTCAGCGGAATTTTTCGAAAACGAATGAAGATATTTGGCTCAAACTTGGTATGATGCATACAAAGGTCTTGATCTATGTGCCGGTACCAATATTTGGTTGAGATTAAAAGAGGGGGGAAAGATATAGGGAAGAGTCAGGTAAAACAGAGGAAATTCTATTTTTCAATTTTGTGTAGGGTACATGCGAGCCTGTAAATAATTATGTTTCTGATGTTCTGATTGGACAATAATTACAAAATTGGTCTTTTTAGAATAGAAACAATTTCTTGCTTTACATTAATACAGAAATAATTCCTGAAAAACTCATTCATTAATATCTAAAAGCTGTAGAAATTATGCTATTTTAGAGGCAAAAATAACTGCTCCATTTAGTGCAGATTTTAGGGTGACCTTGAACTACACTTCCTGTCTTCAGATTCTAATGATAAAAAGTTTTTATTCTGATATATTTTTGACTCGCTAGCATTGACGGTTAATTTCATGTATAGAATAGATTGTAAGCATTGGAAATGTATATGTGAAATGCGACAAGATTTCGTTAACATTGCGGCCTATGGGAAAATGGACAAAAATGAATTACTGGACTCTCCCCTGTAGGTGCCCCATGCTAAGTATGTCACGCGTACTGAAATCGCACCAGTTTTGCCCATTGTATCAGGAATCGTTCATATCCACTAAATTAAGGTATTTTAATGTTCACTTTCAGTCATATACATGAAATCCATATTTCATAGACCCATAACACGTTCATTTCCATGGATTTTCAGACCTGGTAACCCCCCCCCCCCTTTTTTTTTCTTTTTTTTTACGTATTTAAACGATTTATCTCTAAATTTGATATATATCGAATACAAAACGATTCACACAAGTGAATCTATCAAAGAAGGATATACTTTTTACAGTTTAAGTTTCATTTTAGGCAAATATAAAACAAAGGGAGAAAAAATCGCGTTTTGCGAAATAAGGGGGGTGAGGTGCGTTTTTGTCTCATTACGAGTCGTTATATCAATATATTCATACTATTTTCTTTCCATTTAGTTGAATATAGATCATTATCATAGAAAAAGCAAAACTATTTGGAATAAATGCTTAAAACTATTTTCCTGGCTGATTTCACACATTTTTTTTTACTGATTTTTAACCCTTTTCAGGCATCCTGGAAAAAAATCATATAAATTCTATGGAAACACATTGAAGTTTTTCCACTTAGAATAAAGCTATAACAAGGCTGACAGAAAGAACTAACAGGTTATTTTATGTCCTTTGAGGAGAACAGGTCTGTTTTGAAAATGGAGAAGATGAAGATGTAATGAAATTTACCAATAATTGTGTGCCTAAAAATAGCTCCAAACGCGCTTCATTTCAGCGGAATTTTTCGAAAACGAATGAAGATATTTGGCTCAAACTTGGTATGATGCATACAAAGGTCTTGATCTATGTGCCGGTACCAATATTTGGTTGAGATTAAAAGAGGGGGAAAGATATAGGGAAGAGTCAGGTAAAACAGAGGAAATTCTATTTTTCAATTTTGTGTAGGGTACATGCGAGCCTGTAAATAATTATGTTTCTGATGTTCTGATTGGACAATAATTACAAAATTGGTCTTTTTAGAATAGAAACATTTCTTGCTTTACATTAATACAGAAATAATTCCTGAAAACTCATTCATTAATATCTAAAAGCTGTAGAAATTATGCTATTTTAGAGGCAAAAATAACTGCTCCATTTAGTGCAGATTTTAGGGTGACCTTGAACTACACTTCCTGTCTTCAGATTCTAATGATAAAAAGTTTTTATTCTGATATATTTTTGACTCGCTAGCATTGACGGTTAATTTCATGTATAGATTGTAAGCATTGGAAATGTATATGTGAAATGCGACAAGATTTCGTTAACATTGCGGCCTATGGGAAAATGGACAAAAATGAATTACTGGACTCTCCCCTGTAGGTGCCCCATGCTAAGTATGTCACGCGTACTGAAATCGCACCAGTTTTGCCCATTGTATCAGGAATCGTTCATATCCACTAAATTAAGGTATTTTAATGTTCACTTTCAGTCATATACATGAAATCCATATTTCATAGACCCATAACACGTTCATTTCCATGGATTTTCAGACCTGGTAACCCCCCCCCCCCCCTTTTTTTTTCTTTTTTTTTACGTATTTAAACGATTTATCTCTAAATTTGATATATATCGAATACAAAACGATTCACACAAGTGAATCTATCAAAGAAGGATATACTTTTTACAGTTTAAGTTTCATTTTAGGCAAATATAAAACAAAGGGAGAAAAAATCGCGTTTTGCGAAATAAGGGGGGTGAGGTGCGTTTTTGTCTCATTACGAGTCGTTATATCAATATATTCATACTATTTTCTTTCCATTTAGTTGAATATAGATCATTATCATAGAAAAAGCAAAACTATTTGGAATAAATGCTTAAAACTATTTTCCTGGCTGATTTCACACATTTTTTTTTACTGATTTTTAACCCTTTTCAGGCATCCTGGAAAAAAATCATATAAATTCTATGGAAACACATTGAAGTTTTTCCACTTAGAATAAAGCTATAACAAGGCTGACAGAAAGAACTAACAGGTTATTTTATGTCCTTTGAGGAGAACAGGTCTGTTTTGAAAATGGAGAAGATGAAGATGTAATGAAATTTACCAATAATTGTGTGCCTAAAAATAGCTCCAAACGCGCTTCATTTCAGCGGAATTTTTCGAAAACGAATGAAGATATTTGGCTCAAACTTGGTATGATGCATACAAAGGTCTTGATCTATGTGCCGGTACCAATATTTGGTTGAGATTAAAAGAGGGGGAAAGATATAGGGAAGAGTCAGGTAAAACAGAGGAAATTCTATTTTTCAATTTTGTGTAGGGTACATGCGAGCCTGTAAATAATTATGTTTCTGATGTTCTGATTGGACAATAATTACAAAATTGGTCTTTTTAGAATAGAAACATTTCTTGCTTTACATTAATACAGAAATAATTCCTGAAAACTCATTCATTAATATCTAAAAGCTGTAGAAATTATGCTATTTTAGAGGCAAAAATAACTGCTCCATTTAGTGCAGATTTTAGGGTGACCTTGAACTACACTTCCTGTCTTCAGATTCTAATGATAAAAAGTTTTTATTCTGATATATTTTTGACTCGCTAGCATTGACGGTTAATTTCATGTATAGATTGTAAGCATTGGAAATGTATATGTGAAATGCGACAAGATTTCGTTAACATTGCGGCCTATGGGAAAATGGACAAAAATGAATTACTGGACTCTCCCCTGTAGGTGCCCCATGCTAAGTATGTCACGCGTACTGAAATCGCACCAGTTTTGCCCATTGTATCAGGAATCGTTCATATCCACTAAATTAAGGTATTTTAATGTTCACTTTCAGTCATATACATGAAATCCATATTTCATAGACCCATAACACGTTCATTTCCATGGATTTTCAGACCTGGTAACCCCCCCCCCCTTTTTTTTTCTTTTTTTTTACGTATTTAAACGATTTATCTCTAAATTTGATATATATCGAATACAAAACGATTCACACAAGTGAATCTATCAAAGAAGGATATACTTTTTACAGTTTAAGTTTCATTTTAGGCAAATATAAAACAAAGGGAGAAAAAATCGCGTTTTGCGAAATAAGGGGGGTGAGGTGCGTTTTTGTCTCATTACGAGTCGTTATATCAATATATTCATACTATTTTCTTTCCATTTAGTTGAATATAGATCATTATCATAGAAAAAGCAAAACTATTTGGAATAAATGCTTAAAACTATTTTCCTGGCTGATTTCACACATTTTTTTTTACTGATTTTTAACCCTTTTCAGGCATCCTGGAAAAAAATCATATAAATTCTATGGAAACACATTGAAGTTTTTCCACTTAGAATAAAGCTATAACAAGGCTGACAGAAAGAACTAACAGGTTATTTTATGTCCTTTGAGGAGAACAGGTCTGTTTTGAAAATGGAGAAGATGAAGATGTAATGAAATTTACCAATAATTGTGTGCCTAAAAATAGCTCCAAACGCGCTTCATTTCAGCGGAATTTTTCGAAAACGAATGAAGATATTTGGCTCAAACTTGGTATGATGCATACAAAGGTCTTGATCTATGTGCCGGTACCAATATTTGGTTGAGATTAAAAGAGGGGGAAAGATATAGGGAAGAGTCAGGTAAAACAGAGGAAATTCTATTTTTCAATTTTGTGTAGGGTACATGCGAGCCTGTAAATAATTATGTTTCTGATGTTCTGATTGGACAATAATTACAAAATTGGTCTTTTTAGAATAGAAACATTTCTTGCTTTACATTAATACAGAAATAATTCCTGAAAACTCATTCATTAATATCTAAAAGCTGTAGAAATTATGCTATTTTAGAGGCAAAAATAACTGCTCCATTTAGTGCAGATTTTAGGGTGACCTTGAACTACACTTCCTGTCTTCAGATTCTAATGATAAAAAGTTTTTATTCTGATATATTTTTGACTCGCTAGCATTGACGGTTAATTTCATGTATAGATTGTAAGCATTGGAAATGTATATGTGAAATGCGACAAGATTTCGTTAACATTGCGGCCTATGGGAAAATGGACAAAAATGAATTACTGGACTCTCCCCTGTAGGTGCCCCATGCTAAGTATGTCACGCGTACTGAAATCGCACCAGTTTTGCCCATTGTATCAGGAATCGTTCATATCCACTAAATTAAGGTATTTTAATGTTCACTTTCAGTCATATACATGAAATCCATATTTCATAGACCCATAACACGTTCATTTCCATGGATTTTCAGACCTGGTAACCCCCCCCCCTTTTTTTTCTTTTTTTTTTACGTATTTAAACGATTTATCTCTAAATTTGATATATATCGAATACAAAACGATTCACACAAGTGAATCTATCAAAGAAGGATATACTTTTTACAGTTTAAGTTTCATTTTAGGCAAATATAAAACAAAGGGAGAAAAAATCGCGTTTTGCGAAATAAGGGGGGTGAGGTGCGTTTTTGTCTCATTACGAGTCGTTATATCAATATATTCATACTATTTTCTTTCCATTTAGTTGAATATAGATCATTATCATAGAAAAAGCAAAACTATTTGGAATAAATGCTTAAAACTATTTTCCTGGCTGATTTCACACATTTTTTTTTACTGATTTTTAACCCTTTTCAGGCATCCTGGAAAAAAATCATATAAATTCTATGGAAACACATTGAAGTTTTTCCACTTAGAATAAAGCTATAACAAGGCTGACAGAAAGAACTAACAGGTTATTTTATGTCCTTTGAGGAGAACAGGTCTGTTTTGAAAATGGAGAAGATGAAGATGTAATGAAATTTACCAATAATTGTGTGCCTAAAAATAGCTCCAAACGCGCTTCATTTCAGCGGAATTTTTCGAAAACGAATGAAGATATTTGGCTCAAACTTGGTATGATGCATACAAAGGTCTTGATCTATGTGCCGGTACCAATATTTGGTTGAGATTAAAAGAGGGGGAAAGATATAGGGAAGAGTCAGGTAAAACAGAGGAAATTCTATTTTTCAATTTTGTGTAGGGTACATGCGAGCCTGTAAATAATTATGTTTCTGATGTTCTGATTGGACAATAATTACAAAATTGGTCTTTTTAGAATAGAAACATTTCTTGCTTTACATTAATACAGAAATAATTCCTGAAAACTCATTCATTAATATCTAAAAGCTGTAGAAATTATGCTATTTTAGAGGCAAAAATAACTGCTCCATTTAGTGCAGATTTTAGGGTGACCTTGAACTACACTTCCTGTCTTCAGATTCTAATGATAAAAAGTTTTTATTCTGATATATTTTTGACTCGCTAGCATTGACGGTTAATTTCATGTATAGATTGTAAGCATTGGAAATGTATATGTGAAATGCGACAAGATTTCGTTAACATTGCGGCCTATGGGAAAATGGACAAAAATGAATTACTGGACTCTCCCCTGTAGGTGCCCCATGCTAAGTATGTCACGCGTACTGAAATCGCACCAGTTTTGCCCATTGTATCAGGAATCGTTCATATCCACTAAATTAAGGTATTTTAATGTTCACTTTCAGTCATATACATGAAATCCATATTTCATAGACCCATAACACGTTCATTTCCTTGGATTTTCAGACCTGGTAACCCCCCCCCCCCCCTTTTTTTTTTCTTTTTTTTTACGTATTTAAACGATTTATCTCTAAATTTGATATATATCGAATACAAAACGATTCACACAAGTGAATCTATCAAAGAAGGATATACTTTTTACAGTTTAAGTTTCATTTTAGGCAAATATAAAACAAAGGGAGAAAAAATCGCGTTTTGCGAAATAAGGGGGGTGAGGTGCGTTTTTGTCTCATTACGAGTCGTTATATCAATATATTCATACTATTTTCTTTCCATTTAGTTGAATATAGATCATTATCATAGAAAAAGCAAAACTATTTGGAATAAATGCTTAAAACTATTTTCCTGGCTGATTTCACACATTTTTTTTTACTGATTTTTAACCCTTTTCAGGCATCCTGGAAAAAAATCATATAAATTCTATGGAAACACATTGAAGTTTTTCCACTTAGAATAAAGCTATAACAAGGCTGACAGAAAGAACTAACAGGTTATTTTATGTCCTTTGAGGAGAACAGGTCTGTTTTGAAAATGGAGAAGATGAAGATGTAATGAAATTTACCAATAATTGTGTGCCTAAAAATAGCTCCAAACGCGCTTCATTTCAGCGGAATTTTTCGAAAACGAATGAAGATATTTGGCTCAAACTTGGTATGATGCATACAAAGGTCTTGATCTATGTGCCGGTACCAATATTTGGTTGAGATTAAAAGAGGGGGAAAGATATAGGGAAGAGTCAGGTAAAACAGAGGAAATTCTATTTTTCAATTTTGTGTAGGGTACATGCGAGCCTGTAAATAATTATGTTTCTGATGTTCTGATTGGACAATAATTACAAAATTGGTCTTTTTAGAATAGAAACATTTCTTGCTTTACATTAATACAGAAATAATTCCTGAAAACTCATTCATTAATATCTAAAAGCTGTAGAAATTATGCTATTTTAGAGGCAAAAATAACTGCTCCATTTAGTGCAGATTTTAGGGTGACCTTGAACTACACTTCCTGTCTTCAGATTCTAATGATAAAAAGCTTTTATTCTGATATATTTTTGACTCGCTAGCATTGACGGTTAATTTCATGTATAGATTGTAAGCATTGGAAATGTATATGTGAAATGCGACAAGATTTCGTTAACATTGCGGCCTATGGGAAAATGGACAAAAATGAATTACTGGACTCTCCCCTGTAGGTGCCCCATGCTAAGTATGTCACGCGTACTGAAATCGCACCAGTTTTGCCCATTGTATCAGGAATCGTTCATATCCACTAAATTAAGGTATTTTAATGTTCACTTTCAGTCATATACATGAAATCCATATTTCATAGACCCATAACACGTTCATTTCCTTGGATTTTCAGACCTGGTAACCCCCCCCCCCTTTTTTTTTTCTTTTTTTTTACGTATTTAAACGATTTATCTCTAAATTTGATATATATCGAATACAAAACGATTCACACAAGTGAATCTATCAAAGAAGGATATACTTTTTACAGTTTAAGTTTCATTTTAGGCAAATATAAAACAAAGGGAGAAAAAATCGCGTTTTGCGAAATAAGGGGGGTGAGGTGCGTTTTTGTCTCATTACGAGTCGTTATATCAATATATTCATACTATTTTCTTTCCATTTAGTTGAATATAGATCATTATCATAGAAAAAGCAAAACTATTTGGAATAAATGCTTAAAACTATTTTCCTGGCTGATTTCACACATTTTTTTTTACTGATTTTTAACCCTTTTCAGGCATCCTGGAAAAAAATCATATAAATTCTATGGAAACACATTGAAGTTTTTCCACTTAGAATAAAGCTATAACAAGGCTGACAGAAAGAACTAACAGGTTATTTTATGTCCTTTGAGGAGAACAGGTCTGTTTTGAAAATGGAGAAGATGAAGATGTAATGAAATTTACCAATAATTGTGTGCCTAAAAATAGCTCCAAACGCGCTTCATTTCAGCGGAATTTTTCGAAAACGAATGAAGATATTTGGCTCAAACTTGGTATGATGCATACAAAGGTCTTGATCTATGTGCCGGTACCAATATTTGGTTGAGATTAAAAGAGGGGGAAAGATATAGGGAAGAGTCAGGTAAAACAGAGGAAATTCTATTTTTCAATTTTGTGTAGGGTACATGCGAGCCTGTAAATAATTATGTTTCTGATGTTCTGATTGGACAATAATTACAAAATTGGTCTTTTTAGAATAGAAACATTTCTTGCTTTACATTAATACAGAAATAATTCCTGAAAACTCATTCATTAATATCTAAAAGCTGTAGAAATTATGCTATTTTAGAGGCAAAAATAACTGCTCCATTTAGTGCAGATTTTAGGGTGACCTTGAACTACACTTCCTGTCTTCAGATTCTAATGATAAAAAGTTTTTATTCTGATATATTTTTGACTCGCTAGCATTGACGGTTAATTTCATGTATAGATTGTAAGCATTGGAAATGTATATGTGAAATGCGACAAGATTTCGTTAACATTGCGGCCTATGGGAAAATGGACAAAAATGAATTACTGGACTCTCCCCTGTAGGTGCCCCATGCTAAGTATGTCACGCGTACTGAAATCGCACCAGTTTTGCCCATTGTATCAGGAATCGTTCATATCCACTAAATTAAGGTATTTTAATGTTCACTTTCAGTCATATACATGAAATCCATATTTCATAGACCCATAACACGTTCATTTCCATGGATTTTCAGACCTGGTAACCCCCCCCCCCTTTTTTTTTCTTTTTTTTTACGTATTTAAACGATTTATCTCTAAATTTGATATATATCGAATACAAAACGATTCACACAAGTGAATCTATCAAAGAAGGATATACTTTTTACAGTTTAAGTTTCATTTTAGGCAAATATAAAACAAAGGGAGAAAAAATCGCGTTTTGCGAAATAAGGGGGGTGAGGTGCGTTTTTGTCTCATTACGAGTCGTTATATCAATATATTCATACTATTTTCTTTCCATTTAGTTGAATATAGATCATTATCATAGAAAAAGCAAAACTATTTGGAATAAATGCTTAAAACTATTTTCCTGGCTGATTTCACACATTTTTTTTTACTGATTTTTAACCCTTTTCAGGCATCCTGGAAAAAAATCATATAAATTCTATGGAAACACATTGAAGTTTTTCCACTTAGAATAAAGCTATAACAAGGCTGACAGAAAGAACTAACAGGTTATTTTATGTCCTTTGAGGAGAACAGGTCTGTTTTGAAAATGGAGAAGATGAAGATGTAATGAAATTTACCAATAATTGTGTGCCTAAAAATAGCTCCAAACGCGCTTCATTTCAGCGGAATTTTTCGAAAACGAATGAAGATATTTGGCTCAAACTTGGTATGATGCATACAAAGGTCTTGATCTATGTGCCGGTACCAATATTTGGTTGAGATTAAAAGAGGGGGAAAGATATAGGGAAGAGTCAGGTAAAACAGAGGAAATTCTATTTTTCAATTTTGTGTAGGGTACATGCGAGCCTGTAAATAATTATGTTTCTGATGTTCTGATTGGACAATAATTACAAAATTGGTCTTTTTAGAATAGAAACATTTCTTGCTTTACATTAATACAGAAATAATTCCTGAAAACTCATTCATTAATATCTAAAAGCTGTAGAAATTATGCTATTTTAGAGGCAAAAATAACTGCTCCATTTAGTGCAGATTTTAGGGTGACCTTGAACTACACTTCCTGTCTTCAGATTCTAATGATAAAAAGTTTTTATTCTGATATATTTTTGACTCGCTAGCATTGACGGTTAATTTCATGTATAGATTGTAAGCATTGGAAATGTATATGTGAAATGCGACAAGATTTCGTTAACATTGCGGCCTATGGGAAAATGGACAAAAATGAATTACTGGACTCTCCCCTGTAGGTGCCCCATGCTAAGTATGTCACGCGTACTGAAATCGCACCAGTTTTGCCGATTGTATCAGGAATCGTTCATATCCACTAAATTAAGGTATTTTAATGTTCACTTTCAGTCATATACATGAAATCCATATTTCATAGACCCATAACACGTTCATTTCCTTGGATTTTCAGACCTGGTAACCCCCCCCCCCCCCCCTTTTTTTTTCTTTTTTTTTACGTATTTAAACGATTTATCTCTAAATTTGATATATATCGAATACAAAACGATTCACACAAGTGAATCTATCAAAGAAGGATATACTTTTTACAGTTTAAGTTTCATTTTAGGCAAATATAAAACAAAGGGAGAAAAAATCGCGTTTTGCGAAATAAGGGGGGTGAGGTGCGTTTTTGTCTCATTACGAGTCGTTATATCAATATATTCATACTATTTTCTTTCCATTTAGTTGAATATAGATCATTATCATAGAAAAAGCAAAACTATTTGGAATAAATGCTTAAAACTATTTTCCTGGCTGATTTCACACATTTTTTTTTACTGATTTTTAACCCTTTTCAGGCATCCTGGAAAAAAATCATATAAATTCTATGGAAACACATTGAAGTTTTTCCACTTAGAATAAAGCTATAACAAGGCTGACAGAAAGAACTAACAGGTTATTTTATGTCCTTTGAGGAGAACAGGTCTGTTTTGAAAATGGAGAAGATGAAGATGTAATGAAATTTACCAATAATTGTGTGCCTAAAAATAGCTCCAAACGCGCTTCATTTCAGCGGAATTTTTCGAAAACGAATGAAGATATTTGGCTCAAACTTGGTATGATGCATACAAAGGTCTTGATCTATGTGCCGGTACCAATATTTGGTTGAGATTAAAAGAGGGGGAAAGATATAGGGAAGAGTCAGGTAAAACAGAGGAAATTCTATTTTTCAATTTTGTGTAGGGTACATGCGAGCCTGTAAATAATTATGTTTCTGATGTTCTGATTGGACAATAATTACAAAATTGGTCTTTTTAGAATAGAAACATTTCTTGCTTTACATTAATACAGAAATAATTCCTGAAAACTCATTCATTAATATCTAAAAGCTGTAGAAATTATGCTATTTTAGAGGCAAAAATAACTGCTCCATTTAGTGCAGATTTTAGGGTGACCTTGAACTACACTTCCTGTCTTCAGATTCTAATGATAAAAAGCTTTTATTCTGATATATTTTTGACTCGCTAGCATTGACGGTTAATTTCATGTATAGATTGTAAGCATTGGAAATGTATATGTGAAATGCGACAAGATTTCGTTAACATTGCGGCCTATGGGAAAATGGACAAAAATGAATTACTGGACTCTCCCCTGTAGGTGCCCCATGCTAAGTATGTCACGCGTACTGAAATCGCACCAGTTTTGCCCATTGTATCAGGAATCGTTCATATCCACTAAATTAAGGTATTTTAATGTTCACTTTCAGTCATATACATGAAATCCATATTTCATAGACCCATAACACGTTCATTTCCTTGGATTTTCAGACCTGGTAACCCCCCCCCCCTTTTTTTTTCTTTTTTTTTACGTATTTAAACGATTTATCTCTAAATTTGATATATATCGAATACAAAACGATTCACACAAGTGAATCTATCAAAGAAGGATATACTTTTTACAGTTTAAGTTTCATTTTAGGCAAATATAAAACAAAGGGAGAAAAAATCGCGTTTTGCGAAATAAGGGGGGTGAGGTGCGTTTTTGTCTCATTACGAGTCGTTATATCAATATATTCATACTATTTTCTTTCCATTTAGTTGAATATAGATCATTATCATAGAAAAAGCAAAACTATTTGGAATAAATGCTTAAAACTATTTTCCTGGCTGATTTCACACATTTTTTTTTACTGATTTTTAACCCTTTTCAGGCATCCTGGAAAAAAATCATATAAATTCTATGGAAACACATTGAAGTTTTTCCACTTAGAATAAAGCTATAACAAGGCTGACAGAAAGAACTAACAGGTTATTTTATGTCCTTTGAGGAGAACAGGTCTGTTTTGAAAATGGAGAAGATGAAGATGTAATGAAATTTACCAATAATTGTGTGCCTAAAAATAGCTCCAAACGCGCTTCATTTCAGCGGAATTTTTCGAAAACGAATGAAGATATTTGGCTCAAACTTGGTATGATGCATACAAAGGTCTTGATCTATGTGCCGGTACCAATATTTGGTTGAGATTAAAAGAGGGGGAAAGATATAGGGAAGAGTCAGGTAAAACAGAGGAAATTCTATTTTTCAATTTTGTGTAGGGTACATGCGAGCCTGTAAATAATTATGTTTCTGATGTTCTGATTGGACAATAATTACAAAATTGGTCTTTTTAGAATAGAAACATTTCTTGCTTTACATTAATACAGAAATAATTCCTGAAAACTCATTCATTAATATCTAAAAGCTGTAGAAATTATGCTATTTTAGAGGCAAAAATAACTGCTCCATTTAGTGCAGATTTTAGGGTGACCTTGAACTACACTTCCTGTCTTCAGATTCTAATGATAAAAAGTTTTTATTCTGATATATTTTTGACTCGCTAGCATTGACGGTTAATTTCATGTATAGATTGTAAGCATTGGAAATGTATATGTGAAATGCGACAAGATTTCGTTAACATTGCGGCCTATGGGAAAATGGACAAAAATGAATTACTGGACTCTCCCCTGTAGGTGCCCCATGCTAAGTATGTCACGCGTACTGAAATCGCACCAGTTTTGCCCATTGTATCAGGAATCGTTCATATCCACTAAATTAAGGTATTTTAATGTTCACTTTCAGTCATATACATGAAATCCATATTTCATAGACCCATAACACGTTCATTTCCATGGATTTTCAGACCTGGTAACCCCCCCCCCCCTTTTTTTTTCTTTTTTTTTACGTATTTAAACGATTTATCTCTAAATTTGATATATATCGAATACAAAACGATTCACACAAGTGAATCTATCAAAGAAGGATATACTTTTTACAGTTTAAGTTTCATTTTAGGCAAATATAAAACAAAGGGAGAAAAAATCGCGTTTTGCGAAATAAGGGGGGTGAGGTGCGTTTTTGTCTCATTACGAGTCGTTATATCAATATATTCATACTATTTTCTTTCCATTTAGTTGAATATAGATCATTATCATAGAAAAAGCAAAACTATTTGGAATAAATGCTTAAAACTATTTTCCTGGCTGATTTCACACATTTTTTTTTACTGATTTTTAACCCTTTTCAGGCATCCTGGAAAAAAATCATATAAATTCTATGGAAACACATTGAAGTTTTTCCACTTAGAATAAAGCTATAACAAGGCTGACAGAAAGAACTAACAGGTTATTTTATGTCCTTTGAGGAGAACAGGTCTGTTTTGAAAATGGAGAAGATGAAGATGTAATGAAATTTACCAATAATTGTGTGCCTAAAAATAGCTCCAAACGCGCTTCATTTCAGCGGAATTTTTCGAAAACGAATGAAGATATTTGGCTCAAACTTGGTATGATGCATACAAAGGTCTTGATCTATGTGCCGGTACCAATATTTGGTTGAGATTAAAAGAGGGGGAAAGATATAGGGAAGAGTCAGGTAAAACAGAGGAAATTCTATTTTTCAATTTTGTGTAGGGTACATGCGAGCCTGTAAATAATTATGTTTCTGATGTTCTGATTGGACAATAATTACAAAATTGGTCTTTTTAGAATAGAAACATTTCTTGCTTTACATTAATACAGAAATAATTCCTGAAAACTCATTCATTAATATCTAAAAGCTGTAGAAATTATGCTATTTTAGAGGCAAAAATAACTGCTCCATTTAGTGCAGATTTTAGGGTGACCTTGAACTACACTTCCTGTCTTCAGATTCTAATGATAAAAAGTTTTTATTCTGATATATTTTTGACTCGCTAGCATTGACGGTTAATTTCATGTATAGATTGTAAGCATTGGAAATGTATATGTGAAATGCGACAAGATTTCGTTAACATTGCGGCCTATGGGAAAATGGACAAAAATGAATTACTGGACTCTCCCCTGTAGGTGCCCCATGCTAAGTATGTCACGCGTACTGAAATCGCACCAGTTTTGCCGATTGTATCAGGAATCGTTCATATCCACTAAATTAAGGTATTTTAATGTTCACTTTCAGTCATATACATGAAATCCATATTTCATAGACCCATAACACGTTCATTTCCTTGGATTTTCAGACCTGGTAACCCCCCCCCCCCCCTTTTTTTTTCTTTTTTTTTACGTATTTAAACGATTTATCTCTAAATTTGATATATATCGAATACAAAACGATTCACACAAGTGAATCTATCAAAGAAGGATATACTTTTTACAGTTTAAGTTTCATTTTAGGCAAATATAAAACAAAGGGAGAAAAAATCGCGTTTTGCGAAATAAGGGGGGTGAGGTGCGTTTTTGTCTCATTACGAGTCGTTATATCGATATATTCATACTATTTTCTTTCCATTTAGTTGAATATAGATCATTATCATAGAAAAAGCAAAACTATTTGGAATAAATGCTTAAAACTATTTTCCTGGCTGATTTCACACATTATTTTTTACTGATTTTTAACCCTTTTCAGGCATCCTGGAAAAAAATCATATAAATTCTATGGAAACACATTGAAGTTTTTCCACTTAGAATAAAGCTATAACAAGGCTGACAGAAAGAACTAACAGGTTATTTTATGTCCTTTGAGGAGAACAGGTCTGTTTTGAAAATGGAGAAGATGAAGATGTAATGAAATTTACCAATAATTGTGTGCCTAAAAATAGCTCCAAACGCGCTTCATTTCAGCGGAATTTTTCGAAAACGAATGAAGATATTTGGCTCAAACTTGGTATGATGCATACAAAGGTCTTGATCTATGTGCCGGTACCAATATTTGGTTGAGATTAAAAGAGGGGGAAAGATATAGGGAAGAGTCAGGTAAAACAGAGGAAATTCTATTTTTCAATTTTGTGTAGGGTACATGCGAGCCTGTAAATAATTATGTTTCTGATGTTCTGATTGGACAATAATTACAAAATTGGTCTTTTTAGAATAGAAACATTTCTTGCTTTACATTAATACAGAAATAATTCCTGAAAACTCATTCATTAATATCTAAAAGCTGTAGAAATTATGCTATTTTAGAGGCAAAAATAACTGCTCCATTTAGTGCAGATTTTAGGGTGACCTTGAACTACACTTCCTGTCTTCAGATTCTAATGATAAAAAGTTTTTATTCTGATATATTTTTGACTCGCTAGCATTGACGGTTAATTTCATGTATAGATTGTAAGCATTGGAAATGTATATGTGAAATGCGACAAGATTTCGTTAACATTGCGGCCTATGGGAAAATGGACAAAAATGAATTACTGGACTCTCCCCTGTAGGTGCCCCATGCTAAGTATGTCACGCGTACTGAAATCGCACCAGTTTTGCCCATTGTATCAGGAATCGTTCATATCCACTAAATTAAGGTATTTTAATGTTCACTTTCAGTCATATACATGAAATCCATATTTCATAGACCCATAACACGTTCATTTCCATGGATTTTCAGACCTGGTAACCCCCCCCCCCTTTTTTTTTTCTTTTTTTTACGTATTTAAACGATTTATCTCTAAATTTGATATATATCGAATACAAAACGATTCACACAAGTGAATCTATCAAAGAAGGATATACTTTTTACAGTTTAAGTTTCATTTTAGGCAAATATAAAACAAAGGGAGAAAAAATCGCGTTTTGCGAAATAAGGGGGGTGAGGTGCGTTTTTGTCTCATTACGAGTCGTTATATCAATATATTCATACTATTTTCTTTCCATTTAGTTGAATATAGATCATTATCATAGAAAAAGCAAAACTATTTGGAATAAATGCTTAAAACTATTTTCCTGGCTGATTTCACACATTTTTTTTTACTGATTTTTAACCCTTTTCAGGCATCCTGGAAAAAAATCATATAAATTCTATGGAAACACATTGAAGTTTTTCCACTTAGAATAAAGCTATAACAAGGCTGACAGAAAGAACTAACAGGTTATTTTATGTCCTTTGAGGAGAACAGGTCTGTTTTGAAAATGGAGAAGATGAAGATGTAATGAAATTTACCAATAATTGTGTGCCTAAAAATAGCTCCAAACGCGCTTCATTTCAGCGGAATTTTTCGAAAACGAATGAAGATATTTGGCTCAAACTTGGTATGATGCATACAAAGGTCTTGATCTATGTGCCGGTACCAATATTTGGTTGAGATTAAAAGAGGGGGAAAGATATAGGGAAGAGTCAGGTAAAACAGAGGAAATTCTATTTTTCAATTTTGTGTAGGGTACATGCGAGCCTGTAAATAATTATGTTTCTGATGTTCTGATTGGACAATAATTACAAAATTGGTCTTTTTAGAATAGAAACATTTCTTGCTTTACATTAATACAGAAATAATTCCTGAAAACTCATTCATTAATATCTAAAAGCTGTAGAAATTATGCTATTTTAGAGGCAAAAATAACTGCTCCATTTAGTGCAGATTTTAGGGTGACCTTGAACTACACTTCCTGTCTTCAGATTCTAATGATAAAAAGTTTTTATTCTGATATATTTTTGACTCGCTAGCATTGACGGTTAATTTCATGTATAGATTGTAAGCATTGGAAATGTATATGTGAAATGCGACAAGATTTCGTTAACATTGCGGCCTATGGGAAAATGGACAAAAATGAATTACTGGACTCTCCCCTGTAGGTGCCCCATGCTAAGTATGTCACGCGTACTGAAATCGCACCAGTTTTGCCCATTGTATCAGGAATCGTTCATATCCACTAAATTAAGGTATTTTAATGTTCACTTTCAGTCATATACATGAAATCCATATTTCATAGACCCATAACACGTTCATTTCCATGGATTTTCAGACCTGGTAACCCCCCCCCCCCCCCTTTTTTTTTTCTTTTTTTTTTTACGTATTGAAACGATTTATCTCTAAATTTGATATATATCGAATACAAAACGATTCACACAAGTGAATCTATCAAAGAAGGATATACTTTTTACAGTTTAAGTTTCATTTTAGGCAAATATAAAACAAAGGGAGAAAAAATCGCGTTTTGCGAAATAAGGGGGGTGAGGTGCGTTTTTGTCTCATTACGAGTCGTTATATCAATATATTCATACTATTTTCTTTCCATTTAGTTGAATATAGATCATTATCATAGAAAAAGCAAAACTATTTGGAATAAATGCTTAAAACTATTTTCCTGGCTGATTTCACACATTTTTTTTTACTGATTTTTAACCCTTTTCAGGCATCCTGGAAAAAAATCATATAAATTCTATGGAAACACATTGAAGTTTTTCCACTTAGAATAAAGCTATAACAAGGCTGACAGAAAGAACTAACAGGTTATTTTATGTCCTTTGAGGAGAACAGGTCTGTTTTGAAAATGGAGAAGATGAAGATGTAATGAAATTTACCAATAATTGTGTGCCTAAAAATAGCTCCAAACGCGCTTCATTTCAGCGGAATTTTTCGAAAACGAATGAAGATATTTGGCTCAAACTTGGTATGATGCATACAAAGGTCTTGATCTATGTGCCGGTACCAATATTTGGTTGAGATTAAAAGAGGGGGAAAGATATAGGGAAGAGTCAGGTAAAACAGAGGAAATTCTATTTTTCAATTTTGTGTAGGGTACATGCGAGCCTGTAAATAATTATGTTTCTGATGTTCTGATTGGACAATAATTACAAAATTGGTCTTTTTAGAATAGAAACATTTCTTGCTTTACATTAATACAGAAATAATTCCTGAAAACTCATTCATTAATATCTAAAAGCTGTAGAAATTATGCTATTTTAGAGGCAAAAATAACTGCTCCATTTAGTGCAGATTTTAGGGTGACCTTGAACTACACTTCCTGTCTTCAGATTCTAATGATAAAAAGTTTTTATTCTGATATATTTTTGACTCGCTAGCATTGACGGTTAATTTCATGTATAGATTGTAAGCATTGGAAATGTATATGTGAAATGCGACAAGATTTCGTTAACATTGCGGCCTATGGGAAAATGGACAAAAATGAATTACTGGACTCTCCCCTGTAGGTGCCCCATGCTAAGTATGTCACGCGTACTGGAATCGCACCAGTTTTGCCCATTGTATCAGGAATCGTTCATATCCACTAAATTAAGGTATTTTAATGTTCACTTTCAGTCATATACATGAAATCCATATTTCATAGACCCATAACACGTTCATTTCCATGGATTTTCAGACCTGGTAACCCCCCCCCCCCCCTTTTTTTTTTCTTTTTTTTTACGTATTTAAACGATTTATCTCTAAATTTGATATATATCGAATACAAAACGATTCACACAAGTGAATCTATCAAAGAAGGATATACTTTTTACAGTTTAAGTTTCATTTTAGGCAAATATAAAACAAAGGGAGAAAAAATCGCGTTTTGCGAAATAAGGGGGGTGAGGTGCGTTTTTGTCTCATTACGAGTCGTTATATCAATATATTCATACTATTTTCTTTCCATTTAGTTGAATATAGATCATTATCATAGAAAAAGCAAAACTATTTGGAATAAATGCTTAAAACTATTTTCCTGGCTGATTTCACACATTTTTTTTTACTGATTTTTAACCCTTTTCAGGCATCCTGGAAAAAAATCATATAAATTCTATGGAAACACATTGAAGTTTTTCCACTTAGAATAAAGCTATAACAAGGCTGACAGAAAGAACTAACAGGTTATTTTATGTCCTTTGAGGAGAACAGGTCTGTTTTGAAAATGGAGAAGATGAAGATGTAATGAAATTTACCAATAATTGTGTGCCTAAAAATAGCTCCAAACGCGCTTCATTTCAGCGGAATTTTTCGAAAACGAATGAAGATATTTGGCTCAAACTTGGTATGATGCATACAAAGGTCTTGATCTATGTGCCGGTACCAATATTTGGTTGAGATTAAAAGAGGGGGAAAGATATAGGGAAGAGTCAGGTAAAACAGAGGAAATTCTATTTTTCAATTTTGTGTAGGGTACATGCGAGCCTGTAAATAATTATGTTTCTGATGTTCTGATTGGACAATAATTACAAAATTGGTCTTTTTAGAATAGAAACATTTCTTGCTTTACATTAATACAGAAATAATTCCTGAAAACTCATTCATTAATATCTAAAAGCTGTAGAAATTATGCTATTTTAGAGGCAAAAATAACTGCTCCATTTAGTGCAGATTTTAGGGTGACCTTGAACTACACTTCCTGTCTTCAGATTCTAATGATAAAAAGTTTTTATTCTGATATATTTTTGACTCGCTAGCATTGACGGTTAATTTCATGTATAGATTGTAAGCATTGGAAATGTATATGTGAAATGCGACAAGATTTCGTTAACATTGCGGCCTATGGGAAAATGGACAAAAATGAATTACTGGACTCTCCCCTGTAGGTGCCCCATGCTAAGTATGTCACGCGTACTGAAATCGCACCAGTTTTGCCCATTGTATCAGGAATCGTTCATATCCACTAAATTAAGGTATTTTAATGTTCACTTTCAGTCATATACATGAAATCCATATTTCATAGACCCATAACACGTTCATTTCCTTGGATTTTCAGACCTGGTAACCCCCCCCCCCCCTTTTTTTTTCTTTTTTTTTTACGTATTTAAACGATTTATCTCTAAATTTGATATATATCGAATACAAAACGATTCACACAAGTGAATCTATCAAAGAAGGATATACTTTTTACAGTTTAAGTTTCATTTTAGGCAAATATAAAACAAAGGGAGAAAAAATCGCGTTTTGCGAAATAAGGGGGGTGAGGTGCGTTTTTGTCTCATTACGAGTCGTTATATCAATATATTCATACTATTTTCTTTCCATTTAGTTGAATATAGATCATTATCATAGAAAAAGCAAAACTATTTGGAATAAATGCTTAAAACTATTTTCCTGGCTGATTTCACACATTTTTTTTTACTGATTTTTAACCCTTTTCAGGCATCCTGGAAAAAAATCATATAAATTCTATGGAAACACATTGAAGTTTTTCCACTTAGAATAAAGCTATAACAAGGCTGACAGAAAGAACTAACAGGTTATTTTATGTCCTTTGAGGAGAACAGGTCTGTTTTGAAAATGGAGAAGATGAAGATGTAATGAAATTTACCAATAATTGTGTGCCTAAAAATAGCTCCAAACGCGCTTCATTTCAGCGGAATTTTTCGAAAACGAATGAAGATATTTGGCTCAAACTTGGTATGATGCATACAAAGGTCTTGATCTATGTGCCGGTACCAATATTTGGTTGAGATTAAAAGAGGGGGAAAGATATAGGGAAGAGTCAGGTAAAACAGAGGAAATTCTATTTTTCAATTTTGTGTAGGGTACATGCGAGCCTGTAAATAATTATGTTTCTGATGTTCTGATTGGACAATAATTACAAAATTGGTCTTTTTAGAATAGAAACATTTCTTGCTTTACATTAATACAGAAATAATTCCTGAAAACTTATTCATTAATATCTAAAAGCTGTAGAAATTATGCTATTTTAGAGGCAAAAATAACTGCTCCATTTAGTGCAGATTTTAGGGTGACCTTGAACTACACTTCCTGTCTTCAGATTCTAATGATAAAAAGTTTTTATTCTGATATATTTTTGACTCGCTAGCATTGACGGTTAATTTCATGTATAGATTGTAAGCATTGGAAATGTATATGTGAAATGCGACAAGATTTCGTTAACATTGCGGCCTATGGGAAAATGGACAAAAATGAATTACTGGACTCTCCCCTGTAGGTGCCCCATGCTAAGTATGTCACGCGTACTGAAATCGCACCAGTTTTGCCCATTGTATCAGGAATCGTTCATATCCACTAAATTAAGGTATTTTAATGTTCACTTTCAGTCATATACATGAAATCCATATTTCATAGACCCATAACACGTTCATTTCCATGGATTTTCAGACCTGGTAACCCCCCCCCCCCTTTTTTTTTTCTTTTTTTTTACGTATTTAAACGATTTATCTCTAAATTTGATATATATCGAATACAAAACGATTCACACAAGTGAATCTATCAAAGAAGGATATACTTTTTACAGTTTAAGTTTCATTTTAGGCAAATATAAAACAAAGGGAGAAAAAATCGCGTTTTGCGAAATAAGGGGGGTGAGGTGCGTTTTTGTCTCATTACGAGTCGTTATATCAATATATTCATACTATTTTCTTTCCATTTAGTTGAATATAGATCATTATCATAGAAAAAGCAAAACTATTTGGAATAAATGCTTAAAACTATTTTCCTGGCTGATTTCACACATTTTTTTTTACTGATTTTTAACCCTTTTCAGGCATCCTGGAAAAAAATCATATAAATTCTATGGAAACACATTGAAGTTTTTCCACTTAGAATAAAGCTATAACAAGGCTGACAGAAAGAACTAACAGGTTATTTTATGTCCTTTGAGGAGAACAGGTCTGTTTTGAAAATGGAGAAGATGAAGATGTAATGAAATTTACCAATAATTGTGTGCCTAAAAATAGCTCCAAACGCGCTTCATTTCAGCGGAATTTTTCGAAAACGAATGAAGATATTTGGCTCAAACTTGGTATGATGCATACAAAGGTCTTGATCTATGTGCCGGTACCAATATTTGGTTGAGATTAAAAGAGGGGGAAAGATATAGGGAAGAGTCAGGTAAAACAGAGGAAATTCTATTTTTCAATTTTGTGTAGGGTACATACGAGCCTGTAAATAATTATGTTTCTGATGTTCTGATTGGACAATAATTACAAAATTGGTCTTTTTAGAATAGAAACATTTCTTGCTTTACATTAATACAGAAATAATTCCTGAAAACTCATTCATTAATATCTAAAAGCTGTAGAAATTATGCTATTTTAGAGGCAAAAATAACTGCTCCATTTAGTGCAGATTTTAGGGTGACCTTGAACTACACTTCCTGTCTTCAGATTCTAATGATAAAAAGTTTTTATTCTGATATATTTTTGACTCGCTAGCATTGACGGTTAATTTCATGTATAGATTGTAAGCATTGGAAATGTATATGTGAAATGCGACAAGATTTCGTTAACATTGCGGCCTATGGGAAAATGGACAAAAATGAATTACTGGACTCTCCCCTGTAGGTGCCCCATGCTAAGTATGTCACGCGTACTGAAATCGCACCAGTTTTGCCCATTGTATCAGGAATCGTTCATATCCACTAAATTAAGGTATTTTAATGTTCACTTTCAGTCATATACATGAAATCCATATTTCATAGACCCATAACACGTTCATTTCCATGGATTTTCAGACCTGGTAACCCCCCCCCCCCTTTTTTTTTTCTTTTTTTTTACGTATTTAAACGATTTATCTCTAAATTTGATATATATCGAATACAAAACGATTCACACAAGTGAATCTATCAAAGAAGGATATACTTTTTACAGTTTAAGTTTCATTTTAGGCAAATATAAAACAAAGGGAGAAAAAATCGCGTTTTGCGAAATAAGGGGGGTGAGGTGCGTTTTTGTCTCATTACGAGTCGTTATATCAATATATTCATACTATTTTCTTTCCATTTAGTTGAATATAGATCATTATCATAGAAAAAGCAAAACTATTTGGAATAAATGCTTAAAACTATTTTCCTGGCTGATTTCACACATTTTTTTTTACTGATTTTTAACCCTTTTCAGGCATCCTGGAAAAAAATCATATAAATTCTATGGAAACACATTGAAGTTTTTCCACTTAGAATAAAGCTATAACAAGGCTGACAGAAAGAACTAACAGGTTATTTTATGTCCTTTGAGGAGAACAGGTCTGTTTTGAAAATGGAGAAGATGAAGATGTAATGAAATTTACCAATAATTGTGTGCCTAAAAATAGCTCCAAACGCGCTTCATTTCAGCGGAATTTTTCGAAAACGAATGAAGATATTTGGCTCAAACTTGGTATGATGCATACAAAGGTCTTGATCTATGTGCCGGTACCAATATTTGGTTGAGATTAAAAGAGGGGGAAAGATATAGGGAAGAGTCAGGTAAAACAGAGGAAATTCTATTTTTCAATTTTGTGTAGGGTACATACGAGCCTGTAAATAATTATGTTTCTGATGTTCTGATTGGACAATAATTACAAAATTGGTCTTTTTAGAATAGAAACATTTCTTGCTTTACATTAATACAGAAATAATTCCTGAAAACTCATTCATTAATATCTAAAAGCTGTAGAAATTATGCTATTTTAGAGGCAAAAATAACTGCTCCATTTAGTGCAGATTTTAGGGTGACCTTGAACTACACTTCCTGTCTTCAGATTCTAATGATAAAAAGTTTTTATTCTGATATATTTTTGACTCGCTAGCATTGACGGTTAATTTCATGTATAGATTGTAAGCATTGGAAATGTATATGTGAAATGCGACAAGATTTCGTTAACATTGCGGCCTATGGGAAAATGGACAAAAATGAATTACTGGACTCTCCCCTGTAGGTGCCCCATGCTAAGTATGTCACGCGTACTGAAATCGCACCAGTTTTGCCCATTGTATCAGGAATCGTTCATATCCACTAAATTAAGGTATTTTAATGTTCACTTTCAGTCATATACATGAAATCCATATTTCATAGACCCATAACACGTTCATTTCCATGGATTTTCAGACCTGGTAACCCCCCCCCCCCCCCTTTTTTTTTTTTCTTTTTTTTTACGTATTTAAACGATTTATCTCTAAATTTGATATATATCGAATACAAAACGATTCACACAAGTGAATCTATCAAAGAAGGATATACTTTTTACAGTTTAAGTTTCATTTTAGGCAAATATAAAACAAAGGGAGAAAAAATCGCGTTTTGCGAAATAAGGGGGGTGAGGTGCGTTTTTGTCTCATTACGAGTCGTTATATCAATATATTCATACTATTTTCTTTCCATTTAGTTGAATATAGATCATTATCATAGAAAAAGCAAAACTATTTGGAATAAATGCTTAAAACTATTTTCCTGGCTGATTTCACACATTTTTTTTTACTGATTTTTAACCCTTTTCAGGCATCCTGGAAAAAAATCATATAAATTCTATGGAAACACATTGAAGTTTTTCCACTTAGAATAAAGCTATAACAAGGCTGACAGAAAGAACTAACAGGTTATTTTATGTCCTTTGAGGAGAACAGGTCTGTTTTGAAAATGGAGAAGATGAAGATGTAATGAAATTTACCAATAATTGTGTGCCTAAAAATAGCTCCAAACGCGCTTCATTTCAGCGGAATTTTTCGAAAACGAATGAAGATATTTGGCTCAAACTTGGTATGATGCATACAAAGGTCTTGATCTATGTGCCGGTACCAATATTTGGTTGAGATTAAAAGAGGGGGAAAGATATAGGGAAGAGTCAGGTAAAACAGAGGAAATTCTATTTTTCAATTTTGTGTAGGGTACATACGAGCCTGTAAATAATTATGTTTCTGATGTTCTGATTGGACAATAATTACAAAATTGGTCTTTTTAGAATAGAAACATTTCTTGCTTTACATTAATACAGAAATAATTCCTGAAAACTCATTCATTAATATCTAAAAGCTGTAGAAATTATGCTATTTTAGAGGCAAAAATAACTGCTCCATTTAGTGCAGATTTTAGGGTGACCTTGAACTACACTTCCTGTCTTCAGATTCTAATGATAAAAAGTTTTTATTCTGATATATTTTTGACTCGCTAGCATTGACGGTTAATTTCATGTATAGATTGTAAGCATTGGAAATGTATATGTGAAATGCGACAAGATTTCGTTAACATTGCGGCCTATGGGAAAATGGACAAAAATGAATTACTGGACTCTCCCCTGTATATGGTATCTACATTGCACAGATTATTCGGTATGCTAGAGCATGTACTGATGTTTGGATTTTCATAGAAGAAATGTACACATATATATGCATTTACAAATCTTTTAGGTCAAGATTTTCGCTTTTAAAAACTACGACGTTCTTGGAATCTTACAAATAAATATTGTCAACTTCTTTTGACTGTAGATTGGTCAAGTACCAAGCCTAGTGTCCATCTGGAGACATTAGGATCATAATTTGTATTATTTGTATTCTGTAGCGGAAAAGAAACCATTTGATTCAGGATCAGATGTACAAATATAAGTAATAATAACTATTTGAAGAGCCCTTTTGTTATTTGAATTTCTGTTAATTTTGCTTTCCGTACAGGCGATCTATATAGCACATAGTAGGAGAAAATCTCAAGTGTCGTATTAAAATATTTGACAGTCCTATCATCAAACATCCATAAAATCAATTTCTACTTTCGTTTTCGGAATAAGAACAATAAGCGCATAGACAATTACTGGTTAACATGGAATTTTTCAATCTTGAACATTGTGTCTGACTAAATGATAAAATCTGTTGTCATTTTCCATGAATCTTGTCCTCCCTTTATCCTTTCACTTTCGTTTTAGAGATAGGAAGAATTACCTTTAATTTTCTACATAATTACACATGAATTGTGTCTGACTTAATAGTAAAACATCATGTCTCAGTCACTTACTTTTCATTAGGTACATTGTAATAGATCTACTTTACAAATTTGAAAAGACTCTACCTTTCCTGGTCGCTCAAGAAACTTGTCCTGGATCGTGAAAACCCAAACAAATCGATTACGGAGTTACGAACGACAACTACGCAAATAAGGAAATAGAATATCGCTGTTTTTAAAGTCAAGGTTTAGGCGGGGAATCCCCCTCAAAATCTTTTAAATTATGAAAATAGTTATTATCCGTGATGTTTAAATAGGATTAAACAACTGCCTAACTAATGAAAGCAATGGTACAGAAATATGATAGTAACAATAATATATGCAATATGTACACTGATATAATCACTAGGTTAGAATACTGATAAACGACCTGTAGGTAGACATGTTTTAAAGTGTTTTTTCTATCGACTTAAAGGACTTTACAATCAAGCACTTTGGCATTGTTTCTGGAGCTTCTTCAAATTATAAAATCGTCGAAGATTGCATTGTCTCAAACTATAGAAAATGTATTGATTTCAATGGCGGATTCAGGGGGGGGGGGGGGGTGCGGAGGGGGCGCTCGCCCCCCCCCCCCCCCCCGGCACTGACCCCAAATTTTCCAAAAACAGGTATATTTTTGCCCATTTTCAGTAAAAATCGGCAAATTTCGCCCCTTGACCCCCCAGCAAAGGGGGTGCTGGATCCGCCACTGGATTTTATAAACAATCAATCAAACTAATATAACATTTTACATTTAACATTTTTAAAATTTCCTATATTTTCAAATTTTCATAAATTATTTATTTGGCATCCACCGTGGCCAGATATTGCCAATAAATGTACAAACAGTATTTTCCATCAAATTGTTTTAAAAGAACACATTACAGGTAATTGGGATCAGTCAAAGATCTTTCTTAGGCATCGTTCGTCGTACATAAGGTAAAGGTCGAACCCAAAAAAGAACACGTGCAATATGTTACAGAAGAGAGATGTAGTACAACGTAAACCATAGCGGATGCTTGTCAATTAAACACAAGGTCAAATATATTGGTATGTAAGCAAAGGTCATTTAGTCTACAATAATAAAGTTTGCGTTTGGTTGTAGCTCTTTGATGAAAAAAGGTGATCTAAATAAGCAAAGGAAGGAAATATTTTAGATGAAAATATAAATTTTACACTCGGGCTTGTATCATCGCGTACAAAGTCCCATTCCTCAATTTTGAGAAATTAGAACCTGCTCTTATTTGTTACAATTATTCATAAGAGACCTATTCGGTATTCCGTTTTTAACTACAACAAATGAAATAAAGAATATCCTGACGACAATCTCAGCACTCAAAAAAGCTACAACAAAGTTAATTACATCAGATCCTGACATACTTGAATCATGTCCTGCTTCTTGAGAATGTGCAATGTCTGAATATATATATATTTAATCAGCTGGTCATATTATTACTGGTGACTTTTCAATTATCCAAGACGGGTAGCTCCTTGGTCTTCTCAAAAAAGGACCTAAGTATAGAATCCCATCCAAGATAGCTTTTATTAAATGTCGCAAAGTGCTAAAGGAAGCCTTAGATGACTATACCAAACGATGGTGTAAATAGGAAGGAGTCGAATCGCATGCTCTGAATGACTGAAAAAGCCTCATTTTGGATATTACCGATGTTCGAATAGATACATCGATAGATAAATCGATAATTCAGAAATCAGAGACCGAAGGCATAGAAAATCAGGATAAAACAGGAACAAAAGCAAACAAACAAAAACCGTATGAAAAGAAGCGAACTCCCGATATGGGAGTGAGACAAGGTGTCCAGGAAGAGTAATCATCTCCTGCTTGCATGCAATACCCGCCGTTTCAATTCGATAGAACTGTCACACCCGGTTACTTCCATTTCGGAAGACATAAAGTACAATATTTGGTTGGATGGTTCAAATGGTCTATGACAGAATACCATTCACTATTCTGGAGAGTGGGACATCATAGTGTATGACGAGTTCCCCATATCGACCGTAGAGCTTCCTCAGTGACGATGTTACTTATATTATATCGAACATAACATAACAGTGATTCGGAAATTTCTTCGTTTAACATCCGTATTCCTAAATTGTATTTCCCTACAATATATTGCATACCAATACTTCTTACAAGTCTCATTACAAATTTCGATACACTGCTAATTCTAGAAACTGCTCAACAACAATTTTGTATTCTGACGTCAGCATTCATTTCTATAATGTCGAAGGGTTCCAACTCTATACCTTCTTGAAGAAAATTCCAAAAAAAAAATTTCATGCACCAGACACGTGTTTCGAATATTAAATTCTCATCAGTGATGCTTTCAGCGGAGCCACCAAAAATAATTTCAGTAGCGCCCTCTTTAATTTTTTGAAGTTAGATTTTTAAATTACATTTACACAATCTGATTGAAACCAGATCTCTACATGCTCCCGATTTTGTTATATCGCGACATAACAAAATCGGGAGCATGTAGAGATCTGGTTTTAATCAGATTGACATTTACATTACAGAAAGTGCGCGGCTCCAAATTTCCTGTAGGGTCGGTTCAGTAGCATATCCAAATAAAATCCCTTTGGACATTATTTATGTAAGATTTGGTGAGAAACTCTACAAGCAGGTTGTAGGAATTCCTATGGGTACTTATTGTGCGCCTCGTGTTGCAGATTTATTGTTATAAACATATGAAAAAGAATTTATCCAAAATCTTCAAAAAACAAAGTGAACATAATTATTGGAAATGTTCCATTGGTACTTCTAGGTACCTGGATGATAATCTTACTATCGTACCCTATGGGTACCCTATGGGTACTTATTGTGCGCCTCGTGTTGCAGATTTATTTTTATAAACATATGAAAAAGAATTTATCCAAAATCTTCAAAAAACAAAGTGAACATAATTATTAGAAATGTTCCATTGATACTTCTAGGTACCTGGATGATAATCTTACTATCGTCAAATCTATTTTTGAATAGTATACAAAATGTTATTTATCCACAAGAATTGACTCTAAACAAGGAAAACGTTACAAACACAAAAACACCATTTATGGACCTAAATATCAAAATTGTTAATGGAGAGATTCATAGAAGTGTGTATGACAAACAATATGATTTCGGATTCAACATAATAAATTTTCCCTGGCTTGACAGTGATGTTCGAGATAAGTCATAACGTATTTACATTTCACAGTTCATGCGGTATGCTAGAACATGATGTTTTGGATTTTCATAGTAAAAACTTACAAATTACAAGAAAAATTTAGGTCAAGGTTTTCGCTACCACAAAAGAGTAAAACTTTCTGGAAATTTAACAAAAAATATGGCCAACTTCTTTTGAAATTCGGACCCATACAAGCAACAGAGTATATTATATTGGGTTTATCACAACTTTATTTTATGTTGAACTAATTAAAAAAAATAAGGATCAAAGGCCGATAGAATAACCATCGACATTGTGTTAGAATCATCAAACACCTTTTATATCGTGGATATGATCCTTCTGTCACCAGACGGACACTCGGCTTGGTACTGCATGGACCAATCTACAGCCTCGTACCAGCGCATTCTTAAGAATTGCACTCTGACTGACTGTGATGACAGGACTCCATGACGGGTCCTGTCCAAACCTCCTTAAAGAAGACCCCGAGTAACTGTGCTCTCTGAATTTCTTTCGGGACTCCTTGGGTGATCACATGAATGAGCTTGCTACAGCCGGCAGAACATGGACTGTATTTCGTATGCCTTCTGTTTTTATATCCATTCAAAAAAAAACCATCTGTGGGTTTATTTGGCCCCTGCGTCATGTTGTCTGTTTGTATGTTCATCTTACAATGAGGAGGTTATTTTACACCACAATTGAGAGTTCTTTGAGACCTCTGAGTAATCGGAAAAGTGGATGGGTTGTGGGCACGTTATCCGGATAACCACAATAAATTCTACATGCTCATGTTTCGATATTATATCACAAATCAATTAAGCAAAAAAAGATTAAGGTCAAATTATGATTTTCAAATTTGATCAAAGACATATCGAGGACGAAGAACTCAATATTGGATTTTAATAGCAAAACACCTCAAGCAGACAAGGTAGGTCCAAGTCAAATAATGAAAGTTTGATCTACGATTTTTCAATATGCAAGTTTGGAAAATATTTGCCTTTAAAATCAAAATAGCTCATGCAGAAAAATAGGTCAAGTCAAAATTTTATCATAGATACATGACACACAAGCAGGTATTTTCAGTGCATTGTCAATAACACTTTGCTATGATCCAAAAACATCTTCAATAATCAAAGTCTTTGACAAAAATAAATTCAACATGGAAAATCTTGTGAAAATTTTCTTGCATGTCTCATGATAATCAATGTAATATGCACTCTGATATGAAACCATTTTTAATGATCGAATTCCAATGACCTCGATCTTAGACCCCAAAATCAATGAGAAAAAATGATTTATTGGGATTTATTTTCATTATGTGCAATACACATTCTAGTATGTTCGACAGACTGCTTCTAATCATCAAAATTCCATTATCTTGACATTTTGAAATCAAGATCTATGGAGGCAGTGTATGAAGTATCAATACAATATCATTTACCATACTGGGCTTGTGGTCCAAAAACCAATTGTTGATCCCGTCTGCTGATCTCATATCAAATTAAGAGCTGTTTTTTTTTTAAACTTGGCTAACAAAGATACAGCAGACACTATGGTTGTTGAGCTTCATCACACTATTCAGAACAGGCAAGTTATAACCTAGTATGTAAAAGTGTGACTACCAGGCAAATTAATAGACAGATGGATGAACAGACAGACAGGCAGACTGACTGACATAGGAGAAAGCGACACCTACATGTTGTCCTTGTGATGATGGTGTAATATTAGGATTCTATGACATCAAAATTTTATGGAAAAAGATCTTTTGCATTTCAATAAAACTGTTCATTTCAAGAAGTACTGAAATTAACAACAAATTTTAGGTATAACAATATTTAATAGGATTTCAATTCCAAGATATCTTAAGTATTAGTACAAAGATAACAAAGAGAATAACAGGAGTGACATAAAAACATTAATCATGATAACTTTTTGTTATAAACAAGATGTCGTACATGTACTTGAGAAACACCAGTACAATACATCCCACCCCCCAACCAAAAACAAAAATTATTACAAATGAAATTTTCATGATTTTTAACTATCAAAGGTAAATGTCAAAATGTTTGGATACACAGAAAAATTTGTACTACAAGAAAAACCATACCCTTGATACTAATGATTGGCCTATTCTCCGAAACATAGTTTGTGTAACAAGTGGTATATGTATAAGGGAACCCATACTTTGATAGACTACATGTATGTCAGACACAATCAAATTTTGCCGGTTCTGCAGGAATGTCCGATACTTGGACATCTCAAAAGAAAAGTTTGATTTACAGATGTATTTCAAAATACAAAATTATTTTATCATATTGATTAGTTTCACTTTCAGTCAAAAGTTTTCCTTTTCTACCTAGTAAATTCTATGTTAGTATGTTAGAAGTTTTAAATTTACACTATTTCCCAAAAAAATTGATAATCAAGTTCGAAAACTATTATAATGCGAAACACCTTTTTGACTATACTGTAAAACCAGAAATGTTCACAGGTATCATATTTCGCGACTTTATGATAAAATAGGGTGTCTTTATTTTTGCGAGTACAATTTTTCGCAAACAAATGTGTACATATGATTTCACTACTTTGTACCTTTAGTTATTAAAATTTTATTTATTTCTATCATAAGAATATACTCGATTTTCCTTTATTTATGTTTAATCGGATATGTGAAGAATGACACATGTACAATAAGAACAAAATGTCACTGATATACCAATTCATTTATTATCTTACCAAACACAAATTTTCAAGAGAACAACTTTTCGCGATTCCAAATCACAATTCCAAATCAATCGCAAATACAGCAAAAATTAGTATCTCGCGAAAATTTCTGGTTATACGGTACTTACATATTTGTCAAGTCAAAACTGATCCAGAATCATTCTAGTTTAATAATTCATACTATATAAACATTATAAACAGAATTAATTCGACCAAGGACATTACAAACAACAGAAAACCCTGTAAATAATCCAAACGATTATTCTTTAAAATACATGATTGTATATAAATTCAGAAACCCAAAAAACAAAAATCAATCAGATTAATGATTACTTATATTTACTATGGTATAAAAACTTTCATTTAATATGTAAAAAATAATATCTAAAGAGTTCTTGGCTATTATTATCAATGATGACTGAAATGCAAAATATGTATATGTAGGAGGCATATCTTCATTTATCACATGATACAAACGTTATTCAGTTACATCAGCCATTTCATAAATAGATGTTATGATAACACATTATATATCACTTTCCGCGTGTTGTCATGAAGCACTTCAGATCCCTTGAGATTTCACAATAGAGATGGCAATGTTGGCGCATTATTTGCAAGAATTGAAGTCAAAATTGTAACATTTTAACGTTATTTTGATCAATTACGTTGTATTTCATGTGATAAAAAGAATCTCAAATGATACCAGTATTTCTATTTCATACAGTATTTATGAATCTCGAGCCTCGCCAAGGTTCGGGGATGTAAAAATCACACAACTCATTTCATAAATACGTTACATGAAATGGAAAATCATTTGAGATCCTACATGTATATGTACATGGAAGAAATAACATCTGCAAAAGCATTGGAATTCTATGATCAAATTACATAGAATCTAAGGACAGTAAAGCACATTACGTTTTTCTACTGAAAGATAAAGCTTTACAATGATCAAATATCTGCACTAATTTTCACTAAATAAATACAAAAGAAAAAAAATATAGCGAAACACAGGATAAAAGAGAATCTACAAATATATCACAGATTATATCAAGAGGTTAAAATGGTATCTTTATTCACATAGGCATCTTGAACAGATGTAACGATGGGAAAATTTATCTTAAAACTTTTTTTTAAGGTCAAATATCTTTTTCATGACAAATAATGTAGTTATTTTAAAGGCAAAATTAAACAAGTCATACAAATAATAGCATCTTGATTTCATTGTACATTTTTTAACTTTCTAGCCTAAAAAATGTTAAATTGAAACATTGGGTACATGGAAAAGTATGCTTTCTCTCCGAGTTGAAAATGTAAAGCTGAAAGTACCTTTATCATATTGTATATGTACCTACATGTATTTCAGTGCAACCAAATTTTAGCGCAAACCGGACAAAAATAGGCAAATTGAAATATTAGCATAATCATGAACTAGCGCATATGACATGTTTTCAACATTGATCTACAGTATAGAAGTTCAATAATTTAGCGAAGTTTTGAATTAGCGCAGTCTTTATACATGTTACACAGCTAACTCCGCTAGAATATGAATCCCGCTAAAAAAGTACACGTACAGTATTACAAATAATTTTAATATGTTTATCTTGCTTACCATTCACATAGAATATTTTTCTTTAAAAACATCTAATCTTGTTCTAGCAGACAAAGTGATGTTATGTGTTATATACAAAAAAAAACGTCCTCGTCTGTTTAGAGTATAGATGTCTGGGGTTTTTGAAATACAGAAGGTACACATATGTATACATGCATGCATGTTACAATAATTTATATTTGAGCAAAAGTCATAAAAATTTCGTACAAAGTTCAGATCAATAATATCTCACTAACTCATGAAAACTCCAACATTTCATTCTATACATCATACGAAAAACGGAGAGATAAACACGTCCTAATTTGACCCATGCGGGGACGTCCATAGCGTACTCATGTTGTAGTTATATCCCCTGTACAGGTTTCCCTTAACGGCCTGATCCTCGAGGGCACGTATCATAAAGATGGAGAGTTTGTGCTCCTCGGAGGCAATACCCAGTGTGCTATACATATCGCCAAGGGCCGTGACGTAGGCCTCTGTGATATTGCTCTCCCTGTTCGCCTGTGAGATGACGTTGATTTTGGCTGACTCAGCATACCCTGCTTGCTCTACTTCACTTGCTGTAAAAGAAATGTATGTCAATTATGACAGAACTAGCAGTGTTTATATCAAGTATATTGCAAGTGAATGATCCACATCCTACCTGCTGGAATTTTCATTATGACATCATAATAAGTAGCCAATCCAATGATACAGATTATAAGAATCACTGAAATGCATTTTATGTTGTCTATCAATACCTACATATATGTCCATCTCTCTCTCTGTTTACCTTGGCTTCTAATGTTACTAGTCAGTCGTAGTGTACTTTTAACTACTGTCAACGTGGAAGTTTTCACGTTGGTGTAATCTTCACGTATGTCACGATTCAAGGGACTTCCCAAAAATATCCCCCAAAGTGAAAATTACCGCACTGCATTCTTACAAAGGAACAGATGTGTATATCAAGAATATTTCCCCCAAGCATAATGTCTTGATGTCTTGATGTTATAAATGTGAAAAATAACCCAGTCTATCAATATCTACATCTCTCTCTTTCTGTTAACCTTGGTGTGTAGTCTTTTGTGTTTGATGTTACATGTCGTGTATCTCTTTTCCGTCTCGTGCTGTACTCGTCTTTTGTGTTTTTGCATCGGGTGTTATGGTGTTTTACTGTTGATGCTGCAACTGGGTCTTGTTGGAGATCTCCCCCCTTCTTCCTTGGTATGTAATGTTACTAGTCAGTCGTAGTGTACTTTTAACTTCTACAGTGTGCTCTTGTTTGTCTATCAATATCTACACGTCTGTCTGTCTCTCTCTCTCTCTCCTTACCTTGGTTACTGATGTCACTAGTCTGTCGTAGTGTACTTTTATCATCTACAGTGTGCTCTTGTTTGTCTATCAATATCTACACGTCTGTCTGTCTGTCTGCCTCTCTCTTTACCTTGGTTACTGATGTCACTAGTCTGTCGTAGTGAACTTTTATCTTCTACAGTGTGATCTTGTTTGTCTATCAATATCTACATGTCTGTCTGTCTGTGTGTCTCCTTACCTTGGTTACTGATGTCACTAGTCTGTCGTAGTGTACTTTTATCATCTACAGTGTGCTCTTGTTTGTCTATCAATATCTACACGTCTGTCTGTCTGTCTGCCTCTCTCTTTACCTTGGTTACTGATGTCACTAGTCTGTCGTAGTGAACTTTTATCTTCTACAGTGTGATCTTGTTTGTCTATCAATATCTACATGTCTGTCTGTCTGTGTGTCTCCTTACCTTGGTTACTGATGTCACTAGTCTGTCGTAGAGTACTTTTATCTTCTACAGCGTGCTCTTGTTTGTCTATCAATATCTACACGTCTGTCTCTCTCTCTCTCTCTCCTTACCTTGGTTACTGTTGTCACTAGTCTGTCGTAGTGTACTTTTATCATCTACAATGTGCTCTTGTTTGTCTATCAATATCTACACGTTTGTCTGTCTGTCTGTCTCTCTCTTTACCTTGGTTACTGATGTCACTAGTCAGTCGTAGTGTACTTTTATCTTCTACAGTGTGATCTTGTTTGTCTATCAATATCTACATGTCTGTCTGTCTGTCTGTCTCCTTACCTTGGTTACTGATGTCACTAGTCTGTCGTAGAGTACTTTTATCTTCTACAGTGTGCTCTGGTTTGTCTATCAAAATCTACATGTCAGTTGTCTCTCTCTCTCTCCTTACCTTGGTTACTGATGTCACAAGTCTGTCATAGTGTACTTTTAACTTCTACAGTGTGCTCTTGTTTGTCTATCAATATCTACATGTCTGTCTGTCTGTCTGTCTCCTTACCTTGGTTACTGATGTCACTAGTCTGTCGTAGTGTACTCTTAACTTCTACAGTGTGCTCTTGTTTGTCTATCAATATCTACACGTCTGTCTGTCTGTCTCTCTCCTTACCTTGGTTACTGATGTCACTAGTCTGTCTTAGTGTACTTTTAACTTCTACTGCATGCTCTTGCTTGAAATATTCTGCTTCTGCCTGGACCTAAGTAATACAATTAAGCAATATACATTCTTTATTCCTTCCCAATAAAAACCTGATTTAGATTATTCAAAGGTGTGTGTTATAGTACATGTATGTTAACTTTGTAAAATTTGTTTACCTACATTATTTACTTTTTATATTAGAGTTAAATCAACATATAAAGGATCGTTTTATCTTGATGAACAGATCAACCCCTAAATCAAGTCACATTCACATACACATACATGTAAGTTGTTGAATTTCTTTCAAAAACAACTTAATATTCCTTACAGAGTAAATTTTGAATTGTGCATTTAGCATCCTCTAATCTATATCAGAACTTCACTTTTTTGCCACTTAATGTTCCTTTAGTCACCTGAATGCAGTATGAGTTAGGCAATTAAGTTTTACTTCAACTACCAATCATATAATGACTTACAAAATGCTCAACCAATCAAATTTCCACTATCAAATGTTCAAAGTTACTGTACCTCATAAATTTCATTCAGAGTCCTTGACAGTGTACATGTAGGTCATAAAATAAGTTTCATTTCAATAAGACTGGTACTGTATATAGAAGGTGATAGAGCCTTACGTGAAATCGATTACAAACTTTATTATATTATAAAAGACTGACTATCAACGAACCTGAAGTAACGTCCTGTATAGATACCGCTCAGTAATCACCTCAGGTATGTCCACTGCAGCTAAATTAAAATACGGTACACGTACATGGTAACCTTTACTACATCCCGGAGGAAAGACGCATGAGGCACAGACCGTGTTGTTCGTACAGTCAAACGGACAGCAGCTACTACAGCAATTACCTGCAAACATAATTATTAATTTATCAATTATCTTATTTTATGTGAAAATTAACAGAAAACACTTTATTGTCTACAGGTTTTCATCCTCTAGGCCAATATGTGAAATAATGGCTGGACTTTAAGAGCTTCATAAAAAATAAAATAAAAAAGTTGAGCTGAATGAAAAAATGAATTTTGATATCTTTTTCTGAGAATCAAATTTGTATATTTCCATTTCAGAAGAATCCCTATGTTAAGCGCCCGTCAGGCAAAGGGATTTATGAACTATAATTCTGGTTGCCTACTTTGACATCACCCTTTAGTTTTGAAAGTACAAAGAATTTATCAACGTTCCGATACTTTTGACTTTATAACACTCAATACGCTCACTATTCATGCTAAACGGTGTGTCTGATATTTAGTACAAATGGAAATGTAAGTGAGTGATGACTGTCTTACAGAATTTGCACATGAATAACCAGAATAATACTACCATGATTCATGTACACCCAAAGTAAGACAATCAATTTCTGTCTTCACAAAGAGATTTTTCTGAAATCACATACATGTATGTGTATTAATCCTTACCTCCAAGTCTTATCTTTAACTTTTCATGGAAGTACTTTTCCAGATAAGCACGATTAAGACGGAACTCGTCCACTTTGTAAGGCACGGCCAAGTTTTTGATTTCGCTGTCCACCACTGAAGATATGACAGAGTTATAATCCAGACCGTAATCTCTATGTAGTTCTCCAAGCTCAGCACCTCTGAAAATACAAGTATAGAGAGTTACACTTCAAACTGTAAACTAACCAAGCTTGAGACCTCTGAAAATTTAATCATTTTTTTTCACTTCTTTTATCCACGAAATCTTGCTTTACAAAAGATGTCATTTCAAGGCACTCTTTCAATATGCTTATAGATCATGTAGATACACAAAAATTTATCTTATTCACGACAGCATAAATGTATAAATCCATATTTACATGTATCATCATAGCTGCGGAGTGAATTTAAGTGAAAGAAACAGAGGATATGTCATTATCCATAAAAACAATGCTTACTTCAGAAAGTACTGTAGGTGATAGGTAATAGTGATCGGAAGTCGGTCGGCCGTGAAGACGCCTTTAGTCAGTGATATTGTATGTACCGTGGCCGTGAAATTAACAAAGCCAGTGCTTGGCCCAAGAAGATAACATCCACCATAAAACGTCTCTGAGCGATCAACAGAACCTGTGATCTTGTTGTACTTCAGTGCCATCTTAAAATAGTAAAAATCCTTTAATGACATACAACAATTTTGTAATAACGTACATGTATGATATTGTATGTTTATATTGTTACTATTGTATTGTACGTCAGACCCATCTAGAAAAGCTGAAATCTAACTATGACAGAATCAAGACTATTTAACTAATGTACATAGTCAAATCTTTTATACTAAATAATGCAATTTATAAATGTTGTAATGATCTTGCTGTAAATTGAATTCAGTTTTATCTTAATATAGAAGAAATCTTATTACGACAGAATCAAGATTACACTAATAAATCAATAATCAATAAATTTCATTAATATACCTAACAATATTCTATTCTTGTTTTATTAACACCTGTCAGTTAGTTTCCTTTTGTTTTGGCAACACTCCTTTAAGCCAAAATGAAGCATTTAAAAGCCCTGACACATTTTTCTTATCAAACAAATTAAAACCATTACTTACCAAATGATACTCCAAGTAGACAAAGCTGGGTGGGAATACGGCCAGGAATATAATAACGCCGAGTAATACAGCCGCTATGATAGACGCTATAATCACTTTTTTGGAGGTCAATCTGTGCCGAAGTCGTAGGAGAAAACACTCGTCTTTCCTGAAAAAAAATCAAAGTTTGTGATATTTAAAAATATTTAAAAATACTTGGGGCAGGAACAAATACTGCGACACTATATTAGATACTATAATGACCCTCTTTGTCATTAATCTGTGCCAAAGTCGTAGGAGAAAACAGTTGTCTTTCCTGTAAAAATCAAAATTTACTGCACTTAAATAAACATCACGATTTGAAAATATGAAAGTATTGCAGTTGATGATAATAAATTCTTTATTCAGTGAGGTTGCTTAGAAACCACTAGTCTTCCTCAAGGCTTTGCTGTCTTTTTTTAAGAAACCCAGAATTAATGTAACATCATAAATTTTACTAACTGTTGTGCAGAGTATAAACAAGAGTAAAGGTAGTTTGTAAGGCATGGGGAATTAAAAAAATTATTAGGAAATAAAGTTTAATTAATATAATTAATTAGTTATACTGGTTGGGGACAAATTATTGCCAATTTTTTAAACATTTTGGGCCCCAGAGACTTTATTTCTAACAGTAGGGTATTGAAAATATAACAGCACAAATTAAAATCCTTTATAAATACATGACTTTGTATGTCTAACAATTTTCATAAAATTTGGACAATCTCTTCTTATCACATGAATGGATAAAAAAAACATCATGTTTAGGCACTTTATAAACAAGGTCAATTATCGACAATGCAGGTCCAGCTTATTCTGACAAGATTATTTAAACAAATTTTATACCGCAAAAAAGATTTAACTTTTGTAAATTTCTGTAAATTGATGAAAAACTTGTTCACAAATATTTTGAAACAAACCTGCACTAGGCAAGTAAACCGAGATACCCTTCACATGAGACCGTCAGGGAAAGACTAATATGATTTTTCACAAGTTCAGTTTTAAATTTTGGCATTATCCGGCTAAAAATTTCTCTGAAAATAAGTAATCGATTACAAAGATAGAAGATATATATATATCAAGTTTCTACGATGACAATGAAGTTGACAATGAAGTTTATTCTCATTGAATGCAAATGACATTACATTGAGAAAATATGGTATAGAACAGAGATGGTTTATAATACATGCGTTCACAGATGTATGAACAAATGAATCGTGATTATACAATACAATAACTTAGAGGATCATTGTTACTCTCTCCTCAATCACTGAGAGGAATTTACATAATTTTTTTAGTAATATTTCGTCTTTAGTATTAAACAATTTTGTAAATTTATAAGTATTCGGTCTCTGAGTATAAAAAATTGGTAAATATTTTCTTCTTGCGCCTAAAATAATATCTGAATTACAATTAAATAAATAATGGTATTCATCACCAATTTCATTTTTACTACAAATCTGACATTTTCTTTGATTTCGTGGAATATTTTGCCACCTTCCTGTCTCTATAGGTAGCTTAAAGTTACATGTTCTAAACTTAGTTAATAAAATTCTATCCTTTTTAGATAAAATATCAAGATAACTCTCGTATTCTAATTCATTTTTGAAAATACGATAATTTAAACCTTTTGGTGAATTAAAAACTTCACCATTCCAAAACTGTTTATATTGATCTATAAGAATCATTTTCACATGAGATCTCAACCAATTGAATAGTATCAAAGATATAGCCCATGTGGCAATAATTGGTACCCAGGGATAATTGGTACCCAGGGATAATTGGTACCCAGCGATAATTGGTACCCAGGGATAATTGGTACCCAGCAATAATTGGTACCCAGCGATAATTGGTACCCAGGGATAATTGGTACCCAGGGATAATTGGTACCCAGCGATAAATGGTACCCAGGGATAATTGGTACCCAGCGATAATTGGTACCCAGGGATAATTGGTACCCAGTGAGAATTGGTACCCAGCAATAATTGGTACCCAGCGATAATTGTTATCCGGCAGTAATTAGCCCCAACAAGTAAGGACCCTTTCCCAACGAGTACGATCATTTTCAATAGTAGTAGTGAGGATCTTATAAGTGATCAAAAATGTTGGAAAAGGCTAAACTATCTAAAATAAAGAACTTATAATGATAAAATCAGGAGTCATAATATCAGAAATCCGCTAAATATCAGAGAAAAGTCATTCCTAGGAATGCATGTGTCGCCTGCGAAACATAGCGACACTCAGGAATCACTTTTATAGGGTGTGACATCCAAGTGTGACAGACAGACAGACAGACGGACAACGTAATCCCTAAGTGTCGCTATGATTCGCAGGCGACACAAAAATCAGGACTAGGTAGTGGGCAATTTTCTTCAATACAAAGTATTTCACAACACAAAGTATTTCACATTCCAAGTATGTTTTTTGTCCTTACTTATCGATAGCCGGTTCAGCTGTCTCCACATCGTCTCTCGTCTCCGTCCGTTGTTCATCCTCATTCCTGATGATCTTAGGAGGGGGTAGGAATCTGGCCCCACCCTGAACAGTTGTTATGGCTTTGTCCCAGTGTCGTGATCTGGCATGATCTAAGGGGGGGAGTGATCTCTCAGGTACTGCATCCTTGTCTGTGAAATTTAAAGGTTAGTAAATATAAAACAAAGTAATATCATAAATTACTTGAGGATAGGAATCTAGCCCCACTTTGTAAAGTTGTAATCACTTCATTCCAGTGACATGATCTAGCGTGATCCAAGAGGGGGGGAGTGATCTCTCAGGTACTGCATCTTTGTCTGTAAAAATTTTAAAATACCCTAAGGCTTTTACATTATCTGCCGTAATAATTATAATATTGGACCCTATTGGAAGTTTATTTTAGAGTCAGACTATGGTCATCATAGACCATGTACTTTGGCGGTGTATTTTATTATGATATCACAAAAGAATAAATTACAGGAAAATTCATGAAAAGCCTTTGATATATTATGACCCAACCATTTAAAAGTTATTTGATATCTTTAAGCTTGTGTGTACAATCAAGGCTTTGAACTGTCACATCCAAGAAGTTGAAAATTGGCCGAACATTTTTACTGATTTATTGCTTTGCAGTTGTTATTTCTTGAATATCTGACAGTATGATAATTAACCTTCTTTATACGACATGAGGAAAACTTCCGTATTTTCTGTCATCTCCTCTGATTTCTTTTTCTTGCTCCGCTTTCTTGGTTTTGAGAAAACTTTGTCTCCTACATCTGTTTCTTCAACCTCTTTTGATTTCTTCTTCTTCTTCTTCCCCCGTTTGTAAGTTGCTGCACTAGGGACATCATGATCAGGATTCTAATAGAAGAAATACATGTCGATTTATTTAAAATGTACCTGTACTTCACAAAATCTGAAGAAAATTCTTGTCAGTAGTAACAGATTACGTTAATTTTCTTTCTGAAGGACAGACAGACAGGCAGACAGTGTAAGGACCTCTAATGTTAACGTAATCTGCCCAATTTTCACTTGCGATACCAACTCAACCAGTACTATTTAAAATGTGTCCTGTATGTGAAATTAGTTCAGAATCAAATATCATAGATTAATTGAAATAATGATGAGAAATAACCTATATTTTTACATAGAAATAAGGGTGGGGGTCTTTTTTATGATATAAATAATGTTGAAAATTTTCTAACAAGCGGTTGCTTTTGTTGATCGAAATGTAAAAATGAACTACAATGAGAAGATTCTATAAGAAATATCATGCCAAAAAATGATTTTCTCTAAACTCTAAATATTATATTCCGGATTTTTCAGACCATAAACATGTGGCCATAGATATATAATCGAACACTCTCTCTCAGTTATATTTAACAATTAACAATGCCGCCGTTATAAAAATAGTTTGAATATTAAGCTTTTTTTTTTTCAGTATAAGAAATTATATTTCTTTTACATTTACCTTAATTACATATTCTTAATACTTTGTGAATGATACCGAGGAAGTTTTGAGCATTTTCCCAAGATTGACTGGTAATTCAGTCATCAACACTAATTGTTAACTTTTATTGCGAGGGGTTGTTGAATTATCAATGCCAAGAATTTTAACTAATTTAAACTAATGAAGTTGTTTGTTAGTGAAAAAGTAAACAACAATTAATATTTTTTGTTGAAAATTGAGTAATACTAAACTATCAATAAATAAGTTAATTATTTGCCAAAAGCAAATCAAATGCCAATTACTAATTCTGTGTTGCACCTTATCGTTATAGGTCCTTTCTGCACACTTATGGACAGAGAGGGTAATAAACAATGAAGTATGGCATCCTTTCTCCTTATTACTCCTATATCTTACATAAAGTAGACTCAGTGATGCTGAAAAGTGCCAGTCCGCAAGATTTGACAGGCAAACTTTCATTCGGACTGGCAAAAGTTTCAGTTTTGCTACAAATATCAACCTCGGACTAAATCCTCCATTGATAATTAAAGTCTTGTCAGGTCCATATGATTACATATTGACCTCACCCAAAGTCCATATTTTATATATATTATTATTGCATAACTTACCAATTCCTCCATGTTCATGAGAGTTCCCTCCCTTTCTAACACCTCCGTTTGGAATCCTACAGAGGAGAGTTTCATTGCTGCTTGTACCTCATTATCATCGTCTAAATTTGTGTCGGGAACAGGGTCGTGTATCGCATCCTCGTAATCAGGGGGTGGATCTAAAGGTGTCAAGGGACGGGAATTCTTCCTCACAAATTTTGGAGGTCTTGCCACTGTGAATTATAGGTTTTACACAAATACTAGTTATTAATGTAGCGTAAATTATATTATTGCGGAACACCTGTTTGTACACTTATTATGTAAAATTTCAAATTCTACCTCTTAAACATTGATGTACTGGTTAACGTTTTTTATTACAGATGTTATTGGTCGAGGAATAAATAATTTAGAAATATTCATAGACTATAAACCAATCAATCTCTAATTCAAATATTATTCTACATGTATATTCATAAAATCAGAACTTTTCCAAATTGAAAGAACAAAAAATTCTTTTCCTCTTGTTTGTTTGCACCTGTATCTATTTTACGAGCAGAATTACATTTATAAAATACAAAGTGAGGGAAAGAATGATCCCAATCTACTTCCTGTCAGTGACAACAAATTTTGAAATATTGATATGATTAATCGGAATCATTAGTATTTTTCTGGACCCAACAACCAATAGAGAATTTCCGTCTCTTTTTATAAAGCTCACAATGTCAATGAAAAAGACCGTGAAAAGTTCCTACCTCGGACATTCTTGATCATTTTTACATCCATTATAACTTGTATAAGTGATCTATAGCTGGTCTCAATTTTACATGGAATGTATACTTACAATTACTGTCGGAGGCCCTGAGTGGAGAACTCGGAGTGACTCCCTCATCATCATCCATATAAGGAATCTCCTGACTGCGTGTCCAGTTATTACGCACGGGACCTCCGCTGTCGTCTACCACTTCATTTATCGGCTCTATACTAGAACTACGACGACCAAATTTGGCTGAAAATATGTAGCATGCATAATATGTAGATTAAGTTCATCAATTGAATATTAGTTTAGTATCATAAAGCAAGTTTAATATTGTGGTCTTTATATATAGCATTTGATAAAAATATTCCATAATTTGTAATTCACTCACTCATAACATGTATATTGAAAACTGAACATTTTTTAAAGATAAGAATTATCCATGAGATTCTGCTAGAATTTTATTTCAAATACAGAAAATTTGAGAGAAATAAAATAGCATGTTGAAAAATACACGAACTATCATTTTCCTGTAAGAGATTTTTCTCACACAATATATTTTCCATGCACATTTTACCATCCCCTGTACATGTACATATCACAAGCAGGTTGTACATAATGTGAAGGCCAAGCTAGTATCTATATTACACATACATCACATGCAGTATTACACATACATCACATGCAGTATTACACATACATCACATGCAGTATTACACATACACAATATTCACATGCAGTAAATAGATGTACACAAGAAAAAGATGTGAGCCCTGATTTGAGCTAAATTCTGAATTTCATCTTAGCGTAAAGATGCTAGAATGTTTGGGTGGGATCATAATGAATTTCTTCATGCTTGGAAATTCTGTTGACGTACATATTTATCCCACAGGTACTTGAATCAGAGAAATTTGTCTATATATCTTTTTTTTTTCAATCGCACACTCTTTTCGTTATGTTTGTAATAAAGCCTGAAACAGAGAAAATCCCCTTTTTATCTGTCTCAGGCTTTATTACAAACATAACGAAAGGAGTGTGCGATTGAAAAAGAAAGATATACTGTAAATTGGTTTTTATTCGTCAGATACAAATTTTCGTCATTTTCGTCAGTGCCTTCCTTGACGAAATTACGTACCGACAAATAGAAATACTCCTGGCAAAAAATAAATTGTAGTAAGGAAAAATTGAATCAGTCTCTTGGTAAACTTAAATATAAACTGGGAGCACTGCGGAAGTTTAAGTTTAAGAGTTTTAAGACATTGTTAAATAGTGTTGTTACGACACGCATATGGCAGATCAATGAAAACTGTATATGAACACAAGGTCGCATATAATGTACTTGTAATTACTAAATAATAGAGAGGTTGAGGAACCGTTACGTGTACGGCTACGTGTACGTGTAGACGCAATAACTGTGTATGACGTCATTATTTATTGCGTACGGGAAATCGCTACAAGTTGTCAATTACGTGTAAATCGGATCTACACGTACGTATAAACGTGTAGACATTTATGTTTATATAGTAGATGTATTGCACGAATACTTGTACCGAGAATATCTTATAAGTTTTAATTTTACATTTTATCTATATATCAGTCTCGTATATGTTTGAATATATATATTTTACGTCATCACTAAGGGCACCAGTACACGTACACGTACTCGTCAATTTTCTAAACCTCTGCTATTTTTTACGTGTAGATGTACTTGTAGATTACACGTACGCGTACCCGTACACGTTAGCCCCCTAAACCTCTCTAATATGTTTTCACAGCAAGGTAGGTGATAGACATGTCTAATTGTATGTTTACCGATAATTGTTAAGCAAACAATGAAAACAGACACATACGACGGACTTGACTATTTGACGGCGGATCTAAATGTTACGCTGGCATTTGAGCAGACGAATTTACATTTTAGGGACCCTTGGATGACGAATTTACGTACTGACGAAATTGTCATTTTTATCGAATTGACGAAAATTGGTACTGACGAAAATAAAGCAATTTACAGTATAGACAAATTTCTCTGACTCAAGTACCTGTGATTCATCCATCATATTGAACCAAATCAAAATATACATGTACATGACAATAATATCAAGTGCAAATTATAAATTCATTAGGAGTTATCCTGGTAATTGCGTCAGCAACTTTTAAAATAGATGGGAATGTCTTTAACCTTGTCAGATAAGATATACAGATGATATAATATCTACATTTGGAATATATAATATACAAGTATAAGAAGCTATATAAGATTTTTAAGATTTTGTAGAAGAGGAACACACGGATACAAACACTACAGAGAAAGCAGTACATTGTCTTATCATCATGAGAACCATCAGGGAACATTGAAGTTGCTACTCGTACATAAATTCAAGTTTGTTAAACAATGAATTTTTTCTAACTTTTACAAAAATCCTATCAGTTTTTAGGATTACTTTTAACTTTTGATTAAAATTCATAAAGTTTTATCTCTGACTTTCTATCAAATATATTTGAATGCGATAAGAAAAAATGATACAAACATGAAAGTAAATGGAAAATATTTTTGGACTTTTTCTATGATGATGAGAATTTTTTGTGAAACCTGGCACTGATCTTAAATGTATCCGTCAACTAAACAAGATTTTCTTTAGATTCAATACATCTACATATTAATCATTTGTAGTGCACAATTTCTATTTTTTTTTTTTTTGTTTTTTTTTTTTTGCTTTTTGAACATTAACTATATTAAACTATGAGAATGTCAAACTATGAGAATGTCAAACTATGAGAATGTCAAACTTTGAGAATGTCAAAGTATGAGAATGTCAAACTATGAGAATGTCAAACTATGAGAATGTCAAACTATGAGAATGTCAAACTATGAGAATGTCAAACTATGAGAATGTCAAACTATGAGATGGCAAGCCATGACAATGTCAATCTATGAAAATGTCAAACTATGAGAATGTCAAACTAAGAGAATGTCAAACTATGAGATGGCAAGCCATGACAATGTCAATCTATGAAAATGTCAAACTATGAGAATGTCAAACTAAGAGAATATCAAACTATGAGATGGCAAGCCATGACAATGTCAAAGTATATGAATGTCAAACTATGAGAATATCAAACTATGAGATGGCAAGCCATGACAATGTCAATCTATGAAAATGTCAAACTATGAGAATGTCAAACTATCAGAATGTCAAACTATCAGAATGTCAAACTATGAGATGGTAAAACTATGGGATTGCAAACTATAAGATGGCAAGCTATGAGAATGTCAAACTATGAGAATGTCAAACTATGAGAATGTCAAACTTTGAGAATGTCAAACTATGAGAATGTCAAACTATGAGAATGTCAAACTTTGAAAATGTCAAACTATGAGAATGTCAAACTTTGAAAATGTCAAACTATGAGAATGTCAAACTATGAAAATGTCAAACTATGAGAATGTCAAACTTTGAGAATGTCAAACTATGAGAATGTCAAACTATGAGAATGTCAAACTTTGAAAATGTCAAACTATGAGAATGTCAAACTATGAGAATGTCAAACTATGAGAATGTCAAACTTTGAAAATGTCAAACTATGAGAATGTCAAACTATGAGAATGTCAAACTTTGAAAATGTCAAACTATGAGAATGTCAAACTATGAGAATGTCAAACTATGAGAATGTCAAACTATGAGAATGTCAAACTTTGAAAATGTCAAACTATGAGAATGTCAAACTATGAGAATGTCAAACTTTGAGAATGTCAAACTATGAGAATGTCAAACTTTGAAAATGTCAAACTATGAGAATGTCAAACTTTGAAAATGTCAAACTTTGAAAATGTCAAACTATGAGAATGTCAAACTATGAAAATATCAAACTATGAGATGGCAAGCCATGACAATGTCAAAGTATATGAATGTCAAACTATGAGAATATCAAACTATGAGATGGCAAGCCATGACAATGTCAATCTATGAAAATGTCAAACTATGAGAATGTCAAACTATCAGAATGTCAAACTATCAGAATGTCAAACTATGAGATGGTAAAACTATGGGATTGCAAACTATAAGATGGCAAGCTATGAGAATGTCAAACTATGAGAATGTCAAACTATGAGAATGTCAAACTATGAGAATGTCAAACTATGAAAATGTCAAACTATGAGAATGTCAAACTATGAGAATGTCAAACTATGAGAATGTCAAACTTTGAAAATGTCAAACTATGAGAATGTCAAACTATGAAAATGTCAAACTATGAGAATGTCAAACTTTGAGAATGTCAAACTATGAGAATGTCAAACTATGAGAATGTCAAACTATGAGAATGTCAAACTATGAGAATGTCAAACTTTGAGAATGTCAAACTATGAGAATGTCAAACTTTGAAAATGTCAAACTATGAGAATGTCAAACTATGAGAATGTCAAACTATGAAAATATCAAACTATGAGAATGTCAAACTATGAGAATGTCAAACTTTGAAAATGTCAAACTATGAGAATGTCAAACTATGAGAATGTCAAACTATGAGAATGTCAAACTATGAGAATGTCAAACTTTGAAAATGTCAAACTATGAGAATGTCAAACTATGAGAATGTCAAACTTTGAGAATGTCAAACTATGAGAATGTCAAACTTTGAAAATGTCAAACTATGAGAATGTCAAACTTTGAAAATGTCAAACTTTGAAAATGTCAAACTATGAGAATGTCAAACTATGAAAATGTCAAACTATGTAAATGTCAAACTAAGAGAATGTCAAACTATGAGAATGTCAAACTACATGTATGAGAATGTCAAACTATAAGAATGTCAAACTTTGAAAATGTCAAACTATAAGAATGTCAAACTACATGTATGAGAATGTCAAACTATGAGATGGCAAGCTATGAAAAAGTCACTTTCCTCAGCAGCTATAAAATACATAATGTCTGAAGATTCAATTAAATTAAATGTACAAAAATGTACTTTTTGGTTTTTAGCTACTTGAACATGAACTATCTAAAACAAAGAAAATGTCAAACTATGAGAATGTCAAACTGAGAGAATGTCAAACTATGAGAATGTCAAACTATGAGAATGTCAAACTATGAGAATGTCACTTCACTTATCAGTTTTACAAATATAGAATTTCTAAGGATGCCATATTGAGCACTTTTTTGGATTATGACACACATAGGTGAAATGCACGGACTGACAAAATTCCCCCAATTTTATTACGCAACAAGCGTAGCAGGCAATATAAAGTGTGTATGATTTACAGAGAGTACAATTGTCATGCTAAGGCAAAAGCTGTTTGGTTTGTCAAAATAGACTACCTGACTGGTTATCTAGAAGGAAATAAATAAATTAATGCATTAAGAATTATATTAAAAATGAGATCTGATGTATCAGAGAAAACAGCATTAGCATGATTAGAGAGCTAAATTTTGTTTAGAAGGAGTAAATATTTATACATGTAGTAAAGAATTTAGTTGAAAAATGTTTCAACATGTGTCCCTCATGACCTCAGAGTCTGTTCAATTCTAATAGAGTTTATCCCATCATAATTCCCTCTTAGTTGAATATCACATAAGAATTGTAAACCTGCTGCAATAAAGGTGGTAATTCTTTGATCAAGATTACAGGCTTTTAACTTGATCAACATACAAAATCATATGCAAATACCTATAATTCTACCCCCTAACAAAAGAACAAGAATTTCTCAGATGACTTGAAGAAGAATTGGAAGAGGCCTGTTTTAAACTTGAATGGAATGATACTCAATTAAGTACACAGAATGACAAGTAAACATTACAAAAGGTTTGTAGGTTTTGTAAATATATGCCAAATTTGAAATATATACATGGATAGAAAAACATACATAGGGGAAAGGGTTGGGTAACATTACATGCATAACTCTAGCTCAGTCTTTTCGAAATACAGAGTTACTTTCCATTTGTACAGATATCAGACTTCAACATATCAAATTCAATGGAAACCAGCATAAAATTCAGGGAAACAGTGCTACAAGTCTGACATTTTAAAAGAAATTTCATGAGGTCACAATACTTTTAAATGGAACATGAGCCTACACCCATTTTTCTTCCTAACTGTGCTTTCATTTCGATAAATTTTTTCCCTCAGATTTCAGATTTTTTTTTAAAGCTATGGTCTATTAGTACATGTATGTACAGTACAGTAACATGTCGCTTTCTTATTCTTTCATCAGCACACAGTTTCCTATGAGTAGCATTTATTAAACTTACATGACTTAGATTAAAGAATTTAATACATTACTAAATGTTTTATCCAAGCTGCAGAAAATCAATTTTGATATTGCTTCATTAAAGATTAATGTTACACCTGCTACACCTGCCAAATCATAATGTGATTGTCCAGCAATGTTAGCAACCAGAGAGCTGAATTGAAACAAGCGGTCTCGCTTTTTTTCAAATCTCTACTTATTATATTTGTAAAAATTATCATTAATTGTGATTTTCATTGAATAAATACAGTTTAAACTAACTAAAGATTAATGTTAAATATTAGAATGACAAGGATGGGTTACAAGCTGTATGTTAAAATACCAGTACCTAAAGCATCATCGACAATGCCGTGTAACTTGGGACGCGGTACATGTACAATCACACTGTCGTCAGATCCTGAAAGAGGGGTAACATCTACATGCAAAAAAATACAACAAAAATATAAACTACATTGTACATGCAAAATACATAATTTATGAATGCAATATGAATTATGAAGTTATTATGTCAAAAATGAATTTTGATAAAATACAAAAAGATGCATATGATGATATAGATTTCCAAACGCAAACGAAATACAGAGAGATTACACATGAAATGAGTAGACAATCAAGGAAAACCTTAAAATATAATTGTGGAATGAATAAACAAAATGTGTTTGTGTAAAGCATGCACTCTTACAGGTATATGACAGTAAAATTACTCGACATGTAATTGTTTACAAATATTCTATTCTTTAACGGACATTCACTAAGTGGGGGGAATTTATCGTATCTTTTTAACAGGGGAAATTAGCATATTAATTCAGAAACTGAAGAAACTCATCATTAACTGGGAGAATTGATCATAATTCATTAAACAGGCATATTAATTATGATATTAATTAATTCATAAACTGAAGGAATTTATCATGATAATACATCAATCTTATTAAAATGCGACTTGAACTTCCGATACTCTCCACGAACATGATATTGGATAATACATTAAACGCTCAGGAGGAATTTACAAATATATCATTATTGAATTTGATGCATTCATTGCATAACCAAATGAAATTAAGCCTGTGTTAATGTGTGGTATCTGTGATTAGAATACTTTTAAATTTCTCCAAAATGAAAATAAAATTAAATCAAAATAAGTATTAATACAAACAAGTTCACACAATAATGCTATACACTAACTGTACATCAAACGGACCAGTAATTTGACATTTTGTTCTATCATCATACCTGATAAACTAGCTTGCTTGTTTAATATCTTTCGTGACACATCTTCAAGTCTCCGTCTTTCTCTTTCTGGGAAAGTAGAAAATACATGTAACAGAAGCTGAACAATCATTGTTTGTTTTTACGCCATTTCATACTGTTAATGATGTAACATAATACTCTTGTACAATACTAATTACTAAAAGAATCTCAAGAAAGGGACCAGATTCTAGTGCTGGGTATCACAGCTGAAAATGGAATTGAGATATACTGCAATAATATTACGCCAAATTAGCACATATATTATGATTTATTGCAAAACTTTAGGATTTGATATTTTAAAAAGAAAAAAGAATTCAAAGACAAAAGTTTGCTTTATGTCTAAGCAAGAACTGACGAAAATATTAAAATTTAATATGTTCGTGATGTCATAATTTGTGAGATTAGTTATTGTTCCTCTGTGGTATTTAATTTCTATACTAAAATGATTGCAAAGAGCAATTATAATCTATATTCTGTTTAATAAAATTTCCAAAACAGGAGTTTTTTTTAATGTTTCATGGTGCTGCTATGAGCAAAAAATATCAACAAACTTAACCTTCAGATTATCTGGAAAAATTTATCGACCAATACGTCATCAGGACATAGATATTACAATGTATTGATTCTATCACACAGCACTTAACCAGATTCCCCGCGCTAATACATTTCAGATTAAAGAATGCACTGAGGAATTTGATACACTACAAAAGCAATAACATAACATTACTATACATGGACATGATCTATTAATATTACCAAACATAGCTTATGTATGGACGTGATCTAATAATATTAAATTTTTGTTTACTATACCTTCTCTTTCATCGTCGTCTGCCATATTTGACTATTTCCCGCTTTAACTCAAATGCCTCCCTGAAAAAAAGAAATAATTTTCAGAACAGAAACACAAATGATCTTAAATGTGCTGTGTAAAACAATGGCGGATTCAGGATGGTGCAGAGGGGGGTCAAGGGTCCGTTAAAATTGGGAAAAATCGCGGCGTTTCAATGAAATTGGGAATTTCCAACAGTTTAATTGATTCTTAATGGAATAAATCATTACACAGAGATATAATTCCTTCTTATTCAAAGTGTCTTCAATAAAAGAAACAAAGTACTAGTAAAACCATCTATACTTTAGATTGTGCTTCAAAGGTCATCAACTTCTAAGATCTGGAACAGGCATCTGTTCAGAAACAGAGGGGCTAATTTTGATCATGATCAATCAGGATCCTCAGATTCAAAGTCAGTGTTTGACGGGGGACATATTCCCACTGTCCAAGTCGCCTCCATTCTGTTTACTGAACATGAACTACTTTCTGTTGTAACAGTTTCTTTTATAGTCACTATCCAAAATTTGATTTTGAAGAACGTATATCTATCCTCTACAAAGAAGAGGAGAAACTCCCTTTTGTATTTTTTTGGTATCAGATTTGCTGTTATGAGACGACATGGTCCTGGGGTTCCCAATACTGGAGATACAATTTGATGACTAAAACGTAAACCTATACCGGATATAAGATTTATGACCAGTTTACATATCGATCGTTAATGTCGTATTTCTGCTAGGTATTTCAGTCGTCATTATTTTGCTCTTTATTGAAGAACACTTTAACGAAAAATTAAGAGGTTCAAATTGGGAAATTTTAATCATAAATTAGGAAAATACAGGTCATTTTGGCGTTGGGAATGGGTCCGATAATCGGACCCAAAAACTGACTTGAAAAATCCCTGTACATGTGTCAGTTTCATTCTTGTTTTCTAAGTAACAAGGTGACATTTACATTTGTAACATGAAGCAACAGGGGAGCCCAAAGAAGGAGTCTGAAGTCAAGCGCACTTAACTGCATTCCCGATAAAGCTAGCTTTCCGGGGAGGCAGTTCAAGTAGCTTATAATCCCAAGCTCACTATTCGTTACATTTCCCCCTCCTCGAAAAAAGCTTTGTCCAGGAGCTTACTCATTTGCGTGAGTTCTCTTTGGGATATCCACGGCTTTCCTCTGTCACAGCTTCCTGTGGTATCCTTTCAACCAAACATGGACGTCAGTCAACCAGTCCGCACTGACTAAGCAGAAGTACCTTCGGGCACTACATTGTATGGTCCAAAATTTGGCTACTTGGACTACCAAGTCACTAATGACTCACCCAGAGGACTTGTCGCGGACCCCAAAGCCACTTAACCGCTGCCACCAAGTTGTAACGTGAAGCGACGGGGGAGCCCGAAGAAAGGGTCTGAAGTCAAGCACACTGAACCACATTCCCAATAAAGCTAGCCTGCCTGGAAGGCAGTGCAAAGGCCCTTATGGTAACGTGTATACACATATCTTATTGAGGAAATATGCTGAATCAAAGAATGAGAATGTACTACTGTGCTTTCAAAAACTTTCGTCCCCTCGCAGACAGAGTTGCTGCGGAGATGCTGGATATTGCCATTTAAATTTTTTTTGACTCAAAGTAGACGTACTAGACGTATATGTTATACTCAATTTTTGTTTATAAGTTAAATTTATTGAATATATTTTTCGTAAATCAGGTAACGATAAAGCATCAACATGGCGGCGTAACCACGGGAAATCCGACATTTCCGGTTTTAAACGAGACGTTTCACTCTGACTGCTTTTCTCGTCTAGGGTGGTTTCGTACTGTCAGAAGTCGGAATATGTTTGTTTTTTCTTTTGTTCTTAAGTAATTTATTTTCAGCTAGCCTAAACATTATTCTTACAAAATAAAAATGAATCATAAAGAACCATAATTTGAGCCCAAGCCCCCCCCCCCCCCCTAAAATGTTCATCTGCTGGGTTAGATCAATTTTACAAATGCTTCCTTGTTTCCACTCGCCTTATACTACCTTTTTTGGCAATCATCAAACAGAAAGTTTTGTAAGATAAGATAAACCATCATAGTCAAAATAAAAAAGAAAGATCTTTTTTTATGTTATATAATCATATCTATTTTCTCTCCGCTCGCACAAAAAGGCTTTGCCTTGATTCATATTATTCCTAAGCTCACTATTCGTTACTTATTCATGTTACCACGGGTAGTTTGTAGGTTGGAACAGCCATCACAGCATGTTTATCTAGATCTTATGTATTGTGGCGTCACAAGGTTTTTCATATTAGCGAGCGAAGCTCGCCCTTATGGTAACGCGTATACACATATCTTATTGAGAAAATATGCTGAATCAAAGAATGAGAATGTACTACTATGCTTTCAAAAACTTTCGTCCCCTCTCAGACAGAGTTGCTGCGGAGATGCTGGATATTGCCATTAAAAAAAAATTTTCGACTCCAGGTAGACGTATATATTATACTCAATTTTTGTTTATAAGTTAAATTTATTGAAAATATTTTTCGTAAATCAGGTAACGATAAAGCATCAACATGGCGGCGTAACCACGGGAAATCCGACATTTCCGGTTTTAAACGAGACGTTTCGCTCTGATTGCTTTTCTCGTCTAGGGTGGTTTCGTACTGTCAGAAGTCGGAATATGTTTGTTTTTTCTTTTGTTCTGAAGTAATTTATTTTCAGCTAGCCTAAACATTATTCTTACAAAATAAAAATGAATTATAAAGAACCATATTTTTAAAGAACCATATTCTAAGCCCTCCCCCCCTTAAAATGTACATCTGCTGGTATAGATCAATTTTACAAATGCTTTCCTGTTTCCACTCGCCTTATACAACCTTTTTTGGCAATCATCAAACAGAAAGTTTTGTAAGATAAGATAAGCCATCATAGTCAAAATAAAAAAGAAAGATCTTTTTTTTATTTTATATAATCATATCTATTTTCTCTCCGTTCGCACAAAAGGCTTTGCCTTGATTCATATTAAATACAAGTGCATCCCTTTAAACAGTTTCATCGGTTACATTGGTTGTGCATCTGTACCGGAACATGCTGTACTGGTGGGGTACATATTATCGCCGGGCACATATTATCGCCACTTCATTTATATCTCCGCATATTGTTGATCTAGAAATTAAATTTTTTCACCATAATTACATCTTTGAAACATGAAACAGTATACAAAATATCAAATAATTTCATAACCTGCAAATACTGAATTTTATGATAGAAAGTCGGTAAATCTGAATGTATTTCCCCCGCCTCTCCGGGGAAAGGGTAGGTCACTTCATCTTCCTACAGACAGGTCCAGGTGTAATCGGGAAAAAACAAAAAACGCAGTGTATTTATTTCAGGTGTTTTCTACAGGTAAATCAGAAAACACAGTGTTATTGTATTCCCCCTCTGTCACTTTCATCCCCCTCTGTAGCTGCTATATGCCCCTCTGATGGAAGGTGTGAAAATCGCTCAGGTGTGGAAGTTACCCTGACAAAAGGCCAGGTAGTGGCATTTATACTAGAAGGAAATATTAGATACCATTACATGTATGAAGGCTGTTTTCTGTTAATTCTTCAAAACTTAACAAACACTTGAAGTTTTAACATGTATAAAAGAGTATTTTAATTTCGTAATTTAAACTTTATAATATCCACTAATTTTATGATAAATTGAAGTTTGTTATTGGACATTCAAAAACTGAAATTAAAACATGCTAAAATATAAGATAAAATTATTTTATAATTATACATTTTTTTTCTTTCTAATATCCACAATTATCTTTTTCTTTTTCTTTTTTTTTTCACATATTGCACATTCAAAAACTGAAATTAAAACATGCTAAAATATAAGATAAAATTAGCTTATAATTATATATAATTATCTTTTCCTTTTTCTTTTATTTTTCTGTTTATTTTTCTTTTTTTACATATGGATATCTGAAAGAAAACAATATATATAAAAACAAAACAATGATTATAAAAAAATTATTGTACTTTGTAATTATACAAAATTTCATTCAATTAAAGAAAAGCTTTTTGAAACATATTTTTCAAACATGTCAAAGAATCGATTTCAGGGTCGGTGTCCCCCCCCCCCCTCTCATGAATTTGTCCAATACTTTCAGCCGGTAACGCTGCCTGTGCAAACAACATATACCCCTGCGTTAATCCGATTATCTGTTTAGCTTAGGTGACTTCTCCGGACAGTGATTTCCCACGCCTCAGATTATGAACTAGATAAAACACGGGAATTATAAATTTTAGAGTCCTCACAATTATGGCCGGGGTATTGGAGTTTGATATATATTTTATGTCGTTTAAACAGTCATAAAGTGTTTGTATATCAAGTTCTCCCAGATTTTAAGTAAAAAACGTCACGATTTTTTTTCATAAATACTAAAGATGGGTAAATTATTTTGCGCTCCTGTAACAGTCAGATTTTTTTTTGACTGACAACAACATTTATATCGTTACGCGATAAACTTATGACACGTGACGGTACGACGTGAATCAAGCAATACCAGGGACGTATATATATACGTCCATGGCAATACATGTAAACGTTTTCTCGTAGCGCGGGGTATGTCAATATGTCAATATGCAATGTACATATGTATTTTGATAATGTAACACGTTTCATCACACATTTAATGAAGGAAAATTACGGCCTACATGTTTAAAGTACGACGGAAAATGAGATTAACGTACGTGCGTAGTACAGGTAGAAGCCACAAAAGCCGTTTCTCTGGTAAATACAAGCTTGCTGTGGACTACAAGACATTTAACACCTGGAACCAGGTATAAATCAATAAACACAGCGCGGTATTTATGTCTTTTAAACAATCTTATTAGTTTTACAAGATTGGTCCCTAGAGAAACGACACCGTAGACTTTATCATCTTTTAATTTCCCGTCTAAATAGGACCTTTAATATAATATATTGATCTTTGAAATTTACCATCACGGACATTTCACTGACGTTCAATCATGTACTTATCCCACAGACTAGGAATTTACAGCATGGAGTACATCGGATACAAAAGCGGGGGGGGGGAGGGTTGTACCAATACTATGTTCTCAAAACCTGGCAAGTCGGGCGACTACGCTATTTTAGTTGGTGCCGTCTACGTCGCCGGAGATTATTAAAGTGGCGTTCAGTGAGCCGTACAGGTGTGAAAGAGAGTCGTGGTATCGACAGATATTCAATATCAAGATAAACATGATAAATAGACAATCCCCCCAACACTTTACCCTTGCTTTTTTGTAAAAAAATTAGGGAATGAAAGAGAGAGTTACGTGAAATGTATTTGCGGCATCTAAATATTTCTGCAATTACATTTTTTTTTTCATAATATTTTTTTATAATAAAATAGCGAATATTACGTCGGCGCTTCGGGCCGGTAATTTTGTTTTTTCGATATATTTTTTTTAATTTAAGAACAAAGTCGCAGGTGGCGGAGTCGAGGAATGGCCAGGCCTAAAACGGCGGAATAGTAAAAAATTTTTTTAGTGTTGTAAATGTAGAAGCAGAGTTCGTGAAATGTATTGGTTTTAGCGGATTTGCTGATAAAAAAAAATTTGGGTCCGATAAAATCGCACGTTATATCTTTTATTTGGACAGATAAAAATCCCTAAATGTCCGACATTTTATTGGAAGATTTCAAGAACTCTGCAAAACTCTACAAAAGACTACAAGACTCTACAAAATTAAACGATTAGGTCCTAAGATGGGGGGGGGGGGGGGCTTCTTAGGACCTAATAGTTTAAATGAAAACTGATTTGTTGTTGCACTTAATCATATGAGTATTAGCATTTATTACATTTCATGGTAAAAAAAAATGTATAATTCTCAATTAGAAACTATATACAGGTGTGTCATGATTGTTATACTATGCTTTGTATATCATATATCTACATGCAAAATGGTTAAATAAAAAATTAAAAAAAAAAAAATAGTTTAATTTTGTTGTCTTTCTCAAAGTACATAGATAACAGCGATTACCAAATTATTTCCATTACCGCACGTAGACCTGAACACCCTTATTCAAAAGCAATTGTAAACTTAGCTACCCCCCCCCCCCCTTTTTTTTTGTTAGTACCCTACCGACAATGCTGTAGGGGGCTGTTTTTCTAATTAATTTTAAAGACATATATAAAATGATCAAAACAGTAAAGCAAAGGACAGTAGTTATACTCTGCGCAGTTAGCCAAAAAGGTGTGAAAAACAAGTTGATTGTCAACCCCTCTGCCAGAAGATAGAAGATTACTGTACCTGCATACCTGTAAAATATAGTCGCATTACCGCGCCCGCACGAACCCCCCCCCCCCCCTTTTTTTTTTTAAAGAAAATCAATGGGTGGGATATTTACCATTTTTAGAATTATAATACAGTAGACAGTGTTGTGAGTCGGGGATATCTTTGGTTTTTTTTTTGGTATGGAATAAGTCATTACTATAGGGGATATTTTAATGTCAATTTTGATGATCATGATGATATGGCATTCCGTATAGTTCACCCCCTCCCCCTCTGTCTCTCTCTCTCTCTTAATATTCATTCTCTTAATTTTTAAATTTCAACTTATTTGGGGTACGACGAATAAAAAAAGAAATAAATAAAGACAAAGTAAAACGAATAGGATAGAGGACGGAAAAGAAAAGTGATTAGTAACTTTTCATAAAAAGTAAATAAAAATGTATTGCGCACGCGAACAGAGCCTTTTACATGTAATTTTCATCTTTTCACCGACAAGTGGCCAATAGCTCGAGCTGAATTGTCAACGTGAACAATATCTTTAGAATTCCTTAGAATATTATTTACAGTCCGTGAATAAAGTCTTTAAGAAAGCATTCTATTCTATCGTACACCTTATACTCGCAGATTAGACGTTGCCGTAAAATGACTTGTCACGATTGTACGTTGGAACATTTTTTATTTTAAAGACGGATTTACAGGACAATGTTATTTCCTTAGATAAATAGATAGATAGATAGTAACATGCGATCGGAAATTAACCAGCGATCGTAAACTAGGCATGACGGATTTTTTTTCTCCTCATAAAAACGTACGTCTCGTCGGTGAAAAATTATAGCGTGTGGTGGTGTCTGGGAAACAACGAATGAATTTTATATGGCCAGGCCTAAATAAAATAAATATGATAAATTAGAGAAACAAGAGGAGCTCAAATACCGACTTCTTTGAAAATTAGGAGGTCGGAGTCCATGGCCGAACATAAATCACAAATATTTCTTTCAATAAAAATGTTTAAACCTAGAATTTTAAAGTCCGTAGGAAAGATGCCAGGCACCAAACACGTATGCAAAGACGGAGTTGATCTATAAACTTTCTGTATATAGTCAGATAGTTAAATTGGTAAACTGTAAACAAATCAAAATGATTTATATGTATATGTAAGAATGAAATTTTTGTTCTATTTCCAGTTACTCTATGGTTTTTTCTTCCTTTTAAAGAAATTTATATATAAAATCAAAATGATAAGTTTGTAAATATATGATTTTTATTTTATTTCTACTTACCCATACACTTTTTATTTAATTTAGAAAATCATGAATAAGGATAACTTTAATTCGAATAATATAATAAATATGAATATAATTTTTAAAAATATGAATAATAAAATAATAAAAATTGGGATCACTTAAATTCAAAATATGAACAAAAAAATGATAACTTGGTTTTTTTGTTTGTTTGTTTGTTTGTTTTTTTAATTTCTACTGAATGCATGAATTACTTTTTAACAATAAAAATTCTTCCTTAGAAAGGTGACAATACATCTGTATGTCCTTTATAGGTGAGGGGAGTTGTTAATTAGCTCAGGTAATAAACATCCCCAACAGGTAAAGTCGCTCTAGGATGGCTCAGGTAAAAACACCTGAAAAACACTGCGTATTCTGATTTTTTCTGCACTGTGTTTTTTGTTTTTTCCCGATTACACCCGGACCTGTCTGTATATCTCTCTGGTTTTTGATTTTTTTGGTATGAATTTTTCACAGATGAAAAGAAGAAAGTTCAAAGATACAAATAATATCAATTTTGTTGAAAAAGTGTAAGATTTTCAGTAAGAACAGACAGAGGTGGCGATAATATGTACCCTTCCTTCTTTCAAACTTGGAGCAACCCGACATTCACAAATCACCGATAAACAAGAACAGATTATCAGATTTTTATGAAAATTAGATGAAATGTGTATCAATGGTTCTTCTTCTTTCTGTGCAAATTTCATCGAATTTCATGAAGAAATAAAGATTTTAGAGAAAAAAATGTTGAAAAAAGTGGCGATAATATGTGCCCGACCAGTATGCACTTCACACAAAAAAAAAACTATTTCGCAACATTGCTATTTACATGATTTACTCACTCTCTGCTCAAAATCATGAATTTATCATTTATATATATTTATATATCAAATTGTCCGATATAGTTCTGACAGCTTGATTCCCCGTTCCCACGATCGGAAAATACATAGCCAGCGTTTACTCTGATAGAGCAAAAAACCCCAAAATGAACAGCATTTCCATGATTATCCGGTCAATTCTTAACATATAAATGATAAACGAACCTATATAGCACAAATCCTTAATACTTCACATTGTCTACTTGTGGATAAACTTTGAAAATTCCAAGATTTTTGTTTACATATTCCGAATTGAATTGCCAGAACCTCTGCCGGTTCTACAGTATCCGGATTTCTTTCTGCTTACAGCAACCGTGATTTCACTTTTGCTAATTATTTACACAAGAGAGCATGAATTTAACATAGATAAAAAGCTTGCATCCTAGTATCTTAAGTTGGCTGTCTATTTCTGAATCGACTTGAGATTTGCATAACAGGTAAGGCACGGTCCATTTGATATTCGGAGGCTCAGGGGGGGCTTGGGTATTTTCGAAAAAAAAATAATTTTGCTCTGAATTTAGATGAAAAAAATAAATTTGCTTATGGTGAGACAGAAAAAATAATCTCGCTCTTACAAATAATCTGAATTTGAAGAATTACCATAAAATTTTGCTAAAATTCTTGAAAATGTTCCGGTTTTCAGTCTATCAAATGCTTGGCTCGCCATAGTTTTCGATCGAACATTATTTACTAATGGCAAATTTTGTATGTTTGAAGATATCAAAAGTATTATCAATATTTATGTATTACTATCAGGAACGTATATAAAAAAAAATTATATACGTCCCTGTTACTATTAATACATGTTGCATGAAATCCCTTAGAGTCTAACTTTGTGTTCTTATAAGCTTGGAAGGAGAACTTCACGTATTCACCAATTTATAATTCTACATTTAAAAATTTGTCTAGAAGACCTTCCCCACAGACCCTGTTATATACATGTACCTTATATAAATTTTGTTCATTTAGAATTGTATTGTAAAAATCTTTTATCTGTCTGTTTAGAATTGAATTGAATACTTGCATAAAAATAAAGTAATATATTAATATTAACAGTATCAATAATTTCTATTGATAAAACACAAACATTCTTAATATGCACATCACTTTGTTAAAAAAAAATCCTTGCTCCGACTTTGCAAGAAAAATAATTTTGCCCCGGTCCGAGGCGAAAAAAATTATCTTGCTCCGACAAAAACCCCAAGCCCCCCTGCCCCCCACCCCCCAGAATATCAAATGGTCCGTGCCTAATACAACTTCGGAAAGTGCGAAATATTATGGATTTTAGAGATTTTTGGAAGTTTTAAAGATAGAGATGGAAGTTAATAAAAGGATGCAGGTGTTGGCAGACTGTTCAGCCATGTTCAAAACCTTCCCAAAAGAAACGCAATGAAATTATGCCACCATTGAGGGCCTGGGAAGAGACCTGATATATGCGCTTCATTGTCAGAGAGCAAATCTTTTAAAGCAAATTGAATGCTAGAAGCCTTTTTTACTCTCAACAAATGTACATATTGTATGTCTGTTTATACGTTCGTTTTAAGGTTATTTGTCAGTTTTTATCCAAAATAGATGCCTAACATAATTATCTTAGTCCTTCGTTTTAGTTTTTATCAAGAATAGATGCCTAAAGTACATGTAATTATCTTAGTCCTTTTATGTAGTCTAATATGCACTCAAGATTAAGCATTTTTATCTGACCCCCAGTCCCTGGTTTTAGAGTCTTAAACTAAGTGTTGAGAGACAGTGTACTTCTGGAAAAGAATTGTTAGAAATACTCTTGATAATTTATAGATATTCACGAAATTAAAGCAGCTAGCCAATAACACCATTAATTTATGATAATCATTTGAAAACGTTACTACATATAAACTTTAGTTTCGGAAGTTTCGTCTTCTAATACTTATATCAAAATCAATGAAAGTGTATCTAACATTCTGAGCAAGCATAAAAGTGAACTGTCTTCATTTAATATCTCTATTTCTAAACTGGATCTTCCAACACTATATTGCATACCCAAACTGCACGAGTCTCCTTACAAATTTCGATTTATTGCTAATTCTAGCAACTGCTCAACTACATTTGTCTTACTAGAAATCTGACGTCAGCACTTACGGTTATTTTTAAAAGAGCACATTGTGAAACCGGTTCTAAACAGGAACGACATATATATAAATTGATTTTGGTCTATTAAGAATTCAGAGGATGTAATTGACAAAATGAAATCTGGAAATTTCCAAGCCAATACGTTTTCTTCATACGACTTCTCTAATATGTACACCACACTTCCTCATGACAAAATTATTGATCGATTATCTAAACTCATGTAAGCCTCTCGGCCTACAAATCATTAAGTCCGTGGATGAATTTAACTTCAGTCATTTTGTAAACTTGGAATAAAAAGTCCTGGTAAAGTTTTACCGTTTATTAACATACGAAAGTAACATGTTGGTTATAGCAGTATGAGAATCGTTCTAATGAATCTAATTCTGTAACATACAAAATCATGCGCACTGTATATATTAGGAGCCTGGGATATTTCACAATCAGGTGGAAATCGCCATCGAAATTCATGACTAAATTGGAATTCAGACGTATAAACAAAGTTGCCTAAACTTAGAACAAATCCTCGCCCTTTACAGGCGAACCACTATAGCTTCTATTGCTGTCAAGTGACCCAAGAACACCTCGTATTGACACCCACGTTGGGCGCCATTGGGACCTTGTATTTGAGTAGTTCAGGGCCCTATATCTATCCGGATTTCGACGGTTTGGGCAATTTCGTTTAAAGTGACCTTTCATGTGACAATTCCAGCACTCTGTGGTCTTAATGTTTGGCGGATACTGACCTTGCATTTGAAATGATACCTTTCTTGAACTCTTTAAAGGGACTTTATCTGGGGATGATTCGTTTTCATGTTTATTTAGGGAGCATTTACGTTTAAGAGGGGGTTCTTCGTTTTCGTCTGTTTCTGGGTCTGAGTAATCGATGGTTGTTTTAATGTTTTGATTATTTTCACGCAATGGACATTCCCCAACTGTGTGTCCTTTAGAATGACATTTGTAACATAATTTTCCAACTGCCGTATCTTGATTCAGGGTCACTAATGGGATACGCGTGTTTTGATTCTCGTCGGTATTTTGACATTTATTTACGCGCATGGTTAATTGACTGTCTAGATTACTCTCGTCGTAGTTTGATCGTAAATTTTGATTCCCTACTAAATCTGAATTTGTGTCATCAATTTGTGGTTCATTCTTTTTATTTGATCTGAGATTAAAAGGCTTCCGTAAATTTTGCTCTTTCATTGCAAGTTCTACCGCTTCCTCGTAACTTTTTGGATCACATCTCATGACTTTCATTCTCAAGTAATCGTAACACAATCCGTCACAAAAGATATCAACTAATTGTTTCTGAACTAACTTGAATTCTCTCTCATCAAAAGGAGCAGTGTATGCGTCTTCCGCTAACCTTAGCAAACGTTCAGAATACAATTGTACACTTTCCTCTGACCTTTGTCTAATATTACGGAGCTCAGTCATAGCTCGCTGATTATCCGTAATTTCAGCATAACGCTTTTTCATCAACATTTTAAGATTTGGCCAATCAGGGGCTCCGCCCTTTGACCCAATTTCGTCTAAATAACGTTTCACAAAATCTCCAACTGTACCAGTACAGGTCATTAAAACTATTCTCGGTATGTCCGTGTTATCAAGTCGAGCCATTTGCGCATACTTTTCAATATCTTTTACCCACTGTTTAAATTGTGAAGAATCACCTTCAAACGGTTTAACTACTTGAAGTAACGGTACAGAAATTGCACTCTGAAGACCCTTAACTTGATTTGCAATCCATTTGAAAGCATCTTCACCATTTTCCGGAATTCTACCAAATCCAAAGGTACTACAACTTTTATCCTGAGACGAACCAAAACACTCAGAACTACCTGAACCGGAATCCTGGCTAATTCCCGTCATGTGAATCGTCACTTTGTCGTCAACGTTAGTCATATTTACTTGAAAATGCGTAGAAAAAAGTCTTAATCAATTAACCCAATTGTTAAGATCAAAACTTCAAAAACGATAAAATTACATGGTCAATCAAAATGAGGATACGCACGAGAAAAGTAAATGTGTCCTACCTGAAGTATACATAATTTCAGTGTAATGTTCATCACTTGTCTGAAGTTTAATCCTGGTTTCGCGTACAAGTCCATCCTCTGCATTCAAGGCAATAAATCACGTATATCCCCATGATTCGTATCATTTAGCGTCACGGCACCAAATCTGATATTGTAAGCCTCTCGGCCTACAAATCATTAAGTCCATGGATGAATTTAACTTCAGTCATTTTGTAAACTTGGAATAAAAAGTCCTGGTAAAGTTTTACCGTTTATTAACATACGAAAGTAACATGTTGGTTATAGCAGTATGAGAATCGTTCTAATGAATCTAATTCTGTAACATACAAAATCATGCGCACTGTATATATTAGGAGCCTGGGATATTTCACAATCAGGTGGAAATCGCCATCGAAATTCATGACTAAATTGGAATTCAGACGTATAAACAAAGTTGCCTAAACTTAGAACAAATCCTCGCCCTTTCGTCTATTGCACCCAGACCTGTGACAGGCGAACCAATAATAGCTTCTATTGCTGTCAAGTGACCCAAGAACACCTCGTATTGACAGACATAGGGTTACACACTGGCGGGAATGACAATCATTTCTATTACATCAATTTAGCACGTGATCGTAAAGTTAACGTTTGAAATTAGAGTTATCTTCTCCTAGACGATTGGAAATATCCCATAAACAAAATAAATGGAAATTAAAAATAAAAACCAAAATACTCAATTTGCATAATTATTGTGGGGGAGAGGCCATATGGTTACACTCATTAATTGGTGTTTTGATCGGGAGCGGAAAACTCACATTTGTACATCTGAATCAAAGGGTTTCTTTTCCTCAACAGACTACAAATCATACAAATTATGGACATGTAGTGGCATGTGTAATGTCTTGTCCTTCCTCTTGGACAATAGTTATGTTAGATTTCGTGAGGATCTATACAAGCAGGTTGTAGGGATTCTGTGCGCCACTTGTTGCAGATTCATTTTTATAAACGTACGAAAAAGAATTTATCCAAAATCAGAAAAAATGATGATTTTGAAATGTTTCAATAATACTTCTAGGTATCTGGATGATATTCTAACTATTGACAATCCTGCTTTTGATTTATATAAGAATAAAATTTATCCACAAGAATTAACACTTGACAGGGCAGACGTTACAAAGAAAAGGGAACTACGTTACAAACACAGAAACACCATTTTTTCGACCGAAATATCAAAATTGTAAACGGAAAAAACCATACAAGTGTATATGAAAAAAGAGATGATTTTGGAATCAGCATGATAGTAAATTTCCCCTGGCTTGACGATAATGTTCCAAGACTACCGTCATACGGCATTTACATATCACAGTTCATCCGGTACGCTAGAGCATGTACTAATATTTTGGATTTTCACAGTAGAAATTTACAAATCACCAAGAAACTTTTAGGTCGAGGTTTCAGCTTTCATAAGCTAGTTAAGACTTTCTGGAAATTTTACAAAAATTACAGTCAACTTCTTTTAAAATTCGGATCTATACAAGCAACAGAGTACATTACTTTGGGTATTACACAACCTGCCTTTTATGGGTGATATGATAAACAAACTTAGAAGGATCAAAGGTAGGCAGCATAACCATTAAAATGCTTCAGAATCATCAAACGCCTTTTATACCGTGGATATGATCCTAATGTCACCAGACGGACACTAGGCTTGGTACTTGACCAATCTACAGTATTGTACCATATTAATACTTGCACTCTGACTAATTGTGACGACGGGACTCCATGTTGGGCCCTGTCCAAACGTCTTTAGAGAAGACAGGGCCGCGACCATCTGTCCTCTCTGAATGTCAGTCGGACTCCTCGGGTGATAACATCTATGAGCTCGCTACAGCCGACAGAACACGGATTGGATTAAGTACGCCCTCTTTTTATATCCATTTACATATTCATATGTGTTCCTTAAGCCCCTGCGTTTTGCGGTCTTGCTTGTGTGTGGTCATCTAATAGTGAGGAGGCTGTTTTACACCACAATTGTACGTTCTTCGAGACCTCTGGGAAATCGGAAAAGCAGAAGGGTTGTGCGCACGTAATCCAGGATAACAACACCTTCTGTTATTTCCGTGGCAGATGGCTAAGTCGGCACCGGTTGCCCATTGGTCTCGTTGGTTTATGTGTAGTTTTTTGTGTTTGATGTTTCTGTGTTGTGCGTTGACGTTCCTTGTCCCTTTTGTGTCCTTTTCTGTGCTTGTCTGCTCGACCTGTGTTTTTGCATTGGGTGTTTTGGGGGTTTTTACTGTGGGTGCTGCAACCTGGTGTTATTGGAGATCCCCTCCTTTGTTCCTTGTTGTACTCTCTATGTCTGTAATGGATATTCGTGAAAATTGTACATGGGAGGGTCGAGGTGAAACTTGCTTGTCTGTGTTGCATATGTGAAGTACACGGTAATTGTCATATTTATAATGGTATATGTCGATATATGTTACATGTACTTGTTTATGTACTTGAAAATATTCACAGGAGTTGACACTCAACAAGTCAATTAAACGTTAAAAATAAAGAAACACCATTTTTGGACTTTAATATTAAAATTACAAACGAAGAAATTCATACCAGCATTTATGACAAAAGAGATGATTTTGGATTCAACATAGTAAATTTCCCCTGGCTTGACGGTGACGTTCCGAGACTACCGTCATACGGCAGTTACATATCACAGCTCATCCGATACGCTAGAGCATGCACTGATATTTTGGATTTTCATGAAGAAATTTACATATCACCAAGAAACTTTTAGGTCAAGGTTGCCGCTTTCATAAACTAGTAAAGGCGTTTTGGAAATTTTACAAAAATTACAGTCAGCTTCTTTTAAAGTTCGGACCTATACAAGCAACAGAGTATATTACTTTGGATATTTAACAGCCTGCATTTTATGGTGACACAATAAACAAAATAAGAAGGATCAAAGGCAGACAGCATAGCCATCGAAAATGCGTCAGAATCATCAAACGTCTTTTATACCGTGGATATGATCCTAATGTCACTAGACGGACAATCGGCATGGTATTGGACCAATCTACAGTCTTGTACCAGTGCATCCTTAACACTTGCACACTGACCGACTGTGACGACGGGACTCCATGACGGGCACTGTCCAAACCTCTTTAGAGAAGACAGGGCCCCGACCACCTGTCCTCTCTGAATGTCGGTCGGACTACTCGGGTGATAACATACATGAGCTCGCTACAGCCGTCAGAGCACGGACTGCATTTCGTACGCCCCTACCCTATTTTTATATACATTTACATATTCATCTGTGTTCCTTGGGCCCCTGCGTTGTGCTGTCTTGCTTGTATGGTCATCTTACAGTGAGGAGGTTATTTTACACAACAATTGTGCGTTCTTCGAGATACATGTATTTGGGTAACCGGAAAAGTGGGAGGGTTTTGCGCACGTAATCCAGGATAACCACACCATCTGTTACTAACGTGGCTGATGGCCGTCCTATGTCGGCACCGATTGCCCATGGGACTCGTTGGTTTATGTGTTGTTTATTAAGATCGATGTTTGATGTCTCGTTTGCTGTTCCTTGTCTCTTGCTGTATATGTCTTCTCTGTGTTTTCACTTGGGGTGTTTGGTGTGTTGCTGTTGGTACTGCAACCGAGTTTTGTTGGAGATCCCCTCCTTTCTTGTGTGTCTGTGTACTGAAAATGTAAATTTTAAATAATTGTCATGAAGGGGACTGTCCTAATGATATGCTCACAGTAAAATCGGGAAATGCAGCATTTTTGTACCCGGCCCGTTTAGTTCATTATGTAAAAAGTGAACACAAATTTTGTTTCAAATGTAAATGGTATTTAAACAAGAGGCCCAAGGGGGCCACATCGCTCACCTGAGTTGCACACAAAAGAATGATAGTGAACAATTTGGAAGAGGACCTTGAGTACTTGCTTCCGGAAAGGTTTCGTTAAATTCTGTGTCGCAGTTTCAGAGGAGATGTCGAAAATGTGTCATCCAATCAGAGCCCTGGGCCATATTTTATGAAAGGCCGGCATAAAAAAAAACCCACAAACTTGGTAGAGGACCTTGAGTACTTGCTTCCTGTAATGTTTCATGAAATTCTGTGCAGCGGTTGCAAAGGAGAATTCCAAAATGTGTCATCCAATCAGAGCCCTCGGCGGCCATATTTGTTGACCAATCGCCACAAAAAACCCATAAACTTGGTAGAGGACTTTGACTACTTGCTTCCTGTATGGTTTTATGAAATTCCTTGCAGCGGTTGCAGAGGAGATGTCGAAATGGTGTCAGCCAATCAGAGCCCTCGTCGGCCATATTTGTTGACCAATCAGCACGAAAAACACAAACTTGGTAGAGGACCTTGAGTTCTTGCTTTATCTAAGGTTTCGTGAAATTCCGTGCAGCGGTTGCCGAAAATGTCGAAAATGTTAAAAAAAAGAAGAGCCCCAGGGGGCACAACACTCACCTGATACCCATGCACGCTCTAATTGACATACTGCTATTGAATACTGATAGTGCCAGTACCGGGATTTTAGCCCACAACCTTTCTAAAAACATTTTTGCCGGATGCAGAGAAGTTTTTTTTTTCAGACAACCTTTAAAAGTACAAACAAGAAAAAATAGTCACATTTCAAAACAATAACTTTTTTAAAGTCATATGCCCAACTAGTATAGTTCAATTATGCAACATCAAAAATAAAATCATATTGTAAAATCCCACTTTAATGCGCAGCAGAAAAAGAATAAAACAATGAAATGATTTCATAAATTAAGTTTATTTAAAACTGAACGACCATACCTTTCATTATTGATAGCTAGCATGCCAGAAATTATAAAGCCTGACAGGCTGTGTTTGTGAAACGAGAATGCCCCCGGCGGCATCTTTGTTAGTATAAACGCCATTTTCTGTTAAGTATGTGAGAGGTCAGGGTCAGCGTAATATTGGTATCTATGGAAATATCTTGTCACAAGGAATACACATGTAAAATATGAAAGCCCTATCACTAACCAATCAAAAGTTATGCGCAATGTTTAAGTTTTTGAAAAGTACGTCAAAGGTCAAGGTTATGGTCACGAGGTCAAAATTTTGGTATCAATGGAAAGGTATTGTCACAAGGAATACACAAAACCAAGTAAGTATAAAATAATAAGTGACATTAGAAATGTAAATTTTAGTTCAGATCTCTCTGTTCTTATAGAGACAATAAATCTATATTCAATAATAAAATGTGAACTATTTCACCAAATAACTTTGATTATATCCAAGGATAGCCCATTTAAGATTTTACAAAGCTTATTTCCAAAGACACTCACTAGGACTTTTACAATATTTTTTTTTTTGAAGATGAATTAAAATGGAATATTTTCATACACTTGAATCTTTAAGACTTGACTTACCACTGCAATAACTTTTTCCCTTGCAACCCCCTCCAAATCAAATTTTCTGACTATTAATGCAAACAACTCATACCCCCCCCCCCCGCATTTGCAGAGATATCTTTGTGTAGTGGTTCCGGTAGTAGCAGGTACCAATAGTTCAGTACAAGTTCTAAGACTGGGTTCGATTCCCCGAGTCCGTCTCCTGCGAACTACTTCATTGGCGACGAGGTGAACGGGCCAGCTCGATCTGCAGGAGAGGTCGCAGAACCCTGCCAGGGGTTGGAGAGTGGCCACACAGCGGGGTACATCCACGGCCCTCAACGGAAAAGGGGGAAGGATGTAGTGGTTCCGGTAGTAGCAGGTACCAATAGTTCAGTACAAGTTCTAAGACTGAGCTATTGGGATGTCCCTTTAGCTCACTCGTCAACGAGTCTGACTATCAACCGGACGGCCTGCGAACTACTTCATTTGTATGCAATAGTCGCTCAGAGCGAAATATTACTTATAGTCCTAATATTGAATTTCTATGGGATATTTAACCAAATCAGCATGCAGCAAGTAACATGTCACACTACGTATATGAATACATAGCCATAGGCCTAGATCCAACTCGAAAACATGTTTATACATCAAAATAATTTAAACCTAAGAATTGATTACTTCAAGAACTATACCATCATGTATTTGTTTTAACATAACCGGTGTTACTAATCTAATTTATGTGAAAAATCGCTGACTTACCTTCACGGCGCTTCGTTGTTTCGGTACGTATATTGAAAGTGAAAGTACTTTCTATGCCTCCCGGTGGGGGCGCTGCGGACACGTGAACATATTGTGCTATTTTTAGAGTCGGCGATCCCTCTTGATATACGTCGAAGGTGTAACTACAGTTAATCATTTTAGCAGGGAATCCCTTCCCTTTTGACTGGTGAACCGGGCTGAATAAAAGGTGTCACCTCATTGGACATAACTATTGAAAATTTAAAAATAGCACATAAAATCAATGTATGATTCCCTGCTGTTTGTAGAAATTGAGTTTTGAACATGATTTTGCCTTATATGTAATCAATAGATCGATTTGAAAATATATAAGAATTAGCAAATTTTCAATTCGGAAGGAGGGGTCATTAAACAAGTGAATTTTGCAGAAAAGGTATGCATGACCCCCTTTTTTCTTTCGTTTTTATACGTGCCAAAGATGACCTAGGCCAAAAATATTCCTTAAAAATCTAAAAGTGGATATCTTGACAAAATTCTTTCACTTGTAGGGTACCATGCATGAGTACCTCATATCTACAAAATGTCATGACAATCTGAAGAGTGGTTATAGAAAAGAAGCAGAAAATGTATGAAAATCATCCCCCCCCCTTCCTTTTTACATAAGAAAAAAATTCATAAAAAATCAAAAAAATAAAATTTAAGCATAAAATGCATATCAAAGCATTAAGTAAGTTAAATATGATAAATATGTAGTAAATGAGTGTGTAAAATCATACACTTATTGAGTTATTTAAAGAAATAGTGCAAAAATGTGCATTTCTGACTAAGTCCGAAAAGACGTCAAAAACGCGTCAAAAATTTGACTTCGAATTGGAACCAAAAATAACAACACTTCTTAAGACATCTCTCTAGATCATCTTGATGCTTTCGGTTTGTCGATACATGCTTCGGTTCTGAAGAAGAAGTTTGTCAAAGGAGGGTACCCCCCGTGACCTACTTTTTGCTGTGGTGGCGCCACCTGTTGACAGATCCGGACGAAAAACAACAACACTTGTAGGGGACCATGAGTACTTCATACCTACCAAGTTTCATCAAAATCCCTTCAGCCGTTCTGGAGAAGAAGTTTAAAATGTGAAAAGTTTACGACGACGACGACGACGACGACGACAGACGCCGGACGCCGGACGACGGACGCCAGACGCAACACTATGACAATAGCTCACTTGAGCCTTTGGCTCAGGTGAGCTAAAAATGAATCAAAGCGCGTTCATACAAAGTTTTTTTTCCACTTTTTGGGGTAATACAGGTCTGCACCAACAGTAAGATATTAGATTCATTTCTTATCATTTTATATCCTCTACTTCTCGCAAACGGACTGTTTATATCTAATACAATGACAAATATGGATAATGACCATATCCCTGTTTACAGCACAAAATCGATAACCCAGAAAATCAGAAACCGAAGGCATACAAAATCAGGATAAAACAGAAACCAAAGCAAACAAACAAAAACCTCCACCATATGAAAAGAAGCGAACTCCCGATATGAGAGTGAGACCAGGTGCCCAGGAAGAGTAAGCATCTCCTGCTTGCATACAACACCCGTCGCTTCAATTCGGTAGAATTGAATAATTCTCCTCTCGATCTATATAATTCGTAAATTTGGGGATTGCGCAGCAATACATAACACAAAGGAGGGGATCTCCAACAACACCAGGCTGCAGCACCCACAGCAAAACACATAAGGAAAAACACAGAGCAGACAAGCACAGGAAGATACGCAAAAGGGATCAGGAACGTCAACGCACAACACAGAAACATCAAACACAAAGGACTACACATAAACCAACGAGCCCAATGGGCAACCGATGCTGACTTAGGACGGCCATCTGCCACGGAAATAGATATTTGCCTCCCAAGGCAAAAACAAGATTCAAACAGCGAAGAATCGTCTCTCTCTATCTGCTGAATAAGAACCAGTTTGAGGAAATCCTACGTGAACAGCAAAATTTAAGTAAGTAGAAATAATAAAATGGTACGTGTAACCTTAGCAATTTTAGCAAACGTATCGTAATTTTAGCTCTACCAGCTGATACATGTTATAAGGATCCCAGGTCCTTAAAATATTGCTATAAATAGACGTCCATGAAAGATTTTTGTTGATCGATGTTCAACAAAATTTCTCAGCCAATAAGAGTTTTCCTTTTTTAAATGATAACAATGGAAATTGAATGATTGGACGTACATTAATGGTTTCAAAGGCGCCGTTGAAATTTGAGCTTGTGACCAGGGCAGGAACCATAAATTAAGAATTGACTTTTTAAAGTCTAAATTTAAATGTTCTATTGGGTCATTATAACATTAATGATTACTTGAAATAATTCAAATAATTTGTCTATTTTCAGAGTAGAATTGAATTGACGAATCCAATGTTTCAAATTTTTACTGATTTGTTATATACCCTACAAAAATGAAACGCAGCACTCAATCTTCATTCTATAAAATGTATGTCTGATTTAATGTATAGATATTCTATTCCTTTCCATCACAAATCGTAAGTATACGTGTGACTTATTCTGTCAAACACCAAACGAATCCGTCTTCATGATCAGACACAGCGCCATGATAAAGACATTTGGTCCAGAACACAATGTCACAAAATGGATTTTAAGAATTCCGTTCACTTTTTAGAAATGATTAAAGCTGTTAAACCAAACCAAATTGGTCTATCAGGCATTGCCATTTGTTTTCAATGATTATTAACAATTTTAACAGACATACAAATTCATTGAATTGCTTCAAATGACATCATCAAATAGAAATTCTAAATCTGATGAAAACATCCTAAACATCAAGTCTTTTGAAAATGAAGTTGGTTATTATTCGCTCTTAAATGTGTCGCAAAGCACATAAGTACCTAGCTACTACTGCTAGAATATGACATTTTCTGTGAGCACAGTTTTCAGAAACAATGCCTCGATCTTGACAGGTCATCTTTTATGTGCGTTTTCAATGGGTTTTTTTTACGCTTTTCTGGTATTTCATTTGATCATTTCAATGAGATGTTTAATCTAAATCTGCAAATTTAAGATAAATAATAATGGCTGAAGAAAAAAAAATTAGTGTTCATTTGGGATCAGAAATGCAAAATCATGATATACTTTATCGTAAAACATACTCTAATGTACGGAAAATTCGACTACGGCATTTATTTTTTATATCTATTGGCATATCTGTACTGATATACTGAATTTGAATAGAGAAACCAATATTCATTTACAATTTTACTGAAAATTTGCTGAAATTGGTCAAACAGCAAAATTTCAGGATTCCACTTCAGAGCGGCCATGCAACAGGAGCTAGAAACAACACGCTGAATTCAGCATTTACATTATGATATTATTGGAAACATGGTCGAAATGTGTTTATAATCAAATGTCTAACTAAATATTTATGATCAATTGAAAAGAATCACTAAATAATATGATGTGCGTTTCTTTCTTTTTTTTTGGGGGGGGGGGGGGTGGGGGTGGGGGTGGGGGTATATATCGTATTTTGAGAATTTGACAAGGTCAATTCTTAGGCTATGGTGCCCAGATCGTGTTAACAAAGGAGGGGATCTCCAACAACACCAGGCTGTAGCACCCACATCAAACCCCTAATACAAAACACAAAGCAGACAAGCACAGAAAGAGACGCAAATGGGACAAGGAACATCAATGCACAATAAAGACACATCAAACACAAAAGACTACACATAAACCAACGAGACCAATTGGCAACCGGTGCCGATCTAGGACGGCCATGCATCTGCCACGAAGATAGCAGAAGGTGTTGTAATCTATTACAGTACACCATATCTGTAAAGTACTAAAATGAAATTATAAGAAATCAATCTCGTTTTCACCAGCTTTAATTACGCTACAATGATTAACTAGAGTGAAAAGGGGTGTCATATTTGCTCATTTTGATACTTGAATATATTTATACGGTATCATATTTCACATCACCATGCGAAAAGATATCGAGATTATTATAATCAATTATTTATTCTTACAAATAGTGCCCACGACTAAGACATGTAAGAGCTACATAATTATTTCAATTTGGAAAGTTCTACTCAAATTTCCAATTGCTATCAGTTAATAGATGAGCCGTCCCTCCAGTCATACGTAACTAAGCGTTGTATAATCAATTAAAACTACATTTCATGATTTTGACATATCGACAAGACAAAATTATTATTTCGTTACAATGAACTATGAAAAATAGTTTCTTCTTCTTTAAATTTATGTGAAAAATAAGATCTAACGTGACTGACGGCATGCAATTTTTTATCCCTCTGCAAAAAAGATTTCGTTGATTGTTGATCGTCTGTCTCTTCAACGCATTTGAAAATTTCTGTTATCAAAAAATCTTGAAATTTCTAAAACGTGGGTCCTTTTTGGACACTTTTCACACTCTTTGACCATATTACATTGCTTAGAATGAGGGTCACTGACAAGGGTTAAGTACCCGAAACGTGCATGTCTGATCCATGCCGCAAATTGATCTGTTCTTAAATGATGCTATCGAATTTGAAGATGTTTAACATTCCAACAGTGCAATGATTTTTATTGTGTAGCAATTATTAGATAAATGATTGAAGTAATTAAGATAGGATTGTCTGCGTCGTTAACTGACAACCATGAGTAGCTTTCTTAATTTCTTAATCAAAGAATGAAATTGCTTGAAATGACGTCATCAAACAGATTATCAAAATTTGATTTTAAAAAATCCCAAACATCAACTCATTTAAAAATGAAGTCCGTGGTTTGATTTTTTTTCGCTCTTACATGTGTCGCAAAGCACAAAATTACCCCACTACAGCTAGTATTTGACCTTTCCGCCAAGCACAGTTTTCAGGAGCAATACGTCGATCTTCAAGGTAATCTTTAACGTGCATTTTCAATGGTTTTGGACGTGACTTTTAAGCTTTTCTGGTATTTCCTTTGATTATTTCAATGAGATATTGAACCTAAATCTGCAACAGATAAATAAGAATTCCTGAAGACAAAATTACTTTTCCTTTGGGATCAGAATTGCAAAATGATGATATCCTTTATCGTAAAACATACCCTAATTTACGGTAATTCCGACTCAGACATTTAATTTTCATTTTTATAGGCATATTTTGACTACATTTGAATAGAGAAACCAGTATTCATCTGGAATTTTCCTCAACATTTGCTGAAAGTGGTCAAATAACACAATTTAAGTAGGATACCAAATCAGCGGCCATGCACCAGGAGCTAGAAACTACATGCTTAATTCAGCATTATCATTGTGATATGTTGCGAAAAAAATGGTCACCATGTGTTTAATCCTCGGTAACTCGAGAGCTGTAAAAAGAAAACTAATCAAACGTCGAATTGAATTTTTTGTTCGATTGAAAAAATACTATATTTTAATCGTGGTTATTTGCGCTGGGGGGAAATTTCGCGATTCTAACATCAATATATTTCGCGTGGGGAAATATTCGCGTTAAAAATATCTTTCCCATTGTAAGAATGCAACGGTGATGTTTTCGCTTGGAGGAAATTTGCGCGAAATCCCTCGATTCGCAAAAACCGCGAAAATTATCCCCAAGCGAAAATTTCCACGTTTACAGTATAATATGATATGCATTCCTTTTTTTGTCGGATATATATTTGTCGATATGTTTCGAGGCAAGATATAAACATGGTTTCTTAAAACTGCAATTTTTCGAGAGAGGAGAAAATCTTCTTTTGAAACAATTATATAACATATCTAATTAACGACTTTCTAAACCAAAAAAAACCCCCAAAATATAGTAATAAAGAGGATATAACGGATACATATTTCGTTTTAATTTTTCACGATTTCATCACCTTTTACCCAATTTAAACAAAATCTGACCATGATGTATTCGTTACGACACTTGTTCTTGAAAGCAGAGGTATTCAGAAAAAGAAAAGGGAATGATCTCCAGCATGACCACCCTGCACCCCCCCCCCCCTCCACCACATAAAAGAGACACATAAATGACATCATACAAACTCCAAATCGCAAAAAGACGCAACAATATTCACTAGAACATCATACAAAACAATCGTGACGGTAACAGACGCACAGAAACATTAAAGATTGATGACAAAACAATAAAAGGAAAAAGCTAAAAGTTAAAAGTTAAAAGTTCAGACCAAATCCAGGCCTGTGTTAGGTATTTTGATTAAACTCGAAAACTAAGCTTCTTTTTTAAATTGGTCGCTCTGTTATAACATATGCCGTGCAACATGTATTGGGGGGGGGGGATGAATATTGTATACTTAAGAACTTATAATTGATTGTTTTCAGCACGTCCTTATTTCGAATCAGATTTCCATCCACTGATGACGTCGCTATTCTATCGTCTTCTAATTTGTAATCTGTTACGTCATTACATCTTGCGCAAAGGCGTTCCTGTAGGTGTCGCCGCCTTGTGTAACCGGAACGAGGCTTGACAAGTTTCCGTCTTCATCTTGACAAGGTTCATTTGATTTCATCTTTTTTTAATTTTTACATTTTTTACACTTCTATATGTTCTAAATAATTAATCAATTCTCACTCTTTATTTTGTATGAACGTTAACTTTTCTGATATCTCTATAGCAGAGGAAATAAAGAATGAATGAATATAGCTAATGTATGATTTCTAGTAATTTGTCTTATTCTAAATTCTAATGCTGGGGCTAATGAGCGAAACCCCCTTGTTTTTCAAATAATACAACTAGAAAAATGAAAATAAAGCTTAAAACTCCTTTTATTTCCTAGTTGCTTGCATGTTATTCTTTCAATATATAATATATGAGACATTTAAACAATGCAAATAAGCGCCACCTACAGTACATTTCGTACTTGCTCTCATGACTCTGGTGATTGTTCATTAGATAAAATTGTCCTTCATGTTTGTATTTAGGGGTTACAATGCGTGTGTTTTACAAAAACTGACAGAGTATCAGCGAAACCCCTGTCAGAAACTGAGTTTTACTGCGAGGCGTTAGCCAAGCGGTAAAATGGATATGTCTGACAGGGGATTCGGCGATTCCCTGTCATTTTTTGTAAAACATCAGTATGGTATCTCTATTCTAATGCTTTGGTCAGTAAGAAGCTAGAAAACGCCTGCTTTTAACGACATCGCCATAGCAACGCATGACTTCATAACAAAAACTACAGTGAAACGTGAATCTCCTCCCAGTTTTTTAATCGCTCAGCCAATCAGAATGCGCGTTACAAACGGAGTGCATTAGAATGAGCTGTTTATTGTCTTTGTCTGTTGGTTTGATTTTTTCTTTTCTCATGAGAGCGTTCTTTTCGTTTTCTTAAAGACTTTGTAAGCCAAGCATATGATTTTTTTTTTTTTTTAATTTTTATTTGATCTATTCCGCCTTTTCGATTTTACAGTCCTACGTTCGATTTGTGCAGGTATCTGACGTAAAAGCGTTGTGGCGTCATCACATTTCTTTGAAAACGTCATATATGTCACGATTTTCCCTTAATTCCATGCTGGTTTCCATAGAATTTGATGATGTCACAATGCGTTGGCGTCAGATACCTGCACAAATGGGAAGTAACTCTGTATTTCGAAAAAACCGAATTGCGATCGATCTTTATCTTTTTGGTTAATTGACCCTTCCGAACGCGGGAGAAAATTGAGAAATTCCATGACGTCACAATGCAATTTCGATGTTTGACCGAGGTTCGAAGCTTGTTTGTCCGAGGTAAACACATGGTAAAAGCATTGTGACGTCACGAAATTTTACATTTTTTTCCCGCAATCGGAAGGGTCAATTGCGATGTTTTGGAATCTGATTTCAGGCATGATTTTCATCTTTAATAGTTAAAGAAGATCCTGACGAGAATCTCAACAACACTCACAAAAGAGCACCAAACTGAGCATCGACGGACCCCTAGCAAGCTAGAGGTGGGACCAGGTGCCCGGGAGGAGTAAGCATCCCCTGTTGACTAGCCGCATCTTAAAGAGTGTATCATATTGGTGGATCTTGCAGGTTTATCAATTCTAGAAGGGAGAAGGGGGATCCTGATCCGTTCCATCCCTCTAGATCCGCGCTTGACCAGAAAATTTCGTTCAGTATACGATTCTATTATGATAGTATCAGATTTTGATTTTTACCTGAGACTGCATTATCATAAATTAATTAGTTTCCATCAGAATCTGACCAATCAGTTGTCAGTAAAATAATCTGATTCCATATTATAAGTAACCGTGTAAGAGGCATCTATTAACAAAAGGTCCTCAGGCTGACATTGTAAGAAAATCGTTTTTATACGGGAGGCGAAAACTCTATGAGGACACGAATGCTTGAAATGAACATCGTGAATATGACTTTGAATTTGTTCCTAAGCTTTACATTGGTAGCTGTACGTATCTTGCCTGTCGTAGGCGATGGTTGTTTAGAAATAGAAAAATGTGAGAAGAGCGAGGACTTGTTGATTCCTCATTGTTACTGCGACCAGAAATGTCTCCAGTTCAACGATTGTTGCAAGGAATTCCTGGAAACCAATCACCATGACAACGAATCACTAAAAGGTACCAACGGTACCTGCGTGATACTTACAAATTACAAATCTACATTTACGTACCGCATTGGGGCATATATGATAGAAAAATGTCTTACAACTGATGAACCGTGTCACGTAGAAGACGGAAACTTGTCAAGCCTCGTTCCGGTTACACACGGCGGCGACACCTACAGGAACGCCTTTTGCGCAAGATGTAATGACGTAACAGATTACAAATTTTGGAATGTCATTTTCCATGTTTTAGACGGCGATAGAATAGCGACGTCATCAGAGAACGGGGAGCTGATTCGAAATGAAGACGTGCTGAAAACAATCAAAGATATGGCTACATCCACCAAACTTGTCTACTATCTCCAACCACCCGCTGAATATACCCCACGATTCTGTCCCTATGATGCCTTGACGAAAAGTAACGCTGATGATGACGGTGATGACGATGATTTCAATGATGCTGATGACAGGGTCCAACATTTGAATCCCGTGAGTTGTAACGCAATCATGTTCAGAAATCTCGATGTCTGCCTAAAAGACGGATGTTGCAAATCGTTCAAATACTCATGCGATGCGTATGACCCTCTTTACATAGACGAGTATGACCCAAGTGACCCAAGTCTGAGAGGAATAAATTTCAAAGCAGCAGAAATCATTCTTAAATTCTCAGCTCCTACGGGAAGGCAATCAGATGTCGTTAAGGTTTGTGCTAAATATCTATCTGAGAGAGAGAGACAGAGAGAGAGATTCTCTTATTGAAAGTCCTGGAGCATTCAAAATTAATATTTTGTAAAATGAATCGTCTAAAACCAAAATTGGCTGAACCATACTTCCGTATTTTGTTTTTGATTTGAATTATTCCGAGACAAACTAACGTATTTGTACTGCTTTCTGAAGATTTTTTTTTTCATTCTTCTTGGATATATAAAATATCAGTTTTTATTCTATTTTAAGGTTGGAGATATAGACGTTTCGATGACGTATCTTAATAAAAAGGTTGATATCATCGTTGAGTTGACGTCAGATCAACAAGCTGAGTCCACGACTTTCGATGATTGCTTCAACGCAGTAAAGGTTTACATTCAACTAACAAGCGAACTGGTCAGTGATCTGAGAGAGTATGGAGTGATCACTGTCAGAGAGAATGAGCAAAGGGGCTATTTCCGCTTCCGGTCTACCTCCCGACAGACGTCGCAGGAACTTACGAAGCTACTTCGCCTCAGGCGGCAAGTGCGTTGCGAGGTCAATGGTGGAAACGCATTGATGGGGACGCTGAGACCTATGCATCAGAATGACGGAGTGGACGCGAAGCGGTACAACCTCAGGTTTCAAAGTTTGACCTCCAAATACGAGCTGACCAAGAGCAGGAACCGGGTCTCGTCACTCTGAATAACGACCGGAAGTACGGAAATAAAAGGTGTAGATCTAAAATGTCTGGATGAAACGACGCTCAAAAATAGCGCCGATTCCGAAGCATGCGCAATCTTAACGAAGATTCTTGTCGCTGTTTTAGTGTTCATGACTTATTGTTTTTAGGTCGATCTTGTTGCTGCATCCATATCGATATTGATCGATACAGGAAATTTGAAAGCAGACTGTCGAAAAAAAACTTTGATGAATTTGGAGTTGTCTTTGTTCTAATTATCTAATTTTTTTTACTGAAAAATCTTCTTCAAAATCACCTGTTTAAATGAAAGGAGGGGATATCAAACAACACTTTGTTACCCACAGGAAAACATCAAAACAACCCATGCAAAATAGAGTTGACACGCACAGCAAGAGACAAGTTCCTATTAACTTCTTCATTATCTATATATAGCCATACATGGGAAAACTGTCCGATATGTACGGCCATTTGATGGGAAAATAACTTTTCTTGGGGAGGGGAGTATAGCTTTGTTAAAATCAAAATGCAAGGCGGATCACATGAACTTTAATGTGTTGTTCTCTCGATAATCATAATATCCTAAATATAAAATTATTGATAAGGTCATAGTATGAGTAACGAGAGACCAAATTTAACTCCGTGATGGATGTTCTCACCTTGGAATTGTCACCATGATTCCGTAGAAGATGTAACTCTACGACGGACCTAAGCTATATTTTATTATAAGGTGGGGACTTGAATATACAATCATAGAAGATGGAGAACCATAACGGACTCCGTCATAACTTTTAATTAGAGACGGTAGGAGAAGGGGAGGGGGCAATTAAACGCTCTTGTGCTTTCCGAGTATGTGACCGAAAGGTCCGAAAATAAATTATTGTTGAGGGGGATGGGGCGTAGAAAGGGTGTAAAATAGGGACGGTGATTGATCTGAGGGAAGTGTGAATTTGTATAGGGATTGTTTCATATATTTACTACCACCTTTTTTAATAATTATTACAGTGTAGTCTTTAGTTGTTGAGCTCTTTGTGATAATATTTTATTACGGCTATGCTTCATGAAATAACGATCTTAACATGATACGGAAGTGTTCCAACCTTACACCGTCTTGAAGAAAATTTCAAACCACTTTTCAGGCACGTTTTTCGAATATGGTGCTTCCAGCAATAGTGCTTTTCATACGCCGCTTACATTCACACTAGCGCCCTCTGGTTTTACTTTAAGAATTAAAATCTGTGCACTTATTTAACAGAGAGTGTGCGGTTCCAAATGTTTCTGTAGGGTCGATTAATTTGCATATCCAAATAAAATCTGTGCTCAAAATAGCATTTGAGGGATGGTGCTAAGATGTTAACCTCCTTAAAAACTTCCGAATCGCCGTTTGTAACGCGTTTTCTGAAAGACGCCTAGCTCCCAGAGCATAATCTGTATATTTGGTACTTGCTCTGGCATAACATATCAACTGAGATATGAACACGCCATAAGTAGGCGGAGAAGGGATGTTGCTACTCAGAAAAAGAAGTTTGTTTCTATGGCTATTTTTGCATTGTGCCCACTTCTGTATTGCGATATTTAGCGATGCTTTCTGATTGATGGATTAACCTTTCACAGCATTTTTGGGAGATGCATGTAATAACCGTTGTGATTGTATGTCTGTCCGTCCGATTGTTCTCGTGTAGTCAGATGACATAAAATTGCAACTTTGCTTTCTTGTTTTTCTCTCTGACTGGATGGTAAATTTCTCAATTTCAAAACAGAATAAAAACATGAAATGGCCTAAACACAATAAGCATGACTTCCAGACATTATTAATCTTCTGAAAGGTGGAGGATCAGTAAATTTTTTATTTTTAGAAATTGGAATTAAAACTTTTTGAAGAGCTAATCATTGATCACGCACATCTCATTCATCTAAAAGTATTCTTTTGTGTATGCATCATGTATTTCATTCTACCTAATTAGTGTTATTGCTTTCATATAATATGGTGATTTTATCTGCACATTCTGCCTAATAGGTGTTTTAATGGAGATTTTATTTGTACATTCTTTTCTGTCTGTATCTGTATCGTTTTTCACTTGATTAAATTTTTAACAACCACGTACATTCATCTTATTTTCAAGAACAAACGTAAGGCCCAATTTTTTCTGTTTTGTGTCAGGTTGAGATTTCGAGACCTACAAGGAAAAATAATCAAACAAGCGAAATAAAAGAAATTATCAACAAAGCAAGAATTTGAACGTTGAAGTGTTTCTTGCTTCCCTTAGTTATAATAGTATTGTTTCTTTTCATATGGTGGAGGTTTTTCTTTGTTTGCTTTGGTTCTTGTTTTATCCTGATTTTCTATGCCTTCGATTTCTGATTTTCTGGGTTATTGATTTTGTGCTGTAAACAGGGATATATGGTCATTATCCATATTTGTCATTGCTTCCTTTAGTTATAATAGTATTGTTTTGTGGTGGAGGTTTTTCTTTGTTTGCTTTGGTTCTTGTTTTATCCTGATTTTCTATGCCTTCGGTTTATGATTTTCTGAATTATCGATTTTTGTAATGGGTATTGGGATATGGTCATTATCCATATTTGTCATTGAATTGTTTATGTATCTAAATTCACTTCATGGGTGTGCAAAGTGCACGTAGATGAAAAATTCTAATAACATCATACCATGCTTGCAGTTTATCATCAACCTTATTTGCATCGAGTCTGACTACATTCTTATGTTTTTCGGTATTATTGGGTAATTTGCTCGAAGTTGTCAATGTTACCCTAGGTTTACACTATGTTCCCGGCGACCACGGCAGTCACGGCGGCCAAAAACGTAGCACACCGTATGATTTTTGGCAGTTTTTATCTTGGTATTCAAGTAAATTGCTGTAGACAGGGATATGGTCATTATCCATATTTGTCATCCATATGTGTCATTCTGTTAAGTCTCGTTACGTTTTCGCACGGTCTATCAAGGTATCCGTGACGAGCCGCGGCTCCTGAATCCCGGAGACCTGACGGCACACTACGTTTCAACATACGGCTTGTTACGGACGTTTGTTCGTTTCCTCACGACCTGTCACGTTCTGATAAGGTCTGTCACGGTTTGTTACGATCCAATCAAGTTGGCCACGTCTACCAAGTTCTGTCAAGGTCCACTACGATTAACCGTGACCGCCGGGGAAAGGAGATACAAGAAGCTGCTTAAAAGGGTTTGGTTTGTTATACTTCTTGTGTGACCGTGCGTACCGCGCCAGGCCGTTGTAGAAATAAACCGTAACAAGCCGGGACGTACCGTGACTGAACGTGACGAAACGGCTAACACATTCCTTAGCTCGCCGTGGGAAATCGTGGCACACCTTGATAAAACGTACATCTGCCTTAAAGCAACCGCAGCTAAACGGGACATAAACGTGGCAGACCGTAACGCAACTTCACTGGGATCGTATGTTGCCGAGTCATACTTTTGCTTCCCGTTCCGCTATGGACACTGTCCCTAGTTTTGTTACGGTCTGTAACGTTCTGTCACGTTGCGTTGCGTTCGACCCGTTTTGCTACGGTTTCTAAAGTAGGCCCTCTGCACCGTGGGCTGCCGTGACAAATGTTTTGACAGTTTAAACATTTGCCCCGTCAGCCCCGGCAACCAAGTCTAGTTACGTTTGTCGATCCCGTTCCCCTACGTTGTCTCACGGTCACCACGTTTCGTCCTCGGTGGCTTGAAATGTGGCCTCCGTGGCCGCCGGGAACATAGCGTAAACGGGGGGTTAATGAGAAAGCAATGGAACAAGTTGGCAATTCGGAAAATTGGCTTGGCTTAGGGAATTTGCTAAACAAGCAGTTTCAGAATCGATATTAAACTGTCCTTCAAACAGTATTCTCAATGTCATAAAAAAATTCCACACCATGCTTGATGAGTTCCATTCCTACGAAGTCAATTTTCAGACTATAGTCACTATGCTAATTTTATCAAACTTTAATGGATATGCAAAAAATACGGAAATGTTCCAATTCTATACCCTCTTGAAGAAAATTTCATACTAATCTATTATGCACCAGACACGTATTTCGGATATTAAATCCTCATCAGTGATGCTTCCAGGCAAAGTGATTTTCAGAGGCCGCCAAAATTCATTTCAGAAGCGCCCTTTAGATTTATTTTTTGAATTTGAATTTGTCCATTTACTTTACAGAGTGAGCGCGGCTCCATATTTCCTGTAGTTTAGATTCAATGGCATATCCAAATAAAATCGATGTTCAAAATAGCATTGAAGGGATGGTGCTAAGATGTTAACCTCCCTTAATTTCGATAACATTTTGGATTGAAGGGATCTCAATGGGTACTAATTGTGCGCCTATTTTTGTAGATTTATTTTTATACACATATGAAAAAGAATTTTTCCAAAATCTTCAAAAGCAAAGACAACATGGTGATTTGAAAAGTTTCATTGGTACTTCTAGGCACCTGGATGATATTCTTACTATCGACAATCCTGTTTTTGAAAAGTATGAAACTGATATTTATCCACAAGAATTTACACTGAACAAGGCAAATGTTACAAACACAGAAACACAATTTTTGGACCTACATGCCATATTGTTAATGGAGAGATTCATACCTGTGTATGACGAAAGAGATAATTTTGGATTCAACATTGTAAATTTTCCCTGGCTTGACGGTGATGTTCCTAGATTACCGTCAGAAGGTATCTACATTTCGCAGCTCATTGGGTTGCTAGATCATGTACTGATGTATTGCTTTTACAATTAACCAAGAAACGTTGAGGTCAAGGTTTTCACTTTCAAAACTAGTAAAGACTTTCTGGAAATTTTACAAAAAAATATTTTCGAATTCTTTTGAAATTCGGATCCATACAAGTATTTAACAACCTGCATTTTATGGTGACACAATGAACGAAGTAAGAAAGATCAAAGGTAGAGAGATTGACCATCGAAATTGTATTAGAATCATAATCATCAAACGCCTTTTATAGATAGTATATGATACTTCTGTCACCAGACGGACACTTGGCGGCTTCGTACTGGACCAATCTACAGCCTTGTTCCAGTGCATTCAAGATCAAGAATTTCGCTCTTACTGGCTGTGGCGACAGGACTCTATGTTGGGCTCTGTCCAAACCTCTTTAGAGAAGAGAGGGCCCCGACCACCTGTCCTATCTGAATCTCAATAGGACTGATCGGGTGATGAAATACATGAGGTCGCATCAGCCGGCAGAGTACGAACTGTATTTCGTATGCCTTCTGTTTTTATATCGATTTACATATCCATCTGTGTGTTTCTTGGGCCCCTGCGTCATCCTGTCTGTTTGTATTTTCATCTTACAGCGAGGAGGTTATTCAACACCACAATTGTGCATTTGTCGAGAACTCTGGTCAATCAGAAAAGTAAGAGGGTTGTGTGTACGTAATCCGGATAACCACAGCGTCTGCAACCTGTGTGGCAGATGGCCGTCCAAAGTCGGCACCGGTTGTCGATTGGTCTCGTTGGTTTATATGTGGTGTTTTGTGTTTCTATGGTGTGTGTTGGTGTTCCTTCTTTTTATGTTTGTTTGCTATTCCTATTTTTTATGATTTTGTATGACTTCGGTTTATGATTTTCTGAATTATCAATTTTGTACTGCGTATTGTGGTATGGTCATAGTCAATATTTGTCATACTCACATTCTTCTGAAAACTCAAAACGAACGAACAAACCAAACATTCCTACAAAATTATACAAAAATTACAGTCAACTTCTTTTTAAATTCGGATCTATACACGCAAAAGTGTACATTTCTTTGGGTATAACACAACCTGCCTTTTATGGTGATATGAAAAACAAAATTAGAAAGATCAAAGGCATACTGCATAACCATCAAAAATGGGTAAGAATCATCGAACGCCTTTTATACCGTGGATATGATCCTAATGTCACCAGACGGACACTAGGCTTGGTACTTGACCAATCTACAGTCTTGTACTAGCGCATTCTTGAAACTTGCACTCTGACTGACTGTGATGACGGGACTCCATGACTCCATGACGGGCCCTGTCCAAACCCCTTTAGGGAAGACAGGGCATCGACCACCTGTCCTCTCTGAATGTCAGTCGGACTCCTCGGGTGATAACATGCATGAGCTCGCGTCGGCAGAGTAATTGGAGAAGTGAAAGGATTGTGCGCACGTAATTCAGGATAACCACACCATTTGCTACTTGTGTGGCAAATGGCCGTCCAAAGTCGGCACCGGTTACCCATTGGTCTCGTTGGTTTATGTGTAGTCTTTTGTGTTTGATGAGTATATGTCGTATATCTCTTTTTCGTCTCTTAGTATTTTCGCATCGGATGTTTTGGTGTTTTGCTGTTGGTGCTGCAACAGGGTCTTGTTGGAGATTCCCTCCCTTCTTCTACACCAACGGAAAGGTTAACTTCAATCTTTAGAGAAAAAAAAACATAAAAGTACTGTTCATGCATTATGATCTAGGTACCAGAAAAACGAAACTGCTATCGTCTTTTTCAGTCATTCTGACTTCCGAGGAGGACAAAACCCCTTATCATATCAATATGTCTGTAAAGTACTCAAAATGAAATTATTTGAAATCAATCTCGTTTTCAGAGGCTATATAAGTACTCTGCATTAAGAAGCTAGAGTGAAAAAGAGTGTCATATTTGGTCATTGATGATTAAATATATTTCGATCGGTATCATATTTTTTTATAATTTCATAAGATAACGAGAAAAGTATATTATCAATTATACACAGGTACAATAGTGCATGCAAGTTAGAGCTGCATGATACTTTAATTTGGAAAGTTCTCCTCAAATTTCCAGATGCTATCAATAACACGTCGTGTTAAATTATCTTCATTTCACTTTTGATTAAATAACCTTATACGGATTTAACATATTATTGTATGAGGAATTATTACATATAATGTCACTGCGTAGTGATGGGCAAAGATAAAAAAAATATTCAGAAGATGGGGGAACCCCACGCCATATGGATGGGGTCTAGCCTATTATGGAATAAATTAATAAATTCAGGTTAATAGTCGGAAAATCTGGGGGGTTGCAAATTTCCGGAGGAGAGTTTCTGACCCCTTAAACTCCTTCTTAATACGCTTGACACCATGGACAAATACAGATCTGCCCATGCATCTTACTTCATAATAGTTTTCCTATTTCCTGGCCTTCCCACTTTTGAAATTTTCAAAAATGTTACGTGTAATGTTTCAAATCATAGACTGCAGCACCCCTACCCAAGACGGGCTGGAACAACTCTCTTATTGGAAACATAACCTGGATCAACGTCTGTCCATTTGAAAAAATGAAAATATGCAAAAAATGTTCAACGTTGTCAAATTCAATAGCATCATTTAAGAACGGATAAATTTTCAGCATGGACCAGACATGAACGTTTAGGATACTTAACCCTCGTCAGTGATCCTCAATCTAAACAATGAAATATGGCCAAGGGTGTAAAAATTATTTTGTCCAAAAATGTACCGACGATAAAAATTTAACAGGATGGGTGGGATATGGTGCTACAGGACCCACGTTTTAGAAATTTCAAGACTTTTTTGATCACAGAAATTTTCGATTGTGCTGAAGAGACAGACGATCAATCGAAGTTGATCGAACTTGCCTACATGTGCCCTCGGAGACTCCTGGTCCACCAGCAGTAACACTCACCAAGTAGTAGTTCAAATGCTAAACGTCTTCAAATTCAATATCGGAATAAAAACGTAACAGTTCGTATCAAATAGTCTCTTAATCACTTGGTCTTATGAATTTATCGCACAACTCTGAAAGTGGTTTACAGTGAGGTCGAAAATGGAGTTTCATCTTCATAGCGGTTCAGAATGCGATGAGAAAAAAAGATATTCAAACACTAAAATGAAGTTGACAGAGAGGTTTGAACACCTGACCTTCATAGAGTGTCATAATCACAAAAAAGATATTCAAACACCAAAATAAAGATGACAAAAGGTTTGAACACTTCATAAGTGTCATAATCACAGTTTGAACATTATACTCTATAGCATTGTGGTATATCTCACTTTTTATCAAGTTTTCAAAGTCATTATAGAAAACAGTCTTTTTTTCAATATAATCAGCTAAAGAGAAAACACAATAAATAGATAGATAGACGTTTTTACTTTTGATTCAATTCATAAATAGCACATTTGTGTATGGTGGTTTCAATTCTGCTCTCTAACACAAGGTTCTCTGGATTCTGATTAACCAATTACTCCAACGTTTGGCTCATCTCTGAAAAAATATTATAGTAGTTGGTTTATTTTTAGGTGTGTGTTTTGCTTTGTTTTGTTTATGTGTGTGTTTTATTATCTTTTTTTTTTTTTGTCTTATTTTTGTTCAGTGATTAATTAATAAAATTTCAGTGCAATAGATTATTGAGAAAAATACGCTTCTTTCTGAACAAGTAAAAAGCAAGTAAAGGAGAACTAACTACACTAATTAACAAAAACAAAAATAAAAGAAAGAAAAGGCTAGATTTATACGTCTTTTGAAGAAACCCATGAGCGAAATCATGGAAACATCTTATTTATTGACAAAAAAATAGACATTCATGTCTATTGATCTTTATACTGCCATTTCTAAGAAAAAAAAATTGCTCTCCCGACAACTCTTATTCAAACTTTTTTTATATCCGAAAAATCTTACTCTTTCTGACACAGAAAATATTCTTTCCATTCACAGCCTGCGTCCGCCCATTTACCGTCTCCTGACCAGTTAGTTATCAAACAATCCTCATGGCGTCTACAAATGTCACAAGATTAATAGAATATATCAAGATGTTGCGGCTGGAATCTCATCCGAGTGTAAAATATGTGCAATCCACGACGAGGCTCGTCGAGTCGTAGAAGTAGCAAATATTTTGCACGAGGATGAGCTTCCTCTGTCTCAGTCGCAACGTCGCGATTGATTATTTTCTCTCACTCAGCTCATTTTATTGTCACTAAAATAATTTTTAAATGCGAATCGAATCAAAGATGCGTACAATGTTAAACGTCTTCAAATTCAATAGCATCAATTAAGAACAGATAAATTTACAGCATCGACCAGACAAGCACGTTTTGGGTACTGATCCTCAATCTAAACAATGTTATATGGCCAAAGAATGTGACAGTTATATGTTATCCAAAAATGTACAGAAAGACGTTACAGGATGGGTGGGATATGATGGTATAGGACCCAAGAGTTTTTTTCTCAAAAATTTCAAGAAATACTTGGCTACATGTGCCCTCTGAGCAATGACACTCACCAAGTGAAATCTATCGCTGGCGAGACGTTTTGTTCTATGCCATCATTTGCTAAATGGAGTGTGAGACTAATGGATTCTTTCCCGATCCTCTGAATGAGACATAAGAATTAACACGAATGACGAAAATTTCGTCTTGACCTGAGTGGAGCGTAGCGAAACGAAATGATGTAAAATTTTCGTCATGAGTTTGAATGTTCATGTCTAGCTCAGTATTAAGTGAACGAATCTATTTCTTCTTCCATGAAACAATAGAAAAAGTTGAACTCAAACAACGTTTCATGCCATCTAACGCCATGTTTTCTGACGACGTTACTTTGTTAATTGTACGTTCTTCGAGACCTCTGGGTAATCGAAAAAGTGGGAGGGTTGTGCGCACGTAATCCAGGATAACCATACCTTCTGCTATTTCCGTGGCAGATGGCCGTCCTAAGTCGGCACCGGTTGCCCATTGGTCTCGTTGGTTTATGTGTAGTCCTTTGTGTTTGATGTTTCTGTGTTGTGCGTTGACGTTCCGTGTCCCTTACGCGTCTATTTGTGCTTGTCTGCTATGTGTTTTTGCATTGGGTGTTTTGGGGTTTTGCTGTGGGTGCTACAACCTGGTGTTGTTGGAGATCCCCTCCTTTGCTTTGTCGTCACAATAAGATTGCCTTTAACATTGGTAAATGTGTAGCCTTTGAGACAACTTACTAGTATTTGTCTCACATATGCTGTGCCACAGGGTAAAAGCAAAACTGGAAAAGAATACAAAATCTCAAACTGCTACATCTACGTTATTTTTTCTTTTGTCTGAAGGTATAAAATACAGAATCGGAGTCTCTGAGCTTGATTCTTTTAACAGAAGTCTAATTCTTTCTAAAAACGTATGTAAATCATACTTTTATAGACGATTTGTAATGACGAAAACGTACTTCCTGTGATGATATCAACTTGTAGTTTATCCTCTATGAATTTGATAAACAAATAATTAGTTAATATCTTATAGAGCAAGTGACCATATTTCGCCGCATTTTTCGTATATTTCCAAGAAATTTTCCATACTTGGAGGCGAATTCAATGATTGGTATTGCTTAAATATAATTCAACTCCATTCTTGATCGAAATACTACAAAAATAATTTATTTTACCCAGTTTACTGTTTCCTGTGGCAACCGCGACCTGCTGGGGATCCCCTCATCTTATACGCAATATATATTTTACGAAATACTTTTTTAAATTTCAAAATTCCCAACTGTTTTATTCAAAAACCTAGATCTTAACTAAAGCACCAAAACAAGATAAAACAGTGCCGATGTAAAGATTTCAAGAATTCTTTGACAAAGAGTCAGCGGTTCCAGTTCTAATGATAAAAAATACAGTGCATTAAGACATTCAAGAGAAAGAAAAATACGTCAAAGATACTCCTAATAGAAATGAGAGGATCTCCAACAGGTCTCGGTTGCGGCACCCCAGGTAAATACAGGAATGTGAAAAACACAAATAGAGACAGACAACTAGAAGCTTGAAAGGAATAAAGAAGACCAGGACATCAAAAGACGAAACATAAACGACTACACATAAACCAATGACGACTACACGTAAACCAATGACGACTACACGTAAACCAATGACGACTTCACATAAACCAATGACGACTTCACATAAACCAATGACGACTACACATAAAATAATGACGACTACACATAAACCAATGACGACTTCACATAAACCAATGACGACTTCACATAAACCAATGACGACTTCACATAAACCAATGACGACTTCACATAAACCAATGACGACTACACATAAAATAATGACGACTACACATAAACCAATGACGACTTCACATAAACCAATGACGACTACACATAAACCAATGACGACTTCACGTAAACCAATGACGACTACACATAACCCAATGACGACTACACATAAAATAATGACGACTACACATAAACCAATGAGACCTAATGCCAATTAATGTCTTGGGAAGATTGTGTGTTCCAATTGCATATTTGCACTGGACTTTGATTTTTTGACCTGAATTTGTGTTTGACTTCATTTATTCGCTGATGAAAGACAGTGACATTTGTCATTCTGAAAATGGGTTTTGTGTTTGACGGGTAACATATTCACCACACTGAAAACTCAAACAGCTCAAGTTTTATTTATTCCATCTGATCAGACTGCTGTGACGGGTTGCATGCAAGCAGGAGATGCTGACTCTTCCTGGGCACCTGGTCTCCCTCCCATATCGTAAATTCGCTTCTTTTCATGTGGTGGAGGTTTTTGTTTGTTTTCTTTGGTTCCTGTTTCATCCTGATTTTGTATGCCTACCGTTTCTGATTTTCTGAATTATCGATTTTGTGCTATATATAGGGATATGGTCATTATCCATATTTGTCATCTTGTAGGCATGTAGTTCTGTAACGTGCAATATGGGTCCTTTAATCAAAGTCATAGTCTATTGTCTGCCCTGACGAATGCACAAATAAGTGGTAGCTAACCTTATTCTAGTATCCAGAGCTCTCCACTGAGCAGGGTCAAGCCAGCATACTCAGTGACCTAATTACATAACACAAGCAGGGAACATCCAGCACAGTAGCTTACTGTGAAATGTACCCGTAATAGCAGTTACACTGGAAACATGTATGTACATAGTATACGAGTTACCTCTCTTTGCAACGTTTGTATACGTTTAATGCGTGATAACCAGACCATCAGTAGTCCAGGCTTTGTGTTGTGTGCGATTTCCATCAGGGATTAGACCAGTTCAGTAGCCATCCAGGTTGGGTCGCGTGGAATCACTTATTCGAATAATAAAAGGTGATCAAATTAAAACGTATACAAACGTCGTAAAGAGAGGTAACTCGTATACTATGTACATATTTGTATTAGGAATCAATAGGAAATAGTTGTGACAGTTCTAATAAAATTGGAAAATTGGAAAATTGGGAACTTTAGGATATTTCCTTGTATGTGGTTAAAAAACTTAATGTCAGTAAGAGATCCTTTGATAAAAGAATGAGTTCAAAGAGATCATTAGTAGTCAATGTAAACGTCTTAAAATTGAATAGCATCATTTAAGAACAGATAAATTGGCAACGTGGACCAGACATGCACGTTTCGGGTACATAACCCTCATCAATGATCCTAAATCTAAACAATGTAACATGCCAAAGAAGTATGAAAGTTACTATGTCGAAAAAGTGTACCGAAAGACGTAGCAAGAATGTCCTAAATTGATTCCAGGCCTGACATTGTGTTGGGTGCGTTTCTTCGAATATCACTCCCTTATTTGGGGTTCCCTTCTGTAAAATTAATATGGTGGAATTTTTCGTTTGTTTGCCTGGTTCCTATTTTATCCGAATTTTGTTTACCTATCGGTTAGCGATTTTTGAATTTTCCATTTTGTTCTCTATATAGGGATACAGTTCTTGTCCATATTTGTCAGCTTGCAAGTAAAAACTAGGTATCATTGGTATTCAGTGCTTTACAAAGAACAGTATAATTTGATGATTTACTTTGCTTATTGACTGACTTGAAATATATTTGTAAAATTTCTGACACTAATTTTGATAATTATTCTGAAACTAATTAGTGTCTCCCTTATGGCATAGCTATGTCCTCACAATCTTTCGGCCTTGAGCATCCTTGTTTGTAGAAATGAGCGTATAGTGCACTACTGTGTAACAGTATTCACCGTGTAGCATCACGTGACTTAAGTTGGTGAAAATACGAACACAAAATAGAGGCATACTGCTCATTTTGAGGAAAGAAAACAGGTACTGTGATGATTGTTTTGATTCAATTTTATCTTTTCATAGCCGATGTCCTTGTAAAAATGATATTTTGATGATTCTTTATTTGTCAATTAAGAAATCCTTGTAGTTTTTACAAACATTCTGACAAAACGAACGTCGTGGTCGAAATATGTTAAACACAATGTTATGGTGTTTTCCACGCAAATATCAACAGCTTTTGTCACAATGTTTGTAAAAACAACGGCATTTTACTTACTAACGAGTCCTTGATTGTAAAAGTATCAGTTAAGACAAGGATATTGGCTATGAAAAGATAAAATCTAATCAAAGCAATTATTGCAGTTCCCGTTTTACTTCCCCCAACTGAGCTTTTTACATATGCGTGGTTTAAGCAACTAAGTCACGTGATGCTACACAGTGGTATTACGTGAGAACATATATTTCTGGCCGGGTTAGCGCAGTGGTAGCGCGCTCGCTTCTCACCTCTAAGGTCCCGGGATCGAATCTCAGATTCGGCAAAGGGTCTAATGTGGGAGGGTAGGTGGTTCCTCACCCAGGCCTCTGCAGGGGGTTTTTCTCTGGGTACTCCGGTTTCCTCCTGCTCCTTGGACCCCCTCACGCCAACATCTGAGTCAACGTGAGACATTAATATAAGTTGTGTAACTTGTTTGTTAAACGTTGTAAAATAAATAAAGTTTAAATTTAAACATATATTCTAATATGATGATAAAAGATGTAAGAAGATTTTTAATATTTTAATCATGACATCACACTATCAATTACAATGACAACGAATAAAACCCAAGTTTATCATAAAGGACAGAATAATATAATTCATTAACAATTTTACAGCAAATAAATGTGAATAAAGACAAATCAGGCAAGAAAGAATAACATTTCTTCCATTGTTAAGTCTTATCAATATCTTTATACCTGTTAAGCTTAATTGAAGTGTAACTTCGATGAGATTATGTCAAATAGGTCATTGATCGAATTATTAACTCTTCGAAATAATGGTTTCATTTACAGTCTTACACAAAATCAAATTGAAGAAACACTGAATAAAGATGAATATTATAATTACTATGAAGTCCGTTCTAATTGATTTCTATTTACAAAACAAAGGAGGGGATCTCCAACAACACCAGGTTGCAGCACCCACAGCAAAACCCCAAAACACCCAATGCAAAAACACAAAGCAGACAAGCACAGAAAGAGACGCGTAAGGGACAAGGAACGTCAACGCACAACACAGAAACATCAAACACAAAGGACTACACATAAACCAACGAGACCAATGGGCAACCGGTGCCGACCTAGGACGGCCATCCGCCACGGAAACAGCAGAAGGCATGGTTATCCTGGATTACGTGCGCACAACCCTCCCACTTTTCCGATTACCCAGAGGTCTCGAAGAACGTACAATTGTGGTGTAAAACAACCTCCTCACTGTCAGATGACCACACACAAACAAGACCGCAACACCTAAGCAACACAGATGAATATGTAAATGGATTTAAAAAGAGGGCGTACGTAATACAATCCGTGCTCTGCCGCCGCGAGCTTGTGTATGTTATCACCCGAGCTCATGTATATTATCACCCTAACCCTAACCCTACAAATGAGTTAAAGAAGATCCTGACGATAATCTCAACAGCACTCACAATAGAGCACTATATTGAGCATCGACGGACCCCTAGCAAGCTAGAGGTGGGATCAGGTGCCCGGGAGGAGTAAGCATCCCCTGTTGGCTAGCCGCACCCGCCGTCGATGCTAATGCACGATGAAGAACACAGTATATAAAATTCATGCACTGCCTGACCTTGTGTCGATATAGAAAGTGCTATGGCGACCATGTCAGGGAAATATATTCAAAACACTTACTGTCAAACCCCTCGCGGGGAACTTTTTTACGAGCTCCACACGGCAAAGGGCATAAGTGTGACACAAATGAGTTAAAGAAGATCCTGACGATAATCTCAACAGCACTCACAATAGAGCACTATATTGAGCATCGACGGACCCCTAGCAAGCTAGAGGTGGGATCAGGTGCCCGGGAGGAGTAAGCATCCCCTGTTGGCTAGCCGCACCCGCCGTCGATGTTAATGCACGATGAAGAACACAGTATATAAAATTCATGCACTGCCTGACCTTGTGTCGATATAGAAAGTGCTATGGCGACCATGTCAGGGAAATATATTCAAAACACTTACTGTCAAACCCCTCGCAAGACACAATAGAAGCTTTATGTAAGATAACAGCTTGTTCTAATGAAAAGCAAATTCCTAAATCTCGATGTTGCCTTGATATTCCGCTTATGGCTTTTTGGATTCAAACATTTTACAAAGGAGTTTTCAAAGGAGCAAAAATTTATCCACAATGGAAATGAAATCGGCAGGTGCCCTTCGAGAGAAACATCTCCTGCTTGCTTATGTATACAAGCTACCGATGAAGATGAGATCAGCGTGTGTCTGCGAAGAATTAACATCTCCTGTTTGCTGAAATATCCAAGCATCTAGTGAAGATGAGATCAGCGTGTGTCCGGGAAAAATTAACATTTCCTGCTTGCTGATACATGTATATCTATGCTGCTAGTCAATCCCCACTTAAGATGAGATCAGCATGTGTCTGGGAAGAATTAATATCTCCTGTTTGCTTATGTATCCAAGCTACTGATGAAGATGAGATCAGCGTGTGTCTGGGAAGGCTTAGCATCTCCTGCTTGTTTATCTATCCAAGCTGCTGGTGAATCCCCAGTTAAAATGAGATTAGCGAATGCCCGTCGAGAATAAGTATCTCTTGCTTGCTGATACATCATACGGAGGCAAACACACCACGCAAAACAATCACACCAAACATACGAAGGCAAACACACGACGCAAAACAATCACACCAAACATCCTGAGGCAAACACACCACGCAAAACAATCACACCAAACATCCTGAGGCAAACACACCACGCAAAACAATCACACCAAACATCCTGAGGCAAACACACCACACAATACAATCACATCAAACATCCTGAGACAAACAAACCACACAATACAATCACATCAAACATCCTGAGGCAAACTCACCACACAAAACAATCACATCAAACATCCGGAGGCAAACACACCACGCAAAACAATCACATCAAACATCCGGAGGCATACACACCACGCAAAACAATCACATCAAACATCCGGAGGCAAACACACCACGCAAAACAATCACACCAAACATCCTGAGGCAAACACACCACGCAAAACAATCACATCAAACATCCTGAGGCAAACACACCACAAAAAACAACCACACCAAACATCCTGAGGCAAAATGCGAGGGCACCAACACCGTAAAAAACAACTGTGTCGACGTATACTATACACCATAAATAAGCATTTAGGTATTAAGCTCATCCTGATATTTTTCACTTCTGAGCGTTGATATTCAGCATTTTGTTTGTTTTATTTATCTTTGCTTTTTATTCTGTCTTACGTCCTTTGGAAATTGGGAAAGCTACCAGCCAGCCAGAAAGAAAAACAAACAAGCATGCTGAGTATAAAACAACGTTGCAAATGAAATAATTTCTCCAGCACCCACAATAGAGTACCAAATGAGCATAGACGGACCCCTATCAAGCTAGAGGTGGGACTAGGTGCCCGGGAGGAGGAAGCAAGTAAATATTGTGACTGTGTTGAATCTGAATGAACTATTTTCATTTCATTATCAAATGATTTAAGTCAAACGAAGAATAATATAGATAATACAGTATGTAGAATGATTGCAGCGCTTTAACATTGAAATATGAAATATAAGAAATTAGACAATATCTCTTTTATATTTGTAGAAAAAAAAACATTTTATTTGAAAAAGGTTTTATGATCTTAATTTTGTTTTGAATTATGACATTGGGCTCCAAACCTACTAGTACGAGGACGCAAACAAAAAATAAGAAAGAAATGGCCTTACGCATATTCTTGATTTTTTTTTTTTTTCGGTTAAAGGTTGAAATTTTTATGGAAAAATAGCAAAACATTAGGAACAGAAATTGAGTGGGGAAATTTACTGGTATGGATAGATTGTAGATTTTCAAAACATGGAACAAAAATCTAAGACTTTCTTTCTTTTGAAAATAAGAAAGAAGTATTAGGTGGGTAGTAGTGTAATCAATAAAGCCACGTTTACGTTTAAGAAAGAACATTACGTGCCGTAAACAAAAGCATAGTTTGTACGGCAAATATAGCGGCAACTTCAAAGGCATAAACACGACGTGCGCCGCTGTCAGTGACAAAGGAAATGTAATCAGCCAAGCATACTTTTACATCAGTTGCATTTCCGTCGTTTTCATAAGAAATCAAATGTGTCAGTCCCAAGTTCGATACCTCTGTCATGTTTAGTTTCAAGTATGGGCAGACCTTCTGACGAGGAGGGATTGGCAAGCCATCGTGTAATAATTCTACTTCAGGCATCTGTCTGCACTTCTTTTCCATTGTCATAGACCCACATGTACACGGGTTTGTTTTGGTTATCTTTCTGATTGTGTAATATTGAGCCTGTTCCGTGAATAAAGGCAAATTTGGGACGGGAAAATGGATGAAATTTGACGCTTCCCATTCTGATTGGAGAAAATTCTGAACCATGTCTGAACGTATGACGTCATCAACTGCTAACGTCATTCCGGTGTACACTATTTCTACTGTCAAGTAGAGCACCATGCAGACGAACTCGTTCTGTCCATATTGGTAGACAGGTTGCCCGATGTCGGCGTCTCGGATGTAAACATCTTGATCGAAAGTCCGGAGGATGTGATTATCGAGTATATGCCTAAGGGTTTTGTTCAGGATGTCTGCTGACCCTGGTGTCAGTTCAAAAAGTGCCCCGACTCTGAGCACGGCGCCATTAACCTCTCGAATCATCTGAATACATTCGTCATTGTGGAATATTTCTCCTGTCCCGCAGAAAATTCTTTTACATTCAGACTACAACAGTAAGAAGGAAATGAGCAATACATGTATTTACAAGTACATAAAGGTTATCAGAAAAATTTAAACTTTTCAATCAAAGTTAACCCTGTCGTGTGACCCGAGTCCCCTAATAAATCGCAAATCAGAAGGTGTGCAATATCAAATACAGTGAAATTTTGTCATTTCAAGAACATTGCAAGCTCAGAAATTGTAAGATTCTTGGAACTATATCAATGATCCAATGGAGTGAAAAGGGCGTGTGGAACCTTTATATAATTCTTTAAAATGTACCGGTATCGCCAAAAAATATATTGCTTACCGAAAATCTGTCAAAGATTTCATCGCTCTTGCATGCACTGATCGTAGAATCCATTATGACGTCATCGAGTTTGAGGTCAATCAGAATTCTTGGTTCTGACGTTGGCGGCATGTGTTGATGCAGTCCGCACATGTCGTCACTCTTCTGGTCAGAACAACTGATGCAGAATCCGTTCACTGTGAACTGTGTACTTTCACTTTGAAGGGAGTTGACGCTGTAGATCAATTTCAAAATGTCCGAGGGGTGCTGCCAGCAGGCTGTTGCCAACGACTGGTGACAATTTTGTAACACCATTTCTGAGGAAGGTTTCAACCGAAACGTGCACTTATCATTTTTGAGGATGTTGGACAGAAATTCTCTTTGGGTACGAGATTTGCTTATGTGGCAGCCATCATTGAACCCTGCAACTTCCACTTCCGGAAATACGAGATCGTCTGCTCTGGTGACATTGTTGCAAATGGCACAATAGATGTTTTGAAATAATTTATTCGAACTGCGGGAGAAAACAGGAAGGATCCGATATGGGTCGTCTGTTCCGTTTGAATACAGAAGGCATTTATCCCATAGGGGATTCGCTGTGGCATAATTTGACCGGCAATCCGCAATTACCCACAAATAAGACGCCTCTAGTGTCGGACATTCCGATCTGTTTATACCTCTTGATCCTTCGTACGTACAACAATTGTTATGAAACATGCAATCGCTGTCGCAACTACATCCGGGCATTCTTCTTGAAATTTGACACGTTTTGACTTCAAAAATCTTGGAATCTAGAATGGCGGGATTAACTGCTCTCTTTTCTCGCGAGTAAAACTCTGCGTTTATATGACTGTACTGTTCCCAAATGTCGGATGGGACGGAAATATCATCAAAGTATGAGTAGTGTATAATGTTGGAGAGAGTGGTTGCTAGGCGTTGGCTCAATAACCCTAGGGTGAGGGCCAAAGTTACCCGTAGAACAACCATTACGAGAAATTCTATATAATGATAGATGGAGAAAAAACTTCTTCCTTTTATACTAGATATGTAGATAACATCGGTATAATTTCGTGTTTCTTGGGTGACAACAGTCTTATATTTGTACCACCAAACTTGTTATTTAATCAAGACGGCGACGATGGAACGTATATAAGTATCAATATTGGCATGGGGAACAGAATAGTCTTACACGTGTGTACTTCATGTGCGGAGCCAGAAAAACACCCATTAGGTCCAAACCGTCGAGAAAAGGGGGAGGGGTACATTGTTTCGAAGAAGGGGGAGGGGCACTTTGTTTTGAAGGAGGGGCAGGGCACATTGTTTTGAAGAAGGGGAGGGGCACATTGTTTTGAAGAAGGGGAGGGGTACATGTACATTGTTTTGAAAAAGGGGGAGGGGCACATTGTTTTGAAGAAGGGGAGGGGTACAATGTTTTGAAGAAGGGGAAGGGCACATTGTTTTGAAGAAGGGGAGGGGCACATTGTTTTTAAGAAGATTACATACAATGTACGTGAAGACTGGAAAAATGAAGTTACCATGATTCTTTGCGAATTCCCCCTCTAGATTCGCGCTTAAAATAATTGTGACAATAAGTAACTTGATAAACTTCAATACAATCTTGAGTAGGATACAGTACACGTGTTGATTTCGTAGAGTCACTTCCTGATATTAAAACAAATAAGAGTCGTTCGAATTCGATCTTGTAAATATGAAACCTATGATTTTAGACAATGTGATAATTATATGAACCTCTACTTGTTTTACAATAACACTTCCGTATTGTTGTTTTACAATTATTTCGTCACAATGTATCGACGATACCCGGTCGTGTGTTCTAAACACTTATGGTTACGTGTTAATTTCGTAGAGAAACTTCCTGAATTTAACAAATAAGAGTCGTTCGAGTTTGTAAATATGAAACCTATGATCTTAGACAATGTTATGAATGAACCTCTACTTGTTTTACAATTCTCTCGTCACAATGTATCACGATACCCGGTCATGTATTCTAAACACTTATGGTTAATACTTAATTGTGTCATTTTCATTTCTCATGCATTTGACCTCATTTTCATTGGAGGAATTTTCATAGCTTATGGCAAAAGGAAAGATTTAATCACAAAAACAAATCCCTTTCAAAATTCCATTATTGTTGATCTGCATAGAATAAACATCAAAGAAGTACATATCAGCCAGTCGAGAAGGCAAAGCAAAAGCATTAGAAGGAGCTGTTAAGATAAGGCGTAAAATCAGCCCTGAAAAGTGGAATTTTGAAAATTGAAATTTCAAGAACCTTATTTGGTAAAATGTATACCTATACGGCATCCCATCGGAATATGAAGTTATCTTTTATCTGTTTTGCATAACATTGTTAATTTTGGGGTCAAAACTTATCTTTTTCTCATAGAAATCAATAGAAAACGGAAAAGTTTTATTGAACATTGTTCCCCCCGGATATACATAAAGCCACTTTTACTGGAGATGTGTAACTATGATACAATTTTTTGGCAAAGTGGGGTTCTGTATATCCGGGGGGAACACTACCCCAGAGACGAAAAACGAAAAATGGAAAGGGGGGTGCATTTTTTTATTAATCGATCTTTTTGACCATTAAATATAGCACATTTGACTATTTTTCCTCTTTAATCCATCAAACATTGTGTACTCAATATGATTGAAAGAAAGATACAAGAATTAGGAACAAATAAGCAAGAGTGATGTTCATCCCTCCGTCAATGTGTATTTCGCGCTAAAAGGCTTACATTGCAGCCATTGAATGAAGAATAAGACCGTATTTTAAGTTCCGGGTTTCATTATTTACCGATTAAAGGAGGTAGAACGTTCGAAATCTATTTCTGATACACAATGTAGACATATTTGACGTCTTTTAGCTTATATTTATCCATTTTAGATAAAATATTCAAAAATGTATACGTTTTTTGTCGATATTATCGGATTTTCTATCCGAGCACCCCTACCTCTTTCGACCTTAATTTTACAACCTTAAACGTTCCTTAACATAATGTAAAACAAGTAAAAGGTCTGCAAATACACTATATTTCAATAATGATTCATGTTTTTCTGTATACGATTCGCCATGCGCAAGAAATAAGTCACGAGATTCAGGGCTAAATACGGCCTTTATCTTAACAGCTCCTTTCATTACAAAGCGCAGATATAGGGGGAGCCTTCTCCCTGGAATTTTTCCCGTTTATACGAAATATTTCTCTTCAAACCATAGTTTGGCGCATCGGACAACTTGGACCCCCAACCTGGACCCGACCATAGCGTTTGCCGCGCTATGCTGTAAAGATGAGGAAGAGATCTCCAACGTGACGACATCACGACACACACATTTATAAGATGAGACGAGTGAGCAACTAAACGGAGATAAAGGCACAAATGATAACATATAATATAGATAGTCTCTACAGAGTCCTATAGTAAAAATTCGTCGTAGGTCGACCATTGAAGAATCGAAAATTCGATAATAACTTATTTTTGCATTTACTTTACGCTGTGTAAAGTAAATGCACACATTTAGATTATAAAAATTTATACCAGAGGGCGTCAGTGAAATGAATTTGTACGATTTATGACAAGCTTTTTGAAAATTGGTTTGAAATCATCTTGAATATTTGTATAGAGGTGGAACACGTTCGTATCATTATTATAACCGATTGCGCATTTATATCTCTTAAAATTACAGTATGCTACTCTATAGCAAGCTCCAATTATACATTTTTTTTTGGGGGGGGGGGGGGGGTCACAGGCGATAAAAAAATCGAAGTATCCAATACTGCTGTCATAGCTTCTAGAAGCAGTGGCGTAGCTGGGCCAAAATTAAGTGGATGCATTTCATTTCAAGCTCCATGTTATTTCACTATTTGAGGTAAAGCACGGATTTGAACAAAAAAAAAATAGCCATTCAACGCATAATGACTTAGGAGAAAGTGTGTTATTATTAAGCAGAAATTTTGGAGAAAAATGTTGATGCTTTAGCATAAAAGCATACATGTACCTAGGCCTTCGACCTTTATCTAAATTATAGCGTGTGAATCTTTTTTCTATGCATGAGGCTATTGAACTTAAAATTATTTAAGATTTGTTGATTTGATGAAATATTGGCAAAGTGCTCGACCTCGTTACTAGGTAACTAGGCTTTGAACTCTTACAACATGTAAAGTGTGTGAGTAATTATGCCTAGACGTGAATATTTAACGTCTTCAAATTCATTAGCATCATTTTAGAGCAGATAAATTTACAGCATGGACCAGACATCCCTGAAATCGCAAACCATACCAGGAGGTATTGATTAAGCTTGAACATAATTTTTTTTCAGATTTTGATAGATTTGATGAAATATTGGCAAAGTTTTCGGCCTCGGTCCTCAGGAACTAGGCCTTGGACCCTCACCAAATTCACGGTGTGTGAGTCTTTATCCCTAGGTATGAATCCCTTTTAAATATATTAGCAAACGTCCCGGCCTCGTTACTCGGTAAGAATGCCTAGGACTCTCATCAAAATTATAGCGACTAAGTCTGTATGCCTTGGCATGGATCTATTAGAACTACAGCCCCATAACAAGGAGATAGTAATATAGCTTGAAAATATCAACTCCCCAAACAGGAAAACAAAGAAATTTATTTTAGATTTTGATTCGTTTAATGAAGAATTGGAAAAGTTCTCGGCATCGCCATCCGGTAACAAGGCCTTGAACCCTTACAAAATTTTAAGTGCATGACTATTTATGTCTATGGATGAATCCTTGAAAATTTAGCACCGTAACTAGAAATCAGTGAAAAAGCTTGAATATAGAATTTATTTTAGTTTTTTGAAGATTTGATGAAATATTGGCAAAGTTTAGTTTTTTTTAGATTTTTGTAGATTTAATGAATTATTGGCAAAGTTCTCGGATTCGTCCCTCGTTAACTATGCCATGGATCCTTACCAAGTTGATGGTGTGTGAGTCTTTATCCCTAGGCATGAGTCCCCGATACCTTCAGTCCCCTTAAGATGGGATAGTAATAAAGCTTGAGCTTTGCATTGTTTATTGTGAATATAGAATTTTTCAGAATTTTTAGAGTTCTCGGCCTCGTTTCTCGATTCCTAGGACTTTGACCAAATTTATAGTGTTTGAAACTTTAAGGCTAGCCATTTCGGTAAAAATCTCTGCCTCGTTACCCCGTAACTAGGCCATGGACACTCTACAATGTTTTAGTGTGTGAGTCTTTAATCTTTATGCCTAGGCATGAATCCGTGATCATTTCCGCCCCCTTCCCAGGAGATGTAGTGATTAAGCTTGAACATAGAATTTTTTTCAGATTTTAGTAGATTTGGTTAACTATTGGCATAGTTCTTGGGTTCATTCCTCTGTAAGTAGGCCTTTGACATTCACTAAATTCATAGCGTGTTCGACTTTATGCCTTGGCATGAATCCCCGAAAATGTATTTTTTTTCAGATTATGGTCAATTTAATGAAGTCTTCGGAAAGTTCTCGGCCTCGTTCCTCGGAATCTAAGCTTTGGGTCCTCGTCAAATTTATGGTGTGTTAGTCTTTAAAAAAGTAATAAAGTTTGAACATAGAATTTGTCATATTTCGGTAGATTTGATGAAATTTTGGAAACGTTCACGTCCTTGTTCCTCGGTAACTAAGCCTTAGACCCTCACTTAATTTAAAGGCTCAAGCTTTATTACTATCCCATTGTGTGAGTCATTATGCCTAAACATCAATCCATAAGATTTTCAACCCCCTAACCAGGGGATAGTAAAAGAGCTTAAAAATATAATTACTTCAGAATCGTTAGATTTAAAGAAATATTGGATAAAATCTCGGCCTCGTTCCTCAGTAACTAGGCCGTGGACCCGCAACAAATCTATTGTGTGTAAGTCATGAATCCCTGCAAATTTCAGCCTTCTGAGCAGGAGACAGTGGTAAAGCTTGAAATTTGAATTATTTCAGATTTGTTAGATTTGTTGAAATATTGGCAAAATTTATTGCCTCAGTAACTAGGCCTTGGTTACTCACAAAATGTTCTGTGTGTGAGACTTTATGCTTAAGCATGGATCCTTGAAAATTGAAATCCCCTAACCAGGAGGTAGTAAGGCACGGTCCAATTGACTTGGACTTGGGGGGGGGGGGGGGTTCGAAAAAATAATTTTTCTCTGAATTTTGATGAAAAAATTAATTTGTTTATGGTGTGTCAGAAAAAAATTACCTTGCTCTTATAAGTAATCTGAATTTGAAGAATTGCAGTAAATTTCGCTTAAAAAATCCATAAAATAAATTCCGGCTCGCTTCGCTCGCCGCGGTTTTCAATTTATATACAAAAACAATTTGGCTTGCTTCGCTTGCCAACCTTTTTTATCTTAACATTTTTATTTAATGGCAAAGTTCATATCTGAAATTATCAAAAGAATGTATGTTAATGAAAAAGTGCCTCCTTAGAAGCTTAAGTATATTGTAATGTATTACTGTTAATAGACATGATACAATGTAGATGCATGAATCAGGTGTATCACTTTAAATAGAGTCTAATATTATATACAAGCTTGGAATCTTGAAGAACTTCAGTTTCTCACCAATTTACAATTCTAAATTTGGAAATTTGTCTAGAAGACCGGCCTCTCCTCAGACCCATTTACTTGTACCTTATATAAACTTTGTTTACTGAGGATTATTTTGTAAAATTCTTTTATCTCTCTGTTTAGAGGTGAATTAATTATTTGCCCAAAAATAAAGCAATATTTGAAAGTTTTTTTTGTCATTCTTATCATCATGATCATATTTCACATCACTAATGTTAGAAAAAATATTTCTTGCTCCAACTTTGCAAGAAAAAAATAATTTTGCTCCGGTCCGGGGCGAAAAAAATAAACTTCCTCCGACAAAAAAAACCAATCCCCCCCCTCCCCCCATCCTGAATATCAAATGGACCGTGCCTAATAAGACTTGAAATAGTTTTTTTTCAGATTTTGGTACGTCTGATGAAATATATGCAAAGTTCTCGGCCTCGTTCCTCTGTAACTAGGACTTGGACCCTCATCAAATGAATCCTTGAAAATGTCAGCCCCTAAGCAGTAGATAGTTCTAAATTAAAGCTTAAATTAGAAATATTTCACATTCGTTAGCTTTGATGAAATATTGGCAAAATTCTCAGCCTCGTTCCTCTGTACCTTGTCCTTTGACTCTCATTAATATGCATAGTGTGTGAGTCATAATACCTAGGAATGAATTACTGAAATTTTCAGCCCACTAACCAGGAGGTAGTAAATAAACTTTACATACAGAGTTTTTTTTCAGAATTTGGTGGATTTTATGAAATATTGGGAAAGTTCTCGGCCTCATTTCTGTGTAAGTAGACTTTGGACTCTCACAAAAGTGTGTGAGTGACAAATATGGATAATGACCATATCCCTGTATACAGCAAAAAACTAGGCATGAATCCTTTTGAATTTCAGCCCCCTTACCTGGAGATAGTAATAAATAATTGAATATAGAATTTTTATTCAGTTTTTGGTACATTTTATGAAATATTTGCACTGTTCTAGGCGTAGTTCTGATCCTCTGCAAGTAGAACTTGGACACTTACAAAATTTACTTTTTACCTTCAACCCCCTTACCAGGAGATAGTAATAAAGCTTTAACATAGATTTTGTTTTTTTGAATTTCGGTACAATTGATAAAATATTGGCTATGTTCTCGGCCTTGCTCCTCGGTACATTTTGTATATGTAGCTAGGTCTTGAATCCTCACTAAATTTATAGCTTGTGAGCCCTTTCACCTAGGCATCAATCCCTGAAAACTTCAGTCCCATAAACAGGGGATGGTAATAAAGCTTAAATATAGATTTTTCTTTTATTTTTTTTTTATTTTATTTTTTTTTTTTTTTTTTTTTTTTTAGTTTTTTTTTTTTTTTTTTTTTTTTTTTATTTTTTTTTTTTTTAGTTTTTGGGATATTTGATGAAATATTGGCAAAGCTCTCAGCCCCGTTCCTCGGCAACTAGGCCTTGGACCTGCACTAAATAATGAATGTTTCAGTTTTTTGTGTCGCCTGCGAAGCATAGCGACACTTAGGGATCACTTTGTCCGTTGTCCGTCTGTCCGTCTGTCAGTCCGTCCGTCTGTCTGTCTGTCACACTTTGGGTGTCACAGCCCATAACTTTTGAAGAGTAAGTGATAGGGCTTTGATATTTCACATGTGTATTCCTTGTGACAAGACCTTTCTACACATACCATAATTTTTGACCTATTGACCTTGACCAACATACTTGACCTACTTTTCAAAAAAAATTTAGATTGTATATATCTTTTGATTGGTAAGTGATAGGGCTTTGGTATTTCACATGTGTATTTCTTGTGACAAGATCTTTCTACACAGACCATAATATGTGACCTTGTGACCTTGACCTAGATATTTGACCTACTTTTCAAGGAAAGTAAAATTGGTTATATCTTTGGATTGGTAGATGATAGGGCTTTGATATTTCACATGTCTATTCCTTGTAACAACGCCTTTCTACACATACCATAATTTTTGACTTACTGACCTTGACCTACATATTTGACCTTCTTTTCAAAACAAAAATTAGATTGTATATATCTTTTGATTGGTAAGTGATAGGGCTTTGGTATTTCACACGTGTATTTCTTGTGACAAGATCTTTCTACACATACCATAATTTTAACCTTTTGACCTTGACCTAGCTATTTGACCTTCTTTTCTAAGAAATTAAGGTTTAATATATCTTTTAATTGATAGGTGATAGGTCTTTCATATTTCTTATGATGAGACTTTTTTGTTACCAATTTTTACGTAATGACCTTGACCTAGATGATCGACACTCTTTTCTGAAAATTTGAGAATGACCATATCTTTTAATTTGTAATTAAGAGGTCTGATATTTCAAATGAATTTCATTTGACCACTTTCTAGAATAATAATCAAACCGCTTCGCAGGCGACACAAGCATTCCTTGGATTGCTATTTTTATGCCTAGGCATGAATCCATGAAAATATGAGCCCCCTATCCATAAGATATTAATAAAGCTTGAACATATATTTTTTCCAGTTCTTGGAAGATTTTATTAAATATTGGCAAAGTTCTCGGCCTCGTACCTCGGTAATTAGACCCTTAATTAATTAATAGTGTTTCAGTCTTTATGTCTAGGCATGAATCCCTGAAAAATTTAGCCCCCTAACCAGTATATTGTAATTGAAAAGAAAATATTTTTCAGTTCTAGGTAGATTTGATGATATATTGGCAAAGTTCCCGGCCTCATTCCTCGGTACATGTACGACACTGAGATCGAAATTTTATGACATATTGGCACAATTCTCGGCGTCATTCCTAGGTACATGTACGACACTGAGATAGATATTTTATGACATATTGGCAAAGTTCCCGGCCTCATTCCTCGGTACATGTACGACACTGAGATAGATATTTTATGACATATTGGCAAAGTTCTCGGCGTCATTCCTCGGTATATGTACGACACTGAGATAGAAATTTTATGACATATTGGCAAAGTTCTCGGTGTCATTCCTCGGTACATGTACGACACTGAGATAGATATTTTATGACATATTGGCAAAGTTCTTGGCGTCATTCCTCGGTATATGTACGACACTGAGATAGAAATTTTATGACATATTGGCAAAGTTCTCGGCGTCATTCCTCGGTATATGTACGACACTGAGATAGAAATTTTATGACATATTGGCAAAGTTCCCGGCCTAATTCCTCGGTACATGTACGACACTGAGATAGAAATTTTATGACATATTGGCAAAGTTCTCGGCGTCATTCCTCGGTACATGTACGACACTGAGATAGAAATTTCATGACATATTGGCAACGTTCTCGGCGTCATTCCTCGGTACATGTACGGCACTGAGAAAGAAATTTTATGACATATTGGCAAAGTTTCCGGCGTCATTCCACAATACATGTACGACAATGAGATAGAAATTATATGACATTTTGGCAAAATTCTCGGTCTCATTCCTCGGTACATGTACGACACTGAGATAGAAATTTTATGACATATTGGCAAAGTTCTCGGCGTCACTCCTCGGTACATGTACGACACTGAGATAGAAATTTTATGACATATTGGCAAAGTTCTCGGCGTCGTTCCTCGGTACATGTACGGCACTGAGATAGAAATTTTATGACATATTGGCAAAGTTCTCGGCGTCATTCCTCGGTACATATACGACACTGAGATAGAAATTTTATGACATATTGGCAAAGTTCTCGGCGTCATTCCTCGGTACATATACGACACTGAGATAGAAATTTAATGACATATTGGCAAAGTTCTCGGCGTCACTCCTCGGTACATATACGACACTGAGATAGAATTTTTATGACATATTGGCAAAGTTCTCGGCGTCATTCCTCGGTACATGTACGACACTGAGATAGAAATTTTATGACATATTGGCAAAGTTCTCGGCGTCATTCCTCGGTACATGTACGGCACTGAGATAGAAATTTTATGACATATTGGCAAAGTTCTCGGCCTCATTCCTCGGTACATATACGACACTGAGATAGAAATTTGCGGCTCTCGGATAATGAATCTTCATCATTGATTTTGATAATGCATCCTCATAACATATTTTGATCTGCCAAAAAGGAAACTGAAAAGACAAACTTATCTGTTTTCTGGTCAGTAATATCAAAATTACATTTTTTGTTAAGTCCCTATGTGACTCAAATAATTATCACTATATGTATATGGAACTGGTTTGACAGTAAGTGTTTTGAATATTTTCCCTGACATGGTCGCCATAGCACTTTCTATATAGATATATCCTTAGACAGTGCAATGCATGTATTTTATATATTGTTTTTATGTTCGTGCATGAACATCGACGGTGGGTGCGGCTAGCCAACAGGGGATGCTTACTCCTCCTGGGCACCTGGTCCCACCTCTAGCCTTCTAGGGGTCCGTCCATGCTCAATTTGGTGCTCTATTGTGAGTGTTGTTGAGATTATCGTCAGGATCTTCTTTTAACTCATTGATACCTACATATCAATATTGGAGAGTGGAACCGAAGTTTTTAACACTGTTTTTAATAAACGTGACAAACTTGTTGGCCGTTGACAATATACATGATATAAGTTGATATACTCCAATACAAAGGTACGATATACAGACACCTTCAAGATGAAATTGTCGATTTGTCTGCGGAACTTTCCTTGATGTAACAAATAAGAGGTGACAGATCTTGTAAATATGATACCTATAATTTAAGACTTTGTGATACATGGACCTCTTAACTTGTTGTATCCAAAGTCAGTATTTGTATTTCGTCACGATTTCACAAACTATCAGGTTTCGTTATCTCAACACTTTTGACCATTAATTAATATATTAACATTTGCCCCCTAAATATTATTTCTCATTTCACTTCATTTTCATTGCAGGATCCAGGAATATCGTGCGACATCAACTTGTGACTACTTCAGTATCAACATCACTAACAAACTTATCATTTCTAACAAACAAAATTCAATTGCGCATGGAAAGATCCAAACTTTTTTTCCAGGGGTGAGAGGGTCAAGACAATTCAGAGGGTCCAGCATATTGTTTTGAGAAAAACATATTTGTAAAAAGGGGGAAATTCGTTATTTTGGGCAGATCCGCGCTTATATATAGAATTACAATCCTAACCACCGCGGTACACGAAAAGCTACCGTATAGAACGCTCCAAGGCGTCAAGGAGTGTTTATATTGACTTTCTACACGTTCAAACTGCATATATTCCATGCTGATAAATTCTGGTAAAACTTACGACTTTTCTTACAGATTCCTTAATCTATTCTTTCATTCATGTAGCTAGGGGAAATATATGGCACAATATCAAAAAAGTGCATATTTTTGTCCTTTTGAGCCTGTTTCATATATTAATGAAAAATTACAGAAATAAGTACTGGTAATGCTTTGCCTCATCCTATTTTACCTATATCCATGATGAAAAAGTATGAAATTCGACACAAATATGTAATTATGAGAGGTTGATATGTCCATCATCTGTCAAAATCGGATGTCCTGACTATGGGTACTTTAGTTTTACATTGGTATAACTTTTATTCTATCGGAATTTAAACTTGATTTTTTTCATGGGATTTGTTTATTGTATGAAAGAGATTCTATAAACATCCTATATATCCTATGTATATTTAGGATGAGCAATTTTTTGTGATTGATATCACTGTCACTGATTATTTTGTCAGTTGTGTTACCTTTGCATAAAGGAGAGAAATCACACAAATAATTCAAATATATTAATTAGGTTCACATGTTAAAATGTTTTATAAAGATTTATCAATTCATATATTAAATAAATTTTAATATTCCGCCAGCTTCAACTTAGATGTTTAAAAGACCTTGGTTAGCACTGAAAGGTTACCTTTTTCACATGTCCATTATGTTACTATTATTGTATGATAAATGGAGGCATTTTCTGTCTTTTCCTTTTGCTTTTGAAATGAAATTGTTGAACCTTGTTTAAGAGGACAAGAATTTTGAACAGTTTTGCTTCTCAGATTCTACAATGTGTCTATTTGTACGAAAAACTCAGTTGTGTTACCGTCATTTGTGTTACTTTTAAAAAAGTAACACAACTGAAATAATTAGTAACATAACTGACACTTAATTGGAAACACAATGGATATTTGACTATCTAAATTGAAACCCTCATCAAAGGAATATCAAGATTCCAAAATTTTATTGATCTTTTGCTCATATTATTTCTTACACATCTTTTAATGTTTCAATTTTCGCTGTGAGAAGAAAATGAATGAGGTTCAATTAAGTGTTTCTTCACTTGATAACACAACTGACGTTTTATGGTAACACAATGTACATTTCATGTTTTATATGGTAACATAAGTTTAATTAAGTGATTGTGCATCAACTTGACAATATCTTTGTGTGATTTGTTTAAAAGAGTGCCTATTGAAGAAGCATAATTCTTTAATTGACTAAAAGTGAACAATTATCATATCATTTCATAAAATGATAACACAACTGACATTAAGTGGTAACACCAATGACATCACTTTATGCCAACTTCTGAATCTAGTGTGGAAGAAAGGTTTCATTTTGTTAACAGTACGCTCAAGGTGACATAACACTTCAGCATAGGGTCCCTTTCAAACACATGAAAGAAACCTACAAGTAAGACTGTACAAAACACAGATTCCTGGATGAACATTGTGGGCAATGACAAAGAGTTAATCGTAACATAATGGACATTTGATGAAGTCAAAACAGATAACTTATTTTCTATAATAAAAAGAAGTGACAAGATTGAATGATATACAACTGATCTTCTCAAAAGTGTCTTATTCTTCTCGCAATTTGTGCTTTTCATTTTCAATTTATTGATCGATTATCACTAGTTAATGATTGGTAACACAACTGACACGATATGATGATTCACAATATTTCTTAATGCAGACTATGTTAACCGTATAGTATAACATAAGAAAAAAATGAAGACAAGTTAGCTTCCAAAATATGTAAATACACTATTTTCTTTGTTTTTCTGATAAAATCAGTCACATTGATACTAGTCAATATCCATTTCAGTTCAATATCATATGCACCAATATCAACAAATGCTAACAGTAAAGTAAAATGGAGTCTATATCATTTGTACACTCTAATAACGTTTATGAAACTAGCTTTTCTGTATCACAGAATATTCTTTTTCATTATTTGCTGATTTGCATGCATAAGTTCAATGATAGAGACTTGAAACAATCGCTTTTTGATGGAATATCTAAAGCAAACTTAAAGCTATATGACAAAGCAGGCTAATTCCATCAATGTATTACTCAAAACATCTGTAAGTAACAAGAGGCCCAAGGGGGCCACATCGCTCACCTGAGGAGACTGTATGTATGTTTTGAATCAAAGTCAAGACCTGAAGGAAATCGCTTTTAGTGAAGCTTCGAGAAGGACAAGGTGTACAAGATACTTCCTGTAAAGTTCAGTGACATTCTGTGCAGTAGTTTAAGAGGATAAGTCAAAAATGTGTCATTCAAATAGAGCCTATAGAGGACATCTTGGATTTCCAATCGGCTCGAAAAACACAAACTAAGTAGAGGGCAATTAGTACTTGCGTCCTGTGAAGTTTCAAGAAATTCTGTGAAGCAGTTTTAGAGGAGAAGTTGAAAATGTGTCAGCCAATCAGAGCCTGTGGCGGCCATCTTGAATTTCCGATAGGCTCCAAAAACGCAAACTTGATAGAGGGTATGAGTACTTGCATCCTGTGAAGTTTCATGAAATTCTGCGCAGCGGTTTCAGAGGAGAAGTCGAAAATTTGTCAGCCAATCAGAGCCTGTGGCGGCCATCTTGGATTTCTGATCAGCTCGAAAAACACAAACTTGGTAGAGAGCAATCAGTACTTGCTTCCTGTGAAGGTTTGTGAAATTCTATGCAGCCGTTTGAGAGGAGAAGTCGAAAATGTGTCAGTCAATCAGAGTCTGTGGCAGCCATCTTGGATTTCCGATTGGCTCGAAAAACACAAACTTAGTAGAGGGCATTGAGTACTTGCTTCCTGTGAAGTTTCATGATATTCTGTGCAGTGGTTATAGAAGAGAAGTTGAAAATGTGTCAGCCAATCAGAGCCTGTGGCAGCCATCTTGGATTTCCGATTGGCTTGAAAAACACAATTTGGTAGAGGGCATTGAGTAGTTGCTTCCCGTGAAGTTTCATGAAATTCTGTGCAGCGGTTTCAGAGGAGAAGTCGAGAATGTGTCAGCCAATTACAGCCTGTGGCGGCCATCTTGGATTTCCAATCGGCTCCAAAAACACAAACTTGGTAGAAGGCATTGAGTACTTGCTTCCTGTGAAGTTTCATGAAATTCTGTGCAGCAGTTTCGGAGGAGAAGTCAAAAATGTGTCAGCCAATCAGAGCCTGTGGCGGCCATCTTGGATTTCCGATCGGCTCAAAAAACACAAACTTGGTAGAGGGCATTGAGTACTTGCTTCCTGTGAAGTTTCATGAAATTCTGTGACGCAGTTTCAGAAGAGAAGTCAAAAATGTGTCAGCCAATCAGAGCCTGTGGCGGCCATCTTGGATTTCCGATCGGCTTGAAAAACACAAATTTGATAGAGGGCATTGAGTACTTGCTTCCTGTGAAATTTCGTGAAATTCTGTGCAGCGGTTGCCGAAAAGATATCGAAAATGTTAAAAGTTTACGTCGGACGGACGGACGATGGACGGACGACGCGCTATGACAATAGCTCACTTGAGCTTCGCTCAGGTGAGCTAAAAACAACAATACTTGTAGGGGACCATGATTTCTTCTTTCCTACCAAGTTTAACGAAAATCTGTTCAGTGGTTCTGGAGAAGAAGTTGAATATGTATGAAAATCATCCCCCCTTCTTCTTGAGTAATCTAAGTAACCCTAGAGAGATAGTTATACAGAAGCTAAAGCAAAATAACAGACCCCCTCCCCATCCTTTCACTGTGTTATTGATAACATTGATCTGTCCTTACATTAATATTTTGAGCTGCTCTCAATATTGTAATTTCATAGTTGTATATCTAAGTCTTCACAAGATAAATTTGAAAATACTTATTCATCTTTTTAAAATAATTTAGTTTCCTTTTCCATACCTATTTAATAATTCAAAATATATAACATTCAAATGAATCGATAATCCAAAAATTTAAACCTCAGAAACATAAATCTATATTAAAGAAAGACAACTCTTGCATACATGAACATGTACCAACTTATACGAAACTAAAGTTACCAGGGTACCAGAACTTGAACTTACAAGCCTTGGGTCCATGTTCACAGTAAACATATCTATTCATGATTGAAAAAATACTCATAAAAATCTGTTCAGCAGTTCTGGAGAAGAAGTTGAATATGTATGAAAATCACCCCCCCCCCCCCCCCCTTTCCTTTTCACATAAGAAAATAATTCATAAAAAATCAAAAAATTAAAATTTCAGTATGAAATACATATCAAAGCATTAAGTAACTTAAATGTGATGAATTTGTAGTAAATGAATGTGTAAAACCATACACATATTGAGTTATTTAAAGAAATAGTGCAAAAATGTGCATTTCCGACAGAGTCCGAAAAGACGTCAAAAACGCGTCAAAAATTTGACTTCCAAGTGGAACCAAAAATAACAACACTTCTTAAGACATCTCTGTAGATCATCCTGATGCTTTCGGTTTGTCGATACGTGCTTCCGTTCTGAAGAAGAAGTTTGTCAAGGGAGGGTACCCCCCGTGACCTACTTTTGCCTGTGGTGGCGCCACCTGTTGAGGGATCCGGACGACAAACAACAACACTTGTAGGGGATCATTAGTACTTTATACCTACCAAGTTTCATCAAAATCCCTTAAGCCATTCTTGAGAAGAAGTTGAAAATGTGAAAAGTTTACGACAGACAGACGACGGACGACGGACGACACACGACACACGACAGACGACGGACGACGGACGCCGGACGGATCGCTATGACAATAGCTCACTAGAGCCTTTGGCTCAGGTGAGCTAATAAGGAAAAAAAATTTGTTGGGGTCCCGCCGGGGTTTGGAGCCACTTCCCATTGGTCCATTGGGCATGGAAAACATACATTATACCTATGTACAATCTTAAAAAATATTCCTTAAAAATCCAAAAGTGGATATCTTGACAAAATTCTTTCACTTGAAGGGTACCATGCATGAGTACCTCATACCTACAAAATGTCATGACAATCTGAAGAGTGGTTATAGAAAAGAAGCAGAAAATGTATGAAAATCACCCCCCCCCTTCCTTTTATTTCATAAGAAAAAAAAATCATAAAAAATTAAAAAAATAAAATTTAAGCATAAAATACATATCAAAGCATTTAGTAAGTTATATATGATAAATATGCAGTAAATGAGTGTGTAAAATCATACACTTATTGAGTTATTTAAAGAAATAGTGCAAAAACTTGCATTTCTGACTAAGTCCGAAGAGACGTCAAAAAAGCGTCAAAAATTTGACTTCGGAGTGGAACCAAAAATAACAACACTTCTTAAGACATCTCTGTAGATCATCCTGATGCTTTCGGTTTGTCGATACGTGCTTCCGTTCTGAAGAAGAAGTTTGTCAAGGGAGGGTACCCCCCGTGACCTACTTTTGCCTGTGGTGGCGCCACCTGTTGAGGGATCCGGACGACAAACAACAACACTTGTAGGGGATCATTAGTACTTTATACCTACCAAGTTTCATCAAAATCCCTTAAGCCATTCTTGAGAAGAAGTTGAAAATGTGAAAAGTTTACGACAGACAGACGACGGACGACACACGACAGACGACGGACGACGGACGCCGGACGGATCGCTATGACAATAGCTCACTAGAGCCTTTGGCTCAGGTGAGCTAATAAGGAAAAAAAATTTGTTGGGGTCCCGCCGGGGTTTGGAGCCACTTCCCATTGGTCCATTGGGCATGGAAAACATACATTATACCTATGTACAATCTTAAAAAATATTCCTTAAAAATCCAAAAGTGGATATCTTGACAAAATTCTTTCACTTGAAGGGTACCATGCATGAGTACCTCATACCTACAAAATGTCATGACAATCTGAAGAGTGGTTATAGAAAAGAAGCAGAAAATGTATGAAAATCACCCCCCCCCCCTTCCTTTTATTTCATAAGAAAAAAAAATCATAAAAAATTAAAAAAATAAAATTTAAGCATAAAATACATATCAAAGCATTTAGTAAGTTATATATGATAAATATGCAGTAAATGAGTGTGTAAAATCATACACTTATTGAGTTATTTAAAGAAATAGTGCAAAAACTTGCATTTCTGACTAAGTCCGAAGAGACGTCAAAAAAGCGTCAAAAATTTGACTTCGGAGTGGAACCAAAAATAACAACACTTCTTAAGACATCTCTGTAGATCATCCTGATGCTTTCGGTTTGTCGATACGTGCTTCCGTTCTGAAGAAGAAGTTTGTCAAGGGAGGGTACCCCCCGTGACCTACTTTTGCCTGTGGTGGCGCCACCTGTTGAGGGATCCGGACGACAAACAACAACACTTGTAGGGGATCATTAGTACTTTATACCTACCAAGTTTCATCAAAATCCCTTAAGCCATTCTTGAGAAGAAGTTGAAAATGTGAAAAGTTTACGACAGACAGACGACGGACGACACACGACAGACGACGGACGACGGACGCCGGACGGATCGCTATGACAATAGCTCACTAGAGCCTTTGGCTCAGGTGAGCTAATAAGGAAAAAAAATTTGTTGGGGTCCCGCCGGGGTTTGGAGCCACTTCCCATTGGTCCATTGGGCATGGAAAACATACATTATACCTATGTACAATCTTAAAAAATATTCCTTAAAAATCCAAAAGTGGATATCTTGACAAAATTCTTTCACTTGAAGGGTACCATGCATGAGTACCTCATACCTACAAAATGTCATGACAATCTGAAGAGTGGTTATAGAAAAGAAGCAGAAAATGTATGAAAATCACCCCCCCCCCCCCCCTTCCTTTTATTTCATAAGAAAAAAAAATCATAAAAAATTAAAAAAATAAAATTTAAGCATAAAATACATATCAAAGCATTTAGTAAGTTATATATGATAAATATGCAGTAAATGAGTGTGTAAAATCATACACTTATTGAGTTATTTAAAGAAATAGTGCAAAAACTTGCATTTCTGACTAAGTCCGAAGAGACGTCAAAAAAGCGTCAAAAATTTGACTTCGGAGTGGAACCAAAAATAACAACACTTCTTAAGACATCTCTGTAGATCATCCTGATGCTTTCGGTTTGTCGATACGTGCTTCCGTTCTGAAGAAGAAGTTTGTCAAGGGAGGGTACCCCCCGTGACCTACTTTTGCCTGTGGTGGCGCCACCTGTTGAGGGATCCGGACGACAAACAACAACACTTGTAGGGGATCATTAGTACTTTATACCTACCAAGTTTCATCAAAATCCCTTAAGCCATTCTTGAGAAGAAGTTGAAAATGTGAAAAGTTTACGACAGACAGACGACGGACGACACACGACAGACGACGGACGACGGACGCCGGACGGATCGCTATGACAATAGCTCACTAGAGCCTTTGGCTCAGGTGAGCTAATAAGGAAAAAAAATTTGTTGGGGTCCCGCCGGGGTTTGGAGCCACTTCCCATTGGTCCATTGGGCATGGAAAACATACATTATACCTATGTACAATCTTAAAAAATATTCCTTAAAAATCCAAAAGTGGATATCTTGACAAAATTCTTTCACTTGAAGGGTACCATGCATGAGTACCTCATACCTACAAAATGTCATGACAATCTGAAGAGTGGTTATAGAAAAGAAGCAGAAAATGTATGAAAATCACCCCCCCCCCCCTTCCTTTTATTTCATAAGAAAAAAAAATCATAAAAAATTAAAAAAATAAAATTTAAGCATAAAATACATATCAAAGCATTTAGTAAGTTATATATGATAAATATGCAGTAAATGAGTGTGTAAAATCATACACTTATTGAGTTATTTAAAGAAATAGTGCAAAAACTTGCATTTCTGACTAAGTCCGAAGAGACGTCAAAAAAGCGTCAAAAATTTGACTTCGGAGTGGAACCAAAAATAACAACACTTCTTAAGACATCTCTGTAGATCATCCTGATGCTTTCGGTTTGTCGATACGTGCTTCCGTTCTGAAGAAGAAGTTTGTCAAGGGAGGGTACCCCCCGTGACCTACTTTTGCCTGTGGTGGCGCCACCTGTTGAGGGATCCGGACGACAAACAACAACACTTGTAGGGGATCATTAGTACTTTATACCTACCAAGTTTCATCAAAATCCCTTAAGCCATTCTTGAGAAGAAGTTGAAAATGTGAAAAGTTTACGACAGACAGACGACGGACGACACACGACAGACGACGGACGACGGACGCCGGACGGATCGCTATGACAATAGCTCACTAGAGCCTTTGGCTCAGGTGAGCTAATAAGGAAAAAAAATTTGTTGGGGTCCCGCCGGGGTTTGGAGCCACTTCCCATTGGTCCATTGGGCATGGAAAACATACATTATACCTATGTACAATCTTAAAAAATATTCCTTAAAAATCCAAAAGTGGATATCTTGACAAAATTCTTTCACTTGAAGGGTACCATGCATGAGTACCTCATACCTACAAAATGTCATGACAATCTGAAGAGTGGTTATAGAAAAGAAGCAGAAAATGTATGAAAATCACCCCCCCCCTTCCTTTTATTTCATAAGAAAAAAAAATCATAAAAAATTAAAAAAATAAAATTTAAGCATAAAATACATATCAAAGCATTTAGTAAGTTATATATGATAAATATGCAGTAAATGAGTGTGTAAAATCATACACTTATTGAGTTATTTAAAGAAATAGTGCAAAAACTTGCATTTCTGACTAAGTCCGAAGAGACGTCAAAAAAGCGTCAAAAATTTGACTTCGGAGTGGAACCAAAAATAACAACACTTCTTAAGACATCTCTGTAGATCATCCTGATGCTTTCGGTTTGTCGATACGTGCTTCCGTTCTGAAGAAGAAGTTTGTCAAGGGAGGGTACCCCCCGTGACCTACTTTTGCCTGTGGTGGCGCCACCTGTTGAGGGATCCGGACGACAAACAACAACACTTGTAGGGGATCATTAGTACTTTATACCTACCAAGTTTCATCAAAATCCCTTAAGCCATTCTTGAGAAGAAGTTGAAAATGTGAAAAGTTTACGACAGACAGACGACGGACGACACACGACAGACGACGGACGACGGACGCCGGACGGATCGCTATGACAATAGCTCACTAGAGCCTTTGGCTCAGGTGAGCTAATAAGGAAAAAAAATTTGTTGGGGTCCCGCCGGGGTTTGGAGCCACTTCCCATTGGTCCATTGGGCATGGAAAACATACATTATACCTATGTACAATCTTAAAAAATATTCCTTAAAAATCCAAAAGTGGATATCTTGACAAAATTCTTTCACTTGAAGGGTACCATGCATGAGTACCTCATACCTACAAAATGTCATGACAATCTGAAGAGTGGTTATAGAAAAGAAGCAGAAAATGTATGAAAATCACCCCCCCCCCCCCTTCCTTTTATTTCATAAGAAAAAAAAATCATAAAAAATTAAAAAAATAAAATTTAAGCATAAAATACATATCAAAGCATTTAGTAAGTTATATATGATAAATATGCAGTAAATGAGTGTGTAAAATCATACACTTATTGAGTTATTTAAAGAAATAGTGCAAAAACTTGCATTTCTGACTAAGTCCGAAGAGACGTCAAAAAAGCGTCAAAAATTTGACTTCGGAGTGGAACCAAAAATAACAACACTTCTTAAGACATCTCTGTAGATCATCCTGATGCTTTCGGTTTGTCGATACGTGCTTCCGTTCTGAAGAAGAAGTTTGTCAAGGGAGGGTACCCCCCGTGACCTACTTTTGCCTGTGGTGGCGCCACCTGTTGAGGGATCCGGACGACAAACAACAACACTTGTAGGGGATCATTAGTACTTTATACCTACCAAGTTTCATCAAAATCCCTTAAGCCATTCTTGAGAAGAAGTTGAAAATGTGAAAAGTTTACGACAGACAGACGACGGACGACACACGACAGACGACGGACGACGGACGCCGGACGGATCGCTATGACAATAGCTCACTAGAGCCTTTGGCTCAGGTGAGCTAATAAGGAAAAAAAATTTGTTGTGGTCCCGCCGGGGTTTGGAGCCACTTCCCATTGGTCCATTGGGCATGGAAAACATACATTATACCTATGTACAATCTTAAAAAATATTCCTTAAAAATCCAAAAGTGGATATCTTGACAAAATTCTTTCACTTGAAGGGTACCATGCATGAGTACCTCATACCTACAAAATGTCATGACAATCTGAAGAGTGGTTATAGAAAAGAAGCAGAAAATGTATGAAAATCACCCCCCCCCCCCCCTTCCTTTTATTTCATAAGAAAAAAAAATCATAAAAAATTAAAAAAATAAAATTTAAGCATAAAATACATATCAAAGCATTTAGTAAGTTATATATGATAAATATGCAGTAAATGAGTGTGTAAAATCATACACTTATTGAGTTATTTAAAGAAATAGTGCAAAAACTTGCATTTCTGACTAAGTCCGAAGAGACGTCAAAAAAGCGTCAAAAATTTGACTTCGGAGTGGAACCAAAAATAACAACACTTCTTAAGACATCTCTGTAGATCATCCTGATGCTTTCGGTTTGTCGATACGTGCTTCCGTTCTGAAGAAGAAGTTTGTCAAGGGAGGGTACCCCCCGTGACCTACTTTTGCCTGTGGTGGCGCCACCTGTTGAGGGATCCGGACGACAAACAACAACACTTGTAGGGGATCATTAGTACTTTATACCTACCAAGTTTCATCAAAATCCCTTAAGCCATTCTTGAGAAGAAGTTGAAAATGTGAAAAGTTTACGACAGACAGACGACGGACGACACACGACAGACGACGGACGACGGACGCCGGACGGATCGCTATGACAATAGCTCACTAGAGCCTTTGGCTCAGGTGAGCTAATAAGGAAAAAAAATTTGTTGGGGTCCCGCCGGGGTTTGGAGCCACTTCCCATTGGTCCATTGGGCATGGAAAACATACATTATACCTATGTACAATCTTAAAAAATATTCCTTAAAAATCCAAAAGTGGATATCTTGACAAAATTCTTTCACTTGAAGGGTACCATGCATGAGTACCTCATACCTACAAAATGTCATGACAATCTGAAGAGTGGTTATAGAAAAGAAGCAGAAAATGTATGAAAATCACCCCCCCCCCCCTTCCTTTTATTTCATAAGAAAAAAAAATCATAAAAAATTAAAAAAATAAAATTTAAGCATAAAATACATATCAAAGCATTTAGTAAGTTATATATGATAAATATGCAGTAAATGAGTGTGTAAAATCATACACTTATTGAGTTATTTAAAGAAATAGTGCAAAAACTTGCATTTCTGACTAAGTCCGAAGAGACGTCAAAAAAGCGTCAAAAATTTGACTTCGGAGTGGAACCAAAAATAACAACACTTCTTAAGACATCTCTGTAGATCATCCTGATGCTTTCGGTTTGTCGATACGTGCTTCCGTTCTGAAGAAGAAGTTTGTCAAGGGAGGGTACCCCCCGTGACCTACTTTTGCCTGTGGTGGCGCCACCTGTTGAGGGATCCGGACGACAAACAACAACACTTGTAGGGGATCATTAGTACTTTATACCTACCAAGTTTCATCAAAATCCCTTAAGCCATTCTTGAGAAGAAGTTGAAAATGTGAAAAGTTTACGACAGACAGACGACGGACGACACACGACAGACGACGGACGACGGACGCCGGACGGATCGCTATGACAATAGCTCACTAGAGCCTTTGGCTCAGGTGAGCTAATAAGGAAAAAAAATTTGTTGGGGTCCCGCCGGGGTTTGGAGCCACTTCCCATTGGTCCATTGGGCATGGAAAACATACATTATACCTATGTACAATCTTAAAAAATATTCCTTAAAAATCCAAAAGTGGATATCTTGACAAAATTCTTTCACTTGAAGGGTACCATGCATGAGTACCTCATACCTACAAAATGTCATGACAATCTGAAGAGTGGTTATAGAAAAGAAGCAGAAAATGTATGAAAATCACCCCCCCCCCCCCTTCCTTTTATTTCATAAGAAAAAAAAATCATAAAAAATTAAAAAAATAAAATTTAAGCATAAAATACATATCAAAGCATTTAGTAAGTTATATATGATAAATATGCAGTAAATGAGTGTGTAAAATCATACACTTATTGAGTTATTTAAAGAAATAGTGCAAAAACTTGCATTTCTGACTAAGTCCGAAGAGACGTCAAAAAAGCGTCAAAAATTTGACTTCGGAGTGGAACCAAAAATAACAACACTTCTTAAGACATCTCTGTAGATCATCCTGATGCTTTCGGTTTGTCGATACGTGCTTCCGTTCTGAAGAAGAAGTTTGTCAAGGGAGGGTACCCCCCGTGACCTACTTTTGCCTGTGGTGGCGCCACCTGTTGAGGGATCCGGACGACAAACAACAACACTTGTAGGGGATCATTAGTACTTTATACCTACCAAGTTTCATCAAAATCCCTTAAGCCATTCTTGAGAAGAAGTTGAAAATGTGAAAAGTTTACGACAGACAGACGACGGACGACACACGACAGACGACGGACGACGGACGCCGGACGGATCGCTATGACAATAGCTCACTAGAGCCTTTGGCTCAGGTGAGCTAATAAGGAAAAAAAATTTGTTGGGGTCCCGCCGGGGTTTGGAGCCACTTCCCATTGGTCCATTGGGCATGGAAAACATACATTATACCTATGTACAATCTTAAAAAATATTCCTTAAAAATCCAAAAGTGGATATCTTGACAAAATTCTTTCACTTGAAGGGTACCATGCATGAGTACCTCATACCTACAAAATGTCATGACAATCTGAAGAGTGGTTATAGAAAAGAAGCAGAAAATGTATGAAAATCACCCCCCCCCCCCTTCCTTTTATTTCATAAGAAAAAAAAATCATAAAAAATTAAAAAAATAAAATTTAAGCATAAAATACATATCAAAGCATTTAGTAAGTTATATATGATAAATATGCAGTAAATGAGTGTGTAAAATCATACACTTATTGAGTTATTTAAAGAAATAGTGCAAAAACTTGCATTTCTGACTAAGTCCGAAGAGACGTCAAAAAAGCGTCAAAAATTTGACTTCGGAGTGGAACCAAAAATAACAACACTTCTTAAGACATCTCTGTAGATCATCCTGATGCTTTCGGTTTGTCGATACGTGCTTCCGTTCTGAAGAAGAAGTTTGTCAAGGGAGGGTACCCCCCGTGACCTACTTTTGCCTGTGGTGGCGCCACCTGTTGAGGGATCCGGACGACAAACAACAACACTTGTAGGGGATCATTAGTACTTTATACCTACCAAGTTTCATCAAAATCCCTTAAGCCATTCTTGAGAAGAAGTTGAAAATGTGAAAAGTTTACGACAGACAGACGACGGACGACACACGACAGACGACGGACGACGGACGCCGGACGGATCGCTATGACAATAGCTCACTAGAGCCTTTGGCTCAGGTGAGCTAATAAGGAAAAAAAATTTGTTGGGGTCCCGCCGGGGTTTGGAGCCACTTCCCATTGGTCCATTGGGCATGGAAAACATACATTATACCTATGTACAATCTTAAAAAATATTCCTTAAAAATCCAAAAGTGGATATCTTGACAAAATTCTTTCACTTGAAGGGTACCATGCATGAGTACCTCATACCTACAAAATGTCATGACAATCTGAAGAGTGGTTATAGAAAAGAAGCAGAAAATGTATGAAAATCACCCCCCCCCCCTTCCTTTTATTTCATAAGAAAAAAAAATCATAAAAAATTAAAAAAATAAAATTTAAGCATAAAATACATATCAAAGCATTTAGTAAGTTATATATGATAAATATGCAGTAAATGAGTGTGTAAAATCATACACTTATTGAGTTATTTAAAGAAATAGTGCAAAAACTTGCATTTCTGACTAAGTCCGAAGAGACGTCAAAAAAGCGTCAAAAATTTGACTTCGGAGTGGAACCAAAAATAACAACACTTCTTAAGACATCTCTGTAGATCATCCTGATGCTTTCGGTTTGTCGATACGTGCTTCCGTTCTGAAGAAGAAGTTTGTCAAGGGAGGGTACCCCCCGTGACCTACTTTTGCCTGTGGTGGCGCCACCTGTTGAGGGATCCGGACGACAAACAACAACACTTGTAGGGGATCATTAGTACTTTATACCTACCAAGTTTCATCAAAATCCCTTAAGCCATTCTTGAGAAGAAGTTGAAAATGTGAAAAGTTTACGACAGACAGACGACGGACGACACACGACAGACGACGGACGACGGACGCCGGACGGATCGCTATGACAATAGCTCACTAGAGCCTTTGGCTCAGGTGAGCTAATAAGGAAAAAAAATTTGTTGGGGTCCCGCCGGGGTTTGGAGCCACTTCCCATTGGTCCATTGGGCATGGAAAACATACATTATACCTATGTACAATCTTAAAAAATATTCCTTAAAAATCCAAAAGTGGATATCTTGACAAAATTCTTTCACTTGAAGGGTACCATGCATGAGTACCTCATACCTACAAAATGTCATGACAATCTGAAGAGTGGTTATAGAAAAGAAGCAGAAAATGTATGAAAATCACCCCCCCCCCTTCCTTTTATTTCATAAGAAAAAAAAAATCATAAAAAATTAAAAAAATAAAATTTAAGCATAAAATACATATCAAAGCATTTAGTAAGTTATATATGATAAATATGCAGTAAATGAGTGTGTAAAATCATACACTTATTGAGTTATTTAAAGAAATAGTGCAAAAACTTGCATTTCTGACTAAGTCCGAAGAGACGTCAAAAAAGCGTCAAAAATTTGACTTCGGAGTGGAACCAAAAATAACAACACTTCTTAAGACATCTCTGTAGATCATCCTGATGCTTTCGGTTTGTCGATACGTGCTTCCGTTCTGAAGAAGAAGTTTGTCAAGGGAGGGTACCCCCCGTGACCTACTTTTGCCTGTGGTGGCGCCACCTGTTGAGGGATCCGGACGACAAACAACAACACTTGTAGGGGATCATTAGTACTTTATACCTACCAAGTTTCATCAAAATCCCTTAAGCCATTCTTGAGAAGAAGTTGAAAATGTGAAAAGTTTACGACAGACAGACGACGGACGACACACGACAGACGACGGACGACGGACGCCGGACGGATCGCTATGACAATAGCTCACTAGAGCCTTTGGCTCAGGTGAGCTAATAAGGAAAAAAAATTTGTTGGGGTCCCGCCGGGGTTTGGAGCCACTTCCCATTGGTCCATTGGGCATGGAAAACATACATTATACCTATGTACAATCTTAAAAAATATTCCTTAAAAATCCAAAAGTGGATATCTTGACAAAATTCTTTCACTTGAAGGGTACCATGCATGAGTACCTCATACCTACAAAATGTCATGACAATCTGAAGAGTGGTTATAGAAAAGAAGCAGAAAATGTATGAAAATCACCCCCCCCCCCCCTTCCTTTTATTTCATAAGAAAAAAAAATCATAAAAAATTAAAAAAATAAAATTTAAGCATAAAATACATATCAAAGCATTTAGTAAGTTATATATGATAAATATGCAGTAAATGAGTGTGTAAAATCATACACTTATTGAGTTATTTAAAGAAATAGTGCAAAAACTTGCATTTCTGACTAAGTCCGAAGAGACGTCAAAAAAGCGTCAAAAATTTGACTTCGGAGTGGAACCAAAAATAACAACACTTCTTAAGACATCTCTGTAGATCATCCTGATGCTTTCGGTTTGTCGATACGTGCTTCCGTTCTGAAGAAGAAGTTTGTCAAGGGAGGGTACCCCCCGTGACCTACTTTTGCCTGTGGTGGCGCCACCTGTTGAGGGATCCGGACGACAAACAACAACACTTGTAGGGGATCATTAGTACTTTATACCTACCAAGTTTCATCAAAATCCCTTAAGCCATTCTTGAGAAGAAGTTGAAAATGTGAAAAGTTTACGACAGACAGACGACGGACGACACACGACAGACGACGGACGACGGACGCCGGACGGATCGCTATGACAATAGCTCACTAGAGCCTTTGGCTCAGGTGAGCTAATAAGGAAAAAAAATTTGTTGGGGTCCCGCCGGGGTTTGGAGCCACTTCCCATTGGTCCATTGGGCATGGAAAACATACATTATACCTATGTACAATCTTAAAAAATATTCCTTAAAAATCCAAAAGTGGATATCTTGACAAAATTCTTTCACTTGAAGGGTACCATGCATGAGTACCTCATACCTACAAAATGTCATGACAATCTGAAGAGTGGTTATAGAAAAGAAGCAGAAAATGTATGAAAATCACCCCCCCCCCCCCCCCTTCCTTTTATTTCATAAGAAAAAAAAATCATAAAAAATTAAAAAAATAAAATTTAAGCATAAAATACATATCAAAGCATTTAGTAAGTTATATATGATAAATATGCAGTAAATGAGTGTGTAAAATCATACACTTATTGAGTTATTTAAAGAAATAGTGCAAAAACTTGCATTTCTGACTAAGTCCGAAGAGACGTCAAAAAAGCGTCAAAAATTTGACTTCGGAGTGGAACCAAAAATAACAACACTTCTTAAGACATCTCTGTAGATCATCCTGATGCTTTCGGTTTGTCGATACGTGCTTCCGTTCTGAAGAAGAAGTTTGTCAAGGGAGGGTACCCCCCGTGACCTACTTTTGCCTGTGGTGGCGCCACCTGTTGAGGGATCCGGACGACAAACAACAACACTTGTAGGGGATCATTAGTACTTTATACCTACCAAGTTTCATCAAAATCCCTTAAGCCATTCTTGAGAAGAAGTTGAAAATGTGAAAAGTTTACGACAGACAGACGACGGACGACACACGACAGACGACGGACGACGGACGCCGGACGGATCGCTATGACAATAGCTCACTAGAGCCTTTGGCTCAGGTGAGCTAATAAGGAAAAAAAATTTGTTGGGGTCCCGCCGGGGTTTGGAGCCACTTCCCATTGGTCCATTGGGCATGGAAAACATACATTATACCTATGTACAATCTTAAAAAATATTCCTTAAAAATCCAAAAGTGGATATCTTGACAAAATTCTTTCACTTGAAGGGTACCATGCATGAGTACCTCATACCTACAAAATGTCATGACAATCTGAAGAGTGGTTATAGAAAAGAAGCAGAAAATGTATGAAAATCACCCCCCCCCCCCCTTCCTTTTATTTCATAAGAAAAAAAAAATCATAAAAAATTAAAAAAATAAAATTTAAGCATAAAATACATATCAAAGCATTTAGTAAGTTATATATGATAAATATGCAGTAAATGAGTGTGTAAAATCATACACTTATTGAGTTATTTAAAGAAATAGTGCAAAAACTTGCATTTCTGACTAAGTCCGAAGAGACGTCAAAAAAGCGTCAAAAATTTGACTTCGGAGTGGAACCAAAAATAACAACACTTCTTAAGACATCTCTGTAGATCATCCTGATGCTTTCGGTTTGTCGATACGTGCTTCCGTTCTGAAGAAGAAGTTTGTCAAGGGAGGGTACCCCCCGTGACCTACTTTTGCCTGTGGTGGCGCCACCTGTTGAGGGATCCGGACGACAAACAACAACACTTGTAGGGGATCATTAGTACTTTATACCTACCAAGTTTCATCAAAATCCCTTAAGCCATTCTTGAGAAGAAGTTGAAAATGTGAAAAGTTTACGACAGACAGACGACGGACGACACACGACAGACGACGGACGACGGACGCCGGACGGATCGCTATGACAATAGCTCACTAGAGCCTTTGGCTCAGGTGAGCTAATAAGGAAAAAAAAATTGTTGGGGTCCCGCCGGGGTTTGGAGCCACTTCCCATTGGTCCATTGGGCATGGAAAACATACATTATACCTATGTACAATCTTAAAAAATATTCCTTAAAAATCCAAAAGTGGATATCTTGACAAAATTCTTTCACTTGAAGGGTACCATGCATGAGTACCTCATACCTACAAAATGTCATGACAATCTGAAGAGTGGTTATAGAAAAGAAGCAGAAAATGTATGAAAATCACCCCCCCCCCCCCTTCCTTTTATTTCATAAGAAAAAAAAATCATAAAAAATTAAAAAAATAAAATTTAAGCATAAAATACATATCAAAGCATTTAGTAAGTTATATATGATAAATATGCAGTAAATGAGTGTGTAAAATCATACACTTATTGAGTTATTTAAAGAAATAGTGCAAAAACTTGCATTTCTGACTAAGTCCGAAGAGACGTCAAAAAAGCGTCAAAAATTTGACTTCGGAGTGGAACCAAAAATAACAACACTTCTTAAGACATCTCTGTAGATCATCCTGATGCTTTCGGTTTGTCGATACGTGCTTCCGTTCTGAAGAAGAAGTTTGTCAAGGGAGGGTACCCCCCGTGACCTACTTTTGCCTGTGGTGGCGCCACCTGTTGAGGGATCCGGACGACAAACAACAACACTTGTAGGGGATCATTAGTACTTTATACCTACCAAGTTTCATCAAAATCCCTTAAGCCATTCTTGAGAAGAAGTTGAAAATGTGAAAAGTTTACGACAGACAGACGACGGACGACACACGACAGACGACGGACGACGGACGCCGGACGGATCGCTATGACAATAGCTCACTAGAGCCTTTGGCTCAGGTGAGCTAATAAGGAAAAAAAATTTGTTGGGGTCCCGCCGGGGTTTGGAGCCACTTCCCATTGGTCCATTGGGCATGGAAAACATACATTATACCTATGTACAATCTTAAAAAATATTCCTTAAAAATCCAAAAGTGGATATCTTGACAAAATTCTTTCACTTGAAGGGTACCATGCATGAGTACCTCATACCTACAAAATGTCATGACAATCTGAAGAGTGGTTATAGAAAAGAAGCAGAAAATGTATGAAAATCACCCCCCCCCCCCTTCCTTTTATTTCATAAGAAAAAAAAATCATAAAAAATTAAAAAAATAAAATTTAAGCATAAAATACATATCAAAGCATTTAGTAAGTTATATATGATAAATATGCAGTAAATGAGTGTGTAAAATCATACACTTATTGAGTTATTTAAAGAAATAGTGCAAAAACTTGCATTTCTGACTAAGTCCGAAGAGACGTCAAAAAAGCGTCAAAAATTTGACTTCGGAGTGGAACCAAAAATAACAACACTTCTTAAGACATCTCTGTAGATCATCCTGATGCTTTCGGTTTGTCGATACGTGCTTCCGTTCTGAAGAAGAAGTTTGTCAAGGGAGGGTACCCCCCGTGACCTACTTTTGCCTGTGGTGGCGCCACCTGTTGAGGGATCCGGACGACAAACAACAACACTTGTAGGGGATCATTAGTACTTTATACCTACCAAGTTTCATCAAAATCCCTTAAGCCATTCTTGAGAAGAAGTTGAAAATGTGAAAAGTTTACGACAGACAGACGACGGACGACACACGACAGACGACGGACGACGGACGCCGGACGGATCGCTATGACAATAGCTCACTAGAGCCTTTGGCTCAGGTGAGCTAATAAGGAAAAAAAATTTGTTGGGGTCCCGCCGGGGTTTGGAGCCACTTCCCATTGGTCCATTGGGCATGGAAAACATACATTATACCTATGTACAATCTTAAAAAATATTCCTTAAAAATCCAAAAGTGGATATCTTGACAAAATTCTTTCACTTGAAGGGTACCATGCATGAGTACCTCATACCTACAAAATGTCATGACAATCTGAAGAGTGGTTATAGAAAAGAAGCAGAAAATGTATGAAAATCACCCCCCCCCCCCCCTTCCTTTTATTTCATAAGAAAAAAAAATCATAAAAAATTAAAAAAATAAAATTTAAGCATAAAATACATATCAAAGCATTTAGTAAGTTATATATGATAAATATGCAGTAAATGAGTGTGTAAAATCATACACTTATTGAGTTATTTAAAGAAATAGTGCAAAAACTTGCATTTCTGACTAAGTCCGAAGAGACGTCAAAAAAGCGTCAAAAATTTGACTTCGGAGTGGAACCAAAAATAACAACACTTCTTAAGACATCTCTGTAGATCATCCTGATGCTTTCGGTTTGTCGATACGTGCTTCCGTTCTGAAGAAGAAGTTTGTCAAGGGAGGGTACCCCCCGTGACCTACTTTTGCCTGTGGTGGCGCCACCTGTTGAGGGATCCGGACGACAAACAACAACACTTGTAGGGGATCATTAGTACTTTATACCTACCAAGTTTCATCAAAATCCCTTAAGCCATTCTTGAAAGGAAGTTGAAAATGTGAAAAGTTTACGACAGACAGACGACGGACGACACACGACACACGACAGACGACGGACGACGGACGCCGGACGGATCGCTATGACAATAGCTCACTAGAGCCTTTGGCTCAGGTGAGCTAATAAGGAAAAAAAATTTGTTGGGGTCCCGCCGGGGTTTGGAGCCACTTCCCATTGGTCCATTGGGCATGGAAAACATACATTATACCTATGTACAATCTTAAAAAATATTCCTTAAAAATCCAAAAGTGGATATCTTGACAAAATTCTTTCACTTGAAGGGTACCATGCATGAGTACCTCATACCTACAAAATGTCATGACAATCTGAAGAGTGGTTATAGAAAAGAAGCAGAAAATGTATGAAAATCACCCCCCCCCCCCTTCCTTTTATTTCATAAGAAAAAAAAATCATAAAAAATTAAAAAAATAAAATTTAAGCATAAAATACATATCAAAGCATTTAGTAAGTTATATATGATAAATATGCAGTAAATGAGTGTGTAAAATCATACACTTATTGAGTTATTTAAAGAAATAGTGCAAAAACTTGCATTTCTGACTAAGTCCGAAGAGACGTCAAAAAAGCGTCAAAAATTTGACTTCGGAGTGGAACCAAAAATAACAACACTTCTTAAGACATCTCTGTAGATCATCCTGATGCTTTCGGTTTGTCGATACGTGCTTCCGTTCTGAAGAAGAAGTTTGTCAAGGGAGGGTACCCCCCGTGACCTACTTTTGCCTGTGGTGGCGCCACCTGTTGAGGGATCCGGACGACAAACAACAACACTTGTAGGGGATCATTAGTACTTTATACCTACCAAGTTTCATCAAAATCCCTTAAGCCATTCTTGAAAGGAAGTTGAAAATGTGAAAAGTTTACGACAGACAGACGACGGACGACACACGACACACGACAGACGACGGACGACGGACGCCGGACGGATCGCTATGACAATAGCTCACTAGAGCCTTTGGCTCAGGTGAGCTAATAAGGAAAAAAAATTTGTTGGGGTCCCGCCGGGGTTTGGAGCCACTTCCCATTGGTCCATTGGGCATGGAAAACATACATTATACCTATGTACAATCTTAAAAAATATTCCTTAAAAATCCAAAAGTGGATATCTTGACAAAATTCTTTCACTTGAAGGGTACCATGCATGAGTACCTCATACCTACAAAATGTCATGACAATCTGAAGAGTGGTTATAGAAAAGAAGCAGAAAATGTATGAAAATCACCCCCCCCCCCCCCCTTCCTTTTATTTCATAAGAAAAAAAAATCATAAAAAATTAAAAAAATAAAATTTAAGCATAAAATACATATCAAAGCATTTAGTAAGTTATATATGATAAATATGCAGTAAATGAGTGTGTAAAATCATACACTTATTGAGTTATTTAAAGAAATAGTGCAAAAACTTGCATTTCTGACTAAGTCCGAAGAGACGTCAAAAAAGCGTCAAAAATTTGACTTCGGAGTGGAACCAAAAATAACAACGCTTCTTAAGACATCTCTGTAGATCATCCTGATGCTTTCGGTTTGTCGATACGTGCTTCCGTTCTGAAGAAGAAGTTTGTCAAGGGAGGGTACCCCCCGTGACCTACTTTTGCCTGTGGTGGCGCCACCTGTTGAGGGATCCGGACGACAAACAACAACACTTGTAGGGGATCATTAGTACTTTATACCTACCAAGTTTCATCAAAATCCCTTAAGCCATTCTTGAGAAGAAGTTGAAAATGTGAAAAGTTTACGACAGACAGACGACGGACGACACACGACAGACGACGGACGACGGACGCCGGACGGATCGCTATGACAATAGCTCACTAGAGCCTTTGGCTCAGGTGAGCTAATAAGGAAAAAAAATTTGTTGGGGTCCCGCCGGGGTTTGGAGCCACTTCCCATTGGTCCATTGGGCATGGAAAACATACATTATACCTATGTACAATCTTAAAAAATATTCCTTAAAAATCCAAAAGTGGATATCTTGACAAAATTCTTTCACTTGAAGGGTACCATGCATGAGTACCTCATACCTACAAAATGTCATGACAATCTGAAGAGTGGTTATAGAAAAGAAGCAGAAAATGTATGAAAATCACCCCCCCCCCCTTCCTTTTATTTCATAAGAAAAAAAAATCATAAAAAATTAAAAAAATAAAATTTAAGCATAAAATACATATCAAAGCATTTAGTAAGTTATATATGATAAATATGCAGTAAATGAGTGTGTAAAATCATACACTTATTGAGTTATTTAAAGAAATAGTGCAAAAACTTGCATTTCTGACTAAGTCCGAAGAGACGTCAAAAAAGCGTCAAAAATTTGACTTCGGAGTGGAACCAAAAATAACAACACTTCTTAAGACATCTCTGTAGATCATCCTGATGCTTTCGGTTTGTCGATACGTGCTTCCGTTCTGAAGAAGAAGTTTGTCAAGGGAGGGTACCCCCCGTGACCTACTTTTGCCTGTGGTGGCGCCACCTGTTGAGGGATCCGGACGACAAACAACAACACTTGTAGGGGATCATTAGTACTTTATACCTACCAAGTTTCATCAAAATCCCTTAAGCCATTCTTGAAAGGAAGTTGAAAATGTGAAAAGTTTACGACAGACAGACGACGGACGACACACGACACACGACAGACGACGGACGACGGACGCCGGACGGATCGCTATGACAATAGCTCACTAGAGCCTTTGGCTCAGGTGAGCTAATAAGGAAAAAAAATTTGTTGGGGTCCCGCCGGGGTTTGGAGCCACTTCCCATTGGTCCATTGGGCATGGAAAACATACATTATACCTATGTACAATCTTAAAAAATATTCCTTAAAAATCCAAAAGTGGATATCTTGACAAAATTCTTTCACTTGAAGGGTACCATGCATGAGTACCTCATACCTACAAAATGTCATGACAATCTGAAGAGTGGTTATAGAAAAGAAGCAGAAAATGTATGAAAATCACCCCCCCCCCCCCTTCCTTTTATTTCATAAGAAAAAAAAAATCATAAAAAATTAAAAAAATAAAATTTAAGCATAAAATACATATCAAAGCATTTAGTAAGTTATATATGATAAATATGCAGTAAATGAGTGTGTAAAATCATACACTTATTGAGTTATTTAAAGAAATAGTGCAAAAACTTGCATTTCTGACTAAGTCCGAAGAGACGTCAAAAAAGCGTCAAAAATTTGACTTCGGAGTGGAACCAAAAATAACAACACTTCTTAAGACATCTCTGTAGATCATCCTGATGCTTTCGGTTTGTCGATACGTGCTTCCGTTCTGAAGAAGAAGTTTGTCAAAGGAGGGTACCCCCTGTGACCTACTTTTGCCTCTGGTGGCGCCACCTGTTGATGGATCTGGACGAAAAACAACAACACTTGTAGGGGACCATGAGTACTTCATTCCTACCAAGTTTCATGAAAATCTTTTCAGTGGTTCTGGAGAAGAAGTTGAATATGTATGAAAATCACCCCCCCCCCCCCCCCCCTTCCTTTTCACATAAGAAAAAAATTAATAAAAAATCAAAAAATCTAAATTTTAGAATAAAATACTTATCAAAGCATTTAGTAACTTAAATATGATAAATATGCAGTAAATGAATGTGTAAAATCATACACTTATTGAGTTATTTAAAGAAATAGTGCAAAAATGTGCATTTCTGACGAAGTCCGAAAAGACGTCAAAAACGCGTCAAAAATTTGACTTCCGAGTGGAACCAAAAATAACAACACTTCTTAAGACATCTCTCTAGTTCATCCTGATGCTTTCAGTTTGTCGATACGTGCCTCCGTTCTGAAGAAGAAGTTTGTCAAAGGAGGGTACCCCCTGTGACCTACTTTTGCCTCTGGTGGCGCCACCTGTTGATGGATCCGGACGAAAAACAACAACACTTGTAGGGGACCATGAGTACTTCATTCCTACCAAGTTTCATGAAAATCTTTTCAGTGGTTCTGGAGAAGAAGTCGAAAATGTTGAAAAGTTTACGACGGACGACGACGGACGACGACGGACGACGACGGACGACGGACGACGGACGCCACGCTATGACAATAGCTCACTTTGAGCCTATGGCTCAGGTGAGCTAATAAAGGGAAGAAAAAATTTTTTAAGTAAAAAATGGAATTTAAGGTATTCAGATTATCTAAAAGTGCATAATAAGCTGACAAAATGGGAAAAAATGAAGAAAAAAATTTGAGGAGTGCTCGTGCCGGGACTTGAACCCACAAGCCTTGGGTCCATGTTCACAGTAAACATATCTATTCATGATTGAAAAAATACTCATAAAAATCTGTTCAGCAGTTCTGGAGAAGAAGTTGAATATGTATGAAAATCACCCCCCCCCCCTTTCCTTTTCACATAAGAAAATAATTCATAAAAAATCAAAAAATTAAAATTTCAGTATGAAATACATATCAAAGCATTAAGTAACTTAAATGTGATGAATTTGTAGTAAATGAATGTGTAAAACCATACACATATTGAGTTATTTAAAGAAATAGTGCAAAAATGTGCATTTCCGACAGAGTCCGAAAAGACGTCAAAAACGCGTCAAAAATTTGACTTCCGAGTGGAACCAAAAACAACAACACTTCTTAAGACATCTCTCTAGATCATTCTGATGCTTTCAGTTTGTCGATACGTGCTTTCGTTCTGAAGAAGAAGTTTGTCAAAGGAGGGTACCCCCTGTGACCTACTTTTGCCTCTGGTGGCGCCACCTGTTGATGGATCTGGACGAAAAACAACATCACTTGTAGGGGACCATGAGTACTTCATTCCTACCAAGTTTCATGAAAATCTTTTCAGTGGTTCTGGAGAAGAAGTTGAATATGTATGAAAATCACCCCCCCCCCCCTTCCTTTTCACATAAGAAAAAAATTAATAAAAAATCAAAAAATCTAAATTTTAGAATAAAATACTTATCAAAGCATTTAGTAACTTAAATATGATAAATATGCAGTAAATGAATGTGTAAAATCATACACTTATTGAGTTATTTAAAGAAATAGTGCAAAAATGTGCATTTCTGACGAAGTCCGAAAAGACGTCAAAAACGCGTCAAAAATTTGACTTCCGAGTGGAACCAAAAATAACAACACTTCTTAAGACATCTCTCTAGTTCATCCTGATGCTTTCAGTTTGTCGATACGTGCCTCCGTTCTGAAGAAGAAGTTTGTCAAAGGAGGGTACCCCCTGTGACCTACTTTTGCCTCTGGTGGCGCCACCTGTTGATGGATCCGGACGAAAAACAACAACACTTGTAGGGGACCATGAGTACTTCATTCCTACCAAGTTTCATGAAAATCTTTTCAGTGGTTCTGGAGAAGAAGTCGAAAATGTTGAAAAGTTTACGACGGACGACGACGGACGACGACGGACGACGACGGACGACGGACGACGGACGCCACGCTATGACAATAGCTCACTTTGAGCCTATGGCTCAGGTGAGCTAATAAAGGGAAGAAAAAATTTTTTAAGTAAAAAATGGAATTTAAGGTATTCAGATTATCTAAAAGTGCATAATAAGCTGACAAAATGGGAAAAAATGAAGAAAAAAATTTGAGGAGTGCTCGTGCCGGGACTTGAACCCACAAGCCTTGGGTCCATGTTCACAGTAAACATATCTATTCATGATTGAAAAAATACTCATAAAAATCTGTTCAGCAGTTCTGGAGAAGAAGTTGAATATGTATGAAAATCACCCCCCCCCCCCCTTTCCTTTTCACATAAGAAAATAATTCATAAAAAATCAAAAAATTAAAATTTCAGTATGAAATACATATCAAAGCATTAAGTAACTTAAATGTGATGAATTTGTAGTAAATGAATGTGTAAAACCATACACATATTGAGTTATTTAAAGAAATAGTGCAAAAATGTGCATTTCCGACAGAGTCCGAAAAGACGTCAAAAACGCGTCAAAAATTTGACTTCCGAGTGGAACCAAAAACAACAACACTTCTTAAGACATCTCTCTAGATCATTCTGATGCTTTCAGTTTGTCGATACGTGCTTTCGTTCTGAAGAAGAAGTTTGTCAAAGGAGGGTACCCCCTGTGACCTACTTTTGCCTCTGGTGGCGCCACCTGTTGATGGATCTGGACGAAAAACAACATCACTTGTAGGGGACCATGAGTACTTCATTCCTACCAAGTTTCATGAAAATCTTTTCAGTGGTTCTGGAGAAGAAGTTGAATATGTATGAAAATCACCCCCCCTTCCTTTTCACATAAGAAAAAAATTAATAAAAAATCAAAAAATCTAAATTTTAGAATAAAATACTTATCAAAGCATTTAGTAACTTAAATATGATAAATATGCAGTAAATGAATGTGTAAAATCATACACTTATTGAGTTATTTAAAGAAATAGTGCAAAAATGTGCATTTCTGACGAAGTCCGAAAAGACGTCAAAAACGCGTCAAAAATTTGACTTCCGAGTGGAACCAAAAATAACAACACTTCTTAAGACATCTCTCTAGTTCATCCTGATGCTTTCAGTTTGTCGATACGTGCCTCCGTTCTGAAGAAGAAGTTTGTCAAAGGAGGGTACCCCCTGTGACCTACTTTTGCCTCTGGTGGCGCCACCTGTTGATGGATCCGGACGAAAAACAACAACACTTGTAGGGGACCATGAGTACTTCATTCCTACCAAGTTTCATGAAAATCTTTTCAGTGGTTCTGGAGAAGAAGTCGAAAATGTTGAAAAGTTTACGACGGACGACGACGGACGACGACGGACGACGGACGCCACGCTATGACAATAGCTCACTTTGAGCCTATGGCTCAGGTGAGCTAAAAAGCGTCAAAAATTTGACTTCGGAGTGGAACCAAAAATAACAACACTTCTTAAGACATCTCTGTAGATCATCCTGATGCTTTCGGTTTGTCGATACGTGCTTCCGTTCTGAAGAAGAAGTTTGTCAAGGGAGGGTACCCCCCGTGACCTACTTTTGCCTGTGGTGGCGCCACCTGTTGAGGGATCCGGACGACAAACAACAACACTTGTAGGGGATCATTAGTACTTTATACCTACCAAGTTTCATCAAAATCCCTTAAGCCATTCTTGAGAAGAAGTTGAAAATGTGAAAAGTTTACGACAGACAGACGACGGACGACACACGACACACGACAGACGACGGACGACGGACGCCGGACGGATCGCTATGACAATAGCTCACTAGAGCCTTTGGCTCAGGTGAGCTAATAAGGAAAAAAAATTTGTTGGGGTCCCGCCGGGGTTTGGAGCCACTTCCCATTGGTCCATTGGGCATGGAAAACATACATTATACCTATGTACAATCTTAAAAAATATTCCTTAAAAATCCAAAAGTGGATATATTGACAAAATTCTTTCACTTGAAGGGTACCATGCATGAGTACCTCATACCTACAAAATGTCATGACAATCTGAAGAGTGGTTATAGAAAAGAAGCAGAAAATGTATGAAAATCACCCCCCCCCCCTTCCTTTTATTTCATAAGAAAAAAAAATCATAAAAAATTAAAAAAATAAAATTTAAGCATAAAATACATATCAAAGCATTTAGTAAGTTATATATGATAAATATGCAGTAAATGAGTGTGTAAAATCATACACTTATTGAGTTATTTAAAGAAATAGTGCAAAAACTTGCATTTCTGACTAAGTCCGAAGAGACGTCAAAAAAGCGTCAAAAATTTGACTTCGGAGTGGAACCAAAAATAACAACACTTCTTAAGACATCTCTGTAGATCATCCTGATGCTTTCGGTTTGTCGATACGTGCTTCCGTTCTGAAGAAGAAGTTTGTCAAGGGAGGGTACCCCCCGTGACCTACTTTTGCCTGTGGTGGCGCCACCTGTTGAGGGATCCGGACGACAAACAACAACACTTGTAGGGGATCATTAGTACTTTATACCTACCAAGTTTCATCAAAATCCCTTAAGCCATTCTTGAGAAGAAGTTGAAAATGTGAAAAGTTTACGACAGACAGACGACGGACGACACACGACACACGACAGACGACGGACGACGGACGCCGGACGGATCGCTATGACAATAGCTCACTAGAGCCTTTGGCTCAGGTGAGCTAATAAGGAAAAAAATTTTGTTGGGGTCCCGCCGGGGTTTGGAGCCACTTCCCATTGGTCCATTGGGCATGGAAAACATACATTATACCTATGTACAATCTTAAAAAATATTCCTTAAAAATCCAAAAGTGGATATCTTGACAAAATTCTTTCACTTGAAGGGTACCATGCATGAGTACCTCATACCTACAAAATGTCATGACAATCTGAAGAGTGGTTATAGAAAAGAAGCAGAAAATGTATGAAAATCACCCCCCCCCCCCTTCCTTTTATTTCATAAGAAAAAAAAATCATAAAAAATTAAAAAAATAAAATTTAAGCATAAAATACATATCAAAGCATTTAGTAAGTTATATATGATAAATATGCAGTAAATGAGTGTGTAAAATCATACACTTATTGAGTTATTTAAAGAAATAGTGCAAAAACTTGCATTTCTGACTAAGTCCGAAGAGACGTCAAAAAAGCGTCAAAAATTTGACTTCGGAGTGGAACCAAAAATAACAACACTTCTTAAGACATCTCTGTAGATCATCCTGATGCTTTCGGTTTGTCGATACGTGCTTCCGTTCTGAAGAAGAAGTTTGTCAAGGGAGGGTACCCCCCGTGACCTACTTTTGCCTGTGGTGGCGCCACCTGTTGAGGGATCCGGACGACAAACAACAACACTTGTAGGGGATCATTAGTACTTTATACCTACCAAGTTTCATCAAAATCCCTTAAGCCATTCTTGAGAAGAAGTTGAAAATGTGAAAAGTTTACGACAGACAGACGACGGACGACACATGACACACGACAGACGACGGACGACGGACGCCGGACGGATCGCTATGACAATAGCTCACTAGAGCCTTTGGCTCAGGTGAGCTAATAAGGAAAAAAAATTTGTTGGGGTCCCGCCGGGGTTTGGAGCCACTTCCCATTGGTCCATTGGGCATGGAAAACATACATTATACCTATGTACAATCTTAAAAAATATTCCTTAAAAATCCAAAAGTGGATATCTTGACAAAATTCTTTCACTTGAAGGGTACCATGCATGAGTACCTCATACCTACAAAATGTCATGACAATCTGAAGAGTGGTTATAGAAAAGAAGCAGAAAATGTATGAAAATCACCCCCCCCCCCTTCCTTTTATTTCATAAGAAAAAAAAATCATAAAAAATTAAAAAAATAAAATTTAAGCATAAAATACATATCAAAGCATTTAGTAAGTTATATATGATAAATATGCAGTAAATGAGTGTGTAAAATCATACACTTATTGAGTTATTTAAAGAAATAGTGCAAAAACTTGCATTTCTGACTAAGTCCGAAGAGACGTCAAAAAAGCGTCAAAAATTTGACTTCGGAGTGGAACCAAAAATAACAACACTTCTTAAGACATCTCTGTAGATCATCCTGATGCTTTCGGTTTGTCGATACGTGCTTCCGTTCTGAAGAAGAAGTTTGTCAAGGGAGGGTACCCCCCGTGACCTACTTTTGCCTGTGGTGGCGCCACCTGTTGAGGGATCCGGACGACAAACAACAACACTTGTAGGGGATCATTAGTACTTTATACCTACCAAGTTTCATCAAAATCCCTTAAGCCATTCTTGAGAAGAAGTTGAAAATGTGAAAAGTTTACGACAGACAGACGACGGACGACACACGACACACGACAGACGACGGACGACGGACGCCGGACGGATCGCTATGACAATAGCTCACTAGAGCCTTTGGCTCAGGTGAGCTAATAAGGAAAAAAAAATTGTTGGGGTCCCGCCGGGGTTTGGAGCCACTTCCCATTGGTCCATTGGGCATGGAAAACATACATTATACCTATGTACAATCTTAAAAAATATTCCTTAAAAATCCAAAAGTGGATATCTTGACAAAATTCTTTCACTTGAAGGGTACCATGCATGAGTACCTCATACCTACAAAATGTCATGACAATCTGAAGAGTGGTTATAGAAAAGAAGCAGAAAATGTATGAAAATCACCCCCCCCCCCCCCTTCCTTTTATTTCATAAGAAAAAAAAATCATAAAAAATTAAAAAAATAAAATTTAAGCATAAAATACATATCAAAGCATTTAGTAAGTTATATATGATAAATATGCAGTAAATGAGTGTGTAAAATCATACACTTATTGAGTTATTTAAAGAAATAGTGCAAAAACTTGCATTTCTGACTAAGTCCGAAGAGACGTCAAAAAAGCGTCAAAAATTTGACTTCGGAGTGGAACCAAAAATAACAACACTTCTTAAGACATCTCTGTAGATCATCCTGATGCTTTCGGTTTGTCGATACGTGCTTCCGTTCTGAAGAAGAAGTTTGTCAAGGGAGGGTACCCCCCGTGACCTACTTTTGCCTGTGGTGGCGCCACCTGTTGAGGGATCCGGACGACAAACAACAACACTTGTAGGGGATCATTAGTACTTTATACCTACCAAGTTTCATCAAAATCCCTTAAGCCATTCTTGAGAAGAAGTTGAAAATGTGAAAAGTTTACGACAGACAGACGACGGACGACACACGACACACGACAGACGACGGACGACGGACGCCGGACGGATCGCTATGACAATAGCTCACTAGAGCCTTTGGCTCAGGTGAGCTAATAAGGAAAAAAAATTTGTTGGGGTCCCGCCGGGGTTTGGAGCCACTTCCCATTGGTCCATTGGGCATGGAAAACATACATTATACCTATGTACAATCTTAAAAAATATTCCTTAAAAATCCAAAAGTGGATATCTTGACAAAATTCTTTCACTTGAAGGGTACCATGCATGAGTACCTCATACCTACAAAATGTCATGACAATCTGAAGAGTGGTTATAGAAAAGAAGCAGAAAATGTATGAAAATCACCCCCCCCCCTTCCTTTTATTTCATAAGAAAAAAAAATCATAAAAAATTAAAAAAATAAAATTTAAGCATAAAATACATATCAAAGCATTTAGTAAGTTATATATGATAAATATGCAGTAAATGAGTGTGTAAAATCATACACTTATTGAGTTATTTAAAGAAATAGTGCAAAAACTTGCATTTCTGACTAAGTCCGAAGAGACGTCAAAAAAGCGTCAAAAATTTGACTTCGGAGTGGAACCAAAAATAACAACACTTCTTAAGACATCTCTGTAGATCATCCTGATGCTTTCGGTTTGTCGATACGTGCTTCCGTTCTGAAGAAGAAGTTTGTCAAGGGAGGGTACCCCCCGTGACCTACTTTTGCCTGTGGTGGCGCCACCTGTTGAGGGATCCGGACGACAAACAACAACACTTGTAGGGGATCATTAGTACTTTATACCTACCAAGTTTCATCAAAATCCCTTAAGCCATTCTTGAGAAGAAGTTGAAAATGTGAAAAGTTTACGACAGACAGACGACGGACGACACACGACACACGACAGACGACGGACGACGGACGCCGGACGGATCGCTATGACAATAGCTCACTAGAGCCTTTGGCTCAGGTGAGCTAATAAGGAAAAAAAATTTGTTGGGGTCCCGCCGGGGTTTGGAGCCACTTCCCATTGGTCCATTGGGCATGGAAAACATACATTATACCTATGTACAATCTTAAAAAATATTCCTTAAAAATCCAAAAGTGGATATCTTGACAAAATTCTTTCACTTGAAGGGTACCATGCATGAGTACCTCATACCTACAAAATGTCATGACAATCTGAAGAGTGGTTATAGAAAAGAAGCAGAAAATGTATGAAAATCACCCCCCCCCCTTCCTTTTATTTCATAAGAAAAAAAAATCATAAAAAATTAAAAAAATAAAATTTAAGCATAAAATACATATCAAAGCATTTAGTAAGTTATATATGATAAATATGCAGTAAATGAGTGTGTAAAATCATACACTTATTGAGTTATTTAAAGAAATAGTGCAAAAACTTGCATTTCTGACTAAGTCCGAAGAGACGTCAAAAAAGCGTCAAAAATTTGACTTCGGAGTGGAACCAAAAATAACAACACTTCTTAAGACATCTCTGTAGATCATCCTGATGCTTTCGGTTTGTCGATACGTGCTTCCGTTCTGAAGAAGAAGTTTGTCAAGGGAGGGTACCCCCCGTGACCTACTTTTGCCTGTGGTGGCGCCACCTGTTGAGGGATCCGGACGACAAACAACAACACTTGTAGGGGATCATTAGTACTTTATACCTACCAAGTTTCATCAAAATCCCTTAAGCCATTCTTGAGAAGAAGTTGAAAATGTGAAAAGTTTACGACAGACAGACGACGGACGACACACGACACACGACAGACGACGGACGACGGACGCCGGACGGATCGCTATGACAATAGCTCACTAGAGCCTTTGGCTCAGGTGAGCTAATAAGGAAAAAAAATTTGTTGGGGTCCCGCCGGGGTTTGGAGCCACTTCCCATTGGTCCATTGGGCATGGAAAACATACATTATACCTATGTACAATCTTAAAAAATATTCCTTAAAAATCCAAAAGTGGATATCTTGACAAAATTCTTTCACTTGAAGGGTACCATGCATGAGTACCTCATACCTACAAAATGTCATGACAATCTGAAGAGTGGTTATAGAAAAGAAGCAGAAAATGTATGAAAATCACCCCCCCCCCCCCCTTCCTTTTATTTCATAAGAAAAAAAAATCATAAAAAATTAAAAAAATAAAATTTAAGCATAAAATACATATCAAAGCATTTAGTAAGTTATATATGATAAATATGCAGTAAATGAGTGTGTAAAATCATACACTTATTGAGTTATTTAAAGAAATAGTGCAAAAACTTGCATTTCTGACTAAGTCCGAAGAGACGTCAAAAAAGCGTCAAAAATTTGACTTCGGAGTGGAACCAAAAATAACAACACTTCTTAAGACATCTCTGTAGATCATCCTGATGCTTTCGGTTTGTCGATACGTGCTTCCGTTCTGAAGAAGAAGTTTGTCAAGGGAGGGTACCCCCCGTGACCTACTTTTGCCTGTGGTGGCGCCACCTGTTGAGGGATCCGGACGACAAACAACAACACTTGTAGGGGATCATTAGTACTTTATACCTACCAAGTTTCATCAAAATCCCTTAAGCCATTCTTGAGAAGAAGTTGAAAATGTGAAAAGTTTACGACAGACAGACGACGGACGACACACGACACACGACAGACGACGGACGACGGACGCCGGACGGATCGCTATGACAATAGCTCACTAGAGCCTTTGGCTCAGGTGAGCTAATAAGGAAAAAAAATTTGTTGGGGTCCCGCCGGGGTTTGGAGCCACTTCCCATTGGTCCATTGGGCATGGAAAACATACATTATACCTATGTACAATCTTAAAAAATATTCCTTAAAAATCCAAAAGTGGATATCTTGACAAAATTCTTTCACTTGAAGGGTACCATGCATGAGTACCTCATACCTACAAAATGTCATGACAATCTGAAGAGTGGTTATAGAAAAGAAGCAGAAAATGTATGAAAATCACCCCCCCCCCCCTTCCTTTTATTTCATAAGAAAAAAAAATCATAAAAAATTAAAAAAATAAAATTTAAGCATAAAATACATATCAAAGCATTTAGTAAGTTATATATGATAAATATGCAGTAAATGAGTGTGTAAAATCATACACTTATTGAGTTATTTAAAGAAATAGTGCAAAAACTTGCATTTCTGACTAAGTCCGAAGAGACGTCAAAAAAGCGTCAAAAATTTGACTTCGGAGTGGAACCAAAAATAACAACACTTCTTAAGACATCTCTGTAGATCATCCTGATGCTTTCGGTTTGTCGATACGTGCTTCCGTTCTGAAGAAGAAGTTTGTCAAGGGAGGGTACCCCCCGTGACCTACTTTTGCCTGTGGTGGCGCCACCTGTTGAGGGATCCGGACGACAAACAACAACACTTGTAGGGGATCATTAGTACTTTATACCTACCAAGTTTCATCAAAATCCCTTAAGCCATTCTTGAGAAGAAGTTGAAAATGTGAAAAGTTTACGACAGACAGACGACGGACGACACACGACACACGACAGACGACGGACGACGGACGCCGGACGGATCGCTATGACAATAGCTCACTAGAGCCTTTGGCTCAGGTGAGCTAATAAGGAAAAAAAATTTGTTGGGGTCCCGCCGGGGTTTGGAGCCACTTCCCATTGGTCCATTGGGCATGGAAAACATACATTATACCTATGTACAATCTTAAAAAATATTCCTTAAAAATCCAAAAGTGGATATCTTGACAAAATTCTTTCACTTGAAGGGTACCATGCATGAGTACCTCATACCTACAAAATGTCATGACAATCTGAAGAGTGGTTATAGAAAAGAAGCAGAAAATGTATGAAAATCACCCCCCCCCCCTTCCTTTTATTTCATAAGAAAAAAAAATCATAAAAAATTAAAAAAATAAAATTTAAGCATAAAATACATATCAAAGCATTTAGTAAGTTATATATGATAAATATGCAGTAAATGAGTGTGTAAAATCATACACTTATTGAGTTATTTAAAGAAATAGTGCAAAAACTTGCATTTCTGACTAAGTCCGAAGAGACGTCAAAAAAGCGTCAAAAATTTGACTTCGGAGTGGAACCAAAAATAACAACACTTCTTAAGACATCTCTGTAGATCATCCTGATGCTTTCGGTTTGTCGATACGTGCTTCCGTTCTGAAGAAGAAGTTTGTCAAGGGAGGGTACCCCCCGTGACCTACTTTTGCCTGTGGTGGCGCCACCTGTTGAGGGATCCGGACGACAAACAACAACACTTGTAGGGGATCATTAGTACTTTATACCTACCAAGTTTCATCAAAATCCCTTAAGCCATTCTTGAGAAGAAGTTGAAAATGTGAAAAGTTTACGACAGACAGACGACGGACGACACACGACAGACGACGGACGACGGACGCCGGACGGATCGCTATGACAATAGCTCACTAGAGCCTTTGGCTCAGGTGAGCTAATAAGGAAAAAAAATTTGTTGGGGTCCCGCCGGGGTTTGGAGCCACTTCCCATTGGTCCATTGGGCATGGAAAACATACATTATACCTATGTACAATCTTAAAAAATATTCCTTAAAAATCCAAAAGTGGATATCTTGACGAAATTCTTTCACTTGAAGGGTACCATGCATGAGTACCTCATACCTACAAAATGTCATGACAATCTGAAGAGTGGTTATAGAAAAGAAGCAGAAAATGTATGAAAATCACCCCCCCCCCCCTTCCTTTTATTTCATAAGAAAAAAAAAATCATAAAAAATTAAAAAAATAAAATTTAAGCATAAAATACATATCAAAGCATTTAGTAAGTTATATATGATAAATATGCAGTAAATGAGTGTGTAAAATCATACACTTATTGAGTTATTTAAAGAAATAGTGCAAAAACTTGCATTTCTGACTAAGTCCGAAGAGACGTCAAAAAAGCGTCAAAAATTTGACTTCGGAGTGGAACCAAAAATAACAACACTTCTTAAGACATCTCTGTAGATCATCCTGATGCTTTCGGTTTGTCGATACGTGCTTCCGTTCTGAAGAAGAAGTTTGTCAAGGGAGGGTACCCCCCGTGACCTACTTTTGCCTGTGGTGGCGCCACCTGTTGAGGGATCCGGACGACAAACAACAACACTTGTAGGGGATCATTAGTACTTTATACCTACCAAGTTTCATCAAAATCCCTTAAGCCATTCTTGAGAAGAAGTTGAAAATGTGAAAAGTTTACGACAGACAGACGACGGACGACACACGACACACGACAGACGACGGACGACGGACGCCGGACGGATCGCTATGACAATAGCTCACTAGAGCCTTTGGCTCAGGTGAGCTAATAAGGAAAAAAAATTTGTTGGGGTCCCGCCGGGGTTTGGAGCCACTTCCCATTGGTCCATTGGGCATGGAAAACATACATTATACCTATGTACAATCTTAAAAAATATTCCTTAAAAATCCAAAAGTGGATATCTTGACAAAATTCTTTCACTTGAAGGGTACCATGCATGAGTACCTCATACCTACAAAATGTCATGACAATCTGAAGAGTGGTTATAGAAAAGAAGCAGAAAATGTATGAAAATCACCCCCCCCCCCTTCCTTTTATTTCATAAGAAAAAAAAATCATAAAAAATTAAAAAAATAAAATTTAAGCATAAAATACATATCAAAGCATTTAGTAAGTTATATATGATAAATATGCAGTAAATGAGTGTGTAAAATCATACACTTATTGAGTTATTTAAAGAAATAGTGCAAAAACTTGCATTTCTGACTAAGTCCGAAGAGACGTCAAAAAAGCGTCAAAAATTTGACTTCGGAGTGGAACCAAAAATAACAACACTTCTTAAGACATCTCTGTAGATCATCCTGATGCTTTCGGTTTGTCGATACGTGCTTCCGTTCTGAAGAAGAAGTTTGTCAAGGGAGGGTACCCCCCGTGACCTACTTTTGCCTGTGGTGGCGCCACCTGTTGAGGGATCCGGACGACAAACAACAACACTTGTAGGGGATCATTAGTACTTTATACCTACCAAGTTTCATCAAAATCCCTTAAGCCATTCTTGAGAAGAAGTTGAAAATGTGAAAAGTTTACGACAGACAGACGACGGACGACACACGACACACGACAGACGACGGACGACGGACGCCGGACGGATCGCTATGACAATAGCTCACTAGAGCCTTTGGCTCAGGTGAGCTAATAAGGAAAAAAAATTTGTTGGGGTCCCGCCGGGGTTTGGAGCCACTTCCCATTGGTCCATTGGGCATGGAAAACATACATTATACCTATGTACAATCTTAAAAAATATTCCTTAAAAATCCAAAAGTGGATATCTTGACGAAATTCTTTCACTTGAAGGGTACCATGCATGAGTACCTCATACCTACAAAATGTCATGACAATCTGAAGAGTGGTTATAGAAAAGAAGCAGAAAATGTATGAAAATCACCCCCCCCCCCCTTCCTTTTATTTCATAAGAAAAAAAAATCATAAAAAATTAAAAAAATAAAATTTAAGCATAAAATACATATCAAAGCATTTAGTAAGTTATATATGATAAATATGCAGTAAATGAGTGTGTAAAATCATACACTTATTGAGTTATTTAAAGAAATAGTGCAAAAACTTGCATTTCTGACTAAGTCCGAAGAGACGTCAAAAAAGCGTCAAAAATTTGACTTCGGAGTGGAACCAAAAATAACAACACTTCTTAAGACATCTCTGTAGATCATCCTGATGCTTTCGGTTTGTCGATACGTGCTTCCGTTCTGAAGAAGAAGTTTGTCAAGGGAGGGTACCCCCCGTGACCTACTTTTGCCTGTGGTGGCGCCACCTGTTGAGGGATCCGGACGACAAACAACAACACTTGTAGGGGATCATTAGTACTTTATACCTACCAAGTTTCATCAAAATCCCTTAAGCCATTCTTGAGAAGAAGTTGAAAATGTGAAAAGTTTACGACAGACAGACGACGGACGACACACGACACACGACAGACGACGGACGACGGACGCCGGACGGATCGCTATGACAATAGCTCACTAGAGCCTTTGGCTCAGGTGAGCTAATAAGGAAAAAAAATTTGTTGGGGTCCCGCCGGGGTTTGGAGCCACTTCCCATTGGTCCATTGGGCATGGAAAACATACATTATACCTATGTACAATCTTAAAAAATATTCCTTAAAAATCCAAAAGTGGATATCTTGACAAAATTCTTTCACTTGAAGGGTACCATGCATGAGTACCTCATACCTACAAAATGTCATGACAATCTGAAGAGTGGTTATAGAAAAGAAGCAGAAAATGTATGAAAATCAACCCCCCCCCCCCCCCTTCCTTTTATTTCATAAGAAAAAAAAATCATAAAAAATTAAAAAAATAAAATTTAAGCATAAAATACATATCAAAGCATTTAGTAAGTTATATATGATAAATATGCAGTAAATGAGTGTGTAAAATCATACACTTATTGAGTTATTTAAAGAAATAGTGCAAAAACTTGCATTTCTGACTAAGTCCGAAGAGACGTCAAAAAAGCGTCAAAAATTTGACTTCGGAGTGGAACCAAAAATAACAACACTTCTTAAGACATCTCTGTAGATCATCCTGATGCTTTCGGTTTGTCGATACGTGCTTCCGTTCTGAAGAAGAAGTTTGTCAAGGGAGGGTACCCCCCGTGACCTACTTTTGCCTGTGGTGGCGCCACCTGTTGAGGGATCCGGACGACAAACAACAACACTTGTAGGGGATCATTAGTACTTTATACCTACCAAGTTTCATCAAAATCCCTTAAGCCATTCTTGAGAAGAAGTTGAAAATGTGAAAAGTTTACGACAGACAGACGACGGACGACACACGACACACGACAGACGACGGACGACGGACGCCGGACGGATCGCTATGACAATAGCTCACTAGAGCCTTTGGCTCAGGTGAGCTAATAAGGAAAAAAAATTTGTTGGGGTCCCGCCGGGGTTTGGAGCCACTTCCCATTGGTCCATTGGGCATGGAAAACATACATTATACCTATGTACAATCTTAAAAAATATTCCTTAAAAATCCAAAAGTGGATATCTTGACAAAATTCTTTCACTTGAAGGGTACCATGCATGAGTACCTCATACCTACAAAATGTCATGACAATCTGAAGAGTGGTTATAGAAAAGAAGCAGAAAATGTATGAAAATCACCCTCCCCCCTTCCTTTTATTTCATAAGAAAAAAAAATCATAAAAAATTAAAAAAATAAAATTTAAGCATAAAATACATATCAAAGCATTTAGTAAGTTATATATGATAAATATGCAGTAAATGAGTGTGTAAAATCATACACTTATTGAGTTATTTAAAGAAATAGTGCAAAAACTTGCATTTCTGACTAAGTCCGAAGAGACGTCAAAAAAGCGTCAAAAATTTGACTTCGGAGTGGAACCAAAAATAACAACACTTCTTAAGACATCTCTGTAGATCATCCTGATGCTTTCGGTTTGTCGATACGTGCTTCCGTTCTGAAGAAGAAGTTTGTCAAGGGAGGGTACCCCCCGTGACCTACTTTTGCCTGTGGTGGCGCCACCTGTTGAGGGATCCGGACGACAAACAACAACACTTGTAGGGGATCATTAGTACTTTATACCTACCAAGTTTCATCAAAATCCCTTAAGCCATTCTTGAGAAGAAGTTGAAAATGTGAAAAGTTTACGACAGACAGACGACGGACGACACACGACACACGACAGACGACGGACGACGGACGCCGGACGGATCGCTATGACAATAGCTCACTAGAGCCTTTGGCTCAGGTGAGCTAATAAGGAAAAAAAATTTGTTGGGGTCCCGCCGGGGTTTGGAGCCACTTCCCATTGGTCCATTGGGCATGGAAAACATACATTATACCTATGTACAATCTTAAAAAATATTCCTTAAAAATCCAAAAGTGGATATCTTGACAAAATTCTTTCACTTGAAGGGTACCATGCATGAGTACCTCATACCTACAAAATGTCATGACAATCTGAAGAGTGGTTATAGAAAAGAAGCAGAAAATGTATGAAAATCACCCCCCCCCCCCCTTCCTTTTATTTCATAAGAAAAAAAAATCATAAAAAATTAAAAAAATAAAATTTAAGCATAAAATACATATCAAAGCATTTAGTAAGTTATATATGATAAATATGCAGTAAATGAGTGTGTAAAATCATACACTTATTGAGTTATTTAAAGAAATAGTGCAAAAACTTGCATTTCTGACTAAGTCCGAAGAGACGTCAAAAAAGCGTCAAAAATTTGACTTCGGAGTGGAACCAAAAATAACAACACTTCTTAAGACATCTCTGTAGATCATCCTGATGCTTTCGGTTTGTCGATACGTGCTTCCGTTCTGAAGAAGAAGTTTGTCAAGGGAGGGTACCCCCCGTGACCTACTTTTGCCTGTGGTGGCGCCACCTGTTGAGGGATCCGGACGACAAACAACAACACTTGTAGGGGATCATTAGTACTTTATACCTACCAAGTTTCATCAAAATCCCTTAAGCCATTCTTGAGAAGAAGTTGAAAATGTGAAAAGTTTACGACAGACAGACGACGGACGACACACGACACACGACAGACGACGGACGACGGACGCCGGACGGATCGCTATGACAATAGCTCACTAGAGCCTTTGGCTCAGGTGAGCTAATAAGGAAAAAAAATTTGTTGGGGTCCCGCCGGGGTTTGGAGCCACTTCCCATTGGTCCATTGGGCATGGAAAACATACATTATACCTATGTACAATCTTAAAAAATATTCCTTAAAAATCCAAAAGTGGATATCTTGACAAAATTCTTTCACTTGAAGGGTACCATGCATGAGTACCTCATACCTACAAAATGTCATGACAATCTGAAGAGTGGTTATAGAAAAGAAGCAGAAAATGTATGAAAATCACCCCCCCCCCCCCCTTCCTTTTATTTCATAAGAAAAAAAAATCATAAAAAATTAAAAAAATAAAATTTAAGCATAAAATACATATCAAAGCATTTAGTAAGTTATATATGATAAATATGCAGTAAATGAGTGTGTAAAATCATACACTTATTGAGTTATTTAAAGAAATAGTGCAAAAACTTGCATTTCTGACTAAGTCCGAAGAGACGTCAAAAAAGCGTCAAAAATTTGACTTCGGAGTGGAACCAAAAATAACAACACTTCTTAAGACATCTCTGTAGATCATCCTGATGCTTTCGGTTTGTCGATACGTGCTTCCGTTCTGAAGAAGAAGTTTGTCAAGGGAGGGTACCCCCCGTGACCTACTTTTGCCTGTGGTGGCGCCACCTGTTGAGGGATCCGGACGACAAACAACAACACTTGTAGGGGATCATTAGTACTTTATACCTACCAAGTTTCATCAAAATCCCTTAAGCCATTCTTGAGAAGAAGTTGAAAATGTGAAAAGTTTACGACAGACAGACGACGGACGACACACGACACACGACAGACGACGGACGACGGACGCCGGACGGATCGCTATGACAATAGCTCACTAGAGCCTTTGGCTCAGGTGAGCTAATAAGGAAAAAAAATTTGTTGGGGTCCCGCCGGGGTTTGGAGCCACTTCCCATTGGTCCATTGGGCATGGAAAACATACATTATACCTATGTACAATCTTAAAAAATATTCCTTAAAAATCCAAAAGTGGATATCTTGACAAAATTCTTTCACTTGAAGGGTACCATGCATGAGTACCTCATACCTACAAAATGTCATGACAATCTGAAGAGTGGTTATAGAAAAGAAGCAGAAAATGTATGAAAATCACACCCCCCCCCCCCTTCCTTTTATTTCATAAGAAAAAAAAATCATAAAAAATTAAAAAAATAAAATTTAAGCATAAAATACATATCAAAGCATTTAGTAAGTTATATATGATAAATATGCAGTAAATGAGTGTGTAAAATCATACACTTATTGAGTTATTTAAAGAAATAGTGCAAAAACTTGCATTTCTGACTAAGTCCGAAGAGACGTCAAAAAAGCGTCAAAAATTTGACTTCGGAGTGGAACCAAAAATAACAACACTTCTTAAGACATCTCTGTAGATCATCCTGATGCTTTCGGTTTGTCGATACGTGCTTCCGTTCTGAAGAAGAAGTTTGTCAAGGGAGGGTACCCCCCGTGACCTACTTTTGCCTGTGGTGGCGCCACCTGTTGAGGGATCCGGACGACAAACAACAACACTTGTAGGGGATCATTAGTACTTTATACCTACCAAGTTTCATCAAAATCCCTTAAGCCATTCTTGAGAAGAAGTTGAAAATGTGAAAAGTTTACGACAGACAGACGACGGACGACACACGACACACGACAGACGACGGACGACGGACGCCGGACGGATCGCTATGACAATAGCTCACTAGAGCCTTTGGCTCAGGTGAGCTAATAAGGAAAAAAAATGTGTTGGGGTCCCGCCGGGGTTTGGAGCCACTTCCCATTGGTCCATTGGGCATGGAAAACATACATTATACCTATGTACAATCTTAAAAAATATTCCTTAAAAATCCAAAAGTGGATATCTTGACAAAATTCTTTCACTTGAAGGGTACCATGCATGAGTACCTCATACCTACAAAATGTCATGACAATCTGAAGAGTGGTTATAGAAAAGAAGCAGAAAATGTATGAAAATCACCCCCCCCCCCCCTTCCTTTTATTTCATAAGAAAAAAAAATCATAAAAAATTAAAAAAATAAAATTTAAGCATAAAATACATATCAAAGCATTTAGTAAGTTATATATGATAAATATGCAGTAAATGAGTGTGTAAAATCATACACTTATTGAGTTATTTAAAGAAATAGTGCAAAAACTTGCATTTCTGACTAAGTCCGAAGAGACGTCAAAAAAGCGTCAAAAATTTGACTTCGGAGTGGAACCAAAAATAACAACACTTCTTAAGACATCTCTGTAGATCATCCTGATGCTTTCGGTTTGTCGATACGTGCTTCCGTTCTGAAGAAGAAGTTTGTCAAGGAAGGGTACCCCCCGTGACCTACTTTTGCCTGTGGTGGCGCCACCTGTTGAGGGATCCGGACGACAAACAACAACACTTGTAGGGGATCATTAGTACTTTATACCTACCAAGTTTCATCAAAATCCCTTAAGCCATTCTTGAGAAGAAGTTGAAAATGTGAAAAGTTTACGACAGACAGACGACGGACGACACACGACACACGACAGACGACGGACGACGGACGCCGGACGGATCGCTATGACAATAGCTCACTAGAGCCTTTGGCTCAGGTGAGCTAATAAGGAAAAAAAATTGTTGGGGTCCCGCCGGGGTTTGGAGCCACTTCCCATTGGTCCATTGGGCATGGAAAACATACATTATACCTATGTACAATCTTAAAAAATATTCCTTAAAAATCCAAAAGTGGATATCTTGACAAAATTCTTTCACTTGAAGGGTACCATGCATGAGTACCTCATACCTACAAAATGTCATGACAATCTGAAGAGTGGTTATAGAAAAGAAGCAGAAAATGTATGAAAATCACCCCCCCCCCCCCCTTCCTTTTATTTCATAAGAAAAAAAAATCATAAAAAATTAAAAAAATAAAATTTAAGCATAAAATACATATCAAAGCATTTAGTAAGTTATATATGATAAATATGCAGTAAATGAGTGTGTAAAATCATACACTTATTGAGTTATTTAAAGAAATAGTGCAAAAACTTGCATTTCTGACTAAGTCCGAAGAGACGTCAAAAAAGCGTCAAAAATTTGACTTCGGAGTGGAACCAAAAATAACAACACTTCTTAAGACATCTCTGTAGATCATCCTGATGCTTTCGGTTTGTCGATACGTGCTTCCGTTCTGAAGAAGAAGTTTGTCAAGGGAGGGTACCCCCCGTGACCTACTTTTGCCTGTGGTGGCGCCACCTGTTGAGGGATCCGGACGACAAACAACAACACTTGTAGGGGATCATTAGTACTTTATACCTACCAAGTTTCATCAAAATCCCTTAAGCCATTCTTGAGAAGAAGTTGAAAATGTGAAAAGTTTACGACAGACAGACGACGGACGACACACGACACACGACAGACGACGGACGACGGACGCCGGACGGATCGCTATGACAATAGCTCACTAGAGCCTTTGGCTCAGGTGAGCTAATAAGGAAAAAAAATTTGTTGGGGTCCCGCCGGGGTTTGGAGCCACTTCCCATTGGTCCATTGGGCATGGAAAACATACATTATACCTATGTACAATCTTAAAAAATATTCCTTAAAAATCCAAAAGTGGATATCTTGACAAAATTCTTTCACTTGAAGGGTACCATGCATGAGTACCTCATACCTACAAAATGTCATGACAATCTGAAGAGTGGTTATAGAAAAGAAGCAGAAAATGTATGAAAATCACCCCCCCCCCCCCCCCTTCCTTTTATTTCATAAGAAAAAAAAATCATAAAAAATTAAAAAAATAAAATTTAAGCATAAAATACATATCAAAGCATTTAGTAAGTTATATATGATAAATATGCAGTAAATGAGTGTGTAAAATCATACACTTATTGAGTTATTTAAAGAAATAGTGCAAAAACTTGCATTTCTGACTAAGTCCGAAGAGACGTCAAAAAAGCGTCAAAAATTTGACTTCGGAGTGGAACCAAAAATAACAACACTTCTTAAGACATCTCTGTAGATCATCCTGATGCTTTCGGTTTGTCGTTACGTGCTTCCGTTCTGAAGAAGAAGTTTGTCAAGGGAGGGTACCCCCCGTGACCTACTTTTGCCTGTGGTGGCGCCACCTGTTGAGGGATCCGGACGACAAACAACAACACTTGTAGGGGATCATTAGTACTTTATACCTACCAAGTTTCATCAAAATCCCTTAAGCCATTCTTGAGAAGAAGTTGAAAATGTGAAAAGTTTACGACAGACAGACGACGGACGACACACGACACACGACAGACGACGGACGACGGACGCCGGACGGATCGCTATGACAATAGCTCACTAGAGCCTTTGGCTCAGGTGAGCTAATAAGGAAAACAAATTTGTTGGGGTCCCGCCGGGGTTTGGAGCCACTTCCCATTGGTCCATTGGGCATGGAAAACATACATTATACCTATGTACAATCTTAAAAAATATTCCTTAAAAATCCAAAAGTGGATATCTTGACAAAATTCTTTCACTTGAAGGGTACCATGCATGAGTACCTCATACCTACAAAATGTCATGACAATCTGAAGAGTGGTTATAGAAAAGAAGCAGAAAATGTATGAAAATCACCCCCCCCCCCCCTTCCTTTTATTTCATAAGAAAAAAAAATCATAAAAAATTAAAAAAATAAAATTTAAGCATAAAATACATATCAAAGCATTTAGTAAGTTATATATGATAAATATGCAGTAAATGAGTGTGTAAAATCATACACTTATTGAGTTATTTAAAGAAATAGTGCAAAAACTTGCATTTCTGACTAAGTCCGAAGAGACGTCAAAAAAGCGTCAAAAATTTGACTTCGGAGTGGAACCAAAAATAACAACACTTCTTAAGACATCTCTGTAGATCATCCTGATGCTTTCGGTTTGTCGATACGTGCTTCCGTTCTGAAGAAGAAGTTTGTCAAGGGAGGGTACCCCCCGTGACCTACTTTTGCCTGTGGTGGCGCCACCTGTTGAGGGATCCGGACGACAAACAACAACACTTGTAGGGGATCATTAGTACTTTATACCTACCAAGTTTCATCAAAATCCCTTAAGCCATTCTTGAGAAGAAGTTGAAAATGTGAAAAGTTTACGACAGACAGACGACGGACGACACACGACACACGACAGACGACGGACGACGGACGCCGGACGGATCGCTATGACAATAGCTCACTAGAGCCTTTGGCTCAGGTGAGCTAATAAGGAAAAAAAATTTGTTGGGGTCCCGCCGGGGTTTGGAGCCACTTCCCATTGGTCCATTGGGCATGGAAAACATACATTATACCTATGTACAATCTTAAAAAATATTCCTTAAAAATCCAAAAGTGGATATCTTGACAAAATTCTTTCACTTGAAGGGTACCATGCATGAGTACCTCATACCTACAAAATGTCATGACAATCTGAAGAGTGGTTATAGAAAAGAAGCAGAAAATGTATGAAAATCACCCCCCCCCCCCCCCTTCCTTTTATTTCATAAGAAAAAAAAATCATAAAAAATTAAAAAAATAAAATTTAAGCATAAAATACATATCAAAGCATTTAGTAAGTTATATATGATAAATATGCAGTAAATGAGTGTGTAAAATCATACACTTATTGAGTTATTTAAAGAAATAGTGCAAAAACTTGCATTTCTGACTAAGTCCGAAGAGACGTCAAAAAAGCGTCAAAAATTTGACTTCGGAGTGGAACCAAAAATAACAACACTTCTTAAGACATCTCTGTAGATCATCCTGATGCTTTCGGTTTGTCGATACGTGCTTCCGTTCTGAAGAAGAAGTTTGTCAAGGGAGGGTACCCCCCGTGACCTACTTTTGCCTGTGGTGGCGCCACCTGTTGAGGGATCCGGACGACAAACAACAACACTTGTAGGGGATCATTAGTACTTTATACCTACCAAGTTTAATCAAAATCCCTTAAGCCATTCTTGAGAAGAAGTTGAAAATGTGAAAAGTTTACGACAGACAGACGACGGACGACACACGACACACGACAGACGACGGACGACGGACGCCGGACGGATCGCTATGACAATAGCTCACTAGAGCCTTTGGCTCAGGTGAGCTAATAAGGAAAAAAAATTTGTTGGGGTCCCGCCGGGGTTTGGAGCCACTTCCCATTGGTCCATTGGGCATGGAAAACATACATTATACCTATGTACAATCTTAAAAAATATTCCTTAAAAATCCAAAAGTGGATATCTTGACAAAATTCTTTCACTTGAAGGGTACCATGCATGAGTACCTCATACCTACAAAATGTCATGACAATCTGAAGAGTGGTTATAGAAAAGAAGCAGAAAATGTATGAAAATCACCCCCCCCCCCCCCTTCCTTTTATTTCATAAGAAAAAAAAATCATAAAAAATTAAAAAAATAAAATTTAAGCATAAAATACATATCAAAGCATTTAGTAAGTTATATATGATAAATATGCAGTAAATGAGTGTGTAAAATCATACACTTATTGAGTTATTTAAAGAAATAGTGCAAAAACTTGCATTTCTGACTAAGTCCGAAGAGACGTCAAAAAAGCGTCAAAAATTTGACTTCGGAGTGGAACCAAAAATAACAACACTTCTTAAGACATCTCTGTAGATCATCCTGATGCTTTCGGTTTGTCGATACGTGCTTCCGTTCTGAAGAAGAAGTTTGTCAAGGGAGGGTACCCCCCGTGACCTACTTTTGCCTGTGGTGGCGCCACCTGTTGAGGGATCCGGACGACAAACAACAACACTTGTAGGGGATCATTAGTACTTTATACCTACCAAGTTTCATCAAAATCCCTTAAGCCATTCTTGAGAAGAAGTTGAAAATGTGAAAAGTTTACGACAGACAGACGACGGACGACACACGACAGACGACGGACGACGGACGCCGGACGGATCGCTATGACAATAGCTCACTAGAGCCTTTGGCTCAGGTGAGCTAATAAGGAAAAAAAATTTGTTGGGGTCCCGCCGGGGTTTGGAGCCACTTCCCATTGGTCCATTGGGCATGGAAAACATACATTATACCTATGTACAATCTTAAAAAATATTCCTTAAAAATCCAAAAGTGGATATCTTGACAAAATTCTTTCACTTGAAGGGTACCATGCATGAGTACCTCATACCTACAAAATGTCATGACAATCTGAAGAGTGGTTATAGAAAAGAAGCAGAAAATGTATGAAAATCACCCCCCCCCTTCCTTTTATTTCATAAGAAAAAAAAATCATAAAAAATTAAAAAAATAAAATTTAAGCATAAAATACATATCAAAGCATTTAGTAAGTTATATATGATAAATATGCAGTAAATGAGTGTGTAAAATCATACACTTATTGAGTTATTTAAAGAAATAGTGCAAAAACTTGCATTTCTGACTAAGTCCGAAGAGACGTCAAAAAAGCGTCAAAAATTTGACTTCGGAGTGGAACCAAAAATAACAACACTTCTTAAGACATCTCTGTAGATCATCCTGATGCTTTCGGTTTGTCGTTACGTGCTTCCGTTCTGAAGAAGAAGTTTGTCAAGGGAGGGTACCCCCCGTGACCTACTTTTGCCTGTGGTGGCGCCACCTGTTGAGGGATCCGGACGACAAACAACAACACTTGTAGGGGATCATTAGTACTTTATACCTACCAAGTTTCATCAAAATCCCTTAAGCCATTCTTGAGAAGAAGTTGAAAATGTGAAAAGTTTACGACAGACAGACGACGGACGACACACGACACACGACAGACGACGGACGACGGACGCCGGACGGATCGCTATGACAATAGCTCACTAGAGCCTTTGGCTCAGGTGAGCTAATAAGGAAAAAAAATTTGTTGGGGTCCCGCCGGGGTTTGGAGCCACTTCCCATTGGTCCATTGGGCATGGAAAACATACATTATACCTATGTACAATCTTAAAAAATATTCCTTAAAAATCCAAAAGTGGATATCTTGACAAAATTCTTTCACTTGAAGGGTACCATGCATGAGTACCTCATACCTACAAAATGTCATGACAATCTGAAGAGTGGTTATAGAAAAGAAGCAGAAAATGTATGAAAATCACCCCCCCCCCCCCCCTTCCTTTTATTTCATAAGAAAAAAAAATCATAAAAAATTAAAAAAATAAAATTTAAGCATAAAATACATATCAAAGCATTTAGTAAGTTATATATGATAAATATGCAGTAAATGAGTGTGTAAAATCATACACTTATTGAGTTATTTAAAGAAATAGTGCAAAAACTTGCATTTCTGACTAAGTCCGAAGAGACGTCAAAAAAGCGTCAAAAATTTGACTTCGGAGTGGAACCAAAAATAACAACACTTCTTAAGACATCTCTGTAGATCATCCTGATGCTTTCGGTTTGTCGATACGTGCTTCCGTTCTGAAGAAGAAGTTTGTCAAGGGAGGGTACCCCCCCGTGACCTACTTTTGCCTGTGGTGGCGCCACCTGTTGAGGGATCCGGACGACAAACAACAACACTTGTAGGGGATCATTAGTACTTTATACCTACCAAGTTTCATCAAAATCCCTTAAGCCATTCTTGAGAAGAAGTTGAAAATGTGAAAAGTTTACGACAGACAGACGACGGACGACACACGACACACGACAGACGACGGACGACGGACGCCGGACGGATCGCTATGACAATAGCTCACTAGAGCCTTTGGCTCAGGTGAGCTAATAAGGAAAAAAAATTTGTTGGGGTCCCGCCGGGGTTTGGAGCCACTTCCCATTGGTCCATTGGGCATGGAAAACATACATTATACCTATGTACAATCTTAAAAAATATTCCTTAAAAATCCAAAAGTGGATATCTTGACAAAATTCTTTCACTTGAAGGGTACCATGCATGAGTACCTCATACCTACAAAATGTCATGACAATCTGAAGAGTGGTTATAGAAAAGAAGCAGAAAATGTATGAAAATCACCCCCCCCCCCCCTTCCTTTTATTTCATAAGAAAAAAAATCATAAAAAATTAAAAAAATAAAATTTAAGCATAAAATACATATCAAAGCATTTAGTAAGTTATATATGATAAATATGCAGTAAATGAGTGTGTAAAATCATACACTTATTGAGTTATTTAAAGAAATAGTGCAAAAACTTGCATTTCTGACTAAGTCCGAAGAGACGTCAAAAAAGCGTCAAAAATTTGACTTCGGAGTGGAACCAAAAATAACAACACTTCTTAAGACATCTCTGTAGATCATCCTGATGCTTTCGGTTTGTCGATACGTGCTTCCGTTCTGAAGAAGAAGTTTGTCAAGGGAGGGTACCCCCCGTGACCTACTTTTGCCTGTGGTGGCGCCACCTGTTGAGGGATCCGGACGACAAACAACAACACTTGTAGGGGATCATTAGTACTTTATACCTACCAAGTTTCATCAAAATCCCTTAAGCCATTCTTGAGAAGAAGTTGAAAATGTGAAAAGTTTACGACAGACAGACGACGGACGACACACGACACACGACAGACGACGGACGACGGACGCCGGACGGATCGCTATGACAATAGCTCACTAGAGCCTTTGGCTCAGGTGAGCTAATAAGGAAAAAAAATTTGTTGGGGTCCCGCCGGGGTTTGGAGCCACTTCCCATTGGTCCATTGGGCATGGAAAACATACATTATACCTATGTACAATCTTAAAAAATATTCCTTAAAAATCCAAAAGTGGATATCTTGACAAAATTCTTTCACTTGAAGGGTACCATGCATGAGTACCTCATACCTACAAAATGTCATGACAATCTGAAGAGTGGTTATAGAAAAGAAGCAGAAAATGTATGAAAATCACCCCCCCCCCCCTTCCTTTTATTTCATAAGAAAAAAAAATCATAAAAAATTAAAAAAATAAAATTTAAGCATAAAATACATATCAAAGCATTTAGTAAGTTATATATGATAAATATGCAGTAAATGAGTGTGTAAAATCATACACTTATTGAGTTATTTAAAGAAATAGTGCAAAAACTTGCATTTCTGACTAAGTCCGAAGAGACGTCAAAAAAGCGTCAAAAATTTGACTTCGGAGTGGAACCAAAAATAACAACACTTCTTAAGACATCTCTGTAGATCATCCTGATGCTTTCGGTTTGTCGATACGTGCTTCCGTTCTGAAGAAGAAGTTTGTCAAGGGAGGGTACCCCCGTGACCTACTTTTGCCTGTGGTGGCGCCACCTGTTGAGGGATCCGGACGACAAACAACAACACTTGTAGGGGATCATTAGTACTTTATACCTACCAAGTTTCATCAAAATCCCTTAAGCCATTCTTGAGAAGAAGTTGAAAATGTGAAAAGTTTACGACAGACAGACGACGGACGACACACGACACACGACAGACGACGGACGACGGACGCCGGACGGATCGCTATGACAATAGCTCACTAGAGCCTTTGGCTCAGGTGAGCTAATAAGGAAAAAAAATTTGTTGGGGTCCCGCCGGGGTTTGGAGCCACTTCCCATTGGTCCATTGGGCATGGAAAACATACATTATACCTATGTACAATCTTAAAAAATATTCCTTAAAAATCCAAAAGTGGATATCTTGACAAAATTCTTTCACTTGAAGGGTACCATGCATGAGTACCTCATACCTACAAAATGTCATGACAATCTGAAGAGTGGTTATAGAAAAGAAGCAGAAAATGTATGAAAATCACCCCCCCCTTCCTTTTATTTCATAAGAAAAAAAAATCATAAAAAATTAAAAAAATAAAATTTAAGCATAAAATACATATCAAAGCATTTAGTAAGTTATATATGATAAATATGCAGTAAATGAGTGTGTAAAATCATACACTTATTGAGTTATTTAAAGAAATAGTGCAAAAACTTGCATTTCTGACTAAGTCCGAAGAGACGTCAAAAAAGCGTCAAAAATTTGACTTCGGAGTGGAACCAAAAATAACAACACTTCTTAAGACATCTCTGTAGATCATCCTGATGCTTTCGGTTTGTCGATACGTGCTTCCGTTCTGAAGAAGAAGTTTGTCAAGGGAGGGTACCCCCCGTGACCTACTTTTGCCTGTGGTGGCGCCACCTGTTGAGGGATCCGGACGACAAACAACAACACTTGTAGGGGATCATTAGTACTTTATACCTACCAAGTTTCATCAAAATCCCTTAAGCCATTCTTGAGAAGAAGTTGAAAATGTGAAAAGTTTACGACAGACAGACGACGGACGACACACGACACACGACAGACGACGGACGACGGACGCCGGACGGATCGCTATGACAATAGCTCACTAGAGCCTTTGGCTCAGGTGAGCTAATAAGGAAAAAAAATTTGTTGGGGTCCCGCCGGGGTTTGGAGCCACTTCCCATTGGTCCATTGGGCATGGAAAACATACATTATACCTATGTACAATCTTAAAAAATATTCCTTAAAAATCCAAAAGTGGATATCTTGACAAAATTCTTTCACTTGAAGGGTACCATGCATGAGTACCTCATACCTACAAAATGTCATGACAATCTGAAGAGTGGTTATAGAAAAGAAGCAGAAAATGTATGAAAATCACCCCCCCCCCCCCTTCCTTTTATTTCATAAGAAAAAAAAATCATAAAAAATTAAAAAAATAAAATTTAAGCATAAAATACATATCAAAGCATTTAGTAAGTTATATATGATAAATATGCAGTAAATGAGTGTGTAAAATCATACACTTATTGAGTTATTTAAAGAAATAGTGCAAAAACTTGCATTTCTGACTAAGTCCGAAGAGACGTCAAAAAAGCGTCAAAAATTTGACTTCGGAGTGGAACCAAAAATAACAACACTTCTTAAGACATCTCTGTAGATCATCCTGATGCTTTCGGTTTGTCGATACGTGCTTCCGTTCTGAAGAAGAAGTTTGTCAAGGGAGGGTACCCCCCGTGACCTACTTTTGCCTGTGGTGGCGCCACCTGTTGAGGGATCCGGACGACAAACAACAACACTTGTAGGGGATCATTAGTACTTTATACCTACCAAGTTTCATCAAAATCCCTTAAGCCATTCTTGAGAAGAAGTTGAAAATGTGAAAAGTTTACGACAGACAGACGACGGACGACACACGACACACGACAGACGACGGACGACGGACGCCGGACGGATCGCTATGACAATAGCTCACTAGAGCCTTTGGCTCAGGTGAGCTAATAAGGAAAAAAAATTTGTTGGGGTCCCGCCGGGGTTTGGAGCCACTTCCCATTGGTCCATTGGGCATGGAAAACATACATTATACCTATGTACAATCTTAAAAAATATTCCTTAAAAATCCAAAAGTGGATATCTTGACAAAATTCTTTCACTTGAAGGGTACCATGCATGAGTACCTCATACCTACAAAATGTCATGACAATCTGAAGAGTGGTTATAGAAAAGAAGCAGAAAATGTATGAAAATCACCCCCCCCCCCCTTCCTTTTATTTCATAAGAAAAAAAAATCATAAAAAATTAAAAAAATAAAATTTAAGCATAAAATACATATCAAAGCATTTAGTAAGTTATATATGATAAATATGCAGTAAATGAGTGTGTAAAATCATACACTTATTGAGTTATTTAAAGAAATAGTGCAAAAACTTGCATTTCTGACTAAGTCCGAAGAGACGTCAAAAAAGCGTCAAAAATTTGACTTCGGAGTGGAACCAAAAATAACAACACTTCTTAAGACATCTCTGTAGATCATCCTGATGCTTTCGGTTTGTCGATACGTGCTTCCGTTCTGAAGAAGAAGTTTGTCAAGGGAGGGTACCCCCCGTGACCTACTTTTGCCTGTGGTGGCGCCACCTGTTGAGGGATCCGGACGACAAACAACAACACTTGTAGGGGATCATTAGTACTTTATACCTACCAAGTTTCATCAAAATCCCTTAAGCCATTCTTGAGAAGAAGTTGAAAATGTGAAAAGTTTACGACAGACAGACGACGGACGACACACGACACACGACAGACGACGGACGACGGACGCCGGACGGATCGCTATGACAATAGCTCACTAGAGCCTTTGGCTCAGGTGAGCTAATAAGGAAAAAAAATTTGTTGGGGTCCCGCCGGGGTTTGGAGCCACTTCCCATTGGTCCATTGGGCATGGAAAACATACATTATACCTATGTACAATCTTAAAAAATATTCCTTAAAAATCCAAAAGTGGATATCTTGACAAAATTCTTTCACTTGAAGGGTACCATGCATGAGTACCTCATACCTACAAAATGTCATGACAATCTGAAGAGTGGTTATAGAAAAGAAGCAGAAAATGTATGAAAATCACCCCCCCCCCCCCCCTTCCTTTTATTTCATAAGAAAAAAAAAATCATAAAAAATTAAAAAAATAAAATTTAAGCATAAAATACATATCAAAGCATTTAGTAAGTTATATATGATAAATATGCAGTAAATGAGTGTGTAAAATCATACACTTATTGAGTTATTTAAAGAAATAGTGCAAAAACTTGCATTTCTGACTAAGTCCGAAGAGACGTCAAAAAAGCGTCAAAAATTTGACTTCGGAGTGGAACCAAAAATAACAACACTTCTTAAGACATCTCTGTAGATCATCCTGATGCTTTCGGTTTGTCGATACGTGCTTCCGTTCTGAAGAAGAAGTTTGTCAAGGGAGGGTACCCCCCGTGACCTACTTTTGCCTGTGGTGGCGCCACCTGTTGAGGGATCCGGACGACAAACAACAACACTTGTAGGGGATCATTAGTACTTTATACCTACCAAGTTTCATCAAAATCCCTTAAGCCATTCTTGAGAAGAAGTTGAAAATGTGAAAAGTTTACGACAGACAGACGACGGACGACACACGACACACGACAGACGACGGACGACGGACGCCGGACGGATCGCTATGACAATAGCTCACTAGAGCCTTTGGCTCAGGTGAGCTAATAAGGAAAAAAAATTTGTTGGGGTCCCGCCGGGGTTTGGAGCCACTTCCCATTGGTCCATTGGGCATGGAAAACATACATTATACCTATGTACAATCTTAAAAAATATTCCTTAAAAATCCAAAAGTGGATATCTTGACAAAATTCTTTCACTTGAAGGGTACCATGCATGAGTACCTCATACCTACAAAATGTCATGACAATCTGAAGAGTGGTTATAGAAAAGAAGCAGAAAATGTATGAAAATCACCCCCCCCCCCCTTCCTTTTATTTCATAAGAAAAAAAAATCATAAAAAATTAAAAAAATAAAATTTAAGCATAAAATACATATCAAAGCATTTAGTAAGTTATATATGATAAATATGCAGTAAATGAGTGTGTAAAATCATACACTTATTGAGTTATTTAAAGAAATAGTGCAAAAACTTGCATTTCTGACTAAGTCCGAAGAGACGTCAAAAAAGCGTCAAAAATTTGACTTCGGAGTGGAACCAAAAATAACAACACTTCTTAAGACATCTCTGTAGATCATCCTGATGCTTTCGGTTTGTCGATACGTGCTTCCGTTCTGAAGAAGAAGTTTGTCAAGGGAGGGTACCCCCCGTGACCTACTTTTGCCTGTGGTGGCGCCACCTGTTGAGGGATCCGGACGACAAACAACAACACTTGTAGGGGATCATTAGTACTTTATACCTACCAAGTTTCATCAAAATCCCTTCAGCCATTCTTGAGAAGAAGTTGAAAATGTGAAAAGTTTACGACAGACAGACGACGGACGACACACGACACACGACAGACGACGGACGACGGACGCCGGACGGATCGCTATGACAATAGCTCACTAGAGCCTTTGGCTCAGGTGAGCTAAAAAAAAAAAGTCAGAAAATGAGTGTTAAGCTGGGCTAAATAACAAAAAAAATTAATAAAAAACCCCCAGAATTTTAATAAGAATTACAAATACAATATCATGATTGATATGGATCTATAAGACTGCTTATTTTGAAATAATTCAAGCGTGCATTGTCTGTGTTACAGGTTTTTGGTACACTTAAATGTTCATGAATTTTGTTTCCAAAAATTAGAGCAGTCTTATTAACAATCTTATTGCCTAATTATTCTTAAATATTCTTATCTATTTTGAAGAAAATCTGAAAATAGAAGTAATTCTGATTACTTAAAGTGATATTTAGATTGTAAAAAAAATATATATTCAGTTGAAAATTGCTAACGTTTTCTTCAGCTTCTTATCACCTTATGGTACTATTTTCCTATTACTTTTGTCTCTGTTCTGTTGAGATGATAAGTACATTCTTAATTTCTTCCATTTTGTATAATCTAAACATCATTTTATGGGGATAATCTAAGATAATATCAACTGAAGTTGTGAACAGTATGATGCATATCATCATAAAATGTCATTTGTGTTACAGTCTGTCAATTGTGTTACCATGAATCATCACTACTATACTTAAAATGCTGATCAAGAGTTCCAAACAGATTGAATAGTTTTAGAATAATGTCAGATTAAAATGACTAGCATTTAATTTCCCTTTCATCTTAAAATAAACTCCATTTTGCTTATATAAATCTGTATGTGTCATTTGTGTTACCATTTTGTCCATCGTGTTACTGCTTAGTCATTTGTGTTACCTTCAATATTTTTGAGGCGAAATGAATGAAGTAGTGCATATATCCTTTTAAGATTGCGTTTTGTTATTTTGTTTTCTCGCAAATAATTAAGTACATGAAAGAAGTTAGGAATTTCATATTTATATTATCTTAAATGATGATTTCCAATTATCCAAAAACTAACTTTTCCTAAACTATGCTATATATTACCATTTATCTCGAGAAAACGGCAACATATCAAAAATTTTCCTCAAGAGGCTGTTAAAATCTATACACTTTTAGAGAAAAAAACATAGAATAAATTCTAAAAATAATTATTGTAATTTTTATGACAATTTTTTGTTTGGTAACACAATGGACATTTCAAATCAATGCCAAGTATGTAATGACCTCCATCTCAATATCAAAACAAGTTTAAGCTCTCATATTCTAGAATTTGTCCTTTGGGGTGTTTACAAATTGATATTAGAAAGAAAATTCATTGAAATCAAAAATCAATTTCTCAGATTTATGGTTTGCAAAATATGCACTTTTTTTGATATTGTGCCATATGTTATCGCTCTGCGATCAAAACTTATTGTTTATATAACAGTTGTGTTCTAGTTGACATCTTTGTAAGATATCAAAAGTGGAAAGGTTGTGTCCATGTCATCTGGATAACCAAAATCTCTACTTTATATAAATATAGAGGGTAGCCGTCCAGAGTCGGCACTGGATACAACTTGTACTCTCAGTCATTTTCATCCTTTCCTTACCTCCCCCTCCCGCCCCTTCCTCCCCTTTCCCTTTGCCTCTCTCCCTCCTCAATTCCTCCCCCTCCTGTCCACCCCCTTTTTATGCGTTTATGTGTCGTTCGTGTTGGAAAGTCTTTCTTAGTCTATTATGTTTTGTTTGTTTGTTTGTTTGTTTGTGTAGCGTAGACTTAAATGCGCAGCAATTTTTGGTAGCGTGTCTATCTTAGACAAATCTTTTTTAGACAATCTGCAAACTTGTCGTCCCAGACGAATAAGTTACTGTGTAAAGTAATGATACTACTCGTCCCAGACGAAGAATTCTAGCCTTCCCAAATGTCAAAGTATGCCACATCAAATTCTTCCACAAAAGACAAATTTTCCAGCAATTTATGTCTTAATTTGTTAGTAACGTCAAAAATACGTCACTCCGTGTCGTCATTACAATCAAACGGCATTTTGTTTGGTGATATTTTTCTTTTCATTTAAAGCAGTTGGCTCCTGACGATTTTGAATTCACTGCGCAACGCGAACTATCGTATACCGGTCGGAATGACGTAAATGTAAGAAACATGAACAGGAGGCATACAAAATAAAAAAATATATATGTTTAATCAAATAACAAAAAGAAAAACATAATGATACATAATGAATCAATTTTTGTTGCTGTAAACCCGCTGGCTGCGACAACCTTGTTCAAATAACGCTACGTCACAGTGAGCATTTTTGACGTCACGCGGCAAAAATAATGTTCGTCCTTCCCGCCAAGTGTAAATGAGCTGTTACGCTGCAGAACTTAGATTGCTTCATGATCTATTTTATTTTTCTGTAAGCCCTGTCAATTCAGAAGGTAATTTAAAATTTGATACATATGCTTTTAATGAGTATATTTGGATTTTAAGTGTTAATAAAAACTGGTAAAGATACCCCGAGAGACGCCAAATCATCTAAAACGTAACGAATCTGCACTAGAAAAGAACCCGCGCTAGCGCGGAAAAGATTAACATAAATGCACCATGTATGACTCTCGTATGCAGACTGGTACTTGTGTACAGAGGAATTCTGTTCAGATTTATATGAAATGAATTTGAAATAATATGATTTCCATCCAATTACGGACCGTCATCTCAATATGTCATAATCAAAAACAAACCAATTTACGACTACGCAAGATCGATCTCCTTCATATATTTTTGCATGATAAAGTGATTGAAATCGGTATTCAGTTTCCGAAGTGATTTGAGCGGAAAGTAGCCAATATTTGACAAACCTTTTCCCAGTGACGCATTATACGCCCCCACCCAAACCCTAAGATTTGCAAATCATAGGTATAAAACTATAAATATCTATCCAAAAAAGATGCATACATGTATATGTAAATATTTACTACCTCTTAGTTCATATAATTGTCAAGTGCATCAATTTCCATTCAAATTACAGTCACGAAAATTGGTTCTAAATGGCTAAAATGCAAGAGTTTCGGGGGGGGGGGGGGGGGGGGGGGGTGTAGTTCCCCTAACAGGGCTCCGCCCTGGACCTCGGCGGTCCCCAGACCCCTCGCAAATTTTACGCTCCCCCCCCCCCCCCCCCTTCCCCAACTCAAGAGATGGATCCACCAATGATTCCTTAGTAACATTTTTTGAAGAATTAAAGTAAAGCTCATGAACTTTTTTAAAACACAATGTGAAAAGTAAATAAAAGTGTCAAAAATGAAATATGAGAAAGTGTCCACATCTAATTTTGACATTGAGCCGATGGAAAACATCATGGAAAATATATAACATTAGAAAATGCATTGAGTATAAAAGAAAATGCATATTTCATACTATTTATGCTATTAGGGAGTCTACTCAGACCGAGCCAAAAAAATGTTGTCCAGAGCAAGAAGATGATTCCCCTCTAAGAAAATCCGTCTTATACGAGATCGAACGTAGACTATTCAGAATGAACGTCTGGATGCATCTCCGGCGCTTTATCGTATCAGCTATAATACCTTGTTCTCGAACGTTCTCCTGTAAGATTGTACGCCGTATTTCAGAAAATGAATATGGAGTCAATAGTATAAAATGACACAAATTTGAAAAATTGATACAGAAAAAATCAAACTTCGAAGAAATGAAACAAGAAAGCACAACAAACTTCGAAGAAATCTTCATTACGCATTCGCGTAACCAATATTTTGAAAAATGAGAGGGAGCTTGGAAACTGTCGAAACTGCAAGTGATTATGATCGTTATTTTTTTTTTTTTTTTTTATTTATTTTTTTTTTTTTTTTCTTTATTTTTTTTATTTATTTTTTTTTTTTTTGGTTTGCTTGTTTGTTTGGGGTTTTTTTTGGTTCCTTTGTTTTTGTTATTAGAGGGGCTCCGCAGGAAGTTGAGAGAGAGGGAGAGATCACATAAAAAATATTTATTTTTTTCGTTAATTCGCTCAAATTTTGAATATGATGTGGTAGAAAAAAAATATCTTTTGTTGACGCGTATCAAGTTCACCTCATTTACACTCTTATCGTGTCTTTTTATCATCTGTACAAGACATCAACAAATCTTCCATCTTCATATAAATTTGCAGATGACAAATTTTATGTTTTATTTTTTGATATTCTTTTTATCTGTAACATCGAATGTGAATGAAACAATAGTGTCGGAATGAAAAAAATTATACTTGTAACAAGTATATATCATCCATTTTCGATCGATTTTTGGTATTCGGTTACCGAAGAAAGTAACTCAGCTCTGTGATCAGAGAGCTCCTTTATATAATACCGTTTGTATATATATATATATGTATCCTTGGTCCGTCCTCATTTCTCATTTATTCCGAACTTTATACATGTATACTTTTACTACGAATACAAACGGATGCGTAAAAAAAGAAAGAAAGAAAACCGCAAAAAAATTAGAAATAAGAGACTGTAAGTCGAAAAAAAAAATTTTATCTTCTTTCCGCCTAGCATGCGGTACAAGGAGGAATGCGCTCGTGATTCTGTAATCACTTATTACTCTTGATTTTTTCCCGTCATTAACGTCGAAATGAAATGAAAACATACATGTACACGTTTACAAAATAATGTGTTTTAAAAAAAAGTAAATTAATCAATGTAAATGTCCCTGGTCAAACATTACTATAGATCCACCTGTCATGTTTTGTTGGTGTCAGTATTTGTCAAGAAAAAAAAAATCTTGTGCAAATGTTCATATCACGTTCCTTGAATCTATTTAGAGGTACGCAAATATTATTAATTTAATTATTTTCAGTTCAGTTCAGTTCATTTATTTCTTTGTGCCCACTGGCACATCAGACATGTTACAAGTAAATACAAATATAAGACATTCAATAATTATTTTCATATAGTGTCTGTATTACGCCTATACAAACGTTATGACGTCATTAACGTGGTGCCCTGTTCAAATATTACGTCGCTAGTTTTGAAATTGAACATCAACAATGCTTTAGTTTCGTCAATTGCAAAGTAAACCAGATACCTAAATAGTTATCAATTAAATCATAAGCAATGACTATAGTAGTAATCTGTCAATCGATGTATTGACAAAAACCGATACACAAACAAAATATAATCCGCTTCGATGATCGGAAGCCGATCCGCTGGAGGAGATGGAAGGGGGGGGGGAGGTATTTGAAAATCCTGTGCAGGGTACCTTGTAACGCAAATAGCGTGAAAAAGAGCAGGTTTTGCTAAAGTTTTATTGAGTTTCGTATATAGCTCGAATCAATGACAAAATCGGTATATAACATGCATGACCAGCATTGTTGGTACAGATGCTACGCAGCACTTTGTCAACTTTTAAAGTTGGCACTGATCAACAAAAAAAAAAAGTAAACGGATGCATTATGTCAAATATACTTTCCTGTCAATTGTTAATTATCGGTGTACCTATAATTAATCTTACGATAAGGATTAAAAGATAGAAAAGTATGTAGCAAACATGTCAAAATCGAAAAGAATTACTGAAATCTAGGTAGATAAAGGGGCAGTCAGAGGAAATTCTATCTGTATTTCATGTTTTGGGTGGTAAGCCTAGACTATTTTCATTGCAGTCAATATGCCTAATAAGAAGGAACATAAATAATGAATGTCAGAGCAAATTTAATTCTTATTCATCTTTTTATTATTGGAAAAGGCCAAAACTTTGGTAGAAAAACCTAGAAGTCAGAGGAAACTCTGTCCATATCTTCTCTTTTTGCGAGGCAACCTTATAATTTTTTTAAAAAAATATAATGTACTAAAGACATCAATCATGGGTTAGTTATTACTTTGAAAGTGACATCACTCCTTGTCGCACATATTTTGACAATTATTCACCCTACACAGTATGCTAAAAGCAATATTTTACATTTATGAGATGCTACTTTTAAGGGTCCTTAAGTATAACAAAAATTAAGATTTTCTCCCCTTTTATATTATTTTGTTTTCTTACCACCCCATGCTTTAAAAAAAGTAAAAAAATAAATTAATAAACAAATTGAGTAATTTTCTGTACAGCTTTAAAACATAGCACCATTCATAGTTATCCGAGTACTGTATTTGACAGTGGATTAAGGTGCCTACTTTGTAAGCTATTTACCTTAAAATACTTCTGACAATCAATACTTAATTTTACATGAGAGCAATGTTCCATTATTACAGTTAAGAAAAATAACAATTTTAAGTTTATGACATCACTCGTGATATGAGAACCCAACGTCCTTAAAGTGGTAAACATTCGTTTATTTTCATGAGAGGTATTTCTTATGAAATTTAATTCTAGAGGAAAATGGAGGGCGGATTTAGGGGGTCTCGTGGCCCTAACCGCTTTAATTCTAGAGGAAAATAGAGGGCCGATTAAGGGATCTCGTGACCCTAACCGCTTTGTAAGTTTTGGACAATGAATCCTCAACACTGGTATATTTATTTTGATCTGCCAAGCAATAAAGTATATTGAAAAGACAAACTTATCTGTTGTCTGGTCAGTTCTATCAGGATTATACTTAAGCCCCTAAGTGAATCAAATAAGTAATCACTATATGTGTATGGAACTTGATACATGTACCTATATTGGAAAGTGGAACCGACGTTTCTAACACTATTTCTAATAAACGTGTTAACCTTTGACTATGTAAGTTGATATACTCCAATACAAGGGTACGATATTCAGACACCTTCAAGATGAAATTGATGATTTGTTTGCCTAACTTTCCGAATGTAACAAATAAGAGGTGACAAATCTTGTTAATATGATAGTACCTATAATTTAAGACTGTGATACATGGACCTCTAAAAGTCGAAATTTCCTCGTTGTATCCAAAGTCAGTATTTGTATTTCGTCACGATTTCACAAACTATCTGATCTCGTAACTTTCCTTGATATAACAAATAAGAGGTGTTAAATCTTGTAAATATGATACCTATAATTTAAGACTATGTACGTGATACATGGACCTACCAGGTCTCGTTATCTCAACACTTTTGATCTTTAATATATTAACATTTGCCGCCTATTATTTCTCATCTCACTTCATTTTCATTGCAGGATCCTGGAATATCGTGCGACATCAACTGGTATCCCGTGACTACTTCAGTATTACAGTACTGCAACCCACTTGTTTGACAAAAAAGCGGATAGGATAGGATGTAGGATGCAGGATGTAGGATAGAAAGTGGATATAATCTTATCCCATCCTATCCTATCCCATCCTATCCTATCCAATCCAATCCTATCCACCTCAATCCTATCCACCTCAATCCTAACCATTTCTATCCCATCCTATCCTACATCCTATCCTACATCCTATCCTATCCTATCCTACATCCTATCCACCTCGTTCTTCAATCCAATCTTTCTTTTTTTTTAATTTTTAAGTTATTAGGAGACAACCATACTTATTTGATTCACTTTGTATCAAGTCATTAAGTTTTAATCATAATCTCGCTAAAGTTGATGAGAAGTAGATAGAGGTGGATAGGATAGGATAGGATGTAGGATAGGATAGGATAGGATATGATTGAATAGAAATAGATTTGAATGAGGTGGATAGGATAGGATAGGATAGGATAGGATGGGATAGGATAGGATAGGATAGGATAGGATCGAGTGGATAGGAGGTGGATGTAGGATGTAGGATGGTGGATAGGATAGGATAGAATTGTCAAACAAGTGGGTTGCAGTACTGTAGCATCACTAACAAACTTATCATATCTAACAAACAAAATTCAATTGTGCATGGAAAGATCCGAAGTTTTTCCCGAGGGAAAGACAATTCAGCGTGTCCAGCCTATTGTTTTGAGAAAAACGTATTTGTAAAAACGGGGAAAATCGTTATATTGGGCAGATCCGCGCTTATATAGTGGATTAAAACCCTAACCCCTGCGCTTCGGTACACGAACCGCTACCTAGGACGCTCCAAGGCCTAGGAGTGTTAATACAAAAAAATGTATTGACTTTCTACACGTTCAAACTGCATATATTCCATGCTGATAAATTCTGGTAAAACTTAGGACTTTTCTTACAGATTCCTTAATCTATTCTTTCATTCATGTAGCTAGGGGAAATATATGATATCGCTCTGCGATCAAAAACTTATTGTTTATATAACAGTTGTGTTCTAGTTGACATCTTTGTAAGATATCATAAGTGGAAAGGTTGTGTCCATGTCATCTGGATAACCAAAATCTCTACTTTATATAGATATAGTGGGTAGCCGTCCAGAGTCGGCACTGAATATAACTTGTACTCCCACAGTCCTTTTATGTGTTTATGCGTCGATCGTTCGTGTTGGAAAGCCTTTCTTAGTCTATTATGTTTATGTTTGTTTGTTTGTTTGTTTGTTTGTTTGTTTGTTTGTTTGTTTGTTTGTTTGTCCGTGTCAGAAAATAGTCGGTCGCCTGCTTTATCGAGGATATGATCCTAAAGTCATCACAAAAACACTGAGTATGGTACATGTACTAGACCAATATACAGTTTTGTACCAGTGACTTTTCCGACGACGGGACTCTTAGCCGCAGAAACGGCCAACGACACTTGGATATTTGGTTGGTAGGGGTGTGTTGGCCGCAGGAAAGTACAATTAATGAACAAACCCGGGACCCAAATTTAGGATATGGCCGGTGTTATAGAGTGAGCCTTCCCCCATAGCCAGACTTCCCCCCGGCAGTCCCACTCTAGAGTGAGCCTTCCCCCCGGCGGTCCTACTCTAGAGTGAGACTTCCCCAAGGGGAAGTCTCACTCTAGAGCGAGACCTCCCCCGGGGAAGTCTCGCTCTAGAGCAGGACCACCCCCTGGGGAAGTCTCACTCTACAACTAGTTATAGAGTGAGACTTCCCCCATAGTGAGACCCCCCCCCCCCTCCTCTCCATGCGATTGGAATTCAACCCGTCGTTGTGCTTGAGTTCTGTCAATGTTGCTTTGAATAGTTAGCTGTGCATACTAGGGGTGTCACGATAGTGGAAACACGTTATTGCGATATATTGCGATAGTTTTTCACTGTATTGCGATATATTGTGATAAATTGCTTTCTTTATATTTTCAGTAAAATCCAGGCATACACCTTCTGGACTTCTAATTGCTATAACACTAGAATTGGATGAAAAATAAAGAGTTTAATTAGAAGAAGAAATTGCGATATATTGCGATACGCATTTCGTATCGCGATAGGATATAAATCATATGTGTATTGCGATATATCGATATATTGTGACACCCCTAGCGCATGCCCAACTGTAACCAGTACAACCTTCATATATCTGACCATGAGGACAATGGAAACAAAAGCTTTTTACTCGTATTTTAGCAGTTATTCTCATGCGAATTATACATGGATTTATTTAGATATTCCTCGTTATAAGTACATTGTAGAAATATGTCTTCGTACGACAGATGTAATTATAAACTTGATCTACATGTGTTTGCATACAAGTTGTCGCTTTGCCTGAGGGACACGGTACGTTCGCTTGACATGTGCAATACGAACTTCGTAAACTCGAACGTCAAAAATTGGAATACCCTTAAAACACGAAGTTTGATAACATAAATTTAATTCGATAACTTGAACGACTCGTCCCTTGCGATTCGAGTATTCGACGTTTGACTGTATTACATAACGATAGTGTACGGTCGCTTTTATAATGATGAAGAGACCGTATACTATCGTTGTTAGATATTGCACCTGTCAGGCGAAGCTACCGTTTTAGTAGAGTGATGTAGGCATGCACTGCACACGGAAGGGGAGGGGACTTAGATTACAGGCGTGCGGCTGGAATGGGGTATACTTTTAAGGCTTTTTGATTTTTAATTGGTATCATTTTCACTTCAAATATATATCACGGCCTCACCCCCACAAATTTTATAAACCCACTATGTACCCTATAAATACGTCAGAAACAGACCTTATAACTAATAGTATATTGTGGATCGGCGTAGCCATGTTGTAGGAACGACAACGTATGCCATCACATCGACGTAGTATATTGTGGCTACGGCGTAGCTATGTTGTGGGAACGTCAACGTATGCCATGACCACGACGTAGTATGTTGTGGATTTGACGGAGCTTTGATATGGGAATGACAACGTATACCATGACCACGACGTAGTATATTGTAGCTACGATGTAGCTATCCACGACGTAGTATATTGTGGCTACGATGTAGCTATGTTGTGATAACGACAACGTATGCAATGACCACAAAGTAGTATATTGTGGCTACGGCGTAGCTATGTTGTGGGAACGACCAAGTATGCCATGACTACGACGTAGTATATTGTGGCAACGGCGTATCCATGTTGTGGGAACGACAACGTATGCCATGACCACGACGTAGTATATTGTACCTATGGCGTAGCTATGTTGTGGGAAAGACTAAGTACATTTTGTATGTCATGGCCACGACGTTGTATATTGTGGCTTTAATTTGGGAACGACAACGTATGCCATGGCCACGACGTAGTACGTTGTGGCTTTGATGTGGGAACGACAACGTATGACATGACCACGACGTAGTATGTTGTGGCTTTGATGTGGGAACGACAACGTATGCTATGACCATGACGTAGTATGTTGTGGCTTTGACGTAGTTTTGATATGAGAATAACAAGGTATGACATGACCACGACGTAGTACAGGTATATTGTGGGAACGGCGTAGCCATGTTCTGGGAACGACCAAGTATGCCATGACCACGATGTAGTATGTTGTGGCTTTGATGTGGGAACGACAACGTATGCCATGACCACGACGAAGTATGTTGTGGCTTTGACGTAGCTTTGATGTGGGAATGACAACATATGCCTCAAGGTCAAATGTGAACTCATAGCCAAACTTCTTGCCCGAGCCATAACTCCTTACTGCCATGTTGGATTTGAATCATATTTCATACAATTGTTGTCCATGACCCAAGGGTGTGTCACGACCTTGACGCAAGGTCGTATCTCAAAGTTCAAGGTCACAGTGCACAGATAGCAAAATCCGTGTTCGGGCTATAACTTTTCACTGGCAACTTGGATTTAAATGATACTTCCCACAAATATCCGTCCATGACTCAAGAGTGTGTCTTGACCTTGACCCAAGGTCATATCTTCAAGGTCAAGGTCACAGCGCACACATGGCCAAACTTCTTGTCCGGGCCATACCTCCTTACTGTCATGTTGGATTTGAATAATATTTCACACAATTGTTGTCCATGACCCAAGGGTGTGTCATGACATATACTTAAGGTCATATCACAAAGGTCAAGGTCACAGAGCAGAAAATCCGATACTCGTAGAATAAATTCCGCTAACACTTCAATGAACAGTTCCGTATTTAAAGTTTTAATTCGTTTCAAGTCCGAGTTGAATTCGTTTCAAGTCCCAGTTGAACAGTTATAAATAACCCAGACAAAATCTGTGACACACAGATGAACATACGGACAGCTAGACGACTATGGGAGACCTGATCGCCAGTAATATTGATATGAAGTAACTCCTAACTGATTGCTGGAGCTATTATTTAAGTATAGATCATCGGAAAAGAGACGAGTTAACACTGCAGTAGGATCACTAAGTGGGGAGAAGACTGGCTCTAGAGAGGGGGTGGACAGGGGGTAGGTCTCTCCCCCTCCCGCTCCTTAACCTCCCCCCCCCCCCCCCTGTCTCCCTCCTCCCTACTTGGAACGGCGCGCGCTGCGCTGGCTCAAAATTTTCCTCTTTTTTTTCTCTCCCTTTTCCCACTTTTTTCTCCACTTTCTCTCCTCCCGCCCCCTCTTCCCCCTTCCCCATCCCCACTTCTCCCTCCTCCCGTCCCCTCACCTCCCCCTCCCGCTCCTCATCTCCCACCTCTCTCTTACCCTGTCCGCCCCCTCTCTAGAGTGAGCGGCCCCCTCCCCGGTGTGCGGGGAGGCGCCTAGAGTGAGCGCCCCCCTCCCCGGTGTGCGGGGAGGCTCTCTCTAAAAAGGGACTGCTGGGGAAGTCTCACTCAAAATTGGGAAGGGGGAGGCTGGCTCTAGAGTGAGCCTTCCCCCAGGGGGGAAGGCTCACTCTAGAGTGGGACCGCCGGGGGGAAGTCTCACTCAAAATTAGGCAGGGGGAAGGCTGGCTCTAGAGTGAGCCTTCCCCCTAGGGGGGAAGGCTCGCTCTAGAGTGGGACCGCCGGGGGGAAGTCTGGCTATGGGGGAAGGCTCACTCTATAACACCGGCACGAATCGGCAAATTTCCTGGGGGATTATTGACTGTGTCTCACTCTAATAAAATAAAACTAAACGATCGGCAATCATATTTTACCTTGTTAAGCTTTAATATCAATGATACGGCCGGGATTCTACTTGCCTCCGCTTCGTCTCTTCGAATTCAAGCGCCATGTTGTAAGTTTACACTCATGCGTCAGGTCAAACACGTGACACCTCGATCCATATGAATGGACGTTGTTATGGAAACAACCTCGTGGTGTCACATGTTTGACCTGACGCATGAGTGTAAACTTACAACATGGCGCTTGAATTCGAAGAGACGAAGCGGAGGCAAGTAGAATCCCGGCCGTATCATTGATATTAAAGCTTAACAAGGTAAAATATGATTGCCGATCGTTTAGTTTTATTTTATTAGAGTGAGACACAGTCAATAATCCCCCAGGAAATTTGCCGATTCGTGCCGGCCATATCCTAAATTTGGGTCCCGGGTTTGTTCAATGTACTTTCCTGCGGCCAACACACCCCTACCAACCAAATATCCAAGTGTCGTTGGCCGTTTCTGCGGCTACGGGACTCTATGATGGGCCTTCTTGAAATCTTGTCAGAGAAGACTTGGTCTTGATTTTCTGTCCTACCCGAAAGTTGGTCAGACTTCTCGGGTGATTGATCTTGAGCTCGCTTCAGCCAGCAGAGCACAGACTGTTACACGAATGCCATAGGATTTTTAGATCCATTTACATAAAATCTGTGTTACAAGAGGCCATGCGTTTAACTACTAGTATCTTGTTTGTGATGTCACCTTACAGTGAGAAGTTTTATGTTTATACAACAATTGTGTGTCTATGGAGACCTCTGTGTAACCGGATAAGTTGGAGGGTTGTGTGCACGTTATTCGGATAACCACACCATTTGCTAAAAGCAGATGGCCGTCCAAAGTCGGCACCGGGTGCACATTGGTCTCCTTCCTTTTATGTATTGTCATCAATGTTTAATGTCTCTGTACGTCTGTAACGATTGTTTTGTATGATGTTCTAGTGAATGTTGTTGTGTCTTTTTGCGATCTGGAGTTTGTATTATGTCATTTATGTGTCACTTTCTTGTGGGTTTATTTCGCTGGGTGAATGCAGGGTGGTTATGCATGCTGGAGATCATTCCCTTTTCTTTGTTTGCTTGAATTAATGCAGCACCTTTTTATTCTTATTTTCAAAAGCTATATAACATATAACATAACAACGAGAACGAGGCTCCTTGGTGATGGACGTAGTTTAGAAGGGCTCCGCTCTTTTTTAGATTAAGTTTTAATTTTTAGGCACTGGTGGAAGCAAGAACTGTTTTAAAGTGTAGATTTTAATGTACATATGAAAAATATCGCGTAGAATAGGGTTTTTGTGTACAGGTGAAGGTGTTATTCCAGCCCACTTTGTAAATTTTTCCTTGCACTTGATGATTCCGCCATCTTGGTGACCTAAAAGATAGCGTCACCTTGTCCGCCATCTTGAACTATTGAACTTTCAAATGTAAATATGGCCAAGGGAAGGACTACCAACGATCAGAGCTTCACCTGAGTGTTGAGTAAATTTCTACAGGAGCTTCCGAATCTTCTTATACGAAGTTTTAGACGTTTTGATAACCTTTTTTTTATCGCCAAGTTTTACGATCGTTTTTAATTGTTCCTACAAAGGTCTATGTACAATAGTTGCCTGTGACCAACGATTTTCCATTTATCATGTGATCGTTTATGTGAACACACCTGCATTTTGACCAACTGCATTTAACTTCTAGACACATCGGTCATTCTTCAGTAGGATAACAAGTGTTGTTGACACTTAAATGACTCTACTGGTCTTCTTCTGTTGTTATTTCTGTCTTATCACAATGGCCTTGGCAAGACAAAACTCGCGCTCTTCAGTTCGTCTTCAAGAGAAAAACTCTAAGCGTAAAAGTAACAATTCTGAGCAGCTGGATTCTATGATGATGATATCCGCCAACACGTCCTTATCATTGAATAAAAGCGAAAGAAGTCGAGATGTTGTAGTCAACTGTTCATACGACGACCAATCTGACGCTACTCGTACAAATCGAGACTCTACAGTTGCATGCATAAATACTGAAAAGCCTTATAAACTCGATAGGATTAAGGCGTTGGAGAAAAAGTCGGTAGCGTGTGCAAGAGATACCGTTACTTATGAAATGAAAACGGGCAAAAACTTTGTCGCCGAATTCAGCACTTCTGCATTTGAACTATTTAAAAACTTGCTACCTGAAAATATCGATCAATTATGCGATCAAAGTCATGTCCCTTTATCATATACAACAACCCTAGAAAAGGATCGTACAGGTGTTGTTGTCACTACCGTTTACCATCTTACAAATCGTAGAAGTGATGGAACTGTTGGACGTCAGACTAAGTGCACTGCTCATGTATACCATACACAGTCTAGACTATTGGCTAATGGTGGTAGGGTGGATATTTTCATAGACGGTATATTTATGCCCCTCGTAGAGAAAATTAAAGAGAAACATTCAGACATCTTGATCATAAACCGTGAACTTAAAGACGTCATTGAGAGAGTAACAAGTAAATCTAGTAGCTGTGATAATTCACCTTCCACGAAAGCCACACACAAAGCTACTTTGTCAAGGTCATACCCACGTGACTCTAAAAATGTGGATGATCCTATGTTTACTTGTCCGATCTGTGGTTATGAAGCGAATCTCGATACCATCCAGTGTGATACATGCCAAGAATGGCTCCACTATAACTGTGCTAACATCACACAGGAAGATGCAAACAATCTCCCAACCTCAATGCCTTTTAACTGTTCATTGTGTTGTGATAATGTTCTGTATTCGAACTCGCAAAGTCTTAACTCAGCTAGCAATTCAAAATCGTCAGTTAGCGTGGTAAAACAGTCGAGCATCGCCACAACGCACTCATCTCCGGCCATATGTCAAGGTCAAAAGGTCACTCCGCAAGATAAAGGACTTGCTTCTAGTGATAACGTAAACCAACAAGAATGTGAGAGTAATGATCACTTGAATACTCGGAAGGGTTCCCAAAGCATCGTAAACAGGTGCCAAATGGCGAATAACATTTGTGTCAATGTTGAAAACTCAGGGTTACCAATCTCAATTAAAGATAAAGGTCAATTTCCACGTTTGTGTACGCCGCCTAAAGAGAAGGACCGTTTAGTGAATTCACCTCATCCAGGCTACCGTAATAGGCCTATTGCCGAAAACTCTGGACGCCAATCAAATCCTAGTTCGGGAACTGTATGTAATTCCTCTCCTTCCCAACAGCAGAGGAAAAACTTTGCGAAATCGGTCACTTCTCCTATATCTACTCCGGTCTCCTCAACTACGAATATCACTGCAAACAGCATTACGAGTGAAGGCCAGAGAAAGAGGCCGGGTGTCAAAGGGCGTCCAAATGACAACTTGAACTCCGAAAACTTGAGGTTGAAAACCTACATCACGAAGCTAGAACAGAGACTATCAGATCTCGAAAGAACAAAGTCTCTACAGGAACAATTATTGAGGAATCAGGCCACTCCTGGGAATATAGGACAAACTTCGTCATCAGGAAGCAATCAATCTGCAAATATCTCTGCACACAACCATGTACATGGTCTCTCGTTTGCTCATCACTCCCAGACAGCTCATGATAATATAGGTCTAACCAATTATAGATGTGATCTCTCTACCATCCATAACCGTATAGACTTATTAGATGGTAAACTGAGCTTGACATTAGAGTATCAAAACTCTTATATAATGCCAATGTCCAGAATAGCCTTTCTTCACTAAATCTACAATTGTCGCAATGTAGGCTTCCTCAGGGGTCATTTTATCCACCGCATATGATCTCACCGTATCAACTGCATAACTATGCATACTATCCACATGCAATGTATAATCCGAACATTGGTATACATCCCAGTTATCCTCAGAACATGAATCACCTGGTAGGTGTTCCGCTATATGGAAATATCTCTGCGCCACACAGGAGGGTCTCGCAACCTAGGGCAAATACCAACCACACGCGTAATCAACGTGATATGAGGTCCAATTCTCGTTTTATAAGACCTGATTTCACTCCGGTTTCTACCGATACAACTATACAACATGAGCAACAAACGACTCATCACGTTGATGTGACCCAGGAACAAGATATCCATAGGGCCCCGACTGCTTCACCTGATGACTGTGAACAAAACTGTGTTGAAAATATCTTGGATGTTTCACATGTATCACATACAGAAGACATAAATCTGCATTCGCATACTGAGACTCTAATTGAGACCATGCAGGAATGTAGTCATCATGTCTCTATAGACCAAAATCCTACACGTAAATCGCAGGATGGTAGTCCTAGGTCGAGCACTAGTCAGGATCAGAATCATCAAGTATCTACTGACCATAATGACGTACATGTATTGCAGGATGGAAACCCCAAGTCGAGCACAAGCCAGGATCATTTTTTATACATTCCCAGCCTCAAGACGAAGCCCCCAGACAAAGTGGAGAAGGACCTACAGAGACATTGGTAATATCTTCCTCTAACATAGAAGGAATCCGCGGGAATGTACCGTGTCTTACGGACCTTATGAAAATATCCGATGTTATATGTTTGCAAGAACATTGGCTTTGGGAATTTGAAAAAGATGATATTACAAAGTACATAGGAGACTGGTTCTATAAAATAACTTGATATGACACTCTCTTTCCGCTACCGAAAATTCAACGAGGGAGAGGACAAGGGGGGTATGTATTATGTGGCGTCACGACCTACAACACTCCATTAGACCTGTTGAGGACGGCAATGAACGCATTGTAGCAATAGAAATCAAATGTAATCATACACGCATGTGTCTTATCAACGTATATATGCCAACCGCGGGATATACAACATCTACAGAGGATTACAGGGAATGCTTGGACCTTCTTAGTGTCATACTCTCAAAATATCGAGATACGCACGATATTCTCATAGCTGGCGATCTGAATGCTACACTTCTAGAAAACAGAAACAATCCCCAGGATAAACTCCTCAAGATGTTTGTGAGAGATGAGATGTTACATAACCTCTCAAAAGGCCCACATGTTACCTATAGCCATGCTACCACCAGCTCACAAATTGACTACTTCATATCTACATTTTCTGATGCGGGATCTTTCTATCCATTGGACAACCTCCCTAGCAATACCTCATCACATATACCTATTTTGCTTGAGGTCAAGGTCGCACCACTTCGAGTAGAAAATGTAGAACAAAGCGTCAAACGTTTTAGAAACTTTGGGAAAAATGTGATGTACATCAGTATAGAGGTCACCTTCGGGATTCTGTTACTCTATCTACCATCTCGTCGCCAGAGGATATAGATCAGGCTTTACAACACATACAAGACGCTCTTCTGAAAGCTGAAGCTAAAACTGTCCCCAAGAAATTAATACGACTCTCCGGGCCAAAATGGAAAGCCTCGCCTGCTGTTCGAGACATTCTGTCTCAGAGGAAAGAGGCCCTCTTCTTTGGCATAAGATTGGAAGGCCTAGTCCGACACACCCAATCTCCATTCGATGTAATCAACTAAAACGGGACTTACGTAAACAGCAAAGGATTGAGCTAGCTACTGAGAGGAAATCCTTTTATAACAACATTATGGAGGAACAATCTACATCAAACTTCTATCGTCTCTTGAGGAGAAACTCTAGGAACTCGTCATCCACTGTGACCCTCGTGTCCAACAACGAACATTTGCTTCATGCTAAAGATCAATGCAAAGCCTTTGCGGCGTTCTACGAGGATTTGGCCATCCCAAAAGACGACTCACGTTTCGACTCAAACTATATGGAACAAATTTCATACGATCTCCAGATGATCCGTAAGATTACTTCGGAAACCGAGGACTCTATTCCTGTTATTACTCCAGATGACGTACTCTTAGCTACTAAAAAGCTACACAACAGAAAAGCTCCGGACGAATCTGGACTTGTGTCGGAACATGTCAAGTCAGCAGGTTCCATTCTACAAGAACCTATTTCATGCATCTTTAATGCTATGTTGGAATATAAATATGTGCCAGAAGCCTTTCAGGGAGGAATTATTCACCCGATCCATAAAAAAGGAAAAGACCCTACAAATCTATCCAATTATCGAGGTATCACAGTCTCTTCCCTACTAGGAAAACTGTTTGAACATATCATCCTTAAGAAGATTGAGGATTCTCTCCCCCTGAAACAATCACCTCTCCAGTTTGGGTTCACAAAAGGACTTTCACCATTAATGGCCGCCCTTGTATTGAACGAAACAATCATTGAGCATATGGAACGAAACCAACCAGTTTTCCTCTCCTTTTTGGACTCGCAAAAAGCGTTTGACGTTGTGTCACATGCATCTATGAAGTGTAAGCTCTTCGAGCAGAACATTAACCATCATATTTGGTCAATGATTGACGAGATGTATTCAGCTCTATCAGCAAAAGTTTTGTGGAAAAACCATCTTAGTTGTCAGTTTCCGATTCTACAAGGGGTGAGACAAGGCGGAATCTTATCTACAGGACTCTACAAAGTCTATATCAACGACCTACTGATACAGTTGGAGAAGTCGGGGATAGGCACCTCTATTGGTAACATATATACAGGCTGTCCGACAGTAGCAGATGATGTAGCTCTGGCAAACAAATGCGAAATAGCTGCTCAATGTGCTCTCCATATAGCAGAACAGTACGCAAATAGGGAACGCTATATCATTCACCCCGAGAAATCAGTAATGATAAGGAAATTTATTCCGAGAAATTATACAGAAGTCTTTTCCACTTGGACAGTAAATGATGCCGAACTCTCAGTTTCTACTTCTACCACACATTTAGGCATTACTCGAACAACCTCAGATGATATAGCAACGAACGTTGAGGAGCGTATCTCATGTGCTAGACGTACCTTCTACAGCCTTACTTCAACAGGACTCCATGGTTCTAATGGTCTACAACCAACAACCTGCTACAAAATCTACTCAACGTATGTTCTACCAAGACTACTTTATGGATTGGAGACCTTTGCCCTCTTACAAAAACACATTGATAGCTTAGAAACATATCATATATCGGTTCTTCGTCTTATTCAAAGCTTACCGCCACGAGCTGCAAGGAGTATTACTTATCTGCTGCTGGGTGCAAGGCCATTGGAGGCTGAGATTCACATTAGAGCTCTGACATTCCTCGGTAATATCATAAGGTCAGATAACCAGGTCCTCAATGACATACTGGAACGTCAAACACAAGTTAAGGGATCGTCTTCAAAAAGCTGGTTCTCATACATTCAGAATATTCTTCACCAGTACTCACTCCCTGACATTTCTACACTTCAACAAACTTTGCCAGATAAAGAGAGATGGAAGCAACTTGTCCATACATCAGTTGATACCGTGTGGAACGAACATCTTATTGTAGACTGTCATACAAAATCAACGCTCAAATTCTGCAACATAAGTATTTTGACAATAGGATTTGTACACCCACTATGGAGAACAGTAGAAAATAACGTACACGATGCGAAGCGTGCGATCACCAAAGCTAGATTTTTGACTGGTACCTACATTGTCCAATCTAAGCTCAGCCGTTTTAACCAAAACCGTGTGGATCCTACATGTCAACCCTGTAAGGCGACTGTGGAGGACTATTGTCATACTTTACTAGAATGTGGTGCTTTACTAAACTACAGGACACCGTACTTGTCAGAACTTCAACTGTTGTTTTCACTCAACAAGAACCAGACTTCTTGATCAGATCTTGGAAGGGAAGATATTCTTCAATTTATTCTGGATGTGTCCGCTTTGGATGAGAGATTCTCTCTTCAACTCGATAACGAGGCATATTATCGAATCGAACGTTTATCAAGAAGTTTGTGTCATAGCGTCCATTGTGGGAGGACTTTTCTGCTTGAATTAATACAAAGGGGACTAAAATAAGCTCTGACCGTTGGTAGTCTACCCTGGTTTTGTAAATAGAATTTTTTAGACTTCGTTTTAAGCCCGAAGGAAGAACGGCCTTCACCTGTCCATGAACTAGGTCAAACTAGGTGCACCTACCAAGAGGTGGATTATACGGACAACAACAACAACAACATAACGTATAAGATATATTGAAAGATATTCAACAACAGGAACAAACTTAGTTTGAAACTAATCCGAGGAATCCGATTGAACCTTTTCATGAACTTCTTTGGTGTTTGACGAATTGTTTTTTAACGAAACGTTACCGAGTGAATTGGCCTCTGTGTAAAAAAGAAGGGGATTTCCCCTCAGCTGATACAAACAGTTTGACAAGAAGATAATTTGTTTTAGATAACTAAACACCTATCACGATGTTTATTTACTTAGATAGATATGGAATTGATAATTTTACATAACAAACATCACGTTAAAACACGCGTTGTCACAAATGGAAAATGCGAATTTGAATCGCAGAGAAAATTCTGGCTAACATATTAAAATTCATTTGTCGAGCTTCATTCAGATACTCTGAGATTGTCATGTAAGTTGGACCGATACCTTCTTTCTTTCATTTCCAAATAAGTATGAAACATGAAATGTAATGAGGTAAAAATGCAGAATTTCAAAAGGGGGAGGGGTGGTGGTCAATCTTTGTTCAATATTATTTTTCATTTTTACTAACAGTGGTGAGTGGATCAGTTTGGGAAAACTCAAAATTGGGCAATGTTGTCAAATTCGGCAACATATTGCCGAAATTGGCAACCTTACAGCGAAAAATCAGGACTGAAAATACAGATTTACAGACAGGTCCAGGTGTAATCGGGAAAAAACAAAAAAACACAGTGCAGAAAAAATCAGAATACGCAGTGTTTTTCAGGTGTTTTTACCTGAGCCATCCTAGAGCGACTTTACCTGTAGTAGGGTGTTATTGGGGATGTTTATTACCTGAGCCAATTAACAACTCCCCTCACCTATATAGGACATACAGATGTATTGTCACCTTTCTAAGGAAGAATTTTTGTTGGTAAAAAGTAATTCATGCATTCAGTAGAAATTAAAAAAACAAACAAAAAACAAAAAAACCAAGTTATCATTTTTGTTTCATATTTTGAACAAAAAAAAAAGTTATCATTTTTTTTTTCATATTTTGAACTGTTGAATTTAAGTTATACCAATTTTTATTATTTTATTATTCATATTTTTAAAAATTATATTCATATTTATAATATTATTAGAATTAAAGTTATCCTTATTCATGATTTTCTAAATTAAATAAAAAGTGTAAGGGTAAGTAGAAATAAAATAAAAATCATATATTTACATACTTATCATTTTGATTTTATATATAAATTTCTTTAAAAGGAAGAAAAAACCATAGAGTAACTGGAAATAGAACAAAAATTTCATTCTTTCATATGATATAAATCATTTTGATTTGTTTACAGTTTACCAATTTAACTATCTGAATATATACAGAAAGTTTATAGATCAACTCCGTCTTTGCATACGTGTTTGGTGCCTGGCATCTTTCCTACGGACTTTAAAATTCTAGGTTTAAACATTTTTATTGAAAGAAATATTTGTGATTTATGTTCGGCCATTGACTCTGACCTCCTAATTTTCAAAGAAGTCGGTATTTAAGCTCCTCTTGTTTCTCTAATTTATCATATTTATTTTATTTAGGCCTGGCCATATAAAATTCATTCGTTGTTTCCCAGACACCACAACACGCTATAATTTTTCACCGACGAGACGTACGTTTTTATGAAAAAAAAAATCCGTCATGCCTAGTTTACGATCGCTGGTTAATTTCCGATCGCATGTTACTATCTATCTATCTATTTATCTAAGGAAATAACATTGTCCTGTAAATCCGTCTTTAAAATAAAAAATGTTCAAACGTACAATCAGCGCGCCGTGACAAGTCATTTTACGGCAACGTCTAATCTGCGAGTATAAGGTGTACGATAGAATAGAATGCTTTCTTAAAGACTTTATTCACGCACTGTAAATAATATTCTAAGGAATTCTAAAGATATTGTTCACGTTGACGATTCAGCTCGAGCTATTGGTCACTTGTCGGTGAAAAGATGAAAATTACATGTAAAAGGCTCTGTTCGCGTGCGCAATACATTTTTATTTACTTTTTATGAAAAGTTACTAATCACTTTTCTTTTCCGTCCTCTATTCTATTCGTTTTACTTTATCTTTATTTATTTCTTTTTTTTTATTCGCCGTACCCAAAATAAGTTGAAATTTAAAAATTAAGAGAGTGAATATTAAGAGAGAGAGAGACAGAGACAGAGGGGGGGGGTGAACTATACGGAATGCCATATCATCAAAATTGACAATAGAATATCCCGACTTATTCCATACCAAAAAAAAAAAAAAAAACCCACAGATATCCCCGACTCACAACACTGTCTACTGTATTATAATTCTAAAAACGGTAAATATCCCACCCATTGATTTTCTTTTAAAAAAAAAGGGGGGGGGGGGTTTCGTGCGGGCGCGGTAATGCGATTATATTTTACAGGTACGCAGGTACAGTAATCTTCTATCTTCTGGCAGAGGGGTTGACAATCAACTTTTTTTTCACACCTTTTTGGCTGACTGCGCAGAGTATAACGACTGTCCTTTGCTTTACTGTTTTGATCATTTTATATATGTCTTTAAAATTAATTAGAAAAAAAGCCCCCTACGGCATTGCCGGTAGCCTAGGGGACTAACAAAAAAAAGGGGGGGGGGGGGTTAGCTAAGTTTACAATTGCTTTTGAATAAGGGTGTTCAGGTCTACGTGCGGTAATGGAAATAATTTGGTAATCGCTGTTATCTATGTACTTTGAGAAAGACAACAAAATTAAACTATTAGGTCCTAAGAAGCCCCCCTCCCCCATCTTAGGACCTAATCGTTTAATTTTGTAGAGTCTTGTAGTCTTTTGTAGAGTTTTGCAGAGTTCTTGAAATCTTCCATTAAAATGACGGAAATTTAGGGATTTTTATCTGTCCAAATAAAAGATATAACGTGCGATTTTATCGGACCCAAATTTTTTTTTCATCAGCAAATCCGCAAAAACCAATACATTTCACGAACTCTGCTTCTACATTTACAACACTAAAAAAAAATTTACTATTCCGCCGTTTTAGGCCTGGCCATTCCTCGACTCCGCCACCTTCTTACTTTTTTTTTGGAGGGAAGGAAGACTGCGACTTTGTTCTTAAATTAAAAAAACATATCGAAAAAAACAAAATTACCGGCCCGAAGCGCCGACGTAATATTCGCTATTTTATTATAAAAAAAATATTATGAAAAAAAAAATGTAATTGCAGAAATATGCCGCAAATACATTTCACGTAACTCTCTCTTTCATTCCCTAATATTTTACAAAAAAAAGCAAGGGTAAAGTGTTGGGGGGATTGTCTGTTTATCATGTTTATCTTGATATTGAATATCTGTCGATACCACGACTCTCTTTCACACCTGTAGGGCTCACTGAACGCCACTTTAATAATCTCCGGCGACGTAGACGGCACCAACTAAAATAGCGTAATCGCCCGACTTGCCAGGTTTTGAGAACATAGTATTGGTACAACCCCCCCCCCCCCCCCCCCCCGCTTTCGTATCCGATGTACTCCATGCTGTAAATTCCTAGTCTGTGGGATAAGTACACGACTGAACGTCAGTGAAATGTCCGTGATGAGTCGCCCGACTTGCCAGGTTTTGAGAACATAGTATTGGTACAACCCCCCCCCCGCTTTCGTATCCGATGTACTCCATGCTGTAAATTCCTAGTCTGTGGGATAAGTACACGACTGAACGTCAGTGAAATGTCCGTGATGAGTCGCCCGACTTGCCAGGTTTTGAGAACATAGTATTGGTACAACCCCCCCCCCCCCCCCCCCCCCCCCCCCCCCCCCCCGCTTTCGTATCCGATGTACTCCATGCTGTAAATTCCTAGTCTGTGGGATAAGTACACGACTGAACGTCAGTGAAATGTCCGTGATGGTAAATTTCAAAGATCAATATATTATATTAAAGGTCCTATTTAGACGGGAAATTAAAAGATGATAAAGTCTACGGTGTCGTTTTTCTAGGGACCAATCTTGTAAAACTAATAAGATTGTTTAAAAGACATAAATACCGCGCTGTGTTTATTGATTTATACCTGGTTCCAGGTGTTAAATGTCTTGTAGTCCACAACAAGCTTGTATTTACCAGAGAAACGGCTTTTGTGGCTTCTACCTGTACTACGCACGTACGTTAATCTGATTTTCCGTCGTACTTTAAACATGTAGGCCGTAATTATCCTTCATTAAATGTATGATGAAACGTGTTACATTATCAAAATACATGTGTACATTGTATATTGACATATTGACATACCCCGCGCTACGAGAAAACGTTTACACGTATTGCTTGATTCACGTCGTACCGTCACGTGTCATAAGTTTATCGCGTAACGATATAAATGTTGTTGTCATTCAAAAAAAAAAAATCTGACTGTTACAGGAGCGCAAAATAATTTACCCATCTTTAGTATTTATGAAAAAAAAAACGTGAAGTTTTTTACTTAAAATCTGGGAGAACTTGATATACAAACACTTTATGACTGTTTAAACGACATAAAACATATATCATTATCAAACTCCAATACCCCGGCCTTAATTGTGAGGACTCTAAAATTTATAATTCCCGTATTTTATCTAGTTCATAATCTGAGGCGTGGGAAATCATTGTCCGGAGAAGTCACCTAAGCTAAACAGATAATCGGATTAACGCAGGGGTATATGTTGTTTGCACAGGCAGCGTTACCGGCTGAAAGTATTGGACAAATTCATGAGAGGGGGGGGACACCGACCCTGAAATCGATTCTTTGACATGTTTGAAAAATATGTTTCAATTCTTAACAGCAATTCTCTGTAAGAACCAAAGAATTTCAAAACATTTTGGCACGGCATGTCATGGATTTTTGAGATTTTTGGTATGGAAGTTCAGTATGAAGTACTAGTATGTAAATCAACCCCAGTTTTTTCAAAAAGGTTGTCGTTGCCATGGTAACCGTGTCTGAAGTTTCAAAAATCGGGAAAATCTATAGGACAAGGCATATTTGTAGGCTTCGTTTCCATGGAAACAGGTACATTTTAAATCTTCAATTGCTTTGATTATTTTCCTTTAATCCTTATTATTACGCATATTTGTAAAGTTTTTTACATTCATCTCGGATGCCTTATGTATACAAGATGAAAAATTGGGCTGAAACAGGGTATCAAAAGGCTTTGTTTTGGGCACTCAAAGACCCTTTTTTGCATGTTTTTACTGTTTTACAAGGTTGAAAATTTCATAAAAGCACCAATTTTTGAAGTCCAAATTGTAGTTATCCAATTAGTATCATCTTTGAACTCTACATGAATATAAAAAAATAATTGGGTTAATTTGTTCTTTTATATGCAAAGCAGCATCAAATTTAGTTGCTATGGCAACAATTGGCTGAAAGGTTTCAATACGATGAATTTAAACACAACCTCTATCAAACTATCTACGCATGATATTGGAACAGAAGTTCATGTATACATCTATCAAAGGCGTTTTGATATAAAAATGACCTTGAAAATATTTCAAGGTCACCCACTGAATTTTCAAGGTCATTAAACTTTAAATGACCAGATTTGACGAAAAATCCTGATTTTTCATAAAATGAAGGTGTCAATATTTTAGAAACCTTGAAATATTGAACTTAACAGTTATTTGCCATAAAATGATAAATGTATCACTTATTTCTTAGAACTATTGATTACGTTTCTTCACATCTTCGAATATCTAAATTCTTGGTGAGTATGTTGATAAAAAAGGGACGAAATCTGTATTTTTCTTGTTTTTTGACGGAAAAATATTTTCCTATTGAATAGCTACAATTCAATAAATTCTAAGATTTGTCTTTCTTATATTCATGTGCTTTCATAATATATATGACCTATGAAAATATTTCAATAAAAAAATCACTAAAATCGGTAACAAAAAAATTAAAAAATCAATATTTTATGCAAAATTTGAGTCTCAAAGTATAAATGACCTTGAACATCAAGCCAATGACCTTGAACATTTTAATTGTTCTTATGTAAAAGATACAAGTCATATTCATACATGCATACATTTTGACAATCTTATGTAACTCTAAAGAGGAATAAAATCAATTTCGAAGATAATATGAAACAAGCAAAAAGGTCTAATGTTGCCATGGCAACGGTCTTTAACGACAGAATTTAGGTAAAACTCTTAAATACCCACTCCAATTTTTCGTTCATTTTATTTGTCAATAAACATACATTTCCATTGATGAAAATCGCTAGTCTCCTATTGGTGCCTTTTGTGATATTTAAGATTGAAAATGGTCAAAAACACACTAAATTGGCCCTTATTTTCACCTCTATTTTTCGCTTCATTTTGACTTAGTTTGTCTTAATACAATAAGCTTCCTGTAATAAATATCACATAACTAAGTGTACTAAGTAAGAATGGAAGTAAGGAAGAATAGATTATATAAAGATGAACAAGCTGCTACAGTGGTATCCATGGCAACGAAGTCTCCGGAGCTGGCTTATTTCATGGTCCCAAAAGTGCTATAAATAGAATGACCTCGTTACCATGGCAACCAGAGGTCACATTGGATGAAAAGTGTTATTTTCATGGCCAGTACTCAATATATACCCATTATACCGAAAATCATCGAAATCCATGACATGCCGTGCCGAACTATTTTGGTCCTTACAGAGAATGGCTATTAAAAAGCTTTTCTTTAATTGAATGAAATTTTGTATAATTACAAAGTACAATAATTTTTTTTTATAATCATTGTTTTGTTTTTATGTTTATTATTTTCTTTCAGATATCCATATGTAAAAAAAAAAAAAAAAAAAAAAAAAAAAAAAAAAAAAAACAGAAAAAGAAAAGAAAAAGATAATTATGTATAATTATAAACTAATTTTATCTTATATTTTAGCATGTTTTAATTTCAGTTTTTGAATGTCCAATATGTGAAAAATAAAAAGAAAAAGATAATTATGGATATTAGAAAGAAAAAAAATGTATAATTATAAACTAATTTTATCTTATATTTTAGCATGTTTTAATTTCAGTTTTTGAATGTCCAATAACAAACTTCAATTTATTATAAAATTAGTGGATATTATAAAGTTTAAATTATGAAATTAAAATACTCTTTTATACATGTTAAAACTTCAAGTGTTTGTTAAGTTTTGAAAAATAAACAGAAAACAGCCTTCATACATGTAATGGTATCTAATATTTCCTTCTAGTATAAATGCCACTACCTGGCCTTTTGTCAGGGTAACTTCCACACCTGAGCGATTTTCACACCTTCCATCAGAGGGGCATATAGCAGCTACAGAGGGGGATGAAAGTGACAGAGGGGGAATACAATAACACTGTGTTTTCTGATTTACCTGTAGAAAACACCTGAAATAAATACACTGCGTTTTTTGTTTTTTCCCGATTACACCCGGACCTGTCTGTAGTGTCTGATTCGTTCCTACTACTTTAAGCCTAGGGAATATTTTAAGCCCAGGTGCGCCCAGGACGTTTGGGTTTAAGTTTACACCCTGTCTAACTATATCAAGTGAAAATTTAAGTTTACACCCTACCAAAACCCTCTGGGCGTTCCTGGGCGTATGTCTAGGCTTAAAATTCTCCTAGGCTTAAAATAGTATGACCCGTCTGATTTAACATTGGTTGTAACAAGGACTTATAAACAGAAGGATTCGCAACTCTCTACACCGCCTTGAGAATAGTAACGAAAACTCGCGTGTAATGAGATCTGAACGAGATCAAAACATTGCCCAGTTCTATCCGAGAAGGGTGATCAAATAACATGATTTTCTCAAGCATCACACAATAAACATATAAAATATTGATACGTACATGTAGAAGAAACCTTGCAGTTTCAATAAATACCAATTTTATCAAAATATATTGATATATTGTTATAATATCTAGCTTCAAAGCGGAGCCTTGACATTCGCCGTTATGACCCAGATATCGTCAACGAGAGTTAAATAGGCATATGCTCTGTCCCATTTTCTCAGTCATTACTAAGACTTACACATAAAATATTGGTGGCAAATCGAAAATGAAAACCTAGTGCGTGCATTAGAACCAATTTTGATTAATTCATTCGACGATTTCATCGTATACTGGAGGTTCAAAAATAGAGGTTTTCACCCTCCGGTATGACCGGACATTTTCTGAAAGAGGTAAACAGCCCAAAGCTCTGACCCATTTTCTCAAACTAGACAAAATTTACATATGAAATATTGTTATCAAAATAAAGACTTCAACCTAATGTGTGCATTAGGAGTAATTTTATTTAATTAATTCGACAATTTTATTGTTTTACAGGGCTTCGAAAATGGGTGTTTCACTCGTCGGTACGCGCGGCCATTTTCTGAAAGAGGTAGATAGCCCAACGCTCTGACCCATTTTCTCAAACCAGACAAGATTTACATATGAAATATTGTTATCAAAATAAAGACTAAAACCTAAAGTGTGCATTAGGACCAATTTTATTTAATTAATTCGACAATTTTATTGTTTTACACGGCTTCGAAAATGGGTGTTTTCACTCGTCGGTACGCGCGGCCATTTTCTGAAAGAGGTATATAGCCCAACGCTCTGACCCATTTTCTCAAACTAGACAAAATTTACAAATGAAATATTGTTATCAAAATAAAGACTAAAACCTAAAGTGTGCATTAGGACTAATTTTATTTAATTAATTCGACAATTTCATTTTTTTACGGGGCTTCGAAAATGGGTGTTTTCACTCGTTGGTACGCGCGGCCATTTTCCCAAAAGACGTAGGCAGGTCAACGCTCTGACCCGTTTTCTCAAACAAGACACAATAAACACAAGGAATATTGTTATCAAAATAATTAATAAATTCTCATGCGTGCATTAGTACCATTTTCACTTCATGATACCGAATATTAATAAGAATACAAGACTTCGAAAATGGGGGTGTTTACGATCACCTGTTTACCACGGCCTGTAACGAAGAAGGTAAACAAGCCATCTAAACACCTTTTTTTTCTGTTTTATTTTATAAAGTATCTATGAAAAGTTGTTTTGAAATAAAGTTGGACTTTTTTGTATCTGAATAGAATTATTTTTGATGTATAGATGTCGATAATTGACCATGATATAACTGCCTCAGACGATCTCTGGGATCTCGACGCAAGTTCGACCTCGCCATTACGACTACGAGTACGACGTGACCTATATAAGTAGGCCCGATTTAATTTACCATTTTCTCCACTATTTCAAGACGTAATATCAAAATATTGGTACCAAAATGATCAGGACAATCTATTCTACTTATTCAAGTCGTTTTTATGTTGTCATAATCAACATATTTAGGGCATTCATGGTTTTGAATATCACAACCCTAACATCTCGTTGCCTAATTTGCATATCAAAAGGGCACGCGAGATGTTAACGGGAAAAGACGAGATTCCAATCCTTCTGTTTATAAGTCCTTGGTTGTAATGGAAAACTTTTTAATTGTTCTACAGAATTTTTTCTCAATTGCTCAAAAACATGTAGAATGGTGAATTATTCAAGAAACTGGCAGCATATACATGTTAATTTTTGTAGTTTAATGCTGATTTATTATTCAGTGAAAAGTTGCTGAATTCGGCAACCCAAAGTTATCGAATTCAGCAATGAGTTGTTGAATTGGACAACGTTGCCCAATTTTGAGTTTTCCCGGACTGGGATATATGGGACTCATATATGCGATACATGTAGATCAGAGGGTCAACAGGATTTATAGGCATTGAGTTGATCGCATACTGTTATTGAATCATAAACACAGCATGAAAGAATGTCTGCTACTGAAATTTACATGTTTTTGTTGTACCTCTTCACCTTTTTAACGTCCGTTGCATACATGTATTCCTAGCCTGGAAAATCAACCCAGTCTGTGAAATGGCAAAGTCTATTTGTCCGCCTGTCATTCTGTTTTTCTGTCTGTCTGTGGCAACATTTTGGTTTTGTTAAATTTAAAGTTGATAGGGATGTTTGAATCTTTGATACTCACTGATGTCTGATGTCATACCCAATAATTGATCTGCGATACATGTACATGTATTTCTATATATAGTAAACTCTCTGTAAGTCAAACTTTAAGGGACCATCAGAAATAGTACAATGTATGGCTAATCAGGAGTTCAACTTTCTTTCTTTCTGTTTGGGAACCCAGCAGCCGTCTAATTGGGTCAGTTACTTATATCGCGGGGAACTCATTGACCAACTGCCTGTTGCAGAGTATCCTCACCAGGCTGTTTCCCTTTGGGGTGCCTCTTCCCTTTATAATAGAGTCTATTGGGTCAGTTTACTGTATTGATGTTATATATATCGTGGGGAACTCATTGACCAACTGCCTGTTTCAGAGTATCCTCACCAGGCTGTTTCCCTTTTGGGTGCCTCATTCCTCTATAATAGAGTCTATTGGGTCAGTTGTCCGTATTGATGTTATATATATCGTGGGGAACTCATTGACCAACTGCCGTTGCAGAGTATCCTCACCAGGCTGTTTCCCTTTTGGGTGCCTCATTCCTCTATAATAGAGTCTATTGGGTCAGTTGTCCGTATTGATGTTATATATATCGTGGGGAACTCATTGTCCAACTACCTGTTTCAGAGTATCCTCACCAGGCTGTTTCCCTTTGGGGTGCCTCATCCCTCTATAATAGAGTCTATTGGGTCAGTTTACTGTATTGATGTTATATACTGTAAACGGGGAAATGATTGCGGTGGTTTTAATTTCGCTATGTTTGCGGTTTTCGAATTTTCCGCGAATATTAAACCCCCGCAATAATTGTGTATAACAAACAAAACAAATCTTAGAGGAAAAGATGTTCATATGCTTCAGATGTATGAAAGCTATTGTACATGTACAGCTGAATCGTTCATGCTTTTCCTGTAAGTTGCTAAAATAGTTTGTACATTAAAAGGTATCAACAATATAACTTAACATGCATCTATTATCATACCAATATTTTTTATAAAAAGGAAGATGACACGCATAGTGAAATAGAAGCAGTTAATTAGTTTCAATCTACTTATTGGTACTCCACTTCAATTCAAATTTAATCATTTTTGTGTAATTATCACTAATTACTACGTGTTTGTCATTAATTACCACGAGAAACACTTGTTACTACAAACAACAATCAAATTGCACGTGTGTTAGTGCGACAAAAATTTCATATACATGTATCAAAAGTGTTTAAGTTTTTTCTTCTGCAACTTCGATACAGCGAAATTAAAACCACCGCAATTGGCTACATTCAGAAAACCGCGAACTTTTAACACCGCGAAATTAAACCCGTTTACAGTATATCGTGGGGAACTCATTCTCCAACTGCCTGTTGCAGAGTATCCTAACCAGGCTGTTTCCCTTTGGGGTGCCTCATCCCTCTATAATAGAGTCTATTGGGTCAGTTGACAGTGTTGATGTTATATATATCGTGGGGAACTCATTGACCAACTGCCTGTTGCAGAGTATCTTCACCAGGGCGCTTCCCTTTTGGGTGCCTCATTCCTCTATAATAGAGTCTATTGGGTCAGTTGACAGTGTTGATGTTATATATATTGTGGGGAACTCATTGACCAACTGCCTGTTGCAGAGTATCCTAACCAGGCTGTTTCCCTTTTGGGTGCCTCATCCCTCTATAATAGAGTCTATTGGGTCAGTTGTCCGTATTGATGTTATATATATCGTGGGGAACTCATTGTCCAACTGCCTGTTTCAGAGTATCCTCACCAGGCTGTTTCCCTTTGGGGTGCCTCTTCCCTTTATAATAGAGTCTTTTGGGTCAGTTGACAGTATTGATGTTATATATATCGTGGGGAACTCATTGTCCAACTGCCTGTTTCAGAGTATCCTCACCAGGCTGTTTCCCTTTGGGGTGCCTCATCCCTTTATAATAGAGTCTATTGGGTCAGTTTACTGTATTGATGTTATATATATCGTGGGGAACTCATTGTCCAACTGCCTGTTTCAGAGTATCCTCACCAGGCTGTTTCCCTTTGGGGTGCCTCTTCCCTCTATAATAGAGTCTTTTGGGTCAGTTGACAGTATTGATGTTATATATATCGTGGGGAACTCATTGTCCAACTGCCTGTTTCAGAGTATCCTCACCAGGCTGTTTCCCTTTGGGGTGCCTCTTCCCTTTATAATAGAGTCTTTTGGGTCAGTTGACAGTATTGATGTTATATATATCGTGGGGAACTCATTGTCCAACTGCCTGTTTCAGAGTATCCTCACCAGGCTGTTTCCCTTTTGGGTGCCTCATTCCTCTATAATAGAGTCTATTGGGTCAGTTGTCCGTATTGATGTTATATATATCGTGGGGAACTCATTGTCCAACTGCCTGTTTCAGAGTATCCTCACCAGGCTGTTTCCCTTTGGGGTGCCTCATTCCTCTATAATAGAGTCTATTGGGTCAGTTGTCCGTATTGATGTTATATATATCGTGGGGAACTCATTGTCCAACTACCTGTTGCAGAGTATCATCACCAGGCTGTTTCCCTTTGGGGTGCCTCATTCCTCTATAATAGAGTCTATTGGGTCAGTTGTCCGTATTGATGTTATATATATCGTGGGGAACTCATTGACCAACTACCTGTTGCAGAGTATCATCACCAGGCTGTTTCCCTTTGGGGTGCCTCTTCCCTTTATAATAGAGTCTATTGGGTCAGTTGTCCGTATTGATGTTATATATATCGTGGGGAACTCATTGACCAACTGCCGTTGCAGAGTATCCTCACCAGGCTGTTTCCCTTTAGGGTGCGTCATACTCATAGCCCCCTCTATTATTTAAAGGATGGAATACTACTTCATTTTCTTGCCCACCCCCCACTTGTGTATGTATTGTATGCAGGAGGGTTGTATTAGTCTGTATTTCCAACAGCTTTTAATTAACGTGCCAACACACCAGACAATCACTTAAGCCACAGTTGCCAAAACTTAGGGGTCTACTCAGAGCATTTTTGTTCCCTCCTAGCCAGAGAACAGATGGGTGCAAGATGATAAATCACCTCTGAGAAAGTTTGGCACTGACACTGGAATTGAACCCTGGACCCCTAGGATAGACTTCAAGTCCAGCACTTAACTAACTGAGCAATGACATCCACACCAAGTACTGACCATAAATAGATTTTCTATGAATCTTGTTACCCATTCTTAATCACGTTCAGAAATGTATGTGTTATCTACTATTAGTTTATATATCTGTTCATATCTTGAATAAAAATTAATTCTTTTATAACACTTCAATTTCAGATTTCATCCTCTTCTTGAGTTGGAACAAATTTCTACATCTAGAGAACAGATGTTTGTAGAGGCTGGTCATGGAGGACACATGATTTTGTGCCAATTACCATGGCAACGATGAAAAAATAAAGGAATTCTGCAGAATGTCAAAGAAAGACGACTCTGATTATTATTGTAAGTTTTGCGCACTACAGTCTGAGGGTATTGATGTTGATTGGTCAGATTCAGAGGAAGACTTTAAAATCGGAGAACTTATCACAGAGCTGAAACAGAAAAGTGATAAAGATAACGTGAATTACATTTGCCGTAAGCATCTAAGTTTAGCAAACTCATTCAAAATGTCTACAAGGTCAAGGTCACCAAGAAATTTCAGTCAGACTTACAGTGCAAATGACCTACGACCCCAAGGAAGGACGTATCGCCCCCGTGAATATCGACCTAGGGAGTACAGACATAATATAAAAACTATGGATAGTAAAAGGCCGAGAAGTAAAAGTGAAGAAAGATTGTCACAAATCGATGAGAGGAAAAGCACCAAGGAGCAGTTGTTTTCCAGGCATAATTCTGAGAAGATAAAAGATAAAAAATTTACGAAAGGTTCTCCTTCTTCTTCATCTGTTATAGAATATGAAAATTGTACGGATTGTAGCTGCCAAGGGTACCATAAACACAAGGTGTCACAAGCCGAGTTTTGTCCGGAACTAAACAATGATGAAACTTTATCGACACTCGAGAAAACATTAAAATTGTCGGAAGATTTAAACGAATTCAATGAGAAGCATTTAAATATCTGTAACACATTCTGGTACCCTGCTCTTTCTATGTGTGATTACACTAACGGAGATAAAAAACTAGAGTTTGCCTCCCTTTGGCAGCGGGGCGTGGCACTAAGGGACATCCTCAGAGATGGAGTACAAAACACGGCACTACGAGTCGCGCTAGAGGAAATGACAGTGATGTCATTAGTGTGTGGACCTGTAGAACTTGTACAAAGTTTGGTGGATTTAGGATTAGTCAGTAAGTGATTCATTTATATGGAAATATGAAAATATTAACTCTCAAGATTAACATGTATACATCACCTAAAGGCTTAATTTTAAAGTTTTATCATTTTATCCTTATAAAATGGAATTAAATTTACAAGTTTTATATCGGAGATTTTTCGTTCCTCATGATGATAACTTATAAGTGCTTTACATGTACATATACTGGCATTTAAGTCAATCTTTGATCTATTGTAGACTTATCTTGGAATTTTAATGATTTTACAAATATAAGAATTATTACAGTAGATCTACACTACATTTAGAACTTGTCTTTTATTTTTATCGCAATCTATATTTGAGAACTGAGTAGGACTTTACGCCCAGTGATTGGGATTATAAGCATGCGCCCTGCGCCATAGTCACATTCAATTCTAAAATGTCACATTTAAATTTTACTTAGTGCGCCAATGTGGCGCATTAAATTTTTAAACAAATCGTGGAAATCTTCTGTTCTTTTATTCAACATAGTGATGACTTGACCATATTCAGTTATTTAAAGTTCTGCATGCGATTTTTCGTATCAATTGATACACAAGACAGCAATTTGAAAGTGTCATTTATTCAAAACACCATCGTTTCCTGTTGCAACAATCCCTATTTCAAAACATTATACATGTATGTACGAACAAATGGTCTTCACCAGTTAAGACGAATCATGGACTTTTAATTTACCAAAACGAAAACATGCAAAGTTTTGTCACTAGATTTGGATGTACTGTAGTTTACAACAATTTACAACAGAGTGGAGGGGTGAGGTTCAGGCAAATTTTGAATTATAAATTCAGGTTTAAAGCATGCAACGAATATTTAAGATCTTTTGAGACTGTTTTTGTCAAATGCGTCCCCCTGTTTCCTACGTTTAAGTACAGAAAAGTCCGTCTAGACAATTGGAGCGGCGGGTGATGCAGATCTATATAATTATGTTCTTGTTTGTTTGTTTGTTGTTTGTTGTTTTTTTTTTTTGGGGGGGGGTGCAAATTGCTCATGGCACATTCATTTTCAACAATGGCACATTCATTTTGTAAATGGCACATTGATGTCCCAGGATATGGGGCCATTGTCACATTCACCTGATTGCCTATCCCGATCACTGTACGCCTGCCTATTTAGAAAACTGATATTTGCCTGAACAATGAAAGTTTCTGATTTTGACCTATGCAATTTTAAGTTATGATTTTTTTTTTATTTTAGGATTGCAGTCCATACTTGAGGATGGAGCCGGCCTTTTACACTATGCCTGTCTATTTAGGCAACCCACCCTTGTATCCTGGCTCACCGGAATTGGAATTCCTGCTGACTCTAAAGACAAGAACGGTAAGCTTTTAATAATAAAGGATCAACACTGAAGTACAATAACAAAGATCTGTTATTGTATGGTATGAAATGCCTGAATTTCATGAATTTCTTTTATGGCTAACTCACGAAGGTATTATATTTGCCCAAGGCCCATTTGAAAATTTTGGAACCTTACTAATGTTTGAATAACTTTCTTCTTTAGTCTGTTACATTGTATGCATGAGAATAAGTGTTATTCTACAACTTTCATATTTCATATATACTTTGAATGATAATAGAATGAACATGCCTGTCATTCTGAAAACTGATGTTAAAGCTTTAAAACTTGGTGAAATATAAAATACTTTAATTTTTATCAATAACTCAATTTTTATATACATGTATGTTCTGGTATATACAGTGGTCCCTCTATATGTGACCACTCCCACCAAAGACCACTCCCCTTATGTGACCATAATTCTTTAGCATTAGCATTTTTCAATGTTAAAATACCTCCTATAGGAGACCACCTCCCTTACCCGACCAAAGACCGCTTTTTTCGACCCCAAATCTATCAAAATATAAGAAAATTCACTCCCAGGAGCAACCGTACATGTACATGTATGTTTACATAGTTTAATTAATATCTCTTTAATCCTCCAACTTTGATTACTCCAGGTAAATTGACTAATTAGCAGTTAAACTACCAGGCAAACAAGTCAATAACAGGCACTTAATTAGTGTTTAAGTTTATTGACTCCAAGCTGTAATATTTGTCTTTTCTTCAGTAAGCAGTACTTTAGATTTTTTATTAGTAAGAAATCCTAAGTTTTTTAATCATGTAATTAGATGAATATCATAGATTAAATATTTTACATTCATCTTTAAAATTTCTTCATTCTGAAATGGCAGGTAGTCAATCAATAGACTCAACTATCAGTAAATGCAATATAGTATCAGATATTTATTCTTGTACATAATAAAGAATTAATAGATGTAAACAAATTGTGCTGTCAGATAGACTGCTCAAACTCAAAATCTCCCCAAGAAAGACCAACTCCATTATAAGACCTCAAATCCACTGCATTTAGGGTGGTCTTATAAAGGAGGGACCACTGTACTGATATAAAGTTGAAATTTCAAAAATTTTCTTTATTCATTAGGGGATTTTCCCGACCAGTGCTGTTTCTGCCCTCAGTTACGTAAGCAGTTACCCCAGAAATACCTACATCAACAAGGTGTGCACTTAGCTACCAGAGTTCTCTCCCTTCAACCCAGCATTCAAGACAAAGATGCAATATTCAAAATGGCCACATCACCAAGACGTCTTTATGACCTTCAAAAGAAATTGCAGGTAGATATTGATCATGGTGATCTAGGGGTTTCAATAAGAAGCCATTTTAAAATAAATGTTATTTTAACACTTTTGTTACGTCATTGTATGAAGTGCTTCAGATCATTTGTGGTTCTGCTGGAAGCATCACTGATGAGAATTTCATATTCGAAACACGTGTCTGGTGCATGGAAATTGGTTTGGAATTTTCTTCAAGAAGGTATAGAGTTGAAACCCTTCAGCATTATTCACAATAGAACTGGCAACGTTGGCGCATTATTCAGTCTTTTCGAAATACAGAGTTACTTCCCATTTGTGCAGGTATCTGACGTTAAAGTATTATGATGTTATTAAATTCCTTTAAAAATGTATTTGTAACCTTGTTTCCCAGAATTTTATGCTTTTTTCCATAGAATTTAATGACGTCACAATTACTTTTCATTGGATACCTGCACAAATGGGAAGTAACTCTGTATTTCGAAAAGACCGAATTTGCAAGATTTGAAGTCGACATTATAACATTTCATCATTATTTTGATAAATCATGTTGTATTTCATATGATGAAAAGAATTTCAAAAGATGTTTCTATTTCATACGGTATTTATGGCACTGGTTGTGTAATTTTAATCCCCTAACCAAGGCTTGGGGATGTAGAAATCGCACAAATTGTTTCATAAATACCGTATGAAATTGAAAATCATTCGAGATCCTAATGTTTGTGGTAATCTTAACCAGTGTTTTTTGTGCAAAGTCCTTCATGTTTTGTCGTAAAAAGTCCTTCATGTTTTGTCGTGCAAAGTCCTACATGTTTTGTTGTGCAAAGTCCTTCATGTTTTGTCGTGCAAAGTCCTCCATGTTTTGTCATGCTAAGTCCTTCATGTTTTGTTGTGAATCCTTCATGCTTTGTCGTGCAAAGTCCTTCATGTTTTGTCATGCAAAGTCCTTCATGTTTTGTTGTGAATCCTTCATGCTTTGTCGTGCAAAGTCCTCCATGTTTTGTCGTGTAAAGTCCTTCATGTTTTGTTGTGTAAAGTCCTTCATGTTTTGTCGTGTAAAGTCCTTCATGTTTTGTCGTGTAAAGTCCTTCATGTTTTGTTGTGCAAAGTCCTTCATGTTTTGTCGTGCAAAGTCCTTCATGTTTTGTAGTGCAAAGTCCTACATGTTTTGTCGTGTAAAGTCCTTCATGTTTTGTTGTGTAAAGTCCTTCATGTTTTGTTGTGTAAAGTCCTTCATGTTTTGTCGTGTAAAGTCCTTCATGTTTTGTTGTGCAAAGTCCTTCATGTTTTGTCGTGCAAAGTCCTTCATGTTTTGTAGTGCAAAGTCCTCCATGTTTTGTCGTGTAAAGTCCTTCATGTTTTGTTGTGTAAAGTCCTTCATGTTTTGTCGTGTAAAGTCCTTCATGTTTTGTCGTGTAAAGTCCTTCATGTTTTGTTGTGTAAAGTCCTTCATGTTTTGTCGTGTAAAGTCCTCCATGTTTTGTCGTGTAAAGTCCTCCATGTTTTGTCGTGTAAAGTCCTACATGTTTTGTTGTGCAAAGTCCTTCATGTTTTGTCGTGCTAAGTCCTTCATGTTTTGTTGTGAATCCTTCATGCTTTGTCGTGCTAAGTCCTTCATGGTTTGAATTTAAATTGTATCTAGTGTAAGATATGTTTGTCTTTTATACAGATGTTTGAGTTCAATGTTAACACAGAGTGTGACAGTAGCGGGAATTTCCTAATACACACGGCCGTGGCCGGAGGTAAGCTTTACATACTGTGATATAGAGTGTGACAGTAGCGGGAATTTCCTAATACACACAGCCGTGGCTGGAGGTAAGATTTACATACTGTAATATAGAGTGTGATAGTAGCGGGAATTTCCTAATACACACAGCCGTGGCTGGAGGTAAGCTCTACATACTGTGATATAGAGTGTGACAGTAGCGGGAATTTCCTAATACACACAGCCGTGGCTGGAGGTAAGCTCTACATACTGTGATATAGAGTGTGACAGTAGCGGGAATTTCCTAATACACACAGCCGTGGCCGGAGGTAAGCTTTACATACTGTGATATAGAGTGTGACAGTAGCGGGAATTTCCTAATACACACAGCTGTGGCCGGAGGTAAGCTTTACATACTGTGATATAGAGTGTGACAGTAGCGGGAATTTCCTAATACACACAGCCGTGGCTGGAGGTAAGCTTTACATACTGTGATATAGAGTGTGACAGTAGCGGGAATTTCCTAATACACACAGCCGTGGCCAGAGGTAAGCTTTACATACTGTGATACAGAGTGTGATAGTAGCGGGAATTTCCTAATACACACAGCCGTGGCCGGAGGTAAGATTTACATACTGTAATATAGAGTGTGACAGTAGCGGGAATTTCCTAATACACACAGCCGTGGCTGGAGGTAAGATTTACATACTGTGATATAGAGTGTGACAGTAGCGGGAATTTCCTAATACACACAGCTGTGGCCGGAGGTAAGCTTTACATACTGTGATATAGAGTGTGACAGTAGTGGGAATTTCCTAATACACACAGCCGTGGCTGGAGGTAAGATTTACATACTGTAATATAGAGTGTGACAGTAGCGGGAATTTCCTAATACACACAGCCGCGGCTGGAGGTAAGATTTACATACTGTAATATAGAGTGTGACAGTAGCGGGAATTTCCTAATACACACAGCTGTGGCCGGAGGTAAGCTTTACATACTGTGATATAGAGTGTGACAGTAGCGGGAATTTCCTAATACACACAGCCGTGGCCGGAGGTAAGCTTTACATATTGTAATATAGAGTGTGATAGTAGCGGGAATTTCCTAATACACACAGCCGTGGCTGGAGGTAAGATTTACATACTGTAATATAGAGTGTGACAGTAGCGGGAATTTCCTAATACACACAGCTGTGGCCGGAGGTAAGCTTTACATACTGTGATATAGAGTGTGACAGTAGCAGGAATTTCCTAATACACACAGCCGTGGCTGGAGGTAAGATTTACATACTGTGATATAGAGTGTGACAGTAGCGGGAATTTCCTAATACACACAGCCGTGGCCGGAGGAAAGCTTTACATACTGTAATATAGAGTGTGATAGTAGCGGGAATTTCCTAATACACACAGCCGTGGCTGGAGGTAAGATTTACATACTGTAATATAGAGTGTGATAGTAGCGGGAATTTCCTAATACACACAGCCGTGGCTGGAGGTAAGATTTACATACTGTAATATAGAGTGTGACAGTAGCGGGAATTTCCTAATACACACAGCTGTGGCCGGAGGTAAGCTTTACATACTGTGATATAGAGTGTGACAGTAGCGGGAATTTCCTAATACACACAGCTGTGGCCGGAGGTAGGCTTTACATACTGTGATATAGAGTGTGACAGTAGCGGGAATTTCCTAATACACACGGCGTTGGCCGGAGGTAAGCTTTACATACTGTGATATAGAGTGTGACAGTAGCGGGAATTTCCTAATACACACAGCCGTGGCCGGAGGTAAGCTTTACATACTGTAATATAGAGTGTGATAGTAGCGGGAATTTCCTAATACACACAGCCGTGGCTGGAGGTAAGATTTACATACTGTAATATAGAGTGTGACAGTAGCGGGAATTTCCTAATACACACAGCTGTGGCCGGAGGTAAGCTTTACATACTGTGATATAGAGTGTGACAGTAGCGGGAATTTCCTAATACACACAGCTGTGGCCGGAGGTAAGCTTTACATACTGTGATATAGAGTGTGACAGTAGCGGGAATTTCCTAATACACACAGCTGTGGCTGGAGGTAAGCTTTACATACTGTGATATAGAGTGTGACAGTAGCGGGAATTTCCTAATACACACAGCTGTGGCCGGAGGTAAGCTTTACATACTGTGATATAGAGTGTGACAGTAGCGGGAATTTCCTAATACACACAGCCGTGGCTGGAGGTAAGCTTTACATACTGTGATATAGAGTGTGACAGTAGCGGGAATTTCCTAATACACACAGCCGTGGCTGGAGGTAAGCTTTACATACTGTGATATAGATGAAATTGTACAGTGTACTTTACATTTAACACCAGTATAGCATACGGTATAACCAGAAATTTTCGCGAGTATCACATTTCGCGATTTTATGGTAAAATAGGGTGTCTTTATTTTCGCAAATACGATTTTTCGCGATTCCTAAATTACAAACAAATGTGTTCATATGATGTTACTGTTTTGTACCTTGCATTATTGAAGTTTTAGTTAGTTCTATCATAAGAGTACACTCAATTCACCCATCATTACATTTAATCAGGAAAAGTTAAGAATGACACAAGTACAATAATATGAACAAATGTAACGGATATAACAATTTATGATATACCTTATCAAACACAATTATTCGTGAGAATTATTTTTCGCGATTCCAAATCAATCACGAAAATAGCGAAAATTAGTACCTCGCGAAAATTTCTGGGTATACGGTATTCTGTAGATCTGTCGACACATTAGGGAAAATAATATTTCTACATGTATCTAAAACAAAGGAAAACACATTTCACTTGAGTACACATACATATGTATTTTGCAATGATGACACATAATCTAAAAGTTGAGTTTTACATATTTAATGTGCATATCAATTTTTCATTTTTGCACTTTATGAAAGCCAAGGGGCCTAAAATTTGTGTATTTGAGTGCTTGTGTTTTTATTCAGAAGAAACATTTGAATCTGCTATCTAAAAGACAATTTTTTACAATATGGTAGACTCTTAGTATATAAAATATATCTGTACTTTTAACAACCAGGAGACTCACCTGCAGGTAATGCTTAGTCCTACCCATACAATACTGCATATTGTCTTTGATCAACTTTACCCTCACACACATACTGACAATGTCAGGACATGAAAAACACAGTATTACCACTTACAGGTGATAAATGTCCCAGCCTCCAATGTGATCAGTCTTATTTACGCCCTTTGAAAGTATTAAATGATTTCTTAGTTTTGAATTGTTTTATAAATAATCCTGTATCTTTCTGTAAAAAGATATGGAAGTATGTTGACAAACGAGAAGTGGAATCTGGGAACATCTGCTTATCTTGGCAGACACTATTATCATTTAGCTTCGCTACCTGGGCTGATACTCAATCCCATCTCATACGTAAATGTATTCAATATCACACGGAATCCTTTATCAACAAACAGCTGTGCACATTCCCTCTACATAAACAATTAATGTCACTATAAAACAAATTATGTTGGTCTTGAAAATTTACTGTATGCTAATTCTTCTTTGTTCATTGTTTTTGATGACATTTGAAAATATCAGTTGCTATCAGTTTTTTATCTGTTGCCTTTAAGCAGGCTTTAAAATTTCAAATACATGTACATATACAACATGTACAAGGCATTTATTCGTTTAAAAAAAATTAGTTGCTTAATTGATTCGAAATTTTGATTTGCACTTATGAAAATTGATTTGTGTTGAACATGTTGAATACAATTTGCATATTGTATATTAATCTTAATGTTACATGTTTCAAGATTTCTAAACTTACTTTCACATGAATAAAATTAATATGTTTACATTGTAATAGCTTTTGAGGAAATATTTATAAACTTAATGAAAATGAGAATATCATATAACATGATACATTTTATATATAGCCAGCTGTAATTATATGAGAAATAACTTTGAAGGTTTTGTTGATTTGTCTTTAGAAATTGTAAACAATTGGAATTTGCCTTTTTTTGGTCAAGTTGAAAACAGAATCTTATTCTCTTGATTTTTTTGTAGGTACAGTATATACATGTACAAAAGTATCAGCTTTATCTAACTTTGATACTGTCCCTTTTTTGTAGGTATATGTCAGCTACCTTTGATAATGTCCCTAGTTAGACTACAGAACGCTGATATAGAGCTTTGTAACTCCTCTGGTATGACACCTTTAATGATCGCTGCCATGGAAGGTTCCACTATACTTTGTGAGGTAAGTCTGGTATGACACCCTTAATGATTGCTGCCATGGAAGGTTCCTCTATACTTTGTGAGGTAAGTCTGGTATGACACCTTTAATGATTGCTGCCATGGAAGGTTCCACTATACTTTTTGAGGTAAGTCTGGTGTGATGCCTTTAATGATCGCTGCCATGGAAGGTTCCACTATACTTTGTGAGGTAAGTCGGGTATGGCACCCTTAATGATTGCTGAGATGGAAGGTTCCACTATACTTTGTGAGGTAAGTCGGGTATGGCACCCTTAATGATTGCTGAGATGGAAGGTTCCACTATACTTTGTGAGGTAAGTCTGGTATAAGACTCTTAATGATTGCTGCAATGGAAGATTCCACTATACTTTGTGAGGTAAGACAGTAAGAGGCCCTATATTTCAAGCGAATACAAACACGTTCCTTTCAATAGTTTCATCTAAGGGATTAAATTGGTAATGCATATATTATTGAGATGAAGCAAAAAGAATAAAATGTGATTGAATTATAATGCAAAATATAAATGTATTCCTAATCTAATGTTGTGCCTGTCTACACATTACAGGTTTTGATGTGTATATTTGGTGCCGATCCCAACAAAAGTAACGTACACACGGGGAAATACGCCTTACATTACGCCGTCGCCAACAAGCATGTTAATATAATCAGGTGAGATACATTGTACATGTATATTTTGTCATGTGCTACGTGTATAAATAACAAATTTTGTTATGACGTCCTTTCTTTATGATTAAAAATTTATCTCTTGAATGCAAAAGAAGCAAGGCAAGTAAAGTAGATCATTTCTCAAATTTTCATGCATTATGAATTTTCAAACTTTTAATAAAAACTTTTATGCTTTCCTAAATTCTTTTTTAAATTTTGTTTTAATCAGTTCATTTTACATGTCTGTTTTATTTTTCCAGTTGTCTACTTCGCCGAGGGGCGGACTTTAACAGAGAAGACTATAATGGCTGTCGTCCTGACGACCAAGGTCATCGCTATGACAACATGTTTGACTGTCTGGATATAATTAGCACAGCTCGTAAACAGCGCATTGAGAGATTGGCTAACATTGTCAAAGAGGTTTGAAATTTTTAATTCTAAATTTGTGTAAATAGCGACAAATTAGAAAAAAAGATATCACGAATTTAAGGTACCCTGGACACCAATACTTACTCATACATTATCAAATAAAGTTGAAATATGAAAATCCATGAGAATAAATAAAATTATTTCATTACAGGGAAATCTGGACATAAAGGAATTATGGGAGACCGACCTCGCCATAACAGACGACGATGATTTGACATTGTTAATGATTGCAGCTAGAGCCAATAGGTAAAATATTAAATGTACTCTGATTCTAATGCAATGTTTCATTGATTTTCATTGGATGATGTCTCTTTGGATATAGCAGTAAAATGAGAGCAGCATCAACACTAACACAGCTTATGCCGTAGTTTGCCAAAAAACAATTAAACTTTAAAGGTTTTTGCATTAGAATGGTAATAAGTAGATTTTGACATTAAATTTTTATGAAATTTTTGACATTTCAGCTAAAATTTTGATTTCTCCGAAATGGCATCTCCTAGGCACCCAAAAATTCTCCCGAGTAGTTGTGACGATGTCTACTTTCATTTCACGACTAAATAAAAAAAAATTTTGAAAAAAAAAAATGTTTTACGTATCTGATTCTGATTTACAGTGTAGAGAATTTAAAGATTTTACTCCAAGTCTGTAAAGAGAAAGTCATAGATGCTCAGTATTTTGAGGTAAGATTTTAACTGTATGCACCATTAAAATAAGAGACTTTGAAGAATTAAATGTATATGATATCACTTTCTTAATTAAGATGATAAACTAGAGAATATTGAGAAGGTAGTGTACAAATTTGTATGTAGATCGCACATATTTTTTTTTTCTCCTGAAAATATTCCATAATAGCATTCGAAATAAGGGATTAGTTATTCAATAGATAAATTTCACTTTGTTTTTGTAGCCCAGCTATTACAGTGGGCCCGAGGACATCTGTACTGGTATGACAGCACTGTCTATGGCAGCCCATCTGGGACATGCAGAAATTGTTAAATATAGATAAATTTTTTCATTTTGTTTTTGTAGCTTAGCTGTTACAGTGGTCCTAAGGACATCTGTACCAGTATGACAGCACTATCTATGGTAGCCCAGCTGGAACATACAGAAATTGTTAAATATAGATAAATTTCACTTTGTTTTTGTAGCCAAGCTATTACAGTGGTCCTAAGGACATCTGTACCAGTATGACAGCACTATCTATGGTAGCCCAGCTGGAACATACAGAAATTGTTAAATATAGATAAATTTCACTTTGTTTTTGTAGCCAAGCTTTTACAGTGGTCCCGAGGACATCTGTACTGGCATGACAGCACTGTCTATGACAGCCCAGCCGGGACATACAGAAATTGTTAAAAATAGATTAATTTCACGTTGTTTTTGTAGCCGAGTTACTACAGTGGTTCTGAGGACATCTGTACCGGTATGACAGCACTTTCTATGGCAGCCCGAATGGGACATGCAGATATTGTATATACTCTGATGAAGTAAGTGAAATTTTGTGTAGTAATTTGATTTCATTGGGTTGAGAAAATTCAAAATAATTGGAAAAAGTATCATAAATTGAATGTACAGTAAAGCAAAGCTTACTATGTGTAGTTGAATCACAATGCAACAATATTATTTTTTATCTTTACATGTGATTTAGACTTTTGACCTTGAAAATCAAGCATTCAAAGATTATCCTGTACATATGATTTTGGCCTTTGACCTTGAAAACCAAAATAATCTTTCTTTTGTAATTATGTGATGTTCCTTTTTATGAATTGCTATCTTTAACAAAGACTTACAAATAAGCCAACTTGACATTGTCCTTTTCGTTCCTCAGGGAAGGAGCAAGGTGTAGTATTAAAGACATAAACGGCATGACGGCACTTCAACTAGCGGTACATTATAACCATGAAGAATGCGTAGAAATACTGCTAGAATTCTTCCCGGAAGCTTATACAGTATGTTCTTATACCTACTTGTACCATAATACTATTAGTTACCTAGTCATCTAGTGACCTGGTATGGGATGATACCAGGTCACTAGGTTTTATACCAGGCGAGGCAAAGATGACTAGGTTACGAATTTACCCCACCTATGACCTATCTGATAATATTTGTGAAGCGTTTGGACGTCACTGTTGTTTACGCTGTGACAGCAACGCGAAAGAAAACATTGTGACGTCATCGAGGGCCTGGTATAAAAGTCTAGACACCCGGTATAAGATACACCCTGTCTTCACGTGACCGTTATTAGCCAATCGCTTTTGGGGATTCCCCAGCTATTTTGTCAGAGGTTGGGTAAATGTATAACAAATACCTGTACAAGTGTAATACATACTGATATTCTTTTAGGTGATAACTTTGCCATTTCTATAAAAGAATTATACATGTATACATTTGTATTTCTATAATGAAACAATTGTTTGATTATGTTTCTATGGGAATGTACAAGATACAAGATACTTTATTACAATTCAGTGTTCACTGTCTTTTCATTTATCTTACAGGGAATATTTGCTGCTATGAATGTTTGCAAGAAAACGTCAATACATGCAAAGTTAGATAAAGCTTGGCATAGGTAAAAATCTTTGTTAGAACTTAGAACATACATGTATGTCTTCATCAGATTTCTTAATTAGAATAAAGTAAAACTGATATAGGGCCTCCATGAGAAACTGGCTTTCACTATCTATTTTGAAAAATTGACTTAATATAGGATTTGGTATATCAGGAAATTTTGGCGAGTTCTAACAAATGGGGTGTTAGAAATGTTGGCACTTTCAAAATTGGCAAATTTTTTCAAACATCCTCCAAAATGAATTTTAATGGTCAGATCAATGGTCGTATTTATAGACGAACATACAATGACTACAAAACTTAAAACATGTTTAATACTTTAACATTTTACGATTTTATTGCATTCACTAACAAAGCCAAAATTTCCATTGCCCCAAAATTACCCAATATATCTTGTAATCAGTGGAATTTAATGCAGAGTTATGTAAAATCTGTAAAACACTGTTTATTACAGGAGACAAGATGAGATTGTATCATCAAGTATGTTAGAGTGCTGTCTGTACGGTAAAGCAGAGGAACTGTACTGTGTTATAGAGGATGGTGATAAAATAGACATGAAGGTCAATTACTTCTTTTCTTCATATTTTGCAATATTTGATAGAAAATATGTAACTTTGAAGTACATCTGTATGCTCAGTATTGGATCAATAACAAATAGATACAACCTTTAGAATTTCTTGAAAGAATCTATTAGCTAACCTGTGCTAAAGGCTCAAATAGATGATTTTTCAATAAACTCGTGAGACAGTCAAACACCAGACATCACAAAATTTCACGATATTGTCATTTTGACGTCAAAATAAAAAAGATGACAACACATCAAGGTGCTTCAAGATGGTGCGATCAAATGTGACGTCACAATGGAAAATTTTGCCAAATGATGTGATGTCGGGTGTCTGTGTGTATAAAATCAAGGTTAGGTAGGGTCATATCTTTTATCTGGAAAATGGACTATTGAGCCATTGTCATAGCCAACTGTTCACCATTGTCTACCCCTAAATTTTGAAATTTTCAACTTTTCATTTTCTGTATCTGCTTAGATACAATAGACCATTTTCCGATCTTTTAAGAAAGCATAAAATGTCCGAGTCAACATCTTTTGGCTTGTTTTACATTATGACGTCACTAGCTGTTAAAAAACGCAATTCTACTGAGACGTAACAATGAAAAAGTGCGCAAAAATTGCAAACCTTGGACATTAAATTTCTCACTTTGTCAGCCATTATGAATTTGGCAAGTAGCCTATTTGGACAAAACTAAAAAAAGGCAAATTTTAAAGATACAGTCCAACCTGTGTTAACGTACACCTTTATATACCGGACAACTGTACATAACGGACAATTTCAATTCCCCCCAACGTTTTTTGTGCTATAAATGTCTTTCATGTAGCGGACACCTCCGTTCTCTGGACAACGGACACCCTTCTGGTACCCCAATCTGTGTTAATAACCTCCTATAATGGACATAATTATCGAGGATCTGCCCCTGATTACACACTATGCCTTTGTAAAATCCTTTGATCTGCGTCCTTTTTCATCATGGCTTCACTTAATGGTAATTAATTTGGTAAATAATAAGTTAATGGGACAGGTAATTAGTGATCAATTGATGTTTACCTGTGAACATCTACGTTATCCGTAAATGTAAGGATTTAAACACACGTTTTATCAATAATGTACCCAAGTACATACATGTAATTTGATCAACTAGTGGTTTAATGTAAATCAATCTAGCCTTGGCTTCCGTATAGCTGTATGCTGACCTACTCACGAAGTGAGGGGGTCTTTAAAGCATGTTAAATGCTGGGATTTCAAAACGTGCATGTATAGACAAAATGAGAAACTGCAATATATGCCGAACCTTTTACATGATGGCGTTCGCATGATTATTTATCATGAGTTACTCTCCCCTTTTTGGCCGGATTGCAAAGCAATTCCGGTCTATAGATTGACGATGTCCGTCCGTCCGTCTGCCATCAACATTTTCGTTAAAGTTTCTGGTTGAGGCAAAATCTAAGGAACTATATGCAGTAGAAACTTTATATTATACATGAAGCTTGCCCATGACAAGACCCTTCAATTTATGCCGTAACATTTGACCTAGTGACCTTGACCTTCGACTTTGACCTTCTCAAAGATTTTGGTTAAAGTTCCTGGTTTAAGCAAAAGCTAAGGAACTGTATGCAGTAGAAACTTTATATTATACATGAAGCTTGCCCATGACAAGACCTTTCAATTTATGCCATAACATTTGACCTAGTGACCTTGACCTTGGACTTGGACCTAGTTAAAGATTTTGGTTAAAGTTTCTGGTTGAGGCAAAATCTAAGTAACTATATGCAGTAGAAACTTTATATTATACATGAAGCTTGCCCATGACAAGACCTTTCAATTTATGCCGTAACATTTGACCTAGTGACCTTGACCTTGGACTTTGACCTAGTTAAAGAATTTGGTTAAAGTTTCTGGTTGAGGCAAAATCTAAGGAACTATATGCAGTAGAAACTTTGACCTAGTTAAAGATTTGAGAGTTGATTTGTTTGTACATTTATGATTTGTGAGTAGATTGATGTATGTTTATATGACTTTACAGACTGGTAACGGAAGTTGGCCACTCTATTTAGCCGTGGAGAATGGACATTTGGACGTTGTCAAATTACTGTGTGAGGTGAGATAACTACATGTATCAGCTAAATTATCATATACTATATTAGTACAATCATTTGCTGATATTTTCTTTCGTGGTTTTATAAAAGTTAAAAGCATTTTGTATGGACAGTGTTTCATGGATCCACCACTGCTAAAGTACTAACAGCCAGTTAAGAAAACAGAAATTTTGATTTTACGTGAAAATGCTTTGAGATAGACACATATGAATAGCCAGAGAAATATTCAACTTTTAGAGCACTGTTTGAAAATGAAATAATTTTATTTTGGTATCATCTTTGCGTTTCCCTTCTACACATATGAAAATAGTACTGTAAAGTTTCTTTTCCATGCGCTAAGTCATTAAAACCTACACTGGTCAAGTTTGCTTAATGCAATAGCCATAATCATAGTTGTAAACATAGATTTATGCCTGAATGATCAGTGAATAACTACCTGTATGAATAGGTATTTCAGATTTATTTAATATACTCCACCCTTGTTTAGAAAAACGACTTACATTGTAGATAATTTCTGAGCGTAAAATATTGCTATTTCCCCATGAGTACACAAAAAATGATGTCTTAGATGGTTAAAAAAGCTAGTTTTTTTAATAGTGCTTTTCCTTCTGCATTACTATTTAAATTTTCTAGTAATATTTTTTTGCCGTTTACAAATAGAAGGCAAATTTCCGTTTTCTTAAGAACCTATTAGTACTTTAGTATTGAGTTATGCATTTAATATTCAAATTCACTGAGACAAATTTTTGCACTACGAGGTTGGCTACGAAAATAGCAAAGGTTAATTGACCCGAACGCAGAAAAATTTGAGAAATTCCATGACGTCACAATGCAATTTCCATGTTTGACCGAGGTTGGAAGCTTGTTTGTCCAAGGTAAAAGCATTGTGACGTCACAAAATTTTGCATTTTTTTCCCGCAATAGGAAGGGTCATTTCACCGCAAATGATTCTACGTATACAGTGTATGTATATGCACATCCAATGTAGTTTGTTGAAATGTAATGTGCCTCATTTTCGTTACATTACAATGTATAAGCTCTATACAAAGGAAGTAATAAACACCAATTTCTGATGAACATACTCATGATACTGTTTGTTGACTTATTTCAGTGAAACCAAATTTAAGCTGAAACAATTGAAAAATGGGCAAATTGAAATACAATGTATTGGGATGATCACGAATTAGTGCACTTGACTTATTTTCCGTTGTATAATCTTTCGGAGTGAAATGATTTAGTGTAGTTTTAAATTAGCATAGTCGTAACAATGATAACTCCACTATTATATGAATCCTGCTGAGATAAGCACAATATAGTTATTTACCTTAGATGATGTATGAAAAATTCTAGCTATTTTAAAGTTAGCATACAGTCCAGATGTCCAGTACATGTATGTATTTTCTTTATATTACAGAGAGGTGCTGATATAAGGAAGAAAAGAAGTCCGTCTGGATTCACAGTGCTTCACGCAGCAGCTAAAATCGGACATGCCGATATCATGGACTTCCTTTTGGATTTATGTCGCCCCCTAGGACATGCCCCAGTGGTGTCTAAGTACAGTCATTATCATAGAGGGCTGGATATTAATGCTACAGACAGTGATGGAAAAACGGCACTACAGTTGGCTGCCGAAAAAGGTTGGTGTCTTTTTGTGTCCTGAACATTACTCTGAAAAAAAATGTGAAAATGATGTTACATACTTTACTTATACATGTATGTATAGGTAGAGGATCTCAAATATGGAATAAGATGTGTGATTTAGCATACATTGTACCTTGGGGGAGAGATTTAATTTAGATTGCATTACCTGATATACATGAACGCAGCATCAGAGAAAATGGTGGATTTGCTTTTTGACTACCTCTTGTACTTATTTCATTTGAAATTCATATAGACCATTATATTACAGGTTACATGAGAGTGGTCAAGTCTTTATTACTACACGGTGCTACCACAGCCTTACTGGACAGTACTGGTCAGCTGTTTACATTGTCAGAGTACGGAGGAGTGTGGAACGAGATAGAGAGCTCTCGACAGAGACACGCTAATCATGTGTTCAACTTTATAACCCAGAAATCCAAGAAGAGTTTTCTGGCACTCGTCAAAATATGGCTGGTAAGAGAACAATGGCTTAGAAATTAAGAGAACTCAGTATTGTTACATGGATAAAATTGCCATTCTTCCAATTGGTATTTATCAAGGCTCTGTCGAGGCAATCAAGAAATTCAACGTGTATATATGTCACGAAATTTAAAGTAATGCAAAGTTCCCTTGAGATACTTACATTAATATTGTATAAAACTCCTCAAAGTTAAGATTCTCACATGTAAAAACAGAAAAATCTCAGGTTACACAAGTTGTGAATTTTGACAACAGTGTTGTAATCAACTGAAAAAAAGATTTGATCAAAGCGCAAAGTTTCTGAAAATTTGAGATTGACCATATCTTTGATTGGAAAGTAATAGGTCTGATATTTCACATGTGAATTTCATGTGATAAGGCTTTCCTACTGATACTTATAATTTTGACATAGTGACCTTGACCTACATATTTGATCCACTTTTTAAAAAAATAAGCCACTTCACGGGCGACACAAATATTCCTTGGATTGCTATTTTTAGCTATAGAAATTCCATGTGTAGATTCCTCATAGGCAATGCTTTTATGGAAGGCCAAAATGACCTTGACCTTTGCTTTGCTCTTAAAGGCCGGGCTATATCTTTTGTATAAGAAGGGAAAGAAGTTTAATATTTTATTCAATTATTTATGACTGATCAAAGCCTTTGATTAGGATAACAACCCTTGTTTTCAATAGACAGCTCATTGCATCTTATAAGAAATAAAACAGCTATCATGTAGTTGATAATTGAGTCCATGAGATATTCTTTTCAAAGAATCTAAGGATTCACTTTTCAGCTTGTGAAAATATATGTGAAAGTACATGTATATGTGAAATTGTCTTCAGAAATTTGAAATTCATTTGATAATATTTAGCCTGGCTTTGACCATAACTTACGAGACAAGAACGGAGACACACCTTTAATGGTTGCCAGTAAATACGGTCGTGAGGAGATTCTACAATTCCTGTTACAATCCGCCGTGTATCCACAAGATACTGACCAAGATGACGATTGTATGTAAGTATTAGGGTTTTGTCATTACATGTAAAAGGTAAAGGTGAGGTTTATAGTCTCGTTCGCCTGAGCCTCAGGCAACTTCTACATTCACCTCCCTGGCGAGACCTGTACAATCTAGTGCATTCTCAACACCCTTGGGAGTATACAAGCAGAGCTGCCGTTTAGGCGCTAATGTTTTTCATTCACATTTACAAGCTCATCTCATGTGCCAGGTACCCAGTTTACTCCTGGGTGGAGACAGTGCAACGTAGTGTAAAAGTAACTTGCCCAAGGTTACAGTGGTTTGCAATGATCGGCGACGGCTTTGATATTTCACATGTGTATTCCTTGTGACAAGACCTTTCCATTGATACCAATGTTTTTTACCTCATGACCTTGACCTTGACCTTTGACCTAGTTTTCAAAACATTTAACATTGGGAATAACTTTTGAATAGTAAGTGATAGGGCTTTCGTATTTCACATGTGTATTTCTTGTCACAAGACCTTTCCATTGATACCAAAAAAATTTTACCTAGTGACCTGACCTTGACCTTTCACATACTTAACAGAAAATGGTGTTTAAACTAACAAAGATGCCACCGGGGGCATTTGTGTTTCACAAACACAGGCTTTATATATCAAATTTTTTACTTTAATCTTCACACATGATTTGACATACATAAAAATTTTATCTTTATTTTATTTGACTTTATTTTACAGATCTATGTTATCAGATGCAGATTCTGGAGTGTTAGATACAACAACTGGCTACTATAAACCCCCATCATCTTACAGAGATGGTAAGTATGAAAGTTACAGACATCAAACTGAGCAAAGTATTGTGTTTCCAATTTCCACAAAATCAGTATTTTCACAATACATTTCATTATGGTACAAATTTTTCCAATTTTTCCCCTCGGAACAAAGGATTATATTCAAAACATTTAATTCAACGTCAAATGGTTATGGCATTGGGCCAGTGACTGAAAGGAATACTGAAATAGGAAATGTATTGGTTTTAAAAGGCTCATTTTCAAAATTTGTCTAAAATTATGTCATCTTATAGATGAGCTGTTGAGAAGTATCGAGTTATCCAAGGATTATGGGAAGGATATGTTGATGAGTGGCACATTTGGTAGACTAGGGTAAGGAATTCTGTATTTTCAATATAGGTTGAAACATTTTCATGTACATGCATGTCTCTTTATACAGATGTATCCAATGTCAACTTATTGAAACATCCTATGCTCTTTAGAAACTAGTGTTAAAAATGGCAAACATTGTGAAAACTACTACATGAAGTAATGAGATTTTGTACTTCGAATTAGGTAAACATACAAGTATATATACATGTATGTGGAGGGATTTTTCATAGAGGATGTATGTTACATTTCAGGTAATAAATATATGTATACAAGTAAAATCTTGACTTACATTTTTAGAATGGAACCAGAGACAGTTACTAGCCGATTAGAAAATCTGCTGAATGATGTAGAGAAACCGAAAGGATTATCTATATATCATGGTGAGTGAGTGGTACTTTATTTGATATAATAATACTACCATGTCAACTTGATTTACTACGGAAAGAGCTGTGTGAAATTGAATTGTAATTTAATACATTTATTTATTGTAGCCAAGGTTTTTAAGCCCTCGAGATGAATTGGTTTTTTGCATTTGTCCATTTATTTATCTGTTACTCTGACATTCCTACACAATAATGCTAGAGGCAAATATTTCTTATTCCAAAGAATCTTAAATTTTCTGATTGTGACATTTTTTAAAGACACAGTAAATTGTAGGATAAATATAGGATCTCAAATGAATTTTCATTTCATACGATGTATTATGAAACGAGTTGTGAGTTTTATATCCCCGAGCCTTGGCGAGGGGATATAAAACGCACAACGAGTTTCATAATACATCGTATGAAATGAAAGTTCATTTGAGATTCTTTTTATCACATGATATAGCCTATAAATGTGTATTTCTAACGTGAAATCAACGTTTCCGAGAACTACTGAGGCGAATCACGCCGGGATCTAGAAGTCGTCTGCTACGCCATGAGAAGTAGTGTCCCCATCGTATAGATATTCTGTGCGTAAGAGAAAAGTATTTCAATTTTGAATAGTATTTTAATACAAAAATTAATTCAACAACAATAATTTTAATCATTGATATTGACTCCGGGTCTGAATTTAACAGTTGACCGATATTTGAAAGGTCACATTTGTCAAGGTTTATGTGATTAGGTTCCAAACTTGACCAATCGCATTCAAGCAGAGTGATATGTAACGTGTTATCATATCATATATTTATGAAATGGCTTTATGAAACTGCATAACGGGTGAATCATGTGATAACATGAATTTCAAATCCAATTTTATTTATATTTCATCATCATGTGGATATTGATTTCTCAGTAGTTTAAACAAAAATCTTTTTATCTTCATTACAGACGGACTTGTAAGCCATGTTTGTGCTTTGAATTTTATCGATGGTTGTAATGTACTTCACCGAGCCTTACAAGGGGGAGATAACCCAAAAATAATGAAGGCCTTGCTCATGGCCGATTCTACATGTATCAATATGCAAAGTATGGAGGGGTTAACTCCCTTACATTTAGCTTGTGAACTAAAACGGAAGAAATCATTGGATGTGTTAGTGGTAAGTGGTAATTAAGCAGTAGAGTACTGACATAATTTTTCTCACTTTTAGAGCAGAATTCAGCTTACCACATTGCCTGAACCCTTTGGTGTTGAATATCGAATTTCTTCTTGTGAATATTGTCATTGTCAACCCCTATTAACTTTTGGATTTTGTTTTTGTTGTTCATTGACATTGTCTGTGTATACTTGTATACTGTTTGTATATTACAACTTTCATTTTTAGCAACAACTTTTCAACTGTTCTTCTTATTTATACATGTTATATGCATGTACCTACATGTAGATTGTAAGAATTTTTTACCTTAACTTTGAAGAATTAGATGGATGATATCTTTTAAAGTGTAAAGTTTTTGAGATAGTTATCGATGAACATTTTGGTAAAATATTTAGAAAATGATCTTTTGCAGAATCAACCTTTAAATATATGAGAGTTACATGTAAACATGTTTGTAAATGTAATATTTGATTTGATATTCAGGCAACAGAGGGCATAGATCTAAACCTACTCACATTAGACGGTAAATTAGCAGAAGAAATGACGTCATCTAAGGCAATAATAAAAACTGTACAGAACGCGAGGAAAGGTTTACCAGTAAGGTAAGGTCATGGAAATTGAAAGAAAGTATTTCTAATCATGATTCGTTATTAACATCATTAATTGTGTAATTATTGTCGAAAGTTAAATGAACAAAAGAATGAATATATGCATAGATAGATCGACAATTCTCAAACTCAATGTACATGCATTTCGGTTTTCAGTATCATACAAATTTTATGCAGACAATTCTAATTTGCAAACAATGTGTTAAGAATTCTTTTGAATTAGCCATGGTAGCTGCATGTATGACGTCAACACAATATTTGTTATTTTCGTTTTTTGTAAAAATTTGTAAAATTTGTCATTTTCACAGACCAAGACAATATGTAAACCACACGGAAGATTCCAGCATGGCGGGTTCCTTCACTGATTATAATATCATGTCACCACCGAGTACACAGAGAGCCTCTACCGTTAACTTTGAGAAAGTCCAGATGAGGTTTGAGGCCATGAAACGGCAGAGAAAGGACTGAGGAACTGAAGTATTACCGTACCATAGGAGACTTTAATTTTGGCTTAAAGTGTAAAAAGTTGCTAAAGAATTCATACAGGGTTGGTAGTGCACATCACTATTGTTGTTAGTCAGTTCACTGTCTCAAAGTATGTAAACAGTTTTACTGGTTTATTTTGATGGGCAGATTAATCAAATTTTGTTTTTGTTGAGTAGTTTCTGTAGGGAATGTATTCCTTGATTCACCAAAGATTACTTTTTTCAAAAAAATTTCATAACAAAAAGAGATTCCAGCCAATAGAATAATGGATTTTTTTTCAGATTCTCAGTCAAACATAATGTTGTAAAACTGGTACATGTATTTCTTATACATGTATCTCATGCTACATGTATATTTGTAGAATGACCATTAATTTGTAAATTAAAATGTGAATGGGAAAGAACAAATATGCTGTTAAAGAAAAATAATTTTTGTTGGAATTTTAGTCCAAATCTGATGGGAATACATGAAATGTTAATAGCCAGAATAATGTTTTTTCTTTGGAAAATCTTAAGAATTTAGAATAAAACTAAGTCACAATTTTTTTATCTAAATTTTGTAATTTACAATAGTAAATTTAGCTGACCTCTGGAAGTTTAGCCCTGTAACGGTTCAATCCTGATTGTCCAACATTTTGAAAATCCCATATCCTGATTGTCCAACAAAAAATTTAAGGTCACCTGTATTGTTAAATAAACACACCTGTTTGTCTAAATAAACATACCAATTAGGGCTTTTTTTCATACTTGAAAATCTATTTTCACCAAATCGTACAAAGTTAATTTAAATTTGGTATATAAAAAAGTAGAATAAATGTTAAAGTTTCACTCAAAAATAATTTATTTCTCAATTATAATTTTCAGTAGATCATCGGCTACATGTAATAGTAGATAATTACTTACAAAGATGAGGACAATAAGGAGAAAAATACACTACAATATTTATTAACTTTTTTTAATCCTAGAAAACGAGCTTTTCGCAAAAAAATGATAATCATATATTTTTTTTTCATTTTTTTTATGTACGTGCATCATGTATGACATACAAACAACAAATTCAGGATTTCATCGATTTTTCAAAGAGCTTTGCAGCTTTTCTCTAGCATATCCAATATCACTATGTTTGAGTTTGTTTTACCCCAATATTACATGATTTCTGAGTTAATACCTATCACTTTTACGAAAAGTCTCAGAATTTTGTCAACTTTTGTATACCACGTGCACAGTCTAAGTAACCTTGACAATGGGTCCTACATGTACGACCTTAACAATTTCTTGGTGACTTCTTAATCAATTAAGTTCTTCAGTTTAGATGTACTAATAAAAATTGCTTCAAAATGTATTAGGGGCAGCTCTATGACCGTTTATTTACTCTATGTGCTATTGTGTTGACCAGAATGTAAACATAGTAACCATTTTTGTACCCTTTTGAGTAGAAATGGGGAGATGTCCGCTCAAGTCTTAAATAGCAGTTTTCATAAAAAAGGATCAGATTTCTGGATATTTTCTATAAAATGCAAGCGATTCCTGTAATAATGGAAATGTATTCCATGGTTTTACAATCGATTTATATGGTACTAGCAAAACAAAATTACTTTTCCCCTCTATTTTTGAGTAAAATGGAGGTTGTTCATGCGCATGCGACGATGTTTTTTATAGAATCAGTAAATTTTAATATGGATGGTTACACGCCTGCTGTCTGTCTGCTAGTTTGAGATAGAAAAAATATGAATGGAATTTCTCCGCTAATCGCATAAAAGCTGCCAAGATCTACATGTACAATTGTCTTTTTCCAACGAAAAAAATGTTTTATCAAATATAGTCCGTAAATGTACATACATATAGGTGCCTGCAGATATGATCGTTTCCGTCACCTCCCCTCACCCCCCCCCCTTTTTTTCTTTCTTAGAATCATGGCTAAAATGACCGTGGAGTAAAGAAGGGGGAAAAAGAAAAAAAAATCCCCCTTCTTTACTCCACGGCCATTTTAGCCATGATTTTAATATATAATTATAATGAGGGGGAGGGGTTGGAAACAATCATATCTGCAGGCACCTGTGATACTGAAAACATAAAATAGTTAAGAAGCAGGGACGTACATATTCGTCCCTGGTAGAAGTACTTTAAAAAAAAGTTTAAAAAATACTTTAGATACATGTACTTAGTATACGTCTTTTATTTATTTTAGATTCATGAGGTTATGGCATATCTGTCCAACATTTACCTGAGCCAATTAGCGGCAAGATCAATGGGATCAATTAACCAAGTAATTATGCAAACAATGTAATTGGTACTACCTTAAATCCTGATTGTCCAACAAAAAATATACCACATTTTTACCTTTTTATATAAATGTTGGACAATCAGGATGACACCCCTGTAACTTGTTATAATTTCTTCCTAAAAGAAGGCTTTTCTGCTTTAGTGAAATCACCTGTCATGTATCCTTTAGAAACAAGCTTTCTATCACTAAGATTCTACCTGATACAATTAAAAGACTTAGTCCCATTATAACTTTATTGTCAAAAATGTGTTTCCTTTTCATATTGTAAGATTGATTTATTCTGTATTCATTGATTCTACAAACAAAACAAGGTACCACATTTATTTTTGATGAGTTGTGATATTTCTGTTTGTTATGTGAAAAGTGTATAGACGTACCGGTAATTTACATGTACAAAATATGATTGTGTTAGTGTTAATGAGTATATGATGAAGAATTTATCAAGTTTGTGTTAAGTTGTTCAATTTAATGTAATTCCGATTTATACCTCATAACTTTACATTTATTTCTACAATTTATCATAAGTTATACATTCCTTTGATTTACTAGAAAATTGTTTGAAATTGTTAGCTTTCTATCTTCATTGTTTGTAGAAAAAGACATAATAGATTCCTTTATTATTCACACACATATATATATATATACATGTATAGAATATTCATAACTTATACATTTCAGTCATTGATAATTAACTTTGAAGTAATACCAATGTGTGCAGAAGTGTCTGTAATTCAATAAATACAATATTGTGCTCAGTGGTATTTTGTCACATAAAAGTAATATAGACCCTTTCATGCTTAAATGTCAGCTTGGCTCATCCCTGTCCCAACCCCTCCCTCCCAGGATAAATTAGATTCCTGTCTGTGTAACCTATGAGTTGTTGGAATTTTAATTTTTGTTACACTGTATATTTCCAATTCACACTTGTTGTAGCATCAAAAGATTATTCCAAGATATTGTTTCATTTCTTTGAACTAACATACTCAGTACTGATACAACATTAACATTAAACAGTAAATTGTCTTTCTCTGTTTCCTCCTTCCCATTATATTACTGTAATCAGAAATCGTCACTGCTGTAGCGAGGGCATTTATATCCAGGTTCAGCTGAAATCAATGTAGATCCTCTCCTGTATTGTCATGGGGATTATTTATTGTTAAGACATATTTCTTGAGTTATGTTTTCGATTGACTTTTGTTTTGTATTAACTTTGTTTCTGACATTTTTACGTGCCATAACCATCTCTATGACTCTATGATGTTTGATATTTTCTTAAAAATCTATTGGGGGAGGAGTATTATGTATTTATTAGAGAGGAAGTCTGAGTTCACTTTGGAGTGAGATTATAAAGTTAGGGCAAATTTATTCTTTGTTTTACTTTATGAAGAAGTATTGTGAATAGAATTTAAGAGAGTTTTAAGATGGTATTTGAATGGTCTTTAGTTAACATCCCCCTTCTTCCTCATTTTTTTTTTTTTTTTCGTATCAAAGCCTGACATATGCTCACTATTAGATACTGACATCAACTTACTGACATTTGATGATGCTCGTATTCATCCAGTACTTCATTACTTAATTAAATTGAAATCTTTGAAATGATTTTCAAATTTCATTCTTTCAAAATTATCAATTTTGAATAGTCAATTTTAACATATATATTTCTACTTTGAAACGAAATAAGTAACAGAAATACATGATATATTATATTTAATCCAGGAAATCGATATTTTCATATTACATAGTCAGAAATATTTCACCGATGAATGTATTAATTAGACTATGATGATTCGCACATTATTTAATTCCTATGGTTAAGACAAATTTGATTGGTTAGAAGAATTCTCAGCAATATTTTGAATGATATTGGATTAAATGACAAAGTGAAGTTAAATTTTCTGGAAAAATATATAGTAAAGATTTGTTAGATACATGTAACATTAACCCAAGACTAATTATAAACTACATGTAGTGTTAAATTTTATGTAATGATTATGATTTGTTCATTATACAGACAGCTGTCTGTTTTATCTCCGTGTAGATTTCAATCTGTACATGTCTATAAGGTAATGCTTTAAGGTGCTGTATGAATGTTGATATGCTCATGAATCGGCCACTTGCCAAAATTCATAATGGCTGACAAAATGACAAAAAATGTCCAAGGTAGACAATTTTTGTGCACTTTTTCATTGTTACATCACAATGGAATTGCATCTTTTAACAGTGACGTCATAATGTAAAACAACGCAAAAAGATGTTGACTCGGACATTTTGTGCTTTCTTAAAAGATCGGAAAATGGTCTATTGCTCTACAATTCAGAATACTGGTATTCAAGTATTAATGTTAAGGCTATATAAGTTTGCTATACTATGGTGCTTTACAAGTAGGGGGATCACCAAGCCTGTTTCTTTAAATGTAAAGTTCCCTCAACAGTTATGAGAATTTTGTTTTGTTGATATAGTTCATTTTATCATGTAAATGTGAATTGATTATTCTTGGTAAGAATGAAAGATTTGAGTTGCAATGCACTAAGTGATCACAGAAAACCCAGGATAAACAGAGTAAAAGCCAGTTTCTGATATCAGTTTTCATTTTCAGCTCACTTCAAATATCAGAATTTTATATTGCTGTAAGAAGATTACGTATATACACTTGAAGTTATACCAAAGATTGGACCTTTTTATGCCCTCTTTATCAGAGATTCGGGGGCATATATTTTTTGGTCTGTCTGTCTGTTTGTCAGTGTGTCTGTTTCTGTTTGTCCGCAAAAACTTTGACCTTGGACATAACTTTTGAATTGCAAGTGATAGGGCTTTCATATTTAACTTGTGCATTCCTTGTGACAAGACCTTTCCATGGATACCAAAAGTTTTGACCTTGTGACCTGGACCTTGGAAGTTTGACCTACTTTTGAAAAACTTTAACCTTGGCCAGAACTTTTGAGTGGTAAGTGATAGGGCTTTCATATTTAAGTTGTGCATTCCTTGTGACAATACCTTTCCATGGATACCAAAATGTTGACCTTGTGACCTTGACCTACTTTTGAAAAACTTTAACCTTGGCCACAACTTTCGAATGGTAAGTGATAGGGCTTTCATATTTCACATATGAATTCCATGTGGCAAGACTTTTCCATGGATACCAAATTTAACCTTGACCTCAAAATGTGAAACTACTTTTCAGCTGCTTTACTGTCAAAGATGCCAACAGGGGCATTCGTGTTTCACAAACACAGATTTTATTTATGGTACAAAATGTAATGACTAATTATCTAGTTTGACAGATATTTTCCTGCAAATTCTACTTAGACTCAAAAGCATTTTGTAAAACTTTCAATTGTTTATTGTATTACTAGTATTTCATAAGAAATTGATATTTAGCAGAATATGATATTATTTCTGAATGACCTTTGACCTACCTTCAAGGTCAGACATCTAAGGTCATAATTGCACACTCTACATTTATAATCAAAGAATATTGTTAAAAAAAATTATTTTACTTTCTACAATAAAAGTACATATTGGATCCAAAAAGCTTATGAGCCATTGTTATATATGAGAAGCCAGTTGTATTGATATGTTTCATTTGTTTTGATCGTTATTGTTATAATAGATATATATATATTGTGGATGCTCGATAAATGTCGAACTTGAAGTGCAATAAATAAGTTATAAATATCAGTTTGTCTTCTTTGTCCCTGGAATAGGTACTAGACTACAGAGTCATTAATGTTGTCTAGTACCTACATCTACATGCATTATAATAATGATAAATTCCTTATTTAGAGAGAATTACACATTTAGCAAATTGCTTTTCTTTCATAGGTCCTCTATACTAATATTCTAGCCAGATAGACTGTTTGATATTGAATGATTATGATATACAATGATGTTTCCTTTTATGACATGACATTACCAAGGGTATGGCAACCAAGTGAAATCAAGGTAGATAATTTGTCTGATCCGATCCAATGGTAGTGTAGCTGCCTCTAACATAGCAGCAAATTGAAGTAACTGAAAAGTCAAAAACCTATAAGAAAGGTGTATACAAGATATGATATGCTTCTAGTCTGTTTGTCCGTCCATCTGTCTGCCTGTTCCTATATCCTTGTGGAAGTTTGATCTTGTCACTTAGCATCACATTCATTGCAGCCTTTTGATTTTCAATGCTAAAGGTCGAGGTCGCACGTAATCAAAGGATAAAGATCCAAACATCTTCTATAGTCCCAAGAAGTTCAAATTTGCTGCATAGCATCTTTATAACAAGAGGAAGAAGCTCATTGGTTTTCAAGATCTAAGGTGAAGGTCATAGATACTCATACTGTTCAGGTATTGACAATATCTTTGGTCGTAAAACTTTCCACTGAATTAGGAACAAACCTTTTGATTATTAAGCTCATAGGTCAAGGCCAAAGGTTAAATAAATTCAAAAAATTGAAGCATGTGAAGGTATAGTTTGCCACAAAGTTAGCCTGCAAGGTCATAGGTCAAGGTGACAAATAGTAAAATATATAAAACATAGATTTATGGCAAGGTACATATCACATTTCCTTAAAGTTTAAAATTAACAGAGCGCATCATTATAGCAACAGGATGGCAAAGGGTCAAGGTCAAAGCCTATTAAAAATCTATCGCTGATATGATTTGTGCCGTTTGTGATAGTGTTCATATTTTGTATCTAGTATAATTTGCATGAATTCAAATGCATTTATCGGTGACTCTAAACGAAGAGGAAGCTCGGCGATGGGTTTGATGTTTGATCGCATTCCCGATAAAGCTAGCCTGTCGGGGAGGCGGTTCAAGTTGCGTAAATATTCCTTAGCTCACAATTCGTTACCCTTCCCAATTCTCGGGAAAGCTTCGTCCCCGAAGCTTATTAATTTGCGTGAGTTCTCTTTGGGGTATAGTTGGCTTTCCTCTGTCAAAGCAATTCCCAGCTCTTACCTCTGTTAGCGGTACCTTTAGAAGTACCTTCTGGTACTATGGTCCGAAGTCCGAAACCTGGCCACATGGACCACCACCACCAATGTCTCACCCAGATGGCCTGCCGCGGACCCCATAGTCACAACGCTGCCATCAATTTGTAACGTGAAGCGACAGGGAGCTCGAAGAAGGGACGTGAAGTCAAGCGCACTTGATCGCAATAAAGCTGGCCTGCCGAAGGGGGAGGGGTTTACATGGCTTATATCCCTAAGCTCACAATTCGTTATAGATCTACAATTTTCTGCTCGATATATTAATGATACTTGTACTAGTCTCCTTTCATAAATTTCTCCATCAACAAGCTTGTCATCATGTTGGATATGGACATAATCCTACTAGACAAATCAGGGTCGATATGATGCACCCACCTGTCCCCTAACTAGTACAGACGGGACCCTCCCAAAGGACGGACGGGAGACAATGTTTGTTCTAATCACTTACATGAGATTTGTTTTCATTCATGACGCTGATCAGCTGAAGAGAGACCTGTAATTAGAACTCCGATAAACAAATATTCTGTGCAGGCAGGCATATCACTCCTTAATTAAAAATCAAATTTGTCGATACTTTATCTGGTCCGTACTATAGACGAGGGCCCTTGTCTCTGCAGGTTTTACATTTATTCATTGTCTACGGCTTAATGACAAATACATCCATCATTGTTTACCCTGTCCATTCATCTCTAACCGTAATGGACCGTGTTACCATGGTTACAAATTTGTTGAAAACTGAAAACAAGGATTTGAAATGTATCAATCCATTAAATAACGTCATAAAAACTCCTGCCAAGCTTTTATTTTATTTTCACTCGTAATCAACGTTAATCGTTATGGCTGGGATGGATTTCTGAAGAAAATGTCGGTACAAAAGGTCACCATTCATTAAGAGAAATTTAGAAAATGAAGAAATTGGCAATAAAATCCTGGTCCATACTTAAACCAGTATGACATCGTTTCGTGGAATTGCCTCGGTCGTGTCAGTGTCCTTTTCGTTTCTCCTCTGAGAATTTAAATCGGATGTGAACTATAATAGTTCATATACATATACCTGACTATTTGTAAGCAATGATAGTTTTTGTCCAATTGAAATATGAACTATGATAGTTTTCTCCTCATAAAATCTAAGGTGGATATGAACTGTGATAGATTTCTCCTCTTAAAATCTAAGGTGGATATGAACTGTGATAGTTTTCTCCTCTTAAAATCTAAGATGGATATGAACTATGATAGTTTTATTCTCTTAAAATCTAAGGTGGATGTAAACTGTGATAGTTTTCTCTTCTTAAAATCTAAGGTGGATATGAACTATGATAGTTTTATTCTCTTAAAATCTAAGGTGGGTGTGAACTGTGATAGTTTTCTCCTCTTAAAATCTAAGGTGGATATGAACTATGATAGTTTTATTCTCTTAAAATCTAAGGTGGATATGAACTGTGATAGTTTTCTCCTCTTAAAATCTAAGGTGGATATGAACTATGATAGTTCTATTCTCTTAAAATCTAAGGTAGATATGAACTGTGATAGCTTTCTCCTCTTAAAATCTAAGGTGGATATGAACTGCGATAGTTTTCTCCTCTTAAAATCTAAGGTGGATATGAACTATGATAGTTTTATTCTGTTAAAATGTAAGGTGGATATGAACTGTGCATGATAGTTTTCTCCTCTTAAATTCTAAGGTGGATATGAACTATGATAGTTTTCTCCTCTTAAACATGTTAAATTCTAAGGTGGATATGAACTATGATAGTTTTATTCTCTTAAATTCTAAGCTGGATATAAACTTTGATAGTTTTCTCCTCTTGAAATATAAGGTGGATATGAACTATGATAATTTTCTACTCTTAAAATCTATGGTAGATATGAACTTTAATAGTTTTCTCCTCTTAAAATTTAAGATGGATATGAGCTATGATCGTAAAGCGAAGTCCATTAAAAAAAACTTGTCCATGCATCCTGAAACGACAAGTTCATATCTATAACCTTGACCTCTAATCCTATAATCACCTTGAATACCTTTGACGGAAAGCTCAGATCATGCAAAACATTTTGTGAAGTCTGCTAAACTAGTATTTCCATATCCTATATTACATTATATCATTGGTTAACAAATGACCTTGATCTTTAAGAAATTGTTCATTTTAGTGGCATGTCCAAAAGCTCAAAATCAAAAACAATTTGTCGATGTATGATGATAATATGAACAGCCTATTCATAAGAAGTTGAGTGTGATCTCCTCTTGATAATAATTATAACTCTTATATAATTACATGTATAGTACACATGGATGTTTTTTTCTAACATTGTATAATATTCTTTCATATCATTTGGGCAAGAAATACATTTTAATGAATGTTTGAAATATTTCATGCAGTAAATGCTATAATTTATCCATTAAGTGACCCTGACTTCTGAACGACATTAAGTGAACTTTGACCCAAACTGGCGTTATCCAAATGAACAAATTTCTGGAAAAAAATCAATTCTGATGTATACATACATGTATCATATAAGGATGTACATGTATGAGCTCAGACGGACAGACAGAGAGGTGGACTAATTGATGGACTCAAAGACAGCTTTTTCCGGTGATCATAAAAACATAAATAATTTGCTTTCAACAAATAGTTTATGGAGTTTATTTTCACGTTTAGTGTATAATATTACAAAAACAGCCACATAGATCTTACGGACTACTAGGCCGATTTTCTGGCTGCTTCCTTCCCGATCTTCTTTTCTGTCTGTTTAATATGCGAGAAATGTACATCGAAATTCGTAAAACCTCGACGTAATGAAAGTTAGAATCCTAAACGTACTTTATAACACCGAAAACTGGAAGTTCAATCAATGATAAGTGTGGAAATTCTCGAAGAAGTTACCCGTTCTGTCATGACGTGTAGAGTGTCGTTTACACGTCCATAACGTGTAGCTATACGTCACGACATGACGTCATTTGATCAAAGACCGCAGGAAGCGATGACGTCATACGTACACGTCGCGCTAAAACTTGTAACTAAACCTCTCTAATGCTCATTCTAACGTATCGAGTATAGCGCGAAGTCGTAACAATTCGCAGTGATTCGTTTCTTATTCGCAATAAGCAGTTCCATTGCGTTTGCAATTCGTTATGATCATATTTTTGAAGACCAAATTCGTTCAAAATTCGTCAACTTTGACAAATTTTACTCATTCGCAAGGCTTCGTTCTATGGATTCGTCTATATGTGAAGGGGCCGTAACTTTTAAATGATAAGTGAAAGAGCTTTCATATTTCACATGTGTATTCCTTGTGACAAGACTTTTTCATCGGTAGCTACTTTTTTTTACCTTGAAACCTTGACATTGGAGTTAAACCCACTTTTGGCATGACTTTTGATTGGAAAGTGATGGATTTTTCATACCTAAGCTTCTCTAGATCTGCGCATGATTTTTAGGCAATGCCATACAGTTTTTAGCCTGTTCGTATGTTTGTCCGTCAGTCTGATTGTCCGTTGCAAAAACTTTAATATTGGGTATAACATTGGGTGATAAAGCTTTCATTTTTCACATGTATATTCCTTGTGACAAAGCTTTTCTATCGACACCAAAATTTGTGACATTGACCTAGACCTTTAACCTTTCGAAAAACTTTAACATTGACCATAACTTTTGAACGGTAGGTGATAGAGCTTGTATATTTTACATATTTATTCCTTGTGACAAGACCTTTCAATTGTTAACAAAATACCATTTTTTTACCATGTGACCTTGACCTTTGACCTACTCTCGAAAAACTTTACCATTGACCATAACTTTTGAACGGTAGGTGATAGAGCTGTGATATTTTACATATTTATTCCTTGTGACAATACCTTTGCATTGATACCACATTTTTTTTTCTTACCTCTTGACCTCGACACTGATCTAATTTTAGAAACTTTAACGTTACATGTATCTTTTGCCAATCTTGTTTGATCTACTTAACAGGAAATGGTGATAATACTGACTAAGATGTCCATGGGGGCATTCGTGTTTCACAAACACAGTTTAATTAATTTTTTTTTTTATTCTGTCATTTTCAAAGACAGGATTCAATTTTCTTTGGGGGGTGTTTTGTTTTGTTTTGGTTTTTTTTTTTTTAGTTTAATCGAGTTGATCAATAATTTATTTGTTGTTAATCTAAATTAGAGAGGCTTTCTAATTAGACAGGCATGGAATGGAATTAACTTACAAAATGTCATTTCTACCACCCTACAAAAAAAAATCTTTTACAAATCATAGATTGCATGATGAAGAGTTCTGAAAGGTTAATAGTACCGCAATGACATCACTTATATATTTCCAATCAGCAAAAACGTTCTTTGCACGATTCATTTGTAATTTTATTTCTAGACGGCGCTAATGATACGACTTAAGGTTGTAATTAGCTGTGTAAGCTCAGGACGTTTCGGTTAGCTAATATTTCGATACTGACTCTCTCGCTCTTTCTCTCTTGGTCATGGATTCGGCGACAGTTGTGCTTTGCGGAAGTCAATAAATTTTGATGACTTAATGAGTGAAAATAACAAATCAGAATGCAATATATTGCAGGTTGATGCGGCTTCTGTGTGGATGACTTAAATTACGTACTAAGGTGTATACATATATTGGAGTGGGTCGGATAATGCAAGGAAAACATAGCCGTTCAAGATCGATTTTAGGGCTTTGATTAAAGGGATTAAAACGATTTTTTACAAAATGCAGGAATGCTGGAATTCTGTGATGTCGGCAAATAATCATATGTTACTTTTGCACATTCGGTGTGAAGATGCGGGAGCTATTCGTTAATGAAAGAAGGTTACAAACTTGTTTCCTGGAATTTCCTTTTATGTGGATGAATTAGTCTTGAGAGAATTTTTCATGCACGCCCATTTTCAGTATTGGGTAAGCAGATCGATTACAAATTATGTTTCATGATTTTTTTCTATGCAATCTAAAATCTGAAGATGCAGTTTTCAAGGTCGTCATGGATACCTTTTTTTATATTATTTTAATTGATTTGTATATATAAAGTATCGGACCTTCTCAAATATCTATTAAACGGTTAAAATGGTTTAAAGAAACTAAAGTACAATTAACTTTTTAAGTTCTAAATTTAAAGTCAATCGATTCATTGCGATGTTTGTCGGAACTATCCGATGTTTATAATACTGTCTTTGTACAATTTCACGTGACCTAGTAGGAAACGAAAAAAAAAAGAGAGTTGAATTTAGTTCCTTGCTTGATGACTCTTCTAACACCACAATATTCTAGAAAGATAAAATCTATAAAAAAAAAAAGACAAAAATAAAACAAACAAACGAACAAACAAACAAACAAACAAAAAAAGAAAAGAAAGAAAACAAGAAAACAACGAGAAGGAGCTCGGGCTTATCTCACGTCATTGTCCGTCAAAACTCAGCATTGTTTATATAGCGTTTAGAAGGTACAAGTACGTCAGGAAACACCATCAATTCTGCACTGGTTAATGTAAGTGTAGACTTTTTATGTCAAACGACTCGATGAACCATACCCTGTGTGTACACAGCCAAATGCGCCTCACATGAAATTCATATGAAAGTTCATGTGAAAATCTAATTAATTTCACATAAGATTTTTTAAAAAAAATATTTCACATGAATTTCACATAAATTTCTTCACATGAATTTTTCATGAATTTCTCTGTGCGACCTTCATGCGAATTGAATTTATACGAAATTCATGTCAGAAATTTCACATGAATTTCATGTAAAAAATTCATGTAAATTTCATGTTCGTGCTCCTTTCACATGAATTTCATATGAGGCACAATTGGCTTTGTATACATGCATTGGTGATGGACAGTCCGACGTTAGCTCCTACTTGCTTACCGGTAAAGAGGGTTTAAAACGCTAGTAATCCTGTTAACCATATATCATATCATTTACTGGTTATAAGCATTTCAAAGTCAGTTCTACGTGTAGCTGACTGATCGTAAAGATGGGATTAATTAACGCGCTATTAACCCGCTTAACCAAACCGTGTTTACTTTTGATTGACTGCCAAAAGTCAACCCCCGGATGGTGGGTTTAACGCACTAGTAACCCGGTTAATTACACCTTATGTATGTTAACTGTTGTTCCGTATAAGTCGAGTTTTGGTTAGTTTTCGGTAAATTTTGGATTTTAATGAGTTTTTGGCTAAGATTTGAGCATGGCAGACCCAGGTTCCTCTATATTCGCGTCGTGGGTTTTATTGAACATATTTTTTATTCCACCTTGTTTTTATATTTCCGGTATTGAAGACCGTGTCACGCAAGCGAATTCACGACATCAAGATTAATTTTTAAGAAAAGTCTAGGATATCTATTTTTCCTACATTCATTATAAAAATTCTTTATCGGATACATTTTGTATAGGTACGTAATCAATTGGAAAAAAAGGATCGCTAAATGATCCTATAACCTCGGATGACTGAATGTTACATACCGTGCATTATTTACCCGTGGGAGCAACTGATTTTATCTGTACCTATATGTTACTATGGAAGCCAAAGCAGTTTCAAACCAAAACTTCTTTTGTACAGACATATGAAAACTTGAACAAATTATTTAAACCGAATGGAATGACAACTGTGACAGAAAAAAAATAGAGACCCCCCCCCCCATTGTTTTGTTTTGTTTTTTTGTTTTTTGTTTTTGTTTTTGTTTGTTTTTGTTTGTTTTGTTTTTTTTTTACTCTTTTTCAAGAAATAAAATAATTCATTCCTCTTAAAATTATGAATCATTGATGCGTGATAGCGATAGAATCCCGGAGGTTTAATGAAATAGTAGGAAGTTGGCATCGGCATAAGTCGGGTCATTTACGGCAAACATCCAAACTTTACGTTTTACTTTATATTATTATAGTATAAATTTTTAATTCCCTCTGTCAAGCCAGTCTTAGATATTTTCCCCTATATTTATTTACCTATTTTCGATGCGTTGATCTAGGAAAATATTTCAAGATTTTTCTCATGGAAGGTAAGTTCCGGAGGGCTTCAGTAAATTGCTTTGAATGTCATTCATGCTGTTCAAGTTCGGAAAATGTGGATCGCAAAAGTTCGACATCGCACCTGCTGGCGAACGTATACACTGTGACGTCATAATCAAATGACGGGGAAGCATTTTTGGCGGATCATTGGTAATGACGTCACAATGAAAAAGTCTTCCAGCACGCGGGTGTGATGTGGGACACTTGGCGATCCAGCAATCTTGACACCAACCAATGGTACCAACCTTATTGAGCTGCCCCTGGATCCGTTCTCGGATTTTCAGACAGGGTCTCGCACAATAGAGAGCGGATTTGGACACACGACTGTTCTTATCTATACAAGAACACTGCCCAAAAAACATTAATGATACAAATGTACATGCAAAACATTAATTATTGAAACCATACGCTGGTACGAAAGGGTAAAAAATGTAGATATTGATATGGGAATTTTCAATATGCAGTCCTTCAAACCTGCTTTGTTCTTGGGTTTTAAGCCTGCATTCAGCTTGCAGCATGTATAATGCATCATCGAGCTTTCGTCTTTCTGGGATACTTAGATATACATGTAAGCCTCTGAATTTGATAAAGAACAAGTATAAGTAGTTTAATATAGAGGATAATTAATAAACACAAGTCTTGCTTTTTTTTTAAATTTTGCCATAAGAGACTCTTTACTAGAAATATCATCTCTTGAGACAGTCTGTCTTTGTATTATATTGACGCAATATATATAGATTCCCGATATGATTAGCAAAATCCATTTTCTGCGATCGAATCCATTGTAAATGTACATTTTACCTGCAGCATATTCGAGCAGTGGATATTTCTTACCCGAGGCACTTCGGATTCCGTCCATCATAAACAGTGATTTTGATTGAAAATCTTCATTTTTTTTTTTCTAAAAAAATATTTTACAGGCAAATTCGACAACTTCAAACGTCTTCGACCAGTAAACTTTTGGAATTATCGCATATAAAAATCTAAAAGATTTTTCTGTGATATGGGTTCTTGTACAAGTCGAGGAAAAGTGCAGGTGACAGAAAAGACAATCATAGAAGACATCATGACGTCAGAAAAAATTGTGATAGAAGACGTCTCCAAGAAAAACCGACTGAATAAAGAAAGGAGCCGTAGTAAGGACAAATTTGAAGACAGCACGAAAAGCGATGGAACGAAACGTCTTCATCTGGATGTCAAGGACTCGGGAAAATGTTATGAGAAAAAGCGGGAAATATTTTCACAAAAGTTTGAAAACGTGAAAGTTACAAGTCTGTATGACGCAAATAATGATGACGTCATATCGATGCAAAAGTATGGAAGGAATAAAATTGAAGAAATAAAAGACTCGGACGGTCCACTAGGGCACGGAACATGCGGAAAGGAAAATTTACATCAACATAAAGATGCCGACAGCGAAACGACGAACGATATTTTGCAAGATGAGACGACAGAGGGTAAGTTGTTTTCATTTAATTAATTCTTATTGTCCAGAGTTATCTTCTTTTCTCGTTTTATGGAAAAAGGTTAATATATATGCGTACCTGAAGAGCAAGGTAATCTTCAGAACACCTGGATATGCCTAAGTGTAGATAATACAATTATAATGATTCAAACACCTTTTTTTTTCAAAACCAACCAATTGACTGCATGCATCAATTAAAATTTGCAGTCAATACAGTCTCAAAACCACGAGTAGCACGGAAACCCCCGAAAATAAACGATTGGAACTTTGATTGATTCGTGTCACGAAACGAGTAGCTTCTTGATTTACGGCGTAGTTTGTGAGCTATATGTCTTTATAAACCATGGAAACATGTAACATTTTATGAAAATTGACTAGATATCAATATATACTCTTTTGCAGACATTTAAGAGAGAGAAAATATGGAAAACAAGTTTTGTGAACGAGGCGGGAAGAATTCATGATTAGTATAACTGAACCATTTAAAATGGCGGGGGTTTAAGGGGTTGCATGGGTATTTGTTTCCCTTGCTATTTGTTTTTCTTTATTTCTTTGGGATTATTTTTCAGTTCTCGACTTTGTTCCTCGAAATACGTAACAAAATAATCGGAACAAAAATGTGAATATTATATGACAATTCACCCCACACAAGAAAAGAGGGAATCTCCGACAGCACTCGGTTGTAGCACCCACAGCAAAACTCCGAAACACCCAATGCAAAAACACAGAGCAGACATGCACAGAAAGAGACGAGAAAGGGACAAGGAACACCAACTCACATCATAGAAACATGATACAACCAATGTAAAAACATAGAGTAGACACCCACAGAAAGAGACGAGAAAGGGACAAGGAACACCAACTCACATCATAGAAACATGATACAACCAATACAAAAACACAGAGCAGACATCCACAGAAAGAGACGCAAAAGGGACAAGGAACACCAACTCACATCATAGAAACATGATACAACCAATACAAAAACACAGAGCAGACATCCACAGAAAGAGACGCAAAAGGGACAAGGAACACCAACTCACATCATAGAAACATGATACAACCAATACAAAAACACAGAGCAGACATCCACAGAAAGAGACGCAAAAGGGACAAGGAACACCAACTCACATCATAGAAACATGATACAACCAATACAAAAACACAGAGCAGACATCCACAGAAAGAGACGCAAAAGGGACAAGGAACACCAACTCACACTATAGAAACATGAAACAACCAAATTGATGCAAAAACACAGAGCAGACATCCACAGAAAGAGACGCAAAAGGGACAAGGAACACCAACTCACACTATAGAAACATGAAACAATCAATACAAAAACACAGGGCAGACGTCCACAGAAAGAGATTCAAAAGGGACAAGGAACACCAACTCACACTATAGAAACATGAAACAATCAATACAAAAACACAGAGCAGACGTCCACAGAAAGAGACGCAAAAGGGACAAGGAACACCAACTCACACTATAGAAACATGAAAAACAGAAGACCACACATAAACCAACGAGACCAATGGTCAACCGGTGCCGACTTAGGACGGCCATCTGCCACGTAAATAGCAGACGGTGTGGTTATCCTGGGTTACGTGCGCACAATCCTCCCAATTGAGGTCTTGAAGAACATAAATTGTGGTGTAAAACGACCTCCTCACTGTTAGAACAAGACCGCATAACGCAGGGGCCCAAGCAACACACTGTGACAGATGAATAAAAAGAGGACGTGCGTAGATACAGTTCGTATTCTGCCGGACCTTACAAATAACTTAGAATGGAATGAAGTCACTTGATGTAGCGCTCATTATAGGGCATTTTCTGAAGGAATTTAACGTGCACTCAGATGTTTATCCGTACTATGCAATAAATAATAACTACATGCCTAAATAAATGTAAATCGGAATGGAGTCTGGGGATTTTAACCCTTCTCTGAATCTCTCAAGACTGAGACTCGCCATCCTTTCACATAGAAAGAAGAAATTTGTACTTTTTTTTTTTTTTTTTTGCTAAACTGCAGTTTTCCATTTCCCTGTTATTTATAGTGCACACTGATTAGTAATCCGGCCCATTAGTCCGCCAGACTCTAACTTACAGACTCTATTATCTACCTATCGATTTCCATATCAAATCTTGATTATTCTGGGCATATGTATACACCATGTTAGGGATTAATATCAGAATCATGGGCGGATCTAAAAAAATATTCAAGGGGAGGTCGTACGTCGGGGATGAGGAGTGTTGGAAGGCGTCAAATACATGAAAGAATGGAATTTTTGTGCAAATTTCAGGGTGGGGGTTCTGACTACCCCTCAACCCACCTTCTAGATCCGCGCTTGATCAGAATATCTGTTCATCATATTCATCTATGGACAGAAACTCATTTTATCTTGTTCAGGTCAATAGGAATTTATTAATCTGAGAATTTCCTACAGCTTCGGAAATGGATACCTTCCTAGATATTGTATACATGTAATAAATACATATGGACAGGAGCTGGTCTAGATTTTTATTTGGGGAGGGGGGTATAGTAAGAACGGGGGTGGGGGGGGGGTATTCAAGCCCACAATTTTGATGAAATTATATGTAACTATATACATGTATACGTGAAAATCTCAACTTTTAGAAATATTCCAGGGGGAAGAGGGAAACCGACACCCCCGTCCCCCCTCGTCCCCTCCCTCTGGATCCGCACATGTATGAGGTTTTTGTATGGAACATCTATTAAGGAATCAGTGATTTGATAAAGCCATTTTGCAACAAAAACCTTACTTTGTATACCTGATATAGATAGTGAGATAGGTATAATGATCCGTACATCACAATCCATTTCCTTCTGAGAAAAAATACAATTTTGTTTTAGAGGATTTAGTTCACATTAGAGAAGCTCAAGTATGCTATGGTAATATTATTCTATAGTGATACGACCGTCCGTCCGTCCGTCTGTCGTAGTCCGTCTGGAGTATACTATTCATATACAGAATACTATTCTCTGCATCAGTGATCACAGAATATCACAAAACAATGAAAAGAAGAAAAAAAGAAGCAAGGCAAGATAAGAGTTTTCAAAGACTTTTAAAAAAAACACAATTTGTAGAAAACACATCGTGTGTAACCCCCGGGGAAGCTCCTACCTCACAAATACCGGGGGTTCACACGATGTAGAAAAACTAGCTGTTTTGATGGTTTTGTATTTTTATGATTTTGTATATCATTTTGAGTTTTGTGTTTCACTTTCACCTTTGATACATGACATTTTAGAATTATTTTGTCGTTAAGGCACGGTCCTATCAGCAGGGGGGGGGGGGGGGGGGGGGAGGGGGGGGTTGTCGGAGCAAGATTATTTTTTTCACCCCGGACCGGAGCAAAATTATTTTTTTTTCTTGCAAAGTTGGAGCAAGAATTTTTTTTCTAAAAAGTGATGTGAAATATATTAAGAACGTTTTGTTTTATCGATAGAAATTCTTTATTTTTATTCAAAACTCTAAAATATTATTTAATTTTATGAAAAATTAATTTAATTCACTTCTGAAGAGAGAGATAGAAATATTTTACAATATAATCCTCAGTAAATATAATCTGTATAAAAGGTACAAGTATAAGAGGGTCTGAGGGGAGGGTTTTCTAGACAAATTTGTAAATTTGGGAAAAACTGAAGTTCTCCTTCAAAGCTTGTGTATGAAAGGAGCTGATAAGGCACGGTCCATTTGATATTCTGGGGGGGGGGGGGGGGGCTTGGGTTTTTTTCGAAAAAAATAATTTTGCTCTCAATTTTGATGAAAAAAAATAAATTTGTTTATGGTGTGACAGAAAAAAAGAATCTTGCTCTTACAAATATTCTGAATTTGAAGAATTACCATAAAATTTCGCTAAAATTCTTGAAAATTTTCCGGCTCGCTTCGCTCGCCGCAGTTTTCAATTTGCATCAAAAATTTTTGGATCGCTTCGCTCGCCATTATAAATTTTCTATCAAAACATTATTTACTATGGCAAAGTCCATATATATATGTAGATATCAAAAGTTATACATGTGTGAAATGAAAAAGGGCTTCCTTAAAAGCTTACATATATTGTGAATATTTATGTATTGCTATTAATACATGTTGCATGTATCCCTTCATATAACTTCAGTTATTCACCAATTTACAATTCTACATTTACATGTAAAATTTTGTCTAGGAGACCTTCCCCTCAGACCCTCTTATACATGTACATGTTATATACATGTACCTTATATAAAATATTGAGAATTGTATTGAAAAAAAAATATTTTATCTCTCTGTTTAAAATGAATTCTTGCATAAAAATAAACTAATATATTAATATTTAGAGTTTTGAGTACAAATATAAATTAATTTCTAACAATCAACCACAAACATTCTTAATATGCGCATCACTTTGTTAAAAAAAATTTCTTGCTCCAACTATGCAAGAAAAAAATAATTTTACCCTGGTCCGGGGCGAAAAAAATAATCTTGCTCCGAGAAAAAACCCAAGCCCCCCCCCCCCCCCCCCCCCCCCCCCCCCCCAGAATATCAAATGGACCGTGCCTAAGTACATTTAACTTCCAGGGTGTAGATTTTTGATTTGAAATTCCACTCTAGGGGTTTGGGATAGGAAAGGTGATTGTGCTTGCTTATTCGACAATAATGGAGGAATAAAATGCACTCGCTACAGTATTTATTTATTATTTATACAAGAGCAGAGTAGACCGAAGGAAACGTCTGACAGAAATTCATTTGGTCTGACAAACTCTTGTAGTGCATTTCATTATTTGTGAAAATGTCCGACAACTTTTGAATTAGTTTAGATTTCAATATCTCAGCCAGAGTTATCTATCTTTCCTCACAAAAATTATTACTGATGGCTGATTTGATGGTTTGACAGAAGACAAGATGTATCATAAATTTAGATTTATCTCGTGCAATCTCTGTTTTGGTGAATATTAGACAAAATATTACTTTAGCCACGTTCACCTCGAATACATGTAATTATGTTCTCGTTATACAGCCATAAGTACTGAGCGAGCAATAAATACAATTATGTATCCTTTATTCCTTTTTAAATGTCAGTCCTTGAATAATTTATGCATTCATCTAAAATTAAAGAAGAGAGAACGGTGCACACATTGCACAGGATAATCAAATATGGAGATAAAATAAAAGTCTCATCATACAATTGAAACTTTTTTGTCTGATTTTAATTAACCTCGATTTTCCTCGAAATATTTCGTATGATAAATTATTATTTACAATCGCCCACGCACAATGCAATATTTACTAATCCCCAGGTTCAGTCCATGATACGACTTTATACCACGAATCCATCTCCCGAGAAATATACATGTCAAAATGCAATTAACTCTTCATAAAAATAAGAACAAATAGTTCAAATTATTTCCACGGCTTACAATTGTTCATCTGCGACAAACTGGAAGGTAAAAGGAGCTGATAAGATAAGACGTAAAATCTGCCCTAAAAAGAGGAATTTTGAAAATGGAAATTTTAAGAAAAATCGTTCGTTAATTTGATACAAATACAGTATCCCATCAAACTCTGAAGTTATTTTAGATCTATTATGCATAATCTTGCTAATATTTGGGTCAAAACTTGTCTTTTCCCCATAGAAATCAATAGAAAACGGAAAAGTTTTTTTTGAACATTGTTCCCCCCGGAGATACAGAATGCCACTTTCACTGGAGGTGTATATTCATGATACAAATTTTCTGGAAAAGTGGGGTTCTGTATCTCCGGGGGGAACACTACCCCAGAGACGAAAAACCGAAAAAGGAAGGGGGGGTGCATTTGTTAAATAATCGATCTTTAAGATAATTAAATATGGAAAATTTGAACATTTATCCTCTTAATCTATCAGAAAATATGTTCTTAATACGATCGAATGAAATGTACAACAATTAGGAACGAAATAAGCAGGAGCGATGTGGATTTCTCCGCTAATGTGTATTTCGCGATGAAAAGCTTCTATTATAGCCATTACATACAAAATAAGACCGTATTTTGAGTTCCGGATTTCATTATTTACCGATTAGAGGAAATAGAACTTTCGACATGTATTTCTGATATACAATGTAGATGTATTTGATATCTTTTAGTTGATATTTATCCAGTTCTGGCAAAATATTCTAAAACTTCTACGTTTATGGTCGATATTATCAGTTTTATTACTCGAGTACCCCCTACCTCTTTGGACCTTCATTATAGAATCTTATGAGTATTTCATCGAAAAGTAAAACATATAAAAAGTCTTCAAATACATTCTATTTCAATACTGATTATCTTTTGTCTGCTTATGTACCGCCATGTGGAAGAAATACGGCACGAGATTTAGGGCAAAAAAAGGCCCTTATCTTATCAGCTCCTTCTAAAATAGAACAATTTGGTGAGTAAATATATCAGCGATTCATCATCTAGTCTGTCTGTCATCGTTATCATGCATTTTACCATGGTTTCACCCCTACTTCACAATGGTTTCATTCGAACTCCACTTTGGTTTCACCCCAACTTTACTATGACTTCATCCCAACTTCACCATGGTTTCATTCCAACTTCACTATGGTTCCTTCAAAACTTTGTAACTGTTTCATCCCAACTTCACTGTGGTTCATCACAACTTCATCCTGGTTTCATCACAAATTCAATTTGGTTTCATTCAAACTTCAATTTGGTTTCATCCAAACTTCACTATGGTTTCATTCCAACTTCACTATGGTTCTATCAAAACATAATAACTGTTTCATCTCAACTTCATTATTGTCATTCCAACATACAATGGTTTCATCACAACTTCAATTAGTTTCATCTAAACCTCACTATGGTTTCACACCAACTTCACTATGACTTCATCAAAGCTTCATAACTGTTTCATCCCAACTTCACTATGGTTCATGACAACTTCAGTATGGTTTCATTTCAACTTCACTTTGGTTCCATCACAACTTCACACCTGTTTCATTTCAACTTCACTATGGTTTCATCACAACTTCAATTTGTTTCATCAAAACTTCACTATGGTTTAATTCCAACTTCACTATATGGTTCATTCCAACTTCACTATGATTTCATCAAAACTTCATAATTGCTCCGTCCCAACTTCACTATTGTTTCATCCCAACTTCACAATGGTTTTGTCCTAACTTCACTATGGTTAGCACGGTTTATAACAACTTCAATATGGTTTCATTCCAACTTAACTATGGTTTCATCACAACTTCATACCTGTTTAATTTCAACTTCACTATGGTTTCATCAAAACTTCATAACTGTTTCATCTCAACTTCATTATTGTTTCATTCCAACATACAATGGTTTCATCCCAACTTCATTATTATTTATCCCAACTTTACAATGGTTTCATCCTAACTTCACTATAGTAAGCCCAACTTCACTATGGTTTATCACAACTTCTTAGCTGTTTCATCCCAACTACACTATGGTTTTATCCCAATTTCACTATTGATTCATCCTAATTTCACTACGGTTTTATTCCAACTTCATTATGGTAACATTCCAACTTCACAATGGTTCATCCAATTTTCGATATGATTTCATCCCAACTTCACAATAGTTTTATCCCTTTTTCATTTGTAGTTTCGGATTATTCATCTTCCTTGCTGTGGCATTGAATGCACCGCGATGGGTTAAAGGGATGCCTCCTTCTATAGGGGTATGAGACATATCTTTCTTCGGAACAATTATGGCGTTGACCAAGCTTAATTGATTTCAAGGGTAGTCAATACTTCGAAGATGGACAACTTTATTACCATACATGTTACTGAAAGATAACAAGAATTTACTTCACTATTGTTTCATACCAACTTCACTTAGAATTTAACCAAACTTCACAATTGTTTCATCACAACTTCACAATGGTTTCATCACAACATCACAATGGTTTCATCACAACTTCTCTATGGTTTCATCACAACTTCACCAAGGCTTCATCACAACTTCACTATGGTTTTATCACAACTTCAAAACGGTTTCATCACAACTTTACAATGGTTTCATCACAACTTCACTAAGGCTTCATCACAACTTCACTTTGGTTTTATCACAACTTTACAATGGTTTCATCACAACTTCACTATGGTTTCATCACAACTTCACCATGGTTTCATTACAACTTCACTAAGGCTTCATCACAACTTCACAATGGTTTCATCACTTCACCAAGGCTTCATCCTAACTTCACGATGGTTTCATCACAACTTCACTATGGTTTCATCAACACTTCACTAAAGCTTCATCCCAACTTCAGCACTATGGTTTTATCACAACTTCACATTGGTTTCATCACAACTTCACTATGGTTTCATCACAACTTCACCAAGGCTTCATCACAACTTCATCAAAGCTTCATCCCACCGTCACATTGGTTTCATCACAACTTCACTATGGTTTCATCACAACTTCACCAAGGCTTTATCCCAACTTCATAATGGTTTCATCCCAACTTCACAATGGTTTCATCACAACTTCACCACGGCTTCATCCAAACGTCACAATGGTGTCATCACAATTTCACTATGGTTTCATCACAACTTCACTTAGAATTTATTCTAACTTCACAATGGTTTCATCACAACTTCACAATGATTTCATCACAACTTTACTGTGGTTTCATCAAAACTTCACCAAGGCTTCATTCCAAATTTACAATGGTTTCATCGCAACTTGATAATGTTTTCATCACAACTTCACAATGGTTTCATCACAATTTCACAATGGTTTCATCACAACTTCACTATGGTTTCATCACAACTTCACCAAAGCTTCATCCAAACTTCACAATGTTGTCATCAAAATTTCACTATGGTTTCATCCCAACTACACAGTTTTATCACAACTAAACAATGTTTTCTTTCACAACTTCAATATGGTTTCATCACAACTTTACTTTGGTTTCATCACAATTTCGCATTGGTTTCTTCAAAGCCTCACGAGGTAGGACGAAACGATTGTGATGCTGAGATAACGGGATGAAAGTTGAGTTTTTTTAAAACATTCATTTATTTCATTCAATCATCACCATGGTTTTCTGACAATCTTTTCTTGGTTTCATCTCAAACTCTCCTGTTGTTTCATGCCAGCATCCCCACGCCATGGTGTCATCTTAGCATTTCAGCTTCACCACAGTTTTATTACACTTAATCATGGTTTGATCCAAACCCTCTCTGGTTTCATGTCAACACCATTGTGCCCCCCCCCCTTAAAGGTTTTAGACAGAACCCAACAATGGTCTAATCCACCACACATGTACATTTACCCCGAGGAGAATTACACAAATTTGAATCTTTGGGCATGATTTCAATACATGTAAATTACTTTTTAATGTAGAGATATTGAATAATAATTTTACAATATTTGTCTCCTGGTGAACTCGAATAATTCTAATTTCCGAAATCTTATTGCGCTGATCCGAACATTGCGTGCTATTCCTGTAGTTCAACAATTCTCCTGTAGCAATCGGTCTTGGTAAATATCGTTCCAAAATTATGTTTACACAAAGTTGGAAAAACATTTATAAAATCGTTCTCTTTAAATTCCCACTTGGCCTCACATGTTCAATTACGCGTCTCTATCAATATTCGTTTTATAAATATCAATTTTTCATTCGTAAAAATCATGGCTGCCGTTTTCCTAGAATTCTTTAGAGAATTCGACCGATGTACAATTCGTGTCTCGTTACTTCGTATTCTCTGACTTTAATGGTTTCTAATCGGTAATGAGTGGACCAAACACCATTAGAATCTATGTCACAATCCTGTGTTGTTATCAAAGGACGCTGTTATTGTGTCATACAAACCTTCCCTAGAGTATAAAACCCTTAAAATTCCAAACACCTGTTTGTCCTTTCTAAAGGCGAATTTAAATTTCCATTAACCTATTGTCCTGTTTGAGTTTTATATGAATGGCCATCATTTCATAATAAAGTCCGTACTCTTAAGATCAAAACTGATCAGGTCGGGGGCGTAGCCAATGCTTTTTTTTAGCTAAATCCCGAATTAGCTAAGTCCCAAATTAGGCAAATCCTAAATAAGGCAAGTCTCAAATTTGGCTAGTCTCAAATTAGTCAAATCCCGAATTTGTCAAATTCCATATTATGCAAGTCCCAAAATAAGCAAGTCTCTAATTAGACAAGTCTCTAATTAATCCAGTCTCAAATAAGTCAAGTACCAAATTAGTCAAGTCTCAAATAAGCCAAGTCTCAACTTAGTCAAGTTTCAAATTCGGCAAGTCTCAAATTAGTCAAGTCTCAAATTAGTCAAGTACTAAATTAGTCAAGTTTCAAATTGGTTAAGATTGAAATTAGTCAAGTCCAAAATTAGGCAAGTTGCAAAGAAGGCAAGTTGCAAATTAGGCAAGTCTGAAATTAGGCAAGTCTCAAAATTAGTCCAGTCCCAAATAAGGTAAGTCCCAAATTAACCAATTCTCTTATTAGTCTAGTCCAAAATTAGGCAAGTCTCAAACTAATTAGCTAAGTCTCAAATTATTCAAATACCAAATTAATCAAGTCCCAAACCAGTCAAGTCCAAAATTAGGCAAGTCCCGAATTCGTCAAATTTCAAATAAGGTCGGTCCAAAATTAGACAAGCCTCAAATTGGGCAAGTCTCGAATGAGTAATATCTCGATTGAGGCAATTTAGCTTCGAATAGACATTATGTACTGTCTTTACGGGATAAACCCTAAGTAAGTCAAGTCCCAAATTAGTCAAGTCCCAAATAAGGTACATTTTGTAAGTCAAAATCAGTCACGTATCAAATTAGTCAAGTCTCAAATTAGTCAAGTCTCATATTAGTCAAGTACCAAATTAATCAAGTCTAAAATTAGTCAAGTCTCAAATAAGTCCAGTCCAAAATTAGGCAAGTCGCAAATTAGACAAGTCGCAAAATAGGCAAGTCTCAAAATTAGTCAAGTCTCAAATAGGTGAAGTACCAAATTAGCCAAGTCTTAAACTAATTAGCTAAGTCTCAAATTAGTCAAATACCAAATTAGTCAAGTACCTAATTAGTCGAGTCCCTAATTAGTCGAGTCCCAAATGAGGCAAGTTCTGAATTTTTCAAATTCCAAATTTGGCAAGCCTCGAAGGCAAGTCTCGAATGAGTAATGTATCGAATGAGGCAATTAAGCTTCGAATATACATTATGTATCGTCTTTACGGGATGTTGGGTCTAAGGTAAACCCAAGTGTAACTGTTGGAAGAACCAGGGTCTCGCCCAAGGCGCCAACGAAATATCATGTTGAAGGTACTTTTAAAGTTATCATCAGGCATTTTTAATTAAGGTAGGTTTAAAACTGATAATAAAGTTGATCAATAACCGAGGCTATACCTGTCATACACAGTTCCTGGGTATAATGTTTCAAACTAAACTGCACACCGAAATGTGCATATAAGCATTAGAGGACGAAATTGACGAGCGAAGCGAGTTGGAGGTGGAAATAAGTTACTTTGGCGAGCGAAGTGAATTTTGAACTAAGGTACTATTAAAGGTGGTAAGGTAGTCTAGAAAATTAATTTCTCTGCTACCAAAAGGATAAGATTATTCTTCTCAGCGACATTTATTTCCAAAAAGTACCAGCCCACCGCTAAATCAAATTAGTCATAATCTCAAAAACCCAATGACGCACCCAAAACATAGATCTTTACTTCATATTGCATTATGCAAGAAAAAATGTAGAAATCCCAGGCCGTATATACATGTACATTTAGAATTAATAAAGGTCGGATACTTCATTGTAATTCAATGGGTGGATCCAGGAATTTATTTCGGATACTTCATTACAATTCAATGGGCGGATCCAGGAATTTATTTCCGATGATATTTTGTTTGATCCCGGATTCCAGCCTACAAGTTTTGCTAAACACCACTTGACATTTGATTTAAAACTGATTAATAACAATGACTTTTGACATTTCATTTTAATTTCTTTTTTTCTGTGCTCAGAGAATAAATAAACCATATTCTTTGACATTTGATTTAAATCCTGCATCTTTTTTGTTAGTAATGATGAATACTGTTTGGTGAAGGTCGATAAAGAACTTGAATTTGAATATTTATTTTTCTGTGCTGTGAAAAGAACATGCAGTCAGAACATCTATCGACTCGATACACGTCGATTATATTTCAGGCGCGCATCTAAAAGGGGGCGTGGTGATCAGGACGCCTCACCCCCGCTTTGGTATTCATAAATGATTTATCCAATTCATCATATTTATGTGAAACGAGCACGAACATGAAATTTTTTACATGAAATTCATTAGCCGCAGCAACGGCCAACGACACTTGGATATTTGGTTGGTATCCAAGTGTCGTTGGCCGTTTCTGCGGCTAGAAATTCATGTGAAGTTTCTGACAAACATTTTATGTGAATTCTATTTCGCATGGTGGTCACAAAGAAAAATTCATGTAAAATTCATGTGAAGTAAATTTATGTGAAATTCATGTGAAAAATATTTAACACAAATCTTTTGTGAAATATATATGAATTTCACATGAACTTTCATGTGAAATTTACATGATGCTCTTTTCATGTAAATTTCATGTGAGGCACAACTGGCTGTGTAATTCCTCAAAATCACACACTGGACCCATTCCCGCCCCCCCCCCCCCCCCCCTTTTTTTTGGACAGGATGGAGCCTCTGATTTTTTTCCTGGATCAATGCCTGTTGATCCGTCTTCTCAGCAGGCAATACAAACTTTATAAATGTTTTTAATTCTCATAACTCTTTGAGAAATCCATTTGTATGAATGCTTATAGAATGTCAAATAGGCATCAATTTACGTAAATGGATTTTGAAGTCAATAAAAAGACTATCAACAGGTTAAAAGGAAAGAAAAAGGAAAGGTGCTATGTTTATTTACTTTAGCATTTTGATTTATTATCGACAAATACTCGAACTTGAAGCAGAACGAAGGGAGTCTAATTCACAAATATACCAACACAATGCTAAATAGCTTAATAAAATCTCCCCTCTGTAAATTGTGGGGCATTGTTTATATTACAGGGATCCTATGAGTTATTTCCCCTTTAAAATGCCATTTCTCCATGTAAACAATGTTGCGATATCGGTCCCTTCAGAAATCCGCTAAACTGCATTTTATTGAAGAAAGAAGGGAAAGCATTCCTGATATTTTACCGGGAAATTGATGCATGTTTCCACGATGGAGTAATTTTCCATGTGTTCCGTTAATTTTGCTTTAAAGCCTGCAATGAAATTAATGTTGACTTTTACCGCGTAGGGATACTGTCGCCTTGCTGAAATTGACGAATGCAATCCAAATTTGCTGAGAGTTATTCAAGGGGAGATTACTCCTGTTGAGGTAATTTTCTCAGCATTTTAGACGGAAAACAAAGAGAGATTATTACTTTTGTAGGGATGTAAAGGATTAATCAGTTCTGCGGGGGTTCTTCTACAATTATTGATTATTAATTGTACGGGACAAATTGTACCGGCTGGAAGATTTGTTTGTATTACAAGACTAGGGGATAAAACCGTGCTTCCTGCAAATAAATTAACATCGCCCATTACCTGAGAAACTCACCTGTAAAATCCCGCTCCTAGAAATAGAGACAAACGAGGAGGGATGTAATTAGATTGTAGTCAATTCGCTTGTAACCCGAGAGAGTATTTCAAACCTCATCAATAGGATTTCTGACACATGTATATTTGTAGTATTGTGATTGGAATACAATAGGAGAACCTATATGGAGTATATTAATGAACTTAGAGGATAGATCTCATATAACGCGCGAAAATTGTGAAAAGGTGTAGAAATATTTCTTCACTTTTTTTTTCTAAAAAATCAACTTTTTTGTGTTTGGTTTGAAAATTTAGAAGTTATATATTGATTTATAACAGGAAATTTTATAGTATATTCAACATCGTTTGATTTGATTCTTGGAGGATTAAACACAGTGATATAATTTCGAAGGAAAATATTTTGGGAAGTAAAGTATGCAGGAGGAAACGATGGCCAGTGAAGGCGAGGGGGGTCGTGGGCAGAAGGAATCATCGTCTGCCCAACCCCCCGACGCGCGGCCACGCCCTATTATACCGAGGGTATTCAAAAAATGTAAAAGTGCTACCTTCACCCTTGACGGTACATCGTACACTATTGGTAAGTTTTATGTCTTTATTCCTATAGTGCATGAATGTATAATATATATGCATGTTAATACAAGATTGACGACCGATACGGATAATACAAATGTAAGAATCCCCATCCACCCCGTATTGACGTTTCTTCTTTATCGGAAAAATTCGTTTTCAAAGTTATTCATGAGTCTTAATTTACAATTCAGAGTTACACACGTAAAGTTTCGATGTATTGAATTTTTACGCCGATATTTTCATTTATACGACAGATGCATTCGCATGAAGAAAAAGTTTGAAATTTAGATGTATGTAGTTTAATTATTCATCAAACATCGTTAATATTGAAACGCAGATTCATTTGACTTTATTATATTTTTGTGACTCGCCAGAAAAAACTCTGATTATAAAAACATTCAAATATAACTCTTCTTTATTTCATGAACTAATGTGAGAGAATTAAAGATTTGAGTATTGACTCCCTAGTTTTTCGAGTCATGGGTAGAGGGGGGGGGGGGGGGCTTAATAATATCAGGCGCATATCCAGATATCATACAAGGCTGGATTAGAAGAGACAAATCAAATTCATCTCAACCATGCTTATCATGAACGCAGAAAATATACTGGAAATGAAATACATGTAGAAGAAGGAGGGGAGGGGGTATTGAATAGATTGTACAATCTACAGAAAATCGGAATCCGCGCCTGTAAGTTTGATATTATCTGTGTTATGTAATGCGCAGCTTTGTGTATCTATATAGAAGATAAGTTTACAGATTTCTGTTGATAATAATGCGATATCAAAACAAACAAAAACTTGTAATCTTGTTATGTCTGTTAAGAAGCACGTGGTCAATACAACAAATCTGAATGTTTAAAAAGATATGGAACAATTGTTCGCATAAAAGTGACTTTAACTCGGATGATCTAAGAAAAACTAAGAGTATTTTCGAGTTGACTGACTAGTATCGGTGTATTACTAAAAACTTCCCTATTACCAAACATCCATGCGGAAACATTTCTGTATAGCAAATGTTCCGCAGCGATATTATAGGGAAACGTTCTTCCGTTATCGTTCATACTTTTAAGTACAAAAATATTTATGAGGAATATTCGGGGAACAAGATCTCGAGCTCTGAGATTTATGATAAAGCAGGGAGGGATAAAACGAAGAAAGGGTGTAAAGAAGGAAGTAAGAGAAGAGGAAATATAAGGATTCGCCTCGTTTGTAGAAAAAAACACCCATTCAATGCATATTTTTCATCAAAATCAAGAAAAAGAGCGAATTTTCCATATTCTAGATTTCTCATAAACGAACAATAAAATGAATGCTGGGAAATTAATAAAAGATGGCAAGCTACGGAATCCACCGGAGAGAAATTGTCTCGGTGATAATAAATGTGCTAGTATTTACGATGGAGATGTCAATCTCATCCATCGTGATTAAATTTTATTTACTTTTTATATGTATAATACATCGAGGCTCACTGAGCAATATACTTCGCGCAAAAGTGAAGCAGCCTCGATGCAGTCCGAGTCTTTCAGCTTCTCGATTGCTGTAAAGAATTTCAACGAAATGTACTCTCTTAGGGAATATAATTTTTCAAGATGACCGCCATGGGCTTTGATTGGTAGATGCATTTTCGACTTATCTGCAACTGCACATAATTAATTTTACAAATAGCCAGTGAATGCCCTCCACCCAAATTGTGTTTTGCACTTGATCTCTCAGTCACGATGGCCGACCTTCAGTTGATGACGTAGTTTGGTTTGACGTACATGTTCTACTTCTCGGTAACCACTGCACCGAATTTCACGAAACTTTTCAGACAACAAGTACATGAACTCAGGGTCCTTTTTTCAATATGTTGTTTATCAATGCATATAGTTACTTTGTCAAAAGAATAGTTTTTATTTCATTGAATGATTAGTAATAATTCGCCGCCCTTTTTTTGCCTCTATTATATTTAATACCATCTATAATCTCTCAGATGATCAAATAAAAAAAAATCAAAATAGAAATTATCGTATAATACTCAAGTTATCATATATGAAACAGAAAAGAATATCTTATCACCATGGAAACGATTATACTATAGAATGACAAGCAGCTTATCAGCGTGTCATTATATGATGATCAAAGACGATCTCACAATGCAGAGGAAACTCGGCATCTGGTTTAGGACTTAAATTGATATACTTCACCCACTAAAATATTAATAATCACCTTGTTAAGACATACTTGTTAGGGAAATCTGTCTTTTGGTCGTCTTATTAGAAGATCTACATAGAGTTGACCTTTTCCTAAAACAAGTTTATTTATCTGTACGTTCGTTCGTACATAGACTGGTCTGTTTGTTAGTCTTCAACATATTTTCGCCCTTTTTTATTACATAAAGCGGATAGTGATTCAGAAACAAATTTAAGCATTTTTCCTTTTTAAATCGGTGCCTATAAAGCAGGATAATATTAGCCTTACCGGACGTTGTTACAGTACAGAGGGACCCATAGACATCACCCACTAAAACATTGCTAATCATCTGGTTAAGGAAATCTGTCTTATAGTCGTCTAATTAGAAGATATATATAGAGTTGACATTTTCTTTTTTTATTTGTCAGCAAGCCTGTTTGTCTGTTCGTATGGCCTGTTTGTCTGTTCGTACGGTCTGTCTATCTGTTAGTCTTTCGGCATATTCACTTTCAAAGATAAAATAAAAATAGTATCTCGTTTCCTCCCTCCTGCCTATCTTACTATAAATAACTCACAATTCCAATTATGTAGCATTTAACTTTATTTCATAGTGCGGATAATTGTGTTGTCCAGAGTTTAAATACATTGAGAAATGGATTAGTATAAGCATTTTATTATTGCTTGTTTCCAGATCTCTGTCTCTAAATAATTGTATTGTATGATTTCATGTACTTCCTTGACAATAAATAAAGTTTAAACTAAACTAAAGATAAAATAAAAGTGCATACATGTATTAATATTGTTCGCCCTCTTCCTATTACAGAAACAGAATAATGCTGAAACAAATTCAGGCATCATTTTGATAAATTTGTGTATTGAAAGCAGGAGAGCTTTAACCTTACCGGACCTAAATTCTCTCTCCCGCTTAAACTCATAAACCTTTCTACACCAGCGCTGAGTTAACGTCAGTTGTGATGGGTTGTTTCCAACGATTCCTTCAATTTCTGGAAATATAACAAAAAATCAGAAGTGAAGGAAAACGTTACGTACTTCTATTGACGCGTTTGCGAAACACACCCATGGAGAGCATAAGCTGTATTTTACCAAAATATCAAATGTTAAAATCGTATATCACTTGCCAATAAATGCCAAAGCTTTATCTTCTATACCTTACAAAATATAAATCGATTTTTTTTTTTATTTCACACCCATATTAATCTAAAATAACAACATGTGAAAATCAAATATTTGAGTGAAATAAGATTTTGAGCTCTCCTTTGAGGATCATATTTTACAGATTGACTGTAATAAAAACACATTTAAAATCAATATAGAACAAACATACCTTGATATAACTTGGGTGGGGTCAGGCGTGTGGAAGTGATGCACGATATTATAAGATTTATTTTATCAAAACATAAAAGTGGGGTTATGTTTACACGAATACTTGAGAACGAATGAAAGTCAGTCATAAACCAAATAAATTATATAAGTTTTGTTTACAATGTTTCTATATCTTATATATTTTAAAACAAACTGTCGGAGCTACAGTAAATATGTTGGGTTTTTTTTTAAATACGCATTCTAGAAAAAATTTCCAGGAGAGTTCGAGTCCAGCTTGGGGATTATTGAGGTTGCACTATGCAGTACTGACCATTGAAAATTGAGCGTTTCATGAAAGACATGCAATAGTTGACGCTATATTAATAATTTTATATTGTTCACGAAGCTGCATATGAATAAAAAGTACCCTTATTGCTGATTACTTCTATAATTCTTGATTTGAAATGGACAAATCCTGCCAGTCAGACATGCTGCTCAAAGATATAGCAGTACATTAGAAGATGACATGGAAATGGGGCATGACCCCCTAAGTGACTCAAATTTGACATCCTTCTCAAATGATTTGCTTAATAAATTGTATGTCTATTTGTTTTGTACTTCTTATTCTATGATAATGATATGTGCAAGTTACTCGAATATTCACGTGATGCAATTCGAGAAATATGACGTCAAAGTTTTCTTACCTAACTACAGCACTCTTTTCTTTGCCCATAGGAAGTCACATGACCTCTTACTTTCACATCCGGTCATACTATAGGATCCAGATCCCAGATATTTTTCAAGTACTTTCTTACCAAAAATAGGAGAAAAATTCTCAAATCGCACCAGCTCAAACACATTGACACTACTTTCAAATGATTAGAAATTTTATTTGAATCACATAGAAAAAATGCCGTAAAGATTCAAAGTACACAACTTTTTTAATATTTTTTCAAAGTCATGCACCTGGTTCCGGACCGGAATTATTCGAATTTTACTTTTCTGAGACCCATTTTCACACGTATCCTTCCACACATGTAGATGTCTCACACACTTTAAACTATATTCAGAATTTTATTTCATCTATCTAGTAAACTTTGACGGGGAGACAGCTCAAGATAAACATTATGTGTATTTTCCACAAATTGTTGAAAAAAATAAGAAAATAATGGGAACTATTTGACAGGACAATGACCTAGATATGCATTAATTGGGATCTGTATCCTATAACTCTCCCCCTCTTTTACCTTCGACAAAATCATGGTACTGGCATATATATCAATATATTCCTATGCTATATACAAAGTTTCATCAAAATATGTTCATTCGTTTTGAAATAATTCAGCCAAAATGAAGCCCGATTGGCGCTATTTTTCAGCACGAAATTTTTGGCAAAATTCAGTACATTTTCATGTCCGCTGTTTTCAAAACTGTCCTGTTCTCTTCCAAATAAAGATATTTACACAAAATAAATTGTGTTGTCTTCTTTCAACTTTGATATAATGATATTTTAAATGCAAAAACTTCAAACTGTATTTTTAGAATTTATACGAATTTTTTCCAGGAGGCCCGAGAGGCCTAATTCAAACTGTAAAAATTGCGTAAAATCAACCAGAAAAAAATAATTTTTGGCTAGTATTGTAATTTTTGTTGTTGTTCTGTATCAGTGATCATTAAGCAACTCTATCATGTGAAAAAAGCATGCATATATCGATATAACGACTCGTAGTAAGGCAAAAACGCACCCCACCCCCCTAATTTTACAATTCTGCGTTTTTCTGTTTACGTTCGGTTAAGGCTCAGAATAAAGCTTAACACTGTATATTATACTCGGAATTTGCTAGTTTTCAACTTGTAAATATATTATAAATCAAACGAAAATCATGTTCCAACGAAATGATTCGTTTTTATACAATGAATACCAAAAAAAAAAAAAAAAAAAAAAAAAAAAAGGGGGGGGGGGGGGAGCGCAAATTCCAGAGTTTCGATATATATGCTTAACTTCATCATCAATTCATACATTTCTTATTACGTATGGTCAAAACACAAAACTTCGTATAATCTGAGAGAAATAAAAAGGAAATGGATAGTGCGGGGGGGGGGGGGGGTGCTGAACGTCTTTAAGGAAAATGGGTGGGGGGGGGGGGGGGGTCCTCGGCGCATTTAATCGAATGAGAGTGTAAGTAATTTGTACATCAAATCACATTCTGAGCCAGTATCTGCCTTCTTTCATGAAATAATAACAACACTTCATCGTTTCTGTATGTAATATTATGATACAAAGTATGTTTATCAGTGAGCACTAACTCTTGAATGCTAAATTCGACGTCAGGCTGGAATAACAATGAGATGTACATGCATAGCGCCTGTGATACGTTTTATTCCAAGTATATGTCTCAGAATGTACACTAAAATACCGGATTTTCTAAAATATTCACAGTTTATTATGATATAGATAAAATCTGTCATCCTTAGAACAGTTTGGAACAGTTTGACTTACATATCAAACCGTGCTTCTAGGATCCAGATCCCAGATATTTTTCAAGTACTTTCTTACCAAAAATAGGAGAAAAATTCTCAAATCGCACCAGCTCAAACACATTGACACTACTTTCAAATGATTAGAAATTTTATTTGAATCACATAGAAAAAATGCCGTAAAGATTCAAAGTACACAACTTTTTTAATATTTTTTCAAAGTCATGCACCTGGTTCCGGACCGGAATTATTCGAATTTTACTTTTCTGAGACCCATTTTCACACGTATCCTTCCACACATGTAGATGTCTCACACACTTTAAACTATATTCAGAATTTTATTTCATCTATCTAGTAAACTTTGACGGGGAGACAGCTCAAGATAAACATTATGTGTATTTTCCACAAATTGTTGAAAAAAATAAGAAAATAATGGGAACTATTTGACAGGACAATGACCTAGATATGCATTAATTGGGATCTGTATCCTATACATATGAGGTATACAATGGAAATAATGGGCTTTTCTCAAGACGACAAGCTAATTGTTTGTTCTAAATATAAAAAACAATAGTTATTTTTATCTATAAAGTTCATATAATGAAGCTGGACACCATCTCTCCCCTATTTAAATAGCCATCCCTGGCCAATTTCCAAATGCGATACTGCGGATACTATGTAGTGTAACCAGATATTTGTACTTTTCTTGAGAAATTTTGGAGAGGCCTACGAAGGAAGTTATTATGAATTCCGATTTTCTCATATTATTTCCGTAGAGTCATTTTCCAGGAAGTGAGGAAGAGTGTGATAGATGTCATGACCGGATATCCCAATACTAGACATAACACCCGGAGGGCAGATCGGACGACAAAAGACGGAAAAAGCTTATAGCGTGTCATGATGTGATCATTATACCTCACCACAAAGGTTAATAACCTGTTATATATGGTTATACACAGAAAGATTGATTTTCTTTGGGTCTCAGCTGCTGATGCGCTTATAGATGCACTCACTACGTAAAATATAGGGTGTCACAAAAAGGGGAAAAAAGGAGGGAAAGAGATGAACTCGAAACCTAAAAATGTAGGGTGTCATTACAAAGGGATTTGCACTCGAACTTCCTAATATAAGGAGTCACTAAAAGGGGAAAGGGGGGGGGGGGAGATTCACTAGAACATTAATGACTAAGAGGGGAAGTGGGAAGGAGAGCGATACACTCGAATATCAAAATGTAAGGTGTCACTAAAAGGGAAAATGGTAGGGAGAATGCACTCGCAGGCATCAAAATAAAGGGCATCACTAAAAGGGAAAATGGAGGGGAGAGAGTATGTAGGGTTTCATTAAATGGGAGGGGGAAAGGGGGTAAGATAGAGAGATGCACTCGGACATAAAATATTGGGATGTCACTAACTCGAACATAAAAATGCAGGGTGTCACCATGAAAGGGGAAAATTAAAGGGAATTAAGGGAGTCAGATAGAGACTAGCTTTCTGGCGCGAAAAGATTGAAATTGGAAAATTAGTTTTCGTCATAAAAATAGAGTTGGATGCTGTTGTTTTGATGGACAGTTTAGTGAAGTTATATGTACATGTACTGGGTTTAAAACAAATCTTGAAGGGGGAGAGATGAGATTTTGTTGGGGGTCTGTTTGTTTGTCTTTTTTTTTCTCGCTGTCCAGTGCCCATCTTACTGTAGTGACATGTGTACGAAGATGTGTTAATTAGTGGTCGTAGAATCGTTCACTTATTACATTTTCCCGACACGGTTTCAAATCTACGTTTCGTGTGACATGCTATCCCTTGTTAATTCCATCTTGTGATTTGACACCTCGAGCTGGTTGTATTTCACCTTCATCATTGCAGACCTGGTATCAACCTTAAATCATTATCGACTTGTACACGCACTCCAACAATCATATTATACATGTATATATAATACGCTAATGATTTCTTGGTCACTTAATTATATTTTTTGTTTGAAGTTTGTCATATCGACTCTTTTCTATAATATCCAATGAGCAGATAATGTAATTCAAGACATTTGCAGATATGGGAATTTAGGTATGTTTATGACATGTTATGATGAAGGGAAAAGTGGGCAGGGGGGGGGGGGGTGCTTCAGGAAATACATGTATCCGAGTCGACCTCAATATAACACCCCTCTTTTTAAGCCTCAAACAACGCGCTTCTACATTGTCCGAAATTTCTGAATCCGCGAACTTCAAGTTACCTGACAGGACCATCATTTTTTACCAGCCCCCTTTCCGGGTATCCACTTCTTTTGACGTTAGGATTAAATTCCATTTTTAACTAGTAACAAGAGGATAAAATGCTAGTAGCGTTTATATATACAACACCCGAATAGTGGGCGGTTGAATCACTCGTGCCCACTGTAATTTAAGGCGGAATTTGTACCCACTGTGATTTTTCAAAACTCAAAAACTACTAGAGTTGTACTGTAAATCACGCGATTGAGAAATCCTGAACTTAGAGAGAAGGGAGATGGGCGGGTGGGTATTAAACATATAATACCTATTCTTGCAGCTATCCTCAACACGGCATCATGTTTACCGCGGCTTCCATTCAAATAATGGTAACGGTTACATAGACAAAACACACTCTCGTATTATGTAAGTAATAATTAGCTAACTTGTCAAAAGGTAGGTTATTTTGGCTTATATCTTGGCCCAGTACACGGTAGCTTCGTTCTGTATTTGTCATAGATAACGTCAAACTTACAATAGTAAGGTGAAGATAAAGCGTCGACTTGAACGGTCTGCAACACAAAACAAACAGAAGACAATTAAAAAAAAGATGAAATGTAGATAAATTGTTCTTTGCATAATTTATGAGATGATATGAGATGAAAAGGGAAATAATCAGGTACACGATATATATTCTTTAGATACAATTTCTTTGAAGAAACATATTTTAACATGTTTATTGCTTATATTTAAACTTCTATGTGTGGCTTTAAAACAAATGTAATAATTCTTTTGTCATTTCGGTATAATGAAATTCGCTCCATGTCTCTTCCACACTATAGCTGTCGGGAATGGTAACTTTAAGCACAAGGAGCCTGTATTTAGATCATCGAGTGGTAAGAATTTGTTGTCATTAGAAGTCGTCAGCGGTAGAATTTTTGAGTTTCTGTATATATTTTTTGTCGAATGTATTCTCTAGAATATTTCAAACTATTATAAGTTTTTTTTCCTCTTTTCTCTTTATTTTTGTAGATATGTAGTGCTTAATCTATTTATATACAAATGTAGATTCGTTTTTATAGTATTTTCGTGTAGACATTTGAATATTCCAAAAACAGCGCAAAAAGAGTATTCAATGAGAGCGCATGCGCTTTTTGATATGAAAGCATACGTTAAAAATTTTAAAAGGAGAGACTGGAGATAAGAGAAAATTCATGCATTTCAATTACACCGCAGAATGGGGGTTGCTTGCTCATGTAAGCACGCATGCGCGTTCTTGTGTTTTAAAATTCATAAAAAAATGCAATAAAAAGGAACGAAACGGTGTAAAAATGCAAATTTTTCAGGAAAGTTTGAAATCAGTTTTTTCAAGTTTTTATTATGTCACAAGAGATGACATCGATTTATAAGCTGCTTGGAGACAGTTCTAAGCAATGATATTGACATATCCACTCTTTGATGCAGCGAAAATCCTCCTTAAAGAATTTGATTCGAAGTTATCGAGTTTGTATTAAAGACAGTTCAAACATTGGAGATTCTCCTATCAAAACATCTTATGATCTGCTCTTACAACATAAGATCCTTTATGCATTGAACTGTCGTGTTTCATAGTAGTACTTGTAAGGATTACAAGTTACAGGGGTGAATCAAGAAATTTGTGTAGAAATGGCGGTACCATATGATACTGCTTTTAGACATGTCACATACAATTTTGACATGCTTTCATGTTCTATTTGCCTTAGAATAACATACGGTTGAAAGCTTTGCCAAATTTTGACAAGCTTTGCCAAATTTTGACAAGGTAATATAATGGTTATTTAGCAAAATTTACAATGGAATGTATAAGTACATGTATAAGGTAGGAGGTTACCGAAGGTGCCCCTAATCAATTAGTTCTTAACAATATTTGAGTTTTAAAAATAATATTCAGAATTCTCTTTCTTGTATCATAAGCAGCATTCTATGTTTTAACAGTATTGTGTCACGTCATACTACATGTATGTATCTTAATTGAAAAACATAATTCAAGACTTGTCTTAAACAACTGCAACATTGATGTAAGATATTTCACTATATGGTTCCCTGACCTCAAAATTAAAAAAAAAATAAAGGAAGAAAACAAAACTGTGATGAAAAAAAATTATTATCTAATTTTTGTGTGACCCTCATGATCAATTAAATTAAATCAGTAGTTATCACGATTTTTTGTTCGACCCTCATAGCTACATGGTATACAGCGTTACTATAAACACTACCAGCATAACCGGAATGGGTTGTTACGTCTTTTCCAGTATCATCATGTTATTTTTGTTATGATAGACATGACAGGTGAAGCTTACCTCTTTTTTTTTCTTTTTTATCTTTAACACATTTCTCTGATCTGTAGAATTTTTTTTCTATTCGGTGGAATGTCTCAAACTAAAGGGGTTTTTTTTCTCCAGGAGGGGGTGGGGATAGAATATTAGTTATAGGATTAATAACCAATTAATCATGCCAAGAACCATTTTGTAAACTTAAATTTCTTCGTAATTTTTGACGTTTGAAGTTTTAGTGAAATACTTCTGCGTCAAAGTAGGCCACCACATGGCCATCATACTGCAATGTCATTGGCTGAAATTACTCAACTCAAAGTTTTAATTTAACCAGGAGAATTTCATGGATCCTTCAATTCAATGTGAATATTTTTTATTGAGATCTCGTTTAGCAGGAATTGGTCTTCAGTCATTATGTAATAGGCTAGCAGGATTTTAACCGAATATTTTAGCAATTCTCAGATGATATTGTCCGATCGTTGATTGAATTTGAACATGTCGGAAGAGTACGATCCCGCGATTTGATGGAGTAATTGTGAATGTTGGCGTACAGCGAGCCCGACATATCCTAGAATGTCACGCTAATGCAGTGAGGAAATAGATCGGAGCGTTTATTGGGGAGAGAGAATGGCTCTCAGAAAATTATTTTTCTCTGGCATGTCGGAAGTTACGGCATTAAGTGTGCGGTGAATAGAATTCTGTAATACACATCGGAAAATGATGGACGTTATAGAAGCATTAAGTATCTGACGGCAATTTTTTCCTAGACTTATTCAAGTACATGTATATGCTCTATTTCATGTGCTATTCTATTAATCTAAAAATAAAATCTTAAATGCCCAACTGTCTTAGGTATTAAGATAAAAATAAAATCTAAAATGCCCAAATGTCTTTTGTATTAAGATAAAGATGTCGCCACAGTGCTTCTTAATTCAAATTAAAGATGTCACTACGATGCTTCTTGTTTCAAAATATAGATGTCGCCACAATGCACCTTGTTTCAAAATATAGATGTCGCCACAATGCTTCATGTTTCAAAATATAGATGACAATACAATGCTTCTTGTTACAAAATATAGATGTCGCCACAATGCTTCTTAATTCAAAATATAGATGTCGTCACAATGCTTTTTGTTTCAAAATATAGATGTCGCCACAATGCTTCTAAATTCAAAATATAGATGTCGCCACAATGTTTCTTGTTTCAAAATACAGATGTCGCCACAATGCTTCATGTTTCAAAATATAGATGTCGCCACAATGCTTCTTGTTACAAAATATAGATGTCGCCACAATCCTTCTTAATTCAAAATATAGATGTCGCCACAATGTTTCTTGTTTCAAAATACAGATGTCGCCACAATGCTTCTTGTTTCAAAATACAGATGTCGCAACAATGCTTCTCGTTTCAAAATATAGGTGTAGAAAATATGCTTCTTGTTTCAAAATATAGATTTTGCTACAATGCTTCTTGTTCAAAATTAATATGTCACCAAAATGATGTCATCAAAGATGTCACCAAAATATGCTTCTTGTTTCAAAATGCACGTTTATGTATGTTTTATTGGTTTACCTTGCCCTCTCGACTTTGAGACTGAATAACTGATAGGTACTTCTTTGATGTTTATTTCAAAATACAGATGTCACCACAGTGCTTCTTGTTTCAAAGTATTCCTTATTTTCGAAAAACAGAGTTTCGTCTCGTTTGGGACGGTATCTGACGTAAATTAATTGTGACGTCATCAAATTCTACGGAAATGATCCTAAAACTCTGGGAAATGACGGTATAAAATCAGCTTTATCGTACCATTTTCATGATGTCATAATAGTTTAACGTCAGATACCGTCTCGAACGGGAGAAAACTCTGTTTTCCGCAAAGACTCCATAGGTGTCGCTTCTTGTTTCAGAATATAGATATCGCAACAATGTTTCTTGTTTCAAAATACAGATTTCGCTGCAATGTTTCTTGTTTCAAAATACAAATGTACAGGTGTCGCCACAATGCTTCTTGTTTCAAAATATAGGTGTCGCCACAATGCTTCTTATTTACGAATATAGATGTCACCACTATGCCTCTTGTTTCAAAATGCAGGTGTCGCCACAATGCTTCTAATTATGAAATATAGATGTCGCAACAATGCTTCTTGTTCAAAATATAGATTTCGCCATGATGCTTCTTGTTTCAAAATAAAGATGACGCCACAATGCTTCTTGTTTCAAAATATAGATGTCGCCACTATCTTCTTGTTTCAAAATAAAGATGACGCCACAATGTTTCTTGTTTCAAAATATAGATGTCGGCACTATCTTCTTGTTTCAAAATATAGATGTCGAAACAATGCTTCTGGTTACAAAATATAGATGTCGCCACAATGCTTCCTGTTTCAAAATACAGATGTAGCCATTATGATTCTTATTTCAAAATATAGATGTCGTCAAAATGCTTCTTGTTTCAAAATATAGATGTCCCAACAATGTTTCTTTAATAATTCAAAATATAGATTTCGATACAATGCTTCATGTTACAAAATACATGTATAGGTGTCGCCATAATGTGTCTTGTTTGAAAATATAGATGTCAAAATAATTATGCTTCTTGTTTCAAAATATAGATGTCCCAACAATGTTTCTTTAATAATTCAAAATATAGATTTCGATACAATGCTTCATGTTACAAAATACATGTATAGGTGTCGCCATAATGTGTCTTGTTTGAAAATATAGATGTCAAAATAATTATGCTTCTTGTTTCAAAATACAGATGTCGCCACAATGCTTCTTGTTTCAAAATATTTCTTTCTTTTTTTTCTGTTTTGTTTCAAAATATAAATGTCGCCATTATATTTCTTAGTTGAAGTCGGCTAATGTTTCTTGTTTCAAAATATAGAGGTCACCACAATTCTTCTTGTTTCAAAATATAGATGTCGCCACAATGCTTATTAGTGCCCTACCGGCTCGCCGGAGGGGACTTTTAGTCTCCACCACGTCTGTCTGTCTGTCGGTCGGTCGGTCACACTTTAGTTTTCCGAACGGACTTTTTTTTCGCTGTTGTTGCATTGAACTGATTTTTGGTACATGTATGTGGATATATCTCAATTAATTAATGTGATAAAGATCAACTTCGATTTGGGTTTCGATTGACCTATTTTTACAAGAGTTATGGTCCTTGGACTTAGCAAATTTCATGAAATTTTTAGTTTTCCGTAATTATGGTCAGGAACCCCCCCCCCCCGCACCTCATCGCGGAATTATGTTCAATATTACACTTTTCCATTCTTTAGAACAGTACATGGATTTCAACCCGACGCCCCCTCCCCGCGCATTTCTTTTTATTAGATTCGTGCATGATTATTATTTTGAGTATTATGATAGACCGACTTGTATGTCTTGTTATGTCTAAATCAGTATATTCTGTCAAAATGATACAAATGAAGCAAGTCTTGTAATGCACTTTTTTGATCGGAAACGTTTTTGATTACAAGGCAAACGTCAGAATAAATGCTGAAAGTATTAGATAGAATCAAAACGGTCGCTCCGGCATCCGTATCAGGAATACACAGGGGAACGTAAACTATATGATTTTTTAGCATTTTCCAATAGACTGTGACGATAAGGGAGCCTTGTGGAATAAATAATGATAACATTACAATCTATGTATAAAATCTACCCCCGCAATCAGCCGGTTACCGTGGTTATATATGCTCGGATTTGTGCTAGAGTTACTGAAATCTGCATCTTTTTTGTTTATCTCTCTCCTGTTATTACCCGAGAAAATCTGAAATGAAAATGAAAAGAAAAAGGAAAAGGAAAAAGAACAAAGAAAGAGGAAAATAGAAAGATATTAAAATGGAAAATCAAGAAACCCTGCTTGAAGTCAGTCGGTATTCCAAAAAAATCAAAAAACGAAGAACATACAGAAACCAGGAAAAATGGAAAATAAAGTAAACAAAATCTACAGTATGAGTAGAAATGAACTTAACATATCGGACAGTGAAATCAGATGCCCTGTAAGAATAAACATCTCCTACTTGTTAGAAACACCCGTCACCCGGAGCAGTCGAAGGGAGACGCTTATATGAGGCACATAAGCTTGAAAAATATTATTGTACCTCCCTATCCCCACCCCACCCACCTCTTTTTAAACTCTCATGCTCTGATATTTCCATTATGAGTATAGAAAAATTATATTATTGCGTAACAGAAACACAAGAAAGGGGGGGGGGCTAATTCTTGTTGTGGGCAAAGGTCACTTAAGGTAATGAGGTCAGTTTCAGGCCAATACTAATATATATCCCCAAGTCTCTCAGAATATTCCTTGATCAATGTCTACTTTACACAGATATGTGTACATTACTCTCCAATTTTACGTCATCTATTTTATTACCTCTCCAACTTGCCATAACGTATATTATTTTCCCTCCATTGTTTCATTAAACACTCGTAAAGTGAGACTGCCTAACAGCTTTATTTTATTTCTCGCACCTTTCACTAAGTGATAAATTTGATTGGTTTTGCCTGTCGGAGGACCAAGATGAAATAAATATAATAGCTTTGATGGTTATTCTCAGAAAATGCACTCTATCGTCTGTTTTGATGTCGAAATAGAAATCTTCTTCAGTCTGCATGCTTGGGGGGATCATAATGATATGGCGCTGAAGCAAAGAGAAAATTAAATAGAAAAAAAATAAAGAGAGGGGTACCCTATGCCTCCTTGATGGGAATTGTTATGTCCCGTAATTGAAAATTCGGGAGCATATACATGTAGTTTGGCCTTTTACCTTAACTGTCTGTCTGTCTGTCTTCAAAACTGGCCATAAGTCACAGGGGTGAGGTATCATCGCTTGGTCACAATACAATACAATACAATACAATACAATGCAATACAAACCGGATTTGTATTGAGGAAAGGGTTTGTGACCTAGCGATGATACCTCACCCCTGTGCCATAAGTATCATATTATCGGGCATTTACATCAAACTCTTTATTTTATCGAACATACTGACACCAACAGGTATTGATATATATCAATTTCGACTTGAAAAAGATTCTGATAAATTCATTTATTAAATAATTGTTTTCACGTGAATGTATCGCAAGTTCATGCATGCGGTTCACTACATTTAGAAATGATTTTGATTCTATGTCTGAAGAGAATATATATATATATACATGATAGACCTAATGAACTTATTTTTAGTACAGCTTTAAAGGTAGGTTCGGGTAATAAATCTTCATCAGAGGTTTTTCGCGCTGATTTTTTGTGCGCAGTGGCGACACCTGTTGTTAGGAGTATTGAAAGCGAAAACTGTTACCTTTGCATATATAATACTCAAAGCTAATAAATATGTTTGAACTAGGCTCGTTCGAAGTTTTGTGCGAGATGATTTTCTTTGAACTAGAAGTATCACAACTATACCACCAGCTTTTCCATAAAGCTTGATTATCTCAGTAAAACTTCGAAAACTGAAATGTACTAGGGAGGGGTCTGAATGAGCTTTCTCTCTTTCTCTCTCTCTCTCTGACGATAATTTATGCTATTATAGTGTTGGAATAACCCCTATTATTATGCATTAAAAATTATCATTTATAAGGCTGGAATATATATTTACTTCGGTAGGAAAAAAATTTAAATAAGCCTTTCTTGGCTTTCTTTTCGATCCTGATCATTATTATATATATGTCATTCTATTTACATGTCAAATTGAAAATAAATAATTATGTTTAAACTAATAATCCCTATTCCAAACGCGAAAATAAAAACTCAAAGTTTGTCACCCCCGCCCGCCTCTCTTGTCCAATTATACTGATTACACCATGTACATGTATCCATAACAATCACAGTATTCGTCATGCTCGCCTTCACCACGACGTGACAGGCAAGTAAATGTGACAGTCCCTTTTCCCTTCTGTAATGTTTATACGCCCCGTTCACATGCGGAGCGTCAGGCTTTCCAGGAAATTGGATTGAAGACTTAAGAGTGGACACTCCGTGAAAAGTCGGACAACAAATCCCGGAACTGTTACCATATCGAGCTACATTAATAACATGATTAAAATGAAGTAGACAATTATGGGGGGCGCTTTGCCTTAGTTGCTAGTGCAGGAGCGAATCTAGAGGGAATAGAGGTTACAAACCCCTCTCCTCCCCCCCCCCTTTTTTTTCTACGCAACACTTCTTGGGATTTGGAAAGACCAAATGATAACTTTCCCTATTCTATTTAGATTTTTTCACAACATCATATCATCATCCCATTCACTCCACCTATTTTCTGGTAGGACCGGACCCCCTTTGAATTTTCCTTGGATCCGCCCCTGTATTGAGGGGGATGATGTGGTCAGACCGTGCTGATTGGCGCCATTTATTGAATTGGACACTCCACTTAATATGATAAAGGACAATGTACATCTCCGTCTATAGATGAATGCTGGTGATACAGGAATGGACAGATTAGCTGTCATGTGATTTCTACTTTGATTTCTACTTTTATATAAGATGGTATGGAACCAATCATAATAAGAGATGGAGCATCACCAGGCTCTGTTTCTCTCCCCCTCCTTCTGCCCCCCCCCCCCCCCTTCTGTTCCCCTTCTAACCCCTAAAGGCTATCCTCATCCGACGGGCCTTTAAGATTTTTCTCAAGAGTCTGATTTACGATAGAACGATTTCAACATAAATTCACAGTATAAGAAAACGTCTTAATATATGTTATAAAAAAGCACGATACTTCGATTTTATATTTTTTTTTCTTTGGTTATACGCCCCTATGTGATCACGATATACAATTTACATGTATATAAGTGAAGGCGTAGAATTTCATTGCACATACAGTGTAAATTGATGAATCCATAAAAAATAAGTGAAAAAATGAATCTGCAAGTAATGAGCATAACATATTGGAAATTATTGTAGGGGAACTTTTTGTTGTGTAATAGATATGGCAAAAAGATTCAGAACAAAACAAAAACTGAATGTTAATGGTGGGTATGCTGAGAGATAAGCCGGTTTATTATTTATTTCACGGATTGGTTTCCTTGTCAACAAGATTTAATGACCTTCATCTCTCTCACAAGACACATGAGAAGCCTTGTAAATACCAAAAACAATCAAGATTTAAGGCAGACACAAAAACATTGACTGGTTTCTTCTTCTGTCTCGATGGATTAGAAAATTTGACGATTGTTGAACTTCATATGTTATACATGTATACCAGTTAAAGTTATTCAAATACCTCCTTGTCGTAATTGAATTTTCGCTAAAAATATTTGCTGAGTTTGTTTTGTCGAAGTAGAGTGATAAAAACTACAGGGGGTAAGATTATTTGAAGAATGTTTAACCAGAGAGGGTCCTCAATGGCTTTAAGCGCGAAAATAGAGATTGCACTGAAATAGGAACAACAAGATTCGATCGGGGATGGGGGGGGGGGTGTGCTGGTAAATACTTTATGGTGAAAAAAATACGATTTTCTGCTCCGCTAAAACGCTTACTGCAAAAAAGTGGGCCGTGTCTTTAAGATAAGCATTTACCGGCACCAAAAGCGCAAAAAATATAAGCTATTTGCTGGCATCCAAATTTCCGAGGTCAACCATATATTTTAGCATTTTGACCGTATTTTGCCTATTTTGTCTGATATCTGACACGCATAGTATAGAGCTGCGCGTGAGATGATTTCACCTTTTCCAAGGCCAGTCAATATTTTGGAATCGGCTTTAAGACATATGTTGATTAGCACCTTAGCACTGACAGAGCAGCCATTTATCATGAGGATGTTTTCGTCTTACATGTCTGTAGACGATAATAAGTTGAAAAATCCTGATATTTCCCCCCAAAACATGATTAGGTTTTTTTTGTGATTTACTCTAATCGTATATACGAGCAACTGACCGTGTTGTGCCAATTTTTTTTAATATCAGACTCCCTCCTCAATTTTCTTTTGTCTCGTGGTAACATTTTAAGGCGCACTGACATGTAGATCAATTATATGCATGGCCAAGAAATATTATTCCGCAGAGATAATTCAATCAGCATGAAAAATGCATGTATACGTAAAATATTAATACAATTCATTTTCATGTTTAAAATAATGTTGAAAGGTAATTGATGTGATTTTACAAAAGAGTGAACATTAAAAAGAATTGAAAAAAAAAAAATAAAAAAGATTCCCACTATTTTGAAAAAAAAAATGCAAGTTATGGTTGGTGAACCTTATTGTCTCATCAGTTTCCTGTCTTATCATCATTTACTATGATATCAATTACATAAAAATGAAAATAGACTACTATTGGCAATATAAAAGCGGCCGCATTGAAACCAGTATCGGTTCACGTGTAGGTCATATTCGGAAAATGATCAATCTGACGAGAAATGAATGGGAAAAAAATTATTTGTAATCGATCGGAAATGTTCTTGAACCCGAAAACAATTTTATCCGACGAAGACTGACCAATGGGTTAGGTGTCGGCGAGTAAAAAAAATGAAGTTCTTGAACCCGAAACAATATAGTATCCAGTTCTAATTATTTTCGTGCTCATAGTTACTCATAACAATCCCCAATCAGTCTGCTTTCAGAATTTTAAGGTAATATCAGGGTCATAAACCCGGATGAACGATATAAAAAATATTAAGAGAAACATTGAACAGATTTTTCATGTGCAAATCATGTTTCCGCGGGAAGGGGGTTTCATTCACACCTTCTGATAAAATGATATAACAAAATTGGAAAAAGAAAATCAGTATTTGGTAAATTCCGTGGGTGTTTCTTGAACACACCCTCCCCCTCCCCCCCCCCCCCCCCTCTTTCGCTCTATCTTTCTTTAGAAATGTCAGTTTTAGCTAGGTTTCATGAGGTTGGGATTATACATTTCACCAGAGTTATTGGGGATCAACCATTGCCGAGACATAACTTTTAGTGGTCTACAAAAATTATTGAATATTATTTTTAACTGGGAACTCCAGATCTCTCTCATCCCATACCCCCTTGACCCCCTCCCCCTCCCCTCTCTCTCTCTCTTTGGATCTACGTATATAACTTTATTCAACAAAGTTTATAAAAGATTTCTGTCAACTGGTCGTTATATTAATTATGCATTCAGTTTTCTTAAGTGTAAGCTTTTATTTTCTTTTCTTTTTTTTTTTTTTCATATTTGAAATTTCTAATTGTTTTTCGAGCTGTTCGTGAACTCCAGGGGCATACATGTATGTGTGGTACATTTTCTGTCATTACCCAAACTTCAAAAGAGAACAGACTTTTTCAAAGGATGCGAACTCATTTCAGAAATTTTCTGCGAATCTTTGGAGAGCGGAATGGAATCGTTGCAACCCTAATTGAAAGGAGGTTGTTATTTCTAGCCTTATTTCTAACCCTTGGTAGTAACTAAATTTCCCATGTATTTCGGTTAATTATTTTATCTTCGGTAAAGTTACCTTGATATAGAAACACCAATAAACAGGTAAATATTTCGGTGTTTCTAACATGTTTTATACTGGTATGACGCGCTGCACCTTTCATCATATTATATGTTCCTTGTAACTGCAGATAAACAAGTAATATGTTATATATGTTATATAATTAACCTATCTCCAACACGTGGTTTAATCAGATTTGGCGGTAAGTGTTCGACGTTATCCAAGACATACCTGGATATGACGTCATCGCATAGCGCCAATCCAGTTATTAAATCACGAAATGCGTTAGATCCTCCGGAATCAATGCTGATGATACTGGGCAAAGAAAGACAACTCTAATTTAATCTTGGTAATTGCTTTCTTTTTGCTTTGGCAGAGAAGCATTAGGATATGTCAAGGTTTCGGGGTTTTTGTGCGGATGAAAGAAACAAACAAAGCTGTAAACATGGTGTACTTTGATATAATTACAAATAAAGCATTCCGACTGTCTTGACTCTTTGTTTCAGTTGTTACTACAATCACGTACAAAAGTAAGGCGGCGCCGATTTGTGACTTAGTCATGATTCGTAAATAATTGAGGATGTTTTCCTAAACACAATCGTGTCTTCTACCTCTTCGCGCCCCTTTAGATATTTAGGATCTACCCTTTCACCTGTACCATTCACTATTTGCCCCAATAGTGTTGCACCTTGCTGTCATTCCGTCAGTACCAACACTCCTTAAGGAGATCGGAATTATGGCCTTTTTTCGAATTTTTCCAAAGAAAATGAAAATTAAGTAATCAAAGTATGATTACGCGTCTTTTTCTTCACGCGTTTAACTTTGTATTTTTCCATAATTTTCGAAAAATTTGCAAAGAGCGCGAGTGATATGCCCCTAGTGAAATCAAAAGATTTCATTGGACTGAAATGTGACGTGTATGAATTATTCGATAATTAGATTTATGAATGAGTTGCTTATTAAAATCGCGATTTACTCAAGGTGGACTTGCTTGAATAAGCGAAGTGTGTATAAAATAACTCCTGCATTCAGTTATCATGATTAAATACGAACAGTCAATCGGACATTTTTAGAAAATAACACGCTTTAACCTTCATATCTAGATAATTCTTATATTGCAAACGCAAATTCCTGCTTCACATGTATCGACTTTATTTTTTGACTAACAAAATAAGTTTATCAGTATTCTATAAGGAGTAATCAATCAACTGTTGTATTTTTGCCTTCGGTAATATGACGTCGATCACGGATACATGTAGTTGCGAAGATCACCGAGGTCGATGTGAAATATCTGAGCCCTTTCCCTTTTTTATTCTGAATTAATCTGATCGATTTCTTTAAAGAGAAAAATAGTTTTTGATTCAAAATATTGAATGTGTTTGAAAAAATGAAAAACGAAAAAGCTTTTTTTCCCTTCCACTTTAACCCTATGATGGATTTTTAAAGAAACTCGGTATGTTAAAATATCACAGTTCCCTGGGTTTGGATTTAAGAGTTTTGTCATTTTGACTGCTCTTAAACTCTTTAATGGATTATAAAGAGTCCAATTGAATGTTGAGGTCACATTTCAAGGTCAGACTAGTTGATCGTTACTATGTGGACATTCAATGAATATCACGGTCAAAATCTATGAGATGCAAACCTGTTCAATGTAATGCGCTGTTTCAAGGTCATTCACATCAATGATGGCGAAAAATTACAACCCGATGACAAAAAATGATCTAATATAACAGATGTAAGAAGAATAGAATGTCAAGGTCATAGTTCAAGGTCATTCACATCAATGATGGCGAAAAATTACAACCCGATGACAATAAATGATCTAATATAACAGATATAAGAAGAATAGAATGTCAAGGTCACAGTTCAAGGTCATTCACATCAATGATGGCGAAAAATTACAACCCGATGACAATAAATGATCTAATATAACAGATATAAGAAGAATAGAATGTCAAGGTCACAGTTCAAGGTCATTCACATCAATGATGGCGAAAAATTACAACCCGATGATTTACTTTAAAGTTCACATTCAAGGTCAAAACAATAATTGATTTAATTTAAAAGATGTAAGAAGAATAGAATGTCAAGGTCACACTTCCAGGTCATCAATGATGGAGATATTCATGTTACAATGGAAACAACAAAGCAGATCTTGGACACGAAGGTTGGATTTCCGTGTCCCTGAACATATCCGGTGATTTACTATTTTTCTCACACTGTCTAAAAGCGCTGAAAATGAGATTCTATGTATTCTTTTCATATTTTGATCGTCTAACGCAGCAATACTGTATGATGTCACAATTGACGTTACAGTAAAAAGACACGTGAAAATGTTTTCTTACCCAAGAGGGGTAAGACAAGCTAGGATATCTTTTCCTAGCCTTTCAACGGATATCTTAAAGTCATAAGCAAGGTTAATCCAATCAGTGATGAAGAAATCTAAGAAAAATGGTATGTCAAGGTTTAATCCAAAGTAAAGCACTTGACTGAAGATAGTATCAACAACAAGTATTAGCTTTTACAAAAAGCTTGCCGGCAGTTAGCCGACATTAAATGTGGTAAAATTCTGGAGAGAAAAAAATGGAATAAACTATTTTTATTCTTGTTAGACCAATCGCACATTTCCGGGCTTTTCCGTTTTTATTTCCGATTCGAGCTACGGAAATTTCCGAGGATCAGTGATTGTTGTAGGACGTATCGGTACAAAGACTTTTCGATGCATCTTTCGGAAGAAAATGCACTGGTACGATATGACTTTCATTTGTCAAGTCACCTAGACTCTTCAGCCGACCTGATGAAAGTATCTTATGCACAGATTCTGAATAACCTTGACGAATATTTGCATTTTCTGTAGCTGTCCACCAATCATATTGCCAAGAGTTATTTTATCCGTGCAAGTATGTCACGATTGATTACAGTATACCGGCAGTCATGACTGCCGGTAACCAAGGTCAAACATATTGAAGACGGTCAGTTAAATTAAGACCAATGGGTGTCAAAGGTCAAAACCAAGGTCAAACATCTAAAACGTGACACGATGTTAATATTACATTCTAGGTCAAAATATTTCAGGTTGAACATCTAAAAGTTAAACGTGACAAGATGCAACATTAATTGAATGTCAAGTTCATATTACATTCTATGTCAAATATTTTATTATGACGAAAACAGATAAACAAATGTAAATTAACAAACACACTAGCACAAGAGCCCGACGCCAACGACACACAATGACACGATAACGACCCACAATGTTACCACAACGACCCACAATGACACGCCAACGACCTACATGTAGACTGACTAGCCAACAACCCGCAATGATACGCCAATATGACGCACAATGACACGCCAACGACGCACAATGACATCCAAACGACCAACATTGACACGCAAACGACGCACAATGACACGTCAACGACGCACAATGACCCGTCAACGACGCACAATGACACACCAACGACGCACAATGACATCCACACGACAAACATTGCCACGCAAACGACGCATAATGACACCCAAACTACCCACAATGACACGTCAACGACCCAGGCAATGACACGCCAACTACAAAAATGACACGCCGACGACCCACAATGACACACCAAAGACAAACAAACCGACACAATGACACGCAAACGACCCATAACGACACGACGACGACAAACGACCCACACAATGACACGCAAACGACACACAATTTCAAGAAAATGATCCATAATGACACGCCAATGACTAACAATGACACGCCAACGACCCACTCAGTGACACAAAAACGAACCACAATGACACGCCAATGACCAATGACCCACACAATGACACGTCAACGATGCACAACGACAATCCAATGACCCACAATGAGACGCAAACAGCCCACAATGACGCGCCAACGACCCACATTGACACGCTAACGATCAACAATAAGACTAGAAAACGACCAACAATAATTGCCAATAACCCACAATGACACGTCACGACCCACTCAATGACACGAAAACGACCCACACTGACACACCAACGACCCACAATGCACGCCACGACCCACTCAAGGATACGTAAACGACCACACAATGACACGCCACGACCCACTCAATGATACGTAAACGACCACACAATGACACGCCAACGACCCACAATGCACGCCACGACCCACTCAATGATACGTAAACGACCACACAATGACACGCCACGACCCACAATACCCTGCCAACGACCAACGTCCCAGACAATGACACACCAACGGCCAACGTCCCATACAATGATACGCTAACGACCAACAATAACATGTCAACGACCCAAAATGACGTGTCCACGACCTTAATCCCACAGAATGACACGCCAACGACCCACGTTAGCCAGCGTCCCACAATGACACGCCAACGTCCCACAATGACATCCACCTGTGAAGGGGCCGATATCATTGAGGGTTGTTGATGAGCTCATGTGCATACAACAACATAAAACAATTTGGGTACAAATGTAATTATCTCCTTTAGATTCTCTGACACTGTAAGTTACAGTACATCTCACCTCTGGGCCAAAGTAAGACACTTCTATGAATAAATTCTCAAGTCCCTATTAATGGGATCAATGAAGACACATACTATTAGTCTTTTTTCTTCTCTCTATAAATACTCCCTGCATTGACGTCGTAAAATGGAATAAATTCATTCCAGAATTAAGTCGAGTTTGTTTGGTTAACCCGAGTGTTCGAATTCCTTCATGTTTACTTTCCTACAGATGATTGAAAAAACCTTAAAAAATAAGAACCGTTCAAACTTCCAAAAACCCTAAGAAAGAACCATTCAAACTTCCAAGAAATAAGATTACAAAGGTGACAAATTTTAAGGTAACAAACAATTAGTTGTATTAGTATACAACCTTAGGGCAAACTTTGAAGTTACTTATATTATTAAGGCAAGAGGAAGGAGAATATTGATATTTAAGGTTAAAAGTCAAGGTCATGTCCAAATAAATGAATGGGATGCAGACTAAACCGCAGAGGAACAATAAACTTGTTGGGAAGGAATACTTAGAATTTGATATTCAAAGTCAGATATAGGTTAAAGTCTTAATAAGTTGTACACGTAGACATCCGTGGATTAATTCCTGTACTGTAAGTCCTACAATATTCAAATTTGCCACAAAGAATCGTTTTTGCATATTTCACAAGGTTAAAGGTCAGAGGTCAAGGCCTTAGCCAGTTGAACTAGTAAGATTTGTTGGTTTTGCAGACTTATCGTCAACCATGACGAAGACTATGTGACATTTTTGGCAAATTCCACTGACAGGGGTGTGGTTGTATCTCCAACCCCATATATATATGACAACACCGTTCAGTTGAAATCCTAGTCATTCTCCACATTGATTTGCAAGCATCATTTTAAGGTTTGCTCAGGTACATATTAAGTACATGGGTACTAAGAAAAAGAAAACAATAGGAAAGGACAATTTTTATGTCTCAAAGGCATTTATTATCTGAAATTGCTGGTTGAAAATACTGCGCGATGATAAAAAATCCTCATGGCTCGGGTCAGGTGATAGACGGATTGCGGCTTTCACACTTACTACCATTAATACTCACCGGGGAATGTATAAAAGTAGAACTGTCAATGACGGTGCCTCATCAGCGATCGGAACTAGGTGATTGAAAAAGTCGGAGTTAATCGAGTCATTTATTATAAATAAGTTCTATCAAGGCAAATTACCGTCCATGAGCGTCTTTTATAGGGAGATGGACGTATAATGGTATGGTGAGACTCTGTGAGAGTGGGGGAGATTACATTGATAAGTTTTATTTTTGTTTCTGATTGTTTTAATCAATGTCAGGATTTTATGTTATGTAGATGATTTACTGAGAGAGAGGGGGGGGGGGGTCATTTGATGTGAAATTCTTACAACACTACATTTTTACCTACTTTTACGAAAGTTATAGCCTTTTGAAGAACGTGTATTAAATGTATATTAAACAAAAATCGTTAAGATAGGAACAACTTTTTGTTTGCTTTTTCCGAGAGAACAATCTTTTTTTTTTACTTATTTAAAGAGATCCATCTTTTATTCTTATTCCAAGTGAACCATCTTTTTTCTTGCTTATTCTAAGAGAACCTTTTTTTTTTACTCATTCCAAGAGAACCATCATTTTTACTTATTCCAAGAGAACCATCATTTTGTATTCATTCAAAAAGATCCATCTTTTTCTTACTTATTCCAAGAGAACCCTCTTTTCTTACTTATTCAAAGAGAACCCTCTTGTTTTACTTATTCCAAGAGAACCATCTTTTTTACTTATTCCAAGAGAACCTTTTTTTTGCTTATTCCAAGAGAACCATCGTTTTCACTTATTCCAAGAGAACCATATTTTTCTTACTTATTCCAAGAGAACCGTCTTTTTTTTACTTATTCTAAGAGAACCATCTTTTTACACTTATTCCAAGAGATCAGTCTTTTTTTCTTATTCCAAGTTAACCACCTTTTGTTTTACTTATTCCAAGAGATACATTTTTTTTTCTTACTTATTCCAAGATAACCATCTTTTTTACTTATCCCAAGAGAACCATCTTATTTTTCATATTCAAAGAGATCCATTTTTTTAGCTCACCTGAGCCAAAGGCTCTAGTGAGCTATTGTCATAGCGATCCGTCCGGCGTCCGTCGTCCGTCGTGTGTCGTGTGTCGTCTGTCGTGTATCGTGTGTCGTCTGTCGTCTGTCTGTCGTAAACTTTTCACATTTTCGACTTCTTCTCAAGAATGGCTAAAGGGATTTTGATGAAACTTGGTAGGTATAAAGTACTAATGGTCCCCTACAAGTGTTGTTGTTTTTCGTCCGGATCCCTCAACAGGTGGCGCCACCACAGGCAAAAGTAGGTCACAGGGGGTACCCTCCTTTGACAAACTTCTTCTTTAGAACGGAAGCACGTATCGACAAACCGAAAGCATCAGGATGATCTAGAGAGATGTCTTAAGAAGTGTTGTTATTTTTGGTTCCACTCCGAACTCAAATTTTTGACGCTTTTTTGACGTCTCTTCGGACTTAGTCAGAAATGCTAATTTTTGCACTATTTCTTTAAATAACTCAATAAGTGTATGATTTTACACACTCATTTACTGCATATTTATCATATCTAACTTACTTTTTTTCTTAGATTGTCATGAAACTTGGTAGGTATGAGGTACTCATGGTTCCCTACAAGTGAAAGAATTTTGTCAAGATATCCTCATTTGGATTTTTACGGAAAAACATTCATAGATACAATGTAGGTTTTCCATACCCAAGAGTAGTGGTTCAAACCCCGGCAGGACCCCACTTTTGCAGTTTTTTTCTCCTTTTTTTATATTTATCGTTAGAATAGAAAGTGTGAAAGAATTCTGCCAAAATATCAACTTTTAGATTTTTCATGATTTTTTAAACAGACAAGCTAGTTTGGCTTTGTGTACTTATTTTCGTACGTCGAAATAACTCAGGCACACATGCAATCAAATATATACTCTGAATTTATTTTTGAGATGTTGACTTTTTCCATACATGCATATTATATAACAATTTCCCTATATAATGATTATTTTCTCCGCTTTATTTTTGTATCTATGGTAAACAAAGTCGCCATATATCTTGTGTTACAGATTTGATTGGTTAATTCCTCCACGCCCATTTAATAGTCACGGTGGGTAATCTCGCAACGAAGAACACTAGGTTTATCTAAAATTTCGTGTATTACAAATTATTTTTCACAAAAAGGGGAATGTGATGCAGTGTAAGGATGCCTTAGATACGAGTTTTATCGAAAGTAAGAGAGGTAATATCCTTTTATAAAGCCGAAAAACTATCGGCATGATTGGTGTAGATGAAAGTGAAAGTAGAACGCCGATCGTGTTTGTGCATTATAAAAAGCTATAATATCCACCTTATTTTGGATACAACTCATAGTTAGGGCGTTGTTACACTGCATAACATTTCCCTTTTTGTAATAAATTATCTATTTTGCGCAAAAATATTGAAAAATAAATTGTTCTGCGTTGCGAGATTACCCACCGTGTTAGTACTGTACACGTGATACATTTCAGGAGATTAATAGATGATCTATCGTGCAAACAAAATAGTACTGCCGGTATTTAATAGATTTTATTTAATGTGCATATACTGGGAACACTTTCATGCTTGTTATTATTCATGTACTTGGAACAATTCCATACTTGTCATCATTTATAAACTTAGCTCGAATTTCCTTTGTCTTAGACTCTCTTAGATGAATTGTATACGGACTGATTTCTTGAAGAAACATCTAATGAGTAATCCCTTCCCGAGGATTTTGAGAATGTATAGGACATTTGATATATCTGAAATTCTTGAAAACAAATGAGTAATTTCTTCCCGAGGATTTTGAGAATGTATAGGACATTTGATATATCTGAAATTCTTGAAAACAAATAATTCAGTTCAGAGTTCTTGAAATCTTTCAATGAAATGTTGGACCACAGGAAGCTGTTGTTTTAAAAGAGGAAATAAATTATGATTCACAACCTTAAGCCACTGTGTTCGACATCTTGTATGTATACAACATTTCTAAAGACGAACACAAGAGGCTTTGAAGGTCGTGAATAATAAAACATTTTCTCTCATAAAACGACAGGTTCCTGTGGTCAGACATTTGGGAATTTTTATCTGTCCAAATAATAGATAGAACATGAGTTTTTATCGGACCAAATGATTTTTTATCAGCAAATCCGATGCAGCTGATACTTTTCATGAACTCTGTCAGCTAATAATTTGTCCATGTAACAGTCCTATCATGAGGCGAAACATAGTTAACAGTAAATAACGATGTGGTAGGTCTGCTAGTTGGACAAGCTTTACAGTATCAAGGGCCTATTAATTTGTTTCCCTAAAAGCAGCATACACCAGAGTATTAAGTTTATTTCATTGTTTTATTCTTTTTGTCTGTTTTTTCATCACTTGCTGCACATTAATGTGGAATTTTACAAAATGATTTTTTTGATGTTGAATAATTGAACTATACACTAGCTGGGCATATGACTTTGGATCACATTATCCGTCTATTCAAATCAGTAAAAAAGATAATGTTTTGAAATGTTACTATTTCTTCTTGTTTGTACTTTTAAAGGCTGTAAAAAAAAATCTTGTCTGCATCCGGCAAAAATCTTTTTAGAAAGAATGTAGGCTCAAATCGTGATACTGGCACTATCAATTTTACGTCTTATTCAATGTCAGTATGTCAATTAGAGCACCCATGGGTATCAGGTGAGCGTTGTGCCCTCCTGGGGCTCTTGTTTTTACTTATTCCAAGAGAACCATCTTTTTCTTACTTATTCCAAGAGAATCTTTTTTTTATCACTTATCCAAGATAACCTTTTTTTGCTTATTCCAAGAGATAATCTTTTTCTTTCTCCAAGAGAACCATCTTTTTCTTACTTATTTTAAGAGAACCATCTTTTTCTTACTTATTCTAAGAGAACCATATTTTTTTACTTATTCAACGAGAACCATCTTTTCCTTACTTATTCAAAGAGAACCATATTTTTTCTTACTTATTCCAAGAGAACCATTTTTTTCTTACTTATTCCAAGAGAACCATCTTTTTAACTTATTCCAAGAGAACCATCTTTTTAACTTATTCCAAGAGAACCATCTTTTTCTTACTTATTCCAAGAGAACCATCTTTTTCTTACTTATTCCAAGAGAACCATCTTATTTACTTATTCCAAGAGAATCATCTCTTTTATTACTTATTCCAAGAGAACCATCTTATTCTTACTTATTCCAAGAGAACCATCTCTTTTATTACTTATTCCAAGAGAATCATCTTTTTTTTTACTTATTCCAAGAGAACCATCTTTTTTACTTATTCCAAGAGAACCATCTTTTTTACTTATTCCAAGAGAACCTTTTTTTTTTTTCTTATTCCAAGAGAACCATCTTCTCGTCCCTCATCCATGCATGAAGATCGAAATATGAAAGTAGAAACAAACGAGGACATAATTAAAAAAAAACTCCATGTCAGTTGAAATATTGTGTCCCTTGAGAGGTTATCAATCCCCTTGATCCACCAATAATTTCGTCCTTCGGAAACAAATAATTTCCACGTGTCTATACTAAGAGGCTTAAATACTGATTTGAAAATTTGAATTGCTAACGTGACCCGCCGATGCTCACGCGAGATTTACTGTCGTTTCTACTCCTTTAAGTCGTATACCGATCCCGGGATCAGGTTTATTTTTGTTGGGAGTTTTTGCTACCATTTTACGGGCCGTCAGAACAGATAAGGTTTGACGTAATGTCCATTATTCCCCTTTAGCTCTTCAAATTACATCGACTGATTTTTCTGCATATAAATGGGTTTTTACGCTTCTATTTCCATTTTCAATTCCGTGACGTTGTGTTTTGTAGAGGTTATGACTAACAAAGCGGACCGGACCACTGGTGTAGGAAGACTGGTGACGCCGACTTGAATTTCAAATTCCGTTTGTCTTTTTCAATTACTTTGTTCACGATCGGCCTTTTGTTTTCCTTTCTAGTCTAGAGAGACGAGAAATGTAAGAAGGGAGGATGCTTTGAGGATTTCTTGACCTTGACCGTGACCTTGCGTTGCCATGATCGTGACCTATGCCCAATTTGGTCGTTTGTAGTAAAATATATTTGACATGCAATAACGGCAAAATAGGAAGAATTGTTATGAAAGAATAATTTAACTGACCTTGAACTTTAGAGTTTAATGTCATTTTTAACACTTTTAATTATTTAATTAAATCAAAGTGTCCATTGTTAATTGCATAGAATCGAAATTAATCTTCTTGTTTTGACTATTAAAAAAGAAAAAAAAATTATACAGTAAGATACTAGCATAAAGAAAGAAATTGATGTTCAAGGTCAAGGTCACAAACTAGAGTCCAAACAAAGAAAAATTGTGTTAACTGAACACGCTAGGTTTTCTTGTACACCCGTTGTAAAATGGCATCATGCTTGTAAATTATATTTCTGCATTTGTTCGATTAGAATATTTACTTTTCTGAATTATTGACACTTCTACAACCATTCAAGGAAAAAAATCTCGGTATCTTAAGGTCATCAAGTACTGATCAAGGGGAGAGCACTCTGCCTTCATCGATTCTAGTTTTTTTTTCTGATTAAGAGAGAAAATCGCGACCAGAATATAAAAGAAGCGAAAATAGCATAATTTGATATTTTTCTCGGTTCTAGAATCTATTATGTGCCTGAAAGAGCAGAGAAATACAAGAATTTGGTCTTGACAGATAGAACCCCCGCCGAGGAAGTTCGGACTAATTTAGTTCTTTTCTTTCCTTGGAATTCTGAGAATTTGATATTAAATGGCGCTGGAGCTTAGTCGATATTATAGAAAATAATTGGTCTAACACGGAAATCCACTCTGTAAGAGTCTTAATCACTCCCCTTGTAGATTTGCACTTCCACTGACGTCGGATTTCATGGTACAGTATGAGAGTATTAAAGACATTTTTCGGATCGATACCATGGGGTTAAATTTAGAGGCTATTATAAGAGACTTTGTAATTATATTTTTAAGTTAATTCCAGGGTTTATTCTATGCTAGTTTGCTTTGCAAAACAGTGTTCGCTGTGAATGTCGATGGTCTAATAAATATATACATGTAAGTACATTTGTACCCATCAATCAGTGTTCAATATACATTCAAACTCAGTCAGTCTTCCTTAAACTTTCCTATTCTTGCAATGTTCCAATTCAATCAATGTTCCATATATGTTCCCATTCAATCAATGATCCAAATATGTTCCATTCAATCAAATTAAATGTTCCAGATATGTTCCCATTCAATCAATGTTCCTAATATGTTCCCATTCCATCAATGTTCCAGATATGTGCCCATTCAATCAATTTTCCAGATATGTTTCCATTCAATCAATTTTCCAGATATGTTTCCATTCAATCAATGTTCCAGATATGTTCCCATTCAATCAATGTTCCAGATATGTTCCTATTCAATCTTTGTACCGGATATGTTCCCATTCAATCAATGTTCAGATATGTTCCATTCAATCAGTTTTCCAAATATGTTCCGTTCAATCAATGTTCCAGATATGTTCCTTTCAATCAATGTTCCAGATATGTTTCCATTCAATCAATGTTCCAGATATGTTTCCATTCAATCAATGTTCCAAATATGTTCCATTCAATCAAATTAAATGTTCCAGATATGTTCACATTCAACCAATGTTCCAGATATGTTCACATTCAATCAATGTTCCAGATATGTTCACATTCAATCAATGTTCCAGATATGTTCCAATTCAATCAATGTTCCAGATATGTTCCAATTCAATCAATATTCCAGATATATTTCAATTCAATCAATGTTACAAATATGTTGCCATTCAATCAATGTTCCAGATATGTTCCCATTCAATCAATGTTCCTCATGCGTTCCAAATCAATAAGCGTTCTCAAGCGTTCCAAATCAATAAGCGTTTATGATACGTTCCAATCGCATTCCCTTTCTTGATTTGTTCCGCCTCAGTGTTCCCAATACGTTCCAGATTAGTCCATTTTTCTGATATGTCCCCCTCATTCAATGTTCCTCAATACGTTCAAACTCATTCAGTATTTTGATACGTTCCTCCTAAGTGCTCCTGACCAAGAAATGTCTGAAAATACATGTAAAGTTAACAAGTCAAAGGTCAAGTTCAAGGTCACTACCGGTGTATATAGACTGAAATATTCTAAGTATATGTTTGGGTAGAATTTGGGGAAGGAGGGTAAGCTAAAGTGCTTTGATCATATTCGATTGTTGAATATACACTTTCAGGCGCGTAGCCAGAGTGTTTTCTAAGTAGAAACACTTTTTCAGACAGAGGATTTTGGAGCCGCTGTGAGGCCCTAATTGGATCAAAGACGAAATCCTGTGGGATTCGGGGGAGCTATTGGATTTAACACAATTCCAAGGCAGTTTTCTGAATTAGAATTGACTCTTTGTACACTTTTTTGTTCGAATAACGATGTGGAAGTACCTTCGTACTTGCGTGCGCCTGGCTACGCGCCTGACTTTCTCAATGAAATTCAATATTATTTGACTTACAGGTAATAGCTATAGGAAGGTTCTTTTTTCCGATTTGGACTCTGAAAGAGGGGATGGACAGGGTGAAAGGGAGTTGGGAGGAGGGAGAGAGGGGGGAGGGAGCAGGGAGGGAAGGGAACAAAGGGGATGAAGGGGGATGGGAGGAGGGGGAGAGGGAGAAAGGGGGAGGGAGGGAAGGGAAGGGTGAAAAGGAGGGGCGGGAGGGGGAGGTAAGCGGGTGGGAGGGGGAGAGAGGTACCCCCCTGTCCACCCCCTCCCCCCTGAAAGAGTTCATGTTACGGAGAATGACTGTAATATTTCAGAATTAATGGCAACCAAATAAAGTGATATATCGTTGGTAATTTAATTAATTACATTTGTGTTTACTCTAATACAAAACCCTCAAGACATATTAATATTTTATGCTTAAGGTTTTGCTTGCTGCTAGACATTGACGCATAGTAAAAGCTCGTGAGTATACACTAGTGACTATGCTCATGCGTCAAATATGATGTGTTTGTAGATCACAGATGCCCAAGCTACTGTAAAATCTACTTCAGTTCAAAATGGTGTGAAACCTTGAAAAAAAAAATTCGTTAATATAAATTACTGTAACAGGTTTTAAGATTTCTATTCTCAATTGATATTTCAAATTACTTCTTAGGGATGAATTTGTTCAGACTTCACAAACTGTATTGCATGATGTGGGCTTTCAGAAAATTTTAAGTCTTCAAGGTCATATTAGGGTTAAAGGTCAAGGCCATCATGACAAGTTTGAAAAGTCAAAGACACTCAGGAAATGAAACTTTTGGTATCAAAATTATTGTGTTCGGGTAGCATCCATCAGTTTTACTACGTTTGTCTTTATGTTGTTTATTTTTAGGGGGTTATCTTTTTGTTTTAGATTTTGTTTGTTAATGTTTTTTTTTTTTTTTTATTTCTTTGAATTTTGGTTGGTTGCTTTTTAAGCGTGTTTTGGGATATCTACTTTTCCTCTTTGTTTCTGTGGTTTTTCTCTTGTTTATGAACATTAACATTGGGATTTTTATCGGTGTATTTAGCTTCATCAAAGCTTTCGATTCTTGTTCAGCTTTACATTGTATCAAATAATCAAGATTTTTCCTCCGAAAGTGACATCTCAATGAATTTCACCGGCCGTTTCTCTCTGTGTATGACGTCAGTTTAGCGATAAAATTTCCGATGCCCTAGATTCTGTAGGAAATCGACAAGTCGGCGCTTTCTAATAAGTGTTAATTAGCAATTACAGATGTCCATATCCATGGATAAATATGCACTTCACTCGTAGTACATCGTATTATTAGAAACAAAGCAAATACATTAATTCCCCAATGATCCGTTTTTCGCCTGGTTCTTAATGCATTCCGTTTACTTTATATGCAGAAAAGGAAAAAAATCTCGTTCTCTCTCATGCATTCAGTTTGCTTTATATGCAAAAAATTCTCTGTCTCATACAGCATGCGGTTAGGAACAACCCTAATTGCTTCCGAAATATTTTGATCCCGAAAAAAAGAAAAAAAAGAAATCTAAGGCTCTAGTAACCATTATTCGGGTAAAAAAAAAAAGAAGAAAAGGGAAAAAAAAAGAATCTAAGAGCTCAAGTAACTATTGTAGAATAAATAGGAAAGGAATGTGAATTGTTATAGAGAAGTTATAATAGCTTAGAAGATCCCAATTCTTTAGTTGAAGCAGATACGACATGCTTAAGGACGAGCCAGTGTCTTCTCTATTCATTACGTTGATGACAATTCGGACTAAACCAAATCAATGGATTGTCATTTGGAACTTGCACGGGACCGATGATTTATCAAAAAGACAGAATCCGTTTATGGCAAGAGTCTCTAGAGTCCGGGAATTCTATTTTTCCTTTCCCGGGGAAATCTGTGTATTTTAGATATTTGTGCGATTATTTTTATTCGATACACTCGAATTCACCTTGGTTACGTAACGGTTTATGAAAATCCGGGATGGAATGCTTTATTGAACACACGTGATGGATAGAAACGTCGTTGTATTTTATGATGTCTTGTTTGCTTAGCCATAATTTTAGTGTGTGAAGGCAGACATTGATTTTTTCAGTTATTAGAATTTTTATTCAATTTTCATTGAAAGTGATATGTGATGGATTGATTGAATAACATGGAGGCAAAAAGTGCGAGCTCGAATTCTGACTGAAAAACTCGGATTTTTTGGATATACTTGTATCGGTATATGAAGCGAGGAACGTTGTGAAATTGTATGGCATTTCTTAGACACGTGATTAATGTGATATTTATTGGCATATTATATTAAATAACGTCGATGGTAATGGATAACACTTCCAAGCACACAAAGAATCCGTTACTGGCATTTTCCAAGCTGAGAGTAACGAAATCTTCGGTGTCCAAACAGAAAGTAGACCACGTGGAAACTAGGATACAGGAATCAAAAGTTAAGAATCAAATTCAAGCATTTGAGAGACGAACGTCCATAAAAAGTCCGACAACAGAATCAAAGAGACCAGGATTATTACGTTCAGATAGTGCCTGTCATAAAATTGTTCATCATGCAGATTTTAAAAGTGCCGCGGCAGGCGGACGCCACATTTCCCGCCAAAAGTCAGAGGAAAGTTGGTCGTCTTACAGCAAGATTGTCAAACAAAATACTCTGGATCACCAAACTTGTTCACATATTCAAGTTAATAATGGAAGTGTTGAAGTTTTTAAGAGAAAAGTGAATTTCGGTCAGTGTGATTTGGCCCCGATCGCGGACGCCGAGGCCGGTTTATCTGACGAGGACAGAGAAAAGGCGGGCGGAGATGTTATAACTCGACCAAAATGTATTGTACGGCTCGAAGGTGCAAAATATACCATAGGTAAGTACATGCAATAGATGTGTGATCTTTTTCATCGCAAATGCACCCGAAAGTGTGTATGTGTATGTAAGTTTTAAGTGCATTAATTGCCTTGGATTTCTCTCTTTTCCGCTCTGCGGTTTGAACACAACATTACATGTATATTGTTCACGACGGTTCGCTTTATAAACTTGCAAAGAGTCGTAAGTCCCGTGTCTCGGGTTGACGTAGGTACGTCAGTTAGATCCGTCACTGCTTCGGATGGGTCCATTGTCAAAATTCCAACACTTAGCTAATAGCTATACATACGTCTTCGGACAATACGCCTAACAGAGGCGGAATATGTGTACTTGAATTTGAACATAAGAACCCCCCTTCCCTGTACAGTGCGAAGCGTTTGGCAGAATGTAATGTGCCTAATATAGATGAAAGTATAGAGAGAGACATAACGTTTTCAAAAACGATGCAAGTTTTAAACCTTTTTTCTTTACTATTCTTCTCAAACGATGACCGGAAGTTACAGGGAAGACCGGAAGTTGAACTTTCCGTTCATAATTCCTTAGATTGACTTGAAGACAATTACATATACATGTAATATTAATTGAAATTGACTGTTTTTATGTTTCAACTAAAAAGCCACTAAACTGTACATAACTGCTTGATACAAGTGGAAAGGTGTGTGTTGGGGGGGGGGGGGGGGGGGGGGGGGGGGGGAGGGGGGGTAGTTAAAATGTTAAGCGGGCGCGAGTTCATTTTTTTTTTCAGGCGAAATCTTGAGTTTTTCCTTCCTAAATTCTTACTGATCGATAACCATTGGTGACCAATTTACCAACATATTCTTTATCCTTGCCACTTCATTCCAGGAAGTTTTTCTTGTTTTTATGACGGAGCATCTGTACTGTACTTGGTGGTCTTCCTTCATCTTGTAAATGATGGTACCATTATGATTGAGTTCGATAGTTACATACCTTATGATTATGTGATAATGTCTACGCAACTGTTGAACATTTTATCGTACCGCATAATATTTATTGTCTATTGACACCTTTTTGTGTCGCCTGCGAAGCATAGCGACACTTAGGGATCACTTTGTCCGTTGTCCGTCTGTCCGTCTGTCCGTCCGTCTGTCAGTCCGTCCGTCTGTCTGTCTGTCACACTTTGGGTGTCACAGCCCATAACTTTTGATTGGTAAGTGATAGGGCTTTGATATTTCACATGTGTATTCCTTGTGACAAGACCTTTCTACAATTACCATAATTTTTGACCTAGTGACCTTGACCTACATATTTGACCTACTTTTCAAAAAAATTAAGAATGTATATATCTTTTGATTGGTAAGTGATAGGGCTTTGATATTTCACATGTGCAATCCTTGTGGCAACCCCTTTCTACACATACCATAATATTTGACCTTGTGACCTTGACCTAGATATTTGACCTACTTTTGAAAAAAAGATAAGATTCGCTATATCTTTTGATTGGTAAGTGATAGGGCTTTGGTATTTCACATGTGTATTCCTTGTGACAAGACCTTCCTACACATACAATAATTTTTGACCTAGTGACCTTGACCTACATATTTGACCTACTTTAAAAAAAATTAAGAATGGATATATCTTTTGATTGGTAAGTGATAGGGCTATGATATTTCACATGTGTATTTCTTGTGACAAGACCTTTCTACACAGACCATAAAATTTGACCTTTTGACCTCGACCTAGATATTTGACCTACTTTTCAAGAAAAGTAATATTGCTATATCTTTTGATTGATAGGTGATAGGGCTTTGATATTTCACATGTATTTTCCTTGTCACAATGTCATTCTACACATACCATAATGTTTTACCTTTTGACCTTGACCTAGCTATTTGACCTTCTTTTCTAAGGTTGTATATATCTTTTAATTGGTAGGTGATAGGTCTTTAATATTTCTTATGATGAGACCTTTTTGTTACCAATTTTTACGTAGTGACCTTGACCTAGATGATTGACACTCTTTTCTGAAAATTGGAGAATAACCATATCTTTTTATTTGTAATTAAGAGGTCTGATATTTCAAATGAATTTCATTTGACAATACTTTTCTACTGATACCAATAAATTTGATCAACTTTCTAGAATAATAATCTGCTTCGCAGGCGACACAAGCATTCCTTGGATTGCTAATTTTTTTTTTATTTTCGCATCTTACGGACTAAATCAGGTGCGGATCTACATATTTTCCAGAGAAGGAAATGGGGCGGGGCGGGTAGGGCTGGGGTCAGTATTGAATTCAATCTAAGATTTTGAACAAAAAAAAAAACTTCACGCACAAACGAGGTTAAATTAAATCAATCAAATGCCGAAACAAATGAGTTAAAGAAGATCCTGAAGACAATCTCAACAGCACCTACAATAGAACACCAAATTGAACATCGACGGACCCCCAGCAAGCTAAAGGTAGGACCAGGTGCCCGGGAGGAGTAAGCATCCCCTGTTGGCTAGCCGCACCCGCCGTCAATGTTCATGCACGAAAATAAAAACAATATGTAAAATACATGCATTGTACTGACTGAGGTTATATCTATATAGAAAGTGCTATGGCGACCATGTCAGGGAAAATATTCAAAACACTTACTATCAAACCCCTCGCGAGGAACTTTTTTACGAGCTCCACACGGCAAAGGGCATAAGTGTGACACAAATGAGTTAAAGAAGATACTGACGACAATCTCAACAGCACCTACAATAGAACACTAAATTGAGCGTCGACGGACCCCCAGCAAGCTAGAGGTGGGACCAGGTGCCCGGGAGGAGTAAGCATCCCCTGTTGGCTAGCCGAACCCGCCGTCAATGTTCATGCACGAAAATAAAAACAATATGTAAAATACATGCATTTTTGTACTGTCTGTGAACTAGGGAAAACTAATTTCCTTATTCTAGAGGGGTGTGTAAAGAGGAAGCTACATACAGGTGTCCTCCCTGCCAATCTAGATCTGCTCCTGCACAATGTTATTTGACTGTCACCTGTGTTTGTATAATACTGCCCACGAGGAGGGAAACAATCATTACACTAAATGAAAAAATCCCCACGAGACAAGAATCAAATTAATTTTCTGCAATTCATTTTGGAGTTTAACCTTAACCAAAGCGCACTTTGATGTGTAAACTTTCAATGCATCCATGTTCAATCAAGTCGGGGTTTATGTAGGCGGGGCAGAGTCGTTGTTGGACCAATTCTTTACTAGCGATGGCGAATTTAGAGGGGGAGTGAGGGCACGTGCCCCCCCCCCCCCCCCCCATTCAGATAACTCTCGAACATATTGCATATCAAACTCAAGCCCAAGCATTTTCAAAATGCACAAGGAATCAAGGCCTCGTTTTAATGTCTCTGACTCTGAGGCTGAATAGTACAACCGTTATATGGAGTCCCGTCGATGCGATTGGTTAGTGTTCAACTCTTCAGATGGTACATGTGTAAATGACTATAGATGATTGCAGTAACGTCTAATTGTGTTCTGATTACTTGTAGGACAGATCATGACTTCAGGGTGGGAGTATACTGAGGGGTCGCTAAATGTCCGCCACCGCACCTGCTACTAGGGGACTTTAACATTATGACGTCATAATCAATTACCTGTCAAACAATGCCATGAGTGGCTGTCTCATTATGACGTCAAAATCATTTAATGTTAAACGTCTTCAAATCAATAGCAATGAATTCAATTTCCATTGTCATTTTCAAGAAACGAAGATTCTGATTGGCTGAGAAATTTTGTTGATACATCGATCAACACAATTTTTCACGGAAGTCTGTTTATAGCACTATTTTTAGAACCGGGGGTTCCCTCATTTGAACACGAATGAACTCGTTGCTGAAAATACTATTTGTTGATGTTTGCTTATCATTTCAAGGCTACCATTTCTTTTCTACTTACTAAAAAATTAATTTGCTCAAACTGGTCCTTATTCTAAAGCAGTGATTCCAGAAAAAGTGCGACACTAAAATTTTGAAATTGGGCAAAAATAAACATTAAACGTGAGGCATAATATATACTGGACTGTATTATATAACTATTAATTAATATGAATTTCTATTTTTACACACAAAATATTTTTCTTATTCGAGTTATGGGCTTCTGAAGGTAGTGGGGTCAGATTCAGTGTTACGGAGGTGATTGACAGTAAAACTCATGTCTACTTTGAAGTTATATTTTACAGAAGTTTGAAACCTGTATGCCTCTGAACCTTAACCTATAACCGAACAAAACGCACGGTCCTTTTTAGGAATTGTAAGAAATAATTCAATGCTCAGTTAAAAGAACATGTATTGATAGCGGACTTTCATTGTTTATTCAAGTCGTATTTCTTCTAAAGATTTTTTTCATGACAAGCAGGAGCTAATTCAGTTATTCAGTTATGCAGATTCACAGTTCTGCGTTTTCACTATGAATATCCAAAATTTCCCGTAAGTTTGATCATAGTAAAGGGGCCTTCATTGATCTTATAAACCGTTAGTCTTATGTTACGTAGGTTATTACAAAGTACAATATATGTTTTGACACCTTTCTGATTTATCTAAATAATCATTTTCTTCGACAGATATACGTTTTCTTATCTGACATTGCTGCATCAACACAGTTTATAATGTTTTTGGAATTATTTTATGTTATTTTTCCTATATTTGAGCTTAGCTGTCCTAGGAAATCCACTTCTCACGTCTCTATGATAATATCATACAATAAAAAGTATATATGTTGATTGAAAGAGATATATCGTAATGAGAAATTCAATTACTATAGTTAAATAATACGGAACTAGTATTGCGTATATCCTCTCAATTAGTTGGACATCCAGAAAATGATATTTGGTATTTTCAAAACAGTGTTACGGAGGCTATACTGTTCAATTCATTTAAAAATTAGATAGCGAAGAGATAGAAATACAAGTAACATTTTTTCCTCAACATTATTCAACGCTTGATCGGCCCTCTTCCGAAAAACACGCCAAAAAGAAATAAAAAAGGCAAACTGTGGAACTTGAACGTGATCGTTACGGACGTTACACATTAACGCATCTTTAGTCGTACATCCCCCTAAATCTTCGATTTATATATTGAGAGGAGCTTAAATATGTCTTCTAGTTACACACTGCTTAAAACCCGGATGAAAATTTGATCGCCAGATCTATAATAAAGCTTAATGAATATTACCGTTACGTAGGTTGTTTAGTTATGGAGGTTATGTTTTCATAGTTAATAAGATATTTTGGAAAGAGGAACATTACAAAGATTTAAATGCATACACCAGCTGATTGATATTATTACTTGTGTTGAGCAATATGATCTTTAAGAAAGTTTATGTGGCTATTTGCAAAGAAAAATCCGTTATGTAGGTTAGGTTCTTATATGTGACACTCCAATCGAAGAACTTCCCTTTCTGAAAACTGAAAATTAGTAAGTTGCAAAGGATTTTTTTGTTAAAAAATCAAATTGATATCATAATCAGTTGTTGGTAAGGCCTCTTGAGTATTCCAAAATAATGGAAATAAAAATCTGATAGACAATGACTACCTTGTTATGGAGGTTAGGCATATTTCAGCGACAGCGAGATTTTGGGCCATGACCTTGCATTTTGTTGAATTTTTTTAAAAATCCATACTTTTGTGATAAAATAGATATTAATTGCTATAAAACGTGATATCAGATTTTGTTTTTAAGTACCCTCACTATTCTTAAAACTTTAAGAAAAATAGTGAAAGAGCTCAGCGACATCAATTTCTTGGTTAATTTCAGCTACTTTAGGATAGCCTACTCCTTAAATATGTAATAATCGGTCAGTATTTGACGTGTATGTGAGAGAAAAAGATTGTTCTTCTCAAATGAGCACTCAGTTGCAGCAGTAGGTTATGAACATCACAAATTAGGACCTAGCGACAGGTAACATCACTAAGTGTCGCGATTTTTCTGGAATGACTGAAAGATACAGAGAGACGATCGTTCGCTGTTTAATTCATGGCGGCTGTCATAACTTGTTTTGGCAGACGTGTCACTGCGAAATCCTCCGACTTACGAAATAAAGTGCGGTGATTGATTGTTTTTAGATTCAAGAAAACAGTCTGTTTTCCATAAGTAGATGATAATAAAATGATAAGAAATGAATTTTATATTTTTTCTGTTGATGCAGGCCTAGGTATCACCCGAAAAATTGGACTGAAAACTCTTGCATCAACGCGCTACGCGCAATGATGCAGTTTAAATATAAGATTCATTTCTTAAGTGTATAATATATAACTTTGTCAACAGGTGCTATGTCGGATCTTAGGCGATCCCTCAGTTCGATTTCACTTGAGATTTTACGATTTACTTGCGGTGTTATAACACTGATATAGGATACATGTGACTACAGTGACGTATTACTCACCAAGCCGGAGATACTTACTCTTCCCGGGCAGATGATCTCATCCAAGCTATAACTTCACAATTACTGTTTTGTAGAATGGTTTGGTTGGTTATGTTAAGCTTTGCTTTTTTTACTTGTTTTGTATGTCCATCAATTGTGATTTCTGAGCTCTGATTTTGGTTTTGTATCAGACTTTTCACTCTACTTTATTTAAATTTATATATAATACAAATGTATACATGATACATGTATGAATTAAGGAAAGACGTATTTTTGTACATGCATACTCCATAATGAAGTTTTGCAAAACGCGAAAATATATCCAGCGAAATTTTTAACATGGATTTTCTGTAGCTTTATCGAAAATAACCCAGACGCGAAAATTATCTGGAATACGGTTAATATAACAAATTATTCGTCAGAACTGAACTGCAATAATTCCCTGGACGCGGAATCCTGACAGAAGCTTTGATTCGCCTAGGGACACTGAAGTGCAAAACTTCAGTGCAAGGGCGTCGGGTCGTTTCGCCCTTTTTCCCCTTCGCCCCCGGGTCGTTTCGCCCCTTTTCCCCTTCGCCCCGGGTCGATTCGCCCCTCAAGGTGGGTCGATTCATCAAGTCAAAACGATAAGGAGTCATCTTCATTCGGAACTTCATCTCTGTTGTACTATACTTCTAACTGCTTCTTACGCTTTCTTGTTCTATTTTTTCCGGGGGGAAGAGTGTCACACGTCGCTAGCTAAGTTGTCGTTTATTCAATATATCTACTGCCAGGATACTATAAAAGCATTATCCGCCAAGATGTGTTATCAATATCCGGAAACCGAGCATGATTAAACTACAGATTGCATTTTGCCATATCCTGTCTATCAAAGTCGGAAACTTGGGAGTTGGCTGTAAATGCCAAAGTTGAAAATATGTTCGGTAATAAGACAGCATAGGAAACGCGGATTGAGAGACCCCGGTATGGGACTGTGGGTTTATGCAAAGCTAATTATTCAACAAGTCCTTCGGAATGTCACGGATTGTCTAGGTTTTAGACTTAAACATGCATTGTATGGGTAGATCGATGGATCAATTATTGAGTAAGACATTTTCTCTGATTGTCTCTGTGCTTAATGGGGATTGTTATACTGATGACTGTAGGAATTTGGCAGCATTCAGATATTACGATGAATGTTAAGATGATTAAGGAGAGAAGACGCAATAGTTTGTCCTTTTAGGTCATGGTGACCTTTATTTGGAAAAGGGGGGGGGGGGGGATGGGATCAAGTGGACTGTGACATTTTGGTTGTGGATCTCTGATTTGACATAAATTCATCATTGTTCTAAGTTAAACTTTCTACAATCAGAAAGTGTTTTCATGTAATGATTGCAGAGAAGCAGAAACTGCAACTGCGTCAATTTTGGCCAATTCTTGATGTCGGACTGGTCACGTGACCAAATTTCTGCCATGTTTACAGGGGGATGGGCCTCTAGATTTTTCACTGCGCCCTATGAAAAATCCATGATTTTGTTTGCTTCTTCTTCATATCTCGTTTTATATTGGGGTTTGAGGAGCTAAAGAGATAATTCATAAATGGTTCCTTCAATGAATTGTAGTAGTTTTATCCTTGATATAAACATTAGATTCTAGATATAAAGCAATTTCCATACACTATGCCCTATGATAAACACCGAGTTTATCCCCCAACTATTTTCGGAACTTCTCTGTGCTTTTCTCTAATTGAACCTTTGTGTGACATCACACCGACATAGAGAATCCATAGACATACACGTCTACGGCCAATCAGAGCCATTGGCCGACATGCTGGATGACGTGTGAGTTTGCTATTAATACTTTTGTAAATTTCATATTTAAAGCTTACAGTCAGGTAAAATGCTCCAGACTGTCAAATCAGACCAAGGGGCAACCGCACAAGCAGGAGGGTTGTGCCCATATAATCCAAATAACTACACCATTTAATGCTACTTGCGTGGCAGATGGCCATCCTAGGTAGGCCAATTGATAATATAGAAAATGTTGGAAAAGTCATGAAATTTCAGTATGAACGATGTCATTGTGACCAGACCTTTCTCTTTGTAGCAAAAAAGATTTGACCTCCTTATTTTAAATTAAGTTAAATTCTTCTATTTCTTTTCATTATCTTGCTGTCTTGTACAGAGTAACGCCCTTTACTAAGTGTATGTATAGAGCAGTTGCAACGGAACCCCGTGTACTGAGAGAGGCGCGTAGGCTTCCACATTGTTTTGCAAAATAAGAATAAAAGAAAGTGTACAAAGGGTAGAAAACTGTCCTGTAAATGTGTAAAATCTATTAGACTCCGGGGCTCCGTCCTTTTGATCCCCACGTATACAAGGGCTTTCCCTGGACCCATGAGGGGCCTCAAAGCGATCCAACTCCCTGACAGAAAGTGTTTCCATTTCAAAATTACTTTGGCTACGCGCCTGGAATGTATGTCGTACATGTAATATGCCGTCTGGGGCATCTGTATTTCACAAACTCATTTTATTTGTGCATATGAGCTTAAGAATTTTGCCCTGACAGTTTACACTGGCATTTGGATACTTGAAACAAGCGACGACTGGAATTCAATATGAAACAGAACTGAGGATGATCAAATGGATCCTCAAGGACATCTGACCTTGACCTTGCAAGTATTCTGAGGTGAATTGTGTGATAAATAACCCGTTTCTATACTAGAAAGTATTGAAACCAAGCTACTGATTGAAATCAATGTATATAACTGATTAATGGGACAATCAAGAACTGGAGTATTGATATAAAAGCAGAAAAAAATATATAAATTAAAAAAAATAAATATGTAAGAAGAAAATTGCAAGAATGCTAACATTCCGATAGAGCTAAAAAATGCATACAGAGGGTAATGTGGGTGACCTGCGCTATTAACGAAGGTTCACCAATCCGAAGGTCAACTGGTCCGAAAACTGACATGTCCGAAGGAATTTTTTTTTCAAATTCAAATTTATAAAATGTCTCATAATTATGTCTTTTTCTAAGCAAATCAATTAATGCACCTGATCCCACCTCTAGCTTGCTAGGGGTCCGTCGAGATAAACGTAGTACTCTATTGTGAGTGCTGTTGAGATTATCGTCAGGATCTTCTTTAACTCATTTGTGTAGCAAGGATAGCATACGCAAGTGATAAGAGTTTTAGAGTTATCGCTCTTAAACCATCTTGTCTCTGTGTAGTTGGTACCTCTGTTTTGGAAAATGTACCCAAAAATTAAAGTTGTCCGTTATATGTGTGAAGTTTGTTCCACGACAAACGGACTGAAGGAAGGGGAAATGAAGAACGGCGTAGATACTGTAAAATCATAAAAAAATCGTCAGGGATTTAATTTCGTTATTTTCGTGGTTGAATAAACTCCATGACGAAAATATGCTTTGACTTTGGAGGATACTTTGAAGGTCCGCAAGAACTGAATGATTAGTGATATGGCATTCATATTTCATATGTGTATTACTCGTGACAAGATACTTCCATGGATACCAAAATTTCTTACCCTGTGACCTTGACCTTGAAGTTTGACCCAAGTTTAACATTACATTTGTTTTACTGACAACGATGCCGACGGGGGCATTTTCATTTCACAAACACGTTTGTTTTTTTTTAAGTTTCTTTTTCTGCTTTGAAACAAATATCTGGTGACAAACCAATGAAGGACAACCCCTCCCTCTCTGCCTCTTTCCGTTTTCTGTCTTGTTTGTCTGTTCGGTTCGGATTGTAAATAAATATGCTCACTCATTAGCCAAGTCGATTTTACAAGTAATCGCAATGTATTGTACTTAGATCGATTAGGGTGTTTATATTACAGAAAAGTAAGCCCCTGGCTTTTACGTTAGTTTCATGTTTCATTAATGTCTGATAGCGTATACATAGCTTCAAATGATTTCAGATACAGCTGAGATCACGGCCATTGTAATTGTCTCTGATCGAATGTACTTCGATTCGAATAGTCTGCAACACGAGTAAAGCCACTTTTTGTACTTGCAGTAAATACGGGGATTTTGGATAATTTTACACAGGATGGTGGCGGGTCTAAGATTGACAGCAGAGATCGATAAAATGCTAATTCTTACAGAGCTGGTCTGTTTCTGGATTTATTTTTGAATAATATTGTGACCTTCGTCATTGATCTTACACGACTGTTACTTACCCAATCACAAATACCGACAGTCAGGACACATGCACCGTCTCCCTCTCTTATTTACCGACGCGACATGGTCCAAAATTTGTACATGATATTTATCCCCTCGCGACTCTGTTGCAAAGATGCATCGCTGCCATGCGCCCATGTTTTCTTGTGAACAGCGTAAATCTAAGACAAAACAATCATCATAGACACATCGAAACTTCCACAATTACAATGTTCCCCATGGGGAGGGGATGAACCCTTTTGGTTTTTAAGATCAAAGGTCAAGGTCACTGTCGACTTAGGCTTAAAATGCTGGTGAACAACATAGAAGACAAACAGTCACCGTTCATAGTAGCATCAAACCCTCCACAAATGTTCTCCTTAGGGAGATGATGAATCCTTCTGTTTTTTTTTTTTAAGGTCAAGGTCACTGTCAACTTAGGCTTAATATGCTTTTGAACAACATAGAAGACACAATTATCACCATAGAAACATCAAACATTCCAGAAACTTGTGAGAGATGACAAAACTTATAGATTTTCAAGGTCAAGGGTCAAGGTCATTATGGACTTGATTTTACAATCAGCATAAAATACATACAGTTGCGGAGGGATGCTACGATTGCGTTACCTTCATTTTTCATAAGGAAAAAAATCCCCTTACACATGTACCATGGTTTGTTCCATTGCAGGCAAAATCAGATAATAGAACTTATGGGGGGGAGGTGTTGTTTGGTACCACCCACCCCTCACCTAACCTTCCTTGATCCACGCATTGACATCGTTAGATTTGATCTTCAATATCTTCAACAGAGTTCCTATTAGTAGTCAAATTTAAGCGTAAAACACCAATATGGCTTCCTCGGAAAGAGATTTTGAGAAATATCGCCGAATAAATTGGTGTCATTTGTTTCTTTATAGCTTATAACCTCCGTAATGGAGTCAGGGGAGGGATACTTGGCTAGCGTAATGCCGCTTGTAAAATTAATACGAGAATCTTTCCCGTAAAAATGTGAAGACTACTTCTTTTTGAAACAAAGAATGTAGAGAGAAAACCGAACATAAAAATATTGTGACTTGCATCTGATTCCCTTTGGATGTACCTCGAGTGAGTTGACCTCTTGCGATGTCTGAACCAATCAACAACGCTGTTTCGTATTTTCAGCCAATGACATCATCCTCATTGCAGGAACGAGAAAATGACAGAATTCAGGTTAAAATCATCTGGAGACATTTAAGTCTATTTGTGATCATAGAGAGGTATTTGTTGAGTCAGACTATCATGATTACATTTTTGATTCACCTAGGGGCTTAACCAAAAATGTAATCATGATAACTGTTATCATGATTACATTTTTGGTTAAGCCCCTAGGTGAATCAAAAATGTAATCATGATAAGACTACCAATTCCTCACTCGGTCCGTATAACCACAAATAGAACGGAATAAAGTGTATGTCTGTATTGAAAAGATTTGTTTTTTCGTTTGTGAGATCAACTTTCATATATTAAGATCAATTATACACTATATTGTCACCTAACTTTTTTACCATGTCATTGATTGTGTAACCAGAAATGAATCTCTGCACAATCAATATGCAACAATGCACACCATTATACAATTCTCCTGTCGATACGATGTATCTATGGTTCAACATATTAAAGCGGAATATAATACTGTTTTCTTCATTTATCGTTTATTTTGTACCTAATTACCGTACATGTATCAAACCCCAATGTGTTCCAAGGGACCCTAATAATAAGGCAAATTATCTTATGTATTCTATCGATACTATGAGTTCTGACCACGTGACCTTGACCTACATGGCTGACCTCAATTTTGATTTTTTAAACAAAACCTTTAACCTTTGCCCTAGCTTTAAAACAGTACAGCGCCTTACAGCTTAAATATTTCGCACATTGCTTATAGCAATACCTTTTCTTGAAAACCTTGACCTTTGACCTCATGACCTTGACCTTTGAGAGTTAGACCTACTCTAAGGAAATTCACTTTCAGCAATATGTAATTCCTATTTAAATGAAAAGCTGCGGACGGGGGAAATTTGTGTTTCACAAACACATTGTGCTTGAATAATTAAATTTGATCTTGACCTTTATTTTCAGTGACTTGACTTTCCCCAAGGGAGGGAGGGGGAGGGGTCTGGGTTATTCTTAGTTATGATGGCTCTTGTTAGGATATTTTTCGATGGAATATACAATGTATTAAAATTTAAATGTTGCAGTAATTTAGACATTTATTAAAATCATAATTTAGACGTTCGTCCCATGCACCCGCCTCCTTCTCTTTTTGAATCCGCCACTGATTTTCCCAGGAGACTTTGTGTATCAGAAACGCATCGTGCTTATGGGTCTTTTTTTATTTTTACGTATTATAATCTTTTCCCTTATTTACATGCACATGTTTACGAGCTGTATTATAAGTAAATTACTTCTATACCCCTGAGTATTATAAAAACTTCCTCTGTCCATTAAGCTCTCCTGTTTTCAGGCAGCCCTAATTTCCTCTGTCATCCTATAATGTAATAGCTCCGGGGAAAAACGAGATTTCTATTATATTTTCTATTATTCAGATCCTTTACAAATAATACAGTGTATAATAACAAACATAGTAAACGTGAGAGAAAATTTGAGACTTGGAATATTTTTGTCACATTTCACAAAATGATGTTGTTATAATTACCGGAGATTGCTTTTACCGGATCGTCTTACATTTACGTTTTGAGTTTCATTACTCATATTTTGCATTTCTGTAGATCTAAGAAGTGCTACTTTATCGATTTGTTCTGTTTTCACCATGTTCTAATGAAAATTTGGTTGTATTTGAATATCGTCAACCTCAGTTTCCCCGCTACCTAATTCATGTAGCTTTCAACCAAGCAGCATTCACTTATTTGGTGTCAACTCCTTCCAATATTGCTACTTTCCTAACCGTCTATTAACTCTCAAACCCACCAAGTCCTTCCTACTCACCTATCCATCCTAAAATCTTACTCACCGATCCATTCTCAAAACTTACTCACCTATTTATCCTTAAATCATACTCACCGATCCATCCTCAAATCCTACTCTGCTATCCATCCTCAAATCCTACTCTGCTATCCATCCTCAAATCCTACTCACATATCCATCCTCAAATCATTCTCACCTATCCATCTTCTAATCCTACTCACCTATCCATCTTTTAATCCTATTCGCCTATCCATCCTCAAATCCTACTTTGTTATCCATCCTCAAATCCTGCTCTGTTATCCATCCTCAAATCCTACTCACCTATCCATCCTCAAATCCTACTCGCCTATCCATCCTCAAATCATTCTCACCTATCCATCCTCAAATCCTACTCGCCTATCCATCCTCAAATCATTCTCACCTATCCATCCTCAAATTTTACTCACCTATCTATCCTCAAATCTTACTTATCTATCCATCCTCAAATCTTACTTATCTATCCATCCTCAAATCCTACTCTGCTATCCATCCTCAAATCCTACTCACCCATCCATCCTCAAATCCTACTCACCTATCCATCATTAAATCCTACTCACCTATCCATCCTCAAATCCTACTCTGCTATCCATCCTCAAATCTTACTCTGCTATCCATCATCCCATCCTACTCACCTATTCATCTTTATGCCAACAAATTCACATTTACGCCTACAATTCCACATTTATACCTACAAATCCAACTGCCTTTCAACCATTCCACCTTTATGCTAACAAATCCACCTGTCCTCCAACCTATCCACCTTTATGCCTACAAATCCACCTGTCTTCCAACCCTACCCATATCATGTCATCCCATCCAACTGTATGCCTTCAAATCCACCTGTCATCCCACTTTATGCCTACCCATCCACCTTTATATGCCTAAAAATCAACCTGTCCTCCAACCCATTCACCTTTATGCCTGCAAATCCATCTGTCTTCCAACCTTAACCCTTTATACCAACAAATCCACGTTTATGGCAACAAATTCACCTTTGTGCCAACCCATCCACCTTAAGTCCACAAATACACCTTATTTCAACCCCATTTTTATGCCTACAAATCCACATGTCTTACTTTCAGTCTTTGGCTATATATTATTGCTTGCATTGAGGATCACTGACGAGCCTTAAGTACCCAAAACGTGCATGTCTGGTCCATGCTGCATATTTATCTGTTCTTAAATGATGCTCATATGAATTTGAAGGGTATAACATTTTTACCACTTGATGATTGTCACTGCTGGTGGACCAGATGTCCCCGAGGGCACATGTAGCCAAGTCCGATCAACATCGGTTGATCGTTTCTTCAAACGCTTCCGAAATTTTCTCTTCAGAAAATTTTCTCGAAATGTCTGTAAAGTAGGTCCTTTAGCATATCCCATCAATCCTGCTTCGTTTTTCTGTATTCATGTTTTTTTTTGGGGGGGGGGGGGGGGCATAACAAATTGCTTTGAACTTGAAGACGTGTAACATTCCAACCCTATCTCTTTATGCCAACAAATTCCCTTTTATGCCGAACCATCCAACTTTATGCCTACAAATCTACTTGTAATCCAACGCATCAAACTTTATGCCAACCAATCCACCTTTATCCCAACCAACCCATCCATCTTTTTGCCAACCCATCCACCTTTATCCCAACCCATACACCTTTATGCCAACACTTCCACTTTTATGCCAACCCATCCACCTTTATGCCTACCCATCCATCTTTTTGCCAACCCATCCACCTTTATGCCAACCCATACACCTTTATGCCAACCCTTCCACTTTTATGCCAATCCATCCACCTTTATGCCAACCCATCCATCTTTTTGCCAATCCATACATCTTTATGTCAACCAATCCCCCTTTATGTCACCTACAGACATTTATGCCAATCCATCCATTTTTATGCCAACCTATGCATGTTTATGCCAACCCATCCACCTTTATGTCCACCCATCCACCTTTATGTCAACCCATACACCTTTATGCAATCCCATACACCTTTATGCCAACCCATACACCTTTATGCCAACTCATCCACCTTTATGCGAACCCATCCACCTTTATACCAACCCATCCACCTTTATGCCAACCCATACACCTTTATGCCAACCCAACCACCTTTATGCCAACCCATACATCTTTATGCCAACCCATCCACCTTTATGCCTAAAAACCTGTCGTCCAACCCATTCACCTTTATACCAACAAATCCACGTTTATGGCAACAAATTCACCTTTATGTCAACAAATTCACCTTTATGTCAACCCATCCACTTTAAGCCCACAAATCCATCTGTATTCCAACCCATCCACCTTTATCCTACAAATCCACCTTATTTCAACCCCAATGCCTACAAATCCACATGTCTTACTTTCAGTCTTTGGCTATATATTATTGTTTGCATTGAGGATCACTGACGAGCCTTAAGTACCCAAAACGTGCATGTCTGGTCCATGCTGCATATTTATCTGTTCTTAAATGATGCTCATATGAATTTGAAGAGTATATTAACATTTTTCCACTTGGTGAGTGTCACTGCTGGTGGACCAAATGTCCCCGAGGGCACATGAAGCCAAGTTCGATCAACATGGGTTGATCGTTTCTTCAAACGCTTTCGAAAAATTCTGTTCAGAAAATTTTCTCGAAATGTCTGAAAAGTGGGTCCTGTAGCATATCCCACCAATCTTGCTTCGTTTTTCTGAATTCTTTTGGGGGGGGGGGGGTCATAACAAACTGCTATTAATTTGAAGACGTGTAACATTCCAACCCTATCTCTTTATGCCAACAAATTCCCTTTATGCCAAACCATCCAACTTTATGCCTACAAATCTACCTGTCATCCAACGCATCAAACTAAATGCCAACCAATCGACCTTTAAGCCTGCAAATCCAAGTATCCTCCATTCCATCTAACTTTATGCCAATCCATCCACCTTTATGCCAACCAATCCATCTTTTTGCCAACCCATCCACCTTTATGCCAACCATCCACTTTGTGCCAACACATACACCTTTATGCCAATCCATCCACCTTTATGCCAACCCATACACCTTTATGCCAATCCATCCACCTTTATGCCAACCCATACACCTTTATGCCAACCCATACACCTTTAAGCCTCCAAATCCAAGTATCCTCCATCCCATCTAACTTTATGCCAATCCATCCACCTTTATGCCAACCAATCCATCTTTTTGCCAACCCATACACCTTTATGCCAACCCATGCACCTTTATGCCAACCCATACACCTTTATGCCAACCCATACACCTTGTCCTCCAACCAATCCAACTATAATCCTACAACTCCACCTTTATGCCTTCAAATTTCTTCCCAATCCACCCATCTTTAAATTTCTTCCAACCCATCCTTCTTAGGCCTACAAATCCCCCTGTATTCCACCCCCACTTTTATGCCTACAAATCCACCTGTCTTCCAACCCATCCACCTTTATGCCAACAAATCCACCTTTTTGCTGTCTACCCACAAATGCACAAATTTCTAGAACCATTTCTATTTCCATTTTGTCCTTTTTCTCGCTCATTCATCTTTCTATCCACCCATCCATCTTTTTGCACGCCAATCACCGTTCTTCTCAGCCATCCACCTCTCTTCTTATTCATTACCCATCTATCCACCTAATCATCTATTTCTCGGTCATCTATTCTTGATCTGATCTTATTAAAATCTGTTCAAATGCGTTAGTGACTGAATACCTTTAGTCATGTATAAAAATAAATGACAGACAAATAAAAACAATTATAAATCATTTCCATCTGTCAACCTTGTGTGTAGGAATCAGACTCATTATGTCAGGCTCTCAGTTTATAATTAATCTTCCACCAAAGAAAAAAAATCAAAAGCAGAAAAATGGAAAATAGTTAAACAATACCAGATGACACAGGGGGGCGTGACCAGGTTTCACGTGATTACATGTCGTTTACGTTATTTAGCGTAGATTGGGGATGGAGTAACTCTGTTTTTAGCATGCCTAACATTGTTTTTGTGAATTAATCAGTTGTCTGTGGGCCTCTTTTCTGTAATACGTGTATGATAACATGAAACTGGGGCGATAGGCGAGTAGGTAAAAAGTAACAATGTGAATAAACAGTCATAATTATTTTACTTTATAGACTAAAAATTATAGTGACGTTTTTGTTTATTCATTTATTTTTCTTTTCATTTGTTTTTTTATTTTCTTTTATTCTTATTTTCTAACCATACTATTTAATTACTACATGTACATGTTGAATCTTTTTTTTTTATTTGTTTTTACCGTTAGAATCTTGATGATAAGACATATATATAATGAACTCTTTAGGCCAATTAGGGGGAGGGGGTCATTTTCATGTACTCGTAGGAATCTCTGCTTCTTACGTCAAATATCTTACGTTTGACGCAATTACGTACATCATCGACAAAAACTCGTAACAAATAAAAGTTTCAATTGCCATTAATCGGAACAATATGAACTGAACAAAGTTTCGACATGTATTTAGCTTATCAAATAGTTTGAGGTATATTTGGAGTGAACTTAATTGAAAGTCGAATATGCAAGAGCTGATCTAGATTTTCCCTAAAAGAAATGGAGTGGGTGGATGAGGGGGGGGTCGAGTCCGGCAATGAGGGGATCTAGCCCATGATAACCTAAAGGAAAGGACGTAAATATTAGAAAAAAATATTGCAGATTTGGCAAATTTCAAAGGTCTTGAATGGGGCCAGGAGGATGCGATGACACCAGTAACCCCACTCTGGATACGCGCTTGGTATGGAAACGCCAGTAAAATCGCTTTTAAAGGGACTTTAAGGAAACGAAATAAAGAATAGAGAGGAGTTGTAAAATCTATCTATCTCCTTAAACAATCGATGAATTGTATTTTAACCTGGGATAATTACACTTGCAACGACACGTAACGATAACTCACAGCGTTATAGCACGCATTTCACAGATAAAATTTACTGATGGGGATTTTGTCTTCCTTTGATGTTTAAAGCAGTTTAGTAGTTTATCTAAGTTTTGTAACTTATTCGAAGAGAACAAAGAAAACGAATGTGCAAAAAGAAAAACAAAACAAACAGAAAAAGAAAAACAAAACAAAAAGAAAAAGAAAAAAAACCTTTTGAAAATTCAAATAGGATCGAAAAATAAAAATACGAACGTGTATTTTAGTGAATTTGCACCCTCCCTCTTCCTCCACAGACGACTTTGGTTCGAGCTACCGGTATGCATGTATGTTCATATCAGAGACTTTATGATTTCATTCAGAATTAATTTTCATAATGGAGGGTGGCTGGGGGGGGGGGGGAGGCTATTGACCATTGTTTTATATCTTTAAAAAAAAAAGTATAATTGATGTTTGCAAAAATCTGAAGAAAAAATTGTATTTTTGAAAATTTCCTGTGGGGAAGGGGTGCTAAATCCCGTAACCCCACTTCCTATACCTGTGCATGCTTAATTAAATGCCCTTAAGTATGCGAAGATAAAGATACATGAATAATTATGGTATATTATTAAGTTCAAAGATATGAAAGAGAATTTCATCTAGAAACCCAAAAGACGAAGGCTGCTTTCCAGACAACTCGTACGCATGTTTCCTGGTCGCGTCTCGGACAATTCCCGCGAGATAATGGGTCTCTAAAAGAAGTCTACAAAGAGATTAAACTCAGAAAAAAATGATGATTCTGAAAAAAAGAGAATTATCGACTGCTTATTACAATAGGAAATATGACACTACAGAGAAAATAAATTGAGCTACATTGTATACATGTAGATAATCATGCGCGAATCTTAATTTTATCCGGGAGGGGGGTTTAACCTACTATAATGCGAAAATTACCCAAAGAATTGAAAAAACCTATACTTTGGCAAGATGCAATTTGGGGAGGTCCCGATCCATGTTTTCCCCTCCGGATCTGCGCCTGGATAATGACTTTTTCTAGGAACAATAACATAGAGCCAGAATCAAATATTTTTTCTTTATAGTATCTCAGCTTTCATACAGTACAATGGATAAATGACTTGCTTTCAGAGATTACTAACTCACTCTGTCAGCTATAGGGACGACAGGTATATGCAAATCTCATCTTCTATGAGTGGTGCAGGATCGAATATTTGCTCAGTGAATTGACTAGTTTGCTTATGTTGTGCTATTTGCTCACCGTTACGTCCGATTATCTGCCGTGATTATTCCTGTACAATATAATTGTTATTGGATACGAAATCTCATTGTAACTAGAGTAATAGGAGTTTCCGAATGGATGCAATCACAAAAGATGATCGAACCGAAGTGTTCCGTTTACAGGAAAAGATTTGGAGCGATTAGGTGTACGATCGAATGCGCATATGTCACAAGCTTTGAGGGTAATATTCGATAATTTATATCATGTATTTCACCCGATTTACTGATTGGTAAAATCTATGTTTATTTAAAAGTTAAGTGTATGTACATTTGTACAATCTTATCTATAGTGAAAACTCCGAGGAAAATATCAACCTGATAAATTTGGCATTTCGCTTAAATATCAAAGTTTAATTTGAAATCAGCAAAATCCTCACGTCTGAAAGATATCAAGAGCAGCTGAAAATACAGTGCTTAAAATAACGGCTATATAGGAAAAATAAAGAAATATAAGATATCACGGAGCAAATTGAAACTTCAAAGTAAAGATAAACGCGATTTTTCGGAATATTGTGTGAATGTATTTCCACTGATCGTATACTGATTTACGAAGAAATTTCCAAAATGAAATAATTTTATTGTTGATTGAATTTAAATGATTAAAAAAAATTTAAAAGGATTTTTTACCTGAAATAATAGCACGGAGTGTCGAATTTTCTCTAATTTGATTGGATCGCTGATTAGAAACAAACGTTGCTTTGATGGAGAGAGCTTGATTAAGTCAAAGGTGCGCTTCTGACGCTGATTTCCAATTTTCTTGGAATTTTGACTGAGCTGGATTAAAGTTGATAGTGTTACACTGTGGAATGCAGTGAGGTTTATTTTACGTCTGTCTATCGTAATAACAATATATTGTATACAAAATTCTCCTAGACACGTGAACCATAACGAGTTTCTACGTCAAAAATCCGACGTGAGAGAAAACCCCACAAATGTAAACAAAAGGAGTTGTAAGCGAGGATTTGACTGGTGGAATTGAAAGCACTTTTCTATATATACACAAATCATCTAACAGTGGAGGAGTACTTCGCGAAGAAATGCAAGGTGCTTGCTTCAAAGAGTAAGCATGCAGGATTGTAAGAGTTTTGTAATTAGTGTCGGGATTTATCTATTTCTTCTTTGATGTCTACCGTGTACCTGTATGTACTTTAACCTGTAGTGTCAGACATGGAAAGAAAAATGAGTAGATCTTTGGATAATCTGCCAAAAGTGATGGTCACGGACACGGACACTGACCACCTCCAGCCAGACTCTGTCCGGAGACTGAGGGATATGTCCAGCGGGGGGAGTCAATCCCAACCCTGCTCCCCGAGGTACAAGCGCCGCGCCTTTACTACAACTATAGGCGGTACGCAGTACATCATAGGTAAGCGACATTGTTTCTGCCACCCTCTACCCTACTCTACACACCCTCTACCCTACTCTGGGTTGGGGAAGGGGTTTCTTTGTCAGTGTTTAAGAATATTTTCGTCTCATGAAATATTTATTATTGCGTCTGCACAACCCTCCCAACCTCTCTCACCTACGTTTTCGTACCTGTATCTCTACCCCCAGCCTCCGAGGATGGGGCAGGGTTTGGGATGGACATAGGAAAGGTGACTGGATGGCTTAAATTACAAAATGTAATATAATGATGTGTGGGATGGGAAAGGGTTTTTCTTTCCAATGTCCAAGAATATTTTCGTTGTTCGAAAAGACATACTCATGAAAAGTCAGGAGGGACGGGGTTTTAGTTTGACTTTACCCACAGTCATAGGGTATCGAAGGAAGAAAGGGTCGGGGTGTTTAAACAACGATGCTTTTAAAGTGAAGAATTATGCATATTGAATCTACATATGCTCGTGTGGATGACTTAAAATGGATTAAAATTTAATGTTTACATATAACAATAAGCGGACCTTGGTTTGACTTCGCACGGTGTGTCCTAACTCCCTATTAGAAGTAGGGAAAAACGTTTATATTTCAGCATTTACACTGAAAATCACTCGACTTACCTACATTGATTTCACCGATGAATGGGGACGGTAACGCAACCAGCCCCACCACCCCACTTTCTTACTTTAAGTTGAACCTCCCTGAGAAGGTTGCCTGGATTCGCGCCTGGATAAGTATTTTTGATATGAAGACGGAAGCCGATTACATATACTTAATTGTTCAGCATTTCCTCTCTTAACTTCAAGAAAATTAATTTGAATGAGCATGTTATGTATGCATGAATTAATCATCAGAGTTAGACAGTTTAAAGATTTGTGCAAGTTTGCATAAACAGATCCAATTGGTGGTTCTAGCATCAATCCCCCCTTTCCCCTTCTCTCATTGAGCTAGGTCAATGTCTTTTTTCTTCTTTTTATGTATTTTTAAACAAATAGACTGATAAAGATGCCACCTCCGTAATGAGGAGAGGAGGAGCCCCCTTAATGAAATTCTCAGGATTCTCTCCTGACATCTTATGACAATTTGTATTCCAAATCAGGTTTTATTCACTTAAGGTGAAATCGCTTGCGGGGGAATCATCTCTAAAAGTCAAGGATTTGAAATGTAGAGATAAAAACAAATTATAAATCATAGTAAAGTAGGGGAAATGTCAACCTGATTGGACTTTTTAACGGTGAAGCACTTGTATTCATGTACGTGTATATGATGTTGTATTCTATATTATTGAGTATCATTACGTATGTATTTATATGTGGATCCAGGCGGTTTTTACTAACGGAAAGGGGGGGGGGGGGGTTAGGGGGGATTCTGATCGTATGATTTACACGTACAATATCATCTACACTAGAAATGAAATAAATGATGTTTTTACCATTTCCAAGTAAGAGATATGCAAAGACCTGTGATGACCCTTTTGGTTCCGCGCTTCTCGTTAAAAGTAAAAGAATTTCTAGTTATTGGATAGGCACATTCAAGGATTTAAACCATGGGTGGATCTAAGGGAGGGGTTAAGAAATCAGGGGCCACAGGGCCACCTGAAATTTGATTTTCTGATTTTTCACGGATTTTCTTAAACCCCCCCCTTTTCCATTCTTTGGCCACATTCGCATGCATTTAACAAGGGGAGGAGGGGTGGTCAAGTCCTATCAGGGGGAACACTATGGTTTTAAAGAGAAGGTAAGCTATAAAAATTGATGACAGGCAGCAATTTTTGTAAAATTTCAGGGGGGGGGTCTGATCACCCTACCCCTCATCACCCTACCCCCTCCTTCAGATCCGCCCATGATGTAAGTCCCTTTGCAAGTTTCTAAGTCTGTATCTCTACAGATATGTAATTTATTTATTTTTTATCTTTCTCGATTATTTGATATAATTATGTTGCCGGGTTACCATTTTGAAATCAATGATGGGGGAGTTAGGATTTTGCAATCAAGTCATGAGCTGAACTTGATATTTCCCAAGATACAAGATTAAAACTCATGTTACCATGCATGCATATGCACTAACTTAACATGTATTTGCTGATCTAAAAGAAAAAGGGAAGGATGGTTTGAAGTATATGTATGCGTACATGTATGTAACTGCACTTATTATATGTCTATCCCCTCGCTATAATTGAATATTTTTGCGAGAAACCACAACTTTTTGGCTTGTTTTTTTTTTCCAAATGAGTGATTTTTGCTTTCTTTTCATTTACGTAGTATTTGTTGTTTATCATTAGTGAAAGAATTGACATCTAATTACAAAAAGTCAAGATCCGAAATCAGCAGTTTTATGCGCGTATCTAGAGAGGGGGGGGGGGGAAAGCTCCCTTGATATTTCGTACATTAGTGCTTATTTTTGCGCACTTTAATTTTTTTTTCAAAATGATTATTACCATCCTTATCAAAATGGATACTCAGGAAAAATTTTCTAGACATGGGCGGATCTAGATCTTCAAAGGTCAGGATGAGGGTCCAGCCCATTGAAAAATACGTGAAAAGGGAAAGAACCACCCCCCCCCCCCCCCCTCCAATCTAGATCCGCTCTTGCACGAGTACATTGACGTCATTTTTACGTTTTTATTAAGGTAGATTTGCCTTATACACAATAAACGTTACAATTACAGAGTCATGCAAGGGAAATAATTATATTAATAAAATTGTTCTTCCTGTAAAAGTCTATATATATATACATGTATACTATCATCATGGGTAAAGCTTACTTTTATGTCCAGGATAGTGCGGCCGTAAGCTATCATTTACTATAAACACGGGGTTTTAACTTGGCGAAGATTACAATTAACAGGTGCTCGGGACATTATATTGATTGATCCCTACTTTTATTTTCCACGATACCTTTCGACGTTTGCCTGTCGTTTTTAGAAGAATCAAATTTGGTTGTCATGCAGTCTTTACAGGGATTATTCACATATACATGCAGTTTTGTCATTATGTTTCAATGAGATGTGATTATTCTTGTTGTATCCGTCTGTTTGTCCTTGTTCTCGCCCATGCGTGTGTGTACCACTGTTATCATGCTTTAGAGATCTCAACCCTATCTTTGTATTGTATTCCTCAATGTTTTGAGAAACTTGAAAAAAATGAATATGTAAAAATAGAATTCTAAAGGTAACTCTTGACATCCTTGTGGTTGATTGCAGATCGACAAACTTAAGTTAAGGTCGTTTTTGATTAAAAAAAATCTAAGACAGATTCCTCTTGAAATTTGATCAAATGCTGAGGAAGATAAATGTTTTCTATTTCAATGATAATATTAAGTCCTCCCCTAGGGCCGCCGTGTTTTATACAAACTTGATAGTTAGGTACATTGTAAGTAGAGATAAACTTGGTGTTGCACCTTTTAAAGTTATAGTTTCATGTCTTGAATAAGGATTTGTAAAGTGGAATTATGTTATACATGATGGTAAAGTTTAAAGCGACTCTTCATGTGAACTCTTGTGAAAAAAATGTTTATATGTGTATAATATCCGTGTATGTCGTTAAATCAACTTGACAGTGTCATGAAGTGCTGTAAAATTGAATCATGCGGACCTTGAATTTCATAATTTTTGCCCATAGGATCTTCAGATCAAAAATGGAAAAAATACTTGATCCGGATGTCCTTACCATCCAAACGTTTCATTCCGCGGTTTAATTTACCAAAACAAAAATAAAGAAAGAAAGAAAACAAGAGGCCCATTGGTCACTTAGCTCACCTAGAAAATTGGAAATCTGACAATAATGTGGTAACTCAGCTTCTGAAACACTTTCAGTAAGAAATGTACAAGAGATAGAAATATTCTTTATATTCAAAATAAATACTATATGTTACAGTAGTATTTTATGATTTAATGAATAAATTGTGTCAAGAAACAATGTCCAAAATTTATGGTTTGGTACTTTACGTCCTTTAAGGTTTCGTGAAATCCTGTGCAACGGTTGCAGAGGAGAAGTCGAAAATGCGCCAGCCAATCAGAGCCCTCGGCTGCCATATTTGTTGACCGATCGGTCCGAAAAAAAAAAAAACTTGGTAGAGTACCTTGGGTATTAGCATCTTGAAAGGTTTCGTGAAATTCTGTACAGAGGAGAAGACGAAAATGCGTCAGCAAATCAGAGCCCATGGCGGCCATATTTGTTGATTGATCGGCAAGAAAAACACAAACTTGGTAGGGGGCATTGAGTACTTTCTTCGTGCAAGGTTTCATTAAATTCTGTTTAGCGTTTGCGAAGGTTTTACTTTATATATAGATAATGGTTAGAAATATATATATTTTTTATTATTATTATTAGTTACATGTATATTTGGGTCGTATAAAAAGTGTAAAAATGCCAAAAGAAATGAGGAAACGATACAGATTTCATAACATTTCACATTACTTTGGCTACTTCAGATAATAGAGAATTATGAAAAATATCGGATTTTTTAATACAGCCTCGAGGTAATTGCCATATTAGGATATTATACAATATATTGGCTCACAATTGACCCAACAAATCTACAGTAACTTGTCCATTTTGAATCAGAACAACGTGTTCTGGCATTCGGTAAAAGCTTAGATGTCATACTTATCTCTATTGGTACCAGGCGCGGGTCAGGATATTTTACAACCAGAGGGGAATAGGAGGGGAGGGGTCTGAATAAGTATGATTTTGAACAAAAGGAAAGGTAACTAAAGCATATTAGGCGAATGAGGAGGGTAGAGGCTCCTGACCACCCCCCCCCCCCCTCTTTCAAGACCCGCACATGAGTTCTCTGCTATAATGTTGATCCATCCTCAGAATATCTTTCTTCTTATGTTTTACGCGACATAAAAGACATAATTAACAAATTATACATATAATCGGATCGAGTGGCGACATCTTCAACCACAGTAAAAAAACCAACTCGGCAATATTTTCGTAAAAATGGCGATTGTGAAACGTTCGGCATTCATGCGTGCATGCATGCAATGATAATTAAACTCTGATTGAATTGAATTGAGAATGGCTATGCAAAATTTATGTACATGTATTCATTCAAAGGAATGTGTCATTTCCCTCATTTCTGATTACTATACCTATACTTTGAAAGGCAAGTTTAGATCTTTAGATGATTAAGATAGTTCCCCCGAGTTCGTCAAAAATAAAATTCACGATGTATCGATAGTTCATGAAACATCCTCCTCCCTTCCGATTGGACTAGAATCTGGATCCGCTGATTGTATGAAATTGTACGCTCACGATGTATCGATAGTTCAAGGACGCTTCCCCTCCGATTGGATTAATTAGAATCTGGATCCGCTGATTGTATGAAATTAATTGTAAATTCACGATGGATCGATAGTTCATTACCCCCCCCCCCCCCTTTCCGATTGGATTAGAATCTGGATCCGCTGATTGTATGAAATTAGTAAATTCATTAGCTCATGAACCCCCTCCCCCGCCCCTTCCGATTGGACCAGAATCGGGATCCGCTGATTTATGTGATTATTTGTAAATCACGATGTATCGATAGTTCATGGACCCCCCCCCCCCACCCTTCCGATTGGACTAAAGTCTGGATCCCCTGGCTGTATGAAATTAATTGTAAATTCACGATGTATCGATAGTTCATGAAGCAACCCTGCCACCCCCCCCCCCCCTTCTGATTGGACTAGAATCTAGATCCTCTGATTGTATGTAATTTAAAATTGTAAATTCACGATGTGTCGATAGTTCATGGAATACCTCCGTCCCCCCTTTCCGACTGGACTGGAATCTGGATCCGCTGATTGTATGAAATTAATTGTAAATTCACGATGTATCGATAGTTTATGAAGATAAGATTATTTCTGACTTCGGCATACTGTTAGATGAGAGAGATATACACTGAGAGATTACTTAGAGTATGTAATGTAAGATCGATATATGTTAGGGCAGGGGCGGATCCAGAATTGTTTTTCCAGGGGGGGGGGGGGCCGGGGGTCCTGCAAATTATTTCGAAGAAAGTATTCGCAAAACTCTGAAAATCAAGCATTTTTGTAAATTCAAGAGATTCCGGATTTCAAAGTGAATGCGGAACCCCTTAACCCCCCGCACCTACATGTAGATCCGCGCATTGAGGGAACAATATGAACTAACCTCCATTATTGTTGTTTAATCTCATAAGGCCAGCATCAATCATATTGAAATCAAAACATACCCAGGGGGAAAGAAGTACTTTCTCGATTATTGTGATGCTAGAATTCCTTGTATTTAGCGTTTTCATGTGCGTATCCAGAATTTTTGTCGGGTTGGAAAGGGAGGGGGGAGGGGGGTTCTTATCCCCTCAAGACAAAAGACGGGGGTTTATCTTATTAGAGGGGGGGGGTTATGATGAAGTATATCATTTTGAGAAAACTTTATGTATTTACAAAATTCAGATGTTTTCCTTTTGAAATCAACATTTACGTTGAATTCGAAAATAAGAAAGGTATAAATGTGCTGAGAACCCCCCCCCCCCCTCTGACTTTTCATCTAGAACTGCCGATGTTACCCAAGGGAAAAGACGCACTTTCTCGATCATTTGGTTTTACAAGAATTCCTTGTATTTAGCTTTTCACCTTGGGTCGATCAGAATGCACTAATCGATTAGATTAAAGTGAAAACAAGGGAAGGAGCTTTCCCTGGAGTTAATAATCATGCTTCCCCCCGCGGAGCTAACAATGTAAATTATGTAAGAATACGATCTTGATAGATCTCGCTTCATAAACCTTCAATACTCATTATTTAGGTAACCTAATCTGGATATAAAACCGGATGGAGTGTTCCCAGGGCACCTCATGCGCAGATCCAGGATTTTGTCCAGGTTTGGGACATGGTCTGTGATTCATAGAAGGGGTGTCGGGTCCATGATATTCCGCAAATTATGCAACAAAAAAAAAAAAAAAAAAAAAATACAAAATGAAAATACAAAATAAAACCCTGCAAATTTTCAGGGTCGTTCACAGCATCAATCGAATCTGTTCAAGAGTGGAGAGAGGACTTAAACAGGCTCCGCCTGTTGTCAAAATCTTTTAAATGAAATATTGTTTAAACTAAAAACTTATCCGTCCTGGATCCACGCTTGCAATGTCATTATTTCAATATGCTCCAAAATTTCAAGGTTCATTTAGGAGAAAATTATAATTATGATAATATATGTACCTAATTTAGTAAAATAAAGAAATTTAATTTAGTTCAGAGGTTTCAATCTGCGATGTACTTTTTTGTACTCATTTTGTTTTCATGTACATGTATAAGAATTTCTTTTTAATCCTAGACTCGAAACAACAACGATGCTCTCTTTCCTTTGTTGATTGACCACCCGGGATATTTTATAACTTCCACTGGAGCTACATGAAAAAAGGGGGAAATGAAACAAGTTATTGCTTTAGTCTATTGCTGCATTTTATCGCTGTTCTATTCTTTCCACTATATCTTATACGCTTTGTTGTATTGATCAAACATCTGAGAGATACCTGAATTTATGGCATTCTGAAGTTAATACATGTGCGACAATTTCTTTTGAGATTAGCATTTTTTCCTGCGCATTATCGTAGAGTTATGCCGCTTTAATGCATTCATACTATAACATGTATATAAAACTTTTGAAAGAGTTATTTCGCTTTGCGGCATAATGTTGAAGAGTTATGCCGCATTAATTACGTTCATACTATAGATGATTATGTCGCTTTCAAACTGATTCTTACACGTTGTAATTAATTATTCGGCATACTTTTGAAAGAGATATGCTTTTTTGAAGAGTTAATTACATTCGTACTATATAGATGAGTTATGCCGCTTTGATTTGTACACGTTGTGCTAATGCATTGACACACTTTTGAAAGAGTTATGTCAATCTGCAGAGTTATGCAACTTTAATGAATTCATTACTGCTATAATAGTTCGACGTATAGAGTTATGGCGCTTTGATGAATTCATTACTGTTATGATACATGTACATGTAGTTCTACGTATAGAGTTATGCCGCTTTGGTTTATACATGCTTTGCAATTAATATATTTAGACAGTAGGTGATTTATAATTGGATATTACACGAGGCCTGCAGTGCCAACAATTGATGAAGATAATGAAGAATGCTTGCTAATAACATGTTATTAACGACTTCACCCACTCTTATTAACCTCACATAAAACCCTCCGTGATCCAATCAGGCCTACAATGCAGGTACGACTGATGAGGATTTTTGTTGCATTTATTTCTTCTTTGATAGTTTCTTTTTTTTCTGTTTGCATTTGGGTCAAGGTCATTCGTCAAGTCAATGTACTTTATGTAATAAATACTGTTTAAACTAAACTAAGTAATGTGTGCGTCGGTCGGTCGGTCTGTCGATCGGTCTTTATCTCTCTCTTCACAGGTCGCTACATGTATAAATACAGGTCAATGTCGCCTGTTTCATGTGAGTTTTGAGGGATAGGTCAGATAAGCTTCAAATAATATAGTTTATTTGATGTATTGTAGGTCAGGTCAGTATTCCCGAGGTCAAGGTCAGTTTCAGACCCTACATATTTTATTGACGTATCGTTGAGCAGATTAATGTGTCCTTTGTCAAAGTCAGATTCAGACTTTACATGTTTTATTGTCCTATTTACGGGGGATGTCAGTCTGTCTTTAGTTAGATAAATCCAGTTTTGACATAATTTTATTGACCTAGTTCAAGGTCAACTTAACATCTCTCATAATTTTATTACACATCAATAGGCAGTTCGGTGTTATATGGGTCAAGGTCACTTTCAGACCTCACAAATTCTATGGAATCACTTCATGTGTATTGAAACAGGAAGAGAATAATGTACAGGACTTTAAAAACATTATCAAAATTCATAGGGATTTTTGAGGTGGTGGGGAATTACACATGTACGTGATCATGGTATTTCATTGGAGGGGTTTGGGTAGGATGGGACAGCAGTTATCGTTAAAAACTCGTTTTAACCCCCCCCCCCCCCTTCCCCATCGTAAACTGTAAGGCACGGTCCATTTGATATTCTGGGGGGGGGGGGGGGGGGGGCTTGGGTTTTTTTTCCGAAAAAAAAAAATTTGCTCTGAATTTTGATGAATAAAATAAATTTGCTTATGGTGTGACAGAAAAAAAAAATCTTGCTCTTACAACTAATCTGAATTTGAAGAATTACCATAAAATTTCGCTAAAAAATCCTGAAAATTTTCCGGCTCGCTTCCCTCGCCACAGTTTTCAATTCTTTTGGCTCGCTTCGCTCGCCATGTTTTCTATCAGAACATGATGTTTCTATTGAAAATACCAAACGAATGTATGTTAAATAAAAGAGGGGCTTCCTTAAAGGCTTAAATATGTTATCAATATAATGTATTCACTCTGTTAATAAATGCATGTATAATAATAGTCTAATTTTATATGCAAGTTTGGAAAGAGAACTTTAGTTTTTCACCAATTTACAATTCTAAATTTGAAAATTTGTCCTGGAAGAACCTCTTACTCAAACCTAGGCTTACTTAACCTAACTTATATAAATTTCGTTTACTGAGGATTATATTGTAAAATTCTTTTATCTCTCTCTTTAGATGTGAATTAGATTTGTGCATAAAAATGAAGTCATATTTTTGAGTTTTTAGTCCAAAGTAAAAAATTTCTATTGATAAAATATAAACATTCTTAATATATCGCACATCACTTAATGTTAGAAAAAAATTTTCTTGCTCCAACTTTGCAAGAAAAAAATAATTTTGCTCCGGTCCGGGGCGAAAAAAAATTATCTTGCTCAGACAAAAAACCCAAGCGCCCCCCCCCCCCCCCCCCCCCCCCAGAATATCAAATGGACCGTGCCTAATGTTCTTCTAGTATTCAATTGTTATATCATGAACAGATGTGGAGTTTCGCTTAATATATACTGGTGTATTAAACTTATACAAATATTTATTATTACGTAATCTGATTTCTTATCCATGGGGGAAGGGTGTTTCCTATAGATTATAAAATATTGTGTACGATATAGATGGATAATGAATGACACTGAGAAAGAGATGTTTTTAGTTATGATAAATACAGTAAAACCTTCTTATAACGAGGACGATCGTAGTGGAATGAAGTAAAATTTATTTACTTCAGAGGTTTTAACAAACTAAATATTACATGTTTTTGCTTTTGAATCAGGAAAAATGAAAAAGAAAAAAAATAAAATAATTTTACATGTATTTTATTTGCATCAAACATGCACAGATTGTTTTACACGTTTCTATAAATTAAAATGCATCTCCTCTGAATTCATTGATTAAGACATTTCACTTAAGTGTTAAGAAATTCATCATTTAGTATAATTATATTCTATTGTGGATTTTCTACAGTCTTGTCTTTCTGTTGATGTTTGATTGACACACTGAATTTACAGATTATTTGCCACAGACTGTATACATGCATGTACTTTCATTTTTTGCAGTAAGTTTTGTGTACAACAGATATTTACTTCATTTGGCCTTGAAGTGTCTCCCTCCTATTTGTTTATCTATCCTATTTTATGTTTATTGTATAAAAGTGAGAGGGGAACGATGCCAAGTTATGGCATTATTTCTAACTTGTCTTGGAAATCTTTGTTCGTTAATAACTCAAATAGAGACGGAATTTCCTGATCCGGATCAAAGTCCTGTCTTGACGCACAATAAAATAAGTGAAATGCTTGGTTTCAAGTCAAAATTAAGATTATCAGGATTTTTTTTTTTTTTTTTTTTTTGTATTTAAAAGAGTAATGATTGAACTCCAATTACAGGAGGGGAAGGATTGAGGGGGAACTCAAGATGGAAACCAAAGAAATCAAATATGAAAAAAAACCACATCAGTCTGTGTTTACTCTGACTATCAAAATATCACCAGTCGACAAACCGACAGACGTATACGTACGAACGGCTGATTGATCTGACAGAGAATTAATCGAAGAGAAAGACATGGATATAAATTATGATAAAAAAGATGAATATCTTAGAACATTCGCTCAAGCAAGGAATAATCTGAAGTTTCACAAAACCACAGGCGTATGGCGCTTTTACGTTTATTTCAGTGATTGTCATTGGTTGATCATTCAGAGCGTCATGCACGTATAGGATAAAGACCTCGTTGAGGTCTGTATGAAGGTTAGATGCCCTCGGAGAGAACAGGGAGGTGTTTAAAGACCGAGGCCGTTAAGACCCTGTTCTCTCCGAGGGCATATAACCTTCATACAGACCTCACGAGGTCTTTATCCGACTTACAAAACCGCAGAATTTCTTCAATTTTCCGAAAAAATAAAAATCTAGATATTTAGTACACCCCTGCTTTTCAAAATGAAATCGACCATGCAAATTATCGGATGTAAGTATGCAACGGTAACGATTATCAGGCCATAGAAGTAAAATAATTTGTTATATATCCCGATAATTTTCTGAAAAGTACCCTGTATTCGGTCAAAGAAGAAAATAAAGTGTAACAATGAGTTCTTTTTCCATTAAAGTTTTTTAAATATGTGATTACATTATTGCGAATATAGATACGGAAAGATTTTCTCATCAAGTGAGGATTTTATATTTTTATTTTGTTCATAAAGTTCCTTAAATATACATGTATTTGAAAAGCATTTAGAATAATTGGTCTTCACGAATCGCTACAGGGATCTAAATTGATTTTGAAAATGGCATTTTGGGGTTTTCGGGATAGAAGAATCTTTCTTCTTCTTCTGTTAACATTTCTTATAAAAGGGATGTCTTTAGCGGACTTGAAACACAATATTTTCTATCCTATGGCCGAATACTCATTATAATAAAAACAATTCACACCCGCGACTGAAATAATTTTCTTTTCCTCCGCCCCTCATTGTTTTTTATTTACCTCCACACTTCGTTAATCGTTCATAAAACCTCGTATATTTAGAATCGTCCGCGGTCTTTATGTATAGGATAAAGACCGAGTTGAGGTCTGTAATGAAGGTTAGATGCCCGAGAAGAGAACAGGGTGGTGTTTAAAGACCGAGGCCGAAGGCCGAGGTCTTTAAACACCACCCTGTTCTCCTCCGAGGGCATCTAACCTTCATACAGACCTCAACGAGGTCTTTATCCGACTTACAAACCGCAGATTTTCTTAAATTTTCCGAAAAATAAAAATCTTAATATTTAATACACCCCTGCTTTTCAAAATGAAATCGACCATGCAAATTATCGGTTGGAAATATGCAACGGTAACGATTATCAGGCCATAGAAGTAAAATAATTTGTTACACATCCCGATAATTTTCTGACAGGTACCCTGTATTCGGTCAAAGAAGAAAATAATAGTGTAACAATGAGTTCTGTTTCCCTTAAAGTTTTGAAATATGTTATTACATTATTGCAAATAGAGATAAGGAAACATTTTCTAATCAAGTGAGGATAATATCTCTGTATTTTGTTCATCAAGTTCCTCAATATACATGTATTTAAAAAGCATTTAGAACAATTGGTCTTCAAGAATCGCTATGGGATCTAGATTGATTTTGAAATGACATTTTGGGGTTTTCGGGATAGAAGAATCTATTCTCTTTCTGTTAACATTTCTTATAAAAGGATGTCTTTAGCGGACTTGAAACACAATGTTTTCTATCCTATGGCCGAATACTCATTTATCATAAAAACAATTCACACCCGCGACTGAAATAATTTTCTTTCTCCGCCCCTCATTGTTTTTTATTGACCTCCACACTTCATTGAACGTTCATAAAACCTCGTATATTTAGAATCGTCCGCGTCTTTATGAAATAAAAAGACCGATGAATAACAAAAGAATCACATTTGAAGGTTTGTAAGAACAATATGACCGGTTTGTAACTGTGGGATAAATCCCATCGTGGCTAGTAGTGCTCTCTTTTTTCCTCGCACGAATTCTGATTTTTAACAACTCGTTATTAAGAGCGTTTCGTTTGTTGAAAAGTAATATTTATGGAACTTCGTGAACATGTACGAGGTTAAGATTACAACGCTGAGAATCGTCTTATCTGCATCATTGTAGAAAATCATAGTTTTTTCTTCTGTTTATCTTTTTTTTTTCATTCCTTTGTTTATTTTTTTTTCATTTGTAAAGGATACTGTCTGTGTACTTATTTTAGCAGGATTCCTATTTTAGCGGAGTAAATGGTCAGTGACGAACGAACTTAAATTAAGTTTATTGATTAATTTGTTTATAGATGATGTAATATGCATGAAATCTTTGTGAAAAAATTGCGAGATAATTGCCATCTTTTACATACAATAATCCTACATAAAGATCGACATGATTATTGACAACTCACGTATCATGCTACATAAAAAAGTTTTTGTTTGTATCAGGCCATAGTAATTAAGTATTCTGTTTTACGTCCAGAACATTTTATGAATTGTACCCTCCCGCAAGGCATGAAAACACACAACAATGATCAGTATGATGGAATTTGGAAACTTTAAGGAAGACTGAAAACACAAAAGAAAAATATATCTCTTCAAGTTAGGTGAATAATTCTGACTTATTTTTTGAGAAAAATCACTAGTGCATCTCCTGGTATTAATGATGGTAACCGTGCAGGCATTTTTGGTATTAAAGATCATTTAGTCAAATTCAATTCACATTCTTTATTGACTTTCATCATTTTTGCATAAATCAAACACAACACATGATCTTTCTTTCGATATTTTTATTGCTATTTCTTATCTGAAAAAATGCATGTTTTTGTGAGTTGTTTTTTTAGTCCCCTACCGGCAACGCCGAAGGGAACTCTTAGTTTCCTCTCTGTCTGTCTGTCTGTCTGTCTGTCTGTCTGTCTGTCTGTCTGTCCCTTTTCATAGCAATTCTCCTAAAAGGTACCCGCCCGAGGACGTAAAACAATACCTAATTACTATGGCCCCACCTTTGAGAATCATTATCAGAAGTTCTGCTTTCTTTTAAAACCTTCTTTCGTCGCCTTTTGTTTTGATAACGTCGGAGATGCCTTCATTGTAAGACTGAAAACGGTTTGAATTCTAATATCTTTTTCTTCTGGTCGGAGATCAGAACCGAAATCGTCTGTAAAATATATGTAAATATCAGATTCAATGCTGGCAGGGAGTCAGACTCGTTAACAAGTAGAAATAGATGTCAAAGGGAAGTAAATATGAAATAAAAAATAAGTTTGCCATTTTTTCTTACAAAAAAATTAGAGTTATCTCTCTTTGGTCGTAACTCCGCTGTAAGATGCTAATGTCAGAATCCAAGTTTATTTATTTCGGCGTTGCATTTAACGACGAAGAAACACAGATTTTGATCGCTTTATCTACAAAACAGATAAGAAAACATGTTACTCGCTGTACTTTAGCAGATTTTATCATTTTTTCACGCGAATTGCCGTCAATCTTGTGATTTTGACAGGTTCTGTACAGCTATCTATTAAGAGATACAGACTGGTTTGTGATAACTGTAACGGAATTTCAATTTTAGCAGTTTTATTTGGTTCCTTTTATTTCTAATTAGAGTTATTGTGCACAATGAAGCGCAGGTATATTATACCACGGAGATGGATCGAAAACATTGGTCGTAATAGTTAATAACAGAGCGGCGAATAAGGTGACATTGGTTCCATCAGGGAAATTGGTCATATATCATAAAAATGAGAAAGGTAGATTTACTACAAGTAATTCTTTCACGAAATTAGAAAAGGGGGACAAGATGAGTCTTTGTCAGTCCTTTATAGAGTTTGTAAAAAAATATTTTGCAAAATTGCAACTGAAAAATGAAGTAGGACCGGACTACATTAATCAGGAACATCTTTCCGTCCGCTTTTCTTCGAGAAAATGTAATAAATTTAAGTCTTCAAAGTGATCGCATCATTTAACAAAACAGGTCAAACTTACAGAATGGAGCATGTATGCACGTTTCGGGTATAGAAATCCTCGTCATTGATCCTCAGTGGCGGATTCAGGGGGGGGGGGGGGGGGGGGGTTGTGGAGGGGGCGTCCACTCGCCCCCTCCGGCACTGACCCCAAAATTTTCCAAAAAACCCCTGATTTAATCATTTGATTCAGGCCAGGAGTTCCTTTCCATTTAAACTGATTAAAGTTTCAGGCTTCGGCAAATTGGACAAGAGTAGGCAAGCTTTTGATCGCTACGTTCTTCTTCTTGTAACAAAAATATCGATATTTTGTTTCTGATTGTAGACGAAGTATGTAAAAATAATATTGGAAAACAGAGTGTAATCTTAACGGAAAATTTTTGGAGTGTTTTATTAAAGGACGAAAGTTAGGAAAATTCCTGATTTTTTGTCGTAAGAACTTCCGTGATACTGGGCACAGACTTCCTGGCAAATACATGTAACTACATATAAGGTGTACCACATCTGATTTTTTTTTTTTTTTTTTTTTTTTTTTTTTACAAATATATAAGTCACAAGTCATCATTTCATGCAAAATGAATATCATTCATGCGTCTCATCGATTATATTTTGATTGTTTTTAAAGAAGAATCATATTTCAGAACAAAAGATGATAACCTGTGAAAAAAAATATAGAAAGTGACATTAGAACTGACTCATTGAAAGTATGAAGAAAAAAAATAATAGAGAAGGTGATCCACATCTGATTGAATTAATCATATGAAATAAGTTCATACTAACGTAAGTGAATGTGTGAAAATGTACGCCACAAATTGCGGAAGTGATGCTCTTAATAATTATCAAACATAAAAGAAATCCATACTTAGTCTAACGTAAGTGAAGGTGCGAAAATGTACGGTCACATCAAATTGCCGAAGTGATGCTCTTGATAAGTATCAAGCTCGTGGAGGGACTTAATATACATGTATATTGGACGCAGAACTAATGCCGCTCACATTTGCTGTCTTTTATAAATTTTGTAACATTTACGTTCAAAAACAGTAGAATCATGCAATTTGCTGTTTTTATCAAGTATTGGAGATATTTGCTCAAGAATTAGATTCGAATAATAGATTTATGAATATACAAAAAAAAAAAGGTTTATGAATATAGAGTGCATCAAAATTATGAATGAACAAAATTGATATGGAGAGTTTGACCTTTTAGACGCATTTAGCCCAATTTGTGGTAGATCTTCATGTTACGATGATCATGTATGAAAAGTAATACTTGTGGTAGACCAAAATGTACGTGGAGGGACTTATGTATGTAACCAAGTACGTGGAGGGACTTATGTATGTAACCAAGTACGTGGAGGGACTTATGTTTCATCCACAGAACTACCGCCGTTCACATTTGATGTTTTTATACTACAAATTTTGCAACATTTACTTTCAAAACCATTAGAACTATGCATTTGACTGTTTTTATCAAATATTGAGATATTAAATTTTCCAGAAATAGACTCGTATGATACATATATGAATAAACAGTACATCTAAATCTTGAATGGGCAAAATTAAGATGGTGAATTTGACCTTTTAGACGCATTTAGTCACATTTGTGGTAGATCTACATGTATGAAAAGTAATTATTTGTGATAAAAATAAAACAAAATCAGTGTTTATCGAAATTCCATCATCATGTGCAACGTAACAGCACGTGAGTTTCCGAGGGATATTTTCTGGAACAACTACGTGTATAACGCGGGGTTTAATCATGCTCTCCCCGGAACCGTATAAGTCTAAATGAACCGCCTTCCGTAAATAGATTGATTTCCTGAGTTCGTCCAGATTTAGACCGACTCCCCATCTTTTGACGGAAACCTAATACCGGAGAGCAGGAATCGTATTGTCAATTTAGATGCAGATTTGTGAATCTATTTTCTTTGCCGTTTAGTCCGAGTCTGAATGCGTAGACACGCGAATCAATCTTGGAGCTCTCATTGTAACTGTCGCCATCATGTTTGATGAGAAAAAATAATGGCGACTTGGAACTATGTATCCCATGATGCCCGTGTAATTACATCCAATTGTCGTCGTTTTTAATCATTGTGTAAAAGTTTATAATTGTACTTCTGGTTATCATAATTTTCATGAATGAGTGAGAATCATTTATATTCTTTATGTATCTAGTCATCGTTCTCACCAGTTTCTTTTTTTTTTCCAAACAAAATATAAGCTTTCATTTTCAATCTACAGTTACCATTGGTTACGGTAGCAAAATCGGTGGAACTGGGATCCAAAAAAACTCGTTATATCCCATAACGGCCCATCCACCATGATGATGTTCTGTACCGATTTGAAACTCTTTTCTGTATTTTTTTTTTCTTGATAAATTAATCCATTTTAATGATTTGAGCCCAACAGGTTTGACCGTCTTTCACCGGCGTCTAGATATTTTGGATAAATTGAAGGTCTTGTGTCCATAACTCCGGTTAATCACATTTTCCATGTGTATATCTTAAAATGAAGGCAAGCCTCGTCGTGGTACAAGCAATTCCTTGACACTCGGGATGGATTCAATTGTCCCTGGTCACGTCTGGGGATAGATTCTATTAATTCTCCCTGGGATAGACAGAGGTTCTCAGCACGCATCCCGTGAGTCTGCTAAAAAAAACATTTGGCAATAAGTTTTAATTCAAGTAGCTTACATGTTTCACGTGTATTCTTTTTGACCAGGGAATTCCATGGGTACGAGTACCATATTATTGACTTCTTGACCTTGATCCACGCACATGTACTAAAGTTTTGACTCTGTGACCTTGACCTGGGGGTTTTACCGACTTTTATTGTGACAAAATTGAAATGTTCTAACAAAAGGAAAAGGGATAATAATATTTCACGAATTTTCTCAATTAAGATTGAGTATCTATAGAATTATTTGCTGATATGAAGATTTTGGTGCCTCCATCTACACACTGTAACTAACACCGTGGGGTATCACGTGATACACAAATGATATGTTCCACGGGAATCCCCTTTGATTGAACCAAGTAAATACTGTCTAAATCTACTTTATATGAATTTATTTTAGGCCTATCATATGGTCATTGTTATCAATTATATGATGGTAATTTATTCAGGTCAAGAATAGACGTATATTTGGAGAACACTTAAACAGAAAATTTTATATCTGTCCGTGCACCATATCATAACATGTGGCGAGCATTGAACAATTTCTGTTTAAGTGTTCTCCGAATACACGTCTATTCTTGACCAGAATAAATTACCATCATATAATTGATAATAATGACCATATGATAGGCCTAAAATAAATTCATATAAAATAGATTTAGACAGTATTAACTTGGTTCAATCAAATGGGATTCCCGTGGAACATATCATTTGTGTATCACGTGATACCCCACGGTGAACTAACTACGCAAAGAAAAAAATCTCGTCTTGTGTGACCTAAATTCTAGAACCAATAACGGTAACTGACTTTTCAGGCTATAATTGGAGACATTAGATTTCTTTTGACGTCACTGGTTTAATCATTGTAATCAAAAGTCATAACATTGAAAATAATTACCCGTATGGCGTCAGGGACGTACAGATCTTGTCTATATATTATTATTAGGAAATTGGGGGATAGCGTTAAGATCTAAGATTCTTCATATGAAAGATATTTTACAATCTTAGGTTGAACATAGCTAGCCCTCCAACGAAACAACCATCGTCAGAACTGATACCCCTCCTTCTTTTCCGAGGGTATCCCCTGGATCTGCGCATGACGTCCTAAAGCTACATGTATATAATTCTATGTTACGATAGAACCCTGAACAAACTTTATTATTCCCCTTGACTTGATAGAATGGTCTTTTGGGGGATTTTGTATACAAAATGTACATGAAGAAGCGAAGTTATTATGCGAAGAAAAGAAATTACAATGCGAAGGAAAGAAGTTAGGAATCGAAGAACGAAATTATTTACTTTGTTCCCTCGCAATGTCGCCTCTTCACGTCGTAGCGAAAAAGAACATCGTAAGTTGGCCAATATAGAAGTGATAAAAACATGCACATTTCTATCTTTAATATTCGTTCATTTCTATGGATAAATCACAAAACTTTGTTACTTTATTTATTTATTTATCTATCTACATGTACATATTCATCCGTGGATTCATTTATTTATCACTTAATCCATATGACGGCGTATTTTTTCCCTTTTTCTGTAATTTACTTTATTTTTGGTGACATATGTTTTTGATAAATGTGTCTATATTTATACATTTATCTACTTTTTTTCGTTATTTACCTATTTAATCTATATATGTAACATCTTATCTATTCATGATATGGATAAATGTCGTTAGCAATAGATACATCACCGCTTCATTCTGGTTTACACGAGGTAACAGAAAGCTTTAAGATCCAACATAGAGCAGAACCAGGGGGGGGGGGGGGCTTAACGGGTGTCCGGAACCCTGATTCCATGGTATTGACCAAAGTTCCAGAGTTTCCGTTTTACATATAGATATTTTTTTTCAAAATGATAGGCTGACCCCCCCCCCCTTTCCAACAAAGTGAATCCCCCCCCCGCCGGAAAAAAAAATCACGATCCGCCTCTGCTATAAGATCGTTTACAGCTGTCATCACGTGGGGGATGTTTTTGTAAAGAAACTCTGTAAATATCTCACAGCTGCCACCTTCCTTATGTCACTTATCTTTTATACAATGTTAAACTTCTGATTTTTGTTGTTAATATTGGTAGATCAGATCAAAGTGTCCTGACGTCATGAAGGGTAACTTATGTTAGAGCAGAGGGGGTCTGTTCGTGAAACGACAGGTCTTTTAGTGCTTTTTCTTTTTTAGTTTCTTTTTTCTAAATAGTTTGGATGCCTAGCTCTGTCTGTCCTCTCTCCATGCTATTTAAAGAAATTTAGTTCAGTTCAAGATTCTGGAATTGCAATTGTCAGGGAAAGTTAAACTTTTGGATGTTGAACAGATTTCCGTTACGAAAAATAACTCTTGCAAAAGGAATTCTCCTCACAATTAACGTATCCAATGAACAAATGAAGATCTCGCGGACGTCTCGTCCATTTAAGCAGTGTTAAAATTATCTCGGTAATCTTCGGCAGTGTCTCGATATTTTCCGTGGCTTGAGTGACGCTCGGCATGTTGACCTTTGATGATAGAAACCATTATTATTATGTTGTATAAGGTATATTTAGGTAAAAGTATGCTATTATCTAACTATATAATACGCTTGATATTTATTTGTACAACGGATACCTTATAATTAAACCCCAAAATTCATACGTGTATAATCATGAATAATGATTGAAGACTTCGATTGAACTATTTAAAAAAAAAACATTTTTCGAAACCATGAGATACTACGAGGGCTGATTGATATGTTGTGAGCCTCGGTATATTCTGCTGATAGATTTTCTCCAAAAAAGACAAACAATCAATGGCACATACTATGCTTCACTTCTGACACAGTTACGGGAAAATATTAAACTTAAGCGCCGCGGAAAGTTAATTAGTTAAAGGTGTGTTGTTCCATCAGGACAATGCTCCTGTTCACAAGGCTGCCACTGCCATGGCTGCCATTCATAATTGTGGCTTTAATTTGATTGAGCATCCGCCTTATCCACCTGATCTTGTTCCATCAGACTTTCATCTATTCCCAAAATTGAAAGCAGCTCTTTCGGCCCGGTGATGACGTCATACTTGCAGTGGATGTCTTTCTGACCAGTCAAATTAAGGAATTCTTTAAAGGTGGTATTGAGGCCCTTAAACACCCGGGTGACCGGTGGCACAAGTGTATAGATACTTAAGGGGATTACATGTATATAGAAAAATAATGCAAAATGTCAGACAAAATACGAGGTTCACAACATATCAGTCAGCCCTCGCACTTATATTTATATACCTTTGATATAAACCAAGTCAAGTTGAAATTGAAGATATATGTGTATGCAGATTCATCAAATATCACATGTATTTTCTCAAACCCTTCTTCTTGCACCTTAAGTTTGTTTATTTCTATCAGTTCCATGTAATTTCAGAGTGAACGACACACACAAAAACAACAAATTAGGATTCAAAATAACAAACAACGGACATACGAAACCAGAAAAACAAACAACAGCAACAACAACAACAACAAAATCTACAAAGATGCGCCTGTGTAAATCCCCAATACATATGGGGGGCGGACAGGGGGGTACCTCTCTCCCCCCTCCCACCTCTTCTCTCCCTCCTCCCGCCCCCTCCTCTCTACCCCTCCTTTTCACCCTTCCCTTACCTCCCCCCTCCCGCTCCCTTCTCCCGCTCCCTTCTCCCGCCCCTTCTCTCCCTCCTCCCGCCCCCTTTCTCCCCCTCCTCCTTTTTTTGCCCCTTCCCTTCCTCCTCCCTCCCCCTCTCTCCCTTCTCCCGCCCCCATTCCTCCCGCCTCCCTTTCACCCTGTCCACCCCCTCACAGATGAGATCTGGTGTCCGGGGAGAGTAAGTATCTTCTGTTTGCAGGAAACACCCGTCACTTGAAAAGGTCAATGTAAATCGCTGTATAGAATAATACTTCAGTGCGTTATGTCATAAGGATTAATGTGATTTGCTATGGGAAAACGGGGTTTTCTAGCTTATTGATTTGAGAAAATTATCATCAAAATCGTAAATGGGGATCCTGCCCTCATTGATGATGTCGTTATGGACGCATTCTGTAGCTATTGAAGTTCAACACTTCAAGGGCACACGCTGTAGTACGCTTATTTACATTGACCAGGTTAAGTACATTATAAGCATGCGTAATTCCTAGCATTGTGGCGTCCGTAAGAGTGATGAGAGGTTCTGAAGGGTTTGTTTTGGGGATACTACATCTTTTATTGTTCAAACATGTTAAACATGGCAATACAGGGTGTGACAAAGTAAAGTTTCCCATTCTGTCAATAACGAAAATCTGATATTGTGTATTTTGCAATTGGAGGACGTTAGAGAGTTGTGTGGTGTTTGTTCTTTGTTTTGCATCTTTCGTAAACACAGTAAATCGGAAAGTTCGACAATTTTATGCCCCCGTAATCGGAGAATCGGGGGCATATGTCATAGGGCTGTCATATTTCACATAAGTATTCCTGGTAACAAGACCTTTCCATGGATACCAAATTTTTTTACTCTGTGACCTTGACCTTGGAGTTTGACCTACTTTTGAAAAACTTTAACCTTGGCCATAACCTTTGAATGGTAAGTGATAGGGCTTTCATTTTTCACATATGTATTCCTTGTGACAAGACCTTTAAATTTTTGACCTTGTGACCTTGACCTTGGAGTTTGACCTACTTGTGAAAAACTTTAACCTTGGCCATAACTTTTGAATGGTAAGTGAAAGGGCGTTCATATTTTACATGTGTATTCCTTGTGACAAGAACTTTCCATTGATAACAAAATTATTTGCCTCTTGATCTTGACCTTGGAGTTTGGCCTAATTTCGAAAATCTAAACTTTAACAATAACTTTTGAAAGCTAAGTGATAGGGCTTTCATATTTCACTTATGAATTCCATGTGGCAAGACTTTTCCATGGATACCAAATTTGACCTTGTGACCTTTACCTCAAATGTGAAACTACTTTTCAGCTGTATTACTGTCAAAGATACCAAAGGGGGCATTCGTGTTTTATTCTTCTTAATCTAGCAACGTATTTTAAAATTATCAGAATTTCATTTGTCCATTCAGCTCGAATATATTGAAGGTGGCAATGATTGTGCATCTTGGGCCAGGGCAAAGGAGGAGGAGGAATCTAGAAAAAAAAAACACAGAACAAATGAGAAAGAAAAATTAAGCGAAAATTCAAGGCAAGACCGAGAATTTCTTCTCCCCTACCCCTTCCTGCCTTTCTGTTTTCATATGTGATGGTCTGAGTGGCACTAATTTTGAATTAACTACATTTGTACTACTCTACTGTATTCCTATTATATTATATTCTTTTATATTCCATATCCGCGCACGATAATATAAGCCTTAATGAAAGGAGACTTTATTTAGGAAGAGCCTGTACCTAGAGTACAATGTTTATACTTCATCAATAATTATTGATAGAAATGGAATGATTTAGTTCGGCTGAAAATCTGGACCTTAGATAGAAATTGTAGCTCCTTCTACTTCAGAAATTCGTGACACATGGAAATTATAGGAATCTTTTGTTGGGGGCTACAATGGAATATAAGCCACAAGTCCGTAACGGACAGTAGATTCCGGTAAACGTGCGGCGTGTCACCAGAGTCTGATGCCGGTATATATAGTTTAGCTAATCTATTTGTTCTTCGACGATGGATAAATAAAGATGCGGTAAGCCTATGTGTTAGATTTTCCTAGAAATATGACGTCAATAACTGAATTTTTGTATCTTTAATTAAGTTTTGCTCGAGTAAATAATATTTTTTTTTTACTATGTTAGAATTTACTGTATAAGATAAGATATTTTGGGATTGCTATACAATTCTGCTGAAACGTACCACACCGATAACTAATGTATGCACGGGGTCACTGAACTCACAGATCTCTCTCTCTCTTCTCTCTCTCTCTCTCTCTCTCTCTCTCTCTCTCTCTCTCTCTCTCTCTCTCTCTAAAAATTGAATACAAGCCCAAATACTTTGGATTATTTTAGTTAAGGGTATAGTGAATTCGCGTATGTTTTTAGTCCTTCACTTCGTTTAAACGCATGACGTATACTCTAGTAACTATACTGCGCACCTTGCGCCTTGTCCCACTGTGGCAATCAAAGAAGAGCGCAAATCTATACTGTCAAACAACTATATCTAGTTTCTAACTTTCAGCTTATTACATGTACTTCTCATTTTTAGTCCCCTACCGGCAACACCGAAGGGGACTCTTAGTTTTCATTTTACAGTCTGAATGTTAGAGAAAGATAAGTTTCTTATCACAGAAACTGAACCCATTTTTGGTAAATTTATGTGCGCTATATCTATCATATTTATGCGCAAAATGTACCCTGTCCGAAGCTCTCTCTCTCTCTCTCTCTGTTTAACATTGAAGATCTGTATGACAGGTCACTGTCTTTATCCGTGACATTAACAGAACATTTGATTGAACAAAGAGAAGGCGAGCTAATTCCCGTGTCAATCTACCTTATGAATTATAGTAAATTAGTGATTAAGGCTATGTTATGTCATTCTATCAGAGATGAGTCCGTAAACAATCGATTTTTAGGTGTAGCTTTCCTAGTTTTCGTAATAAAGTACTTTAAGTAATCACCGAATCGAAGGGAATTCTAGTGATCAGTTCTTAGTGCATTTGTAGCCTTTAGTTTTGTCGTACCCACAGGCAGTGGCGTAACTACCATGTAATGCTTGTATGCTAAAACATCCACTTTTTCACATATTTCTATTTTTAGTACCAATTTTAAACGCTTTTCTCTCAATACTACCTGAGACATAACTTTGATATGCACTCAGCTTGTGGCCGCAATGTGATTCTCAAACAACATGTATCATGGAAAGAATTCATTTAATTTTGCCCAAGCTACGCCACTGACAGGGACTGAATTTCCCTTATAACTGGTATGGCTGATTGTTGTACAGGACCCACAGGGACTTGGATTCCTCCTATGGTTGATGGTTGATATGACTATGGTTGATATGGCTATGGTTGATGATTCAGTGACAGATTTTACAGGGAGATTCAAGTCCCTGTTGTCATACATGGATTTACATTATTAGTGTCCTTTATGGGTAAAATCGAAAAAATAGTTTACCCAAGGCTTGTAGATCACAGTTGACAATTTCAATTCTAGATCTACTTATGGAAGAGTTATACCCCTTAACGATTTAATTAATTGTTTTAACTCTTCTGGAACCTTTTTCCTGAAACGAATGGAGATATTCAGTCGAAAATTGATAGCTACGTATATCATATGACCTACTTTTGGTCGAGTTATGCCCCTTCATATTTTTTCCGGACTTATTGCAGCAGAGGATGAGTGTAGTGGGCTGTCATCCATACATGTAAATCATACTTCTATACTGGACATACAAGGCTATCGTCACATAATTATTTCCGTCATTTGCGCTGAAGACGTTTTCAAAACGTAACTTTAAATTCATTGAAAATAGTTGAGTTGTCAATGACTAAGACGGCTTGACAAGTTGATAATGACAGACTAAAACTTGACAAATTGACAGTTACTAAAATAACTAGTCAGTGACTAAGACGACTTGACAAGTTGTAATGACTACAACTTGACAAATTGACAGTGACTAAAATAACTTGTCAGTGACTAAGACGACTTGACATGTTGACAGTGACTAGAATGACTTGTCAGTAGCTAAGACGACTTGACATGTTGACAGTGACTAAAATGACTTGTAAGTGACTTAGACGACTTGACATGTTGACAGTGACTTGAATGACTTGTCAGTAGCTAAGACGACTTGACAAGTTGACAGTGACTAAAACGACTTGTCAATAGCTAAGACGACTTGACAAGTTGATAATGGCTAGAATAACTTGTCAGTGACTAAGACGACTTGACATGTTGACAGTGACTAGAATGACTTGTAAGTAGCTAAGACGACTGGACAAGTTGACAGTGACTAGAATGACTTATCAGTGACTTAGACGACTTGACAAGTTGACAGTGACTAAAACGACTTGTCAGTGACTTAGACCTCTTGACATGTTGACAGTGACTAAAATGACATATCAGTGACTTAGACGATTTGACAAGTTGACAGTGACTTAAACGACTTATCAGTGACTTAGACGACTTGACATGTTAACAGTGACTAAAACGACTTGTCAATAGCTAAGACGACTTGACAAGTTGACAGTGACTAAAATGACTTGTCAGTAGCTAAGACGACTTGACAAGTTGACAGTGACTAAAATGACTTGTCAGTAGCTAAGACGACTTGACATGTTGACAGTGACTTGAATGACTTGTCAGTAGCTAAGACGACTTGACAAGTTGACAGTGACTAAAACGACTTGTCAATAGCTAAGACGACTTGACATGTTGATAATGACTAGAATGACTTGTGAGTGACTAAGACGACTTGACATGTTGACAGTGACTAAAACGACTTGTCAGTAGCTAAGACGACTTGACAAGTTGATAGTGACTAGAATGACTTGTCAGTAGCTAAGACGACTTGACAAGTTGATAATGACTAAAACGACTTGTCAATAGCTAAGACGACATGACATGTTGACAGTGACTAAAATGACTTGTCAGTAGCTAAGACGACTTGACAAGTTGATAGTGACTAGAATGACTTGTGAGTGACTAAGACGACTTGACATGTTGACAGTGACTAAAACGACTTGTCAATAGCTAAGACGACTTGACATGTTGATAATGACTAAAATGACTTGTCAGTAGCTAAGACGACTTGACAAGTTGATAATGACTAGAATGACTTGTGAGTGACTAAGACGACTTGACATGTTGACAGTGACTAAAACGACTTGTCAATAGCTAAGACGACTTGACATGTTGATAATGACTAGAATGACTTGTGAGTGACTAAGACGACTTGACATGTTGACAGTGACTAAAACGACTTGTCAGTAGCTAAGACGACTTGACAAGTTGATAGTGACTAGAATGACTTGTCAGTAGCTAAGACGACTTGACAAGTTGATAATGACTAAAACGACTTGTCAATAGCTAAGACGACTTTACAAGTTGACAGTGACTCGAATGACTTGTCAGTTAAGACGACTTGAAAAGTTGACAGTGACTAAAATGACTTGTCAGTAGCTAAGACGACTTGACATGTTGACAGTGACTTAAATTACTTGTTAGTAGCTAAGACGACTTGACAAGTTGACAGTGACTAGAATGACTTGTCAGTGACTAAAATGACTTGTCAGTAGCTAAGACGACTTGACAAGTTGACAGTGACTAAAATGACTTGTGAGTGACTAAGACGACTTGACAAGTTGACAGTGACTAAAACGACTTGTCAGTAGCTAAGACGACTTGACAAGTTGACAGTGACTAAAATGACTTGTGAGTGACTAAGACGACTTGACAAGTTGACAGTGACTAAAATGACTTGTCAGTAGCTAAGACGACTTGACATGTTGACAGTGACTAAAATGACATGTCAGTAGCTAAGACAATTTGACATATAGACAGTGACTAAAATGACTTGTTAGTGAATAAGACAACTTGACAAGTTGACAGAGATTTTAATGACTTGTCAGTAGCTAAGACGACTTGACAAGTTAGCAATGACTGAAATAACTTGTCAGTGACAAAGACGGCATTTTAATGACGAAAGTAATATGCTATTATTAGTAATTACAATTCTACAATATAATTGACAATTTACTTTTCTAGGATCTAGACGGGATTGGGGGGTCAAGGTGGGCATTTTTTTCAAAAAAGCTTGTTTTCCGATTCTCATTTCCATCAGCTGATCCCTCTTCTGGTTGACAACCCCTCCTTTTTTCCAGATAAGCTTAATGTTGTAGATCGGAATGTTGATTTAGGATGATAAGATCTTGTTTATATAGAAAATTCATTACAAAATTTAATGTTTTAAACCAAACAACCTTAATGACGGAAAAGTGTATTAATGACGTAAAAGGCAGCTCGGAAATATTATGATGGCACGAAAATAAACACGAAAAAAAAATAATAAAATGAAATTCTACACTAGGATGTGAAATAAGTTTACAAAGTTTACAGTTCCCTCATTGTCTAATGTTTTGGTCACACGCCCATTTTATGTATGAAGCGGGCATCAAAGTAAACCATTTCATTTTGCTGTCCATATGCATCAATCATATGGGTACAATGTAACAGTAAGTACATGGGCCTGGGTTACGAAATAAGCTAGAAATAATTGAGGGGCGGATCTAGAATAATTTGAGGGGTGATTTCATAGCCGTCAGGGGTATATTCTAAAGGGTTTAAGAAAAAACCGGGAAAATGCGCATTACTTGGGGGTGGGGGAGGGGGGGGGGGCAATTTCAAGGAGGAAGAGTCTTGAATCCTCCCTCTGAACCACACCCCTAGATCCGCGCTTGAGAAATTGTAGATTATACCCCTGGGTCGTTTCCCAAATCAGGAAAATGGAATTCGTCCTATTGTACATTGTGGTGATAATCTAACAATAATTAATTACGACTATCGTATTACACATGTTTTACGACATTTGCCGCCAAGGGATGGATAACCAGTGGAACTTCCGGCTAAATGCAACCGTCCTCTTCCGCCGTGCTGCGTATTAATCTCTTTTCACCTAGAATTTATTACCAGATAGATTGCGGGGCTATTTCCTGATAAGTTAGGTAATAATGAAAGATTCACTCACAGAAAAAGTTATTAAGCATGAATTCATCCGTTTGATAAAATAAAACAGATCTCATATATAGATTTATTGGAGGGTAAAATTACTAGCCCCTGGGTAGTGAGGCCGCGGGGTTGGTTCCTTTATTGGTTACTGCACCTTATCCCGAACAGCCATATGTTCATTTTATGGAATGATTCGGATTCAGATCGGTTCGTTAACAGGATGTTTCGATGTTATATTATATAATTATTAGATGTATCTCCGAAAATTCTACACACGAGACAAAGGCATTAAACTATACATTAAGCAACAAATATTCGGTGTTTGGAGAAAATTCTCTCGTGAAACCTAAAATGTAATATCTGATATGAATATTGTATTCATTAGAGGTGTTTTTGTACTTTTTATGATAAAATCGAATAATTCCATGGAAGTAAGTGCTATGCTTTTATTTAATATGCAAGTGGGAGAATATATCATCAAAGTCAGTACGGGACTGACCAAAAAAATCGACATGAGACTATCGCAAATAAAAAAAAACCCGGTTAATTTGCAAAAGTTTGCACTATATACTATTATTAGGTTATTTTATGAATTCAAGTGTAATCAATGCATAATTTGGTAATTCAGAATATGATATCCATTGATAAAATGAACACATTCTAAATTAGAATACACTTTGAGATTTGAATTCGTGACGTAATTTAAATGAGTTTTACAGTTCTTTAAATCATCCTTTGAATATAAATTAAGCAATTGGTAACACACTGTATGCAAAGAGTTAATTTGATGACAACTTTGTGCAATCATTTACGAAAGACTAAAGCCACAATGATTGCACAATTTAATATTTCTGAAACCATATAATTTTGAGAAATCCGATTTATGGACCATTTCAATCAAATTCTTTGATCTCTTTTGATTATCAATTTTTAATTACATAATAACGGTCTAAAAAGCACATTTACTTTAGAAGGTATGTTTGAGAATTTGTGCAAACTTGCTCGTAAAGCATAGAGAGAGGTGAATACACTTGGAACTTTGTAATGGCATTGACGTACAAACGCATGTTTGAGTTTCCTTCGATCCCATCTTCTCTCAAAATATGTTGCATGTTTTACAGACATTCTCCTATATTTTCGAGAATTTTGCTCTGTGAGCCGTATAAGGATATACCTGCACATGTACGGCGACCAATTCTGCATATACAAGTGGCCTTCAAACGTCACGTGTGCTGTTGCAAGCTGAACTGAGCTACCGGTCCCGAGTAGGCCTCTAGTTTCTGATCACCTCTTTAGGTCATGCTTCACAAAAAAAGATCAACAATCATTCTACAAAACGGATGTTTAATAAAATTAGTTGGCAATACAGTTTTCATTATATGTCAAAATAAAGCATGTTGCTCCTTCGATGACGTAAAACGTTTTCCCGCGTTTCCGGTCGTCTGCGCAGGGGTCTATCGATTATTGACCAATGAGAGATAGAGTATAATGAAAATGCCGTCACTTTCCCAATTAAAGGAAATCTATGTTGTGGTGTTCGTTTAACTTCATCCTGTGCAAAAGCTAACTTATTTTATTATCGGGCTCTACATTCTTATCTTTTGATTTTGAATGTCGGTGCAGCAGACGAGATTTTTTTAACATCCTGCTTTCACGAAGGGAAATTCTTAAATACGGGATTTTGTCTATTGATTTTACACTATCTCTTTGCATTGCCATACTTTGTCTGCCTATATCTAAATTTAGAACCCCTTTCTCCCTAGGGACAATTAACTGGGTCCTGCGAAATTGATTTTTTATACGACGACACATCTTCTTTTTGCGGTACTTTGAATTACCGTAACGGTATGTAAATTCCTAATGGTCACACCAGGTGCGGAATATGGAGAAGAAGAAAATGATGATATTCAGAAGAAGAAGAAAGAATTTCTAAATGAACTGTTTAATACAGGGGAGGGGGTTTGATGATGATGATGATGATGATGATGATGATGATGATGATGATGATGATGATGATGATGATGATGATGATGATGATGAAACTGGAACACTTTGAATGGTTTTGTATAGTTAAAAAAAGATAATTTTTTTTGAAATATTTTTGTAAAAAGAAATGGATCCAGCAATGTACGTAATAACGAATCTAGGTATGTGGAAAAAGTGAGTTACTAGTGCTACATGCAAATGTATGTAATAGGTAAGTATAAAGACCAGCATGAGAAAATGAGGGGGGGGGGGGGCAGTCACATCTTTAATCGGTTAATAACGGGTTCACAATAGTAAGCTCAACAAGCTTTAACTCGATCGATATTTTCTTAGAAGCTGCTAAAATTTGTAGAGAGTAAAATGTAAGCTCCTCACGTCATTCCAGATCGTGTATAGATTTACATGTATGGTGATTTCCACCCCCTACACGGCCGTTATGACGGCCATCTTGAAATGAAACACCAGTGAATGTGTCTCTGTAGAGCTCTAAGTTTGTCGTCTTCCCCTCGTTCATCTTGCAGACGATGGGTTATTTTGCCGTAATGACGGCAAGTGAATAGCATTTCTGTTGAAAAATTACGTCATCTGATTGGATAAAATCTCTAGCGAAATGTACACACAATATCAGTCTCTGATGAAAAAAAAAACACCAAAGTAAAAAGTGGAGATCCAAAAAACTAACAAGAATAAAAAACGAAGAAAAGAAAACCCAACGAAGATTTTTATAGGTATGTCCTTACTAGACTCTAAGTACGTGACCTTGACCTTCTTTTGGTGTTTACTATAGTTACTGAGTCTCTTCGGTCTTGAGGACTTCTTTGGGTTAAACGATATAGATGTGCATAAAAAGATAATTACATGCAAATATGGACAGACAGACATACAGACGGATGACAGACAAAGTGAAAGTTACCTATACATGTCGTTTTTACACCCGTCAGTAAGAGCTATGTGTAAGACCTTGACCTTTGACAAAAGTATCTATGGCTTTGACCTTTGACCAAAACTTAATCATATTAGATATCTTACGAGGGCTGATTGATATGTTGTGAGCTTCGGTTTTCTGGGATGCATGATAGATTATCTCCAAAAAGGATAAACAATCAATGGCACATAAAAAATGTACATGTACACTATGCTTCACGTCTGACACAGTTACGGGAAACTATTAAACTTAACAGGACAATGCTCCTGTTCACAAGTCTGTCACTGCCATGGCTGCCAGTCATGATTGTGGCTTTAATTTGCTTGAGCATCCGCCTTATTCACCTGATCTTGCTCCATAAGACTTAAACTGAAAGCAGCTATTTCTGGCACCCACTTTCAGTCCGATGATCACGTCATACTTGCAGAGGATGGCTTTCTGACCAGTCAAGATAAGAAGTGATATTGAGGCCCTTAAACAACGGTAGTAAAATTGTATAGATACACTGAAGGGAATTATGTAGAAAAACAATGCAAAATGTCTGATAAAATTCAAATTCTTTTATACGAGGCTCACAACATATCAATCAGCCCTCGTAAGTTCAACGATAAAGATTTGTCTCGCAATTTATAAGTGATGTTCAGTAAAAGGTACGTTGGCTAAGTTCGGATAAACATTAAAGTGGTCAGTTATTAATTCAGTCTCAAAGTCGAGAAGGCAAGGCGAAATCATTAGATTTTAATCATTACAATAGTGTCCACAATTTCCGTAGAAAATATGATGGTACATGTTGATCGCTGAATATAGACATAACCCCCCCCCCCAAAAAAAAAACCCTGGTCCATTTGGTTTTCATCTATTACCTTTAATTGCTGTTAAAAGTCATTACTTAAATACAGTCGTTGGGTCGATTTGATATCGTGAATTACATGCATTAGAATTGACTACGGAATGATTTATAGAATAGATTTATCCAATGATTAAACAAAAGTTAGATTGTAATGAACGAGAGAGACTGTTTAACCTAGGAATTGTGGAGAGGGAGGGCTGAAGTTAGCCCAGACTACACTCTATACAAACATATTCATCTTTACAGATTCATTATAGCAACAGAAATCAAACACAACCGACTTTTAATTAGATCTAAATTTACGTATAAATTGAAGGCGCGGATCCAGAAAGGTTCCAATCATATATTAAGGCATTAGGTGTTGTTTACTCTTCTTCGGGTTTTTTATTAACAGAAAAATGAAATACAACGAAGTTGGTCGAAGACGCACGACTTCGGCGCCATTATATTTTCATGATGGGTTGAATGAAAGGATAAATAAATATCATATATCAAAAATATGTAAGATATGGCCGTTACATGGTTTCTATTCTATCGGAGATATTGTTATTATACCCCTAATACATTAAGGAAAAAAAAAGGGGGGGGGGGGTATGCGTGGAGGAGGTGGTTTGGGAACGGGGAGGGAGGTGGTACGACATTTAATTTTCTCGATATATATCGATTTTCTGTGATTTTTTTTTTTTCATTCTGTTTTCTCGATATTTTACAATCGATTTTCTCGTTGAAAATGCAATTCTGTAGAATCTAATAGTTCTATACTAAGATTACATCCAATAACCACTACTTAAACTTAATGGAAACCCTCGTCAAGACACCTTTGTTCCGCCAATGACGTCTTTTTTTGAATTTTCAAAAATAAAGGAAAAAGTCTTAATTTCAAAATAAGGACACTTATGTTTGGCAGCAAAATGAAAGCAAAAAATATCAGCTGCATTCCTAAATAGACGTACTACTACACAATCTGATCAATATTTATAAGTGCATAACTATAAAGTCTCAATTAGAATCTCTCTGTTGGCACATATTGACAGAGGCGGCGAGATATTGAACGTTACTTTTGTGCCGTACTGTAGCTGAGAGAGCGATGTACCCGCATGAAGAATAAAGTTTTACATTAGATATACATGTATCAGATATGTAGAAGGCGTGGACCAAGCTTTATTTCAACACAAATATTTCAGTTTTTTATTCAAAAGGATGCTCATTATGTTTTGCGACAGGTAGTGTACTTTTTTACATGTTTCTTTGATTATATGTTCAATTTTTTCTATTTATAATTTCTAAATGAAAATTGAGCGAAAAATAATTTCAAACAATCAGTGCTTCACTTTGTTAAGATGTTATTTTTGTTCATTTGTTGAAACTTGTTGTCTTTCAGTACTTTGATCTTCAATTAATGAATTATTTATAAACTTTATATAATTATTTAAAATCTACATATTCTAACTTGCCACAGTACATCGAGAAATAAACAGAAAAGAAATTCGAGTGGGGAAATTTTTTAACTCATTTTAAAATACTCTGGGCTCAAAAAGCTGAATGCATCAACAAAAACTACACTGAATTCAAAATTCCAATGGTGACACGAATTTATAAGTAAGACATGCATTCTAAAAGACGTATACGTTCACATCCGAATGAAATTAAGCACGCGTCGTACGTCCATTATGTTACAGTGCATATTTACTGAATAACTAATGTTTCCTGATAGAATATTTGTACTACATGGCATAAGAAACTCACACAATAGATCTTTTTGTTAACTATGTTATTTCTTTCCGATCGAACCCAGGTGATACTGAATGAGCGATTTGAATTTCAATTATGTGATATATATACATACATGTCTATACCAATATGGATATTACAAAAGATGTAACTTTATTGAATTGAAAGCAGATGTTACATTTACCATTAGAATGGGCGGATCTAGAAAATTCTTGGGGGAGGGGGGGGGGGGTGTCATCCCGACTGGTGCGTCCAAGCCGTAATTTTGTTTAAAAAAAATAGAACCTGAAAACGGGAAAAAAAATCCAAAATTTTAGAAGTCCAGGGAGGTATCCGATCCCCTTATCACCCTATAAATCCGCTCTTTTACGATGTGGTAAAGTAACATGTCCAAAATAATCAATGTGCATGATACGATATACATATATCATCCCATTTTCATCCAAATCATCCCATTTTCATCCAATGCACAGAAGAGGTGGACGTATAAGAGACATTTTTAATTTTTAAACGTTTGTGTAAAATTTTCGCAAAATTATGGCTGTTAATCCCCCTTCCTGCGATCATTTCTCTGGATATGCGCCTGTTGATGTTCTGTTAAAAAAAATGGTCGGCTTCACCATTGTCATATTTTACGAATTGTTCCATAACTGTATAGAATAACCTATACTGAATCCAAAGAAATATTATTGAATTTTGCGTGTATTTAACGTTTAAGCAGAAACCTACCTGTACCTGAATGTAGAAGAATGATCGAAACTGTAGACTTAATTTATAATAAATTGTATTTATTTATTTATTTATTTATTTATTCGTTTATCCCCTGTAAGGTTCCTAGAGTTGTGCTATATTCGATATACGAATATCCTTCGATTTAAGGGATTCTGTAAGGAAGAAAGGAAGTAGTCATTTCGAAAAAAAGCTTACCAATTCGAAAATAATCTAGATATTTTGAGGAATTTATCATGTAATAAACTCTACCTATCTACCTACTTTTTCCGACAAATACCGATTGTTTTATCATCGTGAATCTTCGGAAGTCGTAGAGATTAATTAAGTAAGCAACATGTATCTTAGTTATTTGTATAATGTGAATGGGTGAAAATTTTATTTCGACAAGTTTGATTCGTTAGAAAGTACCTCAATTAAGTATGTATATAAAAGTCTTCGGTGGGAATAGTTTCCACTTAATTACATATAAAGATTATAGAAATAAAATTTCAAGGTCATGTCGTTCATTTACAAAATATATATTATCTAACTTTTTAAATAAACTCATTTTCTTGTTTAATTTTACGCAAATGATTTGAAAACGAGTGGTAATATTGAGTCAATTTTGAAAATAATTTTAGTGTCGAGGTCAATTTGATGACTATATTTGAAATACGATATAACTTGAAATGCGACTTAGATGAAAAGTTCACTATAGATTTTGATTTTAAATTTGATTGGAGTTTTAACAATAAGTTCACATTAAGATTTTGATTTTAAATTTGATTGGATTTTTCCAATAAGGTAATTGTAAAATATGTTGATATTCATCTCACTTACGGATCATCTGGAAAATTGACATTTTTTTTTTTATCTTTGTATGCAATCATAATATAACTTGACAATTGTGGCACTTGCATGTTATAGACCTTTAAAGTAAACGAGACTAGAAAAAAAAAAAATTAAAAGCGAAGTTTATAGAACTTCCCAAACGTTAAAAACTGGAATTCAAATCCCCTGTCTATTTAAGAAATGCGCGGGAAAAATATATGGGTTGGGTGGGGTTGGAAAAGGGTTGGTGCGGGGGGGGGGGGTGCTCAGTCCGGATCTCCAGAATGTGACAACCTGTCTACTGTGTTAGATCCATAAATCCATTACATGTACTTTAGAGCTTAAGAGGATCTAGTTGGGGGGGGGGGGTGTTCGGATATGTTCCTCTGTTTTATGGAAGTTGTGAAAAATTCTTGTTACCCATTAACATTTTCATAAGCTTGAACCTGCGCATTGCTCTGAATCGATTCATCCCCGCCCCCATATTGATAAATTTCCTAGATCCGCGCATGCAATATCATCTTTATCTTTTTTCCTCTACTAATATAGCATACCATGTTCTATTTTATACGGTATCATAACACTGTCTGTAACCCTTCCCTTTTACTCCCATTTCCAATCGGGGCCTCTTTAATCTCAGATTGTTGATACGCGCCTCTCCAATTTTTCACACTTGACATCCTTGTATTGTAATGATAGGAGATACTCCCCGTTCTAGGAGTATATTAATCACATTCTATCCATTCCAACATATAGATTTTCTAAGATTTCCGAAAAGCCGACTCGCGTGTTGCGTAATTCAGATGTCATGCGCGGATCTAGAGGGGAGGGGGAGGGGCAGGGGTCAAGATTACCCTCCCCCTGGAATCTGAGCAATATGCTTTTGAAAAAAATTTCGGGTGTATATTTATATTTTTTGATATTTTTTTTCCAAAAACATGGACCCCTATCCTTGACGGTCAAGAACTCCTCCTCTGAAATTAGCCAGGAAATGCTGTTTTTCCGATTTTTAAGAATATTTTTAACATTGCATTGAACACATTCTTTGATAGACTGGACACTTCACCCCCACCCCCCTTTTTTCTCTGGATATATTTCTACATCCGCTCCTGAGACCTAGATCATATCGGTGGCGGTCGGTTGTTTACTTTTATATAATCAGTTTGTATTCCGCCAGTAGTAGAAGGACGAAGCAATCACAAGATTTGGCCCAGTGCATATTTTGGACAAGAACTCGATTTTCTGTAGATCTCGGTCTATCTATTCTTATACTGTCATTTTCAGTGCACTCTCCCCAACATTGGTTATGTAATTTGCAAGAGCGTGTAATTTGCTACCACATCATACGTGTATAGTATATAGGATACGGGAACATAAAACAAATGATGCGTTTTGCCAATCTTTAAATTACTTTTCTCATCTCTTTATTCTTCATTCAAAAATAAATGCAGATTATTTAAAATCTGAATCATAACTGTCCTCCATTATCTATATCATATTTCTTCTTCCTTTTATTTCTTCCGGTTAAATAATTATCACATCCGGTTGTAATGATAACTTCCTGTTGTTATGAGTACTTCCGCTCGTTGTGATCATTTCCGGTAGTAATGTTTCTCTGGTATTAACATCAGGTTGTTTATATTTAAAAATATTTGAAATTATTTTTGAAATTATTATCAGTCTATCTTTCGCAATGCAAAAAGAATACGAAATCGATATTTGATGATCACGTGACTCCAAATTTACTTTTGCACAAACTCAAACAGCGCCATCTGTTGGCTTTCCCCCATTATCTACTATAGTACATCATAGACGACATAAGATCGGTGAAGATGATTGTAATTAGACGTGAAGGATAGTTTTATCGGGATAGAGATGTTCTGTCATTTCAACGGCTGTCTGCCTTAATATCCCTCAATCCTGTTCTGTACATTAAAAACGGCGGGAAAATGTTTGATTTGATTGTTCATGGAGGATATAGTAACAAGCTATGATCGTCAAGTGTTGATGTAGTCGAATTGAACTTTCATGTTTCCCTGAAATCAAGATCTCTTTGATTAATAGTTTCAGAAAGGGTCAACATCCTTGGCGAATCTGTTACTTTCTGTGCGTCTGATGCTCTCTCCCCAGACCTTTGTCGATCGTTATTAATATTTTTATGCCCTATATTATGTTGAAGCTTACATCTCATTATTTTGTAGTTTGTATCTTATTGTTCTTAAGTACAGTTCTTAATAAAACTCAGGCAGGGAGCGATTCATGCTGAAAAAAAAACCTCGGGTTTACGATTGAATTGTTATAGTTACTGTTAGAAACTCTTGAAAGCACCTTTCTTACCTAAATCTACCGTTGCAAACTCCAGATATTCTTTCTATAGAATATACAATGTAATAAGGAAATCTGCTATTTGGACAATTGTCAATATTGAAGGAAACAATACATTCTTCATAATTCATTGAAATTGAAATGCTTGTATCTCAAAATATCAACAAGATAGTGAAAAATGAAATAAGTTTGTTCTCAAGTAAATTTGGACCTAGCTGATTCATTTCCATAGGTTTTTGTTTAGCATGAAAACATCATTTTCTCAAACTGCCTCATTCTTACAAAGTAATACGTTCATTTACATTGTATTTTTGAGAAATGATTTTTTTATGTTAAGTATATCTGAATGAACTATGTTACGTTCAGTGAATTAATTTTGACTTGTTACATGTACATACCCGCAAAATAAAATATAATAAGAATCCTGCCTACTGGAGGAATTACATTACGTCATTCAAACCATGTCAGTATTGGATGTGGTAAGAAACTTTTTCCATTCGGGAAATGAACTAGCTGTGATACAAACTATTATTTCGAAGATTGGACTGTGAAACATACGATAACTAGCTGTTCGAGATGTCATTCGTAGAACGAACTATGAATAATACAAACGATTATTTTCGAGAAACGAACTGTGTTACAACCGATGTCTAATCGAGAAATGAACTATGATACGACCGATGTCTAATCGAGAAATGAACTGTGATAAGACCGATGTCTTATCGAGAAATGAACTGTGATGCGACCGATGTATTATGGAGGAATGAACTGTGATACGACCGATGTCTAATCGAGAAATGAACTGTGATACGACCGATGTCAAGATCGATGAATGAACTGTGACACGACCGATGTCTAATCGAGAAATGAACTGTGGTACGATCGATGTCAAGATCGAGGAATGAACTGTGATACCACCGATGTCTAATCGAGAACTGAACTGTGATACGACCGATGTCTAATCGAGGAACGAACTGTGGTACGACCGATGTCTAATCGAGGAACGAACTGTGATATGACCGATGTCTAATCGAGGAACGAGCTGTGGTACGACCGATGTCTAATCGAGGAACGAACTGTGATATGACCGATGTCTAATGGAGGAATAACTGTGATACGACCGATGTCAAGATCGAGGAATGAACTGTGATACGACCGATGTCTAATGGAGGAACGAACTGTGATACGACCGATGTCTAATGGAGGAACGAACTGTGATACGACCGATGTCTAATCGAGGAACGAACTGTGATATGACCGATGTCAAGATCGAGGAATGAACTGTGATACGACCGATGTCTAATCGAAGAATGAACTGTGATACGACCAATGTCTAATCGAGGAATGAACTGTGAAACTAACGATGTCTGTTTGAGGAATGAATAATATGACAATTTATGTCATTCTTGGAATGAACTGTGATGCGAAAAATGTCTATTGGAAGAATGAATTGTGATACGAGCTATGTTCATTTTTGGAATGAACTGTTATACAACTGATGAATATTGAACATAGATACAAACGAAGTCTATTCGAGAAATGAACTTCGAGAACTCTTCGAGAAAGAAACTGTGGTGCAAGCGGTTTCTGTTCTAGGAATGAACTTTGATACGAACAATGCCTATTCGAGGATTTGATTTTTATGCGAACTATATATATGTCTATTTTTGTAATGAAATGTCATACGAACGATGTCTATTCGAGGAGCGAACTGTGATACAAAAAATTATATTCGAGGAATAAACTGTGATTCAAATTATGTTTATTCGAGGATTGAACTATGGTACGAACGATGTCTATTCGAGTAATGAATGTCTATTCGTCAAATGAACTGTAATACAGACATAAAAATTATGTTTTCAAGAAACGAATTAAGATACGTTTGTATTATATTCAAGGGATAAATTGTGATACAAATTATTTTATTCGATGATTGAACTGAGAAAGAAACATATCTATTTCGAGAATTGAACTATGAAGATAACGATGAATACTTCTATGAAGAACCTGCGAAACAAATGTTGATATTTTCTAGGAATGAACTGTGAAACGAGCGCTGTCTACTGAAAAAATGAACCGCTATACACATGTATGAGCTATGATAAACTGCTATATACGAATGTTGTTTATTTATGAATGTACTTATATGATAAAAACAAAATCTACACAAGGAAGACTGACTGCTATATTAATTAAATACATCTATTTCGATTAATGAACTTTGGTAAAACAATGTCTACAGTCATAAAATCCAAGAATGAACTGTATTCTATATCCTGTCCATAATGAACCTTAAAATGTGACACGAATTCTGTCGAGTTCGAGAAATGAACTGCGATATAAACCCTGTTTAATCAAGTTTATCACAATGAAAGACTTGACCTAAACTTTCTATTTTTTAGTATTTTGTTTTGTTTTGGGTTTTTTTTTCACAATGTTTGTCGTAAACATCAGTGTAGATTCTGGTATGTTTGATTAGTTGAGAAATTTAAATTCCGTACGATGGTAGTCTAGGGACATTACCATATAGACAATGAAACTTCTCTATGTTGATGTCAATTATCCGTCAAACCTGAATTCTGTCTAATTCGAGAAATGAACTGTGATATAAACCCAAGTTTATTACAATGAAAGACTTGTCATAAACTTTCTGTTTAGTAGTATTTTGGTTTTTTTTTGGGGGGGGGGGGGGGGGGTCACAATAAATGTCGTAAACATCAGTGTAGAGTCTGGTATCTCTGATTAGTTGAGAAATATAAATTCCGTACGATGGTAGTCTAGGGACATTACCATATAGACTATGAAACTTCTCTATGTTGATGTCAATCATCCGTCAAAGCATTACCTTTGCAATCGGACCATGAACCGGGATTCATACTTTTAGCCCCGGATGCTCTGGGTATAATATTCCATGAGATTTGTCATATATATTTTTTTCTTGGAGTTCTTCTGCATTCTTACTCATTTCTTCTACATTCTTATTCATTTCTTCTGCATTCTTACTCATTTCTTCTGCACTCTTACTCGTTTGCACAAGATCCTCCTCCTAACATACAGCAGTACGCCTTAAGCAACCCCCTCTCTCCCCGGATCTGCACATCACAGTTCTTCATTTCACAACATTATTATACGACGTTTAATGCATTCCCAACGAGATTTCATGAGAACAGATATTTTTTTTTAGAGGATGCAAATTTAAAGCAAATCAGTCTGACACAGGTTCTTTTCTGATTAAAAACAACTTTCTTAGATTAAAAAAGTTCTAAATTGAAATATACAGCCATCCTTTCAGTATCAAAACGGGAATATTTCTGTAAAACACGTGTTTTATGGTGGTTTTCGTGCTTAATTTAAAGTCACTCTTTTTTCTTGATAAATAATTTGGCTGGGAGAAATTTTTACTCTACACTCTTAAACATGGCCGAAACCGAGACGCATGACTTGTACAATAACTAAAAATCGGGAATCTGTTTTAGAAAAATATAACGAAACCTTTAACAGCATTGTATGAATGTACTGAGTGCAACAATCTTTTATTTTCTAGGTAATTACTGAAAGTGATAAAATGGCAAATATACTTAAGTGCTTGTTTTTGTCCGATATTCCGTCAAAGATTCAGTTCCGGGGGTTAAACGTATATATCTACTGTATACACCTTTGGCGATAAGATGGCGTCTGATATTTTCAGTCAAATAGGTCAAAGGTGTAGGTCATTGGATCTTTAATGAATTTAATTCTGATGACAACAAAATAAAAATTACTTTAATTTAAATACATGTAATCTGATATTGGGTTCAAACTTTGGAAAAAAACATATTTTGTTAATTTTGTGTTTAATTGACAGCTTTTGTCAGAAGTCAAGGTCATTTATGCAAAAATAGACTAATGGTGGTATTGTGATGATAGCTATATAGAGAGCCCTTCGACCTCTGTGAACAAAACTTTGACATTCATACAAAGGAAATAAATATTGCTTAATATTACCAAAAGTCTAAGGTCAAGGTCACTGGAAGAAACAATGCAGATTTTAATTTAAAAGCCGGAATGTTTCTGAACAATGATTTTTGCGTCGCCTGCGAAGCATAGCGACACTTAGGGATCACTTTGTCCGTTGTCCGTCTGTCCGTCTGTCCGTCCGTCCGTCTGTCTGTCTGTCTGTCACACTTTGGGTGTCACAGCCCATAACCTTTGATTGGTAAGTGATAGAGCTTTGATATTTCACGTGTATTCCTTGTGACAAGACCTTCTTACACATACCATAATTTTTAACCTAGTGACCTTGACCTAGAAATTTGCCCTACTTTTCAAAAAAATTAAGAATGGATATATCTTTTGATTGGTTAGTGTTAGGACTTTGATATTTCACATGTGCAATCCTTGTGGCAAGACCTTTCTACACATACCATAATTTTTTACCTTGTGACCTTGACCTAGATATTTGACCTACTTTTGAAAAAAAGATAAGATTCGCTATATCTTTTGATTGGTAAGTGATAGGGCTTTGATATTTCACATGTGTATTCCTTGTGACAAGACCTTCCTACACATACCATGGTTTTTGACCTATTTACCTTGACCTACATATTTGACCTACTTTTCACAAAAAATTAAGAATAGATATATCTTATGATTGGTAAGTAATAGGGCTTTGGTATTTCACATGAGTATTCCTTGTGACAAGACCTTTCTACACAGACCATAATATTTGACCTTTTGAACTTGACCTAGATATTTGATCTACTTTTCTAGAAAAGTATTATTGGCTATATCTTTGGATTGGTAGGTGATAGGGCTTTGATATTTCACATGTATTTTCCTTTTAACAATGCCATTCTACACATACCATAATTTTTTACCTTTTGACCTTGACCTAGATATTTGACCTACTTTTCTAAGGTTGTATATATCTTTTAATTGGTACAGTAGGTGATAGGTCTTTAATATTTCTTATGATGAGACCTTTTTGTTACCAATTTTTACGTATTGACCTTGACCTGGATGATTGACACTCTTTTCTGAAAATTTGAGAATCACCACATCTTTTAATTTGTAATTAAGTGGTCTGATATTTCAAATGAATTTCATTTGAAAAGACTTTTCTACTGATACCAATAATTTTGATCCACTTTCTAGAATAATAATCAAACGGCTTCGCAGGCGACACAAGCATTCCTTGGATTGCTATTGATTTAAACAATGAATTAAGATATTAATGGATCAAGGATCAAGTCTGTAATGAGAAGTATCGCAATATAGAATTAGATGAACCAATACATTGAAAAGTTAATAAATAAAATATAAGTATTTATTTTGCTAGTTCGAACCAGTCAGGGAGCGTAAATCGCGTCACGTGCACGCCGTCTAAATTTCTATAGACCGTCAGCAATTCCGTCATTGCCGTATAAATGAATTCGCAAGTAAAATAAGACGTGAAATGCCAATTTTCTGCAACAAAAAAAAAGGAGGTTTTGGTCCTCGACAAAATACTAGTAAAACAGTTATTGGGTTTGCTACTACTGACCGTCCACAGAGATTTGTCGGGTTGATCAAGTCGACAATTCTTTGTAGACGGTCAGTAACTAACCTAATAACAAAAATGTAGTTTCAATATATTAAAAAATAATGAATGCCGAATATTACTTATAATTGGTGAAGAGAAGGGGAGGGAAATAGAGGGGTTATTGGGAAGGACCGGGGCCACTGACATAGTCCCATGAAATTTGACAGATCTTGACGGAGGGTCCATTAAAATTGTAGAAAAACATGGAAAATGGCCCATTCTAGAAAAGAAATCTTACCTATCACTTACCTGGAAAGGGAAGGGGGGTAGTACACGAAAGGCTGTTTTGTTATTATTTTGGCCGATGATTTTGTTACTTGGACTTGAACCAGGGGGTTTGATGTTGGTGTAATCTAACAGTAATGATATCATCTGGTTGTGTATACGTCATTAATCATGTAATAACTCTACCTGCCATAGTAAAACGTGAGGGTCTTCACAGATTAATACGAAAAATTGGGCAAGGGGGGGGGGGGGGTCATAAATAAATATCTAAATTCAAAGGTTTAGCAAAAGGTTTAACTTTACTATGTATAAAATTTTCTTTTCCCATTTGAACGCAGTATAAATTGACTTGACACAGAGGAATAAAAGTTCGGTAGGATCCCCTAAAAATCTTGATCAGCGCTTGATTTGTATGATAGAGGGTAGATGATATTGAAAATTGAAATCAAAGAATTTTTTTTCTACAATGAAGTAGACTGCAAGGCGGATCATGAATGCAGTCAAAGATGTTACATTAACTTTAATTGACATCTTCTAAAGGAAGTCAAGAATCTCGTAAGAACGATAACTCAGGAAAGAATTAGGTCAGAAATGAGGTTTTAAAAGTCATATAAATTATCTGTCCTTTGAATCATATTTTGACATGCAACACATTGACTTGAAAAATTCGACTAACATGAACATCTTATAAAGGTCAATTTCGTATACAAAACGAGCGGACGGACATTCCGACAGATGGATCCTTTGACGTTGTTCTCACCAAATACGTGGTCATGTCGTACCTGTCACCATTCGTACCGGAGTATAAAACCGTTGTGAAAAATTTTAGCATAGGAAACAAAACATTGGAGAGAGAGTAGAGAAGAATATATCTTTAGCTGTCGGTGATAGGCGGCAATTGATTTTTCCCTTGTCTCGCAAAATTCCTAAACCTGTGTACATCTCATCAGGAATACTAAAGCCTCTTGTCAAAACTGAACAGAAAAAATTTCACATCTTATGATTCGGAAATATGGTGCGTTTCAGCAGTATGGGGGGTTAATACTACTAGTATAGCAATCGTCTTGTTACATCAATCTGCATTCAGCATAACCCAATTGATTACAACTGTACTGTGGCATTGAATAAAAAAAAATCTTCTTAGAGCAGTAGCTAGTTTTAAATACCGTGTGAGTTGAGGGGGCTGTTTACTTTAAGCATGGTTTACTTTAATTTACAGAGAAAATTTCAAGAACGCGGCGTTCAGCATGTAGCGTATAGCGTAGTTATCTGTAATTCGGAACATATGTAAATATTCCGGCGCATCTTCTGAATTCAGACGGTAAAATACGAATAGTTATGGTTGCCTCTAATGCAGCGCCGTGTGGGATGGGAGATTTGTTACAATTGGATATTTTACCTTCGATTTAAGATGGATTTAACCCGGATGTAATATATTATGGATATATACCACCCGACACATGAGTTATATGTTATATTTATAGAAAGAAATCCGATTCTTAATGGAATATAAGCATTCTCAGATGACGGGAGGAAGTCTTTCACACACTCTCCTAAAAACCACGATTACTGAACCGGAACATGGCGCCAACACCGTTCCATCACGTGATCCGCCTGGACCAATCGAAAAAGTTTGTAAATCCAAGTCGTTTGATATTCATGGTGCAAGATCTAAAAGTCACGATGACGCCATAACGAAGAAAGGAAGTGACGTAGTTGTGAAGGGAGAGAAATCTAGCAGCGGGAATTACTGTGAGAGGCCGGCTCTTGTTCGGTCCTCGACAAAAATAAGCGGGAGTTACTGTGACATCAAGCATGAAAAACTCAACATTCAAAAGGTCAAAGAAGAAATGGACGCTGCTAAATTTAAGCCTGCGCCCGACAGACCCAGAATTTTTATGTCAAAAGCGGGAAAAGTTGTGATAGTGTTTCCTAACGGTGAAATAGTAGAAGGTAGGTTTAGATAAGTAGAGCACCCCCTCCCTCCTCCTTTTCTTCTTTATACACATAACAGTGAGGGAAGATATACACGAACTGTCTATCTTCTCGAACCTTGTCCTCGAATCTGATCAGTATCATGAGACAGACAGACAGACAGACAACGATCAGGTCAGTACTCAGTAGTGATACGTACATATATATGGACGTACATTGGACATGTTGTTTGAATTTCGAGGATCATGTCATATTATATATCTACGAGGACAACTTCTCAAGTTGAATCTGTTCCCAATTCTATAATATAACCCTGAGAATTCTCTCGGTTGAGTTTCCCTTTTAATCTTGATAATCTGATGTAAGGGGAAGGGGGGGTCGTTTAAGCCGACCCTGGTAGTTTGTATGATGGGTACGAAGGATTAGATTTTTTTCATTCTATAGTGTGAAGGCGGAGGTTTCCAAGCTATACCCGTGTGTTCTGTGTGTTTAGAAGGTATAGCCTATGATTTTGAGTAAATTATACGTAAAAATAGGAAAAACTTTAATTTTAAGATTTTGTGATACAAACAAGGCCAAATTTTACTTTCCATTTGTAGACAGCTCATTCTTTGAATTCATATTTGTCCCATTTACATGTATCTTGACGAACGAAAATGAATGATACATTGTATAAAGTGATCTTCACACATGCAGTATACATGTAAAAAAGCATCTTTGTTCACTAAATTTGATTCTGCATTTTGACGTAAGTAACAAGGCTTTAAGCCTCAACACTATCATGATCTTAAAGATCGTTTTTCATTAAGAAATGGGCCATTGACCTAATTATCTACTTCAAACTTGACCTATTTTTATATTTCGTTTTTTTTTTCTCTCTGTAGAGGATTTTATGTGACCTGAGAATGTATCTTAATAAAACGCCAATTTCATTATAGACTCGCTATATCTCCTGTCAATAAAACCAGACAGTATAACAGGGGGAATCCGGATTAGTATCACGGATCGAGAACCGTCATCGACTCGAATACTATGTTATTTTTTTTAGTTAAAAAATATACGAATCTCCCTAATTTGGTACATAATTTAATATTTCCACAAGAAAATATGTTCAAGAACTTTGACCATGTATCAAGAAACTGGGAAAAAAATTGGGACAAGAACATTTCAGTTTTGTGTATTTTAAAAGTCTTATCATATGGGCAGTTCAGTCTGTTATGATTATGAAAAAATTATTTTGAAAAAAAAAGTTATTCGTAAATATGGGAAAATCAGGATTTTTGGTAAATTCTGCCCCCCCCCCCTTCCTCTATCTTGATTCGTCCTTGCATTTTGAACAGGTTTATTGCAAAAGTTAGCCCCTGCGCCTTTAAATCCATGCATAAAATATACATGTATCATACTTACATGTAGAAATAGATTTGACGTTACATACCTATGTATTATTTTGTAATTATACTGCATATAGACATGAATTATATATTTAACGCGATGATATAACTGGTTATTTCTAAGTAACTTCATTAGATCTTAGAAACAGAACCTCATCAGAGCTACATTACGCGCGGATCCAGATTTATTTTAAGGGAGGGGAGGGGTCCAACTCATTCAGGGGGGGGGGGGGGTCAAGCCCATTATTTTCAGAAATTATATGGAAAATAACGAAAGAAAACTTTTTTTTTCGAAATTCTAAGGGGATGTTTTACCTCTTATACCCCATCTAGATCCGCTTATGTATATCGGTAATTAACCGACGCTGATCACTCTATCATCGTAATGAGCTATGTGGCGGGCCAATGCACAGAATCATACAATAATTTCATTATTTCTGCAAAATGATTTCTTTCAAATCAAGAGATTTTTCAGCGAATTGCGAGGATCGATTTTTGAATAATTATCAAAAAAATAGCGAAATACATGTGTATCTTCTTTGGGAATAAGTAAAATCTACATTTGTACGTGCTATTTTTGGATCTGTTGTTATTGAAAACGGAGGGGTTATAAAGGCTTCTACAATTTCCAAAATTTTAATGAAAAGGTTTTTCTCAGAGGAATTTCAACCCCTCGAAACCCCCCCCCCCCCCCTTTCTTCGCCGTAGATTCGTCAGTAATAATGACAATTTTGTAGATTTGGTCGTACAAAATATACCTGGATCCACTACTGACATAATAACAATAACTAACCAAGTGAAGAAAAAATAGTTTTCAAGAAAAAAGACGTATTCATTTATCCGTTTATTCTATTTGCATCACATCTCTCTTAATTTTAATGATAATTTTTATAAATCAAACGTTCGACTTTTTAAAAAGGTCTGGAGCTGATGAATTTCTGTTTACGATAAGTTACATGTATGTTTAGTTTACCCAAATAGATCCTCCACTTCCCCAAAATCAGTATTTATATTAATATACAAATATGGACTACCAAAATGTCTAAACTTGCAGGGAATGGGCTAATTCACAGGGATTTATCTCTCTTCCCGGTTGCTTGATAGTGCTATGAGTATTTATCATCATACATGTACATGTAGTACTATCAAGCAACCGGGAAGCGCGATAAATCCCTGTGTGCTAAATCTGCAACGTACCACTCGTCTGAAATATGGAATTATACATTGTAGGTCTGAGCACAAGGATTTATCGCGCTTCTCGATTGCTTGATGTACTACGGGTTGGGTACATAACCCATAGTACGTACATCAAGCAACCGAGAAGTGCGATAAATCCCTGTGGTTCTGAGCAGACGAGAGGAGCCATGATACATATCTTAAATTTCCTCAAGTAATGGTCAGATCTAGTTAATCCAGAAAGTCAATTAACTAAACGCCAATTTGATCATAAAATCATTAACCAATTCAGTCTCGTCGACACTAGGTCAGCGTTCATACAGTAAAGGTGTTACATCCAGCGCGCGTAACCCGACTAGGGATTCAAATTGTCATATGTATCCAGGCGCGTATCCAGAAAGGTTCATGAGTGTGGTTACATGTACACGTGTATCACTTGCACGTGTGCACAGATGCCTGCAAATATGCTCGTCCCCCCCCCCCACATTCACCCCTCTTTCTCCGTTATTTCATTATAAACATGGTTGAAAAACATCACAGTCGTTTTCAGTCATGTTTATTATGAAAAATAAATGGAGAAACGATCACACATGTAGTTACAGGCACCTATTATAGGTTGCACCCCCCCCCCTTCCCGGAGCTCAACGCCAACAACCATCAATGACATCCGCCCCTTCCCATCTCTCTCAAGTCATTGTGGGTAGCTTGCGTCGAACTCAGGAGGACTGTATTCCTCGCCGATTTAACCCTGTCAAAAAAAAAAAGAGTATTTTTAAAACCGTTTCATAAAAGTCTGTAGTTTAATGCTGCATAGATTTCTTCTGTTCGTTTTGTAAGTTTATTCATTTTCTTTTGAATTTTATTATTAAATGTCTTCATTTCCATTAACTTTAGATTACCCCTTTTTCTACTGTTATGGGTAACTAACAATTATTTTGCTTCATGACAAATAAAAAAAACAACAGACAAACAAATAAATAAACAAACATAAAAATAATACAACTAAAAGTAAAAAATATGAAGAAATTCATGTTACATATGCCGAGTAACATTTTTACTCTATTTACATTAAAAAATACCTATGTATTCATTGAGGACAATTTACAACAATCGAACACTCTCTTCTCCCGAGTTAATCACATGATTAATGAAGAGGTCTTTGCTCCTTGACGGTTTGTAGAGTTCGTCTCATCCTAGTTAATGCCCCTTCATCATCTCCTTGTATTTACTGAAGAGGGCGCTGTGGACAATAAAGCCGACTTTGGATCCATCTCAGCATCTTGTATTCTTTTAGTATGCGATAAATCAAGTATGCAAATAAGGTGAGAGTAATTCCCCCTTAATCCCACTGCGAACCATTTATCCCCCTTGTCCAATGAATATGGTAAAACCCATTATTATGGACTAGCGACTGATTTATGAGTTTAAGGATCTCTACTCCGGCTTTCTCATCTTTCGTGGATATTTACTTTTAATCCCTTCTCCTTCCTCACTGGGAGTCATTTCATTAAATATAGGACAACATGCATTATTCCCCATTCTTCACGAGCGGATCTGGAAGTTTTTATTTATTTCGGGGGGGGGGGGCATTCCGGCCAGGAGGGACAGAAATGTCTAAAAGCAAATGGCTGACAAAAATTCTTTCGGACTGACAAAAATTTTGAGTATTTTCCTGGAGTGACGAACTTACTGAAATGCCTAACAAGAGTGAACCAGATTTCAACATCTCTGGAGAAAAAGGGGGGAGGGTTCTGGTCTTTGTTCGTTTCTTTCACAGAAAATTACAAGTGGAAATTGGGCTGACGAAGCATATATATACGAGTATGGCGAGATCTAGGGGACCCGATCACAGTTACCCCCTTTTGTTCCGCGCATGTGTTCATTCCAGTAAAGACATCCCACTTCGATCGGACAGTATATTGTGTGGAAAAGGTTCTTTCACAAAAATGACAGATCATGATATATAAATATTATAACTAACCGATGAATGAACTCACATGCCAAGAAAAACTGTCCAACTCTGTTTACCTCCCTTTCCATTGCCTTTGTACTCTACATGTGGGTTCTTAGGAGAAAAAAGGGGGGCGGGAGTTCAAGTCTCCTGGAAATCGTAAAATGTGTTCTTTTAAGCAACTAATTTTCTTATATACACATACAAATATGAAAAATTCTCGAAACTTATATTTATAGGTTAGAACTTAGAAGACAGGGATTTCAATATTAATTATTATGTGTAGTCGTTTGTTTGGTGTTTTGATGTTCCTTGTCCGTTTTTACGTCTCTTTCTGTGTTTGTCTGCTCTGTGTTTCCATATAGGGGGGGGGGGGGGGGTTGTGTTTTGCTATGGGTATTGCAGCCAGGTCTTGTTGGAGATTCCCTCATTTTATATCTGTAGACCAATCGTAAAGAAGGATTCAATCCATACTCAGGCGCGCTTCGAACAGGCATCGGTGTGCTTGCCAGGCTTTATATATAATGGAATTCGTTTAATCGTCAAACGCACATACACTGTATGATATTGTCTCGTATCATAAAGCTTGATACAGAATTTACGAACGAGGACAAATCTCGCAGTAATTGTCTTTTACAATGTTATATATTATGTGATAATGTATGAGATATTTGTATCTATTCTGGTCCATAGTACATGTATATACCTGGCAAGTGTCCTCGTCATGTAATCATCAGAGTTCACGTATCATAATTAATCAGACTAGGTATTCTACCCAAGTGTCATAGTGCGTCATAAATACAAATAGGTACACATCAGTCATATACATCAGAAAGTAGGGACTGATTTATAAACATCTTTCTATCTTTTCTTTAAATTCCATTTTTTCCCTTTCATTTGTCTTTCCTCCAAACAACTTGCCGTCGTTCACATTCATTGTTTTTTCACTATAAGTGGACACAGAACTGTAATATGAGGGAAAATGTTGGAAAATAATTTGAATCGTGACTTTCATAAGATGATAGAGGGGCAGAATGAGTGGATCATATTCTCCATTTGTCTTTCTTCTATTTGTAGCCCCCCCCCCCCCCCCCCCCCAAAAAAAAGAACTCGGTATAGACCTTTACACTTGTTGCCTTTTCACTATAGATAGCACACAGAATTGTAATATGAGGAAAATAAGCTAAAAGCTAAAAAGAAAATCTGAAAGAATCATCAAAGCAAACCAGTAAATCAGAAAGGGGGGACTGACTTTAAAAAGATTTTTTTTCTTCTTGTCTTTAGTCTTTCTTCGTTTAGATGCAGAAATCAGCACACCACCGTTCACACTTGTTATCTTTTCACTAAAACTGGACGCTGAACTTAAATATGAAGGAAAATATGCTGAAAGTTATCTGAAAGACTTTCATAAGAGGTTGAAGGGACACAATGAAAAAATCTAGTTCTCAGTCTCAGCCTGATGTACTGCATGTATACCTTGATTTTTTTATTTGGATATTTACTTCGCTCTGATGTACTGTAACATAGTACGTAGATTCTGTTTCCATATCTCTTTTCCTTATTGAATTACCATGTAATCAGAGAGCTAGCTATAGCACTCTGGAAATGAAATACGGCACATGTCACGCGCTCAAGGCCGCGCTCTACATGACGATAGTGGCGGTGAATTATTCATACTCTTAGTTCATGTCAACTGGTAATTAAATTTTCTCTTTCTCTTGGCGCGAAAAATATTTAGTAACCTTGGTAGTTTATGATCTCCATCACTGACGTTCTGTCATAGGTCAAATGGGTTGTACGTAAAAATGAAAACCTATTGTCCCTTTCCGTTCCTATTGACATGAATTTTACGCCCGAATTTCCCTGTGGAGTTAGAAGAATGTTGTCTTTTATTGCCATGGTAACATAATTTACTCAAAAGAATTGTATATCGATTTTAACAGCGGTATTATAGGGAACCATAGGGCTTAAAAACTCTAAGGAAAAAAAATTGGAACTGTAAGAAACAAGTGGAAATTTAGAGAGAGCAAGGGGAAGAACATCGTGTGAATCCCCGGGATAGAACGTACGAGCTTCCCCGTGGGTTACACACGATGGGGGAAGAAGTAAAGGGGTTGACTGTAAACGGGACAAAATGTTATTGGAATAGAAGGGGAAGGAGGGACCATATGAAATTCACTCACACTCACCCCACACCACCTCCTCCCACGGTAACTCCATCCATAATCCAGAAGGGGTCAATTTACCAAATTTATATGCTGACCTTGTTCACTAGTAGTATCTCATAATCATCGCCGGAAACCCCCCCCCCCCCCCCCCCCAGCCTTTCTGCCAAAAAAGAAATATACTGGATCCGGGTGCTTGAAAAGTTTTCATCCCTAAGGACATACAGGTGGTGCCACTTCTTTTCTGGAAGGTGGGGGGAGGGGGGGGGGAGAGGCGGGTGTTGGTACGGCCATGAGATGAATAGGAATTATTGTTTCATTATTTTTCTCGTCCTAGAATACGGAAGCCAGTTCGTGCAATGTTATATTTTTTTACTATCTCGTAGTTACGAGAAACCTTTCTCGTAGTTACGAGAAAAAAATCTCGTAATTACGAGAAACTTTTCTCGTAGTTACGAGAAACTTTTCTCGTAGTTATGGGAAACATTTGTCGTAATTACGAGAAACTTTTCTCGTAGTTACGGGAAAGAAATCTCGTAGTTACGAGAAAAAGTGCGTTCGAATTTTTTCTCGTAATTACGAGGTTTGTTTCTCGGAAGTAGGGGAAAAGTTTCTCGTAACTACGAGAAAAGTTTCTCGTAACTACGAGATATTTTCTCGTAACTACGAGAAACGTTTCTCGTAACTACGAGATAGTAAAAAAATATTACATGGCACGAACTGGCTTCCGTACTAGAATCTGTGATGTGGACTTTGATACAATGTAGCATTTCCAAGTACGGATTAAGAAGAGTGAGGGTTCGGGATGGTTACACCCCCCTCCCCTGAATGTATGTGCACTGATATATACTGTATATTTTATCGAAAATTGTAAGCTATAGGTACCACCACCAAATCTGAAGCGGATCCTGACCCATGTGCACTAACCCCCACTCCCACTCCCCCTTCCCACCCCCACCACCCCAGTTGTATCAAGCTCACCCCATGCCTCATATCAAACTAAATACATCGTATTCTTATATCGATTTCAAGGCATTAATATTACATATGACCCAAATGTCTTCTGGATTCATTAAATTGAAGCGAGAGAGAAATAAGAATCTTTATTGAAATATGAATAAATATTTGTAACACCCCGAAGTTCGGTTAATGGCCCCCAATACAGCGGAGTCTCAATACTTCTTTTATCAAAACTTCAATAAAGTGGGTTTATGGCATTATTTATTTCAATACATGCTACTTGCTTGTGATAGCCTCTAATGTATAGATATGGAATCAACATTCAAACGGTAAAAATTTACGATCTCTAAGGGGGTGGATCCATTAAGTTTAAGATCTCTGAGAGGCGGATCAAGTGGCGCAGTTGTTTTGGAAATATACTGAAAAATGAAACATAATATTGTATCGAGTTATATACGAATATGCACTGCATTTATGTTTCTTTCCGCTTTCTTAATTTTAATTGAATACAATTTTCGAAAGGTAGGAGAATGTAGAGAATGCGTTTCTTTATTTGATGAATTGGTAAATGTACATGTACGTATATACATTGTATATTTCATTTATTCGTCTGTAGCGAGGGAGACATGGTAACACTCCACCCTACTCCACGGTACCACCTCACACCACACCTCCCCCTCCCATGGTAACAACCCACCACACTCCACCTCACACCACACAGCCCCCTCCCATGGTAACAACCCACTACAGTCCACCCTACTCCACCTCACCCCACACCGCCCCCCTCCCACGGTAACACCCCACCACACTCCACCCTACTCCACCTCACTCCACACCGCCCCCTCCCATGGTAACAACCCACCACAGTCCTCCCTACTCCACCTCACCCCACACCGCCCCCTCCCACGGTAACACTCCACCACACTCCACCTCACTCCACACCACCCCCTCCCACGGTAACACCCCACCACACTCCACCCTACTCCACCTCACTCCACACCGCCCCCTCACATGGTAACAACCCACCACAGTCCTCCCTACTCCACCTCAATCCACACCACCCCCTCCCACGGTAACACCCCATCACACTCCACCCAATCCATCTCACTCCAATCCACCCCCTCATTCTCCACCCTCTCACACTCCTCCCTATACCCTAATCCACTCCAGCCATTCCCACCCGTTTCTTTATTCAATCACAAAAATGGGGAAAAATATTCGATAATACATGCATATTGTTCCAAAAGGTGACTTATTATGCAAAAAAAGTAAAACTTTATGAAATATAAAAATATAAAAAATATTTTATGGAGATATACTAGTATGTAGATTCATCTTCAGTAATACGTTCGGGTACTTATTAATGATGTGTAGTGCATGAAATCATTGCAACATTTATAACTATGCTTCAGGCCTACCAACGCCATTATCTGCCAGTTGAGTATAACTTGTATCTCAATTGGGCAGACAGTGACCCTTCAAGCGCTGATTTAGAAGGGGGTCTTGGGGCGTCCGGGGGTCAGGACACCTGCGCATGAATTTGCCAAAAATCCTTAGTGTTATGTATATATGTATTTTTTTCAAAATCAAAGGCTGGAGACTCCTCACGTACTGGACACCCCCCCCCCCCCCCCCAAAAATCTATATATCCGTTCATGCCCTTATATCTCTCAATCAAAACTTCAAACCAATTTGCCCCGACTCCTCCTTTCGTGTTTGGGACTTTTAATTTATACACAATTACAATTCCAGTTGACCCATAACTCTTCCCTCGACTTCTGAATTATTTACCAATATCACCCCTCTTAGACGGCCATACACAGGGGAATAGAGAGTTACGACGGTTTAATAATTTGATAGTGACCGACATAAAAGGGCGTAAATTTGCAATATCAACAATCAATGGACGGAATTAAAGTGCCTCGGTCCTCGGACGGCAAAATGTACAGGATTTACCGGGAAAAACTCTCCGGGAAAATTCACGGTGAGATTTTTTTTCCTTTTCGAAGTCTATGCGTGTGCTACTGATATTTTTTATGAACTAATTTTTATTTTTTCAGTTTTCATAACTTTTTAATTTTTTTATGAACTTTTCATTTTATTCCTGATTTCTTTAAACTTATTTTTTTAAAATTTTGTGTCTAGAACTCTCAGACGGAGAGGTTGGAAAGGGATGCGCTAGGGGTGGGGGATAGTCGCTGTACACGTATTTGTACACGTAAACGTTTTATTTCTTTAATTGCTTTTCCATGTATTATTTCTATAAGCTTGTTTTTAACAACAAACCCTCAGTGGGTTGTTTTTGTTATTAAAATGACACGGAGTGCTATGTATGGTATCGGAAAACCCATATATAAATAATAAATAAAGTCCATGTACATCTTCAATTGTGTCTCTGGCATATTCCTTAATGTTAATCCGGTAGATGACGAATTTAAAGAGGGAGAGAGAGAGGGGGGGGTAGCTAATTGGGATGTTTTGCCATTTTCTTTGACAATTTTCTTTTACCATATATTTATAAGAGTACGTTTATTGTTTTTTTGAACAGATGGAATCCACCGAAAAGATGGATTGTAGTGTATGCATTAACTGTTGTTTGGATTTTTGTCTTTGGCCTTGGATCAGTATTGTTTTGTGGGGTTTTTTTTTTCAAAAATAAGTAAAGTTTATAATCCACACTCTGTTACAGTTGTTTACGAAACGATAGCTGGTTCGTTCCCTATCGCTTTCATAAAATCATTTGGAGCGACAATCTGCAGAATAGAAAATGTCTATGGTATATAGACCATAAAGATTGTGTGGGTCTAGAGGGGGTTCAGGGTTTCAGACCCCCCCCCCCCCCTGGAATTGCCAAAAATGCTCAAAATAATTCCTTTATTACGTATGTTTTTTTTTAAACCATATGCTGGACCACTTGACGGCATGAAAAAATATTCTAGATCTTCCCAAGAGGAGGGATGAGGATTTCTCATACCCCCCCCCCTTCCCAAACTCCCCGGTCGCTGGTAGAAGTTTGCCCCTCCCCCTTTCTTTAGATCCGTGTTTGATAGGGTCATTACCCGGATTTGTATGTCAGCACATGTGCTAGAATGCTCAGCATGTGCTCGACTATGGTACCTGTTTGATTAGGGAGAATGTACTAAGTGTATAAATTCAGAAGAGGAGCGCTAGCCATCTGAAGTGAAGTAATGAGGGATTAAATATTAAATGAAAGAAAAAGAAAAGTAAAACGGTAATCCTTTGTATATTTTGCCATTTACAAAGTAAAAATCTCCATATTTTAAACTTTTAAAGATCTGTAGCACTCTATGCCATTTCAAGTTCAAATTTTTAAATAACCATGGTTACCTGCAGCCCGTTTCACAAAAAAAAAATCTAACGAAAAATTTCATTTGTCGTAACTTTTGACAGCTTAGTTTGGAAAGTGAAAAAATGGAGTCTGTACGCAAAGAAGGATAACTCTAATTTATTACCTGAACCGTGATCAGCGACAAGTAACTCTGTTCTCCATGAACGAACTAAGCTGAGAAAAAAATCATAAGAAAAAGAAACGTTTTTACAAAATAAAACAAAAAGTGCTACATCATGGGCGGATCCAGGATTTTTTCAGGGATGGTCCTAGAGTCCGATTTTTTTTATTTGGAAGAGGAGAAAAAAAAAAGAGAACACACCAGAAAATAAAGTCCTTGATTAATGACTGTCAGTTATGTTTCTAATTATAAATAAAAACAGATGACTGGTGAAAAGCTTTTTAGAAATCTTGAATTTTCACATCATACTAGTAGTACTATAGATAGATCTGGCAATGCGTATTACACTGATAATCTAGGCTTGTCTATTTGTTGAAAAGAATAATTCTTTACCATCTAGACTCTAATACCATCTAGACTCTAATACCATCTAGACTCTAATTATAATGAAGGTATATACAGAGAGGTGTACATTGTATAAATTGTGAAAGGGTATAGATTGGAATATACCCCGCCTTCCCCTTTTCCCCAATTCACCCAACCCCATCCCGGTCGTACTGAACGAAATCCTCATGAAGAATCCGAAGATGACAGTTGGAGCAGGGAGGGGTAAGGGATGTAAATTTGACTTTGAATGTATGCATTTTTGGAAAGGGATTGATGGTGGTTTAGAAGTGCTCGTTTTGTTTTATTTGTGTCATTTAAAAAAAACAGCGAGGTTTCCTATTGCTGTATATTTGACATTATTTAACGCTATAAAAATTAGAAGGTCAAAAGTTGGAAATCTATAACTCGTAAACTTGCGAAAATTTCCGATCGTTTTCGATTCCTTTCTCAGGCGGAAGAGAGCTGTCACCTCGGAGCTTTATGGGTAATTGGAATCTTTACGTGATCAATGACTTTTACTTAGACTTTTGAATAAATGAATACGTAAATAATCCGGGGATTTCAAAGTTCGATTTGATATTTGTATAACGAAATGTGGCAGCGCGACTAAAACGCAGATAGAGTTGTCCTGTTGTCAGTCAAAGAATATAGAGGGCATTCCGAATGTAAAGTCTTATCAGACTTGATTCTTTGACAGCTCCTGGAATATTTATTAGAGTTGCTACTTGTTTTTAACTGTTTTTCATTCATATGAAACAGTGGCGGATTTAAGGGGGCGCGACGCCCGCCCCCCGGCACTGACCCAAAATTTTTCAAAAAACCCTATATTCTGGCCCATTTTCAGTAAAAATCGGCAAAATTCGCCCCTCAACCCCCCGGCAAAGGGGGCGCTGGATCTGCCACTGTGAAAAATTAACAAATCTAGTCCAATACAAGACCCCATATAAACATACAGTGTACATAACAAAGGTATCACATTGCGTTTGATTGACATATGAAAAAATGGGAAAAATTATTAGAAATAAAGATTTATCTGATTTAAACATATTTTATTCAATTAAATTGAATAGGATTGGGCTACAAGTTGTCTCAACATTAGATTAAGCCCTCTCCTTGTAACAGCAGTAAAACACATAGAATGTCATTTATCATCAAAATAATCACTCAAAGTTGGTGAAAATTTAGTTCTATATCATATAACCCCACTGCGAGACAGAATTTAAAAAAAAGTACCGGGAGTCTTGTAAGCAGGGCTAGTGAAAATTAAAATTTTCAATCAAAAGATTCAATTTCTATGGCTTTTTCGTATTCATTTTGATGAATCATTGAAAAATAGCCGCAAATTACGTCATACGAAGTGTCCTCTGTCTTTTTGTGGACGCTAGTTTTCCCCGGCGTTGTCCGCTGTTGTAACATACTGAAACGCTCCGTGCTATGATTATGTGGAATAATATATAGCTTATTGGGATTTTGTCGATCTTTTGAAAGAGTTGATTTACAGTGGCACTTCAGCCCCAAAATGATCTTGACCTTGACCCCGTGATGACGTGTTTTCAGCTCAGCTAACCTCGACGTTATGTTATACCCCCGCGCGTCCCCGTCCGTATCCGCGTCCCCGTCCGCGTCCGGTTAAGAAGTTTGGGGTAGCTCAGTATTTGGCAAAGTACTGATACAGTAACCAAACTTGCACAAGTGATTCATCTTGGGATGCTGAGGTGAACCCATGCATCGGATGCTGCATCTGACCTACATTTTCTGATTGAGTGACTTGGTTAAGAAGTTTGGGATAGCTCAGAGTGACTTGGTAAAGAAGTTTGGGGTAGCTTAGTATCTGAAAAAGTACTGATGCTACAGTAACCAAACTCGCACATTCAAATGATTCATCTTGGGATGCATCGGATGCAGCATCTGACCTTTTTCCACTTGAGTGATTTTGCTTTTAAAAGCCAGTATTGAGCAAAGTATAAGGTTACATGTACCAAACTTGCATATCGAATGTATCTTTGATCAAACTTTCATAAAATGACCTTGACCTACTTTTTTCGCTTGAGTGATTTTGCCTTTAAAATCTAGGATTAAGCAAAGTATAAGTGCTACATGTACCAAACTTGCATATTGGATGTATCTTTGATCAAAATTTCATAAAATGATCTTGACCTACTTTTTCCACTTGATTGATTTTGCCATTAAAAACCAATATACAGTCCTTAGAAATATGTTTAAATTGAATTTTGCTGCCACGAGGTGAGCTTTGTAATCTGTGATTACCTATGGTTTTTTTTTTCCTGCCGCAGCTTATTTTTTCCCAGATAATTATTTAATCTGTATTGCAAAAAGTTTGAACTTTTCTATACTTTCTTGAGGTGTCCACTCATGCAGACATTGCTTTGACAATTGTTGTATTGGAATGCATTCTAAGCGGTAAAGTTGGATATTTCCAATCTATGGATGTACAGGTATGTGGTAGTGCAAGAGTTATGACACTTAATCTGATTCAGATTCTCTCTGCTCTTGGACTTTTGTTCATATAGACATAGACAATGGATGCAAACAAAAAGAAAATCATTTCCAATCTAGCGACATACACTGTACACCTGCAAATTTTGCGATCCACCAGTGACATTAAACTTAATACGAGTTTATATAAAAATTAGCTAAGCTTGAGCCAAGTAAATCTGCAATCATTATAAATACAAATATAGATGTGATTTATCACTTCGCAGCGCCAATAGAGAAAATAAGTAGCTACGCGTGTCGGATAGATTGCAAACTTTGTTTTTCTAGTGAAGATTATTTTAACCAATATTGATCCTTTTTGCGCGCCGTACTTAAGCAGAGTTTATATATCCCCTTTGGAGAATTCTTGGCATTTGAAGTCACGACATGGTTGATTCTGGGGATTTATAAAGCTACTGGACGGGTTTCCGGGACCTATATTCGATTCTAGAAATACCATCACTCTTCTATGACAGTCAGTCGAATTACGCCGCGACACGAGATTTTCTCAGCTTCTCTGCAAATTGTGAGAGAAAAAAGGTGATAGGAACTTTTTTCTTCATTTGGATCAAATAAAGACGAAATTTTACGGCATCACGAATTCGGAATTAGTAATTCCTTGCAGTTTGTCGGTATTCCATAAAGCAGTGCTGTTGCTGAAAACTTGCATTGATTTAAAGTTGTAGATATCGGTGTAAAAATTACAAAACTTTCTATAACGGACAGAATCATGTTGCGTCCGCCACCTTCAATAATCCGTTCTGGTTTGGGTAAGTTATTTTCGTAATTATATACCACGTTCTTATCAATATAGATCTGTATAGGTAATATTACTGTCAGGTAAATTTATAATTTACTGGGCTTTTAGTTTTTTTTTATCAATTTGATATTTTTGCGTGGAAAATAAAGAATATTTTGTATTGCTATCGTACATGTAATTCCCTTTCGAACATTGATTGATTTTAATGTTATAAAACACCACTGCATCTTTGTGAGGAACTTTGTACAAGAATATTAACAACAAGAAAATGGCAATTAAATATTTTCTTTTATGCCTAGATGTATCGTTAAATGTTTAATTTGAACGTATTTAAAATACAAATTCACATTAAATTACTATTTCTTGCTTAATATGAGAAACATTTATAATTTCCGTTGAAAACAAAAAGAGTTGTATAAAGTAAAACATAGGTCAAGGTCAAATGTTACAAGTACCAGTAATATCAATTACTTTAAAGAACAAACTCCTGAAATGGAGGAAATTTACAGCAGCTTTTCGAACACACTATAGATGGGAGGTACAATGTATTTAACTTAAGTTTCATGTAAAATTGAAAGTGCAGATCGCAAAAGCAAGACATTTTAGTCCTTAAACCGAAATATATAATAAAGGTCATGCCTCTCTGTTTTCCAAAAAAGTTTTGCTCTATGAAATCTATCCATCTTTCATAATTGTCCTGGAATTTTCTGTCTATATTTTACTGTCACTTATAAAAGAGCATGGCTGATGACCTCTTAATTTGTCAGTTAAATTATATTGTTTCGTATGTGTTTTTGATTAATAACTTTTATTTGGTACATGTATTTCACTTGTAACAATCTCCTCTGCCTATACTGCAACGTTCTCCCCAATTCTTCTTGCTTCTTGACCTTGGCTCGTCCACTGTGCTACCAGTATATTTGTTCCGTTTATCTACATGTAAACTCGAGACAAACATATGCAATAAACGTCCTCGAGTTCCCTTCTTTCTGCAATCTCATTATCTGTCAGTTCAATTTACATGTAACATGCTAACCTTTGACATTTGACCTTGACTCGTTCACAAGCTATTCCATCCACCAACCTACATTAATAATGGAATTAAAATGATGTCCTTTCTTTCTACAGTCTCTGCATTCTGTATTTTCATTTTAATATGAAAACCCATTACTTTGGCTGCTGACCTTTGACATTTGACCTTGACTCCTCTAATGGATCATATAAGTTGACATTTGATCTACTGATCTAAACTCGGGCTGAAAGCCGCCATAAAACGTTCCCGAATCAATTTTGTGGTCTATCGATTCGTACTTTTTTTCCTGAATATTCGTTACATAATACTGAAGCACAGATGCATTTGTTATGATTTTTATTATAATACAATTTATCCTCCATTTCTTAGCGTACTCCAAGGAGTCGGGAGCGATTAACACTCTTTATACCGGAGCAAATTGCCCGGAAATAACACGCATTTTACGACAGATGTCAGACTGCTACCGCAGTGAACTTAAGATTCAGCTTATGAACTTCTGAAATGGTTTAATCTAATGTAGTAAAATGATCCTACTTAATGATTGATGATGTCAATTACATTTATTTGCGGGTATTTTCAACTTTGCGAGCAAATTTCAATTAAGCTACTTTCACTTTGCATTATTTGATTTCCATTGGCTAATTGCTGTCATGTGACTGTCATGATTGATAATTTAATACGCACGGATTTTAGGATCATCACTTTACACAGGGGGGAACAACTGTCAAATTAGATGTAATGAGTTTGCTCCATAAAGAACTGAATTTACGGACTAGAAGTTAATGGTGATTTCCAAATCAATAACGCATGTCACGAAATAGGCTAATTTGTAGAGTAGCACCATAGAAGATGATTGCTGATTTTATAATGTAATAAAAGGCCACATGTTGCGAATTGTTCGCTTATTGCGCAAAATTAAACACTTAAGCGTTTGATGTATATGCATTTATGTGTTAAAGGAATATCGACCAACCCATAAAGTGTCGGTGACTTTTAATTTAAAACGATAAAAAGAAACGAGAAAACCCAGAAATTGATATAACTGGTGCGTGCATGTTGTGAAATGGGAACAAGTTTCAGCAAAAAGTGTTTCAGTTCCAGTGAGGAATCTACAGAAAATGGCGGGGAAAGGGGAGACAAATATGGAACTACTGGGAAATTTACGTCGATTGAAAGAGGTAGAAAGTGTAAATTTGGCTAAGTCCTCTTTTGGAAGCCCTTATATAGACAACTTGATTTGAGGTGAATTGAAAAGTTAATTTAAAAAATATAAAAATATTCATATGTACATGTACAACTTATCGGAACATTCTTTATTTCGATTTTAACAATTTGAATTACAATAATAAAAAGTGCAAATTAAAAAAAAACAATATTTTATGGTAATTTTTGAGTTGGCAAAGCCAACTCTCATTGCTATGGCTTTCAACTTTGCACTTGATAACCCTGCACGGACCAAACAACGCACAATGTTACTGGCGCAGTAAGAAATAGGACCACTACGATTTGACAAAAGAACATATTAGACGACAGACGTTTAAGTTCAAGTTGTAAATAATGGGTTAAATGCATTATGAGAATGCAAAAAAAATGCTACAAGGAACGATGCTACAGGAATAGCGATCACATGTTGATGTCAGTACATTAAAATATGGCGCATCTTTTTTCTTTGTACTTCCCTCCTCTGTATAAGGAGCACCCCATTTTTAGATAGATAGGTAAACGTAATGTATTTAGGATAAAAAAGACCTTAGATTTAAAAAAAAATTGTGGATGTGTAGAAGACTAAAGACAAGTAAAAAAATCAATCAATCAATCAATAATATTTATTTAAAGTCAGACATAATTTATAACAATCAACATTAGCTCTGATGAGCTATTTACCGACTAGGAAAATAGGTTTTTCAGTTTGATACTTAATAAACCTAAGATGTTGGTTTTAAGTTGGTCAAGAAGTTTCAAAAGCAAATATCTCCTAAAGTAAAATTGATAGGACATTATACTTCATACATACACCCATAACAATTGCAACAAATTTGACATGATCATATTGACCTTGAACTCTGACCTCAAAATCAGTTATTTGGTTAAGAAGTTCTATCATTTTATATATTTATATATTTCCAGACTTTTCTTTTCTTTTCTTTTTTTTTTTTCTAGATTTGAGACAACTCTTGAATTGTGAGAATCACTCATTCAAGCATTTGAGGCATACATTTGGAGTTTGATTTGTGCCAGTTTTATACTTGTCTTCTGTATGTTCCTCCCAATGTTACTTTTTGCCAACTCGCAGGACTTTCAGTCCTTTGATTTATTCAATTTGATATATAAGTATAGCAAACGTGCGTCAATGCAAAGTTTCCCATTTCGGCCTCTTGTCACAGATTGTGAGATGAACATTTAGCCGCAGAAACGGCCAACGACACTTGGATATTTGGTTGGTAGGGGTGTGTTGGCCGCAGGAAAGTACATTGAACAAACCCGGGACCCAAATTTAGGATATGGCCGGCACGAATCGGCAAATTTTCTGGGGGATTATTGACTGTGTCTCACTCAAATAAAATAAAACTAAACGATCGGCAATTATATTTTACCTTGTTAAGCTTTAATATCAATGATACGGCCGGGATTCTACTTGCCTCCGCTTCGTCTCTTCGAATTCAAGCGCCATGTTGTAAGTTTACATTCATGCGTCAGGTCAAACACGTGACACCTCGATCCATATGAATGGACGTTGTTATGGAAACAACCTCGTGGTGTCACATGTTTGACCTGACGCATGAGTGTAAACTTACAACATGGCGCTTGAATTCGAAGAGACGAAGCGGAGGCAAGTAGAATCCCGGCCGTATCATTGATATTAAAGCTTAACAAGGTAAAATATGATTGCCGATCGTTTAGTTTTATTTTATTTGAGTGAGACACAGTCAATAATCCCCCAGAAAATTTGCCGATTCGTGCCGGCCATATCCTAAATTTGGGTCCCGGGTTTGTTCAATGTACTTTCCTGCGGCCAACACACCCCTACCAACCAAATAGCCAAGTGTCGTTGGCCGTTTCTGCGGCTAATGAACATTCTACTCCGACATTTTTTTCCATATTTCTTATAAATCTTTCCCATAAATCTTAATATTTTTGCCACATTGAAGTTGTAGACCATGAAATCTTATCTACGACTTGGACCCCCCCCCCCCCTGTTGATTTTAAGTGTTGCGTAATCTATTAACTTTTGTTTTTAATTACGAAGCTCTAATATAAAACTAAATTTAAAGGGGAGCAAAATGTGAAGACCGCACTTTTACAAAAAAGTCATTCGGGTCAGTGGAGTTAATAATCACAAACGACACGGTGCTCCGGATGCCAACGGGAAACGGACAACTCCGGATTCGCGCGTCGCATATGTATTGCAAATAGAAAAAAATGCAACATAGGCGATCCAACGACATGGAGGGTAAGATTTAATAGTAATAATTAGTCTAGATGAAATTCTAATTGTCGTATATCCTTATGTCAAACAAGAAACAAAATTTGAACAAAACTGGACGTTTGATTATAGAGGGCGCTTTTCCCGATGAAAGCGTAAGACATCGCAGCGCCCTCTGTTTCAGAGACTGATTTGTGAATATTGAAGGTATAGTGCATATACATTGATTGACATGAGTCCAAAGGCTGCAGAAATTTAAGTGAATTAAAAAAAGAATTCTGTCGGTGATGGAATGCATTGGTTTCCAAGAAACCCAAATTTGTTTTAAACTCTAAATTCTTCTTATCCCATTTTACGCTAAATCTCACGGGTATTCATAAATTTCTAATATATATAGATATCCTACTTTGAACATCATGAAAAAATAGCGTACAAATCCATAAAACAACAAACGTTTTCTCCCCTTAGAGTAGTAAATTTTCTGAGCTGAGATTAAGTGCATAAAGTTCATCCATCACTGAGTGCAAAAAAAGAGGGAAAACAAGCATCCGTTTCATGGCAAAGAAGGAAAATTTCCGGAAACATTGGATTTGTTAAGAACTAATATCAATGACTAGTATAATAGCGACCACAATAAGAAAAGGTGAAAAATAATCGATGTGAGGGAAATAAACTTACGCCGAAAATTGCAGGAAAAATGGAAAATACTGATCAGATTTCTGAATGAAAATTGGAACTGCAAATACAATTCGAATAAATCATAGCAATTGCAACGCCAGTTGGAAATATAAACTGAAATTGTCTCGTAAAAGTCCATCTTTAACGAGGAAGAAAAGAATATGAAGAGAAACACTGGAATGGAAAGTGTTTCAACTTGTAACAAGAGGCCCAATTGGGATGTTTTCGGGCTCTATTCTTAGGAATACAGTATAACAAATTGAAAAAAAGAAAAGTAGGAGGAGGAATAGTATGAAGGAACAGAAACCGTCGATTGATTGGACTTTAATGATATTATCGAAGAGGAGAGATATAAACAAGTAAACAATAATTATAAAACGAGAACAAGAGGTAAATATTAAAAAAATACACGTAGAAGTGTCAAATTTAGTTGGTTCTCTGATAGTCAGTGCTCTGCCACCTCAGACATTCTACGAAATGCAGCATTCGGAATACGTCGAATATGACGTAAATAAACTATATACCGGTGTAGATGCTGGATGTTCGGAAATCATTTTACGGTGGTGCGTGTTCGAATAGCTCTCTCTCTCTCTCTCTCTCTCTCTCTCTCTCTCTCTCTCTCTCTCTCTCTCTCTCAAACACCAATAGAATAAATTGCATCTCTCTCCCTCGCCAATGATATATTGTATCCGTCCAAATGAAAGCCCATCATCAGAATTCCTTTGACCCGTGTAATTGAGTAATAGCGTAAAGACGAGTTTGTATATTAAATGGAGTTCTTTTTCATTTCGCTCGGCGGGCATGCTAATCTAAAAATTAATCCCGTCCTAGAATGTTCAATGTCATCCGGCCGATGGCCTCACATTTCCTAATGGAATAAGTAGAAATTTCTTAGTCAAGAGGGAGGAGAGTAAGTTGATAGAATTAATCGAAAATTCATTTGGTAAGAGGCCAACTCGATCAGAGACTATTCTAACCAGGACAGATTATTTCTCTCTGCCGTGAATTTATAAACAAGAAGGAAGACTGCGATGTCATTTCAAGTGTTCTTTAATGAATCGAGGGTCTTCTCTGTTAACTGGATGCATTTACCTTCTCTATCGTAATCTTGTTTACGAGCTGTATTCCGAATTTCCTCTGAGAAGAGTAATCTGTCAGTAAAGCCTGGCCTGTCTGAGCGTATTTCACTTGGAATTGTTTCTTCACTGTTAATTCCATCAGTCCCATTTCCTGCAAGAAGGATCAAATCTAATTTAAAGTACATCAAGTGCCTATAAAGAACCACTTAATAGTTTGCAGTCCCTCTTGATCGAAATATCTGCCCCGAATTAACTCTGTTTTATTATCAGAGAGAATTATAGAAAAAGCAGTGGGACGATCAATAAAGGGGACTTCTTTCTTAATCCTCATGAAATTGGAGATGCAGATAACCACGGAATTTTGTCTGACCTTTACGTTATATGGATCTGCTTACAGTACGTCGACTCTCGAGCTCATGGTGAGCTAGATCCCACATCGAGCTGAACTGTATCCTCGAGGAAGTTTATCGAGTATTTATGATGCCTCCATTAGGTCGTTGTTAGAAGTTTAAATGTTTTTCATCGAGTTGCCCATGAGGAGATTAGCTGCTCTTTGTCTATCTCATTGCGAGCTCAAATGGTTCCAAACAGACCATATTTTGAGCTTAACCGTTCCCTCTTGTATGTTGTAACCGATTACCTCAATGAGAGCTTATGTCTATTTTAGAAGTAGGCCATGAACTCTACTGTTCTCTTAATATATCTGTATGAGATATAAAAAAACTTTTCCTCGAGTATTCCATCGAGGGTTAATTCCCCCCCCCCCCCCCCCCCCCCCACTAGCTCATGGTGATCTTCATACATAATTGTACCTTACCCGTCGGTCATTTCATTGTGCAACATTGATCAGATGTTCTTTTCTTCCTCGAAGAGTTGTCCGTCTGTTCGTCCGTTTGTCCTTCGTGATCTTATCATTTCGCTTAAACATCGATTTTATTTTGCAATTTATAGATTAGAATGATGCATTTTGAGTTGACTGATGTTTATTGCATGATTGGTTTTACAGATATCCTTTAGGAATCTCCATTTTGTTAATATTTGGCGATCTGTTTATTGATCTACATGTAATATTACATGTAATTTCATTAGTTACATATCGAGGATACAACACGAGAAAGATCAAATAACCTCGTCTATCAAAGATCATAGGCGGATCTAGAGAGGGGTTAAGGGGTCACGACTCTCTGGAATTTATAAAAAAAACCCTCATTTTTTTTACCATGATGTTTTCTTATAGACCAGAACCCCCTTTCCCTTTTTGGCCGGGCTTGGATCCACTCTGGAAGAATTTTCCTAGATCCGCGCACGTAGCTACAATATGTAAACATTAGTCCAAGACTCCAAGCATATTTCGTATTTATTAGAAACTGCGCGAAACGACAAAGCAACTTTGATGCATTCCTATTGACTCTGGCATATTTCATTGGCTTTACCGGCTTCTAATGCCAATTCTGGGCTTCCAAGGATGACAAATAAGGTAATGTGTCAGATACATTGATTAACCATCAAAATATCCCCCATGTTACAAAGAATTCAATAAGCCAACTACAATTTAGATTAGCGTAGGGTGATACCTGTTATTGTTATTATCATTAAAAAGTAAACGAAAAAGTTCCTCAATTCCACGTACATGTTCTCACAATTCCTTTTAAATTACCTGGTAATTCTATATCAATTGATAGAATAGTACCGCTAGCTTTTTCCTCACGGCGATTACACGTGACCACTGAAGCGTTTTAAGATTTCACTGAGTAGCATTCTGTCATGTGATTTTCACATTTAAAGAAATATAAATGGTTGTTTTGGAATAGTTACTTCAACATGTTCAACATATATGAATTAAAACACAGAAATGACTTTAGTTGAATAAAAAATCATAAAGATCATTCTGAAAAATTGAAAACTGCAACCCTTATTTTTTCGGGGGGGGGGGGGAGATGCAAACCTGTCTATTTTTACAATTTTTGACCTACAAATATGCTCTACGCTTTTGCTGCTCATTTTTATTCCTAAAACATATTTCCAATAAGCATTACTTTTAGAAATATAGAAATATTTTGAACAAAATAGTATATAATATTCTCTGTTACTTGAATTGCGTAAATTGTATTTAAAAAATTGTCAAAGTAGGGAAAAGACGATGTTTTTTATCTCAGCAATGCAATCAATTGTTTTTACTACACTTTAAGATACAGTGTCCCTGAAAATACATTTTATTGAAAACGTAAAATTTATTCCAAAGGGTCTAGAAAGAGGAAAAAAGGAGCCATTAAAAGTTTTATTTGATGACCCTACTATTGTCGAATTTTTAATAAGTAAATCTCCATATACCTCTATAACTCAATACATTGTAGGTGACGCCTGTGAAATGAATTAGAGCTGTGCACCCCAAATTAAAAAAAAAATTACGTTTTAGTTTAAACTGTATTTATTTCGTTAAACATGATACATAATAGTTTATGAAACATTGAGATTGGAAAACAAGCGCACACGCACTTATTCTAATTCCTCTCTCATTATAATAACTACAATAATGTGCGATCACGTTAAATTGTATGAAATTCTGAAAGGAGAAAAAAGAAAAAATCCGAGTAACGGAAGGGAGGAATGATGTCTGGATCACACTCTTTATGATAAACTTGAAATTACAAGAAAATACTGTTGTCTGGTAAAATAATGCAAAGATATTGTAAACATATATTTATACAACAAAGATTTAGATAATAGTTACGGGAGATGTTAATATTCTTTATCTATATAAGGGCATATAACATGTATAAAGACAAGATCGTATGTATTCGTACGGGATATAGAATTAAAGATATATCTATTTATTACAAATTATATAGGTGACATAAGTATATGCAAGTAAATACGAAGTATATTAGTCAAAACGTTTTGACTTAATTATATAGTTCTGAACATTTAGAAAGATTCTTTCATTTTCATCATCATTAAGGTTTTCATTTCCAAACAGCAAGAGGGTTGTGTTAATATCAAAATTTAGAGAATATATATATTGGTTTCTTATGAGAGTATATTTATTACAGTGAAGTAGAAAGTGTTCGTTAGATTCTATAGATCCGCAGATACATAGGGGATCGGGCTCGAGGTTACAGTAGTATAAGTGTTGTTTTAAAGAACTGCAATTCAATCGCAAACGCGTATGAAGGATTTGACCTCGTCTAGAACCTACATTATAATATTTTGGAGCGGACTTTTGGGGGGAAATAAGTGTTTTAAATGTTGAAAGCGAATTTACTTCTTTAATTGTGTTAGGGAGATTATTCCAAAGGCGAAATTACGTTTTGAAAGGTCTGTAACTGCGAATGTATGCGTTAGATTCGCCTGAAATTTGAATTTATATATATTAATGAGAATGTATACTTTTGATGAAAAGAAAGATTTTGCATTCCAAAATTTTGTAAAATTAATTAATTTTCAGGGACACCGTCCCTTTTTAAGTTTCCTTAATTACACTTTCTTAAACAAAATTTTACACTTTTTGGTAAGAAACAGGTACTGGGAGGTCTGAAGAAGAATCCAAATATCCATATTTTCCCGTTTCCATACTTCATTCATTATTGAATGTACGTGTGCTATTGATTTCGTACATGGAAAGAGGGTCCGTGTTTTACTGAAAAATATATAGATATAAAAGAAATGTTGTCTGAAAATAGAGAATATTGATTCACATTTGATAGTTCCTATGATGTTCCCATAGATAGAGGGGGGTACATCCCCCCCCCCCCCTCCGATACACAAGTCTGAACCCCCACCCATTTCCCTGCTCCAAATTTCCTACAACCTGTCCTTGGATAATCACCATGGTAATCAAAAGAAAGATTCTTTAATTTATCAATTAAATTTAACCAGAACTACCACTAGGTAAACGTACGGTTTGAATACCCGTTATATGTAATGCTTCAGTGGTCACGTGTAATCCCCGTGAGGAAAAAACTAGCGGTACTATTATATCAATTGTAATAGTTTTACCAGGTAAATTAAAAGGAATTGTGAGAACATGTACGTGGAATTGAGGAACTTTTTCGTTTATTTCTTAATGATAATAACAATAAAGAGAAGCCTACTGTTTCCCTCGATATTTTGTTGTCGGTACACAGACAGACAGACTGACAGACAGAAGGATGGACTAAGAAAATAAGAAAAAAAATGTACTTACAAATGAATGGATATATGAAGTCATTGACGGATTTACTGACCGACTTACAGACGAATAAATATTAACACAAAGAAAATATATACCAATGGATGGACGAATGGGCAGAAATATTGGATTGAAGAAAGGTAGAACTGACGAACGAACATTTTGATAAATTAAGATAAAATGGATGAAAATATTGCCTAGAGGTAAGGGATGAACGCACAAGATGACGGACGAACAGACTGACGGTCTGATTTGGGATGATACAAATGGTTTGACGAAACAATGGACAAACGGACAAAATAAGCGGCTTTCGCACTGTGTTTTACTGTTTACTCAAAAACTTGATTCTTGATTCCAGAATTCATATTTTTTAAATTACAAATTTAAACTCATTGTGCAAAGGACATTCCTCTCTATCCCTCTCCTTTTCAGAGCCTTATCCCAAACTACACTATCCGAAACTCTGCTATCCTAAACTCCACTATCCCTAATTCCCCTTTCCCTAACACCACTATCCCAAACTCCACTATCCCAAACTCTACTATTCCAAACTCCACTATCCCGAACTCCACTATCCCAAACTCCACTATCCAAAATTCCACTATCCCAAACTCCACTATCCCAAACTCCACCATCCTTAACTCCACTATCCTAAACTCCACTTTCCCATACTCCACTATCCAAAATTCCACTATCTCAAACTCCACTATCCCAAACTCCACCATCCTAAACTCCACTATCCCAAACTCCACTATCCCAAGCTCCACTATCCCAAACTCCACTATCCTAAACTCCACTATCCCAAACTCCACTATCCCAAACTCCACTATCCTAAACTTCACTATCCTAAACTCCACTATCCCAAATTCCACTATCCCGAACTCCACTATCCCAAACTCCACCATCCTAAACTCCACTATCCCAAACTCCACTATCCCAAACTCCACTACCCTAAACTCCACTATCCCAAACTCCACTACCCTAAACTCCGCTATCCTAAACTCCACTATCCCAAATTCCACTATCGCAAACTATACTATCCTTAACTCCACTATCCCAAACACCGAAACATCTTCCCAGCCATCTCATACATTTTCTTCTCCATCTCTCTCCAAATTGGATTTTCGTTGAAAAAAAGCTAAGCTGATCTTCCCCAAACAGTGTGAAAGTTTTTATATAAAATGCCTAAAGATGTATGAAGTACAAATGGCCTTAGCACGCGGTTCGATAATTTGCCCACTTTCATATTGATCTGGGTTTATTATAACATTGAGAAGAAGTTTTGTTCAGAAAACTCCCGGATCGAGGGCCAAATTCTTCAGAATTGTTTTGTGTTTGGGGGAGATTTTACCGAGTGCTAAGATTTCCTTGGCAACCGATTTTTCATCTTTGGAATTTTATAAGTAAACATGCAGGACTTGGCAAAAAGTAAGTTTATTACTATTGTATGTAAAATTGCAGGAAACGAAAAAATAAATAAATAAATAATTAAATAAAAGTCTGTATATGTTTCGTTTATGAATTTCATTAGAAAAGTGTCTGAGTTGTTAAAGGATATACGAGTTTGTATAAATAAGAGGGAATTGATTTTCGTAGAATATCATCAAATTTAAGACTCGCGGAGTGATATTTTACTATGTTTGTGTTCTTGACTATAAGTATGCGATTTTTACCAGCTGTAACATAGAGATTATACAGGAATTCGCTCATGCATTAACTTTCTTTTCTCTCCTTTTGTATAGAATTGGTGTAAACAAAGATATTTGAATAGAATTATAACTTTTTTGGTTGAATAAATTTGACGACTTTTGTTCTGTATGTATTAGATCATTTATTTACCAGTACTAATAGAATTTTAAAAATCGATTGTAGAAATCGTCTTTCATTTTCTTGAAAACCAGTTCATATATCCTTGATAGTGAACATAATTTATCTACGTATATATTGGATCTATTGTAGCAATTTTAGCCCGTTTTTCTCTTTATAATTTGCAAGCCTATTCTGTCTCCATGAAAATCAAAACTCAAGAAAAAAAAAAACTCGAATGAAAAAGTACGGAACTGAAGTCTGAAAATTAATCTCATGAAAAACATTTTTTTCTTGCGACTTCCTTTTAATATTCATTTACAAAATGGGGAAAAAATCAGAATGACGTAAAATTTGGCAAAAAATCGGAATTTGATTGATAGAAACACTAATAGAGTAAATTAGGAACTGAAGCGTTGTACTAATGATATAAGACAGGATATTGGACGGAGAGAAGTGACTCTGGAGCGACATGACTTCCTGACGAATACGTTTTCTTTGCTAGTTTTAGCTTCAGTAAACACCTGCCTCCCGTTTTAAGCAGAAAACTCAAGTTATTTACCAAAGATCTAAATGGAGAATTTTCCCCCACATTTGAAGTGCTTCTTGCCTCGTTGCTTAATTGCAGAAACCATAAATGATATATTCCATTGTGTGATATTGATTTTTAAAATGAAGTAAACAAGAAGATGATTTAGAAGTATAGGAGGATCAAGAACAAGTCATTTACTTTCACAAAAAATAAAAACCGTTAAATAATTTAAAAAAAAAAACTCAAACCTAATCAATAAATATCATTTACATATCTTGCATACAATGTTTTTCTATGTCTGTCTGTTTGAATTTAATCTTAAGCAGTCAGATTTACATTTTGATATTTTGAGGCTTTTATTCCTAAATTACTGTATTAATGGACTTTGAAAGTTCAAAACGTTGGTAAAGCTAGAGTTTTGGGTCTAGATAACCAACTTGATCGCCGATTAACTTCTAGTTAAAGGCAAAGTTCTGATTTCTTTGAACACTCCGCACAAATAATCGTTAGAAAATCGCTGATAATAATCGATAATCGATTTCATTGTATAAAATCTAAGATCATGAATCGAAGTATTGAAGGAGTATGTAATAATTATTGATCTTCCAAAGTAATCGATAACTGATATATCGACGTCCGATATCGATATTGGATGTGTAGGAGGGACCAAGGCATATACAACTGAAAATCTATTATGTTATGAATCCCTAAAACCTGGGATTTTCAATCAGTAATGATTCCTGATTACTAGATATTATCCGATAATCGATTATCAAAAACTTTGGAATAAGTTCACTATGGAATCGTTATAGGGTCGACGTCATGTAACTCACTAAAGCTACATAATATCGTACCACGATCAACTACAATGTACGGCTACGGTGATCGATCATCGTTTATGTCTTCCGATCAACTTCCTATCATCGATTATGAAATTGGTCATCGATTTCAAAACAGTGCGATCAACATTTTTCACCTGTAGAAGAGTTATATATGTATGTAGGAGTTCTCTATTCATCTTTATTCCTTGTTTTCTAAAGAAGAAAATACTCCGTATGATCTCATTAGATTCAAAACAAATATCGATCACCAAACACAATGAGCAACTTTACAATGTGCTTTCTTTATAATATAAAGTACATGTATAACTACTGAGAACAAAAGATCGGTCAATCAATACCTGTTACTTTAATACTTTCATTGTCTTTAGTCCTCTTATATCATCGGATCCAAGTGTTAAGGATTTTTCTAGGTCATTTGTCTCGTCAGTTTTAATTGGTTACCGGATGCCATCTTTACATTTTGATTGGTTGATTGCCCGAGCACAGTGGATATTGACACTGTCTGCCTTATTTGAGATTCTAGTCTAATTTTTCTCCGATAATCCTGTAATATGGATTGATGGTCCTCAATTAGTCCCCCGCTTTCAGAACAGCGCGTTGTCACGAGATAAAACGGTATCCTCCTTATCTTAGATTCTCAGTCTGTTGAATCACTCGTGCGCGTATCTAGAAAATTTCCCGGGCGGAAGGAAGGGGGGGGGGGGGGCTCTAATGCGGCCGGTGAGGATGGGAGGAAAGAGGGGGTTCCAGCTCGTCACGAGATGAAATAACATTTTTAACTATGTCTCTCAGTATGTTCGTGTGCGGATCAAGAAAATTTCCAAGGGGAGAGGACTTTAAAAGCGCGGCCGTGGGAGGGGCGGGGTTCGGGGCTTCCAGCCTATCGTTTTGAGATACATGATACACATGCATCTTTTTTGACAAATTCCAGGAGGAAAAAGTTCTGGTGCTAAAACTTCCGTCTGGAACCGCGCACTCTTCACTTTTTCGGTCAAATAAAGCGTCATAGACAAGTGTACTGCTAAAAAAAATGTAGCTTGTAATTCTGCGCATGCGTACTTTATAATGGATGCTGGTCAAATTGTTTTAACTTATCAATGTATGCAAAGTTATAAATATCAAGTAAAAATCATTTTAGAAATAACATTTGAATATTAATTTTCATTCGATTTTTTCCTTTTTATGTATGAAAATATAGATAAGAGCAAATTTGAAACTTGATACACAAGACTGCATGTACATGTATGTTTCCTATTAGAGACGGTTACAGCTTCTTTTCTTTTTATTACAGTTGCAAATCCACCGGAGAGGGCTAAAGACGACTCAAGCGTTGGTGCCAAAAATGGACAGTTATCAAGTAAGTATCATATGGGGGCTGATTGATATGTTGTGAGCCACGTATTGAACGATTTGAATTCTATCAGACATCCCCTTCAGTATCTAAACACTTTTGCAACCCGTGTTTAAGGGCCTCAATACCACTTTTAAAGAACTCCTTATCCTGACTGGTCAGAAATCCATCCACTGATAGCTTAACGTCGTCATCGGACTGAAAGTGGGTGCCAGAAATACCGGTAGCTGCTTTGAATTTTGGGAATACTAAGTAGATGAAAGTCTGATGGAGCAAGATCAGGTGAATAAGGCGGATGCTCAATCAAATGAAAGCCACAATCATGAATGGCAGCCATGGCAGTGACAGACTTGTGAACAGAAGCATTATCCTGATGGAGCAACACACCTTTATAAAACTAATGAGCTTTCCGCGGCGCTTAAGTTTAATATTTTCCCGTAACTGTGTCAGAAGTGAAGCATAGCATGTGCCATTATTTGTTTGTCCTTTTTGGAGATAATCTAGCAGCAGAATACCTTCTGCATCCCAGAAAACCGACTCGGAGGCTTACAACATATCAATCAGCCCTCTTTAAAATTTCTAAACGTCCGTCTCTAGTCGACCGTATCATGGCTCTTTTTGTCGGTCGATTGGTCGGTCGGATCCGTCTGTCTTTTAATTTTATCACCATTTATCATTATGTTAAGGATGGTTGATATTTTTTAGAAAAAGTCACAAGAGAATAAATCTTATGATAGATTATGTAGGTTAGAGGTTTTCTCATCGGTGTAAATTTTGTTGTTTGCGGTACTCTCATTCTAATACTTTATATATAGTACACGTGCATGCATTGCAGAGTACCACCAAATATCATAAAACCCCGGATGAAGGCTTAGTATAAAAGCTGATTCCCGTTAAAAATACATGACGAAGCTCTAAATTTGATAAGATTCTATAACGTGCGGGATCTTCACCTTTCCACTTCTCTTGACTTTTTTTTTTACAGTTTAGCACTTCTCCCTTTATAAGGCTCAAGGGGCATAATTCAATAACAATAATCTTTTACAAGGAATGACAAGTTGTTTCCCCTTAAGGTTCATTTTTATAACCCTGTTTACAATACAATCCCTGTATAAGAGCTATATATAGGTTATAAGTATTATGATGTATATATGTACTGCTTATAATCAGAATCAAATTCCTGCAATCCAATAGAGACGGATTTATGCCCCGGCTTCGGCTATAAATTGTTATAAAAATTGCATTTTCTTGAATTTTATTTGTTTTCATTCAGTGCTATTTTACCTCGTCTTCATAAATGTCGATAGATTTGATTTATTTCCCTTGTCATTCATGGGTCTCGACCTCTGATACATGAACGTTTTATGGGGAGCTAAAAATTAAAGTAATCGAATGAAGCACCAAATGGAAACTCAACACCACAGAGTAAAATATTTGACTTTATGGCCTAATTTGAGGTCCGCAATGAAAAAAAAAGACATCGCACGCAAAATACACTCATCGATAAACGCACACCAAGTACACTCACTCATCGATAAACACACACCAAGTACACTCATCATCGATAAACACACACCAATTACACTCACTCATCGATAAACGCACATCAGATACACTCACTCATCGATAAACGCACACTAAATACACTCACTCATCGATATACGCACACTAAATACACTCTTTCATCGACAAAGAGAACAAAATATTAAACTAAGTACACTCCGGTCGAAAAACGCATTCAAGAAAAGTAAACAAAAAAGGCACTCACAAAAAAGCACACATCGGTATACACCAAGAACAATATATAATATAACTGAAACCAAAACCGAAATAAACTGATACAGTCAACACAATGTAACAAACACCAAAATAAACTGATAAAGACAACAAAATATATCAAACACCGAAATAAACTGATATAGACAACAAAATATAACATACACCAAAATAAACTGATATAGACAACAAAATATAACAAACACCAAAATAAACTGATATAGACAACAAAATATAACAAACACCAAAATAAACTGATACAGACAACAAAATATAACAAACACCAAAATAAACTGATACAGACAACAAAATATAACAAACACCGAAATAAACTGATACAGACAACAAAATATAACAAACACCGAAATAAACTTAAACAGACAACAAAATATAACAAACACCAAAATAAACTGATACAGACAACAAAATATAACAAACACCAAAATAAACTGATACAGACAACAAAATATAACAAACACCAAAATAAACTGATACAGAGAACAAAATATAACATACACCAAAATAAACTGATACAGACAACAAAATATAACAAACACCGAAATAAACTGATACAGACAACAAAATATAACAAACACCAAAATAAACTGATACAGTCAACACAATATAACAAAAACCAAAATAAACTGATACAGACAACAAAATATAACATACACCAAAATAAACTGATACAGACAACAAAATATAACATACACCAAAATAAACTGATACAGACAACAAAATATAACATACACCAAAATAAATTGATGCAGACAACAAAATATAACAAACACAGAAATAAACTGATACAGACAACAAAATATAACATACACCAAAATGAATTGATGCAGACAACAAAATATAACATACACCAAAATAAACTGATACAGACAACAAAATATAACATACACCAAAATAAACTGATACAGACAACAAAATATAACATACACCAAAATAAACTGATACAGACAACAAAATATAACAAACACCGAAATAAACTGATACAGACAACAAAATATAACAAACACCAAAATAAACTGATACAGTCAACACAATATAACAAAAACCAAAATAAACTGATACAGACAACAAAATACATCAAACACCAAAATAAACTGATACAGACAACAAAATATAACAAACACCAAAATAAACTGATACAGACAACAAAATATAACAAACACCAAAATAAACTGATACAGACAACAAAATATAACAAACTCTAAAATAAACTGATACAGACAACAAAATATAACAAACACCGAAATAAACTGATACAGACAACAAAATATAACAAACACCAAAATAAACTGATACAGTCAACACAATATAACAAAAACCAAAATAAACTGATACAGACAACAAAATATAACAAACACCAAAATAAACTGATACAGACAACAAAAATATAACAAACACCAAAATAAACTGATACAGACAGTAAAATATAACAAACACCAAAATAAACTCATACAGTCAACACAATATAACGAACACAAAAATAAACTGATAAAGACAACAAAATATAACAAACACCAAAATAAACTGATACAAACATCAAAATAAGCTGATATTGATAACAAAATATAACAAACATCAAAATAAACTGATACAGACAACAAAATATTATAAACACCAAAATAAACTGATTCAGACAACAAAATATAATAAACACCAAAATAAACTGATACAGACAACAAAATATATCAAACACCGAAATAAACTGATACAGACAACAAAATATAACAAACACCAAAATAAACTGATAAAGACAACAAAATATAACATACACCAAAATAAACTGATACAGACAACAAAATATAACAAACACCAAAATAAACTGATACAGACAACAAAATATAACAAACACCAAAATAAACTGATACAGACAACAAAATATAACAAACACCGAAATAAACTGATACAGACAACAAAATATAACAAACACCAAAATAAACTGATACAGTCAACACAATATAACAAAAACCAAAATAAACTGATACAGACAACAAAATACATCAAACACCAAAATAAACTGATACAGACAACAAAATATAACAAACACCGAAATAAACTGATACAGACAACAAAATATAACAAACACCAAAATAAACTGATAAAGACAACAAAATATAACATACACCAAAATAAACTGATACAAACAACAAAATATAACATACACCAAAAAAAAACTGATATAGACAACAAAATATAACAAACACCATAATAAACTGATATAGACAACAAAATATAACAAACACCAAAATAAACTAAAACAGACAACAAAATATGACAAACACCAAAATAAACTGATACAGACAACAAAGTATAACAAACTCTAAAATAAACTGATACAGACAACAAAATATAACAAAACAAACTGATACAGACTACAATCTCATCGAAAAAAAAAACAACACAATGCCCTGCACACAAATAACTTCGACAACGAAAATCAACGCACACCAACATAAAAAAGAGAGTGTAACGCAAAAAAACCAAAAAAAAAAAACATGGAAATAAAACAACCCCGACAACAAATAGCGGACACCAAAATGAAAAAGACAGAAAGTTATTATACCGGAAATGTCAACAACAAAAGACAACACACATCGAAACCACAGACACCGATCTGTCGTACGTGTATACATGTATTCTGTGTATTTTAGGGGCCGGTTCCCTTACAGTACTCAGGCGAACAAATTCAAAGTCCAAGTTGGCATCAACGAGTAGTAGTAGGACGTCAAGCGTGGCGGAGAGCGATTCCTACGCCAGTGTTGACCTCGGAACGGAAAAGCTTCCGCCAATAGATGTACCGGAAGCCTCTCATGTTTGCTCAATAAGGTAAGAACTCTTTTTGGGAGAAAAATCGAAACTTTTTATAAAAATGTTACCATATTTACAGCACTACTCATTCTGTTTGTCTGCCTGACTGTCTGTGTTTTAACATGTCTATCAGTCTCTCTGTGTTTCATCTTTCCGGTCTGTCTGTCTGTCCGTGTTTCTACCTGCCTTTCTTTCTGTCGATCTGTTTGTCTCTGTCTTTGTTTCTCCCTACTTGTCTATATACCGTTTGTCAGTTTGTCTCTCTGTCCTTGTTTCTTCTTGCCTGTCTGCTGTCCGTCTGCTTTTATACCTGTCTGTTCGTCTCTATCTGTCTGTCTGTGTTTGTATCTGCCTGCGTGTCTGTATGTGTTTACCTGCTATCTGCCTGTTCCCCTGAGTTAACCTCCCTGTTTGTTTGTTTCCGTGTTTCTACTTGCCTACCTGTCTGTCTGTCTGTGTTTATATCTGCCTGTGTACATATATGTATCTCACTATCTGTATTTACCTGCTGTCTGTCTCTTCCCCTGAGTTAACCTCCCTGTCTGTTTGTTTCCGTGTTTCTATTTACCTACCCGTCTGTGTTTGTCTCTCTGTTTGATTTTGAAAACAAGTCATGAATTGAAAATTATGTTTTCTTTCTTTTAGATTACGGAATATCATCAGGAGATTACAAGCTGGTGAAATTCCAAAAGACGACTTGTCCAAAAATTTGGAGTACGCCGCGTCCGTTTTAGAATCTGTATATTTAGATGAAACTAGGTGAGTGGAAAATGTAGTCATTTTATAGAAGTGGGTCAGTCGGTAACTAGGTCACTGTGTCAGTTACATGTTATGTGTTGAATATGGTGAAAGTGGACCCCAATGCACAATCACACTGTCGTTATAATTACTAGTATCTCCTACAGATCATATTTATTTATGTTCGCACTGTAAGAAATAATTTTAGGTAAGTGTAAACTTAGCGTGTACACAGTTGTGCACAAGTCTCCATTTTCCATCAAGTATGTCAATGTTATTGAAAAGTTTAATGTCCCTGTATATAAATACTTTAAACTTTAAAATTGATATATAAAGTCAAATTTAGAGTAGAACGTAGTTTTCCTAAATATATCTTTTAACGAAAGCAGTTCATAGCCAGGGCGCTATATTTTGTGGCGGAAGGTTTTCAAAGGAAGCTGCTAAGATGGATAATTGTGTATTTTAAAAACCCTGATTTGATTTTCAGTTGCAAAGATTCAAATGAGAAGTAAGTTTTTCGTAGATTAGGTTTTGAATGGTTATTTGATTAGAAGTTTTTATGAGTAATGCACTTTTGAATTACAAAACTACTATGCAATGAAATACCTTGTATGTCATAATATGTTTTCATACTTAATCTCCTTCGGACCAGGTCTGTGAATGTCTTTGGTTTGAAATAATTGTAAGTCGAATTAACCCACTCAAAAAATATAATCAAAGATTATTTTCCAATGCGATGTTGATCCTACGAACCTTTATTGAATTATGGCTTTAACTGAAAATATCATTCAAAGGCAAGGATATTCAAACATCCTGATGAAGTAAAGGTCACGTTCAAGTTCTAGGTCACACATATTAGGTCAAGGTCAACCATGACAACCATGACTGAATGCTATCCCAGCCGGTTTGTAGAACACTACATTTTACATACCTTTGTCATTCTAGGAATACAGGAACGAACTAGAATTCGCCCAAATGTTAACTATTTTTGTGTTTAAACAAAGTTCAAAATTTATTCAATGGACTGCGCGTGCTGGTACCGTTTTTAAGAACCCGAAATTTAGCGCGAAAGGCACATTTCTTCAATATTTTGCAGAATTTCACGTTTAAGTGTGAATGTTATATTATTTTCAAGAACACTAAGTCTCATTTCGTCAAGATTTTTGTGCGTCTTACTTCACAGACCTGTGTATGGTTCTTACTAGATGTTGTGATCGTACTGTTATTTAGAATTTAAAAAATATCAGACTTGCACATGCGCAATGATCCTTGACGTCATTTCTGCTCATGCGTTATTCAGATTTTAATTATTTTTGTAGTGACATTGTTCTCATGATACTGTGTATAAAAGATATATGTACTCGTTCACGTGCTTTAGAAAATAAGAGAGTCGAATGAAATCAGTGTGTATAACTTACAGTAGTTTAGATTTATGCAATAGACCTGAAAAAATGGGGGGGGGGGGGTGAAACGTAGTGCTTTTTAGATGCTAGTCTTTCAGCGGATATGGTATGATGTGGCACTATCATTGGGGGTGGAATTCATACCGAACCGTTAGCTCTCAATGCAAGATATTAAGAGAAAAACCTGTTTAAGGTCAGGGGTAAATTATCAAACTTAAGGTCAAGGTCATATGGAATTTCACCAGAGAAAAACCTTGGGAAGCCACATATGAACTTACGGACGAAAAGAATATTCCTGTTACATTGTACATGCATGGAAACTCCCACAAGACTGTAAGTATTGCCAGGGTCAAATGTCAAGGTCACGGTCACTTTCACTGGGAAACCTCGTGGAGAGTTTGGTGCAGACGATCAGACTAATCCCGGAATCTCCATACATCAAGGTTAGAGAAAGTAGCTCTTAAAAAACTTAGTACATAATTAGTTACACTGAGACGATAAGTATGATTTGGAAAGGGGTCGGAAGGGGATGCCCAAGTAGATTATTGCTTTATGTGTTGTAATCATATCATAAACAGAAAATCGTAGCACATCAGGAGAAAGTCGCACCCAATACTTGCTATATGTGTAATAATATATTCGTGTATGTATTCAAGTTGCCGTTCTATCATGATGTTTTATGCCATGACGCCCTGTGTATTAGATCAGTCTTGAATTATACATTTATGTCACATGTTGTTTAGAGACATACATGTTCAATACAAGTCATACCCACACATGCATCTTGCAGGGATCATTCATCTTGTTTTTAGTTTGTTTTTGCACATTTTTCTATCCTATATGTACCGCACTCATTATGAAATATTGTATGAATTTTTGACTGTCAAGTTTTACGAGTTGTCTTTCTTTGTCTCCGCGATTCAAAAATTTACACTGTTCTCCCGACGGCATTACAATGAATTTGGGTAAACAAAATGTTAAACTAACCATGAAAATGTGAAACTTACCATGAAAATGTGAAACTTACTATGAAATATTTTAAAACTATCTCGCTTTATGTAGTATGAATATACATGTAATCAAAAAATGCACATTACATTGTACATTTACAAGTGAAGATTTGTCTCCACTTGATTCCACAAACTACGATGCATGTAAGAAATAATTTATAAAAGATAATGACAGAGATGATTCAAGCTCATTTTGTTTTTAATCATTCTTTGCAGACCTAGAGAAATTTCCGTTGAGTGAGTAAATAGATGCATTGAAGTGCGTTTGCAAATAGAGATACCAGCTTGACCATTTACTTGCTGTGTAATTTACCTCTAATCATCCCAAATATAATTAATATGACCACAGTATTTAATACAATTTATATTTTATTACTTATATTTTATATTTTTGCCGCAATAGTTTTGTGCACGGGGATTATTGTACTAAGTTACTAACCTGTTGAAATAAAGCGCATGTTAGAATAGTGAGAATAAGGGTGTTTAATTTATGTTTGATAGGGTAAAAACTTGATGTCCACATCAGACTACATGTACGTACATCTTTCTACGTACGTCTTTTAATGTCTCTTATCAGTAAGAAAGCGTCAATGAGTTGATATAACTTGTCAATGGTTGAACTCTTACTAAAGGAAAAGAAACGTGAATATAGATTAAACTGGCATATATCCACGTAGCAAATACTTTGTATATAGTCCGCGACCACCTAAGTTAGTGAATAAAAAAATTGAAAATCCCGGCCTATCCTCTTTGAACAGTTTCTTAGAAAAAAATAATAACTGCATGTCGAGTCAAGTATTCGTGATTTAAAAAAAAAACAGAACAAAATATCAGCTGGCATGACTGTGACAAGTATAATCATTTGAAATAAATTTTATACTTTCGGGAATGGAGACAAGGAACCCCTCTGCTTACGAAAGAGGTCATTGTCAATTTTCCATTAAAATCCCCCCCCCAAAAAAAAGGAGGGGGGGGGGGACTGATGACATCTCCATTTCACCCTTAACATCCTAGTGCGATCTTCTTGAGCCTCAATATGTTTCAAAATATTGATTTCTTTTTTCAAAGATGAATTTAGACTTTATGCCATGACTTTAAGATTTTTATTTTTTATTTATTTATTTATTTATTTTTTTTTTTTTAACGTTTATACAAAAAAAAACAATGCGTCTATCCTCGTTTAGAATTCATCAAAAATATAACTGTAATGTATTGTAGTGTTTTAAATAAAATAATGTGAAATGAATGAATATTTTGGCTACGACTTTCCATAATAAATATACGAACGACAACTCTCGGGTATGAGGGGAAATGACGTCATTTTCCAGACCGATGTTGATGACGTCATCATTTAATGTGCTGTTTCCTGTGGCAACAACACGGATGCAGATGGAGCAGACGTCAAAGTAACTTAGATCTAGAGTGAAATTTCTGTTTTGTGAACATGGCTAGCAGCCTAAGAGATGGAATTGACGTTTTTAATGAAGCTCGGAGGATGTTGAAAGTTAAAGACAAGTTTTTCCCCATTCGGAAGGAAAAGTAGGCTGTGTCATGGATTGCAAATTACTCACAGTTCCCGTTATGAGCACATCATCTGCTTCTTGCGTGTATCTACAATATTAGATTAGAATCTGCATTATAGTTTATATTTAGAATATAGTAACACACGGACAGAGTAGAAATGGTCCCCCTCAAGGTTCGCGAATGAGTGGGTGAAAAAGGGGTCGTATATCTTCAGGAATTTCAGTTTTGCTATTGTGTTTTGGGTACAAGGGTTAAGGTTAGTAACGTGAAATATTGGTATCAAAATCAATGTCTCCACAGTCAGTACAAAGGTTAACCGTTATGCCAGCCCTAGTGTTTTTATTTTGACTTTTTCTTTTAAAAAAAATCTACACCATGACACCCATACTGGGAGCCCAACAAACTTCTAGATCTACCAGCCGCAGCGATCGGTTTACGGTTACCTAAAAACCAATTTCAGAAGGGAGCTCCACCGGGAGCCCAGTTCCCGATGAAATCATTCACAAAGCAATATTTTGATTATGTTTCATTGTTCAATTTGCAAACATGATGGACATTTTTAAATGCATTCTCTTTAGAGAAAAAAGAATATAGGTTGGGTTTTTTTTTTTTGGGGGGGGGGGGGGGGGTCAGACAATGTTTTTCTTTCCAAAATAAATTCGGCGATATTCGACCCCATACCCCCCTCTCGAGCTCTCTGGGGTATGTTTTTTCCCCTACTGTCAGAGAAATTTTCCCCCATATAAAAGAATTTTCTTTGGCAAAAGATCGTTTTGAAATTATGTTTACAATTCAACAAAATCAGAATTTAAATGGTAGGAATATGGTTCCTTTAAATATACCTGTTAATTTAAATACATTCGAATTATATTGATGCTATCTACTATAGTTTTTGTAAGAATCTTAATCTATTAAAAAGTCCCCTTTAGAGTAGTTCACGCGCATAGTTTCCCCCCACGTATAGGCCCTGACCCCCTTCCCCCATAAAGTGAGGGAAAACGCTGTCAGATCATGTAAAATCATATACCAATGGACAATGGTGTCAATGTACCGTATGTTCTTTAAATATTGATTCATATTTTGAATTCAACAGCCAGAAATAAGGTGTTACTTATCTTCGTACAGAAACTTGTATTACAGAAACTTTTATTACAGAAACTTATATTACAGAAACCGAAATAAGTATAGTGCAGATGAATGAAGTCTATTTTGCAATTTTGCTTATTTTGCTTTCTCGCTGTGAACACATAATTTCTGGAGATTATTGATTACATTTCAATAATCTAAAATAAAGTAACATTTTGTATTTTGCTTTCAGACGTTTATGTGATGAGGATGATGAACTCAGTGAAGTGGAACCAGATGCCGTACCTACAGAGGTCAGGGATTGGTTAGCCTTGACCTTTACACGCTCCATGACAAATGTCAAACGACGGGGACAAGAAAAACCCAAGTTCAGAAGTGTTGCTCATGCCATTAGGGCAGGCATTATGGTAGATAGGTAATGACTTATATTAATTAGATTTTACTTATTTCCTTTCAATTTATTTAATTAAGGACATTGACAGGGTTCAAAAGTTTTTAATCTCCTATACTGAAGAGTTCAGATTATATGGGATTATTATTGTATGTCTAGGGGACACAGTAACATCTATCTCATTCACAAAACTTGGAAGCTTATGTCGTTATATAGAAAATCCATCCTCATCAATCAAATTCAAATATCTGAGCCTTACTAGACTTCCTGTTCTGACCTTATACCATTATAGGAAACCTGATTTATGAAGATGTACAAGATTATTTAAGAGACTACATGAAATAATAATTTACTGGTATACCAGAATGCATACTTATTAAGTACCTAATTAATGCATTTACATTCAGTATTATGAGACTTTGAATGTAAGCAATATGAATGATTTCTAATGAAAGAGTACAAGTAATTATCAAAGTGATTTTAAAAGATTTTTTCATAATTTCTTTTTGGTTTTGATAAGAACTTAATATAAACATCTAGTTTTTAAGTCCTTCAGTCCTTGGTTTTGTTTATTTATTGTTTAGTTTCAATTTGGTTTTCGGGAGTCAATTGGACATACCCAAATCTATCAAAAGTTGCCTGGTTAACTAAACTAACTTATGAAAACTTAAAATTTGGAAAAAAAAGCCTAACACATCATAAGCCAAAAAGCTAATATACCAATTTTTTTTCTTAAAAATAATGTAAATGTCTTACTGTAAGAAAGAGATGAAAAGATGAAAAATTGGCAGTTGACGATTCTTAAAATAAGAAATCTGTTATGTAAATTTTTATGTCAAGTGCAGACACCAAGCATGACATCAGTGACTTTGTGATGATTCACAGTTTGATGTCACACTGACCTGGTGATGTCACACTGACCTGGTGATGTCACACTGACCTCGTCATGTCACACTGACCTCGTCATGTCATCAAGGTTTTCTGTTGTGACCTCATTATGTCAATATCAGTGTATCACTTATACTATGTCTGGTGTCTGGTTTATCCATTAGATAAAGAAAACTCTCTAATCTTATAGTATTTCATAGCGAAATCATTGTTTGTTATAATTAATATATGATGTGACATAAAGCTACTTGATTATTGTAGGATGTACAGAAGATTGTCAAGTTCCGCAGGTCTGCATGTTCCGCCGCACGTTTTACTTTTACTCAAGGTCAGTATCTTACAATGTCAAAGTCTCATTACAAAAATTCTTCTTTTCTCACAACAGGATTTATCGACGATTATCAAACTCTCTGGGCATTCATATCCCGGCTCAAGTCTTGGTTCTACTTAAGGTCAGTTAGATGCACGTAACATATAGACAGAACGTTTGCTTCACATACTCCATAGGCAGACCCCACTCTGCTGCACGCTATATATATAGGCAGAAATTCAGCTTCTCATGTTATAGCCATTATAAGTCTAGATTGCCAAATTAGGCAGATTTTTATTTGAAGTATAGCTAGGTCTAGTTGACCAGATTAGGTAGAAATAGTCTGTTGATGATCAGATTTTTCTTGATGATGATATTGTGCAAAAAGGATCATAATGCTAAGTATTTCAGCTTTCCTAAACTTATTGTCAAAAGATTTCAAGTGTAAATATGGTAAATGGCTGAAGTTTTTATTGCTTTCTGGAGTTGATAACTTAATTTGTTGTCTTTAGAGGCTTTCATCATTTTGCAAAGGACTATTGTTGACTAAGGTTGCCACTATCTGAAAGCAACTCACCAACAACTACAGTTCACACTTGATGTCTTTTAAGAGTTGAAGTGGCTCTGGGCTAGTCACTCAGATGTAGACTTAAAGATTACTTGACCTAAAATGAATTACCTTTTCATAGCACCATAGATAGAAGTATCATAGTTTAAGATATTGTAGTCAAATGTCTGCTACATGCAATACAGGCAGAGATCCTATATCACATTGTCATCAGCATATTGTCTGCTGCACAAAAACAGAAGAGATGTGTAATGTGACTAATGCACAAGTGTGGTTGGTTAGAAATTTGCTTCACATATATTTGCTGCATGAAGCATCAGCATAATTTAAAGAAAGAAACGTAGAATTGTGAAAGTCTACTGTACAAATTAACACACGTCAGACAGGTAGATGGTAGAGTAGGCAGGAGTTAGTTATAAACGTCAATTATTAAGGTAGATGGTAGGGTAGGCAGAAGTTAGTTATAAACGTCAATTATTAAGGTGGATGATGTCAGCTTCACAAAATGTAGACAGAAATTGAGCTAGTTAGACAATGCTTGCACCTCTCTGATGTTGTAATATTAGGGACCCTAGCTATAGTTAGTCTTCATTAGGCCCACATTATTATATTATTATTAGGCCCACACCATTTCTTGTATTTTCTTTTCTGAATAAAGTAAATTAGCATTAGAGAACAGAGTTATTAGTTGTATATTGACATTAATTGTAAATGGGCCAGCCAGTATTGAATGCAGTGAACTTATGTACTTTTGCATTTGTATTGATCTGTTCATATGAATATATCATAATTACTAGACTACAAGATATATGTACCCCAGCAGGTTTGTTATACATGTACCCCAGTAGGTTTGTTATAATCTTAAGCAGTCAGTAGGCCCTTAGTTTCTACCATTTATACCCAGAATTATTGATGCAGTTTTGCTAAGATTCTTTATAGCATGACAATACACATATCTAAGCTCAAGTATACAAAATGTATTCTTATAAAACAATGTATATTTACCTATATTCTCCGTGTAATTTTAGATTTAAGGCTTTCATACTGTGTATTTTAACTAGTAAGGCTTTCATACTGTGCATTAACTATTTTCATATAGAGAGTATTACAGAAACAAATGAATGAGGCTTAGACAAGATTGTGATACCCAGGAATAATTTTGGGCTGCAAATTTGAGTCTCAGAATCTCTCATAATTTTTACAATTCTCTCATAGTCAAATTCCTGTTTTTAACAGATTCTCTCATAGAAAAATGGTTGTAACATTCTCTCATCAAATGAAACAGCCAGAATAATACATTCTAATTTTGCAATATGATTTTGGAAGACATTGAGTAATTTAATTTATTTCAAGGTTCAACAGACCCTAAAAAAGGTTTATCTTCATTCTTGTAACGCAAACCTTTATGTTACCAAGAATGTATTCGGTTGTGTAGGAAATTGAAATTCTTGAGCTAGTTTTCTGTTACACAGATGTGAGTCAGAGCCCCAGTATTTTGTAACCTGGTACATTTGTATTTAAAATTAAGAAGAAGTATGATACTATAGATTGTGTGTCTCGGCTGCTCTGTTTGTGAGTGTCCTTCATGAATTTAATTGCTTTAAGATGAATGTATCACTTCAGTATTAAGTCATAACATGCTGCATTTGCCTCACAGTTTGATTATTATTAAAAAAGTTATTGATAAAGAGTATAATATGTTTATGTCTACATACTGATATTTAACATCATGTTGCAAAATGTCATAGAATTTAACATGCAGTATACAAGTTTTTGTAAGAAATGCTGTCATCAGGTCATGATGAAAAGTATATTGTCTCACAGTTTAAAGCTAAAAGCAGGTTAGCAAATTCTATCTACCACTAAAAATCTTCTAAAGGACAATTTTTGCATCTATTACAAGACCAAAGTCGATGACTAGTATGGCATTGTGAGGTTGTTCCATTACGTGATCTTTTTAATACTATGAATTCCATCTTTTCATTTTTACAGGATTGTTGCATCTGTATCTGACAATATAAGAATATTGTGACATAATTAAATTCCCACAGAGAAAAACATATTTTTCTTAAATTCAGTTTGATGATCTAACAAGTTTATGTCAGATACAGTGACACTGTGACTATCTGCACAAATTGCAATTATTAAACAAAAAGGTGGAATTTGCCATGTTTTAATGATTTTCTTCACTTCAGAATTTAGACGATTGGTCGTTCGATGTTTTTGAAGTCAACAAAGCCGGTGACGGGCATTCACTCAAATATGTGGGATATGAACTCTTGCAAAAATATGACCTTATCACAAAATATAAGATAAACAGTACGATGCTGGACAACTTTCTTCTGCAAATGGAGAATGGATACAGCAAGTACAAGAATCCGTATCATAACCTAGTTCATGGTGCAGACGTAGCCCAAACAGTGCATTATATCCTCTCACAGAGTAGACTAGCGGTAAGTTATTATTCCCTCGCGCAACTCTGTTACCAAAGGGATATACAGTAACGTCATCTTATGTTAGTGGGTGTGTCATTGTGTGAGTGGGTAGGTCCGCAAAACTGTGTGGAAACTCTAAAAGGTCACAGATTTCTTCCAATCTTGTAAATTATTCATGGTGAGAAGACAACATCTTTTGATTTTCAAGGTCAAAGGTCAAGGTCACAATGGACAATAATAGATAAAACTTTTGGACGCTCTAGAGGTCACAGTTAACATCCAATCTTCATCAAACTTTGTAAGTTGTCAATGATGAGAAGGCAACGTTTATTGATTATCAAATTTAAAGTATGGGGTAACAGGTCAAGGTCACAATGGGTGACGATGATAGAAAACAAATTTTGACACTCTAGAGATCACAGTTTACTTCCAATCTTTATCAAACTTTGCATGTAAGTTTTTCCATGGTAAAAAGGGGATACTTACCGATTGTCAAGGTCAAGGTCACAATGGGCTATAAAAGAAAACCTTGTGAACACTCTAGAGGTTACAATTAACTTCCAATCTTCATCAAACTTTGCATGTAAGTTGTCCATAGTGAAAAGAAAACAGCTATTGATTCTCAGTGTCAAAGGTGAAGGTCACAATGTACAAAAATAGAAAAACCATGTGGACAAGTGAAGAAGAACATCCATTGACATTTAAACTTTATGTATTTTCAGCACTGGTTGACAGATTTAGAAGTTTTCGCCACAATCATCGCAGCATTGATACATGACTATGAACACACAGGGACTACCAATAACTTCCATATACAGACAGGGTAGGATTCTTAAAATTTCAAATAATAAGAAACGAAGAAACAGAAATATAATACAGGATTTGTTTACACATTTATGAGATGCTATAGGAAATTGGTAGGAAAACTGCTAAAGTTGATAAGAGAAGAAAGTCCTCAGTGATCAACTTTTATAAATCTGGTATTGAATAATTAAACTGTATATGAGAACATTGATCATTAAGAAAATATTATCTTAAGTGGTCAAAATGTTGAAAAACCAGGAATCAAATATCCGTCCTTTTTGTTTCTTGTCAAATGTGTTAATGTTTTCATCCACTGTGCTATTATGGCTATATACCTGCCTCATCAATATTGGATGCGATATATGTTACTATAATTTATAAATTTTTGATTTGTGTTTCATATTTTGTGTTTGAAATTGTTACTCATAAAAGATGTATTATAATTGTAGGTCCGAATTTGCACTGTTGTACAATGACAGAGCAGTATTAGAAAACCACCACATATGTGCCTCCTTCCAAGTAATGAAACATGAGGACAGTAACATATTGGCTCATCTCAGCCGGGAGGAATATAGGTAAAGTAACACCGTAATGTTACACTATAATGTAACACAACAATGAAACATGAGGACAGTAACATATTGGCTCATATCAGCCGGGAGGAATATAGGTAAAGTAACACTATAATACAACACTAATGTAACACAACAATGTAACATGAGGACAGTAACATATTGGCTAATCTCAGCCGGGAGGAAAATAGGTAGAGTAACACTATAATGTAACACTATAATACAACACTATAATGTAACACTATAATACATGTATAACATTGTAATGTAACACTATAGTATAACACTATAATGTTTCACTGTAATGTAATTATGTAATATAACACTTTAATATAACACTGTAATGTAACACTATAATGTAACACTACAATGCAACACTTTAATGTAACACTAATTTAGGAAGTCTTAATATGCTATTTCTCCATAAATGTTTCTATTCTTTATAATTATATGTTCCACTTTGTAGAGAATTCCGTACCCTGGTGATACAGATGCTTTTATCTAGTGATATCTATTTTTAAATTTGTAGAGAATTCCGTACCCTGGTGATAGAGATGATTTTATCCACTGATATGTAATTTTACTTTTGTAGAGAATTCCGTACCCTGGTGATAGAGATGGTTTTAGCCACTGATATGTCTTTCCATTTTCAACAACTGAAAAATATGAAAAACCTTCTGGGCATGCCAGAAAAGTATGTATTGTATAAGAAAGTTGACAATTTCATGTATTACATATGAATTGAATTTTACCAAATATTCTTATTTCCCTCCCCTGATTTATGAAATACGTGTAATAATAAGTTCTTCTTCAAATGTTAGTTGTAGGCTGAGGATGTACCCTAATGATTTTGACTGTCTTTCAAAGGTCAAGGTCATTCTGGATATTACATGAAAAATCTTAATTCAAAATAAGACAAACTAGAAATAGTACAATCACCAAACCTTTTATAAATGTTCGCTATTGGGAGAGGTCTGCACTCTATCGGTTCTCAAGGTCAAGGTCACATCAAATATCATAAGAAAAAAATCTTGTAAACACAAAAGCTTACAACTTCATTGGCATAGAATCAGCAGATCTTTTACAAATGTATGGATTTGAAGGTCAAGGTCAAAATGGACATTATGAGAAAACCTTGTGAACACAAAAGAAGACAAACTAAAAGGCAAAGAATAACCTAGTAACCCTTTACATATGTTGGCCAATTTGATAGCATGATATTGAAGGTTAGGGATTATAGGTCCTGGTCACAACAGCTATAAGAATGTTAAACATGTTCAAATTCAATAGCATCATTTAAAGAACTGATGAATTTGCAGCATGGACCAGACATGCACGTTTCGGGTACTTACCTCGTCAGTGATCCTTAATCTAAACAATGTAATATGGCCAAAGAGTATGAAAATTATGATGTCCAAACATGTGCCGAAAGATGTAACAGGATGGGTGGGATGTGATGCTACAGGACCCACGTTTTAGAAATTTCAAGAAATTTGGTAACAGAAATTTTCGAATGCGTTGAAAAGACAGACGATCAACTGAAGTTGATCGAACTTGGCTACATGTGCCCTTGGGGACTCCTGGTCCACCAGCAGTGACTTTCACCAAGTAGTTCAAATGTTAAACGTCTTCAAATTCAATAGTATCATTTAAGAACAGATGAATTTGCAGCATGGACCAGACATGCACGTTTCGGGTACTTACCTCGTCAGTGATCCTTATCTAAACAATGTAATATGACCAAAGAGTATGAAAATTATGATGTCCAAACATGTGCCGAAAGATGTAACAGGATGGGTGGGATGTGATGCTACAGGACCCACGTTTTAGAAATTTCAAGAAATTTGGTAACAGAAATTTTCGAATGCGTTGAAAAGACAGACGATCAACTGAAGTTGATCGAACTTGGCTACATGTGCCCTTGGGGACTCCTGGTCCACCAGCAGTGACTTTCACCAAGTAGTTCAAATGTTAAACGTCTTCAAATTCAATAGTATCATTTAAGAACAGATGAATTTGCAGCATGGACCAGACATGCACGTTTCGGGTACTTACCTCGTCAGTGATCCTTATCTAAACAATGTAATATGACCAAAGAGTATGAAAATTATGATGTCCAAACATGTACTGAAAGACATAAAATTCCCCACACAAAAGACAAAATCATAAGAAGTAAAGAATCATCAATAAATGTTGATCATGGGGAGAGGATGTGTCCTATAGTTGATTTTCAAGGTCAAAGTGGTCATAGGCAAAACCTTTATAATACAAAATAAGACCGAATAGAGTTCGTAGAATACCAATCCTCCCAAAAAGTTTATCTATAGAGAGAGGAAAAGCCTACTGCTTTTTAAGATCAAAGGTCAGGGTCACTATAGATGCATATTGTATCAATTATGCAGCTTAAAGGTGATGCTAGGCTTATAGTATGTCCATGTTAGATTTTGTCATAATTGATTTACACTGAAGTTTGCAATGCCTTTTGGATGTTTGCTTTTCCCTTTAATTTAAAGAGGAATGAGAAAGTATCCATGATTTTATCTATGAACACATAATTGACCCTTCCGAACGCGGGAAAAATTTGAGAAACTCCATAACGTCACAATGCATTTTCGATGTTTGACCGAGGTTCGAAGCTTGTTTGTCCGAGGTAAACACATGGTAAAAGCATTGTGACGTCATGAAATTTTGCATTTTTTTCCCGCAATCGGAAGGGTCAATACATGTACATTGACAATGTAATTTGTATAATGAAATAAGTTATAAATTATTATTCATTTTTCTTCTTCCTACATACAGCATTGACAATGTAATTTGTATAATGAAATAAGTTATAAATTATTACTCATTTTTCTCCTTTCTACATGTAGCATTGACAAACCCAAAGCACTTTCCTTGGTCCTTCACTGTGCGGACATCAGTCACCCATCTAAGGACTGGAACCTCCACTCACGGTGGACGGACCAACTCCTAGAGGAGTTCTTCAGACAAGGAGACCGCGAGCAGGAGCTAGGTCTACCGTTCTCTCCACTCTGTGATAGAAATAGTACGTTAGTAGCCGAGTCACAAATAGGTAAGTAAGACGAAATATAGTAGCTAAGTCAAAAATATATGAGTTAAATGTTAGTAACCAAGTCACTCATAGATGAGTGAAATGTTAGTAGCCGAGTCACAAATAGATGAGTTAAATGTTAGTAGCCAAGACACAAATAGATGAGTAAAGTCCCCAGCTACAAATAGGTGAGTAAAACACTAGTAGCTAAGAGGGGGAAAAGTCAAGCAGTGTGGACTATAATCTTTTTTGATATTGATTTTTAAGATTGACTTTATGAAATGTTACTTATTAGTTTTAATCTCTTTATAACCGTCAGATTGTTCTGACATTTGATGTTTCTTTTTTTTCAGGTTTTATAGATTTTATAGTTGATCCCAGTTTTTCTGTGATGACTGACATGTTAGATAAGATATTAACTCCATTACAAAAAGACTCGAAAAACATGGTGAACGATGTTATCTCAGAGGAAGTGTTTGAAAAGAAGGAATCTAAAAGTACAAGCACCTCCAGCCTACATAGTTCTAGCAGCAAAGGTTCAAAGTCTACGCAAGGTAATGTAAATCTGCAACCATTTGAACACTTAGTTTCTCTTAGGAGTGTAATTTTAAATGATTTTGATCGGTGAATTTATACATATCAGATATTTTCACAATTTCTACATAGGGATGTAAGGATACACTAGATCACGATACGATACGTATCAATTGATACACTTTTCTATCCAATCCAACATTCACATATTCCTTTAATCCAAAGAGAAACTGAACATACTTGCATCAATTTAGTCTTAACAGCATAAAGAGGGTTCTCACAAGTTACAAGGTGATGGGGATATACTATTAACTTTATACAATGTGCCTTATAAGCAAGAATTGTCTCTATTTGTTACACTACTTTACTTTGAAAAATACTGTATCGTTTGAATGGAAGGTGTATCGTGATACGTATCGTCAAGCTTCTGTATCGCGATACGAGTACAAACAATTATTATATATCGTTACACCACTATTTCTACACCTCCTTAGCTGATGTAGAGGATTTACAATGTCGAATACTAAAGTAAAATTTTGGGAAATGTTTCACAGTATTCTGAAGCAATTTTGAATTCACTTGTGCAAAATACATAAGTATAGTACAAAAATAATCCAAGTCATGTAAAGTAACCTTTGATTTTCACTTTCACATATCAAAAGATGACATCATCTAGAAAATTTTAAGGATGGGAGAAAATGGGGAGGGGGGGGGGGAGTTAAAATTAAAAAGTAAATACACTTGAAACCAATATTTGTTTTTAAAAAATCAAATTTTAGGTTTGTTATAATTGTTAAGGCTAAAATCTTGACTCTTGTGTTAATTTTTCAGGCAAGTATAGTTTCAAAACTCCCTGGGCAGATTGTCTACTTGATAACAAGTCACATTGGAAGGATAGGGCGGCTAAAGGTATGTGATGATCAATAATAAGAAGTATTAACCTTTCTGTACAAGTAAACTTAGAATTTGCTGATACTTTGTACCGTCTTATAGAATATCTGTTTAATGAATAGTTCTTTTGAATAAAGTCTTTCACGAGTTCTGATGAAATCAAGATGCCCATATTTGTTAGTTACAGGATAAATTTGGATAGATAAATAAGACCATACTGAATTTTATTTTTCGGGATAATATAAACAATTTTCAGCTCAAAATTTCATAACATAATTATGCAAAATGTCAATTCAGATGCAGAGGAGAGAAAAAGAAAAGCTACCGAAAATCAATCAAATAACTGTAACTCTGAAGTATCCTCGACAACTTCCTCACATCAAAGTAAACCAGACAGTAAGGTCGTGACCTCCGTCTCTCAGGATAACAAACTTCCTTCTGAAGGTAAGATGGGAAAATAAAACCTATCCCAAGATGCACTGGAGAGCCTATCGCCATGGCAACAGTGAAGCCAGATTGCTGTTGTTGAGATGTTCGGAACTTTTGCTGTTGTGACCAATAGTTCTGAATCATATAGTAACATTGCCTCCAAACTTAAACCTGTGTCGCTATGGAAACCTGTGTCGCTATGGAAACCAGGATGTTGTAGTCATGACCTTTGACCCTGTGATGAATTCCTGCGATCTCTTACAGATTTTGTTGGTAGCCTAAATTCTCGTCCACCTTCATACTGTAGTATTTAGCTTCTCTTCACCCTGCTGTAAACAATCTCGTATATTTACGTACTCTGGGAATTTTTTTAGCAGTCATACTTCGTTCTGATAACCAGCTGCTTTATAAATGGCCCGATGATTTTCTTTATGTGAATTTCATGTAATACTAAGAAATTATATTCCATTTTACATCTTCAAATATTTATTTGATTTTGAAATATGAAGTTTGATTACATTTTTCTTAAGTTGTTCTTATTTGTTAGCACATCTTTTCCTTGTATACAGTACATTTTTTTAACTACAATGAGGTTTTTAATACTGCTCAGTAAATTTCTATTAATTTTTTGTATGTGATCATTAAGTCTATATTTAGAGGATGTAAAGTAAGATTACGCATTGTTGGAAACCAACCCTATGTAAATTGCCAATTCGTACTTGAATACTTTGTTTTGAATTTCAAATGTCACATTACTTTCAAGATTTTCCAGACAAAAATTCAGCAAAAATCACAAATCTCTTTAGAAGCTGATCAAAATTAACATTATTCTTTTTTAGTAAATGGATATTTCATTTATGAATTACTTCTACAATATGGATAAACAAGTGCAAAGTACGCAGAACATAAACGTACATAGATACCTATTTCTATATTGTTTTCTATATTTCTTTTTGACCTTATAACCTTGATGTCGTTCTACAAACCATACAACCTTGACCTTGGTATTGACCTACTTTCATAAGCTTATTGTAATTGGGATTTAATGTTCGCTGAATAATTCTGATAGTATAAGACATTTTGAACTGTGACTTAGTAAAATGTAAAAACTTGACCTTGACCTTCATGAAGACTTAGACTTACAAATCTTGACCTTGATGAATACTTTATACTAAGACTCAAAATCATAACCTTGACCTTCATGAATTAGTCAGACTTACATATCTTGACCTTGATGAATACTTAGACTTAGAAATCATGACCTTGACCTTGATAAAGACCTAATCATGACTTGCAAATCTTGACATTGATGAATACCAAGACTTACAAGTCTTGACCTCGATGAATACTAAGACTTACAAATCATGACCTCGATGAATACTAAGACTTACAAATCTTGACCTCGATGAATACTAAGACTTACAAATCATGACCTTGACCTTGATAAAGACTTAGACTTACAAATCTTGACTAGATGGAGACTTATACTTGACAAATCATGGCCTTGACCTTGATAAAGAGATAGTCAGACTAACACATCTTGACCTCAATGGAGACTTATACTTGACAATTCATGACCTTGACCTTGATAAAGACTTTGCCAGACTAAACAATTTTGACCTTGAGAATACTTTGATAGACTTTGATAAACCATGACCTTAACTCACATTGTCCAATCGAGTGATTTTTACAGACATAATAAATGCATTACCTATATATACCTAGCTTGGTCCTTAAATACACCAAAAGAAAGCTTTCAAATAAATGATGATCTTGATTATTGTTCTTTTGAACAACCCTTAATTTCAAGTCTATGCCAAAATCTATCCACTATAAATAATAAATTCCTTCAGGCCCTTGTTTGTTAACCTTGATCCCATTTCTTTGTGTTATTTATAAGGTTACCTTGACCCCATTTGTTTGTAAGTGCTATTTATAAGGTTACCTTGACACAATTTCAGTGCTAAGTACAAGATTCTCCTACCCCCATTTTGGTCAGCTTTGTACATCGTTTCATGATAATTATTTATTCGTTCAGGCAGCAATCTGTACCCACCTCTCATTCTCTAAGCTTTAACAAAAAATGACAAAATTTGTTCCGCTTGTATGGCATTAGGTATATATCGGAAAATCAGAAAATATTTCAACCTTTCTTTAAACTTTCATCAGTTATAGAAGATGTAATGTTACATATGATAGTCCTTTAACATTAAATTATGCAATATGTAAGGTACATATATTATTTTTCCCTATTCACTTATGTGTAACCTGCTTTTTCTAAAATGTTTGATTTACAATAATTTTTATAACTTGGGAACTTCTCCTATGATTTTACACTGATGTTTTACATGCTGATAGTTGACATGGTGATGTCCGGGGTCATTAACAAAACCTTGCTGTAAAACAGTACATTTCTGCCAGTGTCCGTACCTTATACTTACTTACCATATATTTAACATGTTTAATAAATATAGTTCACAAAAATTGCAAACTTCTCAAAATTTACAAGTGACATACTTTACCTATACTGCAAAATATTTATATGTATATACATGAAGAGGTATGTTTTGTGGGAATGAATTAAAAAATGATCTCATGCTACATTTTTTAAGTCCTTCACAGACTTTAATCTGATTTGTTAAAAATGTTTCAATATAAAGTGACCTCATTAAAAGGTAAAATATCTGCAGTATCTCTCTAAGAATTATTTTCTTCTGAAGCAAAGCTACATAAAGGAACACATTCTATTTGGTGTCAACCTGTCCATTAGTCACACTTTATCAGCAATAGCTATCATTTCTGTTATGTTACTAAACTTTAAGGGACTTTCAATTGAGAGTCAATACAAAGTGAAGGTCAATGTCAAGGTCACACATTTAGTGTCCAGCAATAAGGAGGACAACATTGCTTTGTCTTGAACACTCTATAATTACAGTGTAGTGAGGTTTTCATGCACTTATCTTGTAAATGTCTTAATTTTTCTTAACTATTGTTTTTCATTGCCAAAATATAATCAAATCTAAGAGAAAATCCAATTAAGAAATCCATAATATTTATTAATTATAAAATTTGATATAAGATAATATATTTATGAAGAGTTTATTAGTGCTATTAACTTTCGTAGATGTTTAGTATGTGTTCTAATTAAGGATCAGTGAAATATAATTACGCTATTTTCTGGTTCCCTTAGACTGGGTATATTGTAGATGTGAGATTTAGATTTTATGTAAGAGAGTATTTAATGTTGATTGTGATACACTACAACTTTGTTGAGTTCCCAATGAGATATTTGTTAACATTATATGCAATAAGTGTGAGTATGTTTGTTACAGATGTTGATTTTTGTATTACGCTGATAGATTCATGTGCAAAGTTTGCTTCTGAGAGAGGCTGACAGATTAAGGAATTTTTTTTCTCACTTATAACTTTCCAAGTTTTGCGTTATATTCATGACGTGCCATTTTACGTCATTTAAAATGCTGATTTACAAATACCATATATGCAAAACAAACCATTTACTCCACATAGAGGATTTGTAGTTCAATGAAGGAAGGATAGTAATATGTATTGATTTTGTCCAATCAAAATTTTTCACGTGAAAATTAGTGATCTGTTACTATACACAAATGCTCAATATTGACCTTGAGAGTGAAAACAAAACTTGCTATTAGCAAAATATTTCACACCTTGTAATTGAAAAGATTTCTTTCTAACTTTGTAAAAGTTACAATTGCATTAAGGTGTAAAGGGTATAATAATCTACTTCCAGTTGTTTTGATAACAGAAAAATTAAATACCACGAACTTGGCCGAAGACTCACCATTTCGGCAGTGTTCAGAACCATACATTTTCATGGTGATTTGAATGAAACATTAAAAAAATCAAATATCTAAAAATATAAAAGATATGGCAGTAGAAAATGTCTACCTTTTTGATGATATTGTAATTATACCCCTAATACTTTAAGTTAACTTACATGTACATATAGCTAATATTTTCCATATCTTAATAAAAACTACTATTTCACATGATTTGCAACATTCAGATTATTCTACACATATTTCAGTGAAAAGAAATTTAAGAAAAAGCAAAACTTTAGCCTACTTCATCACCATGATTTTTGTGCAATAATTTATTTTTTAATCTTCTGATTTTTTTTTCTCTCGCATTGCCTTACTTAGTTTTCAAGGTACACATAACTTTTCTCATAGTTTTTAGATTCTACTAGTGATTGTGCCATTATTTATTGTAGAAAAGGCATTTTGATTTGACCCTAATTGTTACATAAATGATACTTAATTAATGCGCCGGTTTATGTTCATGAAGCTGTAAATAATGAGTAAATAAAATCTTATGAACATGTTTATAATTCTGAATGACGATTCTTGTTTTTAGGTTGTAAATACGTCGTTTGAGCTGTATATATGTTTATACATGAAAACCAATTGTATCTATGATATGATGATTGGATACACCACATCAAGTTGTAACTATTTATTATTGAATATAACAAAAAATGCATTTGTTGAAACTCATCAAATTAAGTGAATAAAAGTTTAACCATTATTAGTGGTATTCCTACATTTTTGCACCATTACACCTAGTATAAGAGTTTATTTCGTTGTCTTCAGATTGTATTAAGTTTCCTAAATATGTTTTGACTGTCCTATCTCTCCATTCACTGTCCATCTATCTGTTGTTTGGCCGTCTGTCTGTCCATCTTCTCTGTCTGTCTGTCCATCTGTTGTTTGTTTGTCCATCTTCTGTTTGTCTGTCCATCTTCTGTCTGTCCATCTGTCTGTCTGTCCATCTGTCTCTCCATTCACTGTCTGTTTGTCTGTTGTTTGTCCATCTTCTGTCCATCTGTCTGTCCATCTGTCTCTCCATTCACTGTCTGTCCGTCTGTTGTTTGTCTGTCCATCTCATGTTTGTCTGTCCATCTCTTGTTTGTCCATCTGTCTCTCCATTCACTGTCCATCTGTCTGTCCATCTCTTGTTTGCCCATCTGTCTGTTAATCTTCTGTTTGTCCATTAATCGTTTATCTAGTCTTTTTCCTCTGTCCATCTTTGCTATCCAGGTTGTTAACTTGTAAGAATTTAATCGTAATTTCATATATGTTATTCAAGATGTGGATTAAGCTTTTGGTACAAGGTTAATAAAAGGTCATTTCTAAGGTGGTCTAGGTCACTTAGATTGAACTTGGTTTTAGAGAATTGTCTCAAATTATGATTCTATTTCGCACTATACTGTATATATAACCAAATTAAAACACCGCTAAAGACAGTATGGCCGGATTGCATTTAAGTAAGTTTTTGTCACAAACTGAGTCAAGGTCACTAGGTCAAATATTACAGCATAAATTGAAAGGCCTTGTCAGAGCCTGAGAGGCAACCTTCCTGTATAATATTAATATTATGTTTCTACTGTGTTTATAGTTAATATTGAGATTTTGCTTCAACCAGAAACTTATGTTACCAAAATCTTTAACTACATGTAGATCATAGTTAGGGCTGGGACAATACGGGTCTCGAGTGTATCGATACGTATCACGATATAGTGCCTACGATACGATATGTATCACGATATTTCTTATGTATATTGCTATAATGAGGATTCAGGCTGTATAGAATGAAACTCAAGTATAACATTAAAATATTTTGATAAAGACTATATTTTTCTAGATCCTGGAATAATCAAGATTAAAAAAAATCCCAAGCAATTAAACAAACTTTTCAAACTTTGAACAATAACATCACAAGTTATTACTGATAGACAGAGGTTAGTTAGCTACAAGTCAAGCTACAAGAACATATCTGTACCCTTTGCAATTATGTTTTCACCTTAACATGTATTTATACTCTTTTTTTTTTGTATGTTCATTTTCTCAGTAACTGCATCAACAAGACAAGCCATGAATTGGTAAATAGGAGGGTCTCGTGCTACCGGTTTGAAAATGAAAAGCTCATGAATTTATGTAACCCCCTCCCCCTTTTTTAGCTCGCTGGGACGAATGTCCGGAGAGCTATTGTCATACCCCCGGCGTCGGCGTCTGCGTCTGCGTCTGCGTGCGCGTGCACAAAAACTTTAACCTTGCTTATAACTTTTAAACCAATACAGATTGGGCTTTGATATTTCACATGTGCATTCCTTGTGACAAGACCTTTCCATGGATACCAAAATTTTTGACCTTGTGACCTTGACCTTGGAGATTGACCTTCTTTTGAAAAACTTTAACCTTGGCCATATTTTTGGAATGGTAAGTGATAGGGCTTTGATATTTCACATGTGTATTCCTTGTGACAAGACCTTTCCATGGATACCAAAATTTTTGACCTTGTGACCTTGACCTTGGAGATTGACCTACTTTTGAAAAACTTTAACCTTGGCCATATTTTTGGAATGGTAAGTGATAGGGCTTTGATATTTCACATGTGTATTCCTTGTGACAAGACCTTTCCATGGATACCAAAATTTTTGACCTTGTGACCTTGACCTTGGAGATTGACCTACTTTTGAAAAACTTTAACCTTGGCCATATTTTTGGAATGGTAAGTGATAGGGCTTTGATATTTCACATGTGTATTCCTTGTGACAAGACCTTTCCATGGATACCAAAATTTTTGACCTTGTGACCTCGACCTTGGAGATTGACCTACTTTTGAAAAACTTTAACCTTGGTCATATTTTTGGAATGGTAAGTGATAGGGCTTTGATATTTCACATGTGTATTCCTTGTGACAAGACCTTTCCATGGATACCAAAATTTTTGACCTTGTGACCTTGACCTTGGAGATGATTGACCTACTTTTGAAAAACTTTAACCTTGGCCATATTTTTGGAATGGTAAGTGATAGGGCTTTGATATTTCACATGTGTATTCCTTGTGACAAGACCTTTCCATGGATACCAAAATTTTTGACCTTGTGACCTTGACCTTGGAGATGATTGACCTACTTTTGAAAAACTTTAACCTTGGCCATATTTTTTGAATGGTTAGTGATAGGGCTTTGATATTTCACATGTGCATTCCTTGTGATAAGACCTTTTTTATTGTTGTTGTTGCAATTTACATATGGTTGCCACCGGCGAGCTATGTTGTCATTCTGACAAGTCTGGTTCAATTTATGGAATTACATTTTATATCTCTCTTTTCATTTCCCCTTCCTATTTGAGTAATCATAGACTGATTTTTTTTCATGAGGAAATCTTATTTAATAGTATAACGATCATAACACACGCTCCTTTCTCTACAATATTGAAAGGATTACAGCATAATTGTGCTTTAAATGTGTTTGATTTTATTCGATGGATACATCCTGCACTTTGATTTTTTTTTAGGATAAACGGTTTTCCGTCTCTGTACGTTTTATATTATGTACATCATGAACATGTATTAACAAAATTTTGAGAGAGAGAGAGAGAGAGAGAATGTGCGTTAACCACGTGGACGTTATCTACTCATCTTTTATGACTTTATTCTCGAGTTAAAGTTGTCGCTGACGTGAATAGAAAATATAGTAGATATATAAAAGATCGTAGTAGACAGACGTCCCCCCCCCCCCCTTCTTCAAAAGGCTGTTTCCGACGTACAATCAAGAATTCACACGAGTCGGTTTTGTATTAAAAATTTACAAAGTTAAGTAACTAGCATTACATACGATTTCAGAACTCTTTTATGAAATCATCTTTTAAAATGGAAGAGATTTAGGTCGAGCGCCAGTATCTCCAAAATCGATGATAAATAAATGGATCACGCACGCATGTATAGCTACTGGACATGAGTTATTTCATGCCGTTTTCACGTCGCTCTCACTCTCACCCACTCTATGATCCAGACATCAGGTACTTTCTCTGGACATTAGTATCGTACAAAATTGTAAATATCAAGGTCGCGTTAGATACGGATTCTGAAAACTTTACTTTCGCCGCTTTAGATTTTTTAAACGAACATGAGTTTGAGTAGACAAATATCTGTAAGATTCCCGCTAGCGGCGAAAACGGACAACGACACGGACCAAGAAAATATCCAAGTGTCGTTGGCCGTTTCTGCGGCTAGATATTCGCAAACCACAGGCTGGATATGCATATGCATTTCTAAAAAAAATTCAGAAGCGCATACGCACATCAAGGCGATCTTTCCGCCTGTACCGCAAACAAAATTGACAATTATACTGTAATGCATTGTGTGAATTGCATACTATCCGGAGCAAACATAGGAATATTAGTCAAGAAAAACATCTTTACCCTTTTAAGTCAACAGGTCACACGTTTCAGTTAGCCCGAAGCTTTCAATCGACGAAGTTACCGAGCGTTTTCTTGCCTTTGAATGGAGTTAAAAATAGGTCCGGATATCACGATATAGCTCCAACGTATCGATACGCGTATCGTGGAACACCGTATCGCGATTTATCGATGTATCGTCCCAGCCCTAATCATAGTCCAAGGTCAAGGTAACTAGATCAAATATTACAACATAAATTGAAATGTTTTGTCATAGACAACCTACGTGTATAATATAAAGTTTCTACTACATACAGTTCTTTAGATTTTGCTTCAACCAGAAACTTTAACCAAAATGTTGACAACAGACAGTCGGACGGACATCGTCAATCTATAGACCAGAATTGCTTTGCAATCTGGCCAATTACTCAAGGTCATTTTTCAAAGATTAAAATTGCAGAGAAAATATCCGTTTATTTTTGTAACATTCCATTAACTCATTATTGCTGCTTTAGATTGAATTTCTTATGCAAAATCAAGGAGACATTAAAATCTATCAATCTGTCAGATGTGTGATGAAGTGATAGAACTTTGATTTTTCACGTGTTTTACCTTTGGCAATACCAAAATTTGTTATCTTGTAGTTTTGAATAGAGAATTTGGATTCATACACATTTACTGAAAAAGAAAAACTCAATTTGGGACATAAAGGCGACAATAGAATGAAGAAAGAGGAATCGTCACTCAGCAAATATTAAAATTATTTTATGGTTTAAAAGCCATTATCTAGACGTGAGAATCATCAGTTACCATGGAAATACAGCTAACATAGTTTTCCCATTCCTTCCATATGTCTGTCTGACCTCCCTGCTACCCTATTCCATCTTCATATAACCACTATATTATACGTTATTACTATATACCTCATTTCATATTGTAAGTTGCCTTCACCTCATGGCAAGCTTTCATATGGGTCAAGGTCACAGTGAAGTAAATCAGAATTGTACAGGCTCGTACTTAACATTCCAAGACAGACATAATCATATGGTGTCAGTCCGTCCGTCTCCTTGATAATGTTCAGGCCCATCTGTAACATGCTAGGATAGACATAATGATATCTCTGTGCATGTCAGTCCGTCCGTCTCCTTGGTCCTGTTCAGGCCAATCTCTAACATGCTAGGACAGACAAAATGGTATCTCTGCATGTCAGTCCGTCCGTCTCCTTGGTCCTGTTCAGGCCCATCTTTAACATGCTAGGACAGCCATAATGGCGTCTGTACATGTCAGTCTGTATGTCTCCTTGGTAATGTTGAGGCCAATCTCTAACATGCAAGGACAGACATAATGGTTTCTCTGCATGTTAGCCCGTCTGTCTCCTTGGTAATGTTCAAGCCCATCCTTAACATGCTAGGACAGACATAATGGTGCCTGTACATGTCAGTCCGTCCGTCTTCTTGGTAATGTTCAGGCCAATCTTAAACATGATGGGACAGACATATGGCGTCTGTACATGTTAGTCCGTCCGTCTCCTTGGTAATGTCCAGGCCAATCTTTAACATGCTAGGACAGACATAATGGCGTCTGTACATGTCAGTCCGTCCGTCTTCTTGGTAATGTTCAGGCCAATGTTAGAATGCTGGGACAGACATGGCGTCTGTACATGTCAGTCCGTTCGTCTACTTAGCAATGGAGTCTGCGTACAAGCATAACATTAAGCTCTGCAACTTTATGATACTTTCAACTGCATGTCCATTGCCATAAAATGAAGAACTTCATCATGCTGTTGGGATACAGACTAAATCTTTGATAGCTGTCATAAAACAGTGACAAAACCTTCCTAAGGTCAAAGGTCAAGGTCACACAAAAACCTATTATTATACGGTCTTAAGAAAATTTTCAAGGAAACATATTGCTCGACGTTCTTGAACTTTGGAAAAATTACATGTACATAACAGGAAAAACTGCATTGATTTCGTTTATCTTTAAGATATCAAAAGATATATATGTAATGATAGATAAACATGAAAGTGAAAATTACAAAATGTCTTACAAAATAACTTGTCACACTACAAACAGAGGAACGGACAAACAATATGAAGTAAACAATCTAACTTGCTTTCATGGATGTGTGATGAAAACCAAAAATGTAATGACACGAAGAAAAAGTCAATGTCACAAGATCAAATCAAGGTCAATTAGAGTAATCGTATAATTGCACTGCTTGAAGTGTCTTGTTCCAGGAATAAACATAAAAATTCGCTGATTTCTTGCCCATGACCCATGGATAAGTCGTGACCTTGATTCAAGGTCAAGATCAAAGGTCAATGTTTACATGAAGGTTGAAAGAATTTGTCCGAACCATAATTTTTCTATGCCTCCATGGATTGAACAATATTTGGCAGAATTGTTGCCCAAAGATGTATCGTGACCTTGATCCAAGGTCAAAGGTCGAGTTTCACAAAAATTCTTACGAAAAATTTCAGGATTTTTCGTAACTTTCATCATCAAATAAAAGCTTAAATTATTTATATTGTGCTTTCTGATATCATTACTTAAAAATAAATTCAGAATGAAAACAACGTGATATTTAGTTTATAAGAACTAAGCGATCAAAAGTTACGAAAATTCTAAAATATTTCGTAGGTGTTTTTGTGAAACAGACTGCTGGTCATTGTACTTGCATGTTGAAAAATCTTGTCTAACAATTTATTTCACTTCTGAATCTACATAATGTATTACAGATTTGTTGCCCATTAACCACAGGTGTGTCATGACCTTGATCCAAGATATTGATCAAAGGTCAAGGTCACTGTACTTACGTGTTGAAAAATCTTGACTGAGCTGAAATGTTCACTACATGTACATGATGTATCACAGAATTGTTTCACTACATCCATGGATTGCATGAATAATATTTCACAGAAATGTTGCCAGGGGCCCAAAAATGTATCATGACCTGAACCCAAGGTCATCGATCAAAGGTAAGGTCACTGAACTTCCTAGTTGTCTGGACTGTACTTTTCACTGTCTGCATGGATCTATATAATATTTTTACAGAATTGTTGCCTAGAACCTCAGGATATGTCATGACATTGATCCAAGGTCAAAGATAAATGATACAGTACTTGTGGAGTGGAAAATCTTGCCCTTTGATGCCTTTTCACTGCTCGGATGGAATTGAATATACATGATTTTGAGCCGATGTCAAAATATTATGGTCACAGCGCAATTTATTAATACGATTTTTTAGACGCAATACAGATGATACCCATAATGATTTACATAGTGTTTTTTGTAACTGACATGTTAAGTGTTACATGTGTATGCCCCTAAGGGCCCTGATTTGGAAATGAATGATCTTGAATCCATAGCCCCCCCCCCCCCCCCGTGTATAACTAACTTTTTTTGTGATGTCACCTTACAGTGAGAAGGCAGTTTGTTCATGCAACAGCTGTACACTTCGGAAGTCTTCTGTGTATCTAGGTAAATCATGGTAAATGAGAGAATTGTGCGCACGTAATCCGGGTTACCACGCCATTATTATAAAGCCGAAGTCGGTGCCGGGTGCACATTGGTCTTCTTATTTACGTATGTTTATTATGTTTTGGTATGTCTGCTTTCTTTGTTTGTGCGTTCTGTGTTCCGCTGTGATAAGTACAGGTTGGTCTTGATGGAGTTCTATTAAATAACCTTGGATATTACGGTAGAGATTTGGTTAAAAAAAATGCATCTCTTTTCAATAAATATAACGTTCCATCATTTCATCACAGGTTTGCTGAGCGGCTCTAGCAGAAGTTCTGGTTTGGATCTGGAGTGGTTCCGGAACAGACTTAGCCTGCCAAAATTCTGTAACCTTGTATCGTCTGCAAAGAAACGTAGCATGGACGAAACTAGCAATGAGGATCACAGTAACGCGTGAAGTAGACTAATTGATCAATTATCCCTCAGGCGCGGATCCAGAAATTTTGGTTAGATTGATCGGGGATGGGGGGGGGGGGGTGTAATCTTACAACTTACAATCTTAAATCGTCTGCAAAGAAACGTACTATGGACGAAAAGTTCTAACAATGACGACCACAGTGACGGATGTATGAGTGATAAAGGGAGCTTTCGGGCGGGGTTCCAGAAATTTTGGTCGAGTTGGAAGGCGGTGCGATGTTACAGCTAACACTTCTGTGGAAATAAGTTCAAAGATACAAATGCTCTATTTTGTTTCGAATACAAAATAAGATCTTGTGGGCTTGGTTTAGGACAAAAATCGCACGACAAAATCTATTGGACTGCTAATTAACTCTCCAACTACGGAATAAGTTGAGGTAAATGCTTTATATACATGTATTTGTGGAAAATTGCGGATGAATACCGGTATTTTCGCGGACAACCCATGTCGGGACGCTGTTGACCTCTGACACCTTAGATAACAACATGTAAAAATACATTGTAAAATTTTATTTGTTCATTATATACTGAAATTAAATCAATGTAAAAAGTTCCGAAAGCTGTACATTTGCATGTAAATATGATTAATGCTTTGATCTTGATTTTATTGACACGAATAAAAAAGTGTATATATATGAACAACAAAATTAATGTTATATGAACTTTAAAGAATAAGAAATGATCTGATGCTTGCATGCTTAATCATGATCTTAATAAGACCAGTGGCGGATCCAGCGCCCCCTTTGCCGGGAGGTCAAGGGGCAAATCTTGCCGATTTTTACTGAAAATTAGCCAAAATATAGTGTTTTGGGGTCAGTGCCGGGGGGGGGGGCGGACGTACCCTCCGCACCCCCCTGAATCCGCCACTGAAGACAAATAGGTTAGTATATTCTACATGTATCACGAGTCCTAAGGAGCTCACCTGACTGGTCCAGTATGCTGGCTGCCATCAATCTGAATTTTCTTTTCTAAGGCATGGTCCATGCAATCGTCGCATAGGATAGTACTGAGAATGTATTTACCAAAAGGATGTGTTTACTTATAGCAGTCATCTCTAGATGTTGACGGAGTGGATAAAAAAAAAAAACAGATATAGAAATATTTCTTCCAGAGGGAAGGGATGATACAAATAAAGACACACATCTGTGCATTTATTTGTGTATTTGGGTGTTTGTGTTTTTATCAAAAAGAAATAGACAGGCCATATATATATTATACTGTATATCTGATGCGTGCAATAGTATCCTGTAAATCTGAAGAAAACCCGTACAGCAGCTTGCCTTCTATGAGGAAAAAAATTATTACCGGTACATGAACATGTACTTTTGTATATCTGTCGGCAAATAGAACCAATGACGGTCGTCTTGACGTTGACGCATGCGCGGTGACAGCAAACTCATCTTTACAGGGAAGACAAAATCTTTGTTTTTAACCTCGTTGTAAATATGAGTTTGCAATCACTCAGTACGAGAATACACCAGATGGTGGTAAAGTACTATACAGGAAGAAGATTCAAGTTAAAAGAAATATTAGTAGCTGCATGGAGAGTCCCCAGCGAACTTAAATTCTTTCTTCAGTTATATGCATTTATTATTATACGTGTGTTGACGTTAGAAACTAAAATAATGATTCATATAGCAAAATATGTCAGTGATATGGAAACTCTATACAATCATATTGTACAAGATGTCGACATCGTACAGAAGGGACTGTACCACAGCTCTAGTCTTATTATGTAACTCACAAAAAAAAAAACAAACAAAACAAAACAAAAAAAACCCAAAACAAAGCAAAACAAAACAAAACAAAAAACAACAACAACAACAACAAATAGATAAATAAATAAATAAATAAACCCATGTATTACTCAGAATACCGAGGATAAGTTCCCCAGCAAGACTACGCTCCACTGTCCACGGCGGAACACACCCTCACAGATTGTAAAGAACATCCACCAAAATAACTTTAACAAACAACGGGGGACAACGAGGGACAACGGGGGACAACGAGGGACAACGGGGGACAACGAGGGACAACGGGGGACAACGGGGGACAACGGGGGACAACGAGGGACAACGGGGGACAACGAGGGACAACGGGGGACAACGGGGGACAACGAGGGACAACGGGGGACAACGAGGGACAACGGGGGACAACGAGGGACAACGGGGGACAACGAGGGACAACGGGGGACAACGGGGGACAACGAGGGACAACGGGGGACAACGAGGGACAACGGGGGACAACGGGGGACAACGGGGGACAACGAGGTAAATTTTACATATAAAATGAAAAAGACTACACACTTTGGACGGTCATCCGATGTAAATGTTAGTAGATGGTGTACAATGTAGTTATCCAGATTAGCTGTGCAAAACTCTGGTACTTATCCGGATACACGGCTCGAGGTCTCCCAAGATGCAAAACCTTTGTATAAACATGAAATAATCTCATCGTAAGGTGAAATCACACACAAAACATGCAGTGAATCGTAACACAAACAATGTAAATGGATACTAGTATAAAAAAAATGTATACATGTAGACATGCGGAAGATAATCTGTGCTCTGCTGGCTGAAGCAAGCTCGTGATCAATCACCCGAGAGGCACAATGAATCCGCATGGTCCAGTCCTTCCAAGGTTATGAGATTTGGACTGTGCCTGTCATGGAGTCCCATCGTCGACGTCATGGTTGCATGGCCAGTATGCGATGTTGGAAAAGTGTAACAGTACAATGCATAATGTTCTTTTAATGCATTAAGGATCATATCCGCGGTTTAGAAGGCGACAGATGATCTTTTCATACATTTTCTACCTTTGAATTGATTTTTCTTATTTTTTTTTATCAATTAGCGTACATGCAATATAAAGAAAGTAAATTCACAAATGATACATTGGGATTTTTTCTGCTTATTTTATGCTCGAAAATCGGTCCTTATTAATTTGTTCTTCTCAATTTTACCAGAAATTCGCAATCACAAAACACGAAAGATAATTTTCGTAACTTGTCATACAAACGATGGACGTACACATAAGGATTTCTTTATCATTAAATAACATATCGGATAAAGGAACCATGACCAATCCAGTGCAACGATTGATGAATGCATCTCATCTCTCTTCGACAGTAGTTCGTGCAAACAAAATTTATTACAGAAACAGATTTTTCTCAGGGAGAAAAATATATGCTCTGATCGATTGCACAAATATTCAGACGGCCAAAATTTCGATTCCCAGTCTCCCCCACTTTCACTTCATGTCTCAATTCGGCAAAGGGCCCACGCCCCCCCCCCCCCCCTCCCTGCTTTACGTTTTCATATCGTCATAATGTCGCATACAAGTGCCCTACCGTCTCGTCGGTGGGGACTTATAGTTTCCACCCCGTAAGTCTATCTGTCTGTCTGTCTGTCTGTCACACTTTACTTTTCCGGTGTTTCAGATATCAAACTCATTTTTTGATGTTTGAATATTAGTTTGGTTTTGATTGACCAATTTTAACAAGAGCCATTAGAGCGGGCACGCATGTATTGGAAGTATAATGAACGAAATTATGTCCAAGATATTGAATTAACATTGTATGGGTTATTTTATATTCTCTATCGCTTTTGATGCACGGATTTTAATACTTTGATGGTACTTAGGTAATGGAAAAACGATTTTTGTAAAGGGCCATTTTAGGAGTTATCTTCAACTTTTATTTAAAATCAATAGCCTATTGCAAAAGATATAAACGGTAAACTTGAGATTTTGCAGTGAAATTTGATGAATATTAATTTTTAGAAATTTTTCATCCATCCATATTTGAGCCCCCGTCATTTTCTCGGAATTTTTCCATAGACTTCAATGTAAACTCTGATGGCCGATAAGTCTTATTCTAAGCTATAGAAACTACTGTAATCTTTTGTTCAAAAACGAATTGGTGAAAAATTTTCAATGACATAAGTTTAGAATTCCAAACAATTATCCCTCGATAAGATGATAGTTTATACGAGTACATATTCTTGTCAAAATATTCACTCAAACTTGACTGAAAAAAAAGTAACACAAATTCGCTAATACTCGAGTATTTCCGTCAAGAATTTTACGGGTCAGTGGACGCGACGGAATTTGTCGGAAATGCACGATTGGAATTTCTTACAAATATTTTTACGTTACAACATTTCTTTTTAAAATATTTTTTTGTCGATTTTAAATAAATTTTTTAGACAATCACGAAAAACCCATATCAGTTGTAAAAATTTAAATTTTGAACTATCGGAAATTGCTTAGCAACATGATAGCATAGCCGCCATTTTTGTTGAATTTTGGCACTCTGCACCGAGTAAAACAAAAGAAATTTACCTTAGTATACTGCAAGGTCATTCGTTAGTTTATGAAATGATTTAGTCTAAGGAATTTTCTTAACACAAGACAACGAATGGCAGAGACACAGGTACGTTAATACGAGAAAGAAACTGTTGTCAAAGATTTGCAGTTCAAACAGTCAAAATTTGGTTACACAAACTTTGTGCTGACCAGATAAATTCTGTGTAGCATTTAGAATACAAGTTCCTAAGATAGCCAGCTGTCGAGGATTATAGGGAAATTTAGAATACAACGGGATGAATCAAAATGGTGTAGTCTCTATTCACTGAATCAGGGAAAAATCCAGTGTGTGGTGTGAAACTGTTTTCAGCCACAGTAACACTAACAGTTAAGAGCTTTGAAGGAAGATTTGAACTATTCATATGTTAGAATTTATATCTCTGAAACTCTTAATATTGCTACCTAAAATGATAGAAATGCCTGGTTTGAATTTCCTCTGATCTCGAGGTTACATATCAGATTCAAACCTTGGAAAACTTTACAGGGTTGTTAAGATATTCAACAGCCAGCAAGTTCTTGCTGCATACTTCAGGTAAAATTGCCGGGTGCAGGACGTTTTTGGTACAAGGACGTTTCGGTTCACAGAAAAAAGTTGTTACGGTATTTTTGGTACAATGATGTTTCGGTACATGATTCAGACCGTTTCGATACAAAATTTTGTTTTTGAACATGACCAAAGTAAGAGTTGATACCCCCTTCCCCCCTCCCCCCTCCCCCCCCCCCCCCCCCCCCCCCCAGAAAAAGATCTTGTCCATGAAGTGTAAAAGTGAAAAAGCAGAAAACATGGGGGCGGGCTTTCTTTCATCATACATGATTGGTATGTCGAATGGCAAATTGATTAATTCTTGATTTGCAAGTTGCATGCTGCCTAGCAGCCAACCGTGTATTAACTAATTCCAAGATTGCCACTTTTCATTTTTTTTTTTGCAATATTTGATTTCAGGTATTGGACGGAATGTTTGATCACAGATAAATATCATTTTTCTTCAAATAGGTACTGAAACTTATTAAAAAAAACAAAACAAACATGAACTCATCACCCCATATCTCCAAAGAAAAAAGTGTACCGAAACGTCTTATACATTGTACCAAAATGTCTTTCTATTGTACTGAAAAGTGCTTGTACCGAAATGTCCAGCATTCAAATTGCCGCCTACTTTCTGTTATTATGAAGATATTATATACATGGCAAAGCCTATAGGAGAGCTCGGTTAAATATAACTTAAATCTTCAGGAGTGCTTACTTTAGTGCAATGAAAAAAAATATTAATGGCGGGTTGGCTTGAATTATTATTTCAAACCCGGACTGTTCTTCTGGACGTACATTTGCCCTCAAAACGTAAATTACAACATTTTCATGCGAGAAAAAATTAAGTTACTATTATAATTAGTTTACAGTAAAGGAGGTTATTCCCTAAAGGGGGAGATAAGGGGTTTTCATCTATTTTTCCTTTTTGGAGACATTTCTATCTATGAGTTTGCTTCGTGAACGGCTGCTATGGGGCCTTTCGTGCTCTCTAATTTAGTCTAAAATATCTGTGTCTCAATTTCCATCGCTGGTAAAGTATTAAATGTCTATTTATTTTATTGAACATGTTTGACAGGAAATTACATTGTCATGTAAATTATGTACTTAAAAAAATTTGTCCAAGGGTACACAATAAATATTTCTTTAACCTCATTGTATTGGGGTTTTCGATGCGGCGTGACGGGTCATTTCACGGCAATGACTGTAATCAATATGGAGTATAGTTATACAATTACAATAATTTAGATCTCAACTTTTTTCACGCATTGTAAATAAATGCTTTCAAAAATGGTTTAACTTTTGACCATGTAGTGGTTGGCCTATTTGCATGTAATTTGATTCATCTAGGATTCTGGAAACCTTAGGTGAAGTAAGTTGAACTTCATATATTTTGGGATTTTTATTGGTCCAGATAATAGTTATATAGTGTGAGCTTTTATTGGACTAAACAAATTTTTATCAGCAAATCTGATAAAACCGATATTTTTCAAGAACTCTGGTATAATGAGTCTGAAAAAATTAGAAAAATATGGCGACTTGTAGGGAAGATTAGCTCTTGTTACAGCTCATTGACATTGAATATTCATTGATGTACTGTAATTATGAACAGTAATGATTTTAAATTATTTTCATAGATGAATGGGCAAACCACGCCCAGGCGAAGTAAAGGAAAAGGCACAGACGACCCAATCAAGTTTTTGCCAGTACTTCCATCAAAGAGAGCCAAACCTCAATGGCAACAAAACCCACCCTCGTTTGAATTATCGGGGAGAATTCTAAATGACGATGATAAAAATGGCATAGATCTTGTTGGAGAACTCACAGCAAGTAAGTATAAATATTAAATGATCAAAAGAAGTATTATCTCGAGTCAATAAACATGATAAACCCAACCATAAAACTGTAGATGAATCTACATGCATGTTATGAATAGTTAATTATTTCATACTGTCTTCTTTCTCGCAATCAACTGTATTAATCAACTTGTTAAGAAAACATATATTCCTTCTTCTTAGACATGTTACAGTCAGATGTAATCCAAATTATTTCATAATACATGTTCATGATTTAATAAAATTTTTACCAGGAGAACCAAAAAGAAAGAAGCCAAACAAGTTGAAGCCGATAGAGAAACAGAATGGTACGGCAAACGGAGATATCACACAGTTTCAGCAACCAAAGAAAGACCGAGAAAACTTCCGCCGTGCATTGGTGGACATTATTATGTAAGTCATCACGGGAAGCTAGACTTTCTGATATGTATTTAACATATATGAAATTTATTCAACTTTAATAAATGCTAGAATGGAAACAAGTCTCAATGAGTCGGAAGAATTGCATGTAGATAAGTAACAATAAAGATGACAGTTGTTGTAAGCTTTAAGGATTAATAATTGTATTTTCTAATATTGTTTGCTACACATTTATTTATTTTTTATATAGGCAAGAAGAAACTCTTCCGAAGAGCACCACAGCTTCAATTAATGGAGAGTTACCCCCCTTGTCCAGAACAGGGTCACCTACCTCAGCAGAGAAAGATATTCTGGTAAGACAAAATCCCAAAGTGATGTAATAAAGAAACATAGTTTCATGAAAAAAAAGTTTTAAGAAAAATGATTTAGTCACAAGAATGTTAGTTTAGAGAAAAGAGTTGAGAATTTTAGAAAAGTATTATAAGATTATTGAATTTATTTGTATTTCATTATAAGAACAGTATACTTATCTTTATACACATATATTGCTTTCTCATAGGAATTTAGATCATTGCAATGTCAAATGACAATTAAGAATAAATTTGCATAGTCTTTTTTACTATATCTAACACAAGTAAACATATCATGTATGTTAATAAATTTACACGTCAATTTCAGCGGTACTACTTCTACATCCACAATGGTATTGATACAGAACATGTCGCCCCCATGGAAGATTCCTGGCTGGAAAACGTCCTTAACCTCGTTTCATATGACCTAAAGGTAACAATATATTCCTTTGACTTCTAAGTCACTAACATGAAGGGTTTTCATGAAATTCTGCATTGGAAAACCTTGATAATTTATGTTGAAAACAAAATGGATAGAAGGATATGTTGGGACACAAATAATGTTTGTTGGACTGATTTTCAATAATACATATATTCCCAAATAAGAGGGAACTCATTATATACATGTACATGTATTTTATAAAAAGACCAGCTTTCTTAAAACAGCTTTAGATACTCAGTGTGTTTATTTCTTGACTCACTTTGACTTTAATTTCAGAGAGGACACAGTGAAACAATAGAGAATCTGTCAGATGAGATGAGAGAAGATTACTTACTGAGTGTAAAGAAAGCCATAGGTAATTATTTATTTCTATTTAGTCGATGATTTAACATTCCAAGGATGGACATGACAATTTGGTGTCATTAATGCATTTGTGATATTACATGTATCCAAAATTGGAACAAACATTGATATGTACTACATTTAACCTCATTTCATTCTATTTTAACAATAAGAGGAATTGTTTTGATCTATCATGTAATCATTTTCATGTAAAATAGAAATAAGATTGAAATTTAGATTTACTACTTATTTGTACATAGATTACTTCTTTTGGAAAATTATATCATTAAATTTCAATTTTATACGGTATGTTAACTGAAATATCGTTGGAATATTCTATCGTCTTTTCAATTGTCCTTATTAATCAAAATTGTTGAAGTATTACTTTGGTCTGAAATGTAGATTTACATGCATAAATCATACAAACTAAGATATTTTATTTCTCATTTTTAGTTGACTTTGTGCTGAAGGACCCCAGAGAGAAGGAGAATGAGGTCAAGGAGAAGTTACCTCCCCATCGTGAGGAGATGGAAGTGGTACCTAAACCCTGGCATAAAGATTACGTGGCGGGACTCGAGGCCATGTCACATAACCTACATATTACTACACCATGTATGCTACAAGTACTCGACTTCTGGCATGTTAAGTTTGGGTAAGTATCAGGTCAAGGTCATCTATAATGTTTCAGGTCAAGGCCATGTCACATAACCTACACATAACTACACCATGTATGCTACAAGTACTCGACTACTGGCACGTTAAGTTTGGGTAAGTGTCCAAATGTGAATTTGGAAAGTAGGTCAAGGTCATACGAAATCTACAGAGGTCAAGATCACGTCAAAATGCCTACATACCACAGCACCCTGTGTATGTACATTATGTGCATATACATGTATGCTACAAGTTATTTTCATTTGACATGTCAAGTTTTTTACAAGTATGAGGTCAAGCTTCAAGGTCATACTGATTTTACTTGCACACTCTCATGTTGATAAACTTGAAAAGGCAAAAGTGTTTATCATAAAATCTATTACTGACTTAATCTGAATATTCTCTCATATTTCTTCTTTTGATTTGTAGGAAGCTGAGGTTTATAGATATCACAGAATTCCACACCAGACCAGATTCCATGGAGCTGGGAACATTCCAAAATCTGTGTATGAGACACGTGGAGGCAGCAAAGGACCAACTCCTCAAAAAGTAGGTCACAACTCCTCAATAAGTAGCTCTTAACTCCTCAAAATGTACATGTAGGTCACTATGTTGTATAGGGACAGGAAAGGGGAGTTGGTTATGTACAATCCAAAATCTGTTTACGAGACACAAAGAGGCAGCAAGAGATCAACTCAAAAAGTAAGATCTTTTGTACATGTAATTGGGGATGACCATACATGTATGTCTTTTTAAACAAAGGGCAGTCTAGCTAGACACCAGAGGCTACCAATCATTCTGCTGGTCTTACAGAAATGATCTACCATAATGTATAATGTGCAAACAGGATTTGTCTGTGGGCCAGTGGTAAAAAACGTTTTCATGAAGGCTGACAGAATAGGATAGAGGGGGTGGGGGGGGGGGGGGGGGGAGGGTATGGGGTTAATGTTTATTATAAGCAAAGTTAAGACATTGGATAATTATTCTATTAATTTATGTTTTACTGAAAGTATTGAAAACTTGAAGAATGCAAGATATTCATTCTGTACAGAGTTTAAATCTTTTAAGAAAATTAGTAAGACTAAGAAAGTGGAAGGGAATTAATGAAATTAGTAATAATGAATATTCTAAAGTAATATTTGAGGGTGTGGAAAATAAAAAGAAGAAAAGATACAAAAACTTGCAGAAGGGTGTAAGGGAGAGAAGATCATTTGAAGTCCATTTGATGATACATTTATCATGAGCATCAAGGTCAAATTTTTAACAAAACAAACTGTTGAAAGGAAAGGAAAGAGTAGACAATGTCTGAAATGAAAGAGTGAATGAAGAAATAAATTTCAGTATTAGTCACTGTGGGTTTTTTTTCTCACAACCATATGAGCAAATTTATTGTTGATCAATTAATGGTACTTATATACATGTATATGAAACAAAAAAGAAGGTTTATATTTGTAGAATTTCTTATATTGAATATTTCGTAAAATATCAGCTGGAGTTTGTTTACAATACAAGCAAGAACATTTGACAGGTTGAATTTGAATTCAATTTTGCAATTCAATCATTTTTATCTCAGGTTAGAAAAGTTCGATATGGAATTTAAATGCCCCACTTGGAGATAAGCTTTGTTTTGTAAAAGATGAATCATTCTGGCAAAATTTCAAAACATGCAATGCCCGAATAAACTTTTTAAGGTCTTATCTTTAGTAATCAATAATCACATTTTAATTCTTTTGTTTGAGACGGAGATTTAAATATTGGGACATTGAAACATGTGCTAGCTTCTGGTCTTGATATCGTTATTAACTTAATACAAGAGGCAGATTTTTTTTCTTGAGTATATTTAGACATTACAAAATGTCAAATTTCCCGGTTAGTCACGTTAATGACTTATGATTATTTAGCATAAAATTCTGTGCTACTGCTATGTGTCTTTTAAAAGCTTTCAATGCCAAGCCAATTACTTTGGAAATTCCAGTTTTAATACTTATTCATTAAAACTGAAAATAGATATTTTTCATACTTTTGATAGATGACTCATTACAGTTGTATGTACAGATGTAGTATGATTTGTGTAAACAAACTGCCCATTTGCAACCTTTACATGTACATTTCACTTTACATTTTCAACAAATCTATGATTTTATTTATGCCTTCCAAAATGCTAAATACAACATGTACATGTACAATGTGATAATGAAGTACCTCACCCACCTCTCTACCTCCTTCCCCTCCCCTCTCCAATACAACATTATTTTTCAATGCATCAAGACCTTCATCACATGAAGAAAGAGCAGTAATAAAACCAACCTCTGTGACTGTTGAGCAATTTGGCCTTAAACATGTTAAAGATATATTCTGCACCAAACTGATAGTGGCTAAAAGGAATGAAAATGTAGTAGAATTATTAAGTACCGTGTATTTGATCATGTTGATATTATTTATCATAGCAGCAGCAAAAGGATAGTATTACTCCACATGTATTTTCATTTTCATTGTACTTCAAAATATAAATAGTTTGCATGGTTGTTTTGTTCATTAAATTATCTGCATTTATTTGATATTTATTCTTCTCTTTTAGATGGTTTCCGGAGGTACAGGTTATGTTTTACGAGGGTAACAAACGTAAACAAGTCCCTAGCAACCAGGATCCCGAGAAACTGGAATCTTTCTTTAACTGTGCCGCTACACTGATGACAGAAAACCTACAGCAGTTGACCTTGAACTCTATCAGTGATTATACTGACCTCCTTGTTCAACCCCCGGTATGTTACAAAAAGCTCATTGCATGCTTAACAAATTTGATATAACTCAGCCCAATGACTTGCCAAGTGAATTTCTTTGATACTGTAGATAGTTTGTACAAGAAGTGCTCAAAAGATTTTACTTTAAAAAAACTATGCTATGTTCATATCTAATATAGACAGAACTGAAAATTTGCTTAAAATGGTAAGCTTTGCACCACACATATTGGATTTGTACATATTAATTACGAAGCTTATCTTTTACTGTGAAATGAATTCAAAGGTGCTTTGTTCTCCTTACCCATGAATGCTTTCCCTTTCAGACCTCCACGCGAGCCTTTGAGCACCCTGGATTCGTATTGCGACTTATCCTTGATGGAACCAACATTAAATTTGAGCCGACGTTTAAGGAGTTTGAAGTGATCTTACTGAATGTTTACGACGTAATGATCAAAGCCTCGGGAACAGTGCCTCGTGTAGAGACCAAACTCTATCTGGATTGGGTAACTTATTATATTTCTCAAATAATTTTGGAAGAAGAATAAGTAGATGGAGAAATTACACTGGAAAAAAAATCTTAATATGAATTCTTACAAAATGAAAATATAAAAATAAACTTTAAGGATCTTTTCATGATAAAATATAAGCTTTGAAAGAGTAAACTTTGAGAGTGCTTTGGCAAAGTTAATTCATAATCTCTATGAACCTCTGGACACTGAAATTATTAACATTTAACATCTTTTGAAACTTGCTTTATATGTAACCTTTGTTTACTTATTCAGCAAAAGACATTTCAGAAATGTTTAAAATTTTGGGAAATTGTTCTTTTTCTTCATTTTATCACATGATTTGAATCGTAGTTTTAGGTTACATGCCTTAGATATCAATCTGAAATGAGGATAACTTTGTATTACAGAGTGGAAACAAAGCCAAGTCTAACCTACAGCCGGTGGTTCTACCTGAAATCCTAGAGGATCATAAACAACATATCAGAGACCTTATAAAGAAAGAAAGTGTAGGACCGGTAGAACACTGTAAAATATACGACAAGTACAACTTCCTCATCTCAAAACAGGTATGTATACCGTGCTGGTACATGTATTTGTCATATTTAAGGAACTAAGAATTGGGGAAATTAGGTATACATGTACCAGTGTGGTGAAGATAGTTTGGTAATTTACTGAGCATATAGGAAAAGTCTGCACTTTCATTAATTTTTACATTAATTTTCGTTACTATGAATTTAAAAACATTTCAAGTTTTACATTGCAGTTTTCATTTATCTTTGCATACAGTTCAATCCTTTTTGATATAAAAACAGATTAACTTGTGCTCAGTAAAGTAATAGAATTTTTGTGCTCTGCAAAATGATATAAATTATATGCAGATTTAAAGAAAGAAGTCAAATCATGAAAGTTTCATATAAACAGTTTAGAATGTCTAGAAAGTTTGAAGTTTTAATTGATATTCTCAAGACACAAAGGCCAAGATATTTAATTTTCTATTTGTTTTTAGGCTGATGCTGATGTGGATCAATTCCTGAAAGAGACACATTCCTTCGACGAATACGCCAAGGAAATCAGCAAATATAAACGATATGCGGAGGAAATTACCTACAACCTGGACAAGGTAACGATAAGATTTATGACGGTAGATGTTCAAGCACCTTATGCTGAGAAATATTGATTGTATTTATTACTAATATGTTACTGAGTGATTTGTTTTAATGAATTGTTTGTGATTTGTGAATTTATTTCAGAATAATGTTTTGATGTAATAGTTTGGATTTGAAATTAATAAGAAGATAACAAAAAGTGAAGAGGATATATTAAAAAAAAAAAAAAAAGAAAGGAATGATTAATTATGTTACAATTAAAAAAAATTGTGAATTTGAAATTAATTTTTCCAGCGAGGAGTATCGGTTGGTTGATTTGTTTACATAATCGTCTTGGTAACATACTTGCAAGAAATAATTTTACATATATTAGCAGCTAGATTGATTTTCCGAAGGGAAAGTTTCTAACTGTTCTTATTCAGTATTAATTTTATATGATTTTATATTTTGGTGTATGGATAGTTTACATGTACTAGTATTAAGGAAACCATCATTGACATAATACATTGTATAATTCAGTCTCTAATGAAATCATATTAATTAATTTACCTAATTATTGTATAATTGGGAGATCATGGATTATTCTGAAAAATCCTTACCTTTTCCTTGAATTTCTATCATATGAATACAAATTTTATTTTCTTTCATGGGGTTGGCAACTAATCTATTACATTGTACCTGAAAATCTAATTCTTGCCCATATTGATTGGTCATTTGACTGTAAGTCTGTTGAAAATTAACTCTTTCATTTGGCATTATTTATGTAATCATACGTCAAGAAGATTTTCATTAATAAACATAATATGGAGCCCTCTTCCAAAAAAAAAAGAAGATAAATGAAATCAGAAGCGGGGTTTAAAAAAATCTTTGAATTGTCCAATTTTTGGAAGCATTCTTTTTGACATTTTCCCAAATAAAGGATGTTGGTGGTTTTTAGAGGCATGTTGCTTATTTGGTGAAAGAATGAATGTTAAATTGTTCAGATGATTGTAAAACGTAGAAGAAGCTGTTCATTCATTTTGAAGCTAGAGTTTGCATGAGTACATATACTCAATTTTGCTATTACTAAATTATTTTATCCATTATGATAGAGTAGAAATTAGCAAAATTTGTTTATACCTGGGCATTTTTGAAAGGACTTGCACAAAGTACTGTACATTAGGTCCAAATTTAATTTTAAAATATAATATACATATTTCTGAGTATTTCACAGATGCAAGACATACATGTAGTTATTTTGCTGTAAAGCAAGCTAGTCAATAGGAATTACACTATCTGGCATCTGTGTGGAAGTTTATACTTTAATATTGATAGCTCTAATTCTGTAAAATAATTTTTTTGTGTGTTAACTGAACTTTCAATAAAAATCAAGATGGTTGATAGTCAAAATCAAGAAAACTAGGTCAATTAATTGCAAGGTCACCGTCAAGGACAAAAGTAAGGGCCAAATAGTATGACAGGCTACATTTAATAATCTTGGACATACTAGTTATTATACGTTTATATAAGTTATGTCACGAGATTTATGCACAATTCCATTTTCAGTTGATGTCAAACTCGGAGAATTATTTTTAAAAAGAATTGCCGCCAAATTTTTTGGACGGCTAAGAATGTTATTTTTTTTCCTACTAACTCACAATATTTTCATTTTCAGTAATAAATCATTCTTTATATTACTAACCATTAATATTTTGGTGATTGTTCATTTCAAAAACAGACTGGTGGATTTAAGGTATATGGCCATCTAGGAGGAGATAACTCTTCTGTTTCTTTATTTAGCCACTTTCACAACTTTTCCCTCTCTTTTATCCAGTCTTCAAGCTAAATTGAGATCTTAGGTTACTATAAAATTCTTAGACCGAACTATAATAGGGATGCAGAAGTCAAAATTTTATTTATTCATCCAGAATGAGTTCACCCTTGAAGTAAATCTAAGATTTTTCATATGGATTAGTTTGGATACAATGTAAACTTTACTTGATACACGGAAATAACACCAGAATCGTTAGACTTACACAGCCAATTGTGCCTCGTATGAAATTCATGTGAACTTTACATGAACTTTACTTGAAAGTTCACATGAAATTTATGTGAAACGAGCACGAGCATGAAATTCACATGAAATTTTTCACGTGCAATTCATGTGAAGATTTTTACATGGATGTTATGTGAATTCAGTTTCCTGTGAAGGTCACTTAGAAAAATTCATGTGAAATTCATGTGAAGGAAATTTATGTGAAATTCATGTGAAATATTTTTCACATAAATCTTATGTGAAATTTATATGAATTTTACATGAACTTTCATGTGAAATTTACATGATGCTCATTTCATATGAATTTCATGTGAGGCACAATTGGCTGTGTACTGCCTTGTAAAGAATCAGAAAAAAGTGATAACTTGTCTTCTGTACAATCATACAGAACTTTTGTCTTTTTATATTCAATCACAATCTTATGTATCAGATCGATAAATATTTATTTTTATCTGCATTTTCACTTCTTTTTTTCGATTCAGAAGGACATGGAAAGTATTTCATGTTCATTGTAACAAAAGCAAATTTATTCACTGAATGTTTACACAAGAAAATAATGTAACAACACAATGAACACTTATGCATGTGCATGCCATGAAATAATGAATATCATAATCATCGTAAATTATTGTATTTTCTTAAAATCATTAACACTTGCAATATTTATGACACGCTTTTGTGTAATCTTTTAGTATTATAAAAAAAAGTTTTCAGAAAGAGAATGAGTCATGTATCTTTGAAAGAAGAAAAAAACCCATTCTAGCAGCCTTCTTTCTCCCCATTTTCTCCTTTGAAGTTTCCCATCCATACATCTCCAAAAGAAAGTTCTATCAAGCTTTGACTCTTCCCCTCTTCCTGTAGACTTGTAGGGAAGTAAAAGAAACGTCTTCCTGATACATGTGATATAAATGCTCAGTCAAATTAGAAAAGACGTTCTTGCTTAGTTATTTACACGAGACGGAAGAATGGTGCTTCCGAAATTGTCTTTTTTTCTCTTAGGTTGTGCTTAATAGGATGTAGAATTAGATGAATCTGTAGATTCCCATTGGTCAAGCTATTTAAAGCAGTTTTCCATTTCCCGTGCTAAGTTACTCTGCCTTCAATGTTAGATATCAATGGTGCTTTACCATTAGAGTAGATTATATTGATGTGATCAATTTTAGTTGAGATTCATTGGAAGAAATATTTTACAAAATTGTCATTATTTCTGACCAAAATCTATTGGACATAGTATAATTTTGTGATTTGAGAACTCCTACTGTCAGGTAGTTGTAGGTCGTATACTTCTATATGTACATTACATTCATTACATTGGCAATATGGAGAAAACAATTTTAGACAATGAGATAAGATGGAATTTTTTACTTAAATAAAATTATGTCAACTGGAAACTCCCCTAGATTATCTAATTGTTGCAGTTATCTAAGCTTTTGTTTAATTTCAGAAATATTGAAACAAGCAATGATAGCAGAATAAAATAAGGAGAAATGATATATTATTTAGTAGCTATTGAGCATTGATACCATCTTTCCGTTTGAGTTTATATACTTTACTGTAGAAGTTTTATCTGATGAATGATCTTGCTTGATTCGATTCACAGCAAATTAACATTTTATTTATTCCTGTAGTTTGTCAATTTTCAATTATAATTGACTTTGAGAATGAAAAGAACCTTTACTGTCTGTTTTTACAGGTAATGCGGCTTGGCATGTTCGAGGTACATTGTGACGATCTGATTCGTTCTCTGGCAAAACGTTCAGAAGCCCTGTGTACAAGACTCTTAGGGAGAATGTCCGAGGATCACAAAGAGGCCAACAAAAAGTGAGAAAATATTTTGGAGAAAAATTACATTAAAAAAATAGATAAAATTGAAAAAAATGCAATTTTTTTGTTTCTGCTTTACTTGATGAAGTTATTTACCAAAGCCGCAGGGAGTAAAAAAAATTTTGTTAAGATATTGAAATGACATTAGGATTTAAAGAAATAAAATCTTGGCGAGCAATCTATTTGAAAATTTGAATTTATTTTATAACAGAATTCAGGATGTTAAAATGATAATCCAGATTTAATTTTTTATCTTAGGAGAGCCAAACATGTAATTTTTTTTCTTCTATCTAAATGTCACATCTTGAATTTATTTTCATTACAGACTCTGTGAAGATTATGAAGAAATTGCAGAGAAAGCTTTGACAACTCCAAGTAACACGGAGCAGTTGATGGAACTGAAGGCTTACATAGAGAAAGTAGAAACCGACTTAATCTTCACCATGGAGAAGAGGCTCATGGAATCAAAGGACCGTTTAACATTCTTGTCAGACTTTGCACAGTTCTCTCCCCCAGAGATGCGACTTAATGCCAGTGTTTTCCAGTGGCACGGCAGGATGCCGACCATTTTTGAGGAACACAAACTGATTGTATCTGATCGTAGACAACAGTATGAGGATGCTCTGAAAGTACGACGTGAACGATTCGTCGAAGAGCTGGAGAGCTACCAGAAACAAGTGGACGAGTTTGCTACGTACGGAGACATGAACGATATACAGAAATACTTGAAGAAGTCCCAGACTCTGGAAAACAAACTAACAGCAGCTGCTGAAAAGGTAATATGTCATAACATAGAAATATTTGCTGTCAAGTTGCATGTAGAATGCAATTCTCTGAAAGTTTTCTTAATTTTGATGATCAGAAAGGAGAGAAAATGTGACAGGTGAAATGGTCAAATGGAAGTTCTCAAAATCACAATGTGAATGGATTCGATCATAAGAGGAGCTGATTGAGTTTTGTTCACAACTTACACTTTCATCATCGTAACATACATGTATATGAAGTATATATGAACTTATTAATTCGTGAGAGTGATGTTTGTTGTTCAAGAGTGAAAGATGGCAAAAGTAAACCTATGTTTTCTGTCATAAAGATGTACATAATGAGAAGATATACTAGAAGTTTAATGCTCTTACAATGTACATGTATTTGATTCCTTCAGATTGAAGCCTTCAACAATGAGGAAGAGGCTTTTGGCTGGAATACAACCACGTACCCTCAACGTCAAACTATCCAGAACACACTCAAACCGTACCTCAGTCTGTACGAACTCACTGTGGAGTTCAATAATAAATACAAGTAAGTATCACTATCATAACCACGTACCCTCAACGTCAAACTATCCAGAACACACTCAAACCGTACCTCAGTCTGTATGAACTCACTGTGGAGTTCAATAATAAATACAAGTAAGTTTTTGAATAATGTCAAAGCTTTTCATAAATTCCAAATGTCAGACTGTCTTTTTTTCTTTTGGTACCACTAACATGTCTAACACATAGATTTTACGACAAAATTATATAGAACTTAAACCACATTATGAAATAATGTATATTCTTCTTGAAAAAGCAAAAGCCAAGAAAAGTCATATGTTTCTATATAAAACAGTGATAATTAGGTCTGTCAAAGTACGTTACTATAAACAGATTACTCTTTATTAATGATATTCATTATTGTGTTGATTTCATGCCCTAAGAACTTTGTCAATGTATACATATGTAAAAATTCTCCAATACATACATGTATATTCAAATTTAAAATAGAATTACAAAAACTTAAAAAAAAAAAAAGAAGATTTAATTAATTTATTTGAATTTGCTCAGTACATCTTTTTGCTGTGAATTGCCTTTTAATGTATACACACATTTACGTTTACAGTGACTGGATGCACGGACCAATGAGCGGCGTCAATCCCGATGAAGTGGAACAAGAAGTCGGAAACTATTGGAGAAATCTCTACAAACTGGAAAAACAATTTGACAGCGTACCTGCTGCAAAGAAAATCGCTGGAAAGGTTTGTTTGAATTCTTTAAATGAAAAATGTTGCTCAACATGCTCATGAAGACTGACATTCATGATACATTAAAAGTAGTGGTTATTGGTAGATTGTTCTTTCTAATGCAAATCCTAATAGACTTAGAATTGACCCTTCCAATTGCAGGAAAAAAATGTTCAATTTCTTGATGTCACAATGCTTTTACCTCGGACAAACAAGCTTCGAACCTCGGTCAAACATCGAAATTGCATTGTGACGTCATGGAATTTCTCAAATTTTTCCAGCATTTGGAAGGGTCAACTGGCTAGTTTCAAAAATTTGTTGACAGATTCTCCTTTGTTATTGAGTAATCTACTTTCTGTTTTGTGATGTCACTGACTGAGTCATGCAAATTCAGCATGTTCAGACTGTAGCTTCAAATTTCATACTGTAAGTTAAAAAAACCATTAAATTGGCACTCAACATTACAAAATCTACTTGCAATGTAGATATCACAAACTGTACATGTAACTCAAGTAGTAAATGAATAACAAACAGAAGGTACATGTATACATATAATTATTAAGAAAATGATTGAACTTTTTTTCAATATAGGTGAAGGCAAAGGTAGAGGAGTTCCGAGAATACATGCCTCTGATACAGACGTTATTCAACCCAGGTTTACGAGATCGTCACTGGGCCCAGATCTCGGAGGTTGTGGAGTACCCACTGAAACCTGACGACAGCTACACGCTGGACAAACTGCTCGGTTACGATCTGATGAAGTTTGTGCCTCAGTTTGAGAGTATCAGCGAAGCCGCTAGTAAAGAATTCTCACTGGAGAACGCCATGAAGAAGATGAAATCAGACTGGAAAGATGTAAGAGTTTGAAGAAAAACACATGAAATTTGAAAATTTAAATTTTGCTACATGTTTTGTGTACATGATTGAACTTATCAGGGAAATTTCTCTTACAAAATTGAATTTTTGCTGAAGAGACAATATAATCTAGTTTTGTATGTACATATATAAGCACAGCAAATGTATTTCCCTTAGATGCAACTATTGATAGGAATGTGCTCCGTTTCTGCATGTAAACACTTATGACGTCACAATACATAAACTCCACAGAAACATACCGTGACGGCTGTTCTAACCTGCAAACTGAACACGTGGTTACCTAAATTTTACTTGGAATACGTGGTTTCAGAAAACAAGAATGAAACTGACAATTGTGGTACATATACATGTATATACATGTAGAATAAATGTCTTAATTTGTATTTTGTTACGGGTATGCAACACACAGAAAGTGCATTTATCGCATGAAATGTACTAACGCCCATTACATGTATGATTAATGCACTTGCTGTGCGTTGCATACCTGTAACAAAACACAAATTAAGATACTTATTCTCTATGTACATTTAATTTATTTGAAATCAATGATCACATGTATTTAAATTTTTGAAAAAGCATTAGCAAATGAAAGAAACCCATTTAAAGTTGAGATAAAACTGAATTTTAACATTGATGAAATACCTTTTCTTTTACCAAAATCTCTACCTTTCCCACTGTTTATTATTAGACAGAGAGAAGCGCTATCTGCTAACATGGAATAAGAAGAAGAACATACAAATTGAATGATTGCCAAATTCCTGATATGTAGAGATTTGAATCTTATGTCTTGATATACATGTACATGAAGATGTAGGATCACATGTATTCCACATATTAACTAAATTGATTTGCGTAACTTAGAATTTAATGAAATAATCAGGTTATCAATTTTTCTGTGCGACTTGTAAATATGACAACCTTCTTTCTTTGTGCAGATTGAGTTTGTAATGATTCCGTATCGTGATACCGGCACCAGTATTTTGTCATCAGTAGATGATATTCAGCTCCTATTGGACGATCACATTGTAAAAACCCAGACCATGAGAGGCTCTCCATTCATCAAACCTTTTGAGGATGAAATCAAGTAAGTTACTTCATCTTCGGTTCTCAAAAAGAGAAAGAGAGAGAGGGAGAAATAGAGGGAGAAATGATTTGTCAATTTGATACTGATATCATTCTTAGATAAAAATGAAAAATATTGTGGTAAAAATATTGATTCTACATGTATATAAATGTGTATATTCCCCAAGTAATGGAGTTACATTTTTACATGGAATATAAAAAGCTATTACCGTCACTAATTATCAGTCTGTATATACATGTAACAATAAACTTGGTAATATGACAAATAAAAAAATGAACTTGACACTTCATGGTGTTGTTTATGTACTATATTCTATGACATTTTTCAGAGATTGGGAATCCAAGTTGATACTGCTCCAGGATATTTTAGATGAGTGGTTGAAGGTACAGGCCACATGGCTATATTTGGAACCCATCTTCAGTTCTCCCGATATTATGGCTCAGATGCCGGAGGAAGGAAGGCGATTCACAACCGTCGACAAAAACTGGAAGGATATCATGAAGCAGGCCATCGTAGACAAACACGTGATGTCGGTCATCGAGATTGAGAAAATCCTCGACAAACTGAAGAAATCTAACGAACTCCTGGAATTGATTCAGAAGGTACGGCAGAATTTGTTTAGAGTTTTTTCTTTGCACTGATTATGAAAAACAAATTCTAATAAAAGAAATGAAAGATAAGATTTACAGTGTAAGATATGAAAAGAAAAGAAACCTAAACTATGATAAAATATTTTTAAAAGAAGCATTGAATATACAAATTTCCTAATTAACATCCCTCTTCAATAACTGAGATTTTTATCATATGAAGCAAACATTCTGATGATATTTTACCGGACAATTATAGCAAAACATCTGAAAATGAATTGAATAATAATGAGAAATGGGTGAGAAAAGTAGAATAAGATACATGTATGTAACTGCCAGACAATACATGTATATCGGGAGTTTAGTGACTAATACTGATTTTTTTTTTTCGATGACAGGGTTTGAACGACTACTTGGAGAAGAAGAGATTGTACTTCCCCAGATTCTTCTTCTTGTCGAACGATGAGTTGTTAGAAATCTTGTCAGAGACGAAAGATCCAACAAGGTGAGAATTTCTTGGTCAACACTATGAACTATGTAATTGTTTGTGATGGAATTAATTTACGACTTCCTTTCCTGTCTTATTGTCCAAGTTCAAACTTCATTTTTGCCAAGTTTAAAATTCTTATTTACCAAGTTTGAAAATCACATTTGCCAAATATGAAATATATTCTTGCTAGTTTTCATCTAATCTATAGTCTATTTGTCAAATTAGATTCATTTTTGCCAATTTTAAAATACTATTAACATGAGTAGATATGAAAAAGGTATTGACTTTAATAATACATTACAGAGTACAGCCGCACTTGAAGAAGTGCTTTGAAGGTATCGCCAAGCTGGAGTTTACTGACACTCTAGATATCACCCACATGAAGAGTAGCGAGGGAGAAATCGTAGAATTACGTGACGTTATCTCCACATCCAAGGCTCGAGGTCAAGTAGAAAAATGGCTGCTGGAGCTAGAAGCCGACATGGTGGCATCCTTACACAAGGTGGGTAGGGGGGTACTGTATTGGTTTTATTTCCGTTTAATTATTATCCCAAGAGGGAAAACAATCCTGCAAAGAAAGCGTTTTGGTCATGTAAAACAAAGGATTTGTTTGAACTTTGATAAAGATTCTGTATATGTGTACATTATACAGTCATGTAAATGTTCAAAAGTCTAGTAAGTGTAAGTTTACATGTATGTTTGTTTTGAAATTTTGAGAAAATCCTACACTTTTTGTATTACAATTATTTTAACAACAAATTATTTGCTTTATAAAAGTATTACCATTGTTTATACAAGTTTAAGAAATAATGATTAATAGATGTAAACTAAGATAAAATATAATGGGAACAAATGAAAGAAACTGCAAGTATTAAAAGTAAAGTAGAAAAGCATTGTGCTGAAATATTAGCTAAAAAGTTCATTATTTAATGATTAAATAATATTTTGTTAATAATGTATGCTGTACTATGTACATAGGTAATTGGTGAAGCTCTCCAGGCTTACCTGAAGGAGGACAGACGAGACTGGGTGAAAGGTTGGCCGGGTCAAGCCGTACTGTGTGTGACGCAGAAATACTGGACGACGTACATCCACGAAGCTCTCGAAAAGGGAGGCGATCACTTAGCCAAGTACCTAGAAGTCAACAACTCTCAAATAAGTGACATTGTCGAAATGGTCAGAGGAAAACTGTCCAAGCAGAACCGTGTGACATTACAGGCTTTGATCGTATTGGACGTCCATGCCAGAGATGTACTGGCAAAGATGGTGGAAGCTAATGTGAATAATGACCTGGACTTCCAGTGGCTCAGCCAGCTACGTTACTATTGGGAGGTACGTACTCGTGTATGGCCGTTAAAATAATGCCATGCATATTGAAGAACAATAAATCCATAATTCCATCATTGATGAGCAAGAAATATTTATTCTTAGAGTTAAAAATAAAATCAGTTTGAGGAATCTGTTAAAGAATCAGCATTTTTTTGCATTAATTGTAATACTATGATATGCATGATTTTACAAGCAGACGGCTTTCACGATATTTTTATTTTAACCTGTTTATAGGAAGGTCAGATGGTGACACGTATGATCAACTCCATGTTGAAGTACGGCTACGAGTACCTGGGTAACACAGGACGTCTGGTCATCACACCTCTAACTGACAGATGTTACAGGTAAAATGTTCAAGCTTTATCTAGAAGTCTACATGCTGTTATACAGTATAGTTAAAGAATTTTGTTGTGTTCATGCAGCACTGATTGTCTTGTCTGATTACTTGAAATTTGTGATTTGAAAGTGATTCCTAAAGCATTTGCTTTTAAATGTAAAAAAAGTGAAAAGCAACATTTTCTCAGAAGAAAGCCCTCATAACTTCTTTTATTAATATCAGAAATACAATTTTTATCCAACTATGTCTTAACAGTGAAAATTTACTACCAATTTCTGTATCACAGCCTATACAACATCCTTTGTATATTACAGAACCCTGTTTGGGGCCTTACATCTACATTTAGGAGGTGCCCCTGAGGGGCCGGCAGGAACTGGTAAAACTGAGACCGTAAAAGATTTAGCCAAGGCTGTAGCCAAACAATGTGTCGTCTTCAACTGCTCAGACGGCTTGGATTACATCGCTCTCGGAAAATTCTTCAAGGTAAAGTGACTGGAATTTGAGAAAATGCATGTAAAACTGGTAACGTAAGAGTGGCAATTAGAATTCCTATCTATTTAATACTGCAGTTATAGAGGTTTGATTTTGGTCTTTCTTGCTTCATAGTTTCTTATCTTCCATTTGTGGTTGAAACTGATGTAAAAACATTGCGACGTAATCTAATTTCCATTGATATATCCTGATATTTGTTGCAAAAATCTTGATAACTTTTTTATTTTGTTCCCATAGAATTTGATTAAATTAGTTAAGCAGAATTGGGAAGTAACTGTATATGAAATGAAGTGGACTTCTATTGAGTAATGAATGTTTCTTGTTATCAATTTTGATTATATATTGTTCCTGTTTACAGGGTTTGGCATCTTGTGGAGCATGGTCATGTTTTGATGAGTTTAACAGAATTGATCTGGAGGTATTGTCTGTGGTCGCCCAACAGATTCTCACCATTCAGAGAGGTAATAACATCAGAAAATTAAGAAATATGTTTCATTGTAAAATGGACATTTTGTCTCGGATGAAATGTCCCTCAGAATTTTGAAACTACATGTACATGTATATAAATCTTTCTTTGAAACTTTGAGTGTTCAAAATAATTATTTCATGCATGCATGTACATGTTTTGTATTCTGTTGTTGAAAAGCCAAAATATAAATTTTACAATTTGAATAAGAGGAATAAAGGAATGAATACGTACAGTGTATGTACCTTGTCTGTTTGCTACCTATATTTTGCAAGAAAGTAAAGGATCAGATTAATGGTAAATAATTGTATTTTAGGTATCAACTCTGGATCTGACACACTGCTGTTTGAAGGCACGGAGATTAGACTGGATCCTACATGCTCCGTGTTTATCACCATGAACCCCGGTTACGCCGGCCGATCCGAGCTTCCTGACAACCTTAAAGCTCTGTTTAGAACGGTAGCCATGATGGTGCCCGATTACGCTATGATTGCTGAGATTTCTCTTTACTCGTGTGGTTTCGTACAGGCTCGTCCCCTGTCCATTAAGATTGTAGCCGTGTATAGGTTGTGCTCAGAACAGCTGTCGTCCCAGCATCATTACGATTACGGAATGCGTGCCGTCAAATCTGTACTCACTGCTGCAGGAAACTTGAAGGTCAGTCAAATACCATAATGGTATGCTTCAAAAGAAATAGTAATGAGATAATTTTGAAATATTTAATTTTCTGTTTCTTTTTAAAGATCATTCAGTTCTTTTCACTTGAAATTAATATATACAATGTGCATGCTCCACATACATGTATTTGTTCAATTATTATTTATCATACAAGATGAGATGATAAAGATATGAAACCTGCTCATGTATGTAAGGTCCTATCCATTTTTAATGGGAATTAAAGTGTTACCTAAATCTTTAAAATGTTTGATGTATTTTCCTTTCGCAATGTAACTCTGAAACATCTTTGGATATCGTTGAAATATGTCGTATGATATTCTGAACCATCAAAATTTTTAGTGGACTTAACAATCATGTAGGCAAAACAAATAAACATTCAGTATTACTTGCAGTTTCAAACATGGATTTTATTCAATCCCCATGCTAATTTTACTTTTTCTATTTTCTTGAACACAGTTGAAATACCCAGAAGAAGACGAAAATATCCTGATGTTACGTTCTATCATCGACGTCAACTTGCCCAAGTTCTTGAACCACGATTTACCGTTGTTCCACGGTATCACGTCTGACTTGTTCCCTGGAGTCAAACTACCGGAACCCGATTATAAGACGCTGAATGAGAACATAGAGAGCAACTGTAAGAAGATGAATTTACAATGTGTACCGTTCTTCCTCGAGAAGATTCAACAGGTAAATAATTTATTCCTTTCGTACTAAATTTTGTTGTTGTAGTGGCACAATATAAATGTACATTTTGTACAATATGGTCATTTATAATGATATTTTTGAAAGTCTTTGTCAAACAATGCCATTTATAGTACGTATTGGATATTTTGTGATTAGTTCTCTGAGAAAAGCTGTATAGATTTCAGATAACAAATACATTGTTACTTGTATTCAAATGTTTTATAAAGTCATGTTTAATCATAGTTTGAATAACTTTAACAAGTATGTTAAGATAAAAACTAGAGATAAAGAAAAAGTGAAAAAAAAAAACATTTTTTCAGACTTGGAAAAAATCAGAAGTCTTATCTACTAACAACATGAATATGTATCTACTGTAAATTCGTCTCTCTAACACCACAGAGAATGTAACTACACGTACATGCATTTCCATGTTTTTTAACTTCTATTTATAGATCTATGAGATGATGATTGTACGTCACGGTTTTATGATTGTTGGTGAACCATTCGGTGGTAAGACTAGTGCATACAAAGTGCTGGCAGCGGCTCTAGCAGATATACATGAACAGGTATGACAAGAAGTTTTTTACTAATTTTTTTTACAGGAAATTTACTATAAGGGTCTCTCTGTTTTGACACTTTACAATTGCATACAAAGAGGAAACTAAGTACATGATGTAAAGCATTTAAAACACTACAAAGCATGACTGTATGCGATTCTGAAATTCATGTATTGGAGAAATTCTCTGATCAAGAATATTTACAAAAAAGTTATTTGTTGTTCCTTGTCATTGTTCATTTTCACTCATCATGTATCTAAAAATCTAAATTCATCATTTTTAAAAAATAATTCTTCTTATATGTGAAATTAAGTTTTGGATTTAGAAGTAGCCTCCCCTGCTACTGTAAGTATTGATATGAAGGTATAATTTGTCTAAACTGGACGTCAATTTTAGCTCAGATAAGTTATAAATTTTGTCTAAAGTAAACAGTCTGAACACCTGAATCATCTGTTTGAATTAATAAAGTATTAAAATTTGTCGACATAAATTTTTGACCTATCAATTCATATTTCCCAGGGTCTGATGGAGGAGAACAAAGTACAGATAACAGTCATCAACCCCAAGGCCATCACCATGGGTCAGTTATACGGTCAGTTTGACCCTGTATCACACGAGTGGTCAGATGGTGTACTGGCCGTATCCTACAGAGCCTTCGCTACTTCTACGGTAAATGATTTACTTACATGTATATAACTATGGGTCAGTTATACGGTCAGTTCGACCCCGTATCACATGAGTGGTCAGATGGTGTACTGGCCGTATCCTACAAAGCATTTGCTACTTCTACGGTAAATAATTTACTTTTCTGAATTTCCATTAACAGAGATTTTGTAGTAAGCATGTGGAAATCTGGTTAGGGAGTGCAAAATTTCAGATAGATTTATGTCTTGTCAGCATTTTGTCATATAATTGTATGAAAATTTTGTGCTTCCAAAAAGTTTTTATGATGAATTTAAAAAAGTTAAAGGGATATTAGGCTTTAATTATTAAAGATCATGTAGACGAGTTAAGGATCACAGGAAAAACATGGATTATGAACTTTTCTAAATCATTGCAAAGTCATCTCAATGATTCTGATAATATTTTCAGGTTTTAGAAGTCTTCATTTCTCTTATAAAAAAGTAGTGATTTGTAATATTCAACATTGAATTTCAGACACCCGATCGTAAGTGGTTGATTTTTGACGGTCCGGTGGACGCTATCTGGATTGAGAACATGAACACGGTATTGGACGACAATAAGAAGCTCTGTCTGATGAGCGGAGAGATTATCCAGCTCGCTAATACAACCAATCTGATCTTTGAGCCCATGGATTTAGAAGTAGCCTCCCCTGCTACAGTAAGTATTAATATGAAGGTATAATTTGTCTAAACTGGATGTCAATTTTAGTCCAGATAAATTATGAAATTTGTCTGAAGTAAACAGTCTGAACATCTGAATCTGAATCATCTGAATTTGTCTCTCAATGTACATGTAACTTAACACCAGCAAGTACCTACATGTACATGTATTTTAAAAATTGTGCATTTTGACAAAAAAGTATAGCTTCAAAGGAGAAGTTTAAAAGCAATCTAACATTTTCATTGTCCAAAATTAAGGTACATGTATAAAACATAATTTCTTTCTCCCCAGGTATCAAGATGTGGTATGATTTACATGGAACCGGCCACCATGGGATGGCGTCCGTTTGTTAAGTCCTGGTTAAACACCATGCCGCCCACCCTTACTGACATCCACAGATCAACCATCAATGACATGTTTGAGAGATTTATCGACCCCTGTATACAGATTATAAGAAGAGGCGTAGTAAAGGTTTGACTTTTTTTGCAGATTTTGTTAATGATACATCATGTATATTGTACTTTATTAAATCTTTCTTGCATTTTTTCCGTAAATTATTAGAACGAATACTTGTAGTTCTGCAATAACAGTCATTGTAGATGTACAGGTTTATAGCTCAGTATGAAGAGAATAATACATTCTAAATGAAAGATGAAAACATATGTTGATTACAAGCTGCTTAATTACATGTAGTTATTGAAAATGTAATCCAAAAATTATTACTTGACGTCTAATATACATGATATACTGATTAATAAATCATTTTCTCCATTGATATATGTAAACTTTACTTTTATGTCACTTTTAATGTGTAAGATGACATGTAGAGATACATGTAACATTGTTGTAAACTGATAAATATATGTTTTCTTGATACAGGAGTTATCTCCCACCACTGACACGACCCTCGTTAAAGGTCTGATGAACCTTATGGATTCCATGATGGATGAATTCCAGGACGAGGCTAAGATTACACAGCTAGAGGAACGGGAAATCATGACGTGGCTTGAGGTACGTACATGTAGTTCATAAATAGATTGTATTTCAGATTCCACAAACAATTTTTGAAATGTTACGGCAAAGGTGTTTTGACTGTATTACATGTGAAAGGAGAAATCTAAATGTACGTGAAAAGATTGTCTTGATTAAGTTTTGAATCTATAGCATCTCTTTGTATGACAAATTTTTATGTTCATAAAAATGAATTTTATGCGATGAAAATGTCAGTCAAATGTTATGAACTTTGCCGTTTTAAATCTTTTTCTAAAATCATTAATTTTGGTGTAGTTTCTCGCTAGAATTCAGTTTACTGAGACATCAGTTACTAGAAATGACTTCCCAAAAAAGAGAACAAAAAATGTGTTGCTTTAGGAATAGTTTATTTTCCAGTGAATTGGTTAAACAGTCAGACATCATGAAATTTGGTGATATTTTCTTTATGCAATCACCTCAACACTGTGCATTCAAATATGATGTCACAATAAAAAAATTAGTCAAATTATGTGATGTATGGTGCCAATACATATAGAATATTGGTCTAGAATTTTTACCTGGAAAATGTACTATTGATACTGATGTACATGTGTTTAGCTCATGAGTAGAGGAATTTCACCTGTAAATTAGACTGTAAGGCCATGTAAAATAAAATCTATGTTTCTCAGACACCGCCGCGCGCTATAATTTGCCGCCGACGAGATGTTTTTATTGCAACTTCAGAAAAAAATATCCCCCATGTCTCATCCTCGATCGTCGATTAAAAACGAAATATCCATTTATTTCATTGAACATGTTTATTGTCCTGTAAAATCGTCAAAACTGTACAATACTTTTAAAAGCCCGTATAAATCAAGTTGCGTTCCGTATTTACGTTACGGGTAAAGACTTTATCCACGCGTCGTTTAAAGGGAATTGTATAGGGTATACTAACAACGTGCTGAAACATGTCGCGGACACTTGGACGGCTGGCTATTCGCGTGTTTAATACATCGAGTATTACATGTATTAAAACGTTCGTATAGTTTTCTTTATTGATCTCCACAGCATATGTAAATACCTATGCCGAACAATAGCAAGTGTCAATTGTAATACTTCCGAATCTATTAATAATGACGTTCACGTTGTAAAGAGTATAAACAAGGACCGCCGACGAACGCAATAGAAATGTAGTTAAATCCTTAAATCTATGAATAAAAGAATGTACCCGGGCCGTGTACATTATTTTATCAGACAGTGGTTAATGCTGAACACTTCATGAATTGATTTCTAAAGATTCTGCTTCATCCAGACTTGACTTCCGAAAATATACGCTATCAACCAAATTTTTATTTACCATATGAACGGATCCATCCGAGGAAGTGAGGGGTCGTATTTAATTTGAACTGGGTTTAAACAAGATGTGACCAAATAACAGCCGTCGAGTCTCTTACGCGATTCTACTAAATACTCACGGCAATCAAAACATGTCATACTTCGTATATCAAATTTTGAATCGATTAGCTTCTTCCATTCTTCCATTCAGACAGATGAGCTACGTCTCCCCGTTCTCAGAAGGAATAGGTTATTTTACTTTTAAAAAAATCAGCTTTTTTACAGGAGAAAGCCATAATTTTTTTGGGGGGGGGGGGGAAATAAGATTTTTTGAATGATTTTTACAATGAATAATGGGGGGGGGGGGGGGTAAACAGGACAGATGACTTCTTTGCCTCACATGAATAATAAGAGCACTCTTGATGGAAAAAACAAAAAACCAAAAAATAAAAACCCTGCCTACCTTGCCACTTTTTTAGACCCAATTATCTGAGAAACATAGAATTTATTTTACATGGCCTAATATATTGACCATTTGTATGTATATTTTCAGTGTATATTTTTCTTCGGTATAACATGGTCACTTGGAGGAAGCTGTAATGATGAAGGACGTGTACAGTTTGACAAACTCCTCAGGGAACTTATCTCTGTAAGTATACACATAGTAACACAACATCAGTGTCTCACCAGAAAAAAATTAGAGTTCATTTGTATGATATTCTTGTATTATTCTGATGACTATGGATCCCACACCCTGATAGGGTACTTCGGTTTATTTCTTTCACTCATTTTCAGATTTTGCCATGAATATGGATGATTTTGTAATTGAGGATCTTTTGAGATTATAGAACTCGCCTTTATCATGTTTATTTGAGACACATGTAATTATCTTGATTTTCAGATCAAGATGGACATTGAATACTTATGAAATATTCTTCCCCTAAGTAAATTGTGTGTACATATGTATGGAATCATCAAGAATATAGGTGGAAAATGATAAGAACTTAAATTGAAAATATCTATTTAAGGTTGGAAGGACAAAAATAAATTGTGAACGTTTATTTTTTAGGGTGGAATGACTGAGGAGACGAGGATTAAGCTGAGTTTACCAGAGTTAGTAGATCCCCCCATGAAGCCGTATCTCAACCCCTTCCCACCCAAGGGCAGATGTTACGACTACAAGTTTGTCAAAGAAGTAAGTTATTATTACTTGATAGTATTATGTACGTGTGATAAGACGTCAAAGTTTCAGTCTGGATAATCCACGTGTGTAGGATTTTATTATGTGAAAACAACAGAATTACATACAGTGTATGTTAATGGGATAACTGTTAACTGTAAACATTTTAGATTTTTCTTTAACTTTATAATGTTATATAACATTGATGTATTAAAGATTTGGAAAGATTGTGCTCCACTTTTCAATTGCAAATGAATTTGATATTGGCATACATACAGTATTCAATTGTAATAATTTTCATATCAGGGATCAGGGAAGTGGGTACCATGGGCTGACGAGATCAAGGACTCCCCACCCATCCCTAAGGAAGCCGACTTTAACGAGATCATCGTACCGACTGTAGATACTGTTAGATACACGGCACTCATGAACATACTCGTACAACACCAGAAGCCATGTCTGTTTGTAGGTCCAACCGGTACCGGCAAGAGCGTCTACATTACAGTAAGCTCATGTCTGTTTAAAATTAAGAAAATTTAGAAATATTCAAGTACAATGTATTAATGAAATGGTATGGCAGCTATTTGTATGTAAGTGGCGATGAATAGCATGGTTCTTTTGACTTGTAATGCTATCGGAAAAGTTTTGGTTATTTTTTCAATAAAACTTCTGCGATGAATTTTAAATTTTATTTACCCACACATTTCATGGCAAGAGATCTGTACATTGTACATGTGTAAGAGTGCTTTCTTCTTGTTTTCCTCTCTAAATACTAAGTTCTTATAACTGAATTATCATCAAAGTATGTTATAAGTAAAAAGAAAAAAAAAAAGAGAAAAAAAAACCACGGAAATTTGTATCGTCACTTAATTGTAATGTCTTTGTATTTCAGGATTTCTTACTGAACAGACTTGACAAGGAGATGTACAAACCAAACATTCTTAACTTCTCCGCCCAGACGAGTGCCAACCAAACACAAAATATCATCATGTCTAAACTGGACAAGAGAAGGAAGGGAGTGTTCGGCCCACCGCTAGGAAAGAAAGCTGTATGTTATACTGTATTTCTTGGAAATTTTCCTTAAGAGGTCTCAGCACTTAAGAAATTTGAAATTTAAAAAAAATCCAAAAAAGCAATTTATAGTTGCTTTATTAAATTCAGTCTTACAGACAAAATTCAAGAAGAGAGATGAGTCTCTCACAGACAATTTCTGTTCATTTGATGTTTTACATACATGTATATACATGTACATGTATAAATTATACTGTTATATTCATACCATAACATTTGCTAGTTCACACATGTTCGTACTTTCTGTCTATAATTGTTATACAATGTAAAGATACAGATATCTTGGCAGTTTAAGCACAGAACTCTTTACCACACTGGCACGAAAATTTACTAATACAAAATCACCATGGTAACAAATTAGAAATTCCCTCTTGATTTTCTCATTAACAGATTGTGTTTGTTGATGACTTGAACATGCCCATGCTGGAACAGTTCGGAGCTCAGCCTCCTGTCGAGTTGTTACGTCAATGGTTAGATCACTGGAACTGGTACGACCTGAAGGAAACCACAGCAATGAAGCTCATTGACATACAGATTATAGCTGCCATGGGACCACCAGGTAAAACAGAGTCCAAAATTTTTACCAATGATGGGGTCTTACATTTTTACCAATGATAGAGTCACAAAATGCCCGACTTCTCACTTGCTGGTAGACTTTGCACTATGTCATCATAATTAAGTGACCTAATCAACCTTTTCAGATTTTCACATGATTTGAAGAGTAAGAGGGAGAAGACTTAATTTTTGTGGGGTTTGGGGGAATAGTTTTATTTGAAAAATAATTTTTTGTAAAAAAGATTATCGTTCAAAATTCAACATTCTCGATGTCTTTATCCCCTTTTCAGGTGGAGGCAGAAATCCCGTCACTCCCCGATTTTTACGTCACTTCAACACAATCACAATCAACGAGTTTGACGATGATTCTATGATCACCATTTTCCGTAAGATCATGGATTGGCATGTGTCCTCAAGGTATGAATGTATAGATTCTTGAGCATGTATGACTGAGAATTATCTAGCTTGTAGATCCAGATTTATTACAAGTTTTAGAGAATCTTGGTATGTCTAGGCACAAATAGTTAAAATAGACATAAATTGAAATTAAAAAAAAAACCAGCATGTTATAATTCCTGTATATGGAAATATAGATGAAGATAAGGACTTAATATTGGTAATCCCCGTGAGACAACAGCGAACATTCACTATCATGGCATTTTGTAATATGTATATAGAAATTTAGATGTGGCGTTCATTTCCTTTTGTTTAATCCTTCTTTATTCAGGTGTAGTCAAAATGGAACAATGCTTGTACATAAAACTGGATCTTAATGTTTTGCTTATAAATTATACCTGCTTCCTGTATTTATCATAAATATAGTAACTATATAGCTAGTATTGTGTACCATTCATGTAGATTTACCTTTAAACAATATTTGTCTCCCATCCTGTCTATACTTACAGCTTTAATAGTAACTTTAATATAATAAACTGAGTGGCTTTACTTCATGTACATGTATATAACCTTGCATTTTACGTGTCATTTTACGTATAAGTGATGTCTTGATATATCTGTAACAACGGATTTATCTGCTAAATCTTAGATGTAGTACTAAAGGTAATAAAAATCTACTAATCTTGAAAAAAATGTCCATCTACATGTGCATGTATGCAAAAGAAATAATAATGCATTTGCATCAGTACTTTGGAATTACAAATCCTGACAAATCCTGAATACAGATATATATATCACTTCTTATCTCATCATCATTATCCTTGTTGACATCGTCATTTATATTTTATCTAATACCTTTCTTTCCCTCTATAACTACCTTCTTATCCTACACAGAGTGAAGGTAAGGCTCATCTCACTTAACAAACAAAAAATATCGCACATGTTATAGATTTATGATTTATAAATCACTTTAAAACACCGTTGTTTTATTATCATGTTTCAGGCAGTTTCAAACAATGGTGTAAGACGACAATTCAGTTAAAAATGCTTAATTTTGTTTAATTTCTTTCTGTGTTTGTTAAGAAAGTACGTTCAGATCTTGAATATGTTATAAATTTTTTTTTAGTTTTTCATCTTATAAAGATTTGAGTTTCTCTTGATTTTCATTTGCAATGTTTAAATTGATAAAGATTTTCCTTGAAAAGGTTCTTTTTATCTGCATCTTGGCAATTTGAAGTGCAAAGTAATGAACACTGATTACACTGAAGTATTTTATATGTATTGAATAATTTGAATCAATATGGATTAATTTCAGCTAAGCAAAAATTCACTTCCTCTTCTTACTGATGTTTGCAATATCATGTCAGAACATCTTTATTAAATCAATAACTCATTGTTGTCTGTTTTCTTTTGTAGGGGCTTCAGTAACGAGTTCAAGCCGTGTGTTGACCAGCTCGTGCAGGGAACGTTAACCGTGTACAAGGAGGCCATGAAGAACCTCCTACCAACCCCGGCTAAATCTCACTATCTGTTTAACTTACGAGACTTCAGCAGAGTTATCATGGGAGTTTTATTGTCAACTCCAGAGACGATGGAAGAACCAGCCTCGATGAAAAGGCTCTGGGTACATGAGGTGAGTATTCAAAAGCTGTGTACGGTGCATCGAAAGTTTTTCTCAAAAGTAAATTTGAATTAAAAAATGAGACTTGCGATATAAAAAACAAATGAAGAAATAAGTTGTTACAGTAAATCAGTACTTCCATTTAGATTTTAAAAAAATTCTAGGAAATAACAATTTTAATCTTAGACTCAAAGAGACAAGTTAAGATTAAGATGAATTTAAAATTATTTAAGTAATTATTATATCAAGCCTGATACAAAAGACAAAATATGAAATGATTTGAAAATAAGTTTTGTTGATTTTCAGGTTTTCCGTGTATACTACGATCGTCTAGTTGACAGTGCCGATCAGAACTGGCTATTTAATTACGTGCGTGAAGTGTGTAAAACAAACCTTCGTGAAGACTTTGATCAGTTATTTATACATCTGGATTTTGATAATGATGGAAAAGTCACCGAGGACGATTTAAGAAGTTTGGTATATTGTGACTTTGCGGATCCTAAATCCGATTCCAAACATTACGTTGAAGTGAGAGATTTGGAGCAGCTCCGAATTACAGTAGAGGGATATCTAGATGAATTTAATAATATGAGCAAAAAACCCATGAACCTTGTAATGTTCAGGTATGTAAATAAAAAGCATATTGTAGTGCAGCTGTAGATTCTCAAGTTTAAGTTGTGAAGCAAATTCTGTCAGTAGAATAATGCATTAAATTTTTAATTTAAAATTTTTTTTTTAAACAATACACAGACCAGGACATTTTTATATAAACACAGAGCACTAACTTTTCTTGATTTCACAACGTATATATACATTACCAAATAAGCCTTCAGTCTATTTTAGGCAATATTTATAAGTGTTATTAAGGTTTTGTAGCATTGGAAACTTCATTTATATGCAATGCAATTAAAAAAAATTGTTTTCTTTAATGGAGAATATTGAATGATAAACAAATCTGTTACTAATATCTTGGATTCATTGTCGTCTCTTAATCATAGAAATTGATATCATATAATTAGAATTTTTGACATTGAATGAATTATCTACTTTACAGATTTGCTATTGAGCACGTATCTAGAATTGCCCGTGTCATCAAACAGAAGAGAAGTCACGCTCTGTTGGTCGGAGTTGGTGGTTCTGGTCGTCAGTCACTGACACGCTTGGCTGCACACATGGCCGATTATGATTTGTTCCAGGTAAGGCGAACTGTTACATGTATATGTATGTAATCATGTAAAAAAAGGCATTATCATGGTAATGAAGGGAACAGAAGTTCTGAAATGATGTCTCTATCAGAATTTCTCCATAAGAATTTCTCTATAACTAAAGAATTTCTCTATAAGAATCTCATGTCATAAAAGTCTTATGACTTACCATATTTACTAACTCAAAATGGATATTGAAAATACTATCCATGATGCAAAAAATACATGTGTATTTATTTGTATAATGAAAAGTTCATGAGTATATGACCTACTAACAAAGTGATAGAAAAAATAATCATATTACATGTATGTACATGTACACCTCAGTTATGAGTTCTTATTTCTATTCTGATCTTCTAATACATTTATATAATAACTGTATTGTTCTGTGACAGGTTGAAATCTCTAAGAGTTACACATCTACAGAATGGAGAGAAGATCTGAAAAATATTCTGAGAAAAGCTACAGAGACAGATAATCACGCAGTGTTCTTGTTCTCTGATACTCAGGTAATGTAGAAATTATTTTTGGTTGATGCAACTTTCAGAAAATTATTTATTTCAAAGGTTGTTTGTATGTTCATTAACCAAATCACAGGTCTTCTACTCTGTCACTTAATTTTAGTATTCCATGTGTCTCAGGGAAAGAAAGGGTAAAAAAACTAAGAGTCCCCTTCGGTGATGCCACTAGGGGACTAATTAGGCAAATCCCCTACACTGTTATCATATTTAGGCATCTAGGGCAAGAAAGAAATCAATAGTTTTTAAATTTTTCTTTGCATACAACTTATATCTTGCAATAGGCCACTTGCCAAAATTCATAATTGCTGACAAAGTGACAAAAATGGCCAAGGCAGGCAATTTTTGCGCACTTTTTCAACGTTACGTCTCAATGGAATTGCGTCTTTAAACAGTGACGTCAAACAACGACAAAAGATGTTGACTTGGACATTTCGTGCTTTCTAACAAGATCCGAAAATAGTCTGTTCTGTGAACGTAAAATGTAGTGAATACATGTATTTTCAAATGTCAAAATTTGACCCTCAATATTATTTCTGATTGTAGATAAAACAAGAATCGTTCTTGGAGGACATTAATAATTTACTGAATGCTGGTGAAGTGCCAAATCTATATCCACTCGATGAAAAACAGGAAATCTGTGAAAAAATGAGGCAACTTGACAGGTTGGTATTCAAGACTATTAACAAATTGCCATCGTAATGAGATCATTGATTTCAGCATATTTAGTATACATAAAAAGCAGTGGAACATATACATGTACATGTAGGTGGCATAAGGAGAAAATGAAACTTTGAAATTCTGATTAAGGAAATTCCGAATTTTCTCGAATGATTATTAATACATGTACCATTGAAACTTACTGTCCTGTTCACTAAATTCAGAGCACCCTGTTTTGGCGATTTATTCTGTCGTCTGAAGAATTTTACTATAAATTATTGTTTCCGAGAATTGACCTCCTTTAGTAGTAACTGGAAATTAACTTCAACTTACCTTATCAGCTGCCTTCAAACCGCAATATGAAAAAATAAAATGACTACGGGAAATTCCCATGTTAATTTCAAGCCGCCGCCATATTGTTCTCCGTGTCAACAATAGTAAACAGTGACGTCAAAGCCTCCGACGTCACACATTTTCAGCGATTTCACTATAGAAAATCCCCGTAGACTTTTTATTTTCCGTCCCATTTCTAACTTAATTGACACACAGCCGAAACAATGGCATTTTCTGTTACGACTAAAGGAGTACTATAAAATTGATATCTTTTTTAAAAATGACAATATCATATTTTAGAGAAAACAGGGAAAACAGGGTGCTCTGGAATTAGTGAACAGGACAGTAGCTTCATTTAATTATTAGGATTCAAAAATGTTAAGCCTAGGATTAAGTTTACTGAATATTTACATGTATTTATCTTTCTTGTATTCTAATTATTGTCTCCCGCTTTCGCGAAAGTGCGGGGACATTAAAACCGGTTCGTCCGTCCGTCTGTCCGTCCGTCTGTCCGTCAGTCACAAAAACTTTAACCTTGTGCATAACTTTTGAATGGTAAGTGATAGGGCTTTGATATTTCACATGTGTATTTCTTGTGACAAGACCTTTCCATGGATACCAAAATTTTTGACCTTGTGACCTTGACCTTGGACTTTGACCTGCTTATTAAAAACTTTAACCTTGACCATAACTTTTGAATGGAAAGTGATAGGGCTTTGATATTTCACATGTGTATTCCTTGTGACAAGACCTTTGCATGAATACCAAAATTTTTGACCTTGTGACCTTGACCTTGGACTTTGACCTACTTATTAAAAACTTTAACCTTGACCATAACTTTTGAATGGAAAGTGATAGGGCTTTGATATTTCACATGTGTATTCCTTGTGACAAGACCTTTCCATGGATACCAAAATTTTTGACCTTGTGACCTTGACCTTGGACTTTGACCTACTTATTAAAAACTTTAACATTGACCATAACTTTTGAATGGAAAGTGATAGGGCTTTGATATTTCACATGTGTATTCCTTGTGACCAGACCTTTCCATGGATACCAAAATTTTTGACCTTGTGACCTTGACCTTGGACTTTGACCTACTTATCAAAAACTTTAACCTTGACCATAACTTTTGAATGGAAAGTGATAGGGCTTTGATATTTCACATGTGTATTCCTTGTGACAAGACCTTTCCATGGATACCAAAATTTTTGACCTTGTGACCTTGGACTTTGACCTACTTATTAAAAACTTTAACATTGACCATTACTTTTGAATGGAAAGTGAAAGGGCTTTGATATTTCATATGTGTATTCCTTGTGACAAGACCTTTCCATGGATACCAAAATTTTTGACCTTGTGACCTTGACCTTTGAGTTCGACCTACTTATTAAAAACTTTAACCTTGACCAAAACTTTTGAATGGAAAGTGATAGGGCTTTGATATTTCACATGTGTATTCCTTGTGACAAGACCTTTGCATGGATACCAAAATTTTTGACCTTGACCTTTGAGTTCGACCTACTTTTCAAAAAACTATAACCTTGTCCATAACTTTTTAATGGAAAATGATAGGGCTTTCACATTTCACATGTGTATTCCTTGTGATGAGACCTTTCTGTTGGTAATAACATTCTGACCTTGTGATCTTGTCCATGGAGGTTGACCCACATTTAAAAACTTCAACCTCGACCATAAGTTTTTTGATGGTAATTTAAATCATAGGTCTTAAATATTTCACATGTGCATACCTTTTCATAAGCCCTGTCCCTTGGAAACAAAACACAAGTTTGGACCTTTTGACCTTTTCTTGGAGTTAATCTTTCATATTTAGAATGTTGATAATATATGAGATATATTATTAAAACTTAAGAATGGCAGGATGTCTGTAAGCATTTCTTTAAAGACAAACACCCAAAAGCGGGGGACCACAATTCCTTGAATTTGATTTTAGGTTTTCGTATAAGTTACTTTTATTCAAAATGATCTTCAATGATTTACCTTCAGACAAAGGGACAAGAGTAAGCAGACAGACGGAACCCCAGTATCTCTCTTTAACTTCTTTATCCAGAGAGTACGAGATCAGCTACATATCGTTTTGGCCATGAGCCCCATCGGAGACGCTTTCCGTAATCGACTCAGGAAATTCCCGTCCCTTGTAAATTGTTGTACTATTGATTGGTTCCAGGTTAGTCAGATTTCTATTATTCTACATGTGTATGATACATTTGGTTATCTCTCTGTTGAAATTAAAAAAGAATTATTCATAAACATATTGTACAGCCGTAAACCTCTTTTTTAGAGGGATATTATACAATTATTGACTGGGAATGAGGGCAATATATGATTTGTTGGACCTGAAGATAAAATATTGCCCGAGGCCGAAGGCGGAGGGCTATATTTTGTCTGAAGGTCCAACAAATCATATATTGCCCGAATTCCCAGTCAAGAATTGTTTTGTTATACCTAACATCAATACTGCAGCAACGAATCGATTAGCCTGGCATGTTTACGTTCATTTTCTTCTATAAGAGAAAGAGCGTGGTAAAATAGGTAGAGCTAATAGCGTCATCAATGACGTGACGTCACAAACCATGTACCGTTTATCGGTCAATATTTTTTGAAATATTGCCCAAGGGCCAATATTGTTGTAAAGATTGACCGCTTGGTCAAATATTCGAATTTATAGGCATTTTTCCTATGGGGATTTTATATAGAGATACTGACAAGGGTACAACAAATGGGTTTGTTGAATCAGTCTTTTGTAAAAAGCAAAATTTTAGATAATCAGTCAGGCCAACTCAAGTGGAATCAGGACAGGTGATTTAATATACAGTTTTATTTATTCAATAGGCCACTTGCCAATATTTTATTATAGAGCACTTAATATCAAAGATGATGACAATTTCTGATATTTTCCATCATTACTCTGTAATAAATTTGCATCACTAATAGTGAAGTCATAATGAAAAACAAAGCCAAGTCTGTCAATTCAGAAAAATATGAGCTCCATTTTGCAAGATTTGAAATTAGTCTTGATTACTCCAACAAGTCTATTCATAACAATTTGTTGTTCTACCTGTGATACCTTGTGATTCAGTAATTATGATGATTTGTCATCCCTCTATCTACTGTAGTCGTGGCCCGAGGACGCGTTACAAGCCGTAGCCAATCGTTTCTTGGAGGATGTAGAGTTAGAGGAGGAGGAACGTCAGGGCTGTACAGATATGTGTAAAGCTTTCCACACGTCAACGCGCGAACTGTCACAGAGATTCTTCATGGAGCTGGAGAGACATAACTATGTAACACCCACATCATACCTAGAGTTGATCAGCACGTTCAAAACACTGCTGGACAAAAAGAGGACGTAAGTTATGTTCTGAAAAAAAAATTATATTTTCTGAGAAAAAGTTGGTTTTTGATAAGCTATGATAATTTATGTGGAAAATTAGAGTTATTCATTATAGATGTATTAAAATTTTCATCTTCTTCAACTGATTTGGCTGAAAAACACAATTTAAAGAGGTCCTTGAGCATGTTGAGTACATGGTGCAATTAAGATTAGTTTGCTTCTTTCCTTTCTGTGGTTAAGACATGATTTGCTCCATCCAATCATGAAAATTCATCAAGTTAATACATTAAAAGTTGGAAATTCAAATTCTGGAAAATATTTTTTCAAAACTGTTCTTTTTATGGAATATTACAGAGAGGTGTTAAAACAGAAGAAGAGGTACGAGAAAGGATTGGAGAAGCTGGACTCCGCCTCGTCACAAGTAGGCACGATGAAACAAGAACTAACGGAGCTTCAGCCCCAGCTAGTGGTCGCTAGCGAGGAAGTTGACAAAATGATGATTGTCATCGAGAAAGATTCTATTGAAGTCGCTGAAGTAGAAAAGGTTAGATTTTATAATTTTGTTAAATTGGTTCTTTGATTTGACTGATTGGATCGATAGACTCTTTTACTATAATTTGAATCTGTGAATTAATTATTTTAAAGGCAAAGGAATTTCTATTGAACAAAAGGTGAAATGTTATCTTCTTCAATCTATAGTAAATAAAATACATGTAGCTTTTGAGATTTGAAATTCTAACAGATTTAGGATCACATTTGAATTCTTCAATGAGAAATTAATAATAATGTTTTACATATATGTCATACTCTGTATTTTAGCATTTTTCACAATACATTGAAATTGTATCTTACACAGAGAGATCTCAGTGAAAAACAGTGAATGTTCATAGAGCCACATGTATATGTTTGTTCAAAGCTTATATTCTGTAAGACATCAATCTTTCGATATAATTTCTTGTGATTTCCACCAGGTCGTCAAAGCTGATGAGGCTGTAGCCAACGAACAAGCTAAAGGTGCCAAGGCCATCAAGGACGAATGTGATGCTGATTTAGCGGAGGCTATCCCCGCCCTGAACTCCGCCTTAGCCGCTCTGGACACCCTGACCCCACAGGACATCACACTAGTCAAATCCATGAAGAACCCACCCAGTATGATCAAACTGGTCATGGAGGCCGTCTGTGTCATGAAGGTCAGTTGTCTCCCTTATAAGTCATTTTCGAGAGTAACTGCGTGACTAGCATTTTGTGGACAGCAAGATATGACTATCATTAAGTCACAATTACATGTACAAACTGATTTGTCTTTGACGTCATTTTGAATACTTTTTTTGTCGTCCAGAACAGTTTTACCACAGTTGTCATGAAAGGTCTATTGATATATCCTTTACAGAGTCATCAATCATATGCAAGTACAAAATTAATGTACATGTAGCTGAGTTTTAACCTCAATGTATGTGATATAAAGAATTTTGAAAATCTTTGTACATTTTTGAAATATTGCCAAACGGTATTTTGTTCCCCAGGTTATTTATTTTTATTTGTTTACAGGGTATAAAGCCAGACAGGATACCTGATCCCTCGGGCTCTGGTAAGAAGATTGAAGATTTCTGGGCCCCGGCCAAGAAGATGTTAGGAGACATGAAATTCTTGGAGTCCCTTCATCAGTTTGATAAGGTAATTCATAGCACACAGAGTAAAGAGAGGAATTGTATAAGTTTGAAGAAATAGTTGAAAATAATTAACTGCAAAATGTCCTACTCAATGAGTTTCTGATACTTTAATTGCGGAAAGAAATATTAGGTTTTCTCAGATTTTATCGAAATCAAGAACCATTGAAAATGTCACTATACTTCACGTTTTCACTTATACATGTAAATTTGCAAAAATTTTTGTCATTGAAATTACAAAATATGATTATTACAAAATTTTCCATTCCATTTCAGGATAACATTCCTGTAGCTATTATGAAAGTGATCAGGGCTAAGTACATGACAAACCCCGACTTTGAGCCGGAGAAAGTAAGAGTTGCCTCCACTGCTTGTGAGGGTCTGTGTAAATGGGTCCGAGCTATGGACGTGTACGACAGAGTCGCTAAAGTTGTTGCACCCAAGAAAGAAATGTTGAAACAGGCCGAGGCAGAGTTATCTGTGGCTATGTCGAATCTGGAGAAAAAACGTAGCTCACTGAGAGAAGTACAGGACAAACTAGCTAGACTGCAAGAAACACTAGAACAAAATAAAAAGAAGAAAGCCGATTTGGAAACTCAGGTCGACTTGTGTCAGAAGAAACTTGAGCGTGCCACTCAGCTGATTAGTGGTCTGGGTGGAGAGAGGGACAGATGGAGCGAGAATGCCCGTACACTCGGAATTTTATACGTCAACTTGACGGGAGACATTCTGATATCATCAGGAATTGTGGCGTACTTGGGAGCCTTTACTTCAGCTTTTAGGAGTGTAAGTCTCTGTCAATTATACATTTTTCTGATTTCCTATTATCTTTGATTTATAACAACCTTGAGCACAAGTTTTAAAAGATTTTTCAAGCTGTTTAATGAAATTTATGATACAAAGTACAGCACAGGCATGGAGACCTCTTATTTTGGAATATAACTTATTTAGCTATCATTTCTTTCCTTCAGTTGTATCCTGTACATGTTGAATTTTCAATATGAAATTGTATTTAAAGAGATATCTAACCTTTTTCTGACGTCATTGAATTGAAATTTATGGTAGATATTATTGTTATATCAAAGTGGGAAGTCACCTATCTTAGCATTCTGTATCTTCATTCCAACAACTGAAAGTTCATGGTCATATCTATTTTGAATGTTTTTATCACTTACAACATGTATTTTTCAACATGTTAATTTCCATAATAGGATCAAGTATCACAGTGGATACAGATGATAAACCAAAAGGGAATCCCATGTTCCAAGGATTTCTCGCTGGTTCAGACCCTCGGAGATCAAGTCAAGATTCGAGCCTGGAACATCACGGGTCTGCCAACTGATGTCTTCTCTTTGGAGAATGGAATTATTCTATCGTGAGTTTGTTTTATCAGTTTATCTGTCTATCTTGAAGAGGTGAAGATCTGAGAATAGTGCATGGAATTTGAAGAATTTGAAGTTAATTTACATGTATGAGCTTTTTGGCTCTTTCTTACATCAATTAATTTACATGTATGAGCTTTTTGGCTCTTTCTTACATCAATTAATTTACATGTCTTAATCTTACATCAATTATGAAATTTAGAAGAATAGAGTCTTTAAAAGACACAAGTTAAAATGAACAAAAATTTCATAATGTGTGAAGTTGAATTTTAAGTACATAGATCACCGAAGTTACAAAGGTCAAGATAAATAATTAATCATCATTTGAACACTAGAAATTTAAAGAGTTCCAACAATTGGATTTTTTCTTTTTCAGTAATGCGCGTCGTTGGCCTCTGATGATTGATCCTCAGGGTCAGGCCAACAAGTGGATCAAAAACATGGAGAAACCAAATAATCTACACGTCATCAAACTTAGTGACAATGATTTTGTCAGAACCCTGGAGAACTGCATCCAGTTCGGAACTCCAGTAAGCATCCTCCATGAAGTGTTGTAACCTTTGGTCATAACTTATAAAAATGCTCCAGATACAAATGTATCAGTTTAAAGAATTAATAGTAAAATGATGTTTGGGATACGGTACATTGAAAATTAGTTGGCAAAAAGTCATAGTGCGTGCAGATGTTTTCAGTAACTTTACTCAATGCAAAAAAAAAAAATAATAAAAAATAAATAAATAAAAAGCTTGGCATAACTGAAGTTTGTACATTCATGTACATTTAATTATCATCTTTAAGTTTACTGCTTATCAGTTTATCTTTTGTACATTGTGTGTCTTTCAAGTTTCCTTAGAATTAAATTGAATAATAGTTTGGAATATCTTCTCTGTTTCTAGGTATTACTTGAGAACATTCCAGAGGAGTTAGATCCCCTACTTGAGCCCCTTTTACTGAAGCAGATCTTTAAGCAGGCCGGTACCATGTGTATAAGACTGGGAGATAGCACCATTGAGTACTCACAAGATTTCAAATTCTACATCACCACAAAACTAAGGAATCCACACTACATGCCTGAGACTTCTGTCAAGGTATGAGAAAAATTGAAAAATAACTTTAAAAAGACTTGAATTCAGCTTGACTTGTAGATGAATTGAACTTCAAGTGATATTGATCTTAGGCTGGTGTAAAATTTACATTGTATTTACTTGATAATTAGATTAAAAAATAAAAAAGACAAATAAATAGAGTGAAGTTAGGATATTCAGGGTAGATATACACATGTACATGTACATGTATATATAAATATTGAATTCCTTCATCAATGCTTACTCTGACAAAACATGACAACACTTTGATATTTACATACACATACATGTATATAATCACTTAATTCCAGGTAACTCTGCTGAACTTCATGATCACACCAGAAGGTTTACAAGATCAGTTACTAGGTATCGTGGTAGCCAGGGAACGACCAGAACTGGAGGAAGAGAAGAATTCACTTATCTTACAGTCAGCTGAAAATAAGAGGTGAGCTGCCATTCTTAGAATTAATAGATCATTTTCACATTTAATATCATAGATCTTTTTCGATATCACAGTAAAAAGTAACAGCAAATATTGTGATGTCCAATTGTAACGTGTATTGAATGCAAGTCTATGGCGCAAATATGAAAATCGTTAATTGGAAATCAAATCTACGCACAAAGTTTGCAAATAGTGGTTTATGAATTAGAAATCAATTCTATTTACAAATTGTTAATGTGAAATGAAATTTTACAATTTTTAGAAAAAATTCTCTGTAGCCATGCAAGGGCATAATACATGTAAAGGTACCACTCTCTTCTGTGATACTGTCTATCCGTCCATGTCAGTCAAACTTTCACACATATGCTGTCCTGTTTCACACTGTACATTCCCATATTTCAGACAACTGAAGGAGATTGAAGACAAGATCCTGGAGGTATTGTCAGCTTCCGAGGGTAACATTCTGGAAGACGAGACGGCCATTAAAGTCCTGTCATCATCTAAAGTCCTGGCCAATGAAATCTCAGAAAAACAGGTACTTAAAATACTAGTAATACCAAGACTAATAGTTGTCGGATCAAATGTCAGATCTCTGAAATTACATGATATATGGAAAGTTTGATTATTACAATAAGCTTGTTGTTGTTGTAGAGGTAACTAGGATATCTCAATAGAACTAGAAAATTTTTTAAATCCTGACAGTATGTACATGTATGTCAATTTTCCTCATTATTAAGGCTTTAGAATTAGCTTGTCATTATTAAACAGTACACCTATTTATGCTGGTTTCAATATAAATCATGTGTAAAGAAATGAATCTTAAACCATCCTATCTATTCCTTCTATTAGGCCATTGCTGATGAGACCACCAAGAAGATTGACAACGCTCGTATGGGCTACACGCCGATCGCCATCCACTCTACGATCCTCTTCTTCTCCATCGCTGATCTAGCCAACATCGAGCCTATGTATCAGTATTCCCTGACGTGGTTTATTAACCTCTTCATCCTGTCAATCGACAATGCAGAGAAATCTGATGATCTGACCAAGAGATTAGAGAACCTTCACAATCACTTCACATACTCCCTGTATTGCAACATCTGTAGATCTCTGTTTGAGAAGGATAAGGTATGTGAAGGTGTCAATTTAATATGATTTGGCGTATTTAAGAAAATAATTTTATCTGTGTTTGTCTGTATACAGGACCTTTTAGGTTAAGATGGTTACAAACACAAGTCAAGGAAAATTTTAAAGGCTTGTTCAAAAAACAAAAGTTTATGTTTATTCAACAAGTCCCAAAAAGCAGTTTGAATTGAAATAAGTAATTTTTTTCTAAAGAAAATATTTTTTATGTCTTCAGTCATACAAGTAGGAGTAATAAACATGTATTCTGTGACATTGAATTTTTTTTCTCCTTTAGTGAAAGTTTTATTTATTCAGCGTTTTCATCTGATACACATGTGCTTGTATTTTAGATGATATTAATAACAGATAAAAGTTTCTAAGTACACATGTACTTGTTTTGACAGCTGCTCTTCTCCTTCCTGTTGTGTGTAAACATTCTGAAGCACGACAAACTTGTCAACGAGGAGGAATGGCGATTCTTACTGACCGGGGGTATCGGTTTGGACAACCCCCATCCCAACCCCACGACATGGCTGGTTGTTAAACAGTGGGACGAAATCTGTCGTCTGGACGACCTGCCAAATTATAAAGGAATACGTACTAAGTTCATCACACAGAAAGAGGCATGGCAACAAGTCTATGACTCAACTGTAAGAAAGATTTTGTATACCTACATCATAGCTTACAAGTATTTTGAATAATGGGCAATGGAGAAGCATTGTTCATGATCAACTGGAACTATAATGTACTTAATTGTATATTTCATTTTTATGGTTAAAGTTGTAGTTAAAACAGATATCATCACTGTACTTCTTTATTGAAAATGAGTTAAATTCATAACATCAAAAAAAAAAGAAAAATACACTTTGCTTTAGTGTATTGGAAGATTTTAATTTGTCCTGTCTTAATTTTGCTCTTTATACTTGCTATAGAAATTATCATAACATCTTAAATTTATTTCATGCCAATTTTTAAGAATTATTCTATTCAGAAAATTTTGTTTGACATGTATCAGTAACTGTTGTAAATCTTTTTTTTTTTCCTTCAGGGCAAAGAAAAACATAAAATGTATCTGTACAATACAAACATTCTACGTGTAATGTGCCAAATCTGAAATCTCAAATATATTTTTATTTATTTCATATACATGTACATTTACCAACATTGTGTATAAAAAATTCCCCAGTGTAGCATATTCTATAGAGCCATTATCCTCTAATATCACAGGACCCGTTCCATGTTCCATACCCAGGAGATTGGGATAAATTAGAAATGTTCCAGAAAATCCTCGTTCTCAGATGTATTCGTCCAGATAAGGTAATTCTCGTCAAAGATTATTTTCAAGTTTAAGGTTATTGCTTATTTAGCAAAATTTAAAGATTCAGTTTTACATTATTAACATGTAATTGATTCAGTTTTACATTATTTACATGTAATTGATTCAGATTGACGTTATTTACATGTAATTGTACCAATTTGACACTTGAAGTTTTAAAGTGTGATGTTACAATGAAAAAACATGTATTGATAGGCATGTATTTTTCATGTCTGACCATTTAAAGAAATGGAAAATGAAATATTTATAGATTAATTTAAAGAAAAAAGGCAAAGAAAAAAATCTTAATCATCCCTGATGAAATATTTTAGAAATTGAATAAATTAACGACAAATCACTATTAAAAATGAATTTTTGAAAAAGTATAAAGTGTATGAAAATGAGGAAGGATCTTTGCTTTGACACAAAATTCTCATCGTTATTGATGATCATAATTGAAAATATTACAGATTACTCCCTCTGTACAAGAATTTGTGACAGAGAAACTTGGGAAGAAGTTTATTGAGCCGCCACCATTTGATTTACCGAGATCGTTCGGTGATAGTAACCCCACTTCACCACTTCTCTTCGTTCTTTCCCCTGGAGCTGATCCCATGTCGGCACTTCTTAAGTTTGCTGATGACCAGGTTTGTTGGGTTTTTTTGGTCATAGATCTCTTCTAAAATCTTATATTAACAAATTACAAGTATCAAGTAACAAATTTACAGGTATCAAGTAACAAATTACCAGTATCAAGTCTAAATGTATATGAAGTTGAAGACACAGAGTTTTTGGAAGTTAAAAAAAGGGGGGGGGGGGGAGGGGCTAAGTGTTAGAACCTACCATACATGTACATGTACATTAGGAAATAGGCACAGTAACTTGATGTTTCAGATTTTGATTATTCTATGAGATGAAACAAGTATTTGATATATGAGTTATAATTGTTAGCCATTTAAGATGCATGTATTTTATAGCCTTGAAATGAAAGTAAGTTTTGATGATCAATGTGTAATAAATAGAATGCTATACATATCTTAAGATTTTAACATCTCTTACCGACACCTGTTGCAGGGTTTTGGTGGCGCCAAGTTTGATTCGCTGTCTTTGGGTCAAGGTCAAGGTCCTATCGCCCTGAAGATGATAGAGAAGGGAACCAAGGAGGGTACGTGGGTCATGTTACAGAACTGTCACTTGGCTCCGTCCTGGATGCCAACGCTGGAAAAACTTTGTGAGGTAAGGCTGATAATTGTTTGACATACATGTATGTACACATGTGTATGTGAACATAGGCATATGGATGTTCGAGCTGAAACAACTACAAAAGGGCAAAATTGAGGATGCAATATTATTATGATCAGATTTTGAATTTTTCTTTTTTATGATTTTTCAGCCATTATTTTGTTGACTTATTTCATTTATCCAGACAATAATTAATTCATTTATACTTTAAAAAAAAAGAATTGCCATGGGAGCTTTGTGTTGAGAAGATTCTGAAAAAAAGATTTGAAACTCAATTTTACATACTTTTTTGATCGACTTAAAGACAAATAAACACAAATTCATAGTTATAATAATTATAATTCACCAGGAATTGAACCCAGAACAAGTGCACCCAGATTTCCGTCTGTGGCTGACCAGTTATCCATCTGATAAATTCCCAGTGTCCATCCTTCAAAATGGTGTCAAGATGACAAACGAGCCTCCGAAGGGACTTCGCTTTAACATTTTGAAGTCATATCTGTCTGATCCTATTTCTGACATGGACTTCTTCACAAGCTGCAAAAATCCAGTGAGTATAAAGAAAATCAGTTTTATTTTTCAGAATTTTTCAAATTCAAGAAAAAGAAAGTCAGTTTTCTTTTGTACAATGTAAGTTACATGTTGCACAAGTAAAGGTCGGACTCATAAAGTTTCCTCCAAGTTGTGATGTCATAACCTTGGCAATGTTCTGAATGTCTCAATAGTTTATTGGCACATAGGCAAATTTTGGCATGATAAAAAAAAAACCAACTTGTAAGATTGGAGAGAGCTGAAGTAGAGAGACGCTATGATTTAACATTTACTCATACATTGGATACCATAACTTAAGATATTTCATGCGTTGAATCTAAATCTGTAAAAGTCAGATGGGTAAAATGATAATTCTGCAACTTGCAGTTTCATTGGCTCAAGTTGATCAATTTATTTTATAAAATCATATAATTTACGCCTTAGTAAACTATCAAATTATGTCCTAAGATGCTATGAAATATGCGTTTTAGAAAAGTTCATTAGAATGCATATTACATTATTTGAATAATTTGCAAGCATAAATTGTATAATGATTTTGTATTTGCAAGTTCATGTATAAAAGTTGCAAATATAAAACCATACAATTTTTACCTGCAAAACTTTCAAATTCAAACACACAGTATGACAGCTTGTTTATACAGTTATGTTATTTTTAACTATTATAACTTTATTATTACAGACGGCCTTCAAGAAGCTCCTATTCGGTCTTTGCTTCTTCCACGGTATCATACAAGAGAGGAGGAAGTTTGGTCCGCTCGGCTGGAACATCCCGTACGAGTTTAACGAGACAGATTTACGTATCAGCGTCAGGCAGCTACATATGTTCCTGAACCAATACGATGTAAGTTTCTAAAATGAAGAAAAAAAATAAAATGAAATTTCAAATCTTAAAATAGATTTTTCTGGAAAAGACAGAAAAATTTATTTGGATTTGTTATATCATAATTATAATATTATTTCTTACTGAAAATTTGATAAATTTGATTTGTGTAAGCATCATGTCAGGAAATGGCATATGAATATCAAATAGGAGAGTATTATATTTATATATGAGAAAGTTTAGTTTGTTTCATTTCAGATTGATAATATCTATTTTTTTTTTTGAATTTTCAGAAAACAGCAATTTTAAAAAGAATTTTTTTTAAAATCAGTAAAGTGAACAATATTTCACATCAAGTCTTATTATTATGTTTCCAGGATGTACAGTACGACGCCTTACGTTACCTGACAGGGGAGTGTAATTATGGAGGTCGTGTAACAGACGATTGGGATCGTAGAACTCTCCACTCAATACTCGACAAATTCTACTGTAAGGACATTATCGAGAAAGCTGAGTACTACTTCGATGATTCCAAAGATTACTTTGCTCCACCAGATGGAGAGGTAAAAATTTCATATTTCAAATGTTCAAATTTGATTTTCCCCCACATATTCTTTAAGGCAGAAGAACATGGAAAGTTTAAAAGAATAGGGCTAGAGTAAGGTTTTTATAGATAAAGAACCCATTGAACTTCTTCTTTTAAAAAGCCCATAGAAGATACATGTATCTGATGTAAAATTTTGTAGAATTGAAACTCTGACATACTTTCATCATATTAATACATGTATGCTGGAGTTCTCTTTGTTAAAACCACTACGGTACCCAAATAATGATGTTTTTTTCTTTATGCCAAGTTTTGGGTAAGCTACATGTAGAAGCATGTAATCACCATGGATGGATAACGCAAAAGAAATCTAAATATTGTCATCATATTCATGTATATATCGAATGAAATATAAAATGAAGAATGTGTACATGTGTACAGGGACCATATGCTGTACATGAATGCTTAAGATTATGGGCTTTGTAACACATTTCACCTTCAGTGCAAAAGGGTTTTGGGAACCACTTGTCGGGCCCCTGTCTGTCTGTAAGTCCATCTGGCTAGAAGTAACTCTTGCACATTTGTGGCTATAACATTTCTTTTTATTATATAAAGATCACAATAGATGTTTAAATCAAATTCAGTTACATTGACAGACATAAATTACCCTGTAAGTTCAAGGTCAAGTTTAAGGTCAATGTCACACATTTAATGTCAAACATACAAGAAGCAAGAGACCTTTGTTTAGCAAATTGAGGAGGGGGGGGGGGGTCAGGGATTTAGATATGCATGGATGTAGACGTTGATCAAACAGTAATTTATAACCATTTTCTGTACAAGTTGTTGTGAATATATATATATTAATGCAAACAACTGATAAACATTTTAAGTGATTTGGGGTTATATGCTTTCACTTATAAATTTCTAGAATATTTTAGTTTCGATAGCTACAATGAATATGAATTCTGCATTTGGTTTCTTATTTTTGAATGGAAACACAGAAAAGGCAGAGCAATGATGGAAATATCTTTAATATTTTTTTTATTTCCATACAGTAGTTGTTGTTCATCATTACACAAATTAAAAAAAAATTATTTTATCCTTACAGTATGAATCTTACTTGGAGTACATTAAGAACCTGCCCCACAATGCCGCCCCCGGTATATTCGGCATGCACAGTAACGCTGACATCACCAAGGATCAGAAGGAGACCATGCTTCTGTTCGACAACATCCTGATGACCCAGGTCAGTATCAAGCCATTAATAGATTACCGATTCCATGTGATTTTTGATTACGTATTTTATTGCGCTGACTAAAATTCAAAACCCCTAACACTGATGTTTTTACCACCCTTATATCCCGGTATTTTTAGCTCATTTTCACAAAGTTTTGGAATGAAGCAGACATTTTTGTCAAATTCTAATATCACAAATATGAATTTATTTATTTTACAATAATGAATTATATTTTTATTAATTATGAATAAATCACATTTTATAATTGTATTGTTAATCATACATTGTGTACATGTAAGTTAAGATACAATTTACAGCTGTAAGAATAAAAGCAATTCTCTAATTCATTCATATCATTTCTTTAGTTTTGTAAGAATTCATGGCATTTTTTCCTTGAACAACCAAAAACAAACTAAGAAATTCATATGCAAAATACTAGGGGCTATAATGACTTTATGAACCAAAAGAAAAACAGGAGGGGATACGTATTTCTTGAATATTTCAACCAAATTGTCTTGAGATGTTGTGACGTTACCTTTAATACAACTGTCCCAGCCATGTGTTGTACAAATTTTTATTAAAATATTTCTGCCGTTAATCTTTCAGCCATCTGGCGTAGGTTTTATAGATGTTCCTTGTTCCCTGTTTATTGTTATGCATAAAAATTGAATGATTGAATCACCCAAGTTGTTGCATTTTGTACCGTCTGTTTCAAGTTATAAAACCCTGAAATGATTGGCCAAAGTTTTCAGTTTAATTAGTTTTATGCAGTAAACATGCTTTTCCTTTTATTTTGTTAGAAGAATTATTTTATAGAAAATGAGAAGAAAAAAGTAACTGAATTCTTATGTAAAAAGGAAATCAAGTCTATTGCAAAAAATTTCAAATTGACATGAAAATGTTAACAATGACAAAATTTTATAAAGTTTGTTTACTGCATTGTTCTACCAAGTTTAATTTCTTGTAAGATATAAACTTGACTTTGATGATTTAAAATATGATTTGTTTGACATGAAATTTGACATGGATAATGAATTTCTATTTTGTTTACGTTTGCTACATCCAGTTTTGGAAGTTTTGGAATCGAATAACGTTTAAGGTTTCAAATGCAAAGTTCTCTTTCTTGTTAATTTTATGATAAATTTGTCAATTTTATGAATATTATCTTAAACTAGATAATGTAATTTAGATTGTCTTCAGTACTTTTATTAAAATGTGAAAATCATTATTAGAATTTTGCATGCTCACAGTTTTATTTTAATTAAGCTGCATGTTTAGGATATACATTATTGAATGCAAGGCCATACTACTTTTAAACTATTTATTGGTAGAGGTGAAATTCCAATTTCAAAGATTTAAATGATATTGATTATAGAGAGATAATTATCAGACAGTTTTGTTATTAATACCATAATTCACCTTCATGTTGTTTATAAATTTTGTCTTATATTCACCAAAATCGATAGAAAGCTTCAGTCTGCAATTTATGTTTTTCTGTGATACCCTTAACCCTGCAAAACCAGGACGCCTAAAGTATATCCAATTGAAATCTGATTTTTAAATTCTAACACAACTATAATGAAATTTGAAAATTTGCATCAAATTTTGAAAATAAATCATAAGCTGCAGTATTAGAAAAGCTGAATTATTTCAACTTGATATCTGTCTCTGTTTGAAGAAATCTGATTCAACTGGTAGGTGAAAATTTGACTCTCTCCTTGTATTTAATGATTTACATTCTTGATTAATTAGGGAAAATTTTTATCCAATTTTCAAGATACATGTATGTAGTTTTATTTTGAAACTCCACTGCTCAAACCTAAGATAACCCTTGATTCTGAAGTTCATTATATCAGTATCACAGAGAGACATTATTGTTGTACTAGTTAAGGTCGTATTTCAGTCCATTCAGTCATTTACAGTTTTACATCGGCTTTTCACATTTTTCATATTAAGTTGTTGTTGTAATTTTTATACATTCCGTTGTATCGTGAGATGGTTTACTCCATACAGTCCATATGCATAATGTAAACCTTAGATAGTGTCCCTGGCACCAACTTGTTGATACAGAGTATTCAAGTAGATATAATGTCAGATTAATTGTGAATAAAGTTCTGATTTATTTCAAAGTTGAATATAAATGCTGTCATGAGAGAGGGCTATTTGAGTAATACACATGAAATGAAATGGGGTAGAAAATAAAGGCACATTTAAGAACAAATGATTTACATGCCAATTTGGGATAGATTATGAAAGAGGAAAGCAAAAAGGAGAGGCTTATATATCTAGTTCTATCTAGTATATTTATTTCAATATATTTAAAACAGATCGCAATGTAAAATCAGGAAACTTATAAGTTTCTAGGGTAATTATTTATAATATTAAAATCCCAAGGAGTAAATTATCCCCTTCAAAGTAGCCTTTTGGAAATCTTGATTATTCAGATATTGAGTATCCAAATACATTGATGTTTTTGAGAACTTGAAATTTGAAATAAAAGTTTTAATTTTCTCTTTCACACACATATATAAGTGATTTTGGTACTGTTTTCTTACAAAAGTTCCTAATTTATACCAGCAAGATTGCAGTGCGGTCTGCTTCAGTTAGTTGATCCATTTTGAAGTATCAAAATGTGTTACACTTATACATATTATACAGCAAATATTTTATGTGCTTATGACAATGTATGATATATAGTAAGTACTATTCCTTATTTTCAATAAACAGAGTTACTTCCCATTTGGAACAATATCTGACGTAGATTAATTGTGATGTCATCAAATTCTATGGAAACGGTCCCTAAACACTGGGAAATCGACTTTATCATACCATTTTCATGACGTCATAATGGTTTTACGTCAGATACTGTCTCAAATGGGAGATAACTCCGCAAAGACTCAATTATTTCCTGTGAAAATCCTAGTCTACAATTTATATAATCCCTTTGAATTATTTCCCATAAAATAATTTTCATGCTTGTTTCATATTTTCTAGTAGACATGTTTTATTCGTGTTTGAAGATTTTAACTAATATCATGTTTTATTTTTGTTTTTTTCTAAAATTTGTGTGCGCTTGACCCCGTTTGCTGTGAATACACAATGGTGCCATGATAAATTATTTGGAATTATACGCAATTTGAATCATGTGGTGAACAGAAAAGGGTAAAAGCTCCGTAGAGTAGCTTCATATATGTCTATATACGTACAGCATGCTAGCTTCTGCACCTTTTTTTCCATCCATGTTATACTAGTAGTTATATATTCTATGACTGTCACTATATCAAATTATAGTCAATATAGCTTTCAGATCTACACATGTATCAAAATCTCATATTGTATATAGCTACAGTACCATATTATAGCATCTCTTTGACTGCGTAAATTTTCTTTACTCTACGTTTACTCTACGTTATGTACCAGTAAGCACGACAGTGTACTGCCAGTTTTCTCCCTTTATATGCATTAAAGGCACATGCCATGCATTGTAATGTAAATATAATTAACTGAGAATCTTAAACATGTTAAAATGTTAATAGAAGTAAACTCATGTTAGAGAGAGTCTCAGAGAGAGAGATCAGTATCTGCTATAAAAGCTAATAGCATAATTATCCTCTCTTTTCAGCATGATAATGTTATGTAAATGCATGGAAAATCTTATATATTATCTGATTTGTAGCCTGCCACTTCTTGATTTCTGTTATCTGAATTTCTTAAAGTTATATTACACCTGTAATATGTTTATACCTGATGTAATATGTACAGCTATTTTACTTCCCAAAACTCTCTAGTATAATATCTCTGCAAACATTCTGCTCACTGGCAAATGACATTGATTAGTTCTAAAGCTAATGACTATTTTATGATAATTCATAAATCTGTGAATTCATTCATCTCTAGCTTTACTTTAAAATCAAGACATTCAGACAATTTAATGGTAAATAAATTGTGTAAAGATTCACCATATATATATATAATGAGCTCATGTTTCAGATTCTAAATTCAGTACAAAGTTAAAAATTGTACTTGCTTTACATCTGATCAGGTTGGCAATGCCCATTTGATGAACGCATCAATTTATTTTACTTTTAACTAAATATAATCAATTTTTTCAACCAATCAGGCGAAGGCTTCCTCCGGCGGTGGCAAATCCTCCGATGAGATAGTGGACGATGTGGCCAGTGACATTCTATCAAAGATTCCCGGAAATTTTGACACAGATGCTGCGCTACGGAAGTTCCCTACATCATATAAACAGAGCATGAACACCGTGTTGGTACAGGAAATGGTCCGTTTTAACCGTCTACTGATTACGATTAGGTCCAGCTTACAGAATATCAGAAAAGCCATCAAGGTATACTGGTCATAAAGAATATTGTCTGTGTGATACCATACCTTAATCTTATATTTCAAGCTTTGTACAGAAATCTTTAAAGCAACTGTCAGCAATACTGCAAATTAATTCCTTGAAGTATTGAACTTAGGAAAAGTTTGTGTGCAAATGATGGAATTTATTGGTATTTATTAAATTGATGCATACATTGTAGTGAAGAAAGAATTCCTCTTACAGAATAAAGAAACATATTTTGATATGTAACCACCTTTTAAAATGGAGAGGTTTAGCACCCGGAATGCTATGATCATATGAAGAAAGAATTCCCCTAAAATATATTTATATCTGTAATATCCTATTATAATTGAGAGGTTTAGCACCTATAAGTGTGTTATCATGGACTACCATTATTTTCAGGGCTTGGTAGTCATGTCATCAGCACTAGAGGAAGTAGTCATGAGCATCCTTAAAGGTAAAATCCCCGGCATGTGGATGAAGAAGTCATACCCCTCACTCAAACCCCTCGGCAGTTACGTCAACGATTTCTTGGCACGTCTGAAATTCTTACAAGATTGGATGGACGATGAAGCCCCGCCCCAGTTCTGGATCTCCGGATTTTACTTCACGCAGGCGTTCTTAACGGGAGCTCAGCAGAATTACGCCAGGAAGTACACCATTCCTATTGATTTACTTGGATTTGACTATGAAGTGCTAGACGATAAAGATCATGATGAACCTCCAGAAGATGGTATGTTTATTTTTGGCTGCTTAATTTTTTCTTTAAAACAATTTTTTTTTGAGGTGGGGGGAGGGGTAGGGTATTGTGTTACTTTATTTGGTGGATGTTATCTTTGTGTTAGTCCTATCGTGAACCTTGTGTACATATAGTAGAGAAACATTTTAAAGTACTAATAATAACTCTCCACAACTAAAGATTACGATTGTAATAAGTGCAACTTAAACATTCTTCTTCAGGTGTGTATGTGTATGGATTGTTTGTTGATGGTGCACGCTGGGATAGGAAAACAAACCTGCTAGCCGAGTCAGCACCCAAAGTCCTGTTTGACTCCATGCCTAAGGTGAGACAATGTTTAAAGTGTATATATATAATGATCTTAATTGACGCTTCCGATTGCGGGAAGAAAATGCAAAATTTTGTGACGTCACAATGCTTTTACCTCAGACAAACAAGCTTCCAACCTTGGTCAAACATTGAAATTGCATTTTGACGTCATGGAATTTCTCAAAATTTCCCTGCGTTCAAAAGGGTCAATTGCAAATGTTTTAAAAATAATGTTTTTAAGAAATTATTACCCTAAATTTTATCTTCAAAAGTTGTTGTCATCTTTAGATTTTAAATTTAATGAGATCTCAACAGGATCCTTTTAGCGAATTATGAGGAACAGATTTTGCATGTTTAAATGAATTTGAAATTTTTTCTCCATTGTTATCAAAATATGAGATCATAAGTAATGTATGATGATAAAATAAGTAAGACAAGGTTGTATGTACATTCAGTAAGAAGTAGCTTCTGTAACACATGTCTATGAATGTAAAGAAATTTTCATATGTATTTTAAACTTTTCTGTAATTTTTCAGATTTGGCTGAAACCAGTGAAGAAATCAGACATTCCAGATAAACCTATTTATAGAGTGCCTGTTTACAAAACATCGGAACGTCGTGGTACCTTGTCTACGACCGGACACTCCACAAACTTTGTCATCGGCATGAACGTGCCATCTGACAAGCCTCAAGACCACTGGATCCAAAGGGGTGTGGCCCTGCTCTGTCAATTAGATGACTAGATGGTCACGTGACAAACCCCTCGCCCCATAGCATGGAGGTCTTTTTATAGAACAGTTTAACTAAAAATAGAATTGCTAGACATAGGGATTTCTTAATCTCTACTATTATGAGCTTTCATCTTAATAAGAAAAGACTTTATTATTTTGCGATCAAAGTATATTTATATCATAATTATTGCATTTGGCATGTGTGACTTCTATCAAGTGATATTCATACATTAACGATACTGGTGCAAGTATCTAGACTATATCTATGTTGTGGTGTTTATAAGTAAAAATAAAACACTGATGTAGAGAGTGTTGCTAATGGTAACCAGCCGCTGTAGGAATTTTCTAATTTACTAACAGACCATTCATATATTTTGGAAGTTTGATTTCTAATCAAAAATCAAATTTGTTGTGATGCTTATATTTGCGAATGCATAATTTGGAATTATCAATTTATGTCACGTGTGAAAGCAACTGTAACTATCATTAGTTTGCTTGCTAGATAATTGCTATAGTGTAAATATTAGTTAATATTGCTTCACTTATATTGTGTATAGAATAAGACACAAGAAATATGTCCAGACTCTGTGCTATGGGGCATTCAGTCGGTATTGATGCTTTGTCAGAATCATCGTGACAACAGTGTAAACAAACAACGTTTCCATAGTTACTGCTGTGATATATAACATTCCATCCAATGATGTGTCTTTGTTAATTTAATGAAATATTATAGTCATTGCCGTCCAAATATTTGCGTTATTATTATAAATCACAAAATTTGTACATCTGTATTTTCCTCCGTCCATCACTGAAGCATATTTTTCATATGCAGAATATTGGTTAATGTGATAGTCAGTTGCACTTATTTTATCAGTACTGAATAGTATTAAAAAAAACTATTTTTCCCCTCAGAGTCGTGCTTTTATTGTCTGTGATACTGAACTTTATTTATGAATATATGTTATAGACGTTGTGTATATTATGTTTTTTTCATGTTGAAGACACATTGAAATACATGCAAGGTCTTGTTACACATTCTGAAATAATTTGAAAAAAAATCATAAAACAATCATTTTCACAAGTTTTTGTTTATTTCTATCCATCCGATATATTTCCGTTTGTTGTGGTACAGATGTACTTTGATTTTGGATCATAATTTCTTCGGTCATTACTACAAAATAGCATTCCCTTTACCTTTCTAGCATTCCTTATTTATTAAAATTATTTATTTTGAGAAATATACATATATTTTTAGAAATTTTAAACCTGTGATAGAGTAAACTGCTGATGCAACTATTAATGCAGAAGAAAATTCGAATATTTACACGAAAGAAAAATATAAAAATGCCCAATATATGTTTTCTATTTCAGCTCTAGAAGAATTTGATATTCTGAGACAAATTTTTTTTTAAGTTATTTATGTTTGTCTACTGAAATAAAATCATACTGCATACATTGGATTGTTATTTTCTATACTGCTCAAAAGTAATTTAGAATTACGATGGTATTTCTCTATACCTTCTAGTCAAATCCAAACATTTTCTGTATAAAAGAACTATTAGATAATAAATTGATTTAATTAGTATACTACGAGTCTGACCTATAGGCGAAAGATATCCCAACTGGAATATGTCTGTTCTTTGTCAACAATGTACCCTCCTGCAGGAAACTACGGTAACCATGGATTTGCAAAAAAGTGATAATTTTGAATTTTCCCCAATTTTGTATTTGAATGATTTCTTGTTGACTACTTACCAAAATGACACAGAAACACCATTATCATGCAGGAGACACTTTATATCTCAAAATTAAAGGCCAAAACAACTTGCATAAAAATGGAAGACTTGATTCGGAAAATCTGATAAAATTGCTGAAATTTCAAAAACTGCCACATTTTTCAAAATTCAAGCAGTTTCCAAGAAGGACAGTTACATTTAAAGTGATCCAATATTTGTGTTCAGGTAATTGTCTTGACTTTGTACTGTGATTCTAAATTTTTTATTCATCACAATATTTCAATTGTAACAGAGAACCTGTTGGCTGAAAGTATATGAGAAATGTTAGTGTGATTCTAGTAAATAATGCCTGAAACATTTTTACGTATGAATGTTAACTTGTGCACCATGAGGATACGTCATATATACATGTATATAAAATGGGACCTAGGGGGTAAAGGCAAGGTCATATTGAGGGTGGAAAGTAGTGGAAGGAACGTACAATGTTTTGGTGCAAGATGCATCTGGATAAATACACTGCTTCACAGGATATAACCTGGAGGTGTCACTCACAGGTGACAGGTAAATCTTTGATGATTTTTAAACAATTTAACATACCTTTATATGAAGTAGTCTTTGAGGTATGTCGAGGGCAAGTAACTAGACAGCCAATGTGACCTTGACCTTTGGTATGACTTAAGGTCAAGGATGTGAACGTGTAAGTTTAGAAAATACCCATGGTCTTTTTGAGATAATTTTTAAATGAAACCTAGTACGGGATGATACCAGAGCCCTGAGTTTCACAAAAATTCTTAAGAAAATTGAGGAATTTTCATAATTTTCTTCATTTAATAAAAGGTTCAAAATGTTTTCTAGTTAGATTGTATCATGTTTTCTAATACCATTATTACATACTAAATATAAATTCAAAAACAAAGCTATGCGCTAAAGTGCAATCTCTGCAAGATCAGTACAGTGTAAGGGTTGCAGAAGATAAAACCATTCCTCTTTGCGGAAACTGTCATTTGCGCATTTCAAAATCGCACAATAAGCGTAATTGCAAAGCTACACAGTGTGACGATGTACGAATTTGTGGAAATCTCGCTTCTCACGAGAACGCAAAGCTCGAACTTAAGGAGCTGACTTCTGCTAGGGATAAAGCTGAAGGTCTGATGAAAAAGCTCAAAGCTGAATTAGACGCTAAAATCAAAATGGAAGAAATTGTAAATCAAAGTTTTGAGGCAAAGATAAAACCATTTTTGATCAATTCCAATCAAGGAAAATATCTTTTTGATGGATATAAGGAGAGGTCCCGTCTAATTCTGGCCGACACAGCTATCCTTAGAAAGCATTATAAGGGTATTATCCCCACTAACATTGAAAATGAATCAAATAAATGGCAGGAAATAATCAAAATTTTCGAAGAACGACACGTTCCCAAGCAGAAAGTATCGAATCCAGTTCGCCAATTATTAGAGGCAAACCCTGTTCATAATGTACAGTTTCCTCAGATTCCCAATATACCGATGACCTCATTTCCTATGTCTGGACTATCCCCATATCAGTACATTTGGGCCTATCCTCCCATGGCTCAACCATCTACTATCGCGCGCGGAGCAGCCACCGCAGCTTTAGGCTGTCCAAACAGCGCTCCATACGAGCCTGTAGCTGGACTTGGGACAAACAGCCCGTCTGTTCAGCAGCTCACAACTGCAGGCGAAAGCGATACATTTCCTGATGATTCCCGTCATCTTAATACAACTATACCACTTGAGCCAAATTTCGATACAATGTCAAGTAACCCCTGGAATGACATATAACTTTTATCATTTCTGATCTGGACTTAACACTTTTAAGAGGATTCTAAAATTTGACTTAAAGTTTTGTTTTCATCAAATAGGGTACAATGTAGTCCACAAGATAAATGGACGGAGTTTCAATTTGAGATTGAATTTGATTAGTAGTTTGATACCAGAACTAACATGACTGTCTGTCGTTGATTTGTCTCTCTCTTTTTTTTGGGGGGGGGGGGTTCTTTTTATTAATTAATGGATATTTTTGTTTTTTGTTTTTTTTTCATCGGAAATGGAAAGATTCAATTTATATCCAATATGATTAGATAAATTTCCACATATAATGTCTTATCAAACTTCTTTCTTTTGGGATAAAGGAATATCAAACGCATAAACAAACAAGTCTGTCCTATGTCTCGACTAGATGGACATGTCAGAATTTATTCTAACACACAGGCGCTCGATATCCGCCTTTTTGTTGTAAGAGAAATGTAAGGGGCGGATGTCATTGAGGGTATTTGGCATCGAGCGCCTTTTTCTTTTTAGGAATATGGTATAATTGTGCAAGTCTCCATTAACAAGGCAATCGCGAACTCCCGAATGGAGGCAGAACCAGGTGCCCGGGAGGAGTGAGCATCCATCAATATTTACCAAAAACTGATTATAAAGCAAAGATTTACATGTAGCATTATTTCGCATATTGTGCTATTCAACAAATCTCTCCGTTAAATGTCACGCGCGATTGCTTGGATGCCCAGTCCTTGTCATTACCAGGTATGATTACCGTTAGAATACTTTGACAGCGCTGTTCTGAAAAGCGTTCACTCAAACGCTAACTTGGTGCTCCTTCTTTGCAATGGGCTGTAAGTTAGTAGAACTGAGCAATAAAAAGTTAAGAAATTTCCTAAAATTGTTCACAAGTAATTTTGTGAAACAGGCTGCAGGTCATTAGGTTTTATACTGGGTAAAGCCTTGAATTTACTGATTACCTATTTTGATATCATGCTCAGTCTTTGCATGTCATTGTCTGATTACACTAGGATGTCGAGAGCTGGTTCAAGGAATATTTGTATGAAGTTTGAACTCTGTGGCTCCAAAACTCTTTGTTCTATAGGTGAAAGTTTGTTTTTTACCTTGAGAATCAAAATTTGACCTTGAATCAAGGGAACAAGAAGGAGAACATTGTGTAAGATATACCACTTCTTCACATGACCATTATCAGCCAATTGTTATGAGAGATTTCTCAGCTATAACTGGTCAGAAGTGGGATAAAATGCATAATCAACCATAAAGACTATGTACCATGTATCAATCCTCACATGGTATAATGATCCGTTCTCAATGCGACCTTGACCTTATACCTGCAACATTCAACTTGGAGCAAGTTTTGACTGATTTTTGCAACTGATCATGAAATATCAATAGGATTCCTTCAAACTTTCAGTGGTGCCACCTACAATGAGTTTTGTACAACCAATGAGATTTCTCGTAACATTAAGTGGTGCCACCTTGAATGAGTTTGTACAACCAATAGGATTCCTCCTAACATTCAGTGGTTACACCTTCAATGAGTATTGTAGTGGTAACACCTTCAATAAGTATTGTAGTGGTAACACTTTCAATGAGTTTTGTAGTGGTAACACCTTCAATAAGTATTGTAGTGGTAACACCTTCAATAAACTTGTATTGTAGTGGTAACACCTTCAATGAGTATTGTCGTGGTAACACCTCAATGAGTATTGTAGTGGTAACACCTTCAATGAGTTTTTTTTACAACCAATAGGATTCGTCCTAACATTCAGTGGTGCCACCTACAATGAGTTTTGTACAACCAATAGGATTCCTCCTAACATTCAGTGGTACCATCTACAATGAGTTTTGTACTACCAATAGGATTCCTCGTAATGTTCAGTGGTGCCACCTACAATGAGTTAATGTTAATAAGTTCTCTAGATTTTCATCAAGTTACTGTTACAGTAACCCTTACTTTTTTTAACAAGATATATAAGCATAGCTAGCATATTTACAAGTGTAATTATCAAGTTTGCACTAAATAACATATCCGTAACAGACCTGTAATAGATTTAGAAAGTATTGTGCTAATTCTTGGTAACGAATGTATTTAAATTCCCTCTTTATCTTTCTATTTTTGTAACATTAGTGCTCATACAGTTTTTGTTTGTGTTGTCCCCTGCAGCTCTCTGTGTTGTGTGTGTCTGTATGTTTTGCTTTGGTCATTGAAACAGTGTTACTAGAGATCTTTTTTCTTCAAAGAATATAAGATAGAGCAATCATTTTTCACATAAATCATGACTTCAAGAAAGTACACAAGAATTCTGGTCATTATTCATATGACATTGAAAATCACAAGCAAGAAGAATACCACCATTTTATGGTGACATTATTAACAAGATAAGAAGGATCTAAGATAGACAACATCACTATCGAAAATGCGTCAGAATCATCAAACGCCTTTTATACCGTGGATATGATCCTAATGTCACCAGACGGACACTAGGCTTGGTACTTGACCAATCTACAGTCTTGTACAAGCGCATTCTTAAATCTTGCACTCTGGCTGACTGTGACGACGGGACTCCATGACGGGCCCTGTCCAAACCTCTTTAGAGAAGACAGGGCCCCGACACCTGTCCTCTCTGAATGTCAGTCGGACTCCTCGGGTGATAACATACATGAGCTCGCGGCGGCAGAGCACGGATTGTATTACATACGCCCTCTTTTTATATCCATTTACATATTCATCTGTGTTGCTTGGACCCCTGCGTTTTGCGGTCTTGTTTGTGCGTGCGTGGTCATCTGACAGTGAGGAGGTTGTTTTACACCACAATTGTACGTTCTTCGAGACCTCTGGGTAATCGGAAAAGTGGGAGGGTTGTGCGCACGTCATCCAGGATAATCACACCTTCTGCTATTTCCGTGGCAGATGAACGTCCTAAGTCGGCACCGGTTGCCCATTGGCCTCATTGGTTTATGTGTAGTCCTTTGTGTTTGATGTTTCTGTGTTGTGCGTTGACGTAACTTGTCCCTTATGCGTCTCTTTCCGTGCTTGTCTGCTTTGTGTTTTTGCATTGGGTGTTTTGGGGTTTTGCTGTGGGTGCTACAACCGGGTGTTGTTGGAGATCCCCTCCTTTGACAAATATGGATAATGACCATACCCTATATCCAGCACCAAATCGATATTTCAGAAAATCACAAACCGAAGGCATACAAAATCAGGATAAACAAACCAAAGCAGACAAACAAAAACCTCCACCACATGAAAAGAAGCGAATTCCCGATATGGGAGTGAGACCAGGTGCCCGGGAAGAGTCAGCATCTCCTGCTTGCATGCAACACCCACCTCTTCAATTCGGTATTGTTACATCCGGTAACTTCCATTTGGGAAGTTATAGAGTATAATCTTTGGTTGGATGGTTCCAATGGTCTGTGACAGAATATCATCCACCTTTCCTGAGAGTGGGACATCATAGTGTATGGCGAGTTCCCTAAATCGACCCTAGAACTTCCTCAGTGTCGATGTTAGTCGGTCATAAACGTTTCTCTGACTGAGAAGCTTAACTGAAAGACGCCTAGCTCTCAGAATAAAATCTGTATATCTGGTACTTGCTTTCAGATAAGCTTCTCAGTCAGGGATACGTTTGTGATCGACTAACATCGTCACTGAGGAAGTTCTACGGTCGATACGGGGAACTCGTCATACACTATGATGTCTCATTGTCCAGAATGGTGAATGATATTCTGTCTTAAATCATTTGAACCATACAACCACAGAATATACTTATATCTTCCGAAATGGAAGTAACCGAATGTGATATTTCTGCCGAATTGAAGTGACGGGTGTTGCGTGCAAGCAGGAGATGCTGACTCTTCCTGGGCACCTGGCCTCACTTGTATCAAACTTCTCAAATTGAGATTTTCCTCAACCTCAAATCTGCTTGAGGATTCCCTCAGCTGAGTTTTCCTCAAAATCATCTTGTATCAAAATTTTTCAAATCATTTGAGGGGTTCCTCAGCTGAGGAAAGTATTTGAGGAAAGACTTGAGGAAATAGGTTATCGTCACCATAGTAACCAAGAAGCAGGGTCGGTACATTTCGCATGTCATCCTTATAGATGTACTTATCCAGGTACTCATTCATGATTCTATTCAGATAAAACCTTTCGGTACCTTTATTTAAAGGTTTTAAGGGTATAAATCTCTACTTCCTCAAAGTTGAGGGATTTCTCAAAATTTACCTTGTATGAAAGACATATTTGAGATTATCCTCAACTTGAGGAGAGATGAGAACATTGAAATTTGCCAACTTTCCTCAACTCGTTCCTCAAGTCTTAATCTTAGTTTTCACATATAATACAATAAGAGACTATCTTTTTAAAGTGTATGTTTTGTAAATAAAACAATATTATTTTTATTTGTTACTTAAATCTCTCTTAAATTTGCCTAATTATTTATATTTTGAAGAAATTCTACCTCTCCTCAAGTATTTGAGGTAGGTATGGAGCTCCCTCAAATATTTGAGGAAAAGCTCTCCTCAAATTGAGGAAAATCTCAAATATTTCTTTCATACAAGGTAAATTTTGAGGAGTCCCTCAACTTTGGGGAAAATTTATTTACTTTGAGGAAAATCTCAACTTTGAGGAAAATCTCAACTTTGAGGAAAACCTCAAGTTGAGGTAGATTAATACAAGACAAATTGAGGAAAACCTCAAATATTTGAGGAAAATACTCAAATTTGAGGAAAATCTCAAGTTGAGAAGTTTGATACAATTGAGGCCTGGTCTCACTCCTAATTGGGAGTTCGCTTCTTTTCATGTGGTGGAGGTTTTTGTTTGTTTGATTTGATTCCTGTATTATCCTGATTTCTTATGCCTTCGGTTCGCGATTTCCCGAATTATCGATTTTATACTGTACGTGTACAGTATTTGGGTATGGTCATTTTCCTTATTTGTCATTTGCCTTAATTTTGATCATATTGACAAAAAGGATAGCGGGTGGAAGCATACTTCTTTCGTAATGATGATACAATTATACAATGATAGATATAAAGAAAAAAATAAGAAAATTTCAGTTGACTATAATACCTGTTGCCATGGAAGCGAGCTTTGTAAAAATGCAATGTTACAAGTATTCTGCCGATTCGTAAAAATTCAAACATGGTTTCTATGGCAACGAAAACTTTATTTGTAAAAAGGAAGTTTGTTTTTGTCTCAGTACATCATATACACCTTCCATACTTAAAATCTGAAAAATTGGTGACATGTCATTTCCAAGTGCTATTGAATTTCTTTTGGTCCTTACAGAGAATTGCTATTAAAACATATGGAGTGTAATTTTTCCATCCATGTCCTTGACCTATGTCATAAGACATGAATCTTACTCAAGACTTACTTTATAAGATATGTATCTTACTTGTTGGAGATTCCCTTCTTTCTTACTCAAGAAGTAGTAAGTATTCCATGTATACCAAGTATATATTAATTTGAAGATGTTAAACATATACATATGACCAAGTTCTGTTGAGGCAGAACAATATCGGTCTTTGACTTTGACCTTGAAAATTTAGTATGTTTCATTCTTGACCACAAGCAGTAAGTGCATGAACATCGTTAAAACTTTTATGCACTAGAGTAGGCATCCGAGTCCACGCCCGGGACCTTTCTAAAGTATTAATCTGGGATAACATCTATTAAGATTCTCAATATAAACATTACAGAAGTACCAATCAGTTATTTAGTCTCATAGTCGATAAGGCAAGGCATTATTGCAAGTAGATTCTTTCATTTGACACCTCTACTTTTGACCTTTGTTATAATTCAAATAAAGCCTGTGTTTGTGAAACACGAATGCCCCCGGTGGCATCTTTGTTAGTATGAACACTATTTTCTGTTAAGTACATGTATGTGAGGTCACTGGGTTAAAAGGTCAAAGGTCAAGGTCACGAGGTCAAAAATTTTGGTATCAATGGAAAGGTCTTGTCACAAGGAATACATATGTGAAATATGAAAGCCCTATCACTTCCCATTCAAAAGTTATGCCCAATGTTAAAGTTTTTGAAAAGTAGGTCAAAGGTCAAGGTCAAAAATTTTGGTATCAATGGAAAGGTCTTGTCACAAGGAATACACATGTGAAATATGAAAGCCCTATCACTTCCCGTTCAAAAGTTATGCCCAATGTTAAAGTTTTTGAAAAGTAGGTCAAAGGTCAAGGTCAAGGTCACGAGGTCAAAAATTTTGGTATCAATGGAAAGGTCTTGTCACTAGGAATACACGTGTGAAATATGAAAGCCCTATCACTTCCCATTTAAAAGTTATGCCAAATGTTAAAGTTTTTGAAAAGTAGGTCAAAGTTCAAGGTCAAGGTCACGAGGTCAAAAATTTTGGTATCAATGGAAAGGTCTTGTCACAAGGAATACACATATGAAATATGAAAGCCCTATCACTTCCCATTCAAAAGTTATGCCCAATGTTAAAGTTTTTGAAAAGTAGGTCAGAGGTCAAAGTCAAGGTCACGAGGTCAAAAACTTTGGTATCAATGGAAAGGTCTTGTCACAAGGAATACACATGTGAAATATGAAAGCCCTATCACTTCCCATTCAAAAGTTATGCCCAATGTTAAAGGTTTTGAAAAGTAGGTCAAAGGTCAAGGTCAAGGTCACGAGGTCAAAAATGTTGGTATCAACGGAAAGGTCTTGTCACAAGGAATACACATGTGAAATATGAAAGCCCTATTACTTCCCATTCAAAAGTTATGTCCAATGTTAAAGTTTTTCGGACAAACAGACAGACAAACAGATAAACAGACGGACAGGCCAAAAACTATATGCCCCCGAATCTTTGATTCCGGGGGCATAAAAACTTTACACTTGTCTATAACCCATGACTATATATAATGTAAGTATGGCTTCGATATTTCACATGTTGATTCCTTATCATCACCAAGTCAAAAACAAAATCAAAGTTTTCCTCCTTTATAAGATCATCCTCGGAACGTGATATAATCCGAGTTTATTAGACTACCCGATTTATTTAAGCAAAAAAACATCAAATCGTGAGAATTCCCATCGGAACGGTTGCGAACCCCGGAATGAACAACATTCCGAATGAGACCAGGTGCCCAGGGAGAGTCAGCGTCTGCTGACTGCATGTGTCAACCGTCGCATCAGCTCTATGGAAACCTGTCAAATTCGGTGATATCACTATTTCGAATTATTTATATCTCTAATTCTGAACAATATTTCAAATAACTTCTTCCAAAGCAATCTAAAGGCTCGGGATCGAAAACCGAAATAAGTGATTAAGTGATATTTGTAATTCTAAGAATTAATCATATCACTAATTTTATTACAGATATCTCCAATTTATTAGTGATATCACTATAAAATCAGTGATGAATGTTAAAACGGCTGCCCATAACAATGACACTTTCTCTAACTTGAACTCTTCCCCCTCCTCCACAACTCAAATCCTGGAACTGACCCTGATTCGAGGGTAAAACTGATGATTAGTGATATAATACGTCTGCTATTGTTTACAAATTTCTTTCAAATTTTTCTGGTTTTTTTTTTCTGTTTTCTTTCATTGATTTTTTATGCTATTCAACATTAATTAACACTGTCAATATTGTTTGCAGAGTAGTTGCTATGGAATTCAACCCGGAAGTATAGTTCTAGATGACACTGACAGTGGATTTCCCCTATGAATCATGACAAGCTATTGCAGGGCGGGGTCGAACTAGAAACGAAGGAAGACTTAAGAAGTAATCAGTTTAAGAGACGTGTTACACTAACAACTTTTTGCAGCTAAGACTTAGAGGTAATTGATAATCCATGTAATTAAGATTCTTTATGCTAAATTTGATGTGTGTGCGTACATGTTCCGAAAAAGAAAGTAGAAATTATTTCTATCGAACACTGTTGAATATCACCGCTTGTTGATATTGTTGACTGCAAAGGTTGATCAGTAATTAAAACTTTATTCGTTCCTTCAGCATTAAACGTCTCTGTAAATACCATAAACACACGGGTATTCGTTTAATGATCACACCCCTATGAACCATTGGGAGGGGGGGGGGTAGGAGGAGAGGGACTACCAGTGCCTATGTATACATGCATTGATTGACAATCTGGCCATGCTGCACGGCCACATTAAGATCGTTTTATGAGGTTGAATATCCCTTCACTTTCCTACAGCTCTGAATTTATGTCCTTCATCTAATTATGATACAATATTCTATGGGCAGCCGTTTTAACATATATTCAATGATTAGTGATATATCACTTTTTCATTGGAATTAGCAATATCACAAATTTCAATATTGATATCTCTAATTTAAATAGTGATTAAACTCATTAAGATAGTGATATCCCCAATTAAAAAAGTGATATCACCAATTAAAGTAGTAATATCACCAATTAAAGTAGTGATATCACTGATTCAAATCATTGATATTTATTGTTGGGTCAAGTTGACCAGCCGCAAATTTTGAATATCATTTTAATAAGGTTGGAAAGAAGTTAAAGAAAAGAAAGGAAATAAATTTAAATACGCCTTTCATGGCTTTCTTTTCAATCCAGATAATTATTATATATGTCTTTATATTTACTTGTAAATTTGGAAAAAAGATGTTTTTGATTTTAGTAACTAAATTATTGATATCTCTAATTATCCCCTCAATTTCTAAAACGTGGGTCCTGTAGCATCATATCCCACCCATCCTGCTACATTTATTGGTATTTTTTGGGCATAATAATTTTCACACTATTTGGCCATATTACATTGTTTAGATTGGGGATCACTGACGAGGGTTAAGTACCCGAAACGTGTATGCTGGTCCATGCTGCAAAGATGCTATTAATTTTGAAGACGTTTAACATCGCAGCATAGTTGTTTGGGGGGGGGGGTATAGTAACACCGTCGTTCGTGTGAAGGTGTGGTTTGTGTTTGTCACACTTTTGTACACAGCATAGAGGACACAATTTTTATTTGATCCTTAACAAACTTCATATACTTCTCAATTATGGCAAGAGGAAGAACCCTATTGATTTTCAAGGTCATAGGTCAGAGGTCAAGGTCACAGATTGAAAATGTCTAATATCCTTGTATACAGCCTAGATGTGCACCAATTTGATCGGATCTTTATAAAACGTCATGCACACATTACTTGTGATCAAAGGAAGAACCCTATTGATTTTAAAGGTCATAGATCAAAGGTCAAGGTTGCAGATTGGAAACAGTCGAAATAGTTCTGTACAGCCTAGAGAGCACAGTTTTGATTTGAACTTTAATTAACTTCTTGCTAACATGTATGATAAGAGGAAGAATAAGATGTTTTATAAGGTCATAGGTCAGATGTCAATGTCATAAATTGAAGATATTTAAAATCCTTGTGGAAATAATCAAAATCCTTGTATACAGCCTAGAGAGTGCAGTTTTGATGGGATCTTTACCAAACTTCATACATTTCTTGCTCACGGCAGGGAGAAGAGCGCTATCGATTTTCAAGGTCATTTGTCAAGGTCTCAGAATGAAAATACATTGTAGTTAAAATCCTTGTTATTCTTTCAAAATTAGAGATACTAATGATATCTCGAATTCTGAACGAAAATTCAAATGACTTCTACCCAAGGAAGTCAAAGGCCCGGTATTGAAAACTGAAACAGAATGAATATCACTCATTCGAAATATTAATCCAACGTTATTGATACAGAATACTATTTTTATGCTTGATCTCTCTGAAAAAATATCGACTCTTTACTTTTGGAAAAGTTTCGGCTCGCTACCCTCGCCACATCTATACGATTCTCCGTCGAAACGAAGAGATCAGAGATAAATTGTGTGATAAAAGTAAGTAAGTAAGTAAGTAAGTAATATTTATTTAAAGTCGGCACTGTGTACATAAATAACAAAGAACATAAGCTCTGTAGAGCTTTTAAAACCGACATGGACATAATACTAAAACATGTACATAAGAAAAAGAACGAGTAAACATGCAAAAAATAAAAACAAAATTAAATCAAGCACTGGAAATAAAATGTACATGGCAAACACTGACTGAAAGCTATAAACAAGGCATATAAGAGCTAAAAGCTTATACAAAATAAAATCATGCAAACAAAGCTAATTAAGAAATCAAATTAAACAGCAAGGTAATCAGCACTAAAAGCTAAAAAAATAAAGGAGAAAGACACTTGAAGTATCACAGGAAATAAGAGATTGGATGAGAGACTAGGAAGATTACACTAAAAATAACCTATAGAACAAATATATCACATATTTGTAAACCATACAAAAATCACACGAACAATGACATGAATAAATACCACATGATATATACACACCAGAAAGACAGAAAGGCTGGGGATCTACATGGAAGGGGAAAGAGGGGTTGCATCCAGGAGGACAGAAAAGCATTTCTGAGAGAAGACTCCACTCACCACTGCCATCATAGGATGTTACTCCAGCAGTGAGTAGAGCTCCCTTCAAGGGTAGCTGGGATAACTACAAAGGATATCAAAGTGAAAAGGATAAGGATCAAGGGGGCGTATAATTAACTTGGGTCGGGATTAAAGTTACATCCAGGAAGACAGAAAAGCATTTCTGAGAGAAGACTCCACTCACCACTGCCATCATAGGATGTTACTCCAGCAGTGAGTAGGGCTCCCCTCAGGGGTATCTGAGATGACTGCAAAGGAGAGCAAAATGAAAAGGATAGGATCAAAAAAAAAAAAAAAAAAAAAAAAAAAAAAAAAAAGAGCAAAATATTCAAAGTGAACAAAATTCAGGTGATGCAGCCCCTTCTGCAAGCATTACATTTACAGTTTGGCCCTTCCCATGATTCAATATATTGTCGAAATTGAGTTTGTGTGGTTAAAGATCTTGCTTCCTCTGGGAGGGAGTTCCAGAGCGAAGCAGCTGCATACCTAAAAGATTGTAAACCATACCTGGTAGTGTTGGTCCTAGGGACTTCTGCTGAATTATGGTGCCTGAAGTTATAGTTAGATGATTTAAATTTAACAAGATCATGTACAAAATCCGGGCATTGCTTGTGTAAGATTTTGAAAGTTTCCAAAGCTATCGTACGGAGTCTTCTTACTTTTAGAGATGGAAGTTTACTTCTTGCCAGAAGGTCCTCATAACTGCTCTGATAATCATCATAGATAAACTTTAGGGCTCTAAACTGGATTCTTTCAAGTTTGCGAGTGTTTGACTCACTACAAAAATGCCAAATGATAGGACAGTAGTTAAAGTTTGACAACACAAAAGAATGATAAATCGTTAATTTGCTAAGTTTATTTAAGTTTTTTCCAAAACGTTTCAGGCAGTTTAATTGTTTTGATGCTTTTTTACAAATATTAGTTATATGTTTGTTGAAATCCAGTTTATAGTCCAAAGTTACCCCAAGTAGTTTAACTTCATCCTCACATTGGATGTTAGTAGATTCAATTTTGATTTCTTTGATTTTTTCTTTTGATTTTTTGCCGACTGCAATTGCCTGGAATTTGGATGGGTTAGCTTTCATTCTGTTGAAGCTGAACCAATCTATAAGAGTGGAGCTATCATTGACTAAGGCCGAAACAACTTTTTGGGGGTCTGAATCACTATGAGATAGAGTGTTATCATCTGCATAGTTATAAAGAGTCGCGTTTTGCACAAATAGAAAAATGTCATTGATGAAGATGTTGAACAGGACTGGACCAAGGATGGATCCCTGAGGTACCCCTTTTATTGTGTTTTTGTAACTACTAATGAATCCATTTAATTTTACGCATTGGAATCTGTCCGAAAGGTAGCTTGTGATGAGTTTTAGGGAGTGTTCCGTGACTCCATAATATTTTAACTTTTCCAAAAGAAGTTTGTGGGGGAGGCAATCGAAAGCTTTTGAGAGGTCCATAAGGACAGCACCTATGAATTTGTGTTGGTCCAGAGCCTGTTTCCAGTCTTCAACAACCCTGAGTAGTGTACTTTGGCAGCCAAAACCTGGTCGAAATGCTGCGAGAAAAGGATTGAAAATATTTTGGAAATGATCAAGTAGCTGAATATTAATGGCTCTTTCGAAAATTTTAGAAATGGTGGGTAGAATACTCACTGGTCTATAATTACCTTTTTCTAAGATACTTTCCTTCTTATAGATTGGGACAACTTGTGCAGATTTTAGTTTGTCAGGGAACACAGAGGAGTTTAGAGACTTATTGACTAAAGTAGTAATTGGTTTGACTAGAGCTGGTGCAGACAATTTTAGAAGTTTTGGGGAGATGGTGTCTCTGCCAGTAGCTTTTTTATCATTGATAGAATTAATCTGTTTACGAACAAACTCCTCACTTATATTTTCAAAATTTAGGTGTTTTTCTACCGGTATATTATAATTTTCAGAAATTTGGACTATGCTTGGGTGTTTGCTGTTGATCGGGACATCAGAGGATCCGACGTCCCTAGCAACATTCACAAAAAATTCATTAAAAATATCACTGACTTGATTTTGATCTGTAATTAGTTTTCCCTTTTCCTCTAAAACTGTATCTTTGGTTGTTTTACATCCTTTATTTGTCATAAATGGTGTGATTGTAGGCCAGAAGTCTTTTGATTTCGGGCCACCTGAGCATCTTTCGACAAAATATCCATTTATTGCTTTCTTTTTCAGTTTGTTTACTAAATTCCTCTGTGTTCTGTAATTTTCCCAATTTACATTATCTTGACATTTTTGGTATTTGTTAAAAAACATTTTCTTTTTATATATTGCCTTTCTGAGATTCTGGTTGAAATAAGGGACTTGGTTACCACATATTTTTCTTTTTTTAAACGGTGCATGTTTGTCCATGACCTTGATGACATTCTCTTCGAAAATTTCATAGCCTTCATTTACATCAGCCTTGGTGATCTCCGACTCTAAATTCAGATTTGTCAGGTCTTCAAGAAATAATTCATGATTGAAATTTTTAAAACTTCGACAGTTTTTCCATTTTGTTTCTTTTTTTGGAATGGGTATATTTAATAGAAAAGATATAATGTTGTGTACATCACTTATGCCGCAGGGAAAATTTAGAATGTTAGAGCAAAACTTTGGTTTATTTGTAAGGATGTAATCTAATAGACTGGGTCTACCAATGCTGGTGTAACATGTTGGCTCTTTGACAAGATTTTTAATGTTTTAATATGAAGGAATATCATATGATATGACAATGTGAATTTGATAATTGTTTAGAGGGAATTATTTCTAATTATTGTGTAATCATTAATTATGTCTTTGAAATTCTAAAATTCAAACCGGGATCGGGCACTTACCATGAACTAGAGAATATTCGAGAATGGGGTTTCATAGGTCAGTTGGTAGAGCGCCGGACACCCAGCCCGATTTTCCAATATGAAGAGTCTGGGTTCGAATCCCGTCTCGGGCGTACTCTCTCAGAGATGATTTATTGTCTCGCCCCGTCTGTTCTTTCGCTCGGAGGGAACTAGAACGGTCTTGTAAGACCCCAAACAACATTAATAGTATGAAATATGTATTTCTTTTTAAATACTAGTACGCTATGCATTTTCCCATGCTAATTTTTCCAATGACGTTTTTTATTGGATCAATGTCAAACTCAGATGTGAACACTTTCTTGCATATTTTTTTTGGACACTTTTGTGTACAAGTAATGTGTTTAAAAGTTATGATCCTTACGTTCTTAAAATATGCTAACGAAGGAAAGCGTTTGTGACTACTTTCCCATCGGAAAGTTACTTCATTGACTTTAAGTTGACTTAACTTTCAAGTCACTTTTCAACTTTTTAAAGTAGACTTAACTTTTAAGTCAACTTCGTTGACTTCAAACTTCCTTAAATTCACTTCGGAAACCTAATGAATCATTAAATGATATTTTAACCTCTTTATAATTCAAAAATATATAAAGATATCAATAGATTTTGCTTAGTCGTTTATCATACGAAAATATTAAGATGGACGTAATTGATTACGGTCATCCTCTTACCGGTGACAATGAAAATTATATTATTTCAAATTCATACCATTGGCGGATCCAGCGCTCCCTTTGCCGGGTAGTAAAGGGGCGAAATTAGCCGATTTTTACTGAAAATGGGCAAAAATATATCTGTCTTAAATTTGGGGTCAGTGCCGGGGGGGGGGGGGGGGGGCGCACCCCCTAAATGCTACACTTCATATAGTGAGTTTATTTAAAAAATCAGTGCCAAACAATATATATCTGAACAGAAGATTGCATACTCGAGCAATACATAACGTATCTAAATACAATGTATGTCAGCATACTAGGGGTCCGTCGATGCTCATCATGGTGCTCTATTGTGAGTGCTATTGAGATTATCGTCAGGATCTTCTTTAAGGTCAGGGTGGCGACTTTTAATAGAAATAAGGTAGAAGAAAGATGGGTATGACCACATGTAGAGGAACATCTCCTCGAACTGTTCAGACCAAAAATAAAAATTTGCCCGTCTCGTTTTTGGCTATAAACGTCCATTTTTGGCCTATTTTAACATTTTCGTCATTTTAGAGAATACCACATCATAACTTTACATACCTCTGCAATGCATGAAATTTCAAATAGTCATATATACCCTTATGTTTCTGGATTTTTATAGCTTGTGTATGAATTGAAGCCTATTTTGAAAAATTCTAATAAAATATACAGTTTTAAGGAGTGTATTTTCTTATAAATACGATTTTGCTGGTTGACATGGCAACAACTCATTATTTTTATTAAACGCTAGAAGATCGTCAGGTACATAAATTTTTTCTATGTATAGAGCTATGGTATTGCTTTATCCTAAAGCAGTCAAACCAATATGTACCCAAATTCGTTTTTGAGCAAAATGACTGTTCTATTAATAACACAATAGTTTATGCAAAAAAATCAACATTTTGACCCAAAAACATAGAGATTTACTCAAATTTCGAATTTCTTATTCTCTCGTTTTTATACGCCCGTCATTTGACGGGACGTATTATGGTATGGCGAAGTCCGTCCGTCTGTCCGTCTGTCCGTCCGCCTATGGAACGCAATAACTTGAATACGCGTCAGAGGATTTTTATGAAATTTATACATAGTGATCAGACTGTGGAGAGGAAGCCGCCTTTCGATTTTCAGGTTCATCCGATTTGTCGTTACAGAGTTATGGGACTTAGATTTTTAAAATACAGTGAAAATATACTTAAATATTTAAAAATTATTTAAAAATCTATTTCTGGTCGAAATGTTTTGAAATTTTGTATACTTCAAGTAGAAAGGATGTTCTTTGACATATGTAACGGGTTTTTAATTTTTTTGTCGCATAAACTAGATATTGTGTGTAATAGGAAGGGGGGGGGGTGGGTTATATGCACATACATTTTAAGCTAAGGGCAAAATATAGGCGCATGGAACGCGATAACTTGAATATGCGTCAACGGATTTTCATGATATTCATACATTATGATTGGACTGTGGAGAGGAAGCCGCCTTTCGATTTTCAGGTTTATTCGATATGTCGTTACAGAGTTATGGGACTTAGATTTTTAAGATACAGTGAAAATATACTAAAATATTTAAAAATTATTTAAAAATCTATTTCTGGTCGAAATGTTTTGAAATTTTGTATACTTCATGTAGGAAGGATGTTCTTTGACATATGTAACGGGTTTTTAATTTTTTTGTCGCATAACCGAGATATTGTGTGTAATAGGAAGGGGGGAGGGGTGGATTATATGCACATAATTGTTAAGCTAAGGGCAAAATATAGGCGCATGGAACGCAATAACTTGAATATGCGTCAACGGATTTTCATGATATTCATACATTTTGATTGGACTGTGGAGAGGAAGCCGCCTTTCGATTTTCAGGTTCATTCGATATGTCGTTACAGAGTTATAGGACTTAGACATTTTAAAATACAGTGAAAATATACTAAAATAGTTAAAAATTATTTAAAAATCTATTTCTGGTCAAAATGTTTTGAAATTTTGTATACTTCAAGTAGAAAGGATGTTCTTTCACATATATAACGGGTTCTTGAATTTTTTGTCACATAATCCAGAAATTATGTGTAATGGGGGGGGGGGGGGGTTATATACACATACATGTTAAGCTAAGGGCAAAATATAGGTGCATGGAACGCAATAACTTGAATATGTGTCAACAGATTTTCATGATATTTGTACATTTTGATCAGACTTTGAAGAGGAAGCCGCCTTTCGATTTTAAGGTTCATCCAATTTGTCCTTATGGAGTTATGGGACTTAGATATTTTGGTGTTGTGAAAAAAATCCCAACGGGCGTATCTTGCTGCGTGAGCGTAGGCTTTATTAAAGAATATATTGAAGAGTATATATTCTGATGTTTGAATCTTTAGAAGCAGAACTCATGCGAAAATGACAATATTTTCCCTATTTTCGGCGATTTTCCGTTGAAAAATTTGCATTTTTCTAAAAGATACCCATTCAGCAATGAAAATTTCAAGGAGTATTATTTTTTTCTGAAATAATGCAACAAACTGAGCTTATACCATTTATCGTCCATGTCGGTTTCAAATATTACGTGATATGAAAATAGAGTTATCTCCTTGTAGTCGCAACCCTAACCTTAACTCAACATATCTATGACAATCTTTCCCGCGCTTGCGCGGGTCATTATCTAGTCATATTTTATCCCAAGGCTCTTTAATTTGTATGCATTAGCTGGAATGAATCCTAAATTATGGTATATGTACCATCGACGACGGGGTATTGAAAAAGGCATACTTTATTTAGATGAGCGGAGTGTGGAGCGGAGTCTGGAGTGGAGCGCGGAGTGGAGTGTGAAATGGAGCGTTAAGTAGAAATTAATATCTCTTGTGATTAACTTTACATGACCTCACATTTGTTTTAGTTCACAAGAAAATGTCCCCCATGACGGTAGCACAGTTTTTAAACCTCGTCTGAGGTAAAAAAAGATGTTGTCACTTTTCCAGACAGTTAACCCCAGGATAGTGAGGTGAATGATACTTAGAGTCCAGACAACGGCAGATTTATCAGTCAGACCAATTGAACGTGCTCTCTAATTAAGAATTTTTATCTGTGTTTAACACATTATGGGAATAGCAATTCCCAATGGCAGATTATAATTTGATTAACAATTATCTTAAAACGGTATTTTTAAAATTAACGTCTCGGATTTGGTAATTTAAATTAATAATTCAAAAGTATATTTTATCATATGATTCTGTAGTGAGGTGCTTTTTCGTACATAAGAATTTTGGAAAGATATATAATTTTTTAAAGTGTTTCTCATACCATTGATTGGCGACAGGTTGTTGGAGATGATGCGGGTACAAATCACTGCCGTAATTAGAAAGCGTTTGCAATACACATTGAACTTTTATTGTTTTGAATCCTAAGAGTCAATTCTCTGTGTGGCATTTTGTATAAAGGTCAATTGATAAATGGCTTTTGATCTCAGTATTCAATATACTTTGGGAAGAGTAATTCCCACAAGCCGTTTATTCTATTACAAGTACCTCATAATGCATATACCACCGTGGAGTATCACGTGATACACAAATGATATGATCCACGGGAATCCCCTTTGACTGAACCAAGTAAATACTGTCTAAATCTACTTTATATGAATTTATTTTAGGCCTATCATATGGTCAATTGGTCATTATTTAAGAAATAAAAAATGACAAGCCGGGCTCTATTGTCTCATAATGCCCGAGCGTCCTCAGCCAATCACATTTATTACCGAGCCGCGTCAGCGGCGAGGTGAGAAATGTGATTGGTTGAGGACGCGAGGGACCAGGAGTCCCCGAGGGCACATGTAGCCAAGTTCGAATAATTTCGGTTGATCGTTTCTTCAACGCATTCTAAAATTTCTGTGGACCAGGAGTTTGTGATTGGTTGAGGACGCGAGGGACCAGGAGTCCTCGAGGAGTCCCCGAGGGCACATGTAGCCAAGTTCGATCAATTTCGGTTGATCGTTTCTTCAACGCATTCTAAAATTTCTGTGGACCAGGAGTTTTCTGTAAAATCTGTTTTCTCTAAAATTTCTGTGGACCATTTCGTTTCTTCAACGCATTCTAAAATTTCCGTGGACCAGGAGTCCCCGAGGGCACATGTAGCCAAGTTCGATCAATTTCGGTTGATCATTTCTTCAACGCATTCTAAAATTTCTGTTATCAAAATTTCATGAAATTTCAAAAACGTGGGTCCTGTAGCATCATATCCCACCCATCCTGCTACGTCTTTCGGTACGCATTTTCGACAAAGTAACTTTCATACTTTTTTGTCATATTACATTGTTTAGATTTGAGGATCACTGACGAGGGTTGAGTACCCGAAACGTGCATGTCTGGTCCATGCTGCCAATTTACCTGTTCTTAAATGATGCTATTCAATTTGAAGACGTTTACACATAGACGTATATTTGGAGAACACTTTAACAGAAAATTTTGTATCTGTCCGTGCACCATATCATAACATTTGGCGAGCATTGAAAAATTGCTGTTTAAGTGTTCTCCGAATACACGTCTATTCTTGACCAGAAGAAATTACCATCATATAATTGATAATAATGACCATATGATAGGCCTATAATGAATTTCATATAAAGTAGATTAAGACAATATAAACTTGGTTCAATCAAAGGGGATTCCCGTGGAACATATCATTTGTGTATCACGTGATACCCCACGGTGATATACTATGTCTTTTAAAACACCTTGCCGGTTCGAAGATTTATGTGATGATAGAGTATACATATACAGTAGCATCAAGTTAGAATAATAGCTGAAATGAAGATCATAATTGCATCCCACTACGCCGGTATTAATTAATATACAGCGATAAGCTTTTACTACAGAGACCTATAAATGGCTGCTGAAATTGACCGCTTTCTGTCAAAATAAACAAATGTCGGGTCACGAGGTTTATTGCAACCATCTATAGATGCTAATTTCTTCTCCACGCTCCACTATACGCTCAACTTCACCCTCCGCTCCACATCCCGCTCCACGCTCCGCTCAGCTAAATAAAGTATGCCACTGAAAAAGCTATTTAATTTGCACAAAAGTGGTGTCAAGCTAAATACGGGATCATTTTAAAGTAAAGTACTTTTAAAATTAATTTAAATGTTATCTGATTCTGATTCTTTATAAATGTATTTTCGTAGGTTGAAGTCATATAAAGATGGCAAGTGCCCCTGAACCAGGAGTTGACCAAGTTGCGACTTTACATCAATATCCAGTCGTAACCCCATGTGACCTATGTGACACAAAAGATGATGTAAATTCTTTTTGCCGTAACTGCAGTCAGAACCTATGTGATGTGTGTAAGAGGTCTCATTTACGGAGTAGAGTGTCCATTGACCATAATGTAGTACACATAAGTGAGGGGAAAAGCTCTGAATCAGATGCCACTTCTTGTACAAAACATGGAGAGAGGCTGTTCTTTTATTGTCGTACATGTACCGTTTTATTCTGCCCCAAATGTCTCAACCCAACTCATAAAAATCATGACTTCTTGGACACAGATGAATATGCCAAAGAACTGCAAAGTAGAATCACCGCGGTGATTCAGGAAAAATCGAAAGAAGTAGAAGAGAGTGGACGAAATATTCAACACATAGAAGAAAAGAAGCAATCATTTACAGAAACCTTTACCAACTGCAAAACATCTGTTATCAACGCCGCCAAAATCCTTCACAGTGAGGTTGACAGGGTCCAAGCTGAACTTCTGTCCACAATTAGTCATCACGAGTCACAGTGTTTGGCTAAATTTGACGAGGTAAAGCAGGAAGAGAAATCGGCTGAGAAGGAATTGCAAGAATCTCTGGACACATTGTTACATCATTCCAAGAAGCATGACAACATTTCTTTAATTGCACATGCAAGTAAAATAATTGATGATGCTCAGGTAAAGAAGGAAACTGAGTCTGATTCTGATTTTCGTGTTCCTAAAGTTGACTTTAAAGCAACAAAAATTGAAAAAAGGGAGATTCACAAACTCTTTGGAACTTTGCGTATTCAACATACTGATATCATAAGGAAAGATATTCTAGGGAGCACAAAGGAATTACCAAAATCACAGATAGAACACGATACAACTGAGAGATTACAAGTAGTTACTGAACCAGAAACAACGACAGATTCCAGGCATCGATGTCTATGCAAAATACCACAAAGAAGTTCTAAAGAGTTAATTATCAATAGATGCAGATTTTGTAGAGCCCCAATTAAAGTTTAAAACAAATGCTGATTTTGACTGAAAAGGAATCATGCACTTAGCTTTAACTTAATAATTTGAATGAACTTCATGATGTGTATAAAAATAGCTTTTTTATGGGTTGTAAAAAAGTATAATATGTGTATACGAAATTGTAAGCTGTTACAAGATGTGAAGAAATCTGCACCAATTTACACTTCTAAGTTAAAAATTGGTCTTGAAGGACGTCCAGACCCCCTTGGATGTACCTTATATAAATAAGTTTTACAGATTTATAGGATCATGTATATTGTAAAAAATATTATCAAAGAAGAAGTGAATAATTTTATTTTGCATAAGAAGAAGTAATGTCTACAGTTTTTTTTAAATACAGTACTAGCTTCTACGAATGTACCAGATAAAATACAGACATTCTTGTATACATAGATATAACGCCTGAATATTTTGAGGATTTTTGGTCAGTAAAAACATGAATTATTGTAATAAAATATCAATCTTCATCTTGCCAATATTAAAAACTGGATGTACATCCCGTTCGACCAAGTTGCGGAATAATTTGGCTGAAAGTCATCGGTTAACATGGAATATAGAGCAAATATGGGCAACAAATGTCTTTAACGGGAATTATCGGCAATTTATGAACACGAGCGATTGGAAGAGGGTAGTTGGATAAAACTGAACCGGAAGTCGACTGAAAAAATACAATACTAAATTTTGAAAGAAAACCGTATTAGATTTGTGAATCTTGAGCCTAATCTGGTTTATCTCTTTTTCAAGTATCTGTTACTTTAATTTTTCCATACTTGTCTTCAAAATTTATTCAACAATATTTTCCCTAAAACAACTTCTTTTCATTTGAGGCTCTATCAAAGCAGATTGTTTCAATTTCGATATCATTTAAGTGTTATATGTTAACAAAAGGTGCAAAGTCATCTACAAAAGAAGTGGTATTTGGTATATTTTACGAAAACGTCTCGGTGCTATCGTTTAAAGTATAAGGACTCCGAAATTAACTTTTGTCTGGGTATATATATATGAAAGTTTTGAACACCCATCAGATAAACTTTGTTTTTTATGAATCATATACAACATGATGTTACAAAGTCACTATATCTAATGTTTAATAGTAGAAAGATATTTTTGGGTTAATGTTCAATATACTGCTTTAATAATAACTTCTAATAATTTGTATTTTAAATACATGTGTATGAAAGAAATGTAAATTACTTTGTGTATAGCGTAATGCAAACTTTTCATAAAACAACAGAAGCTAAAATCAAGGTCATTTGTTCATGTTATACATATAGAATAATTTCCTATAGATTTTGAAGGTCACTGGTCAAAAAAGGATAAAATACAAGAAGAAGGGAGGAGATCTCCAACAACAGTATTACATGATTTATATTAAAAGTGTTCAGCATGATTTTTGTATATCCCCTAACACAAATTTTGATGATCTTTTAAAGTGTAATTTATGATTTTATTGTACATAATGACAAATGTCTCATAAGTCTTATAGGCTGAATGTTATAAATATTTTTTTTGAATCTTATACTTGTAATCATAATGTTTTTATGACATGTGACACTATCATAAATTATTTGAACTTTTGAACTTGAACTATCTTTTAGCAAATACGCCATTTACGTTATTGTATCGTCACGGTTGCTCTGTGCGGCACTACCTCCCTTTATTCTTATCCCTATATTTGCTTTCTTATATAAAATGCAAATGATTGTTGGTGATAAATCCATTTTTGCATCTATTAAACAAATTTGATATTTTCTTTATCCTGAAGTGAGAAACGGACGTTGTCATCGAACTTTCCGGACAACCCTCGTATATCAGGTCCAGTCCCTGTGACCGATATAAAAATAGGAAAATGGGGGATGTCGTAGGACTAAGTAACATAATGTATGGGCAGCCGTTTTAAAATATTCATTTAATTTGTGTTATATCACTATTTCATCGGAATTAGTGATATCACTATTCTTAATATTGAAATAATCTCTAATCAAATTAGTGATATCACTATTTCATCGGAATTAGTGATATCACTAATCTTAATATTGATATATATATATATATATTCTCTAATCAAATTAGTGATATCACTAATTGAAAATCATGGATACCGGGTATTACTATTCCGAATTATTTGTATCAATAATTTCATTAGTGATATAACTTATTCTTAAAATACTCATATTCCTTATAAAATTAGTGATATCAATATTTATAATAGTGATATCAATAATTTTTTTTTCAATATTGGAGATATCTCTAATTCGAATTAGCTAGTATGAGCATTACATTGTAATTCAAATAACTTCTTCCAAGGCAAGTCAATGGCACGGGATCGATATCCGAAATAGAATAATTTTATTAGTGATTTAGTGATATCTGTGATTCTAAGAATTAAATAAATGATATCATTAATTGAAATAGTGATATCACTATAATTTTAATTCTAATGTGATGTCGCTATAACGTTGATTTTCATTGGTTGTTGCCTCCGTAGTTACGGCTGTAAAATGAGAACACACTAGGCTTTGACGTTGCTCACATCGCATTTCGCCTTACTTTCACAAAACTATAGATTGCATTAGAATGGGAATAACTAGATACTGATGTTATGTTTGCGGACGTTGAATGCTGATTTTACGGTGCAAACATCCGTTTTTCTGGCTCCGCTAACGCGGGACCTATTTATAACCTAAATAGAGATATCCATATTTGATAATTCTATTCGAAATAGTGATATAACTTTTAAAATATTTAATTACAGATATCTCCAATTCTATTAGTGATATCACTGTAAAAATGTAATGATCGCTGTGCAATATAAGTCCCCTACCGGCGGCATAAATTTATGTCCTGCATCTCTGTTCATCAGTACATTATCTGCAACAACAGCCACGAAAAGTGTGGGAAACTGTACTCACGAAATTTGCTAGGTCCAAGGGTCTTAACTCTTGTTGAAATTATTTAATCTAAAGTAAACTCGAACTTGATCTGCATTAGACTGAAATGTATTCACATACAAAAAATCAGTTCATTATCTAAAATAACAGGCATGAAAAAATCCGGAAAACTGAAAAATTCATGAAATTTGCTAAACCCAAGGGCCATAACCTTTGTAAAATAGGCCAATGGAAAACAAACTTAAACTTGGTCTGTATCACACTGAGATGTATTCATATACCAAAATTCACTGCATTATTTGCAATAGAACCGAAGAAAAGTCCTGAAAACTGAAATTTTGATAAAATTTGCTAAGTCCAAGGGCCATAACTCTTGTAAAAATAGGTCAACCTAATGCAAACTCAAACGCTATCTGTACCACATTGAGATATATCAACATACCAAAAAATGAGTTCAATTTATGCAACAACAGTGAAAAAAGTCCGGAAAACTTAAATTTTTAATAAAATTTGCTTAGTCCAAGGGCTATAACTCTTGTAGAAATAGGTCCATTATAAGCAAGCTCACACTTAATCTGTATCACATTGAGATATATTCCCATACCAAAAATGAGTTCAATATATGCATCAACAGTGAAAAAAGTCCGCAAAACTGTAAATGGGATAGACGGACGGACGGACAGACAGACAGACCGAGAGGAAACTAAGAGTCCCCTTCGGCGATGGCGGTAGGAGACTTATTAGTGATATATCAATTTTTTTCAATAAGTTTGGAAATTAGTGATATTTCTATTTAATTAGTGATATCATTATTAGAATATCACTAATTAAATAGTGATATCACTAATTAAATAGAGATATCAATAATTAAATGAATATATATATGTTAAAACGGCTACGCAATGACAATTTCTCCAACTTGAACTCTACCCCCCCCCCCCCCCCCCCCCAACACACACGCCTCAAATCCTGGATCTGACCCTGACTCGAGGGTAAAACTTATGATATATTACATTGTTTACAAATTTCTTTCAATTTTGTTCTGTCTATTTGCTGTTTTTTTCTTTCATTAATTGGTTTGCCATTCAATATTGTGCTACTATAACTGTCATTATTGTTTGCTGCTAGGGAATCAACCCGGAAGTAATTCTAGATGACATCGACAGTGGATTTCCACCGTCGAGCTAGTGCAGGGCGGAGTTCAACTAAAAACGAGGAAGATTAAATAAGCAATCAGTTTGACAGACATTGTAACACTTTTGCAGTTAAGACTTAGGGGTAACTGATAATTCATGTAATAAGATTCCCTATGCAAAATTTCATGCGTGCGTGTAAACGAAAGAAAAAAATATTAACTCCTGTAAAAGTAACCGCTTGATCTTATAAATCAGAAAGCAAACCTTTGTTCGTCTCTCCGGCTTTCAATGTCTCTGTAAACACCATTACACACAGGTATTTGTTTAATTATCACAACCCAATGAAACAATGGGGGAGAGGAGGAGGGGGACTACCTATACATTGGGATGGATAGGGGGTACCTCTCTCCCACTCCCGCCCCATTACCTCCTCCTTCCCTTTCTTCCTTCCTTCCTTCCTCCTTCCTCCCTTCAATTTAACCCATCCCTTCCTCCCTCCTCCTGCCCCCTTCTTTCCCACCTCTTTCCCTCCTCCCGCCCCCTTCCTACCCCTCCCTTTCACCCTGTCCATCCCCTCATGCATACATAATCATGTATAAACAATTGACCATGTTAAGATCGTTCTATGAGGTTAGTTATATCACTATTTCTTTGGAATTAGTTGATATCTCTAATCAAATTAGTGATGTAAAAAAGTGATATCCCTCATTGAAATAGTGATATCACTTATTAAGGTATCCGATGTACAATAGGGCATTTTTTATGCCTGGAAAGGTTCTATAAACTATATATTTTCTTAAAGCTTATAATGCCCACAGATCAGAAATAACTATTTTGGGGTCAGAAAAATAAATGAGAGTAACTTGTTAAGCATCTAAATAGTCTATTTTCCCTAAATATCATATTCAAAATACCTATTTTGTACAAGAGTTTTCCCCTTTGTTTTTTAAGGTCTGGGAGTCTTATATCTGTACTAAGGGCATCATTACCTTTCAGAAAATAAAAAGTTTATAGTACCTTACCAGGCATAAAATTTACCATACTTTACAATGGAGATGATTAAAACGCTATGTAAATTGACTTAATTGTACAACGGATACCTTAAAATAGTGATATCACTAATTTGAATTATTGATTGTTGATTGTTGCGTCAAGTTGATTAGCTGCAAATTTCTTGGCTTTCTTTTCAATCCTTATTGTTATATATGTTCTTAAATTGGAAATAAATATGTTTGTTAAAGTTATAGAAATATATCTAGATATCCCCTTGCAACAAGGTCACAGATTGGAAATGACAAAAAACCTTGTATACAGCCTAGAGGACACAGTTTTTTTTTCTGATCTTGACCAAACTTCATACACGTATTCTTTATAGCAAGGGGAAGAACCCTAATGATATTCCAAGTCATAGGTCAAAGGTCAAGGTCACAGATAGGAAATGGATAAAATCCTTGTTTACAGCATAGAGGACACAGTTTTTATCAGATCTTGATGAAACGTAATATAGGTATTACTTATGGCAAGAAGGAGAACCCTTTCAATTTAAAAGGTCACAGGTCAAGGGACAAGTTCAAAGATTGAAAATTGCTCAAATCCTTCTCTTCAGCCAGAGCGCATAGTTTTGATAGAATCTTGACTTAACTTCACACACATATTACTTGTGACCAGAGGAAGAACCCTTTTGACTTTCAAGGTCATAGGTCAAAGGTCAAGGTCACAGATTAGAAATGATTGAAATCCTTCAATACAACCTGGAGAGCAGAGTTTTGATATTATCTTTACTAAACATAATACACTTTTTGCTTATGGCAAGAAGAGTCAGATTCTTTTTTGAGGTCATAGGCCAGATGTCAAGGTCACAATTTCAAAATATTTAATATCCTCGTGGAAATGATCAAAATCCTTGTATACAACCCAGAGGTTGGAGTTTTGATGGGATCTTTACTAAACGTCATACACTTCTTCCTCATGACAAGGAGAAAAGCCCTATAGATTTTCAAAGTCATTGGTCAAGGTCACAGATTGGAAATACTAAGTACATTGTAGTTAAATTCCTTGTATACGACCTTGAGAACGAAGTTTTAATGGATCTTTACCAAAAATCATACATCTGTTGCTCATGACAAGAGTAAGAGCCCTAATAATTTTCAAGGTCAAAGGTCATAGGTCAAATGTCACAGATGATAGGTCACATGTCAAGGTCACAGATCGGAAATAGTTAAAATCCGTGTATACAGTACAGTGAGTACAGTGATTTACATGCTCTGCAAGGGGATGCTACGCTTTGAGTTATCTAGGTTCTATTATTTAATTGGTGATATCACTTTTTCTGAAAATACTCATATCCCTAATGAAATAAGTGATGTCAATATTTGAATTAGTGATATCAATAATTCTTTCAAAATTAGAGTTATCTTTAATTTGAATTAGTAATATCTCGAATTCGGAGCAAGAATTCAAATGACTTTTACCCAAGCAAGTCAAAGGCCCAGGATCGAAAACCGTAATAGAATTAGTGATATCTGTTATTCTTAAAATCAATGTTATCACTATTTGAAATAGAGATATTACAATTTGGAAATATAAAGAGATATCAGTTATTAAATTAAAGATATCACCAATTCAAATTAGTGATATCTCTATTCAAAATAGAAATATCACCAATTTTATTACTGATATACTGATATTACTTCATAGAAAGTTATTGATGTAGAATACTATTTTTATGCTTAATCTCTTTACTTTTGGAAAAAAAAAATCGGCTCGCCACCCTCGCCACATCATATGTTCATCCTAAGGCTCTTTATTTGATATGCGTTAGCTGGAATGAATCCTAAAACAGGGTGAAAAACTGACGCCTGGGTATTGAAATAGCTCTTTTGTGCTAAAGTGCACTCGAGCTAATTACGGGTTAAATTTATAGTATAGTATTGAAATCAATTTTATCTGATTCTCATTCTATATACATGTATCTTTGTAGGCTGAATTTATATAAAGATGGCAAGTGCCCATGAACCAGGAGAAGACAAAGTGGCTAAATTACATCTATGTGAGACAAAAGAGGATATAAATTCCTTTTGCCGTAATTGCAGTCAGAATCTATGTGATATGTGTAAGAGGTCTCATTTAAGGAGTAGAGTGTCCAGTGACCATTATGTAGTACACATAAGTGAGGGGAAAAGCTCTGAATCCGAAGCCACTTCTTGTACAAAACATGGAGAGAGGCTGTTCTTTTATTGTCGTACGTGTTCTGTTTTACTCTGTCCCAAGTGTCTCAACCCATCTCATAAAAATCATGACTTCTTGGACACAGATGAATATGCCAAGGAACTGCAAAGTAGAGTTACCACGGTGATTCAGGAAAAATCAAAAGAAGTGGAAGAGAGTGGACGAAATATTCAACACATAGAGGAAAAAAAGCAATCATTTACAGATACCTTTACCAACTGCAAAACATCAGTTATCAACGCCGCCAAACTCCTTCACATTGAGGTTGACAGGGTACAGGCTGAACTTCTGCCCACAATCAGTCATCACGAGTCACAATGTTTGGCTAAATTTGACGAGGTAAAGCAGGGAGAGAAATCAGCTGAGAAGGAACTACAAGAATCTTTGGACAGCCTGTTACATCATTCAAAGAAGCATGACAACATTTCTTTAATTGCACATGCTAGTAAAATCATTAATGATGCTCAGGTAAAGAAGGAAACTGAGTCTGATTCTTATTTCCGTGTTCCAAGAGTTGACTTTAAAGCAACAAAAGTTCAAAAAAGGGAGATTCACAAACTCTTTGGAACTTTGCGTATTGCACATACTGATATCATAAGGAAAGATATTCTAGAAAGCACAAAGGAATTACCAGAATCACAAAAAGAACAAGATACAACTGAGAGATTACCAGTAGATACTGAACCAGAAACAACGACATATTCCAGGCATCGGTGTCTATGCAAAACACACCGTAGAAGCTTACATGAGAACATTCTCGATAGTTGCAGAATTTGTGGCAAATCATTTAAGATCTATAACAAATACTGATTTTGACTGAAAAGGAACCATGCACTTAGCTTTAATCAAATAATTTGAATGAACTTCATGTTCTCCAATCCCCTGCTATTCAAAATGGGCATTGCTAATCCCTTTTACATCATATAGAGAGATGCACAATTGGGTTATATCCTCTGGATTAATCCCATGCAATGGAATTACAAAATGACACAATGATTCATTTTTTCTCTACCACATAGAAATGTACAGTTGTATTTCCTCTGGATATACTAGTAGTACAAAAGCTTTTCATTTTCCATTTGAAGTAAATAAAAAATGTTATGATCGCTGAGCGATATAGTCCCCTACCGGCGGCATATATTTATGTCCTGCAACTCTGCCTCTGAATTACTCTTCAATTAAACATGTATGAGTTTTAATTAAACTTACTCTGTCTGTGCAGCTCAGTTCTGAGGTTTTATCTGCTTTAGCTTTATCGATTCGCAAAAGAGGTCAAGCGTGACGAAAGTTGAACTTGCTCTGTAACTATCCAAGACTAAGCTGAGTATCAAATTTTACCTGAATATCTCTATTTGTTGCAGAAAAAAGTCTGTAAAAATGACAAAAACTGAATTTTGCAAGTCATCAAGGGGCATTTCTCCTCGAAAAATAGGTCAAGCGTGACGAAAGTCGAACTTGCGCTGTAACTATCCAAGACAAAGCTGTGTATCAAATTTCATCTCAATATCTCCATCCGTTGCAGAAAAAAGTCCGGAAAACTGACAAAAACTTAATTTTCCAAGTCATCAAGGGGCATAACTCCTCGAAAAAGAGGTCAAGCGTGACGAAAGTCAAACTTGCTCTGTAACTATCCAAGACCAAGCTGTGTATCAAATTTCATCTGAATATCCCCATCCGTTGCAGAAAAAAGTCCGGAAAACTGATATTCGGACAGACGGAGGGACAGACGGACAGACAGACTGAGAGGAAACTAAGAGTCCCCTTCGGCGTTGCCGCTAGGGGACTAACAACTTTGATATTCATACGGTGCCACATTAAATCTCTATGTGGATGTTGTTCATTAAGTTTAGTATTGTCCTTAGTGCGTCTATATGACATAGAATCACCAAGGACAACACTAACTTAATAATGTGGTGTCTACGACTGTTGAGAGTATGTCCACACACCTTGGATGCGGATATCCTTAAAAATTCCGGGAAAAGATTTCCTATATATCTAAAGGGTAAGATAAGATCATGTGCATCTTAATAATGCCGAAGGGTTCCAACTCAGTCTATACCTTCTTGAAGAAAATTCCAAACCAATTTCCATGCACCAGACACGTGTTTCGAATATTAAATTCTCATCAGTGATGCTTAATCAGTTAATAGTAACGTAAGTTTTGTTCTGCTAATCAACATGGTCAATCAAAATATTAAAATTAGAAGTACTTCTTTATCTGACGGTTTGAAGATTGTAAATAGGTATGTTTTTGAGCCCATGGGTCGACTCAAGTGTTGCGAGCTCAAATCTCTGGTAAGTGCAAGTATCTTTTTTCAACCTTTTTCCGAGATTATTTTTAAATTATCTGGATAATTTTCATTTCTATTATAAACTGTTTTTCTGCACTTTGGCCTTTAATTCAAGAGTGCATTTTTCCCATATATTTTCTCGCAAGTGAATATATATTTGAAGATGTATTCTACACGAAGGTAGAATTTATCAATAAATGCATTAGTGAAAGGATTTTAATGGAAAAATATGAATTCATGATAATTTTGACCGACTGTGACAGCAGGAGTCCATGAAGAGTCCTTCCTTTCCAAACCTCTTTAGAGAAGAAAGGGCCCTACCTGTCCTCTCTGAATGTCGCTTGGACTCCTCGGGTGTTTCTTTGGTCCCTGCGTCATGCTGTCTGTTTGTATGTTCATCTTACAGTGAGGTTTTTTTTACACCACATTTGTACGTTCTTCGAGACTTCTGGGTTATCAGAAAAATGGGAAGGTTTTGCGCATATAATCCGAACTACCACACCGTCTGCTACTTGCGCGGCAGATGGCCGTACTGAGTCGGCACCGGTTGCCGATTGGTCTTATTGGTTTATGTGTGGTCTTTTGTGTTTCATGTATCTATGGTGTCAGTTGATGTTCCTTGCCCCTTTTGCGTTTCTGTGCGTGTCTGCTGTGTTTTTTTTGTTTTTGCATTGGGCGTTTTGTGGTTTTGCTGTGGTTGCTGCAACCAAGTGTTGTTGGAGATCCCATCATTTCTTCTGCATATTTGTTCATTACGAGGGTTTTCTTTCAATTTTTGACATCTTCACTAAGTTGTATAATGTGTTATATCATTTCATAAGGTGCATGATTAGCAATGTAAATCAAGATTTAAGACTTTAAAATAATTAACGTGCGTCATTGGTCACGATTTTAGACAATTCTTGCGCATCTCCCGTTTAAGCACTCTTTGAGCTTGAATTATATAGAAAAAGTGGGTACTTTCTTTTTTTGCTATGTATGTTTTGACCTAAACATAGGCGATTTTCTTAATTTTTGTATAAAATCGAGAAAATTTCAAAGGATATGTGAATTTGGTACCTACAGTGACACTTCATGAAAATAAATTTTTATACAAAGTTGCTTATCTGCTTTGTTGTATGTTAACAAAGAAAGAAATGTGTGCACTTTAGCACTTTTTGTGTTTTAGTGACAAATTTGCTATTTTTAGCAACAAATTTCCAGCATTTTTTTTACCGTTTTACAATTAAGGCACGGTCCATTTGATATGGGGGGGGGGCTAAGTTTTTTTTCGAAAAAAATAATTTTGCTCTCAACTTTGATGAAAAAAATTAATTTGCTTATGGTGTGACAGAAACCAGAAGTCTCTGATGAGACTGAAGCTCTCCTGGTTGTTTGCTTAAATTAATCTTAGTGCCAAATTCATTTTCCAAGACCCTGAGATCAGGGGCTCAAACAAAATATCAGGTGCACATCTAGACCACAGACTGAGAATAAAGCAAAAAGAATTATCTTTGTATCAATTATACTTTCTGAAAATTGGTGCTCACAAGATTACATAGAGTTACATAAGAGAAAATGACCACACCCATTCTCCAAGACCCTAGGTGTCAGGGGCTCAAACAAAATATCAAGGTGCACATCTAGACCACAGACTGAGAATAATGCAAAAACAATTATCTTTCTATCAATCATACTTTGTGAGAATTGGTGCTCACAAGATTACATGGAGTTAAAGAAGTTCTCTAGTCGTGGAGATTTCCATGTATATTACATTTCATATCAAACTAAATTCCAACAAGAAATTTCCCCATTATGTAATCTCTTTCAGAGGTGATATAGACCAAATTTATATTTTACCACCTTTTCCAATTTCTCAAAATAGCTGTACACACAGGAAGTACGTCAGAAGTGTGTAAAAGGGAACCACGTTTCATAACGCTATATATAGAGATGTACATGCATGTTGTGGATACATGTACTATTGTACTGTTATAAATGCCAAAATAAAGGACATATCAAATAAGAGTGTATGAGTGATAAATATGATAAAAGAGCATTTAATAATGAAACGTAAATATTTACATTAAAACTATAAGGCTCAACTAATGTACATAATTTATTTATATACGTATGTACATGTACATGTGTTGATATATTTTAAACGACTTCCAGAATCCTAAAGTCTATCTCAGAAAGGGATTCTAAGGCATATAGAGATTTAAAAAATCTTAAGGAAATCTATCCTTCCCTTCCCCCAGAAAGAAAGGGGGGGGGGGTAAGTCGTCTATTTCGGGAAAAAATACATACTAGTAAAACTTTGACAAAGAAAAAATCTGCATTTTTGGCAAATCCAAGGGGACCTGACGTCCTAACCGTCTAGATTACGCTTGTATATGGTTTTGTTCGGGTGGAGGGTATCCTATTTTCAAAATTCTATAATTTCCCTGGCATATACATGTCATCGACATGTTCAATGTACATGTACTTATTTTTTGTGAGCGGGGAAAAAATAAAGAAGATACAAGCTAGATTTTTTTTACATATATACAGGCCCCAAGTGACGACAAAAAAGTCAGTATGCAACAACTGTTAAAGAAAAATATTAACACCCCCCTCCCGCCCGAATTTCCAGACATAACTCTCGTCTCCAGACCCGCCCCCCCCCCCCCCCCTCATAAATAACGATACGATGTATGATGATTGTTGATGTGTAAAACAAAATTTTTAAATGAATATAAACAAATAAATGTCCATCAAATGTTTCATGAAACGGATCCGTGTACGTGGAACATCGAAATACGCAAGAACTTCAGTTTCAATATGCAGAGCATGACCTGTTACATGTTTAGAAATGTTTCGATAGATTGGGATGGGAACGTAAATTTTAACTGCGGAAGGAGTTGCGACTGAATTTCGATAAAAATATATTTGATAATCATAAATAAGATACCATATCAAATATTTGTATATGTATTCCGGGTATCTATTTTCTTATTGTTCTGGGCAACACGGTGATCATATTCTTTTGGAGCGGAGATAGTATTATTAATAAAGTAAGTCTGTCTTGAATTCTTGTAACTCGGAAATGAAAATGTTTCTCTCTCTCTCTCGTACTGAGATACTTGATCATTTAATGTTGACGAAGAACGTTCGTTACTTTCTGTTTAATTCTGAGACGATTAGAATTTCATTTTATTCGATATTCATTATATGATCACTTTCCCGGTGTTGAATTTCAAGAAAGTCAGTTTTTTTCCCTGAAATCCACGTTGAGCGGAGCTAGCAGACAACTTTCCAGGCCATATCATTTAATTTTTTGTCGACCCATATCATTAAATTTTTTTTATCTTGAAGTTCATAACTTTATATATAACATCAGAAAATAAATTAAATATTACCTGAAACGGCATAAAATGTGTCGTCAATTTAATGACATTAATTTTAATCATTCATACTCTTCCTAATACATTTGCCCCCCCCCCCCCAATCCTATAAGCTGATTAGAATATCAATTTGAGATTCCATCTAGACAGCTAGGAAAGGCTTTACCTTGGATTTCATATCCATTAAAGTTTCGATCTCTCACCCTGCCTTCATTATTTCATATTTATCGTGTCCATGTCAGTCTTACCAGGTATTGGGAAGAACCCCCCTCCCCTTCCCTCCACCTGGATGGATCCGCCAATGAATATGTACAGGTCTTTTAAAACACTGATGTCTAATTTACTTTGAAAATGGTTAAACCGAAAAATAATTATAAATTTACCATACAAACAAGGAGACACGTGTACTATATTTTACATTACGTCATCGTGTGAATGTGTAGTGTATACACACATCTGACGTCACGAATTTGTACTTTCAATTTCGGCGGAAGTTGCAGACTAGTTCTGTGCTAAATCGCTAGCTTGTGGATATGGGCTTATAAATCGTCGTTTCATGGATAAACAAGACAATATATTTCTATGGCACTACCAATACTTTGTAATTTGAGTTTGAGTAAATGTAAGTGAAAATACCCACGAGTAGAGAACTTCTTTAAAGGGTTTATTAAATCAACAAAACATATACAAAATATATATCAGTATATGTATGATATTAAATTCTAATATTGCTACATGAAATTTAACAAAATGCAGCTCATGAGATATCTGTAATACATGTAATGATTAAAAGACTCTTTCATTGTCTTCTATGAAAGATAAATCACTTCCACCCAAGGGGTCTCAAAATCATGTAAAACCCAAGGCTTGCCGAGGGTTTTGCTAATTTTTGAGACCCCGAGGGTGAAAACGATGTATCTTTCATAAAAGAACATGAAAGAGTATTTTTCTCTCATATCTAAGGGTCAAAAACAAAACTGAAAGAAAAGGGACGAAATTTGAAAAATGTCGCGAAAATTTTGCGATATTCGAATTCAGCTCCCCCTATTATGGTTTATTCTATTAGAATAAACTACGAAAAATTAGGCTTTTCAAAATAAAATGCAAGAGTGCATTAAAAACAATCTTAAAAGTAATGTTTTATTGCGACGTCGCCCCTAGCTTGTTTGTTTAGTGGGCTGAAATCATGACGTCACAATAACGTAAACAATCGAAACAATAGCGTCACGTGATATGTGATACAGAAGTTGCTCACATAGCTGTATTTCATGGGCCTACTCTGTAACACATACGCTGGTATGAGAGAAATACTGTATACGTAGTACATAGTATTAACCTTTGCTACTTTCGCGGTCAAATTCGTACAGCAAAAGTTTGTCTCAGTGAATAGAAATACGAACTGCATAAATCAATTGAAGCAGGAATTAATCTGTCAATGATTGTCCAACTAAAAAAGGTTGAAATCATGAACTATATCGTACCAGCCACAGGCACATGTAGAAAGAGCGACTACAGCCCCGACCAATCGAAAGTTTAATATTCACTTTCAATTCGTAAACGAATTGAAAGCTTTTTGAAAGCTTAGCTTTCAAAATTTCGTCAGCGATTGCTTTCAAAATTTTGAATACTCAAGAGATGACGAAATTTCGTCAGCGTTTTTCGTTAACTAATTCTCGTCAGCGATTCCCTAGCTTTCAAAATTTCCGTCAGCGATAGCTTTCAAAAATTTTGAAAGCTATAGTTAACGAAATTTTGTCAGCGATTAGCTTCCAAAAATTTTGAAAGCTATAGTTATATAAAGTTGTATATCCTATATGATACCCCTTTACAGGTCATAAGAGAATATATGTATAGAAATACAAGGCTTTCAACGAATTTTCAGCTAGAAGTAGCATCTGCAATTTTGGCACTTGACATGTTTGAAGGGCAAAACGGGTATGAACATAAAGATTGATTTGTATACTTCCTAGAAACATCAATAATTCATCCAAAAATATATCATAACATAGCCTAATTGTCTACCAAAGATGGTCTGTTTTCTACTTTCTGTCTTGAATCTCCATCCCCCTTTCTGCGCCGATCGCCTCGGCCCTGATATAATACCAGTTTGGTTGTCTTATCAAAATGTCATAAGCCGCTTACCTTCAAGAGTTTTAGATCATTGTGTCATCAAAGTGCGATGAAGATATCTGTTCGTACGCAATTTAATTTTATTTCGTCTGCTAGATTTCAATGTCGTATACATGTCTTCATTCTTCACTAAAATTTACTCGCATGCAATCAAGTTTAATCATCTTCCTCTTAGTGTATGGAATTTTATGTATGGACTATTTTGTAGATCATCAGTGTAATCATTGTTGCTCAAATTGCTTTATTTCATTACAATTAATCTTAAAAATTTTTTGGGGGGGGGGGGGATGTATTGGTTTGTTTATCTTTTTTTCAGCCGTTGCTTCTCATAAGAATTTCAACATAACAAACAATGCAGTTTTAATGAATTAAACATGCACATATCATTGTTTCCGCAATATTATTATCTAGTTAACTGTTATCCCCCTTAATTAATTTTGATGTCACGGTCGATCAAACAACGGGGAAGCAGTCAACCTGCGTTACCAGTACCTAAAATTGTTTGTTTACCTTGTGATTTCACTATTATTTGGTACGTTAATTGGTTTGTTTATACAAACATTAGGACTTCGACTTAACGAGCATCAAATACACGAAGAAAATGACTTGGGACTTCGTAATTACTTCGAGATAAGTGGAATTTCGTGATAACCGATTTCGAGTTATCCGAAGTCAAATTGGTAAGAATATGAAGGAAAAAAGATGGGACTGCCGCTCGACTTCGAGATAAACGGAATTTCGAGATAACTGAGTTTGAGATAACGAGTGTCAGCTGTTTTTTTCAAAAAGAAAATGGTAGAAATTATGCCAGTCATTGTATTTCTCATGATTTTTTTCCTCTTAGTAACTGAGTGTTTTTTACGAATTTCCAACAAGGCTTAATCACAACATAGCATGACGTCATTAAGACATAAATAACGTCATAGTCAGGCTTTCTACTCTACCTTGATGAAAAAGTAGGAAAAAAGTCGGAGTAGTCAATGAAACAAGAGCCCCAGGAGGGCACAACGCTCACCTGATACCCATGCATGCTCTAATTGACATACTGACATTGAATAAGACGTAAAATTGATAGTGCCAGTATCACGATTTGAGCCCACATTCTTTCTAAAAAGATTTTTGCCGGATGCAGACAAGATCTTTTTTTACAGCCTTTTAAAGTACAAACAAGAAGAAATAGTCACATTTCAAAACATTATCTTTTTTTACTGATTTGAAAAGACGGATAATGTGATCCAAAGTCATATGCCCAGCTAGTGTAGTTCAATTATTCAACATAAAAAAAATCATTTTGTAAAATTCCACATTAATGTGCAGCAGGTGATGAAGAAACAGACAAAAAGAATAAAACAATGAAATAAACTTAATACTCTGGTGCATGCTGCTTTTAGGGAAACAAATTAATAGGCCCACGATATTGTAAAGCTACATGTACAACTAGCAGACATACGAAATCGTTATTTCCTGTTAACTATGTTTCGCCTAGTGATAGGACTGTTACACGGACTAATTATTAGCTGACAGAGTTCAAGGTTGTGAATAATAATTTCTTTTCTCTTTTAAAACAACAGCTTCCTGTGGTCCAACATTTCATTGAAATATTTCAAGAACTCTGAACTGAATTATTTTTTTTTCAAGAATTTCAGATATATCAAATGTCCTATACATTCTCTAAATCCTCAGGAAGAGAATTTACTCATTAGATGTTTCTTCAAGAAATCGGTCCTTATACTTCATCTAAGAGAGTCTAAGACAAATGAAATTCGAGCTAAATTTATAAATGAGTGTTCCAAGTACATGAATGATAACAGGTATGAAAGTGTTCCCAGTATATGCACATTAAACAAAAATTTATTCAAATACCAGTACTATTTCGTTTGCATGATAGATTCTGTTAATCTCCTGAAATGTATCACGTGTACAGTACTAACACGGTGGGTAATCTTGCAACGCAGAACAATTTATTTTTCTATATTTTTTCGCAAAATAGATAATTTGTTACAAAAAGGGAAATGTGATGCAGTGTAATAACGCCCTAACTATGAGTTGCATCCAAAATAACTTGGATATTAGCTTTTTATAACGCACAGACACGATCAGCGTTCTACTTTCGCTTTCATCTACACCAATCATGCCGATAGTTTTTCGGCTTTATAAAAGGATATTACCTCTCTTACTTTCGATAAAACTTGTATCTAAGGCATCCTTACACTGTATCACATTCCCCTTTTTGTGAAAAATTATTTGTAATACACGAAATTTTAGATAAACCTAGTGTTGTGCGTTGCGAGATTACCCACCGTGACTATTGAATGGGCGTGGAGGAACCAATCAAATCTGTAACACAAGATATATGGCGACTTTGTTAACCATAGATACAAAAATAAAGCAGAGAAATAGGGAAATTGTTATGAAATATGCATGTATGGAAAAAGTCAACATCTCAAAAATAAATTCAGAGTATATATATATATATTTGATTGCATGTGTGGCTGAGTTATTTCGACGTACGAAAATAAGTACGCAAAGCTAAACTAGCTTGTCTCTTTAAAAAATCATTAAAAATCTAAAAGTTGATATTTTGACAGAATTCTTTAAATATAAAATAGATATAAAAAGAAAATGAGAAAAAAAAACCTGAAAAAGTGGGGTCCTGCCGGGGTTTGAACCCACTACTGTTGGGTTCATTGGGCACGGAAAACCTTCATTGTACCAATGAATGTTTTTCCGTAAAAATCCAAAAGTGGTTATCTTCACAAAATTCTTTCACTTGTAGGGAAGCATGAGTACCTCATACCTACCAAGTTTCATGACAATCTGAGAAAAAAGTAAGTTAGATATGATAAATATGCAGTAAATGAGTGTGTAAAATCATACACTTATTGAGTTATCTAAAGAAATAGTGCAAAAATTTGCATATCTGACTAAGTCCGAAGAGACGTCAAAAAAGCGTCAAAAATTTGACTTCGGAGTGGAACCAAAAATAACAACACTTCTTAAGACATCTCTGTAGATCATCCTGATGCTTTCGGTTTGTCGATACGTGCTTCCCTTCTGAAGAAGAAGTTTGTCAAAGGAGGGTACCCCCCGTGACCTACTTTTGCCTGTGGTGGCGCCACCTAGGGATTCGGACGAAAAACAACAACACTTGTAGGGGATCATTAGTACTTTATACCTACCAAGTTTCATCAAAATCCCTTTAGCCATTCTTGAGAAGAAGTCGAAAATGTGAAAAGTTTACGACAGACACACGACAGACGGATCGCTATGACAATAGCTCACTAGAGCCTTTGGCTCAGGTGAGCTAAAAAAGTAGGAGAAAAATAGGAAAAAGTAGGAATTTATAGGGGAAAAGTAGGAAATTTTCCATCCCTTTTAGCGACAATTTTCAGTAAATATGACACACAAGTCACAGTAAGCAATAATTGTAGACCGGTAATGTTCATCTTTGAGGAAATCACAGAGGGAAATAAAGTCAAATTAATTTTCATGTAAAAGATACAGAATGGGCAAGCGAAGTGAGCCCGAATTTTTTTTAAAGCCTTGAATCAGATGTCAATGACAAGTGAAGCAAGTAGTTTTTTACTTTTGAGATGAAAAAGTAGGAATAGTAGGAGGTTTTGAAGAAAAAGTAGGAAAAAATAGGATCAAAATACAAAAGTAGGAAAAGTAGGAAATAGTAGGGAAAAGTAGGAACATTAAAAAGCCTGCATAGTGAAACATTACCCTACGTAAGTCAAGAGACGAGGTGCAGTGTACATAATGAATGAAATCTAGAATTTTAGTCTCTTATTCAATGATTTGAGGGCTAAGAGAGGTTAAAGTACCATGATGTGGTAAATACAGACTGTAGAATTCAAGTACATCATATACGCATGTGCTAGATTTAATGCAAATTAGATTTTTTTTACATTCACAGACAAAATCTAATGCGCATGCGAATTAAAGTAATGCGAATAAAATTTGTCGTGTGAACACAGCCAAAATCTAATGCGCATTAAATTCTTTTTAATGCGCATAAACTTTTCATATGAACAGGGCATTTGCACACAAAGAGTTTGTTATCCAAATGGTCCATCTATCACTTTCTTACCAAAACAGTGCAATATAGCATTATTAAACATAGAAGATTGAATATAGTAACGACACATAAAACATGACATGTATTAGACTATTTATCACTTCACAGGGCCAGGATATTGACTTCTAAGGATTTTTTTATTTTGCACGTTCACAAAACAAGATTCTCTGCATCCAAATATTTTGCCAACAAATTATATTTCGACCAAAAGCTGCAAGGTATAGCACGATACTTTCCCCGCGCACTGAGCGGTATTCTAACGTTGCTGGTATTATCACATACACAATGAGTTTCTCATCCAAATCTTCCCCCAACCAGGTTCCGACCAAAGCTGTACGGTATAGCACATTACTTTCCCCACACACTGAGCGGTATTTTAACGGTGCTGGTATTATACGTACACAATGACAGTTTCTCATCCAAATCTTCTCCCAACCAAGTTCCTACCAAAGCTGTACGGTATAGCACGATTAGTACGATACTTTCCCCATGCACCGAGCGGTATTATAACGGTGGTGTTATTGTCCTCTGTACCGAACTGTAACGCCTGGTCAGTAATAAACGACGCGGCTTGACTTGGTGTCGGACAGCTACAGACGATGACCATTACCTCCAGGTCACTCAGGACAAATTTCAAGCCGTCAGTGGTCAGTATCAGGAAAGAATCCATACCATGACGTAACTGCATGTAGAGAAAAATGAATATATGATCTTATTTTCATTATAATAGTTCATTTTTTAAATTTCACTGATAAATACTTTCAAATTGTTAATATATTGTCAATATTTAAATTTATCACACGATACACCCGTTATGCAGTTTCATAAAGCCATTTCATAAATATATGATATGATAACACGTTACATATCACTCTGCTTGAATGCGATTGATCAAGTTTGGAACCTAATCACATAAACCTTGACAAATGTGACCTTTCAAATATTGGTCAACTGTTAAATTCAGATCCGGAGTCAATATCAATGATTAAAATTGTTGTTGTTGAATTTATTCTTGCATTAAAAGAAAGGAGGGGATCTCCAACAACACCTAGTTGCAGCATCAACAGCAACCTCCCAAAACACCCACTGTAAAACACAAAAATGACACGCACAGAAAGAGACGCAGTAGTACAATGAACGTCAAATCACAGAAAAACATAAAACACAAATGACTACACATAAACCAACGAGACCAATGGGCAAACGGTGCCGACTTAGGACGGCCATCTGCCTCGTCAGTAGCAGACGGTGTGGTTATCCTGGATTACGTGCGCACAACCCTCCCACTATTCCGATTACCCAGAGGTCTCGAAGAACGTACAATTGTGGTGTAAAACAACCTCCTCACTGTCAGATGACCACACACAAACAAGACCGCAAGACGCAGGGGCCCAAGCAACACAGATGAATATGTAAATTGATATAAAAAGAGGACATGCGTAATACGACCTGTGCTCTGCCGGCTGTAGCGAGCTAATGTATGTTATCACCCGAGGAGTCCGACTGACATTCAGAGAGGACAGGTGGTCGGGGCCCTGTCTTCTCTAAAGAGGTTTGGACAGGGCCCGTCATGGAGTCCCGTCGTCACAGTCAGTCAGTGTGCAAGTATTAAGGATGCGCTGGTACAAGACTGTAGATTGGTCAAGTACCAAGCCTAGTGTCCGTCTGGTGACATTAGGATCATATCCACGGTATAAGAGGCGTTTGATGATTCTGACGCATTTTCGATAGTAATTCTGTCTACCTTTGATCCTTCTAATTTTGTTGATCATGTCACCATAAAATGCAGGTTGCGAAATACTCAAAGTAATATACTCTGTTGCTTGTATGGGTCCGAATTTCAAAAGTAGTTGACAATAATTTTTGTAAAATTTCCAGAATGTCTTGACAAGTTTGTGAAAGCGAAAACCTTGACCTAAAAGTTTCTTTGTTATTTGTAAATTTCTATCATGAAAATCCAAAACATCAGTACATGCTCTAGCATACCGGATGAGCTGCGAAATGTAGATACCATAAGACGGTAATCTAGGAATGTTAAACGTCTTTAAATTCACTAGCATCATTTAAAACCTGATTAATTAACAGCATGGACCAGACATGCACGTTTCGGGTACTAAACCCTCGTCAGTGATCCTCAGTCTAAACAATGTAATAGGGCCAAAAAGTATGATAATTATTATGTCCAAAAATGTATCAAAAGACGTAGCAGAATGGGTGGGATATGATGCTACAGGACCCACGTTTCAGAAATTTCAAGAATTTTGTAACAGAAAATTTCAAATGCGTTGAAGAGACAGACGATCAACTAAAGTTGATCGTAACATCACCGTCAAGCCAGGGAAAATTTACTATATTGAATCCAAAGTCATCTCTTTTGTCATACACCCTTGTATGAATTGCATTAAAATACTATTCAAAATTGAAATACTTTTCTCTTACGCACAATATCTATACGATGCAAGGGCGGATTTAGGGGGGTTCGGGGGGAGGGGTTCGGGACCCACCCGGTTTCCCAATTTTTTTTGATAACATTAGCACTCAGGTAAAAAACCCTGCAAACTGAGTAATAAAAAACTGCTTAATGTCCACCAGAATTCGCTATTTTGAAACAAAATTTACAAAAATTTTCTGATACATTCTATCGCATATCGATTTGATACCGCATCAATTGGCGTATTTGTGGATTCGTACAGACAATCGCGAAGTTTTTGTAATGTACGTCGCAGAGGGGGTTTTCTGTTTATTTTATTCCCGAAAATTAACATTAACAAATACTATAAAATGAACATGTTCAAATAATTTACAAAACATGTACGTGTGTCAAACAATCAATGTAAATGGTACGGGGATCTAAACCTACACGTTTCTGTCCTCAAATACACGGTTTGAGTATTTTTGTCATCTACAAATTTTGTTAAAAACATACTTTGAAATAACCGGAAAAATTGGCAAATATTTAACATTGTATATATAGCTCGAATAAGCTCCGGGAGCCTATATTTAAGCATTCAGTTTTCAAAGCCAAAACCCAATGATACTCAACATTTTTTACTCGATATCGTACCAATATTTTAAGTACATGTTACAGCAAGGACAAATCAACAAGCCAGGGGCGAAGCCAGGCGTACATTTGTACGCAAAAAATGTCCACATCATGTCGCATAAAAAGGAGAGCGCCTCCCTTAGTTACCAAAAAGATGGGGGAGGGTCTTTTGAAATAGTATTTAAAGCAAACTACTGTTCAGAAATAGATCAAAGACACTCCAGAAACCACCGATTTGAATGCATTTTTCGTAATTTTCTCGTGTTTCACTAGAACTCAATACAACCATGCGCAGATCCAGAGGGGGGGGGGGTCTGGACCCTGAGATTTTCGGAGGTGGGATCCAGCTTTGGCCCATTTCTAATTGAAATGGGTCTTAAATGCAGGAAAGGGCTTTGAAACCTAAAATTTCGGCTCTCTTCGCTTGCCATTTACAAATACAAAACTATTTTTTTCTGCAAAATTCATCAATTATAATCAATTGTTCATACTAAGTAATTTTATATAATTGTCTTGGGTCCCAGGAACTCATATTTTGAACAGTCCCTTACTTCATAGGATGTAACCTCCTTCATCTTTTTCAAGGTCTTGTCATTTTAAGATGTCTGAATATTCGGAAAATGACACATCTCTTATCTATTTATTCTCATGACATTCGCTCCGCTCGCCGATATAAGGAGTGAAATATTCATTGTTATAAATAATTATTTCGATCGAATCAAGACAAATTAATATTTCATATCTAAAAAAATTTCTGGCTCGCTACGTTCGCCAATTCTTCATGAAATTAATGTGAAAGGAAAGCTTACATAATTGCCCCCGCTATAATAGCTCACATTCCCGTCTTCCCTGACTTGTACAGTGGATATGTGCCTTAAATAAAATTTCAGAATAATACATGTCATTGACAACAATACAAAAATTGTATGTTTGTGTGTTTTCGCCTAACTGGAGGGTGTCTTTTATTAAAACACCAGGATGGAAAACGAATTTTAAATACCACGGCCTAATGCCTAACCACAGTGACCACTGAAGCGTAGAGGTGAGGTAAAAGTAGAAGTAAAGTAAGAAGTAAAATAAATGCAACTGCTCTACTAAAACTAGGTGAGCGATATTCTCGGGGACTTACAGTCCATCAGCAGCAACACCAGCCTAGCGGTTGAAATATTGAAATATACCGGTATGTTCTATAAAACCAATTATTGTACTTGAAACGTTTTTCGGATATTGAATTGAATGTTTATGTTCTATTTGAAGCGTTGTCGGTAGAGTTGCAAGATTTAGATTTGTACCGGTAAGGGCTTGGCGATCAAATGCTTGTCTATTTAGGTACCTCTTTTTTATATGAATATGAATATATTTTTCTCTAAAATGATAAGAAAGATTTAAGATGAAAACTTAAGAAAATTTGCTGTTAAGACTTAAAGGGTATCATTTGAAAAGTGTTGTTCATTTTAATACTAATTCAATTAAGACTTAATTAGTCCCCTACCGGCAACGCCGAAGGGGACTCTTAGTTTCCTCTCGGTCTGTCTGTCCGTCTGTCGGATTTTCAGTTTTCCGGACTTTTTCTGCAACGGTTGGAGATATTCCGATGAAATTTGATACACGGCTTGGTCTTGGATAGTTACAGAGAAAGTTTGACTTTCATCACGCTTGACCCATTTTTGGAGGAGTTATGCCCCTTGACGACTTGGAAAATTCAGTTTTTGTCAGTTTTCCGGACTTTTTTCTGCAACAAATAGAGATATTCAGGTGAAATTTGATACACTGCTTGGTCTTGATTAGTTACAGAACAAGTTTGACTTTCGTCACGTTTGACCTATTTTTCGAGGAGTTGTGCCCATTGATGACTTGGAAAATTCAGTTTTTGTCAGTTTTCCGGACATTTTCCTGCAACAAAAAGAGATATTCAGGTGAAATTTGATACACAGCTTGGTCTTGGATAGTTACAGAGCAAGTTCGACTTTTGTCACGCTTGACCTAGTTTTCGAGGAGTTATGCCCCTTGCTGACTTGGAAAATTCAGTTTATGTCAGTTTTGCAGACTTTTTTCTGCAACAAATAGAGATATTCAGGTAAAATTTGATACTCAGCTTAGTCTTGGATAGTTACAGAGCAAGTTCAATTTTCGTCACGCTTGACCTCTTCTTAGAATCGATAAAGTAGATAAAACCTCAGAACTGAGCTGCATAGACAGTAAGTTTAATTATTGAAGAGTAATTCATAGGAAGAGTTGCAGGACATAAATATATGCCACCGGTAGGGGACTTATATCGCTCAGCACCTCGGTTGTTCACATTTCGTCTAACTAAAATTCCCATTTGGCCTTAGTACTTTTTCACATAAAATTTAAATGAAATTCACAGTTAAGGCGAAATGAGAACAAACCGTTGATTCCTTATGACTATTTAGTTATAACCATTATTAAAATTTTATCCGGAATTTTTAACCAGGGTTATTTAAATTGATATACAGAAATCGAAGATATCTAATTGAAAATATAGTTTTCTGTATAAAAATACCAATTTCGAGGATTTTGAAAAGATAAGAATATAAAATATATGTCATTTGAAAAAGGAGACTTTATAGATGTTTTTAGATCATCATTGAATGATCATATATGCAATATTGAGGAACTGAGAAGCGGGAATAAATTATAAATTTTCCACAAATTTCTGTGAAATTTTGCAAAAATTCGAATTTGTTACCCCAAAACACACAGTAATAATAGGAATTGGAACTTGCAACTTATTTCATCTGAAGGAGCACCAAAATATTATTCACATTTTTCAATTTTTAAAATCATTAACCATATAAAAGTTATAAATTCGTTCCTAATTTCAGTGATTTTTGACTGAAAATACATGTTCCCCCCAAACACCACTTTTGCAATGGAAAAATTACATGAGACAATTTTTCATCTGAAAGAGCGCAAAAAATGCTACAATGTAAGGCCGGTTTTGGAGGATCAAGGGGGGGGGGGTGTTACAGCCAACCCAGTGATACATCCCAGACTAATTGTGTAACTGTCAATATTGTTTACAGAGTAGTTGCTCTTATTCTTAATCAACCCGGAAGTAATTCTAGATGAAGCTGACAGACTGGTGGATTTTCCCGTCGAGCTAGTGCAGGGCGGGGTTGTACTAGAAACGATCGAAGGGAGATTCAAGAAGTAATCAGTTTAACAAACAGCGTTACACTAACAAGTTTTTGCTGTTCATACTTAGAGGTTATTGATAATCCATGTAATCAAGATTCATTATGCAAAATACCATGCGTGTGTGTATAGAATTACATGTTCCAAAAACGAAGGTAGAAATTATCAATAACTAATAGATCTTGTGGCAAAGATTTATCAGCAATCAAAACTTTGTTCATTCCTTCGGCTTTTAACGTCTCTGTACACACCATAAACACACAGGTATGTGATCACTAGATCACCCCCATGTATGGATCATGGGGAACTGCCTACATGTAAAACATCTGTTCATGCTGCACGGCCATGTTAAGATCGCTTTATGAGGTTGAATATCACTACACTTTCCCACAGCTCTGGATAAATGTCAAAATCTTATTTATAGACATTAAGGTAGGTCCCTACTCATTGATTTAACAGATGAAATTTGTATTTCAGGTTTTTTTCCTTAACAAAATGGTCCAAATGACAAATAAAACTCAGACATAGATATGTAATTTTTTTTCATCAAAGATACAGTACATTATAGAAAGGTACCCTAAGGCTTGCACAATAAACTGAGGATTATCAAATGTAAAGATATGCTTTTGAACCACCCAAATTCAGTAATGATAAGAATATGTTTATTTATTTTGTTTTATTTTATGATATCAAGTCATATAGAAGAAATATTTCACATAAAATGATATTCTATCATAAATCTAAGTACGATATGTCTCCAAACATAAGGGTGCCCCCTTATGATTTATCAATTTTTTACCATTAGCATATACTAAATCCAACTTTTTGCAAAAAGTAACGGATGAATTTTTTTCGTTCTGCGAAATTTCATGATATTATGTATGTAGATGAAGAAAAATAGCATAAAGGTACACAATTTTATAGATGATCAAGATATAACTCCAAACATAAGGGCACCCCCTTATAATTTCATTACATTTTTGACTTATAACAGATAGTATATCTCAATTTTTTCAAAAGAGAACAGATGGAATTTCATCATATTGCATCATTTCATAAGAAAATGTATAAAGATGGTGACAAAATCACCTACAGGTATACAGTTTTATAGATGATCAACATATAACTCCAAACATAAGGGTACCCCCTTATAATTTCATAACATGTTTTACTTATAATAGATAGTATATCCCACTTTTTGAAAAAAAAAGAACAGATGGAATTTCTTCATATTGCAACATTTTATAAGAAAACGTATATAGGTGGTGATGAAATCACATACATATATTATACAGTTTTATAAATGATCAAGATATGACTCCAAACATAAGGGTACCCCCGTCTAATTTCATGACATTTTTTACTTATAATACACTGGGCGAAAAAACAGGTTTACGCAACTGCGTAAACTTGCGTAAACTTGATATTTTCAGGTTTCCACAAGTTTCCGCATTGCGTAAACTGGCATATAGTTTCCGCAAGTTTACGCAATGTTTTCGCTGATGAAACTTGATAAATTTTCCTTGATAAAGTTTCCGCAATGTAAACTTGGAACAAATGGTTTACGCAGTTGCGGAATCCTGATGAAACCTGTTAAATTTCTTTCCATTTTATTTCAACAAGTTTCCGCAATGTAAACTTGGAACAAATGGTTTACGCAGTTGCGGGATCCTGATGAAACCTGTTAAATATGTTTACGCAGCTGCGGAAACCTTATTAAACTTTTCAAATAGTTTACGCAGTTGCGGAAACTTGATATGTAACTACTTCTATAGTTTACGCAGTTGCGGAAACCTGATAAAGTTTTTATCATTAATTTCTTTTTTTTTTTGTATTTTTATTTCATCATTAATTTATTTGTTTTATTAATTAATTTTATTTATCTATCTATTTTATTAATTAATTTCATTAATTAATTTATTTTATTTAGATATTTATTTTACCAATTAATTTATTCATTAATTTATTAATTTTATTAATTAATTTATTTTATTAATTTATTCATTTTATTAATCTATTTATTTTATTCATTTATTTATTTTATTAGTTTATTTATTTCAATACTTTATTTATTTTATTAATCTATTTATTCTATCAATTTATTTAATTAATTCATTCATTTTATTATAATTAATTTTTTTATTAATAAATTAATTTATTTTTATTAATTTATTTTATCAATTAATTTATTTTATAATTTATTTTATTAATTAATTTATTTTCACAACTTTATTCATTTTCTCAATTTCATTAATCTTATTATTTTATTTATTTTATCAATTTATTTATTTCATTAATCAATTTATTTTATTGATGTTTTTATTTAATTTAATTCGTTCATTTTACTATTTAATTAATTTTATTTATTCATTCATCTTATTAGTTTATTGATTTTATTATCTAATTAATTTTATTTCAATTTTTTAAAATTATTTTTCATTTTAATTTATTTATTTGATTAATTCATTTATTTTTAATAAATTATTTACTTTGTTAGTTAATTCATTTTATTAGTTTATTATTTTTTTTCATTTATTTATTTTACTCATTTATTTATTTAATAAATTTATGTATTTATTAATTAATTTATTTTATTAATATATTTTTAAAATTTATTTATTATTTTATCTTATTCTACTAATTTATTTATCATTAATTTATTAATTATCTTATTTGTTTATTTATTTATTTTTATTTATTTTTTATCTGTATACTTTCCTTGTTAATCATTTTCAAGAATTTTATTTTTTTTATTAATTTGTTTATTTTCATCAATTTGTTGTTGTTGTTTTGTTTTTTTTATTTAATTATTTTATAATCTATTTACATGTGAAATTTAATTTGATTAATTACTTTTGAAAATCTACCTATTTTTTATTATTTAACTGAGATAACGTCATTGGCTTGGTTTTCAAATACCTTGTCACTTCATGAGTGCAGTAGATTGATTGGCCTTATAATATATCGATATGTTCTAATTATAAGCGAGTGCCATTTTTTAAGAATTTCGTCGAGTTGCTCTATATATCCCACCCTTTCCCCTTTGTGTTGATAAATGGCCCCTAGCAAAATATCGAATGCAGATAAAAATGACCACTGAACTTTATATGATGTTCTTGTAGTTGAATGGATGGTTTCAATCCCGAGTGTCTTAAAGTTATACCTTATAAACTCCCCCCCCCTTAAAAAATTTCAAATATTTTTTTAAAAAGCTTAAAGAAGCATTAAAATTAATGATGTCCAAAATCCTGTGACCTAAAAGGGTTCACGCTGCGTACCCATGGATATGAGAGTCGCACGGGGGGGGGGGGCACTTTGACATCATGTCCAACTTGAAGATATTTGCGCGCCCTCATGACAGCATGTTTTGGATCGGCACCCGAGTGTGCATTTCCTCAAAACTTTTTTTTCTGTGAACTATTACAGGGAAAGATAAAGAAATAAATTAATCGAAGCTCAAAATAATTATGTATATTTGTAATCAACAATTATTTGTCAAACTTACAGTGATGGTTTTTTGTTTTTTTTTTTGATCGCTCATGAACCTAAGGATCCGCTGCTGACATTAATATCTGCTCTAGCCTTACATTATGTTTAAGGAGAGAGAGAGAGAATTGATAATCGATTACTTTGCTTTTCATGTTCGATCCTTCATGAATGCATGTACGATCGTCTGTACGCTTAAATATGAAAGGGGGGATTGCAGATCTATCCGGGGTCTCATTAATAAATTACCCCTAGGTCCATCCCCGGCTCCCACCACCACACAAAAAGACAACTTGTATTTTTTAAAATGAAGTTATGAACACGAAAAAATTCTGCCCTATTAGAGCTGTTCGAATAAGCGACGTAAACATACCAACGAGCTTCGTACTACGTATTGGTACGTAAGGAAACAAAATAAGGGGTGGTTTCAAAAGTACATTATTAAATATGCTAAAGAATATATCTCGCTTCAATGCATCGATAGAATAAATCAAGCTGTATCCATAGATTTGTGATGAACCAAAGACGGACTGACAGACAAAAATAAACAAAATTCCCATAACCTTTGATTGCGGGGTAGGATAAGTTGTAAAGGCATTTCTCTGCTTCTTTACTACAAAAAAAAAAATGAATTGTTCTTTATTACATGACAGGTGCATAGCTAGAGTGGTTTCGACGTTGTTGTGAAGGGGGATTGTGAAAGCCGATGGATTCTACTTTGGAACGCTATTTTTCAGCATTATTCATTCCTACATTTATGCTACTTGTACTATGATGTGTTTTGATTTCCTTAAACGAACGTGTTCATTTATCAGCCTTCAGACTAGATACAAGACGAATAGGCGGATCCAGATTTTGTTTTTAAAAACAGGAGGAATTGAAAACTGAAATATCTTAATAGAAAACTGAAATATCTGAACAGAAAATGGTTAAATTCATTGTGAGCAGTATTTAGTCGATAATGTAAGAAAAGGTAGGCAAAATATTTCTAGACTATTCATATTCATCATGAGATAATGACGCCTCTGTCATAACTTTTCTCTTTCAAAACACTCCCTTATATAGACAGTTTTTCTATGTTTCTCAAAATTCTCCTTTTTCGGTCTGATCAAAAGGAAAGGAACTCAAGACGATCTGATATTTTTTAACATCAAGAAAAAATATCTATAGGATTTGACTGGGGGATATCAAAAAAGGAAAGGGGTCTGGGGGCCTCATCAAAGTGGGACTTGGATAGGGTTTCTGGGGGACGCCCCTCCCTCCCAAACAGAAATTATCTTTTTTTGGCTGCAGAAAATACTGAAATAGAATTTTAGCCTTTTAAACGAAAGCTTGGAATATCAGTAGTTGAGAAACTAATCTGGGACAGAACTTATCCTTCTGATAAATTAAAGAAAGATCTGAAATTTTGTAACAGATCAAAGGCGAATATAGGATGATTTCACTTGGAGGAGGGGGCTTCTAGGAACATCAAAGTGGACCTAGGATGGGGGTTTCTGGGGGACGTCTCCTTGCTAAACAGAAATTATCTTGCGGCGAATGACAGAAAATACTGAAAAATATGCTGGCCTTTTCATCAAAAGCTTGAAATATCAGTAGTTGATAAACTAATCTAGGACAGAAAATTTTACGCCAGGTTCGCTGATAATGCTGCTAGATTTACCCTTTTGATGAATTATAGTACGATATTTTGTAACATTTGTTTATAATGTGTTTTTGAGACCACCCCTTATTTTGTTCCTTTACGTACCTATACGTAGTACGAAGTTCGTTTGTAGGTTTACGTCGCTTATTCGAACAGCTCTAATGTGACTTTCTGACGTATTGATGAAACACAAGACAAGTGGGACACTTCTCAGTCATAAATTAATCTCTTTCATAAATACAGTATATAAATACAATATAATTTAAACAGGACAATTCGTCGAAAACTTTAAAGAATTCATTGTCTTCTCATACAATTTTTTTCATCAATTGAGCTTTGAAATGCCGATTGGGCCAGCTTCGCCCTCAATCATAAAATACAATATGTGGGGTGGATATAGTTTTTCAAGTTTGGTCCAGTCCCTCCCGAGACTTCAAGTCTAGTCTATGAACGTAAATAATTGTACATATTTTGATTCCAAGGGACAGGCCAACCAAGCCTTATTCTGGGCTTGCATCCCCCAAGTAACAAAAAAAAAAAAAAAAAAAAAAAAAAAAACAGAAAAAAAAATGTTTTAGTTTTAACATATTTTATTTCATAATAACATGAAATAGGATGGGGCAAAAGTTATAACAACATTACATAAGCCCTCTCCTTATCATATACAACATATAAATATCAAGATGGCAACTTAAAAAAATATGTCGATATACTAGTTGAAAAAAATACGAAGAACGTCCATCCACGGCACTGACTCCAAATTTTCAAATAACCAGGTATATTTTGGTCTATTTGCAGAAAAAACAAAAGACAAAATCGGCAAAATTCGCCCTTTGATCCCCCAGCAAAAGGAGCGTTTGATCCGCTACTGATACTCGATCAATATTGTCTGGATCTCCGAGCTGGAAACTCAAAATCACCTGCTAATCACTAATCACCTCTAGGACTAGTGAATATTTATTTTCTTTTCGAGGTTTAAAATAAAAATATTCATTATGGCAAAATATATGTATATGAAATAAAAAACAGAACAATCAAAAAAAAAAAAAAGAAAGAAAGAAAAAGAAAAAGAAAGGAAAAGAAAGAAAAGAGAAAGTGAAAAAAAAAAAACGCCGAAAAATACAGCGGGCTCTGTGTTCGCGCTAGCACAATTTCAAATCAAATATTGACCAATCAGAGGCGAGCATTTTATTTGAATACAGAGGAAACTCAGAAGCGGGTTGAAAGTTGTTTTCCCACGAAGAAAGTAAACAAAACATGTTTATTTGGGTAATCCCATGGCGATAAATGGTAAGATGCATTTCTAAGTCATTAATATTTACTTTTTAACGTGCATTTCCCTAAATAAAGACGCCGGCTTGGTCAGTTCGACCCACGCGCTGATTTTTCTTGTTCTCGCTTTTATTTTACGGCGATCCTGTGGACTATTTGAATCACTTTTTATATATTTAGACATATTTGTATGATTGCTTCCTCCTAAAAAGGAACATGTATCAGGTAAAATCTTTGTTTAATTTGTTGCAAGCTACTCCCCCCCGCCCCTTCCCTTTCGGCCTTTGCCATGGGAAGGATTGGGTAAACTTAAAGATACATGTTCTTCAGGGAGTCAGGTTTTTTATATTGATGTCTTTTCTAGTGTTGTAATGATAGTCGCTGAATCTTGAAAAGTGCTGACTATCGATAATGATTTCGAAAATCGATTGTCGCTGTTGAAGTTACACGAAATGATCTCAGTGCGAAAAGTCTTTGCTATAATTCAAAACTAAAAACTAGACGCGATAGCTTTGGCAAAGTTACCGGTTGAGGAGGAGCAGATTTATCCATATCCCGGCAGTACTAAGTCCGCAGCATGGGACTGTTTTGGCTTTAATAGAAAGAAAAAGGAAGGCACCCCTTCTATCATGTCTAAAGCAAACCTCGAGATCAATACATGTACCTTTGTTTGCAAGATCTACTTGCATACGTACCCCCTGAGTATTCTCCTTCTGAAGATACAAAACATAACAATTTTAAAGTAAAAAAGTCTGATTCTGATGTCGATGTACTCCTCCGATAATTGATAGTAGATTTTTTTCTGATTTTACAACTCTAGTCTTTTCGTATTGAGTTCTTTTGTACGTTTCGTTCCAATTATCAGGATTTTTCGTACCAATAGATGATTTTCCAATAAACTTGTGAGACAGTCAAACACCCAGGGATGCAAATAAGCGCTCGCCCGCTCGCCAATGCGACTACAAATTCAGTGTGGACTACCAAAAATGTTTTTCTTATCGCCCACTTGGCGACTGTAAAATTCCAATCTTGATTATTTTCTTGTATCATAGTTGCAATAACTAACGTTTGGAAACAAAAACTCATGGATATTTGACAAATTTTCAGTTCGCTTTCTCGCGGAAAATGAATAGATCTCTCTTATTTCCTTGTAAAGACGTACTGTAATTTTAGATCAGTACAAATGTATACACCAAAACTAACTAATGTTTCCAAAAGCGCACAAAGTCACTGACTGGAGACCGACTGACGTGTACGTAATATGTTTATAAATGGATTTACCTGTATTTATTGATTTTTTTAAAGGTACTTGTACTTGAAATAAACTCGACATGTACACTGTACAAGGTTACAAGGGGGTTTGGGCTTAAATTTGAAAATGTAAATTAAGATACATTTTGATGTGGGCTAATCGTTTTGATGTGGGCGCCTAAATTTATTGACTTAGGAGCCCACTTGGCCCCTGAAAATGTCAACGACTTTTCATCCCCGACACCATCGTCGGAAACCCACGTTCGGTCACGCAAGCTCTCCCGTGGGTCATATCAGCAGAATTTTCGCTGGATAGCATTACTAAAATCTAATGCGATTACTTGTCAGTGAATTAGCCATTTAAAGCCACTATATAAGCAATATTGTTTTGTAACTCCTAAAATTAACAAATATTAATCACTGTCAACATTATCATGATTATTTAGGGCATCTTTTGCTGATGGAAAAATAAAATAGATGATATTTTGCTATCGATAACAAATTAACCGACAAGTACTCGCATTAGATTTTTGTAATGCTATCCAGCGAAAATTCTGTCATTATGACCCACGGGAGGTGAGCTTGCGTGACCAAGCGTGGGTTTCCGACAATGGTCAAACACCAGACATAAGTACGAAAGATCCCACTATCAAATTTTGAGGAGCTCAAGTAAATCAACTCTATATAGCAGAAACATAATCTTTTTTTCTCTGCAACATGTACGAAAGATCTCAGTAACAGGTACGAAAGATCCCGTACGAAAAATCTCGGTACAAACAGGAATAGGTACAAACATGACGAAAGATCCTGGAACCATTCTTCAGGGGCGGATACAGGATATGATTTGAGTTGGGGGGGGGGGGGAAACGTGAAAAACGGATAGGGTCTTTAGGGCCACCTAGCATTTTCATAGCTGCAAACCAATGTCAGATTTAAAAAGATTGTTCATGATTTTATTTCTTAGCTTTTTTAAGTATTATAGGTAGGGCTCGGCCGATCCCACGATGGGTTGATCCAATGCGTATTGCAATATCAATCTCTTCAAAACAAGCGTACATAATTTGCTCCCCCTTGTTGGATCTCAAATCAAAAATTTTATATTTCCCACAATTCTCTGAGCGCCATCTAGCATGTCAAGTGAGCATTCAAAATTTATGTCTCTTGAGAGTTTGTCATCACTAGCCAATTAATCAGCACACATATTTCGATAGTTTTCATTCGATTGTGCTACATAATCAAGTAACTGACATATCTATGAAACATAAGAAGGTATTGCTAAATATTTTATACCAGCGTCTTCGGCAGATTTCTGTGGGCGTGTCCGTTTTATTTTCGAACCTTCGCTTCGTATGCTAATCAGGACACTTAAGCTCGATTCTCATTGGTCCAGTGGTTTTGTACATTTGTCTTGAGAAGATGCATGATATCTTACCCTTCCTTATCATAATAAGTGTTGTTTTGAATATTTTGATGTGTCAGCACTTCAGAGAATGACTATTCATCACCAATAAGCCCTTTTCACATAACTGCGGTCCAGTTGTTTTGGACGGCAAAATAAGTATCTTTCCCGCAATATGACGTCAAGGAAAATCGGTTTTTAACTGACGTAATGAGTGTCGGTACTTGCCGTCCACAAAATACTAGTCGCGCAGTTACGTGAAAAAGGCTTATTGCTTGAATAAATCGCGTCATCATTTTTTTCAATAACAAGGGGCGTGTCTTTATTCAAGAACACGAACAGTTAGAATGGCTAGTTACGAAGAGTCCAATGGGGTTGTAGTTCAATGTGTTCAAGGAGGGAGATAACTCTAGCCAATTTGGAGGAAATATTGTTATGTGGGAACATTCAGACTGATTATATAAAAAATTTAGATCTGAAACATTGAAATTTAATTTTGGATTCCTCTTTGTAGCGTTGATGGATCTCCACCTTACTACATGTACACGATGATACTCAGTGGTCACTGGTACGTCACTGGTATGTTGGACTTTTGGCCTCTAAAAGGATGCCCTTTCTGTAAAAGATGCTGCACAATATACATGAAGGATGGTATGCCAATATTATTTTTTTCAATTGGTAAACAGATTCTCTTTTTTCTGTGTACATGAGATTTGTATATACATGTACTTGTCTGTCATACAAAATTGATGTCAAAACACACTTATACAATCCCTCCCCCTTGTGACATGATAAAATGCAATATACAACCAATATTTTCAATATTATACTTTTCAATCATAAAAATCAGTCTGTTCTTTGAAATCTACACATATATGCACACCAACTTAATAATTACTTATAGATTCAGGTAGGTCTAATCTTTCTAGAATGTGACAAAGTATTTAAGCTTGAAATCTGATTTTATTTACATTTTACAGGTCATCATTTTGCTGTCACTAGGTAGAGGATGACTGGCATGAACCTTTGCCATGTTTGCAATGAAAATTTTATCTAGTTTAAGATAGCAGTAAGTACATTACAGTACGTACATAATACTTTGATGGGTTTTCGTAAGGGCTGTCACGGTTAACTGAAAATTCGGTTACCCTCGGTTCATGCTTGGTCGGTTCGATTTGAATCGTACTTTACAGAGTTCGCTTTTGGTCTGTCTGTATGTCTGTCTGTTTGTCCGCAAAAACTTTAACCTTGGGCATAACTTTTGAATGGTAAGTGATAGGGTTTTCATATTTCACATGTGCATTTCTTGTGGCAAGACCTTTCCATGGATACCAAAATTTTTGACCTTGTGACCTTGACCTTTGAGTTTGACCTACTTTTGAAAAAACTTTAACCTTGGGTGTAACTTTTGATTGTTAAGTGATAGGGCTTTGATATTTCACATGTTTATTCCTTGTGACAAGACCTTTCCATGGATACCAAAATTTTTTACCTTGTGACCTTGGAGTTTGACCTACTTTTGAAAAACTTTAACCTTGGGCATAACTTTTGAATGGTAAGTGATAGGGCTTTCATATTTCACATGTGTATTCCTTGTGACAAGACCTTTCCATGGATACCAAAAATTTTTACCTTGTGACCTTGGAGTTTGACCTACTTTTGAAAAACTTTAATCTTGGGCATAGCTTTTGAATGGTAAGTGATAGGGCTTTCATATTTCACATATGAATTCCATGTGGCAAGACTTTTCCATGGATACTTAATTTGACCTTGTGACCTTTACCTCAAATGTGAAACTTCTTTTCATCAGTTTTACTGACAAAGATGCCAACGGGGGCATTTGTGTTTCACAAATACAGGTTTTATTTATTTATTTATTTTTTTTTTGGTTATACATGAATCAAGTTATAATTAATAAATAACAATTAGGGCTCATGATATGTATTGCAACATTTACTCACAATATGATTTGAATCACGATACAACATTTTTAGCTCGCTGGGACGAAAAAGTCTGGAGAGCTAATGCCATACCCTCATTGTCGTCGTCATATCTAGTTATAAGATATGAAGGTATTTCTGTAATTCGTCAGATATTTTATTAAAACAACAACAAATTAAGATCATTCATAATTTGAATGATTCGAGAAGTATGGTATTGACTAGAAAAAACAAAAACAAAACTCAGAGATAATCTTTGACGACTCGGTGTCGAGCATCGCCATGTTGATTTTTTAAAGATAAAACTAAATGCCGAAAACGAGCCACAAGTCAACCATTTGGCCTCTTCTTGTATTGTGTATCGAACCGTCGTCAAGAACCACGGTGAATCAATAACCACGGTGAATCGAGAACCGTGGTGAATCGTCACAGCCCTAATAACAATGAACACTCTATATCCACAAATTTTCGGCCACTTGGCCTTTATCAAGTGGAAAAGCACGAATATAAAAGAATTCTACATAATATCCATAACTGCTGTAACTGAAAGATAATTGTTTTCTCATTATTCATAGTCTTTGATCTACTGTCCTGTTCACTAAATCCAGAGCACCCTGTTATGGCGATTCTCTCTGAAGTATAATGTTGTCAACTTAAAAATTGATATCCAGTCTATCGAACTCTTTTAGTTTAAGAGAAAATGCCTCCTTTTTGGTTGTGCATTGCTTAGTTAAAAAATACGACGGAAAATATAATGTCTATGTGAATTTTCTATAGTAAAAACGACTTAAATGCATGATGCCGGACACCATGACGTCAATGTTTACCATTGTTTGTACAGAGAACAATATGGCGGCAGGCTGAAATTATCATGGGAATTTCCCGTAGACATTTTATTTTTCGTATGGCAGGTTAAATACAGTGGAAAAGGTGAGTTCATGCACATTTTCTGTTACGACTAAAGGAGTTCAATCTACGGAGACAATAAATATTTTGAACATTCCTAAGACGGCTGAGAAAATATACAAAACAGGGTGCTCTGTATTTAATGAACAGGACAGTAGATATGTACCTCGTATTTTGTTTGAACCCCTGACCCCCAGGGTCTTGGAAAATGGGTGTGGTCATTTTCCCCTATATAACTCTATGAGCACCAATTCTCAGAAAGTATAATTAGTAGAGACTAGAGAGTAATTCTTTTCCATTACATCAATCATTTTCTGGTCTTGTATTTTGTTTTAGACCCTGATCCCCAGGGTCCTGGAAAATGGGTGTCACTTAGATTTATTTAAGCAAACAACCAGGAGAGCTTCAGTCTCATCAGAGAATTCTGATTTTTAATGATTATTGTTCTCTTGTATTGTTGCATGTATTTATAAATTGTTACTTTGCATTTATTTTCAGCATCTAAAGAAGATTCATGAGCTGATGCAGTTACTTCAGGGAAATTTAACCTCAGCACAATTTGTGTGGCTAGCAGGCAGACCATTATCATCAATAGTGACAAACTTTTGAAATGGTTACAAATTTGTAACATACTGACATTATGTGGATTTTTTACTTTGAAGTTATCAAATCAATTTTCAACACATGCATAATATAATCAATGTTGTTAAGGGACATATATCACATGTAAACAGAATTTAAGGAATTATATCTTGATTAATAGGAATAACCCGGTCTGTTGTCCATCTATCATACAATCATTTATATACAAATATGGACTTGGTCGAGGTCATTATGTCATTAAAATGACCCGATGAGATTTGTAATATCGACCGAGGTCGATATTACAAATCTCATCGGGTCATTATAATGACATAATGACCGAGGCCAAGTCCATATTTGTTATATTATATAACGAATAGAAAGAATATATATGATTAGAATAATGATTCAAAACAATATGAACACAAAATTTTTGATTAAGAATTCAACAATTAATTGCCCTCTTTTGCGAAAAGTATATCTAAACTTTTAGTATTTAACAAAATAACTATATCATTTTTTATCGTAAATACTGAAATCAGGACAAATACCACACCAAGTCATTATCTTCCGTCAGCGGTCATTATCGGAAAATAATGACTCGCTCGCCAGCCAATCAGAATCGACGTTACATCCTGGTTATATAATATTGTTTTATAACTTTTAATCCCTTTCATAAATTTAGATAATAAATGTATAGTCACAAAGTTGATGCCCAGAACCCAAGGATGTGTCATGTTCATATCTGGAAGGCCAAATTGAAGAGAAATGTTGAAATCTTGTCTCATTACTCTCTGATATCAAAATTTTGGGCTCGACTTTAGAGTTTGACCACCTTCTTTTTAAAACTAACCTTGGACATAACTTTTGAATGATAAGTTACAGGGCTTTCATAGTTCATTTGACAGTGTATTTCTAGTGATAAGACCATTCTAAAAATTCCTAGTGATACCAATTGTCTTGACCTAGTGACCATTGCCTGGAAGTTTTGCATACTTTTCAGACTACAGCTATTATTGTAGATGACAGAAGTACATTAATGTTTCATAAACATATATTGTTTTTCCTCTTCATGATTTTTGAAATTATGTCCAAGAATAGTGTCTTTTATTTTACTCAGATTTTGAAAATAGTTTTCACATCTAGACAAAATGGAAAAATAGGAAAATGCTGTTAGGCTACTCTTTTCCTTTGTATGTGTTTCTTGCTACATTTTGATATATAAATTTATTACATGATTATTAATATAAAAATTAAATACTTGTTTCATTCTACATTATTTGGTCTTTTTTCAGTAACATAAGGCAATGTAGATGAAAAATAATTTGCTGATATCGAGATATTCTTGCTATTTGGGGATGCATTGAAAACTCGTTAACTTTTGAGTTTCTACATCAGTACATGGTTTTTAAAAAAACCATCTGCTGGTTTATTCTGTAATCACACTTGAAGCATTAGTTCCTCGCAATTTACACACTATGTAAACTTTAGAACATCAAGGTTACAAATAGTTTACGCTAGTTTCAACAAGATTACACATTTGGAAACTTTTATACACATGGTTTCCAAATGGTTTACGCAAGTCTAAACATGATATTGTAAGATTCCAAATGGTTTACGCAAGTCTGAACTTGATATTGAAAGATTCCAAATGGTTTACGCAAGACTCAAGTAAGATTCCAAATGGTTTACACAAATCTGTACTTGATATTGTAAGATTCCAAATGGTTTACGCAAGTCTGAACTTGATATTGTAAGATTCCAAATGGTTTACGCAAGACTGAACTTGATGTTGTAAGATTCCAAATGGTTTACGCAAGACTCAAGTAAGATTCCAAATGGTTTACGCAAGACTGAACTTGATATAGTAAGATTCCAAATGGTTTACACACTGCATAAACCAGTGTTTATTCAGATTCCAAATGGTTTACGCAAGTTTCAACAAGATTACACATTTGAAAACTTTTATAACGTCAGTTTCTATATGGTTTACGCTAGCCTGAACTTGATATTGAAAGATTCCAAATGGTTTACGCAATGCGTAAACTTGTGTTGATTCAGATTCCAAATAGTTTACGCATGTTTCCAAATGGTTTACGCAAGCAGAACCTTCATATCATAAAACGGCAATCAAGTTTACGCAAGGTAAAATATGCGTAAACTATCTGGAATCCTGAAGTTTCAATTGATTATGCAATTTGGTGCCTTTAAGTTTCAGTTGCGGAAACTTAATGGAAATTACAAGATTACGCTTGTGTAAACCATTTGGAATTTGAGCGGGTAGTCGGGTTACGCAAAGCGTAAACTTGAGTTTCAGCGACGGAATCCTTGCGTAAACTATATGGAAACTTCAGGTTTCCGCAAAGTTTCCATATAGTTTACGCATTGCGTAAACTTGTTTTTTCACCCAGTGATAGATAGTATATCCCACTCACTGGGCGAAAAAACAGGTTTACGCAACTGCGTAAACTTGCGTAAACTTGATATTTTCAGGTTTCCACAAGTTTCCGCATTGCGTAAACTGCCAAATAGTTTCCGCAAGTTTACGCAATGTTTTCGCTGATGAAACTTGATAAATTTTCCTTGATAAAGTTTCCGCAATGTAAACTTGGAACAAATGGTTTACGCAGTTGCAGAATCCTGATGAAACCTGTTAAATTTCTTTCCATTTTATTTCAACAAGTTTCCGCAATGTAAACTTGGAACAAATGGTTTACGCAGTTGCGGAATCCTGATGAAACCTCTTAAATATGTTTACGCAGCTGCGGAAACCTAATCAAACTTTTCAAATAGTTTTCGCAGTTGCGGAAACTTGATATGTTACTACTTCTATAGTTTACGCAGTTGCGGAAACCTGATAAAGTTTTTAACATTAATTTCTTCTTTTTTTTTTTATTTCTTCATTAATTTTATTTTATTAATTTATTTCATTTATCAATTTATTTTATTAAGGTATTTATTTTATCAATTAATTTATTTATTAATTAATTGATTTTATTAATTAATCAATTTTATTAATCTATTCATTTTATTAATCTATTTATTTTATCAATTTATTTATTTTATCAATTTATTTATTTTAATACTTTATTTATTTTAATACTTTATTTATTTTATTAATTTATTTATTCTATCAATTTAATTAATTAATTAATTCATTTTATTTTAATTAATTTTTTTATCAATAAATTAATTTTATTTTAACAATAAATTAATTTATTTTTATTAATCTATTTTATTAATTAATTTATTTTCTTAATTTCATTTATTTTCTCAATTTCATTAATTTTATTATTTTATTTATTCTATCAATTTATTTATTTCATTAATTTATTTATTTTATTGATGTTTTTATTTAATTCAATTGTTTCATTTTACTAATTAATTAATTTTATTTATTCATTCATCTTATTAGTTTATTGATTTTATTATTTAATTAATTCTATTTCAATTTTTTAAAATTATTTTTTTATCTTAATTTATTTATTTTATTAATTCATTTATTTTATTAATTCATTTATTTTATTAATTCATTTATTTTGATTAAATTATTTACTTTGTTAGTTAAATATTTTATTTGTTTATTTATTTTTTTTATTTATTTATTTTTTTCATTTATTTATTTTATTAATTTAGTAATTTAATAAATCTATGTATTTATTAATTAATTAATTTTATTAATATATTTTAAAATTTATTTATTATTTTAACTTATTCTACTAATTTATTTATTATTAATTTATTAATTATCTTGTTTATTTATTTATCTATCTATCTATTTATTTATTTATTTATTTATTTATTTATTTATTTATTTATTTATTTATTTATTTATCTAGATAGTTATATAATTAGTTATATAATTAGTTTATAAATTTCTAGACCAAGACGCATATTGTTTTTAGGAAAATATACATTGAAAACTGTTTATTTACCATTTTGGGTTATTAAGATTCTCTCTCTCTCTCTCTCTCTCTCTCTCTCTCTCTCTCTCACTCTCACTCTCTCTGAGGGTGTGTGTGTGAATATGGTAACTGATGCATGGTATGTTTCCTTTGTTATGGGTCAGAATACCCCAAAACGCCAGCAAAAATCAGACAAAGACTGAATATAAATTTACAAGTTTAATTATGTACAAAATATATATATATACAATGATTACAACTTACAATACAATGTCCGGATCAAAGTGTCCGTTATGGTCCACAAAGTCTATCGAATGTTTGGTTTCCGGTAATCACAAACGTTCTCGAAAGATCGTGTCCAAACGTTGCCAAATGGACCAAGTCCCAACAAACAAAGTGTCCCAGCACATCAGAACAGATGAATGAATCGTGTCTACGAATGTGTACGAATGTCCCTTCAACACAGTTCCTCAGAGGTATTTATACTTAATACCAATGAATTAACCAGAAGCTTCTAGAACAATGACTCATTACAAATGATTAACAATAGAGTAAATTCTAGAAATCACAGTCATGTGATGATAATGATGTAACAAAAAACATACTGGAATATTCTCTAATGAAATAAACATGACATAGTAAAATCTAGAAAGAATTATTATGAAATCATAATACAACATGACTAAGTACATGTAAACCTACACATAAAGTAAAACTAAAATAATACATGACCCACAACACCTCCCCCCTTAAAAAAGTTTGAATGTCAATGAAAACTTAGGTGATAAATTCTGCAAAAATCACTCATGAAACTCTCGATAGTGCATCTGCAATCACATTGTCTTTGCCCTTGATATGGTTAATAATGATATTGTACTCTTGCAACAATAAACTCCACCTTGTAAGTCTTTGATTCTTATTTGACATTTTGTGCAAAAATGTGAGAGGGTTGTGGTCAGTAAACACAAGAATGGGATGTAAAGTAACATTCAAATAAACATCAAAATGTTGTAAAGCTAACAATAATGCAAGGCACTCTTTTTCAATAGTAGAGTAATTCTTTTGACATTTTGTCAATTTCTTTGAAGAATAACAAACAACTCTATCTACACCATCATCATTTTCTTGAAACAAAGCAGCCCCGATTCCTACGTCACTGGCATCAACAGTAAGCTTAAATTGCTTATCAAAATTTGGAGCTGATAGGACAGGACTATTCATAAGAACACATTTGATTTTCTTAAAAGATTCGTCACAGTCATTGGTCCATGCAAAATTCACTTTCTTTTGTAACAGATTGGTAAGTGGACCAACAACTGACGAGAAATTTGGACAAAATTTTCTGTAAAATACTGCCATTCCCAAAAATCTCATTATTTCTTTCTTATTGGTAGGAATCGGGAAATTTGAAATAGCTTCCACCTTGGCCATGATAGGAGTAACAAAACCTTGACCTACTTTGTGACCCAAATATTCTACAGTCGCATGACAAAATTCACTTTTCGCAAGGTTCACTGTGAGGTTTGCTTTCGCCAGTATGTCGAAGAAGGTACGCATGATTTGGAGATGATCATCCCAGGTGTCGCTGTAGATGATAACGTCATCGATGTACGCCTCGCATCCTTCGAGATGATTTAGGAGCGAATGAATCATCCTCTGGAATGTGGCTGGTGCGTTTTTCATACCAAAGGGCATTACTTTATATTGGTATAGCCCATCTGGAGTCGCAAATGCCGATATTTCTCTGGCTCTCTCGGTAAGCGGGACCTGCCAATAGCCTTTAAGCAAATCAAATTTACTGACAAATTTTGCACTGCCAATTTTATCTATACAGTCATCGATTCGTGGGATCGGATAAGAGTCAGTTTTGGTGACTGAATTGACTTTTCTAAAGTCCGTACACAATCGGAAGGTTCCGTCTGGCTTCGGAACAAGAATACATGGGGAACTCCAATCACTATTGCTGGGTTCAATAATGTCATTTTCAAGCATGTATTGAATTTCTTTCCGCATGTATTGAAGCTTAATTGGGTTTAACCGATAGGGATGCTGTTTGATAGGTGACGCATCACCCACAATGACGTCATGATGAGAGGCATTCGTCTTTTTTGGAACGTCCGGAAAGATGGTCGTATATTCCCGCATTAATTGGTGCACTTCCTCTTTTTGATGCACGGTCAGATGTCCGAGTTTCACTTCCGGATTTGTTAGAATTTCAGAATTCTTCAAACGGACACTTTGAGTGAAGTCTTTTTCGACAGTCTCTTCATTACATTCAGGTTCAACACAATTTTCTAATGTATTTACATTGGCCAAAGTGGAAACTGGTTTTACTAAATTTCGGTCACTTCTATCAAAATACTCTTTCAACATGTTAACATGACACACTCTTTTTTCTTTTCGCCGACCTGGTGTCTTAACCACATAGTTAACATCACTAATTTTACTCTCAATCTCATAAGGACCGAAATATCTAGCTTGCAAAGGATGACCAGGGATAGGCAAAAATACAAGAACTTTATCGCCTGGTTTAAAAACTCTGTTTCTAGCATCTTTGTCATACCATGTTTTCATTTTCATTTGAGATGTTTTGAGATTTTCTTGAGCCAATTTGCAAGCACTATATAATTTCTCTTTGAAATTAGACACGTAGTCTAAGAGATTCAAATCGCTAGTCTCAGTCAACCATTTTTCCTTCAATAACTTCAATGGCCCCCTGACCATATGCCCAAAAACTAGCTCAAAGGGACTGAACCCCAGGGACTCCTGCACCGCTTCTCGTGCCGCAAACAACACGAGGTGAACCCCTTCATCCCAGTCTTTTCCATACTGGTGACAATATGTTTTCATCATAGTTTTAAGGGTTTGATGAAAGCGTTCAAGTGCCCCCTGGGACTCAGGATGGTACGCAGAAGACTTATACTGCCTGATACCTAGCTCATGCATAACCTGCTGAAACAATCCTGACATAAAATTCGAACCCTGATCTGACTGAATAGCCTTGGGAGCACCTACGAAACTGAAAAACTTTGTAAGGGCCTTAACTATGGTCTTTGCCTTAATATTCCTAAGAGGTATGGCTTCAGGAAACCTAGTCGAAGTACACATAATTGTCAGTAAGTACTGATTCCCTGACCTAGTCCTAGGCAAAGGACCTACACAATCAACTAACACCCTACTAAAAGGTTCCTCAAAGGCTGGAATGGGTTGGAGGGGAGCAGGTGGTATAACTTGATTGGGTTTACCTACCATCTGACAACTATGACAAGACTTACAAAACTCAGACACATCTTTTCTCAACTTAGGCCAGTAAAAGTGACTTAAAATCCTATTATAAGTCTTATTGACACCTAAATGACCTGCCATGGGTGTGTCGTGAGCTAAACTCATGATGTCCCCGCGATACGCTACTGGAACCACTATCTGGTGAACGACCCGCCACACGTCATTAGGGGGTGCATCGGGTGGTCTCCATTTCCGCATAAGGATGCCATCTTGTATGTAGAAGCACTCTCCGACTTTGTCCGCTTCTTCTCGGGGAAGGGCCCTCTTGCTTAGTCGGATGATCTCCGGATCTTTAGTTTGCTCGGAGAGGAGCTGCTCACGGCTTAAGGCATCTGTACCCCTGTCTAATGGCGGATAGGAATCATCACTAGGTACTGTCGGAGACTTGTCAACATGAAGTGGTACTGACGTCTCAGGTACGCTGTCATCAATGGTTGACATGAATGTGTCAGAAAGGTCTATATTTTTGGAGGGATGGTCCTCGTTAAGTGCAGAAGTACTCTCAGCCTCTTTTAGTCTGTTCCTGGCCATCGCCCTGGTAACTGCGCAGGCTGGGTACAAGTCGTCGTCTTCATCATCGGACACGACATCGGACGTGATTTTCTCACAAACAATCGGATCGGCTACAACTTTTTTTTTTTTTTTTTTTTTTTTTTTCTTTAAGTTCCTTTTATCTCCCTAACTACTCAGAATTCTTTTTTTTTTTTTTTTTTTTTTTTTTTTTGCAAATGACAAAATCTGTATTACGTATTACATATGTTTGAAAAGAGTGTAGTTTTAAAGTTTTCTGAAGCTGTAAATAACTAATTTTCATATATATTTCTACTGTCTCCTATATTTGTTAATTTTCGTGATGTAGCAATTATAAGCTAAAAGCTTCCGTAAAAGAGTCCATATATATTTATATATTTGATAAATTTCATGAAGTTTCACACACAGTAGACATGATAAAATATGTCTTATATAAGAAAAATGTTTAAACATAACCCTTGTGATAGTATTTGTGGATACAAATGTTGTGTGAATAGATGGTTTTGATAGATATTTCGTAAATAGATAATTATAAATGATAATGATAATTATTCTGTATAGTATAGGAAAAAAAGTCGGATCCGGATTTGTTTGGTCTATGTATAACTCCACGTGTTTTTCTATTATGACGTGTCGTTTGGAGATAGGAGCCAGTCGTGCACTGTGTGATATTTGTATACATGGGAACTGTGTCGAGAAACGGAGATTTTATGAATAATAAGCAGATACATATGTGGTTTATATTTATACTGAAACAGAAGAATTTAGTGTGTGTCAGGATGTTATAAAGAATTTATCAAAGCCATGCCCAGGGCGGGTTCAATGAAGTGCATTGAAGCGACGGTGATGTTCAGTGAAGCGACGCTTATCTACCTGAAGAAATTTACCTGTGCTGTTTTGACAGTATATCGAAGCTAAGTAGCATTTCTTTATCTTTCTCTGCGCTTAAATAAAGATTATTGATTTTGTATAAATATAATCGATTATTTCACCTGTATCTGGAATTATTCCGGAATATGTCTTTATTGTTCAATATCTTTTTACCTTATTTATATTTCTCTTGATTTGATTCAAAATTTTGTAGCATTATTGAAATTTAATCGATGTTATATCGTTGTAGCCGCACATCACCTGTACGCTGTATATATTATATGCGGCCTTTACCTTGATCTATTTTTAGCGCGGTATAAAATATGATTACTTGGGGGAATTCCCTGGGTTTTTATTTTGTTTTGGACTTTGTTTTTCTTTTACAGTTTCACATTGCCGATTCCAAGGATGCGCTTGTGTCAATATTTAGCCAATCACATGTTGTCTTGAATACAGATGGGATGGATTTCTTCCTGAAATGCCAGACTGAAACTTGCATTTTTATCAGATTTTTAAAAATATTTATCATGTTAATTTTTTTTGTCTTTTGTTCACTTACATAGTGTGATTTGTAGATAGTAAAGGAAATGTATGAGAGTAGAAGATTTATAGAATAATATTGTTTTTCCGAGATTTTATATCCAATTACTATATTTTTAAGGGTAATCATATCTTTGTCGAAACCTACTTTTTTCATTAGGAGGTTAATTTCATCTTTGAAATCTTTAATGAATTTGCATGATATAAAATAGTGTTCGAAATCGTCTATTTGATTGCAGAAATTACAAAGAGGGTCTGTCCGTATTTTCCATTTAAATAAAAGTGAATTATTTGGTAAAATTTTTTGGAGTAGTTTCCAACGGAAGATTTTTATTTTATTTTCATAAATTCTATTGAAAATAAATTCAAAACATTTTTTGAATTCAAATTCTGTAGCTAATATTGTATTTTTCCAAAATATTATTGAGATTGGTTCTTCGGATTTTTTCTCAATTAATGAGTCATATATGCTCTTATTTGTCAATTTTTCGATTAATATTTGATTACCTTTCATAAATACTTTAAATTCACTAGGTTGTGTATTGAATACATTAATGTTATTATCCTTAATTTTTTTTATCCATTCTATAGGTATTGCTTTTTTCATGATTGTTATTTGAGCTATCCAATTATGTTTATCTTGTAGTTTATTAAATATTGTTGATTCACTTATTTTCCCTTGTGGGTCTAGTACATCTTTTATTATTATTATATTGCTATTGATCCATTGTTTGAATAATAAGACTTTATTATTGTATTTGATAAATTTATTATTCCATAATGGCTGATTTAGAATTTCGGTAGTTGTTTTTGGATATTTAATTTCGCCGCCACCTATTTCAATCCAGGATTTCAGAATATTTTGATAAAATTTAGGAATTTGTTCAATCATATTAATGTTTTTTATGTTATCTATATTTCCTCTGAAGATTGATAGATTTACCCCTAACATATTATAATAGAATTTTGGAATAATTGACCACATGCTATTACATTTGTCATTTATTATCTTTTTAACCCAATTTACCAACATTGTTGTTATATGTGATCTTAAATCAAACATGTTCAAACCACCTTTTACATATTTTCTAATCATTGTGTTTCTTTTGATTTTTTCTACTTTATTCTCCCAAATGAATTTATATAACATTTTTTCAATTTCTTTGATTATTTCATTTGGCATTGTTATAACTCTTATTAAATAGGTTACTTGTGGAATCAATAGCGATTTTACTATCTGAATTCTGCCTAACATAGTTAATTTTCTCATTTTCCAGGTATTAATTAATAATTTAATTTTTTCTATTCTACTTTCCCAATTTATTTTACAAGCTTTAGCACTATCTGTACCAAAGTGAACACCTAGTGTTTTAACTGTTTGACATTTCCAGTCTATTCCTTCGAAATCATCTTCTATTATTTTCTTATCTCCTAGTTTGATACCTTTTGTTTTTTCTCTGTTAAGAATGAGTCCTGATAGTGATCCAAAAATTTCAATGATATTTAGTGCTTTTGTTATGTCTGACTTAGTTTTCAAAAATAAGGTTGTGTCATCTGCTAGCTGTGAAAGTTTAAATTCATCCTTCTGAGAGCTAAATAGTTTTATTCCATGTAGGTTATGTTCTTGTCTTAATTTCATTGCTAATGTTTCAACTGTTATAACGAACAAAAGGGCTGAAAGGGGGCACCCTTGTCTAATTCCTCTTGAGATATTTATTGCTGAGGATATCCATCCATTATTAGTTATTTTACAGAAGATATTATTATATAATGTGTGTATCCATTGCATGAAAGAGTTTTTGAAACCAAATTTTTTCAAAGTTGTAAACATGAAATCCCATTCAATAATATCGAAAGCCTTTTTAAAGTCTAAAAATAAAACTGCACTATTTACCTTAAATTTTTCAGAGTAGTCAATTATGTCTTGAATAAGTCTGATGTTGTAACTAATGTCCCTACCTTTAATGAAACCATTTTGATCAGTATGAATAATTTTTGGAAGAATAGGTTTAAGTCTTTGTGCCAAACAATATGCTGCTATTTTATAATCGTTATTTAAAAGAGTAATTGGTCTCCAGTTCTCTAGATCAAAAGGATCATTTTTTTTGTACATTAGTGAAAGTATTCCTGTACGTTGTGTGATCGACAAAAGTTTTTTCTCGTATCCCTCATTTAGTGAATCAAGTAATAAATTTTTTAAGTATGTCCAAAATTTTTTATAAAATTCAATTGTCAGACCGTCTTGTCCTGGAGATTTGTTGAGTTTCATTTTTCCTATTGCATTCAAGCATTCTTGTTCCGTTAATTTTCCTTCACATGTATCTAGGTCTGTTTCTGTGAGTGGCGTTTCAATGTTTAGATTATTAATATATATTTCTATATCATTTTTATCGGGTTGCGTTGTCTCGTAAAGATTTGTATAGAATTCTCTCTGCCGTTTTAATATATTTTGTTGATCAGTAATTATATTGCCGTTTTTATCATATAATTTTATGATAGATTTTTGGAATTGTCTTTTTTTTTCAAGATTTAAAAAGTATTTAGTATTTTTCTCACCCTCTTCTGTCCATTTTACCCTTGCTCTAATTTGTGCACCTATTGCTTTAGATTCATATTCTTTTTCTATTTCCTTCTCCAAATTTTCTACTTCTGCTGTTTCATTATTTTCGCGTTTTGATTTTAAATCTTCTTCAAGTTTGTGAATGTAATTTTTTTTCAGTTTCATCTTTTCTTTACCATATTTAATGGACATTTCTTTAATTTCAATTTTACATAATTCCCATAAGGTACTTTTGTCAGATTCATTATTTTTGTTATTTCTTTCATACTTATTTATTATCTCAATAACTGCCTTCTCATACTTTTTATCATCTAGAAGTGAGTTATTTAATTTCCAATAACTTGGACCTTTTATAACATTTGTATTGTCAATCTTTATTGATATTGCTTGATGGTCTGTATATTTAATTAGTACTGGCCTAATGTCTGATGATTTAATTCGCTGATTTAAATCTTTTTGTGTTAGGAAGAAGTCAATTCTACTTGCTTCACTATCATTACTCTTACGTTTCCATGTGAATTGTTGTTTGTATGGGTTCTTTATTTTCCAATAATCAATAAGTTCTAAATCTTTCTTAAGTTTTTTTATGGCATTACATGTTTTTACTATTTTTTTACGCGTTTTCCTATCCCCTTGCCACTGTATATCATTCCAGTCCCCACCTATGATTATGAAACCTTTTTGCTTATCTTTAATAATGTCTTTGATATTTTTGAAGAAAGAGTTTCTTTTTTGTTTGTCATTTGGTGCATAAATGTTAACAATGCAATATACTATACCATTTATCTTTACATTGACAAGAATATATCGTCCTTCTTTATCTACTGTGCTATCAAGTATTTCTGTCTTTAGATTTTTATGAAATAATATTGAAACACCTTTGCTTTGTGATGAACCCATGCTGTGCAGAGTTTCACCATGCCATTCTGAATTTACATAAGGTAGTAATTCTGGAGTGAAATGTGTTTCTTGTATCAAGATTATATTTGCTTTTTGGTTTTTTATCCATTCATTTGCTCTATTTCTTTTCTGTTTATCCCTCAAACCTTGTGAATTGATTGATACTAAATGTAAATTTGTATTCATTATGTGTATTGTATTTAATTGTAAATGGGGTTTCTTTAAAATTATTTATGTATGAGTTATCAAATTTCTCTGATATATTAAAATTGTTAATTTTTCCGTCATACCAGTATTTACTATGTATTGCATGAAATATTTTTACAATATACACATATATTACTATACATATTAATAATGAAATGTATGTTTTCAGTATTACATGATTGAAAAATATTCTCTGTTTTATTTTTATCATATTTAGAACACATATAAATGCCAGAAATATCAAACGAGTGCCAAAGGCAGGGTCCATGTCTGACATATGGCTTTCTGGCAAGATCATATCCATATTATGTTCCTTCTTTGGATTTTTTGCTGGCACGCTCCCTGGCAGCAAGAGTCTCTACCGGGGTTGGCGGAGATCGGATGGTATCTGCCTTTCCTTGTTTGTCTGGAGTGTTCACGCGCACATTAAGGAACTTGTCTAAAGTTCCACTGGATTGTTGATAATGTTGTGTTGTTGTGCTTTTAGAGTTATTAGATTTGGATTTCTTCTTCTTTGACTTGTTTGATTGGCTCTGGAGGTTGGCAGTCTTGGCTACAACTTTGCCGCCAGCTAAATCGTTGCCAAGCAACAAGGAAACGCCTTGAACGGGAAGAGTAGGTCGAACACCTACGATAACAGGTCCAGTAATTAAGTCTGACTTCAAATAAATTTTATGAAGGGGAACATCAATGACGCCTAGCTCCACACCCTGTAACAAAACTGACCTACCAGTAAAAGTGTGCTCAGACAAAGGCAATGAACCCTCTAACAATAAAGTCTGGGCAGCACCAGTATCTCTCAAAATCTGAACAGGCAACGCTTCGCTAGAATCACTGAGTGAAACAAATCCCTGTGACAAAAAGGGCTTATAATGATCCTCCACAAAATCATCAGAACTGGACTTAGAACCCTGAATCTCAGGAGTGTCAGAACAAATCGAATCTAAGGCTTTCCTATCATTTCTAACAGACGCACAGGCCTGTGACTTAAGTTCTTTTTTCTTCTTAAGCCTCAAACACTCACCAATAACATGACCTTTTTTCTTACAATAATTGCATGTAGGAAGCGACCCCACCCCTGGGGATGCCTCAGAACGCTCGGACCTAGGTCCGGACGTAGAACCACCTTGAGATGGTGACTGGGAACTAATGGACGACTGAGACTCTTGTAAATTTTTCTTTGGAAAATCTGACGTTTTTGCGCTATCGCTAGATTGAGTTTTTGACACAAAATTTTTCTTATGAGTGAGAGCATACGTATCAGACAAAACAGCGGCTTCTTCAAGAGTTTTAACATTTTTGTCTTCCAAATGAGTTCTTAAATCTTGATGTACACACTCTTTGAACTCTTCTATCAGAATTATTTGACGCAAATTGTCAAATGAATTGGGAATTTTCTTAGATCGAAACCACTGATCAAATAAATCTTCTTTTTCTCGAGCAAATTCAACATATGTTTGATTTTCAAACTTTTTGTACTTTCTAAACTTTTGTCTGTACGCCTCAGGTACTAACTGATATGCTCTCAAAATCGTGTCCTTGACCTTGTCATAGTCTGAACTCTCAGCAATACTGAGCGCCGAGTACACTTCAGCCGCTTTGCCAATAAGTACGCTTTGTAATAAAGTTGGCCAAAAATCACGTGGCCACTTCAGATTGGCCGCGATTTTCTCAAAATGTGGAAAATATTTGTCCACGGACTTTTCTTGAAATTTTGGTACTAATCGGATGTTTTTGGCGGCGTCGAATTCAGACTTGACAAGCGAAGGAACAGGATTTTCCTTAGCGCTTTTCTCTAACTTTAACTTTTCTAACTCAAACTGGAGTTCTTTCTCGTGCATACGTTCCTGTTTCTCTCTTTCTTCCTTTTCTCTTTCAAATTGTCTTATTTTTTCTTCTTTTTCAAATTGTCTTTCTTTTTCTTCTTTTTCAAATTGTCTTTCTTTTTCTTCTTTTTCAAATTGTCTTTCTTTTTCTTCTTTTTCAAATTGTAATTGTATTTTCATTTTCTCTAATTCAAACTCATATTTTGACATTTTGGTTTCGCTTGAAACAGGTTCAACAGGAAAATCGTATGACGAAAAGATTTCCTTAGCTAAAAGCTCTTTAGCCACAATATTTCTAATTTCTTGTTTTCTCATAGAAGATTTTACATCTAACTTCAAGTGAAGACCTAAACCAATCAAATCATCTTTTTTCAATGATTCGAACTCATCTACAGTCGGCGATTTCAAAAATTCAGTGACCGAAAATACCATGATTGATTTCTGCTGGCAAAAGTTTGGAGAATTTTCCTTTTTTCAAAAAACGAACTTTACGTAAAAATGCAAATATGCAGAGATTACTATCCCGGACGAGCCCCCAATTCTGTTATGGGTCAGAATACCCCAAAACGCCAGCAAAAATCAGACAAAGACTGAATATAAATTTACAAGTTTAATTATGTACAAAATATATATATATACAATGATTACAACTTACAATACAATGTCCGGATCAAAGTGTCCGTTATGGTCCACAAAGTCTATCGAATGTTTGGTTTCCGGTAATCACAAACGTTCTCGAAAGATCGTGTCCAAACGTTGCCAAATGGACCAAGTCCCAACAAACAAAGTGTCCCAGCACATCAGAACAGATGAATGAATCGTGTCTACGAATGTGTACGAATGTCCCTTCAACACAGTTCCTCAGAGGTATTTATACTTAATACCAATGAATTAACCAGAAGCTTCTAGAACAATGACTCATTACAAATGATTAACAACAGAGTAAATTCTAGAAATCACAGTCATGTGATGATAATGATGTAACAAAGAACATACTGGAATATTCTCTATGAAATAAACATGACATAGTAAAATCTAGAAAGAATTATTATGAAATCATTAAATAACATGACTAAGTACATGTGTACCTACACATAAAGTAAAACTAATATAACACATGACCCACAACACCTTTTTTCCAATATTTTAGATATATATTTTATTTCATTTTTCCTTTCTTCATATTTAATTGTTTTTCAACTTATTATTTAGAAATATCCAAGTTTATTAAATTACAATATAAATGACTTTATTTTTAAAAAAATATTTTTTATCAGCTGATTTTACTCTTGAATTCTTTTTGTCCATTTTTTTTGTTAAATTGAAACATGTAAGTGTCCAGTTCTGTGCACAGAGGTATCCGGACATTTGAACATTTTGACAGTTTGACAAGTACACAATTACTGACCCGTGTAATTTGCATCCGCGTGTCAGTTACTTTTACACTGGGCGAAAAAACAGGTTTACGCAACTGCGTAAACTTGCGTAAACTTGATATTTTCAGGTTTCCACAAGTTTCCGCATTGCGTAAATTGGAAAATAGTTTCCGCAAGTTTACGCAATGTTTTCGCTGATGAAACTTGATAAATTTTCCTTGATAAAGTTTCCGCAATGTAAACTTGGAACAAATGGTTTACGCAGTTGCGGAATCCTGATGAAACCTGTTAAATTTCTTTCCATTTTATTTCAACAAGTTTCCGCAATGTAAACTTGGAACAAATGGTTTACGCAGTTGCGGAATCCTGATGAAACCTGTTAAATATGTTTACGCAGCTGCGGAAACCTACTTAAACTTTTCAAATAGTTTATGCAGTTGCGGAAACTTGATATGTAACTACATCTATAGTTTACGCAGTTGCGGAAACCTGATAAAGTTTTTATCATTAATTTCTTATTTTTTTATTTTTATTTCTTCATTAATTTATTTGTTTTATTAATTTATTTTATTTATCTATTTATTTTATTAATTGATTTCATTAATTAATTTATTTTATTAAGATATTTTTTTATTAATTAATTAATTGATTAATTAATTGATTTTATTAATTTGATTTATTTTATTAATTTATTCATTTTATTTATCAGTTAATCTATTTATTTTATGAATTTATTTATTTTAATACTTTATTTATTCTATTAATTTATCTATTCTATCAATTTATTAAATTAATTAATTCATTTTATTATAATTAATTTTTATACCAATAAATTAATTTATTTTTATTAATTTAATTTTATTTATTAATTTATTTTCTCAGTTTTATTTATTTTCTCAATTTTATTAATTTTATTATTTTATTTATTTTATCAATTTATTTATTTCATTAATTTATTTATTTTATTGATGTTTTTATTTAATTTGATTATTTCATTTTACTAATTAATTAATTTTGTTTATTCATTCATCTTATTAGTTTATTGATTTTATTATTTTATTAATTTTATTTCAATTTTTTAAATTTATTTATTTTATTAATTTATTTATTTTTATTAAATTATTTACTTTGTTAGTTAATTTATTTTATTAGTTTTTTTTTCATTTATTTTTTTTTTCATTTATTTATTTTTTTTCATTTATTTATTTTATTCATTTATTTATTTAATAAATTTATGTATTTATTAATTAATTTATTTTATTGATATACTTTTTAATTTATTTATTATTTTAACTTATTCTTCTAATCTATTTATTATTAATTTATTAATTATCTTATTTATTTATCTATTTTTATTTATTTTTTATCTGTATACTTTCCTTGTTAATCATTTTAACTAATTCTATTTTTTTTTTATTGATTTGTTTATTTTCATCATTTTTTTTTGTTGAATTATTTTATAATCTATTTACATGTGAATTTATTTAATTTACTTTGATTAATTACTTTTGAAAATCTACCTATTTTTTATTATTAAACTGAGATAACGTCATTGACTTGGTTTTCAAATACCTTGTCACTTCATGAGTGCAGTAGATTTGATTGGCGTGATAATAGCGGCGTTCAAATGATTTCAGAAGTGTATGACATAAAAACACAGTACGTAATCCTAATTATGCTAATGAGTTACCACTACATCACCCATACCTGTCAATCAATTATGCTAATGAGCTACTCCTACCTCACCTAGCTATTCCTGTCAATCAAATTTGAGGGATATAAAGATCGTAGCAATGACCAATCGAATTCGATAAATATGGTAACTTTCAAAATTATAATGACAAAATTTTACCTGCCTATTACATAATCCAAAAACCTTCTCCGTCATATATTGATAAATTGTAAAACTTGTGCTTATGATTCCTCATTTTATTTATTTATTTATTTATTTATTTATTTATTTATTTATTTATTTATCTATTTATTTATTTATTTATCTATTTATTTATTTATTTATTTAAATACAATAAAAACACTATATTATTGTATTTATATATGAAACGACTGGGTTTAATTAATTAATAAATTAATTAATTAATTAATTAATTTATTTATTTATTTATTTATTTATTTATTTGTTTATTTATTTATTTATCTATTTATCTATTAAAATACAATAAAAACACTATATTAATCCATTTATATAAGAAACGACTGTGTTTTATTTATTTACTTATTCATTTATTTATTTACAGTAAACTTCACCCATAACGAACAGGTTTATAGCGAAATTCTGCTTGTAACGAAGTAAAAAGAAAGTCCCTGCAGAAGTCATATTACCCTCCATTGATTTTTGTACGCCTGTAACGAATTTGTATGTAACGAATTATCGGCTTTTACGAAGCCATCTCGTGGTCCCGTGGTCATAATTTCTTTACTATTTTCACCTGATGTAACGAAATGCCCTCCAGGTATTCCCAATTAACACACCTGGCAGACAGATAATTACTAATTATCAAATAATTGCTCTCTCCCTCTTTTGTACCCGCGCTAATTACCTATTAGGAGACGTGTTGTATACACATGAGGAGATGATTGCCAATCATTTAATACTCTATCGGCATGTCAATTGTAAAGAATGCTTACTTAATAAATCACAACATAGCTATTGAATACTGGTCTTAACTTTTCATTCATTTAGAACGGCTACACCAAGGAAACATATTTAGCAGCAAAATGCATGTAACGAAATATGGCTATAACGAAATTGGACCAATGGTCCCCTGGGCTTCGTTATATACGAAGTTTACTGTATTTAAATAAAATAAAAACACTATATCATTGTATTTATATAAGAAACAACTGTGTTTTATTAATCAATTAAATAATTTATTTAATATTTATTTATTTATTTATTTATTTATTAATTAATTAATTTATTTATTTATTTAGATAGATAATTAGTTTATAAATTTCTAGACTAAGATGCATATTTTTTTTAGGAAAATATACATTGAAAACTGTTTATTTACCATTATGGGTTATTAAAATATTATGTCTCTCTCTCTCTCTCTGAATTTATTTTTAAAAAATCATTTTTTATCAGCTGATTTTACTCTTGAATTCTTTTTGTCCATTTTTTTCTTTTGTTAAAATGAAACATGTAAGTGTCCACTTCTGTGCATAGAGGTATCCGGACATTTGAACATTTTGACAGTTTGACAAGTACACAATTACTGACCCGTGTAATTTGCAACCGCGTGTCAGTTACTTTTACATCATAAAAGAAGCGATTTTATTCATCAATTCTTTTTGTCCGTTTTTTTTTCTTTTGTTCCTTAAATTATTTATAATCAGCATATCATTTTTTATGTTTCTTTTTATTATCAATTATTTCATTTCATTTCATTTCATTTCATTTTATTTTATTTTATTTTATTTTATTTTATTTTATTTTATTTTATTTTATTTTACAGTCAAACCTGTCTTAAAGTGACCCTCTTTTTAGCGACTTCCTGCTTTATGTGACCTTTTTTATTCCTCCCGAGAAATTTTCCTATCAAATCAACCTGTTTATAGCGACAACCTGTCTAACGCGACAACGACCGTGATTTTTCTGTCCCGTATCGAATTCCGAACCTGTATATTACGACTTTTAGAGTTGAAAAGGACCCAAACTACTTAATTTTTTACATGAAATCTCTTCATCAGTGTCTTTCATGATTTAATAGGCCATATAAAAAAAAATCCTGGTTCTCAGACACCGCCGCGCGCTCAAAATTCCTCCCGACGAGACGTTTTTATCGTAGGAAGGGAAAAAAATAGCCGCCGCCCGCCAGATTTCTCATGCTGATAAATATAATTTTCTATTAATTTTCTGAACAGATAATTCGTCAATAGATCAATTTTGTAAGTATATTTGACTTTAATTCACGCTACCAGTCCGTGCGTAAGTAAACAATCGCGTTACAATAACATTTGTCCAAGTATTTACGGTACCTGGTCATCTAAGGTCAGATCGTACAAGCGCATGTACGTTAAATACCTGTATATGTGTAAACACCTGTCTACCCCGAGGGGTGTTGAATGGAGACAAATAGCCTTCACCGGTAGCGTTGCGGTCAAGCATGAAATTGATCTGTCACTTTTGACAGGTGAAGGGGGAAGTAAAATCTTCTCGAATAGGTTTATTCTAACGGTAAATTTCAATGGTCAGTTCAGTTAATTGATACATAATACGACTGTCAATCCTAAATCTTTCAATCGTACTATGGATTACTTTGTAATCGGTATCTAATTCAAGTCATTACAATAAAAATTACCGAGCGGGCCGTTTCTTTGATATTTTGAATTTGGGAGAAAACATCGGCGAAATTTCGATTTTTTTAATGCGTATTATTTACTAGATTAGAATTTTTTCCACGATTTTCAGCGCAATTTTTTGCCTGCATGATATCTACTCTTGCGGACTTTTTTTCGGACGATTACGGTACTGTACTTTGTTATTGTTCACAAGATGCAAAATGGCGACCGGGGGGGGGGGGGGGAGGAACGAGTGATTGTCAGCTTGAAGGTGAATTTTAAAATTGCAGACTGGGCTGAAGCATTCTTGGCACTGTAAAAATGAGAAGAGTTGAGTATGGTGAACATTTACAACAAATATAGTCACTATAGATCACAGTCTCTATAATATCTGAATAAAAAATTGTGCTTAAGTAGTTTTCGGAAAATAAAAACAAAAAATAAAAACCCTACCTACCTACCCATATTTTTTAGATCAATTATCTGAGAACCAGAAATTTTTTTTTGCATGGCCTTAAATTTTCTGTGATAATTAAAATCTATTGTGATTTTATATGTGCAATACGATTAATCAATAAATACACGAATTGATATATGCAGTGATTCATTTAATAGTATTGCTCTTATACTACGAAAATTTGTTGGTCAAAGTCAGATCAGCTTGAACCTGTATTCAGTGACCACCTGTCTTATGTGACCTATTTTGTATCGGCCCTTGCAAAGTCACATAAGACAGGTTTGACTGTATTTTACTTTACTTTACTTTACTTTACTTTACTTTACTTTACTTTACTTTACTTCATTTCATTTCATTTCATTTCATTTCATTTCATTTTATTTTATTTTATTTTATTTTAATTTATTTTATTTTATTTTATTTGATTTGATTTGATTTGATTTGAATTGATTTGATTTGATTTGATTTGATTTTTTATTTATTTATTTATTATTTTATTTCATTTCATTTCATTTTATTTTATTTTAAGGTCTGCTTTGAAACATGTAAGTGTCCACTACAATATAATTTAAACAGGACAATTCGTCGAAAAGAATTCATTGTCTTCTCACACAATTTTTTTTATCAATTGAGCTTTAAAATGCCGATTGGGCCAGCTTCGCCCTCAATCATAAAATACAATATGTGGGGTGGATATAGTTTTTCAAGTTTGGTCCAGTCCCTCCCGAGACTTCAAGTCTAGTCTATGAACGTAAATAATTGTACATATTTTGATTCTTTGATTCCAAGGGACAGGCCAACCAAGCCTTATTCTGGGCTTGTATCCCCCAAGAAGAAGAAAAAAAAAAAAAAACCAGAAAAAAAAAGTTTTTATTTCATAATAACATGAAATAGGATGGGGCAAAAATTATAACAACATTACATAAGTCCTCTCCTTATCATACACAACATATAAATATCAAGATGGCAACTTAAAAAAATATGTAGATATACTAGTGAAAAAAAAATACGAAAAACGTCTATCCACGGCACTGACTCCAAATTTTCAAATAACCAGGTATATTTTGGTCCATTTACAGAAAAAACAAAAAACGGCAAAATTCGCCCCTTGATCCCCCAGCAAAAGGAGCGCTTGATCCGCTACTGATACTCGATCAATATCAATGGCGGATCCACAGCGCCCCCTTTGCCGGGGGGTCAAGGGGCGAATTTTGCCGATTGTGATTGAAAATGGGCCAAAATATACCTGTTTTAGGAAAGTTTGGGGTCAGTGCGGGGGGGGGGCGCCCCCTCCGCACCACCCCCCCCCTGAATGATCAATCCGCCACTGAATATTGTCTGGATCTCCGAGCTGGAAACACAAAATCACCTGCTAATCACTAATCACCTCTAGGCCTAGTGAATATTTATTTTCTTTTCGAGGTTTAAAATAAATATATTCATTATGGCAAAATATATGTATATGAAATAAAAGACAGAACAATCAAAAAAAAAAGAAAAGAAAAAGAAAAAGAAAAGAAAAGAAAGAAAAGAGAGAGTGAAAAAACGCCGAAAAATACAGCGGGCTCTGTGTTCGCGCTAGCACAATTTCAAATCAAATATTGACCAATCAGAGGCGAGCATTTTATTTGTATACAGAGGAAACTCAGAAGCGGGTTGAAAGTTGTTTTCCCACGAAGAAACTAAGCAAAACATGTTTATTTGGGTAATCCCATGGCGATAAATGGTAAGATGCATTTCTTAGTCATTAATATTTACTTTTTAACGTGCATTTCCCAAAGTAAAGACGCTGGCTTGGTCAGTTCGACCCACGCGCTGATTTTTCTTGTTCTTGCTTTTATTTTACGGCGATCCTGTGGACTATTTGAATCACTTTTTATATATTTAGACATATTTGTATCATTACTTCCTCCTAAAAAGGAACATGTACCAGGTAAAATCTTTGTTTACTTTGTTGCAAGCTACCCCCCCCCCCCCCCTTCCCTTTCGGCCTTTGCCATGGGAAGGATTGGGTAAATTTAAAGATACATGTTCTTCAGGGCATCAGGATTTTTCATATTGATGTCTTTTCTAGTGTTGTAATGATAGTCGCTGAATCTTCAGTGGCGGATCCAGCGCCCCCTTCTCCGGGGGGGGGGGGGTCGAGGGGCGAATTTTGCCGATTTATACTGAAAATGGGCCAAAATATACCTGTTTTTGGAAAATTTTGGGTCAGTGCCGGGGGGGGGGTTGGACGCCCCCTTTGCACCCCCCTGAATCCGCCACTGATCTTGAAAAGTGCTGACTATCGATAATGATTTCGAAAATCGATTGTCGCTGTTGAAGTTACACGAAATGATCTCAGTGCGAAAAGTCTTTGCTATAATTCAAAACTAAGAACTAGACGCGATCGCTTTTGCAAAGTTACTGGTTGAGGAGGAGCAGATTTATCCATATCCCGGCAGTACTAAGTCTGCAGCATGGGACTGTTTTGGCTTTAATAGAAAGAAAAAGGAAGGCCCCCCTTCTATCATGTCTAAAGCAAACCTCGAGATAAATACCTTTATTTGCAAGATCTACTTGCATACGTACGCCCTGAGTATTCTCCTTCTGAAGATACAAAATATTTAACAATTTTAAAGTAAAAAAGTCTGATTCTGATATCGATGTACTCCTCCGATAGTTTCCGATAATCATGATAATTGATAGTAAATTTTTTTCTGATTTTACAACTCTAGTCTTTTCGTATTCAGTTATTTGTAGTTTTCGTTCCAATTGTCAGGATTTTTCATACCAATAGATGATTTTCCAATAAACTCGTGAGACAGTCAAACACCCAGGGATGCAAATAAGCACTCGCCCGCTCGCCAATGCGACTAAAAATTCAGTGTGGACTACCAAAAATGTTTTTCTTATCGCCCACTTGGCGACAGTAAAATTCCAATCTTTATTATTTTCTTGTATCAAAGTTGCCGTAACTAACGTTTGTAAACAAAAACTCATGGGCATTTGTCAAAATTTCGGTTCGCTTTCTCGCGGAAAATGAATAGATCTCTCTTATTTCCTTGTAAAGACGTACTGTAATTTTAGATCAGTACAAATGTATATACCAAAACTAACTAATGTTTCCAAAAGCACACAAAGTCACTGTCTGGAGACAGATTGAGGTGTACGTAATATGTTTATAAATGGATTTACCTGTATTTATTGATTTATTTAAAGGTACTTGTACTTGAAATAAACTCGACATGTACACTGTACAAGGAGAGAAGGGGGTTTGGGATGTAGATTTAGATACATTTTGATGTGGGCTAATCGTTTTGATGTAGGCGCCTAAATTTATTGACTTATGAGCCCATTTGGCCCCTGAAAATTTCAACGAATTTTCATCCCTGACACCATCGTCGGAAACCCATGTTCGGTCACACAAGCTCTCCCGTGGGTCATATCAGCAGAATTTTCACTGGATAGCATTACAAAAATCTAATGCGATTACTTGTCAGTGAATTAGCCATTTAAAGCCACTATGTAAGCAATATTGTTTTGTAACTCCTAAAATTAACAAATATTAATCACTGTCAACATTATTTAGGGCATCTTCTGTTGATGGAAAAATAAAAAAGATGATATTTTGCTATCGATAGCAAATTAACAGACAAGTACTCGCATTAGATTTTTGTAATGCTATCCAGCGAAAATTCTGTCGTTATGACCCACGGGAGGTGAGCTTGAGTGACCAAGCGTGGGTTTCCGACAATGGTCAAACACCAGACATAAGTACGAAAGATCCCACTATCAAATTTTGAGGAGCTCAAGTAAATCAGCTCTACATAGCAGAAACATAATCTTTTTTTTTCTGCAATATGTACGAAAGATCTCAGTAACAGGTACGAAAGATTCCGTACGAAAAATCTCGGTACAAACAAGAATAGGTACAAACATGACGAAAAATCCTGGAACCATTCTTCAGGGGCGGATACAGGATATGATTTGAGTTGGGGGGGGGGCGTGAAAAACAGATAGGGTCTTTAGGGCCGCCTAGCATTTTCATAGCTGCAAACCAATGTCAGATTTAAAAAGAAATTGTTCATGATTTTATTTCTTAGCTTTTTTAAGTATTATACTTATAGGTAGGGCTCGGCCGATCCCATGATGGGTTGATCCAATGGATATTGCAATATCAATGTAAACGTCTTCAAATTGAATAGCATCATTTAAGAACAAATAAATTGGCAACGTGGACCAGACATGCACGTTTCGGGTACTTAACCCTCATCAGTGATCCTAAATCCTAAATCTAAACAATGTAATATGCCAAAAAGTATGAAAGTTACTATGTCGAAAAAGAGTACCGAAAGACGTAGCAGGATTGGTGGGAAATGATGCTACAGGACCCACTTTTTAGAAATTTCAAGAAATTTTGATAACAGAAATCTCTTCAAAACAAGCGTACATAATTTGCTCCCCCTTATTGGATCTCAAATCAAAAATTTTATATTTCCCACAATTCTCTGAGCGCCATCTAGCATGTCGAGTGAGCATTCAAAATTTATGTCTCTTGAGAGTTTGTCATCACTAGCCAATTAATCAGCACACATATTTCGATACTTTTCATTCGATTGTGCTACATAATCAAGTAACTGACATATCTATGAAACATAAGAAGGTATTGCTAAATATTTTACGCCAGCGTCTTTGGCAGATTTCTGTGGGCGTGTCCGTTTTATTTTCGAACCTTCGCTTCGTATGCTAATCAGGACACTTAAGGTCGATTCTCATTGGTCCAGTGGTTTTGTACATTTGTCTTGAGAAGATGCATGATATCTTACCCTTCCTTATCATAATAAGTGTTGTTTTGAATATTTTGATGTGTCAGCACTTCAGAGAATGACTATTCATCACCAATTGCTTGAATAAATCGCGTCATAATTTTTTTCAATAACAAGGGGCGTATCTTTATTCAAGAACACGAACAGTTAGCATGGCTAGTTCCGAAGAGTCCAATGGGGTTGTAGTTCAATGTGTTCAAGGAGGGAGATAACTCTAGCCAATTTGGAGGAAATATTGTTATGTGGGAACATTCAGACTGATTATATAAAAAATTTAGATCTGAAACATTGAAATCTAATTTTGGATTCCTCTTTGTAGCGTTGATGGATCTCCACCTTACTACATGTACATGATGATACTCAGTGGTCACTGGTACGTCACTGGTATGTTGGACTTTTGGCTTCTAAAAGGATGCTCTTTCTGTAAAAGATGCTGCACAATATACATGAAGGATGGTATGCCAATATTATTTTTTTCAATTGGTAAACAGATTCTTTTTTTTCTGTGTACATGAGATTTGTATATACATGTATGTGTCTCAGTCTGTCATACAAAATTGATGTCAAAACACACTTATACAATCCCTCCCCCTTGTGACATGATGAAATGCAATATACAACCAATATTTTCAATATTATACTTTTCAATCATAAAAATCTGTCTGTTCTTTGAAATCTACACTTATATGCACACCAACTTAATAATTACTTATAGATTCAGGTAGGTCTAATCTTTCTAGAATGTGACAAAGTATTTAAGCTTGAAATCTGATTTTATTTACATTTTACAGGTCATCATTTTGCTGTCACTAGGTAGAGGATGACTGGCATGAACCTTTGCCATGTTTGCAATGAAAATGTTATCTAGTTTAAGATAGCAGTAAGTACATTACAGTACGTACATGATACTTTGATGGGTTTTCGTAAGGGCTGTCACGGTTAACTGAAAATTCGGTTACCCTCGGTTCATGCTTGGTCGGTTCGATTTTAATCGTACTTTACAGAGTTCGCTTTTGGTCTGCATGTATGTCTGTCTGTTTGTCCGCAAAAACTTTAACCTTAGGCATAACTTTTGAATGGTAAGTGATAGGGTTTTCATATTTCACATGTGCATTTCTTGTGGCAAGACCTTTCAATGGATACCAAAATTTTTGACCTTTGACCTTGACCTTTGAGTTTGACCTACTTTTGAAAAACTTTAACCTTGGGTGTAACTTTTGAATGTTAAGTGATAGGGCTTTCATATTTCACATGTTTATTCCTTGTGACAAGACCTTTCCATGGATACCAAAATTTTTGACCTTGTGACCTTGGAGTTTGACCTACTTTTGAAAAACTTTAACCTTGGGCATAGCTTTTGAATTGTAAGTGATAGGGCTTTCATATTTCACATATGAATTCCATGTGGCAAGACTTTTCCATGGATACTTAATTTGACCTTGTGACCTTTACCTCAAATGTGAAACTACTTTTCATAAGTTTTACTGACAAAGATGCCAACTGGGGCATTCGTGTTTCACAAACACAGGTTTTATTTATTATTTTTTTTTTGGGTTATACATGTATCAAGTTATAATTAATAAATAACAATTAGGGCTCACGATATGATATGTTTTGCAACATTTACTCACGATATGATTCGAATCACGATAGAACATTTTTAGCTCGCTGGGACGAAAAATTCCGGAGGGCTAATGCCATACCCTCATTGTCGTCATTATATCTAGATATAAGATATGAAGGTGTTTCTGTAATTCGTCAGATATTTTATTAAAACAACAACAAGGCCGGGTTAGCGCAGTGGTAGCGCGCTCGCTTCTCACCTCTAAGGTCCCGGGTTCGAATCCCAGATTCGGCGAAGGGTCTTTAGTGGGAGGGTAGGTGGTCCCCCACCCAGGCCTCAGTAGGAGGTTTTTCTCCGGGTACTCCGGTTTCCTCCTGCTCCTTGGACCCCCTCACGCCAACATCTGAGCCAACGTGAGACATTAATATAAGTTGTGTAACTTGTTTGTTAAACGTTGTAAAATAAAGTTTAATTTAAAAAAAAACCAACAAATTAAGATCATACATAATTTAAATGATTCGAGAAGTATGGTATTGACTAGAAAAAACAAAAACAAAACTAAGAGATAATCTTTGATGGCTCGGCGTCGAGCATCGCCATGTTGATTTTTTAAAGATAAAACTAAATGCCGAAAACGAGCCATAAGTCAACCATACGGCCTCTTCTTGTATTGTGTATCGAACCGTCATCAAGAACCGCGGTGAATCAATAACCACGGTGAATCGAGAACCGTGGTGAATCATCACAGCCCTAATAACAATGAACACTCTATATCCACAAATTTCGGCCACTTGGCCTTTATCAAGTGGAAAAGCACGAACATAAAAGAATTCTACGTAATATCCATAACTGCTGTAACTGAAAGATAATTGTTTTCAAATTATTCAGTCTTTGATCTACTGTCCTGTTCACTAAATCCAGAGCACCCTGTTTTGGCGATTCTCTCTGAAGTATAATGTTGTCAACTTAAAAATTGATATCCAGTCTATCGGACTCTTTTAGTTTAACAGAAAATGCCTCCTTTTTGGTTGTGCATTGCTTAGTTAAAAAATACGACGGAAAATATAATGTCTATGTGAATTTTCTATAGTAAAAACGACTAAAATGCATGATGCCGGACACCATGACGTCAATGTTTACCATTGTTTGTACAGAGAACAATATGGTGGCAGGCTGAAATTAACATGGGAATTTCCCATAGACATTTTATTTTTTTGTATGGCAGGTTAAATACAGTGGAAAAGGTGAGTTCATGCACATTTTCTGTTACGACTAAAGGAGTTCAATCTACGGAGACAATAAATATTTGGAACATTCCTAAGACGGCTGAGAAAATATACAAAACAGGGTGCTCTGTATTTAATGAACAGGACAGTAGATATGTACCTTGTATTTTGTTTGAACCCCTGACCCCCAGGGTCTTGGAAAATGGGTGTGGTCATTTTCCCCTATATAAGGCCATGTAAAATAAATTCTATGTTTCTCAGATAATTGGGTCTAAAAAAAGTGGCAAGGTAGGTAGGGTTTTCATTTTTTGTTTTGTTTTTCCATCAAGAGTACTCTTATTATTCATGTAAGGCAAAAATCGTCTCCCCTGTCTAACCCCCCCCATTATTCATGTAAGGCAAAAAATCTTATGCTGCCCCCTCCCCCCCCTTTTTCCTTCATAGAAAATATACTGCCCCTTTCTCCCCCCCCCTGTTTTTCTTCATAGAAAACTGCCTTTGAACTGTTAGTCAAAATAATGGTACATGTAGCTCATCTGTCTGAATGGAAGAAGCTTAAATAGATACAAAATTTAATATACGAAGTATGACGTGTTTTGATTGCCGTGAGTACATTTAGTAGAATCGCGGAAGAGACTCGACGGGTGTTATTTGCTCACAACTTGTTTAAACCCAGTTCAAACTAAATACATCTCCTCACTTCCTCCGATGGATCCGTTCATATGGTCAAAAATTTGTCAAGTTTGGATGAAGCGGAATCTTTAGAAATGGAATTAAGTGTTCAGCATTAACCACGGTCTAGTAAAAAAAATGTACACGGCCCGGGTACAATATACATGCTTTTGTTCATAGATTTAAGGATTTAACTACGTTTCTCTTATGCTCGTCGGCGGTCCTTGCTTATACTTTTTACAACGTGAACGTCATTATTAATAGATTCGGAAGTATTACAATGGACACTTACTATTGTCAGCATGGGTATTAACATATGCTGTAGAAATCAATAAAGAAAACTAAACGAACATTTTAATACATGTAATACTCGATGTATTTAACACACAAATAGCCGGCCGTCCAAGTGTCCACGACACGTGTCGGCACATTGTTAGTATATCATATACAATAGTCTTTACCCGTAACGTAAATACGGAACGCGCCGTGAATGATACGGACTTTTTAAAGTATTTATTCATCGGGTACTGTTTAGACGATTTTACAGGACAATATACGTTCAATGAAATAAATGGACATTTTGTTTTTAATCGAGGATGAGACACAGCGGATATTTTTTTCTGTAGTTGCAATAAAAAAGTCTCGTCGGCGGCAAAGTATAGCGCACGGCGGTGTCGGAGATACATAGATTTTATTTTACATGGCCTAACTCTATGAGCACCAAACTCTATGAGCACCAATTCAAAGAAAGTATAATTAGTAGAGACTAGAGAGTAATTCTTTCCCATTACATCAATCATTTTCTGGTCTTGTATTTTGTTTTAGACCCTGATCCCCAGGGTTCTGGAAAATGGGTGTCACTTAGATTTATTTAAGCAAACAACCAGGAGAGCTTCAGTCTCATCAGAGAATTCTGGTATTTAATGATTATTGTTCTCTTGTATTGTTACATGTATTTATAAATTGTTACTTTGCATTTATTTTCAGCATCTTAAGAAGATTCATGAGCTGATGCAGTTAATTCAGGGAAATTTAACCTCAACACAATTTGTGTGGATTACAGACCAATATCATCAATAGTGACAAACTTTTGAAATGGTTACAAATTTGTAACATAATGACATTATGTGGATTTTTTACCTAAATCAATTTTCAACACATGCATAATATGATCAATGTTGTTAAGGGACATATATCACATGTAAACAGAATTTAAGGAATTATATCTTGATTAATAGGAATTACCCGGTCTGTTGTCCATCTATCATACTATCAAAAAAATTATGTTTTATAACTTTTAATCCCAATCATAAATTTAGATAATACATGTATAGTCACAAAGTTGATGCCCAGAACCCAAGGATGTGTCATGTTCATATCTGGAAGGCCAAATTGAAGAGAAATGTTGAAATCTTGTCTCATTACTCTCTCACTGATACCAAAATTTTGGCCTCGACTTTAGAGTTTGACCACCTTCTTTTTAATACTAACCTTGGACATAACTTTTGAATGATAAGTTACAGGGCTTTCATAGTTCATTTGACAGTGTATTTCTAGTGATAAGACCATTCTAAAAATTCCTAGTGATACCAATTGTCTTGACCTAGTGACCTTTGCCTGGAAGTTTTGCATTCTTTTCAGACTACAGCTATTATTGTAGATGACAGAAGTACATTAATGTTTCATAAACATATATTGTTTTTCCTCTTCATGATTTTTGAAATTATGTCCAAGAATAGTGTCTTTTATTTTACTCAGATTTTGAAAATAGTTTTCACATCTAGACTAAATGGAAAAATAGGAAAATGCTGTTAGGCTACTCTTTTCCTTTGTATGTGTTTCTTGCTACATTTTGATATATAAATTTATTACATGATTATTAATATAAAAATTAAATACTTGTTTCATTCTACATTATTTGGTCTTTTTTTCAGTAACATAAAGCAATGTAGATGAAAAATAATTTGCTGATATCTAGATATTCTTGCTATTTGGGGATGCATTGAAAACTCGTTAACATTTGAATTTCTACATCAGTACATGGTTTTCAAAACCTTCTGCTGGTTTATTCTGTAATCACACTTGAAGCATTACTTCCTCGCAATTTACACACTATGTAAACTATAGAACATCAAGGTTACAAATAGTTTACGCTAGTTTCAACAAGATTACAAATTTGGAAAGTTTTATACACATGGTTTCCAAATGGTTTACGCAAGTCTAAACATGATATTGTAAGATTCCAAATGGTTTACGCAAGACTGAACTTGATATTGTAAGATTCCAAATGGTTTACGCAAGGCTGAACTTGATATTGTAAGATTCCAAATGGTTTACGCAAGACTCAAGTAAGATTCCAAATGGTTTACACAAGTCTGTACTTGATATTGTAAGATTCCAAATGGTTTACGCAAGTCTGAACTTGATATTGTAAGATTCCAAATGGTTTACGCAAGACTGAACTTGATATTGTAAGATTCCAAATGGTTTACGCAAGACTCAAGTAAGATTCCAAATGGTTTACGCAAGACTGAACTTGATATAGTAAGATTCCGAATTGTTTACACACTGCATAAACCAGTGTTTATTCAGATTCCAAATGGTTTACGCTAGTTTCAACAAGATTACACATTTGAAAACTTTTATAACGTCAGTTTCTATATGGTTTACGCTAGCCTGAACTTGATATTGAAAGATTCCAAATGGTTTACGCAATGCGTACACTTGTGTTGATTCAGATTCCAAATAGTTTACGCATGTTTCCATATGGTTTACGCAAGCAGAACCTTTATATCATAAAATGGCAATCAAGTTTACGCAAGGTAAAATATGCGTAAACTATCTGGAATCCTGAAGTTTCAATTGATTACGCAAGTTGGTGCCTTTAAGTTTCAGTTGCGGAAACTTGATGGAAATTACAAGATTACGCTTGTGTAAACCATTTGGAATTTGAGCGGGTAGTCGGGTTACGCAAAGCGTAAACTTGAGTTTCAGCGACGGAATCCTTGCGTAAACTATATGGAAACTTCAGGTTTCCGCAAAGTTTCCATATAGTTTACGCATTGCGTAAACTTGTTTTTTCACCCAGTGTTACATCATAAAAGAAGCGATGGTATTCATCAATTCTTTTTGTCATTTTTTCTTTTGTTCCTTAAATTATTTATAATCAGCATATCATTCTTATGTTTCTTTTTATTATCAATTATTTTATTTTATTTTATTTCATTTTATTTTATTTTATTTTATTTTATTTTATTTTATTTTATTTTATTTTATTTTTTTATATTTCATTTCATTTCATTTCATTTCATTTCATTTCATTTCATTTCATCTTATTTTATTTTATTGTATTTTATTTTATTTTATTTTATTTTATTTCATTTCATTTCATTTCATTTCATTTCATTTCATTTCATTTCATTTCATTTTATTTTATTCTATTTTATTTTAAGGTCTGCTTTGAAACATGTAAGTGTCCAGTTCTGTGCTTAGAGGTATCCAGACAATTGAAAATTTTGACAGTTTGACAAGTACACAATCACTAACCCGTGTAATTTGCATCCGCATGTCAGTTACTTTTACACGAGAATAAAAGACTATATATCAATATGTTCTAATTATAGGCGAGTGCCATTTTTTAAGAATTTCGTCGAGTTGTTCTATATATCCCACCCTTTCCCCTTTGTGTTGATAAATGGCCCCTAGCAAAATATCAAATGCAGATGAAAATGACTACTGAACTTTATATGATGTTCTTGTAGTTGAATGGATGGTTTCAATCCCGAGCGTCCTAAATTTATACCCTATAAACTCCCCCCCCCTTAAAAACTTTCAAATATTTTTTTTAAAAGCTTAAAGAAACATTTTGAAGTCCAAATGAAGTCCAAAATCCTGTGACGTAAAAGGGTTCACGCTGCGTACCCATGGATATGAGAGTCGCACGGGGGGGGGGGGGGGGTTGTAGGGGCACTTTTGCGCGCCCTCATGACAGCATGTTTTGGATCGGCACCCGAGTGTGCATTTCCTCAAAACTTTTTTTTCTGTGAACTATTACAGGGAAAGATAAAGAAATAAATTAATTGAAGCTCAAAATAATTATGTATATTTGTATTATCAACAATTATTTGTCAAACTTACAGTGATTTTTTTTTTTTGGATCGCTCATGAACCTAAGGATCCGCTGCTGACATTAATATGTGCTCTAGCCTTACATTATGTTTAAGGAGAGAGAGAGAGAGAGAATTGATAATCGATTACTTTGCTTTTCATGTTCGATCCTTCATGAATGCATGTACCATCGTCTGTACGCTTAAATATGAAAGGGGGGATTGCAGATCTATCCGGGATCTCATTAATAAATTACCCCTAGGCCCATCCCCCGGCTCCCACCATCACACAAGAAGACAACTTGTATTTTTTAAAATGAAGTTATAAACACAAAAAAGGTCTGCCCTATTGTGACTTTCTGACGTATTGATGAAACACAAGACAAGTGGGACACTTCTCAGTCATAAATTAATCTCTTTCATAAATACAGTATATAAATACAATATAATTTGAACAGGACAATTCGTCGAAAAGAATTCATTGTCTTCTCACACAATTTTTTTTTCATCAATTGAGCTTTGAAATGCCGATTGGGCCAGCTTCGCCCTCAATCATAAAATACAATATATGGGGTGGATATAGTTTTCCAAGTTTGGTCCAGTCCCTCCCGAGACTTCAAGTCTAGTCTATGAACGTAAATAATTGTACATATTTTGATTCCAAGGGACAGGCCAACCCAGCCTTATTCTGGGCTTGCATCCCCCAAGAAAAAAAAATATATGTTTTAGTTTTAACATATTTTATTTCATAATAACATGAAATAGGATGGGGCAAAAGTTATAACAACATTACATAAGCCCTCTCCTTATCATAAACAACATATAAATATCAAGATTGCAACTTAAAAAAATATGTAGATATACTAGTGAAAAAAAAAATACGAAGAACGTCTATCCACGGCACTGACTCCAAATTTTCAGAATACCAGGTACATTTTGGTCCATTTACAGAAAAAACAAAAGACAAAATCGGCAAAATTCGCCCCTTGATCCCCCAGCAAAAGGAGCGCTTGATCCGCTACTGATACTCGATCAATAACAATGGCGGATCCAGCGCCCCCTTTGCCGGGAGTCAAGGGGCTAATTTTGCCGATTGTGATTGAAAATGGGCCAAAATATACCTGTTTTTGGAAAGTTTGGGGTCAGTGCTGGGGGGGGGGGGGCCTCCGCACCCCCTGAATCCGCCACTGAATATTGTCTGGATCTCCGAGCTGGAAACACAAAATCACCTGCTAATCACCTCTAGGCCTAGTGAATATTTATTTTCTTTTCGAGGTTTAAAATAAAATTATTCATCATGGCAAAATATATGTATATGAAATAAAAAAACAGAACAATCCAAAAAAAAAGAAAAGAAAAGAAAAAGAAAAAGAAAAGAAAAGAAAGAAGAGAGAGAGAGTGAAAAAACGCCGAAAAATACAGCGGGCTCTGTGTTCGCGCTAGCACAATTTCAAATAAAATATTGACCAATCAGAGGCGAGCATTTTATTTGTATACAGAGGAAACTCAGAAGCGGGCTGAAAGTTGTTTTCCCACGAAGAAACTAAACAAAACATGTTTATTTGGGTAATCCCATGGCGATAAATGGTAAGATGCATTTCTAAGTCATTAATATTTACTTTTTAACGTGCATTTCCCAAAATAAAGACGCCGGCTTGGTCAGTTCGACCCACGCGCTGATTTTTCTTGTTCTTGCTTTTTTTTTACGGCGATCCTGTGGACTATTTGAATCACTTTTATATTTAGACATATTTATATGATTACTTCCTCCTAAAAATGAACATGTATCAGGTAAAATCTTTGTTTACTTTGTTGCAAGCTACCCCCCCCCCCTTCCCTTTCAGCCTTTGCCATGGGAAGGATTGGGTAAACTTAAAGATACATGTTCTTCAGGGCGTCAGGATTTTTCATATTGTTGTCTTTTCTAGTGTTGTAATGATAGTCGCTGAATCTTGAAAAGTGCTGACTATCGATCATGATTTCGAAAATCGATTGTCGCTGTTGAAGTTACACGAAATGATCTCAGTGTGAAATGTCTTTGCTATAATTCAAAACTAAAAACTAGACGCGATCGCTTTGGCAAAGTTACCGGTTGAGGAGGAGCAGATTTATCCATATCCTAGCAGTACTAAGTCCGCAGCATGGGACTGTTTTGGCTTTGATAGAATTAGAAAAAGGAAGCTAGGCCGCCTTTCTATCATGTCTAAAGCAAACCTCGAGATAAATACCTTTGTTTGCAAGATCTACTTACATACGTACGCCCTGAGTATTCTCCTTCTGAAGATACAAAACATATAACAATTTTAAAGTAAAAAAGTCTGATTCTGATATCGATGTACTCCTCCGATAGTTTCCTATAATTGATAGTAAATTTTTTTCTGATTTTACAACTCTAGTCTTTTCGTATTGAGTTCTTTTGTACTTTTCATTCCAATTATCAGGATTTTTCGTACCAATAGATGATTTTCCAATAAACTTGTGAGACAGTCAAACACCCAGGGATGCAAATGAAGCACTCGCCCGCTCGCCAATGCGACTAAAAATTCAGTGTGGACTACCAAAAAATTTTTCTTATCGCCCACTTGGCGACCGTAAAATTCCAATCTTTATTATTTTCTTGTATCATAGTTGCCGTAACTAACGTTTGGAAACAAAAACTCATGGGTATTTGACAAATTTTCGGTTCGCTTTCTCACGGAAAATGAATAGATCTCTCTTATTTCCTTGTAAAGACGTACAAAGTAAAGTGTAATTTTAGATCAGTACAAATGTATATACCAAAACTAACTAATGTTTCCAAAAGCGCACAAAGTCACTGTCTGGAGACCGACTGACGTGTACGTAATATGTTTATAATTGGATTTACCTGTATTTATTGATTTATTTAAAGGTACTTGTACTTGAAATAAACTCGACATGTACACTGTACAAGGAGAGAAGGGGGTTTGGGCTTAAATTTGAAAATGTAAATTTAGATACATTTTGATGTGGGCTAATCGTTTTGATGTGGGCGCCTAAATTTATTGACTTAGGAGCCCACTTGGCCCCTGAAAATTTCAACGAATTTTCATCCCTGACACCATCGTCAGATACCCACGTTCGGTCACGCAAGCTCTCCCGTGGGTCATATCAGCAGAATTTTCGCTGGATAGCATTACAAAAATCTGATGCGATTACTTGTCAGTGAATTAGCTATTTAAAGCCACTATGTAAGCAATATTGTTTTGTAACTCCTAAAATTAACAAATATTAATCACTGTCAACATTATCATGATTATTTAGGTCATCTTTTGTTGATGGAAAATAAAATAGATGATATTTTGCTATCGATAACAAATTAACCGACAAGTACTCGCATGAGATTTTTGTAATGCTATCCAGCGAAAATTCTGTCGTTATGACCCACGGGAGGTGAGCTTGCGTGACCAAGCGTGGGTTTCCGACAATGGTCAAACACCAGACATAAGTACGAAAGATCCCACTATCAAATTTTGAGGAGCTCAAGTAAATCAGCTCTATATAGCAGAAACATAATCTTTTTTTTCTGCAATATGTACGAAAGATCTCAGTAACAGGTACAAAAGATCCCGTACGAAAAATCTTGGTACAAACAGGAATAGGTACAAACATGACGAAAGATCCTGGAACCATTCTTCAGGGGTGGATACAGGATATGATTTGAGTTGGGGGGGGGACGTGAAAAACGGATAGGGTCTTTAGGGCCACCTAGCATTTTCATAGCTGCAAACCAATTTCAGATTTAAAAAGAAATTGTTCATGATTTTATTTCTTAGGCACGGTCCATTTGATATTCGGGGGGGGGCCTTGGGTTTTTTGTCGGAGCAAGATTATTTTTTTCGCCTCGGACCGGGGCAAAATTATTTTTTTCTTGCAAAGTCGGAGCAAGGAAGTTTTTTTTAACAAAGTGATGTGCAAATAAATTAAGAATGTTTGTGTTTTATCAATAGAAATGATTTATATTTATCTACTCAAAACTCTAAATATTAATATATACTTTATTTTTATGCAAGTATTCAATTCAATTCTAAATAGAGAGATAAAACTGGATATCTTCCATACAATTCTAAATAAACAAAATTCATATAAGGTATATGAATATAAGAGGGTCTGTGGGGAAGGTCTTCTAGACAAATTTTAAATGTTGAATTGTAAATTGGTAAATAATTGAAGTTCTCCTTCCAAGCTTACAAGAACATAAAATACTCTATGGGATACATGCAACATGTATTAATAGTAACACATAAATATTGCTAACACTTATGATATCTTCAAATATATGAACTTTGACATTATTAAATAATGTTTGATAGAAAACTATGGCGATCGAAGCGAGCCAATTTTTTTTGATAGACTGAAAACTGCGGCGAGCGAAGGGAGCCGGAAAAATTTCAAGAATTTTAGCAAAATTTTATGGTAATTCTTTAAATTCAGATTATTTGTAAGAGCAAGATTATTTTTTTCTGTCATACCATAAGCAAATTTATTTTTTTCATCAAAATTCAGAGCAAAATTATTTTTTTTCGAAAAAAAACCCAAGCCCCCACCCCCCCCCCCCGACTCTCAAATGGACCGTGCCTTAGCTTTTTTAAGTATTATAGGTATTAGGCCCGATAGTCCGAAGACCCAATGGGGTTGTAGTTCAATGTGTTCAAGGAGGGAGATAACTCTAGCCAATTTGGAGGAAATATTGTTATGTGGGAACATTCAGACTGATTATATAAAAAATTTAGATCTGAAACATTGAAATTGAATTTTGGATTCCTCTTTGTAGCGTTGATGGATCTCCACCTTACTACATGTACACGATGATACTCAGTGGTCACTGGTATGTTGGACTTTTGGCTTCGAAAAGGATGCCCTTTCTGTAAAAGATGCTGCACAATATACATGAAGGATCAATGGTATGCCAATATTATTTTTTTCAATTGGTAAACAGATTCTCTTTTTTCTGTGCACATGAGATTTGTATATACACGTACTTGTCTGTCATACAAAATTGATGTCAAAACACACTTATACAATCCCTCCCCCTTTTGACATGATAAAATGCAATATACAACCAATATTTTCAATATTATACTTTTCAATCATAAAAATCAGTCTGTTCTTTGAAATCTACACTTATATGCACACCAACTTAATATTAGGGAGGTTTAGTTACAAGTTTTAGCGCGACGTGTACGTATTACGTCATCACTTCCTGCGATCTTTGTTCAAATGACGTAACGACGTGACGTATAGCTACACGTTATGGACGTGTAAACGACGCTCTACACGTAACGACAGAACGGGTAACTTCTTTGAAAAATTCAAGACTTGTCATTGATCGAACTTCCAGTTTTCCGTGTTATAAAGCACGTTTAGGATTCTAACTGTCCTTGCGTCGAGGTTTTTCGAATCTCAATGTATTTTTCTCGCAGACTAAACTGATTTAAAAGAAGCAAGCTAAACGTACACCTTACTACATAGCTATACCTATACCTACTCCGATTCGTATGTGTAACTAAACGACGTCTTCGGATTGTGACGTCAAACTGTGACGTGTACATGTACGTCATACGTACACGTTGAAAGAACTTGTAACTAAACCTCACTAATTACTTATAGATTCAGGTAGGTCTAATCTTTCTAGAATGTGACAAAGTATTTAAGCTTGAAATCTGATTTTATTTACATTTTACAGGTCATCATTTTGCTGTCACTAGGTAGAGGATGACTGGCATGAACCTTCGCCATGTTTGCAATGAAAATGTTATCTAGTTTAAGATAGCACAAGTAAGTACATTACAGTACGTACATGATACTTTGATGGGTTTTCGTAAGGGCTGTCACAGTTAACTGAAAATTTGGTTACCCTCGGTTCGTGCTTGGTCGGTTCGATTTGAATCGTACTTTACAGAGTTCGCTTTTGGTCTGTCTGTATGTCTGTCTGTTTGTCCGCAAAAACTTTAACCTTGGGCATAACATTTGAATGGTAAGTGATGGGGTTTTCATATTTCACATGTGCATTTCTTTTGGCAAGACCTTTCCATGGATACCAAAATTTTTGATCTTGTGACCTTGACCTTTGAGTTTGACCTACTTTTGAAAAATCTTTAACCTTGGGTGTAACTTTTGAATGTTAAGTGATAGGGCTTTCATATTTCACATGTGTATTCCTTGTGACAAGACCTTTCCATGGATACCAAAATTTTTTACCTTGTGACCTTGGAGTTTGACCTACTTTTGAAAAACTTTTACCTTGGGCATAACTTTTGAATGGTAAGTGATAGGGCTTTCATATTTCACATGTGTATTCCTTGTGACAAGACCTTTCCATGGATACCAAAATTTTTTACCTTGTGACCTTGGAGTTTGACCTACTTTTGAAAAACTTTAATCTTGGGCATAGCTTTTGAATGGTAAGTGATAGGGCTTTCATATTTCACATATGAATTCCATGTGGCAAGACTTTTCCATTGATACTTAATTTGACCTTGTGACCTTTACCTCAAATGTGAAACTACTTTTCATCAGTTTTACTGACAAAGATGCCAACGTGGGCATTCATGTTTCACAAACATAGGTTTAATTTATTATTTTTTTTTGGTTATACATGTATCAAGTTATAATTAATAAATAACAATTAGGGCTCACGATATGATATGTATTGCAACATTTACTCACGATATGATTCGAATCACGATACAACATTTTTAGCTCGCTGGGACGAAAAAGTCCGGAGAGCTAATGCAATACTCTCATTGTCGTCGTCATATCTAGATATAAGATATGAAGGTATTTCTGTAATTCATCAGATATTTTATTAAAACAACAACAAATTAAGATTCGAGAAGTATGGTATTGACCAGAAAAAACAAAAACAAATCTCAGAGATAATCTTCGACGACTCGGCGTCGAGCATCGCCATGTTGATTTTTTAAAGATAAAACTAAATGCCGAAAACGAGCCATAAGTCAACCATACGGCCTCTTCTTGTATTGTTTATCGAACCGTCGTCAAGAACCGTGGTAAATCAATAACCACGGTGAATCGAGAACCGTGGTGAATCGTCACAGCCCTAATAACAATGAACACTCTATATCCACAAATTTTCGGCCACTTGACCTTTATCAAGTGGAAAAGCATGAATATAAAAGAATTCTACGTAATATCCATAACTGCTGTAACTGAAAGATAATTGATTTCTCATTATTCATAGTCTTTGATCTACTGTCCTGTTCACTAAATCCAGAGCACCCTGTTTTGGCGATTTTCTCTGAAGTATAATGTTGTCAACTTAAAAATTGATATCCAGTCTATCGAACTCTTTTAGTTTAACAGAAAATGCCTCCTTTTTGGTTGTTCATTGCTAAGTTAAAAAATACGACGGAAAATATAATGTCTATGTGAATTTTCTATAGTAAAAACGACTAAAATGCATGATGCCGGACACCATGACGTCAATGTTTACCATTGTTTGTACAGAGAACAATATGGTGGCAGGCTGAAATTAACATGGGAATTTCCCGTAGACATTTTATTTTTCGTATGGCAGGTTAAATACAGTGGAAAAGGTGAGTTCATGCACATTTTCTGTGACAACTAAAGGAGTTCAATCTACGGAGACAATAAATATTTGGAACATTCCTAAGACGGCTGAGAAAATATACAAAACAGGGTGCTCTGTATTTAATGAACAGGACAGTAGATATGTACCTTGTATTTTGTTTGAACCCCTGACCCCCAGGGTCTTGGAAAATGGGTGTGGTCATTTTCCCCTATATAACTCTATGATCACCAATTCTCAATAAGTATAATTAGTAGAGACTAGAGAGTAATTCTTTTCCATTACATCAATCATTTTCTGGTCTTGTATTTTGTTTTAGACCCTGAACCCCGGGGTCCTGGAAAATGGGTGTCACTTAGATTTATTTAAGCAAACAACCAGGAGAGCTTCAGTCTCATCAGAGAATTCTGGTATTTAATGATTATTGTTCTCTTGTATTGTTGCATGTATTTATAAATTGTTACTTTGCATTTATTTTCAGCATCTAAAGAAGATTCATGAGCTGATGCAGTTATTTCAGGGAAATTTAACCTCAGCACAATTTGTGTGGCTAGCAGACCAATATCATCAATAGTGACACACTTTTGAAATGGTTACAAATTTGTAACATACTGACATTATGTGGATTTTTTACTTTGAAGTTATCAAATCAATTTTCAACACATGCATAATATGATCAATGTTGTTAAGGGACATATATCACATGTAAACAGAATTTAAGGAATTATATCTTGATTGATAGGAATTACCCGGTCTGTTGTCCATCTATCATACAATCATTTATGTTTTATAACTTTTTATCCCTTTCATAAATTTAGATAATACATGTATAGTCACAAAGTTGATGCCCAGAACCCAAGGATGTGTCATGTTCATATCTGGAAGGCCAAATTGAAGAGAAATGTTGAAATCTTGTCTCATTACTCTCTGATACCAAAATTTTGGCCTCGACTTTAGAGTTTGACCACCTTCTTTTTAAAACTAACCTTGGACATAACTTTTGAATGATAAGTTACAGGGCTTTCATTGTTCATTTGACAGTATATTTCTAGTAATAAGACCATTCTAAAAATTCCTAGTGATACCAATTGTCTTGACCTAGTGACCTCTGCCTGGAAGTTTTGCATACTTTTCAGACTTCAGCTATTATTGTAGATGACAGAAGTACATTAATGTTTCATAAACATATATTGTTTTTCCTCTTCATGATTTTTGAAAATATGTCCAAGAATAGTGTCTTTTATTTTACTCAGATTTTGAAAATAGTTTTCACATCTAGACAAAATGGAAAAATAGGAAAATGATGTTTGGCTACTCTTTTCCTTTGTATGTGTTTCTTGCTACATTTTGATATATAAATTTATTACATGATTATTAATATAAAAATTAAATACTTGTTTCATTTTACATTATTTGGTCTTTTTTCAGTAACATAAGGCAATGTAGATGAAAAATAATTTGCTGATATCGAGATATTCTTGCTATTTGGGGGTGCATTGAAAACTCGTTAACTTTTGAGTTTCTACATCAGTACATGGTTTTCAAAACCTTCTGCTGGTTTATTCTGTAATCACACTTGAAGCATTAGTTCCTCGCAATTTACACACTATGTAAACTTTAGAACATCAAGGTTACAAATAGTTTACGCTAGTTTCAACAAGATTACACATTTGGAAACTTTTATACACATGGTTTCCAAATGGTTTACGCAAGTCTAAACATGAAATTGTAAGATTCCAAATGGTTTACGCAAGTCTGAACTTGATGAAAGATTCCAAATGGTTTACGCAAGACTAAACTTGATATTGTAAGATTCCAAATGGTTTACGCAAGACTCAAGTAAGATTCCAAATGGTTTACACAAGTCTGTACTTGATATTGTAAGATTCCAAATGGTTTACGCAAGTCTGAACTTGATATGGTAAGATTCCAAATGGTTTACGCAAGACTGAACTTGATATTGTAAGATTCCAAATGGTTTACGCAAGACTCAAGTAAGATTCCAAATGGTTTACGCAAGACTGAACTTGATATAGTAAGATTCCAAATGGTTTACACACTGCATAAACCAGTGTTTATTCAGATTCCAAATGGTTTACGCAAGTTTCAACAAGATTACACATTTGAAAACTTTTATAACGTCAGTTTCTATATGGTTTACGCTAGCCTGAACTTGATATTGAAAGATTCCAAATGGTTTACGCAATGCGTAAACTTGTGTTGATTCAGATTCCAAATAGTTTACGCATGTTTCCATATGGTTTACGCAAGCAGAACCTTTATATCATAAAACGGCAATCAAGTTTACGCAAGGTAAAATATGCGTAAACTATCTGGAATCCTGAAGTTTCAATTGATTACGCAATTTGGTGCCTTTAAGTTTCAGTTGCGGAAACTTGATGGAAATTACAAGATTACGCTTGTGTAAACCATTTGGAATTTGAGCGGGTAGTCGGGTTACGCAAAGCGTAAACTTGAGTTTCAGCGACGGAATCCTTGCGTAAACTATATGGAAACTTCAGGTTTCCGCAAAGTTTCCATATAGTTTACGCATTGCGTAAACTTGTTTTTTCACCCAGTGACTTTTTGAAAAAAAAAAGAACGGATGGAATTTCTTCATATTGCATCATTTCATAAGAAAATGTATATAGATGGTGAAAATTCACCTACAGGTATACAGTTTTGTAGATGATCAACATAAACTCTAAACATAATGGTACCCCTCTCTGATTTCCGAAATTCATCACATTTTCAACTAAGGATATATACTATATGATGGGTATGGACATTCGTAGATTTCCGAATCTTTTGTTTCTTTTTGGCAGTTAGGACCTTTTGTCTGCGTTTTTCAATGTGCCGGCTCTACCGCCACGAATTTTTGTAAAACGTCATACACAGACTGCTGTGTATTAGGAAAAGCTATAACGGTTCAAGTAGGGAGTCATCTTAAGGTACATGTATATGTTATGATAAAATTTTCTATGGGCAGCCGTTTTAACATATATTCATTAAATTTAGTGATATCACTTTTTCATTGGAATTAGTGATATATCTTATTCAAATGATTGATATTACTTTTTTTTTTTTTCAAATTATTGATGTCACTTATTATTGATATTGATACCTCTTATTTAATTGGTGACATCACCATTTCAGAAAATATTTGTATCCCTAATACTTGTAAAATATTAGAATTAATGATATAAATAATTCTTTCAAAATAAGGGACATCTCCTATTCGTAATAATGATATCTCTAATTCTGAACAATAATTCAAATGACTTCTACCCAACCAAGTCAAAGGCACGGAATCGAGAGCTGCAATAGAATTAGCGATATCACTGATTCGTCAATTATATCGCTATTTTAAATAGAGATATCACTTTGAAATAAATAATGATATCAATACTTTGATAATAGATTTCTCTACGTCAAATCAGTGATAACTCTATTTAGACTAGTGATATCACTTCAACTCTAATTCTATTGATGATATCACTCTTATTATGAGTGATATAATGTTTTTTTCGAGAAGTATGGAAATAAGTGATATCTCTATTTGTTAGTGACATCACTATTAAGATGATGAGTTAAAGAAGATCCTGACGATAATCTCAACAACACTCACAATAGAGCACCAATTTAGCATCGACGGACCCCTATCAATTTAAAAGTGGGACCAGGTGCCCGGGAGGAGAAAGCATCCCCTGTTGGCTAGCCGCACCCGCCGTCGATGTTCATGTACGAAAGCAATATAATAAAATATGCACTGTATTAGGCCATGTCTTTATAAAAAGTGCTATGGCGACAATGTCCGGAAAAATATTTAAAATACATGTAGTTCAAACCCTCCGTGGGAAACTTTTTTACGAGCTCCACGATAAGTGTTATCACTATTTTTATAATAAAGTGATATCACAAATTAAGTAGAGATATCACTAATTGAATAGAGATATCGCTAATTAAATTGATATAAGTTAAAACGGCTGTCCATAATTTTCTTCTCTAAAACATGATAACTTTATATGAATAACAGTGGTAGATTTAGGAGGGGGGCTGCTCCCCTTTCCCATCCAAAGTTATTGATTCAGAATACTATCTTAAAATTCATGATGAATCTCAAGCTTTACTTAGTGGATCATAAACATATAGTCTGGGATGTATCACTGGGTTGGGTGCACCCCCCCTTGATCCTCCAAAACCGGCCTAACTTTGTAGCATTTTTTGCGCTCTTTCAGGTAAAAATTTGTCTCATGGAAATTTCCATTGCAAAAGTGGTGTTTTTTGGGAAAAACATGTTTTTTTTAGTCAAAAATCACTGAAAATAGGAAAAAAATTATAACTTTTATATGGTTCATGTTTTTAAAAATTGAAAAGTGTAAATATATAGTATTTTTGATGTTCTTTCAGATGAAATAAGTTGCAAGTTCCAATTCCTATTTTTACTGTCTGTTTTGGGGTAAAAAAGTCAAATTTTTGCAAAAATTCACAGAAATTTGAGGAAATCTTAATTTATTTCTGCTTCTCAGCTCCTCAATATTGCATATGATCGTTCAATGATGATTTAAAAAACATCTTTGTAGTCTCCTCTTTCTAATGACATATATTTTATATTCTTATTTTTTTGCAAAATCCTCGAAATTAATTATTTTATACAGAAACCTGTATTTTCAATCAGAAATCTCAGATTTCTGTATATTTATTTAAAGAACCCTTATTTGTTATGAAAGCAATGATTGAAAGCTATTTTCTACTGTAACTTTTCACACTCTATCAGATTATATATGTTTTACTAACATTTCATTCAAAATCAACGTTTTTTTGGGGAAAAACTTATTTTTTCATTTAAAAATAGCTGATTTCTGGAGAATATTTATTGAATCTATAGAAGTTCTTGAAATGATAGCAGGAATGTATTTTGAACCGTAATTATTTAGGTTCACTCATAAATTACATGTATGAAACATAAAAGGTATATTTTCTACTTAATTTTTGGGCAAAATGCCTGTTTTTTGTCTAAAAATTACAGATTTCTGGAAAAATTTTATTAATTCATTTTCTTTGCTAAAACTATACATTTCAAGCTATTATCATTATAGAAAGTAATCATCTTGTCAGATGATTGTGAAATTAAATGTAATAATTAATTAAAACCATCATTTTTGGGTAAAATAAGCATTTTTTATGCAAAAACCACTTATTTTGAGAAAATAAGTACTAGCTCTTTTAATTTGCCTAAATTGATATGTTTTAGCTTTGATATTATACTTTTTCTTATTATAAATGGATAGAAATGTTATTTGATAACTGAAATTTAATTTATATCTTATTTTGGGGCAAAAAACCTTATTTATGTGAAAAATTCACTTATTTCTGTTAATATTTTTTAAAATTTATATTTCTTATTTAAGCAACACTGGAGAGGTTTCATATAATTGGATGGCATAATTGTGATCAAGTTAAATGAGTTAGAAGAGATTTCTTTGATTATCTTGCTATTTTGGGTGGAAAATCTCGATTTTTATTTAAAAATCGGTAATTTCTGGAAAATCCTTATTACTATGAAATCAGACGTTATTATTTATATTCAAAAGAGTTTCTGGGTATATCATAGCTTGTTCTTGTAAGTCATATGCATTTGAAATATCCACTGTTAATTCAATTGATATTTTGGGGCAAAAAACCTAATTTATGTGAAAAATTCACTTATTTCTGTGAAAAATGTTTTAAATCTATATTTTGCATTCAATCAAAGCTGGAGAGGTTTCATATAATTGGATGGCATTAAAGTGATCAAGTTTAATGAGTTAGAAGAGATTTCTTTGATAATCTTGCTTTTTTTGGGTGGAAAATCTCAATTTTTATTTAAAACCCCTGATTTCTGGAAAATCCTTATTACTATGAAATGTGTCGTTATTATTTATATTCTAAAGTGTTCCTGGGTATATCATAGTTTGTCCTTGTACGTCATATGTTTTTGAAGTATCCTCTGTTAATTTGATTGGTATTTTGGGGCAAAAATTATGTTTTATATGAATATATAGCCTATATCAAGAAACTTACTATTGAAAGTCTTATATTTCAGTTGAATAGGAAATACAGAGGATAATAATCATAGTTTGAAATATGAGACTTTCGATAGTAAGTTTCTTGATATAGGCTATATGTAATTCATAAAAAAACATATTTTTTGCCCCAAAATACCAATTAACTTAACAGAGGATACTTCAAATACATATGACATACAAGGACAAACTATGATATACCCAGGAACACTTTAGAATATAAATAATAACGACACATTTGATAGTAATAAGGATTTTCCAGAAATCAGGGGTTTTAAATAAAAATTGAGATTTTCCACCCAAAAAAAGCAAGATTATCAAAGAAATCTCTTCTAACTCATTAAACTTGATCACTTTTATGCCATCCAATTATATGAAACCTCTCCAGCTTTGATTGAATGAAAAATATAGATTTAAAACATTTTTCACAGAAATAAGTGAATTTTTCACATAAATTAGGTTTTTTGCCCCAAAATATCAATTGAATTAACAGAGGATATTTCAAATGCATATGACTTACAAGAACAAGCTATGATATACTCAGAAACTCTTTTGAATATAAATAATAACGTCTGATTTCATAGTAATAAGGATTTTCCAGAAATTAGCGAGTTTTAAATAAAATTCGAGATTTTCCACCCAAAATAGCAAGATAATCAAAGAAATCTCTTCTAATTCATTTAACTTGATCACAATTATGCCATCCACTTATATGAAACCTCTCCAGTGTTGCTTAAATAAGAAATATAAATTTTAAAAAATATTAACAGAAATAAGTGAATTTTTTACATAAATAAGGTTTTTTGCCCCAAAATAAGATATAAATTAAATTTCAGTTATCAAATAACATTTCTATCCATTTATAATAAGAATAAGCATAATATCAAAGCTAAAACATATCAATTTAGGCAAATTAAAAGAGCTAGTACTTATTTTCTCAAAATAAGTGGTTTTTGCATAAAAAATGCATATTTTACCCAAAAATGATGGTTTTAATTAATTATTACATTTAATTTCACAATCATCTGACAAGATGATTACTTTCTATAATGATAATAGCTTGAAATGTATAGTTTTAGCAAAGAAAATGAATTAATAAAATTTTTCCAGAAATCTGTAATTTTTAGACAAAAAACAGGCATTTTGCCAAAAAATTAAGTAGAAAATATACCTTTTATGTTTAATACATGTAATTTATGAGTGAACCTAAATAATTACAGTTCAAAATACATTCCTGCTATCATTTCAAGAACTTCTACAGATTCAATAAATATTCTCCAGAAATCAGCTATTTTTAAATGAAAAAATAAGTTTTTCCCCAAAAACACGTTGATTTTGAATGAAATGTTAGTAAAACATATATAAACTGATAGAGTGTGAAAAGTTACACTAGAAAATAGCTTTCAATCATCGCTTTCATAACAAATAAGGGTTCTTTAAATAAATATACAGAAATCTGAGATTTCTGATTGAAAATACAGGTTTCTGTATAAAATAATTAATTTCGAGGATTTTGCAAAAAAATAAGAATATAAAATATATGTCATTAGAAAGAGGAGACTACAAAGATGTTTTTTAAATCATCATTGAACGATCATATGCAATATTGAGGAGCTGAGAAGCAGAAATAAATTAAGATTTCCTCAAATTTCTGTGAATTTTTGCAAAAATTTGACTTTTTTACCCCAAAACACACAGTAAAAATAGGAATTGGAACTTGCAACTTATTTCATCTGAAAGAGCATCAAAAATACTATACATTTACACTTTTCAATTTTTAAAAACATGAACCATATAAAAGTTATAATTTTTTTCCTATTTTCAGTGATTTTTGACTAAAAAAACATGTTTTTCCCAAAAAACACCACTTTTGCAATGGAAATTTCCATGAGACAAATTTTTACCTGAAAGAGCGCAAAAAATGCTACAAAGTTAGGCCGGTTTTGGAGGATCAAGGGGGGGGTGCACCCAACCCAGTGATACATCCCAGACTAATATACAAAATCAAATTTAGTCTTGAATAATTACTAAATGCTTCATTTTTATGGGTCTTCTTCAGTCTTTAAATATCTGTATTTTCGTCTCGTCTGCCTTTTTTTTTTTGCTTGTCGGCTTTTCTATGAACAATTTTCTTTGGAAATGGACTTCGGACTCCCCCCCCTTTTTTTTCCTGATTCCCTAGATCAACTACTGAACAAATTCTCTGACAATTTATGAATCATATGTTTTATCCTAAGGCTTTTTGATATATGCATTAATGGGATGAATACATAATTCATGGGGTGGATAACTAAATGGGTTGAATAAAAAAATTGGGATGGATCATTAATGGGATCGATCAAACATAGTGGATCCAAAATGGGACGGATCCAAAATGGGATGGATCCAAAATCTTATAGATCCAAAATCGGGTAGATCCATATATAATGCATGGGATCAAATTTGGTTTGATCCATGTTTGGATTGATCAATAATGGGGTGTTTCCATGTCTATAATGAAGTGGATAGAAAAGAGGATATGGATCCATTATTGAGTTATGGAATCCTAGAATAGGGCCGGTGACGCCGACGCCTGGGTATTGAAATAGCTCGAACTCTTTTGCTACAAAGTGAAGTCGAACTATTTATTTTAAAGTATATGTATAAGAGAAGGAAGGGGATCTCCAACAAGACCCCGTTGCAGCACCAACAGCAAAACACCCGATGCAAAAATACAAAAGACGAGCATACTATGAGACGGAAAAGACGGCATATAAACATAAACACAAAAGACTACACATAAAACGACGAGACAAATGGACAACCGGTGCCGACTTTGGATGGCCATTTGCAACGCAAGAAGCAAATGATGTGGTTATACGTATGGTATTGATATAATTTTTAGTATAGTATAGATATAATTCTTAAGTATAGTGCGTGCATGTAAGTAACGTGCATGTAAGTAACGTGCATGTCTGGTCCATGCTGTAAATTTATCAGATTTTAAATGATGCTATTGAAGTTAAAGACGTTTAACAATTGATATAATTTTTAGTATAGTATTGATATAATTTTTAGTATAGTATTGATATAATTCTTAGTATAGTATTGATATAATATTTAGTATAGTATTGATATAATTTTTAGTATAGTATTGATATAATTTTTAGTATAGTATTGATATAATTTTTACAATGTTTAGTATAGTATTGATATAATATTAAGTATAGTATTGATATAATTTTTAGAGTAAAGTATTGATATAATTTTTAGTATTGTATTCATATGCATATTTGTTTCTGATTCTGATTCTATATACATTTATCTTTGTAGGTTGAAGTTATATAAAGATGGCAAGTGCCCCTGAACCAGGAGATAACCAAGTTGCGACTTTACATCAATATCCAGTCGTAACCCCATGTGACCTGTGTGAAACAAAAGAAGATGTAAATTCCTTTTGCCGTAACTGCAGTCAGAACCTTTGTGATGGATGTAAGAGGTTACACCTAAGGAGTACTGTATCACGCGAGCATAACGTAGTACACATAAGTGAGGGGAAAAGCTCTGAATCAGAAGCCACTTCTTGTACAAAACATGGAGAGAGACTGTTCTTTTATTGCCATACATGTACCGTTTTATTCTGCCCAAAATGCCTCAACCCAACCCATAAAAATCATGAATTCTTGGACACAGATGAATATGCCAAGGAACTGCAAATTACAGTTGCCACGGTGATCAAGGAAATATCAAAAGAAGTGGAAGAGAGTGGACGAAATATTCTACACATAGAGGAAAAGAAGCAAGCATTTGTAGATACCTTCATCAACTGCAAAACATCAGTTATCAACGCCGCCAAACTACTTCAAAGTGAGGTTGACAGGGTCAAACATGAACTCCTGTCCACAATCAGTCATCACGAGTCACAGTGTTTGGCTAAATTTGACGAGGTAAAGCAGGAAGAGAAATCAGCTGAAAAGGAACTGCAAGAATCTTTGGACAGCCTGTTACATCATTCAAAGAAGCATGACAACATTTCTTTAATTGCACATGCAAGAAAAATAATTGATGATGCTCAGGTAAAGAAGGAAACTGAGTCTGATTCTTATTTTCGTGTTCCTAGAGTTGACTTTAAAGCAGCAAAAATTCAAAAAAAGGTGATTCACAAACTCTTTGGAACTTTGCGTATTCAACATACTGATATCACAAGGAATGATATTCTAGAGAGCACAAAGGAATTACCAGAATCACAGATAGAACAAGATACAACTGAGAGATTACAAGTAGTTACTGAACCAGAAACAACGACAGATTCCAGGCATCGGTGTCTATGCAAAACACACCGTAGAAACTTATTTGAGGACAGTTTGGATATATGCAGAATTTGTAGCAAACCATTTAAGGTCTATAACAAATACTGATTTTGACTAAAAAGGAACCATACACTTAGCTTTAACTTAATACATTGAATGAACGTCATGTTCTCCAAGCCTCTGCTATTCAATGATATTGCTCATCTTTTTAAATCAAATAAAGAGATGCACAATTGGGATACATCCTCTGAATTAATCCCATGCAATGGAATTACAAAATGACATAATGGTTGCATTTTTTCTACCACATAGAAATGTACAGTTGTATTTCCTCTGGATATAGTACAACAACTTTTCATTATCCATTTGCCACATTGAATCTCTCTGTAGATGTTGTTCATTAAGTTAATGTTGCCATAGAAGCGCCAAGGACAACACTAACTTAATAATGTGGTGGCTACGTCTGTTGAGAGTATGTCCACACATTTTGGATGCAGATATACTTAAAAATTCCGGGAAAAGATTTCCTATATATCTTAAAGTTAAGATTATATTTACATTAGATCATGTACACCTTAATAATGTCAAAGGGTCCCAACTCTATACCTTCTTGAAGAAAATTCCAAACCAATTTTCATGCACCAGACACTTTTATCGAATATTAAATTCTCATCAGTGATGCTTAATAGTAACGTCCGTTTTGTTATGCTAGTCAATCAAAATATTAAAATTACAAGTACTTTTTTTATCTCATCAAATATCAAAGACGATTTGAAGATTGTAAATAGGTATCTTTTTGAGCCCATGGACCCAAGGGTTGCGAGTTCAAATCCTGGCAAGGGCTAGAATTTTTCTCTTCCTACTTCTGAGCTTCTTATGCGTTTTTAGATTATCTGAATAATTCTCATTCTATTTCTGTTATAAATTTTGTTTTTAAACTTTAAGGGTTTTTTCATTATAGATGGCATTTTCCCCGTATTTTTCTAGCAAATGAATATTGATATTCATAAATGTATTTAAAGCTGTACTAAATGTAGGTGAATTTCATAGATAAATGCTTAAGTGAAATCATTTTGATATAAGTCTTGGAGTTTGATTTATACATTGCATGCCAAGAAATCCTTAGCGGTTTAGTTTCTACTGAGTAAACCGTTACAAAGGAGCTGTTAATTAAGATAAGGGCCTGATTTAGCCCTGAAGTCACTCGATTATTTCTCGTGCGTTGTCCTTCAAATTTAGATAAAAGTTGGTAAGGAAAAAAAATATAAAGTAATATAAGATTCCTAGTAGGTATTTTATGTAAATAAATTTGGTGAAAGATGTTATAAATGTAATTACGAGTTGAAGAGGTACGGGTATAGATGACGGAAAATGTCGAATATCGAACAAAAATGGACAAAAAATGCAATATTTTATACATCTTTTATGTTTATAATACTTCTGTTACCTTTTCAAGTCTAAATTGGATAACGTAAATTAACTTTGAGGTTATTATATCAACATAATCGGCAAACTCTGCAATCCGGAAACTGAAAAACGGTTTTATTTCGTTCTTCTCAGCCACTTATGTATCTTTCTGGCGCGAAATACACACAGTGTAGAAATAGACAACTATCTCGTTTATTTCCCTCCGAACAGTTAAATATTTGATTAGAACACACTCTGAATATATTGTTCCATGATATGAAATGAAAATAAACCTACGCTCACGCAGCAAGATACGCCCGTTGGGATTTTTTTCACAACACCAAAATATCTAAGTCCCATAACTCCATAAGGACAAATTGGATGAACCTAGCTTAAAATCGAAAGGCGGCTTCCTCTTCAAAGTCTGATCAAAATGTACAAATATCATGAAAATCTGTTGACACATATTCAAGTTATTGCGTTCCATGCACCTATATTTTGCCCTTAGCTTAACATGTATGTGCATATAACCCCCCCCCCCCCCCCCATTACACATAATATCTGGATAATGTGACAAAAAAATTCAAGAACCCGTTATATATGTGAAAGAACATCCTTTCTACTTGAAGTATACAAAATTTCAAAACATTTCAACCAGAAATAGATTTTTAAATAATTTTTAACTATTTTAGTATATTTTCACTGTATTTTAAAATATCTAAGTCCCATAACTCTGTAACGACATATCGAATGAACCTGAAAATCGAAAGGCGGCTTCCTCTCCACAGTCCAATCAAAATGTATGAATATCATGAAAATCCGTTGACGCATATTCAAGTTATTGCGTTCCATGCGCCTATATTTTGCCCTTAGCTTAACATGTATGTGCATATAACCCCCCCTTCCTATTACACACAATATCTCGGTTATGCGACCACAAAATTAAAAACTCGTTAAATATGTCAAAGAGCATCCTTTCTACCTTAAGTATACAAAATTTCAAAACATTTCGACCAGAAATAGATTTTTAAATAATTTTTAACTATTTTAGTATATTTTCACTGTATTTTAAAATGTCTAAGTCCCATAACTCTGTAACGACATATCGAATGAACCTGAAAATCGAAAGGCGGCTTCCTCTCCACAGTCCAATCAAAATGTATGAATATCATGAAAATCTGTTGACGCATATTCAAGTTATTGCGTTCCATGCGCCTATATTTTGTCCTTAGCTTACCATGTATGTGCATATAACCCACCCCTCCCCCCTTCCTATTACACACAATATCTCGGTTATGCGACAAAAAAATTAAAAACCCGTTACATATGTCAAAGAACATCCTTCCTACATGAAGTATACAAAATTTCAAAACATTTCGACCAGAAATAGATTTTTAAATAATTTTTAAATATTTTAGTATATTTTCACTGTATTTTAAAAATCTAAGTCCCATAACTCTGTAACGATATATCGAATAAAACTGAAAATCGAAAGGCGGCTTCCTCTCCACAGTCCAATCAAAATGTATGAATATCACGAAAATCCGTTGACGCATATTCAAGTTATCGCGTTCCATGCGCCTATATTTTGCCCTTAGCTTAACATGTATGTGCATATAACCCCCCCCCCCCTTCCTATTACACACAATATCTCGGTTATGCGACAAAAAAATTAAAAACCCGTTACATATGTCAAAGAACATCCTTTCTACTTGAAGTATACCAAATTTCAAAACATTTGGACCAGAAATAGATTTTTAAATAATTTTTAAATATTTTAGTATATTTTCACTGTATTTTAAAAATCTAAGTCCCATAACTCTGTAACGACAAATCGGATGAACCTGAAAATCGAAAGGCGGCTTCCTCTCCACAGTCTGATCACTATGTATAAATTTCATAAAAATCCGTTGACGCGTACTCAAGTTATTGCGTTCCATAGGCGGACGGACAGACGGACAGACGGACAGACGGACGGACTTCGCCATACCATAATACGTCCCGTCAAATGACGGGCGTATAAAAATTCAATTATAACCTATTTTATCGCTCTAGAGACACATTTAAAAATAGTCATCCATCCCCCCTTTTTTCGTTTTTCGCATCTGGGACATTGTCCCCCCCCCTCGCTTCAGAACCCCACTTGGTCAGAAAATGTGTTGTATTAATATACATCTTTGGTGAAAGTGGCATTGTAAAGCGAGGGGGGAACGATGTTGTATAAAACGTTTCCGTTTTCCATTGATTTATGTGTGAAAACGCTTAGGCACGGTCCATTTGATATTCTGGGGCGGAGGGGCTTGGGTTTTTTGTCGGAGCAAGATTATTCTAAGTATCTATAAATAGCGTATAGGTAAAAAGTAAGGATAAAAATAGATTAATATTGAGTACATTATAAAGCGCGTTCTGCTACAATTGTATATAAATTTTAGACTCTATGGTGATACATGTATCTATTAATAGTGATAAATGATATTGATAATGTATTTAAGGAAACCCCTTTTTTCAATCACATGTATACTTTTGATATTTCTAAATATGAACTTGCCTGTCCTCTCTGAATGTCAGTCGGACTCCTCGGGTGATAACATACATGAGCTCGCGGCGGCAGAGCACGGATTGTATTACGTACGCCCTCTTTTTATATCCATATACATATTCATCTGTGTTGCTTGGGCCCCTGCGTTTTGCGGTCTTGTTTGTGTGTGGTCTTCTGACAGTGAGGAGGTTGTTTTACACCACAATTGTACGTTCTTCGAGACCTCTGGGTAATCGGAAAAGTGGGAGGGTTGTGCGCACGTAATCCAGGATAACCACACCTTCTGCTATTTCCGTGGCAGATGGCCGTCCTAAGTCGGCACCGGTTGCCTATTGGCCTCGTTGGTTTATGTGTAGTCCTTTGTGTTTGATGTTTCTGTGTTGTGCGTTGACGTTCCTTAACCCTTATGCGTCTCTTTCCGTGCTTGTTTGCTTTTGATTTTGCATTGGGTGTTTTTGGGTTTTGCTGTGGGTGCTGCAACCGGGTGTTGTTGGAGATCCCCTCCTTTGTTTTATATCTACACTTTTTTCGTGTTGCAGTGTGGAGTTGGTAATACAATTCCCCGCGACCAGAAGTTTGAAGTGTTTTAATTCCATTACGTTCTCTAACTTGACTAGGTTGTAGTGTCTTCTACGCAGGATCATAATTCACCTTTCACCGATCATTTCATCTGGCATTTTTAAGGTCGCCTCGTATCAAATTAACTCCTTTGAGATTACCCTCTATTACTACAGTCACTTTCACATCATCAACATTTAACAGTAAGAAACTTTTTTCCTCACCAAAGGTACTTCTATCACCTCTTAAATTACAACCCCGTATTCCACCCACTTCTCCATCTGCAGTCTCTACATTCAACAACAAACATAGAGGGTTCTCAACCATTTGCAGGTGCAATGGGAAAAGATGCTGTATGTGTCCGCTCATCAATTGCAACTCCACAATTGAATCTAGTGTTAATTGGCAGACCTTTAAAATCGAGATTGATGAGGACATTGATTGATCGTATCAAGATGTCATCTATGTCATTACATGACACGCCAAGGGATGTGGCGCACAATATGTAGGGGAAACAGGCCAGGCCTTAAAATCTCGTTTTCGAAGTCATTCGTATCAGATAAGAAACTCGCTTCAGAAAAAAACAAAGAAATTTCCTATATAATCACTTCGTTAAATACAATCATTCAATTTCGGATATAACAATTACTCCAGTTCAGTCATTCTCAAAACTTAAAAATCAAAGTAAAACTGAAACTAAGAAACGCCGCTTACAAGCTGAACTTGCCTGGATAACCAAATTGCAAACTGCATACCCCCTTGGTCTAAACGATCAGATTTATGGACAAGGAAACTTTTCTTCGATCTCTTCAAATATTAATTTTTTTTTCAATCCGCCCTAACACTAAAAGGAAGCATAGGTCTCACGGTAAAAGGCGAAACAAAAAACTCAGAAAAAGAGCTAGAGTACATCGTAACCTCAAAGATCTACTGATCATTGCACGCAACGGCGGCAGACATGAACTGCTACATGCTCTCTCTTCAGTTCCAGCAGTTCAATTAAAATCTATCTTGGATGAAGCATTGGTTGCATTCTTAAGATCACTGATTGATTCAGGCTAAACATCATTGTTGCATTCGCACAAAATAAACTATATCCTTTGGTTAAAAACACCTCCCCTAGAAGACGATTCATAAAAATTCCATTTATTAACAAAGGATTTGATCTTCTGAACATCTCTAATATTTTTCGGGATCATCGCGTACAAAGTGCCATTCCTCAATATTTTGAAAAGTTAGAACCTCCTCTTATTTGTTACAAATATAAGAGACCTATTCGAAATTTCGTTTTTAACTACAACAAAGTTACACAAGATCCTAAAATTCTTGAATCATGTCCTGCTTCTTGAAAATGTGCAACGTCTGACTATCTATATAAACCAGCTGGTCATATTATTACATGTGACTTTGTCAATTATCAAAGACAGGCAGCTCCGTGGTCTTCTCAAAAAAGGACCTAAATATAGAATCCCATCAAAGATAGATTTTATTAAATGTCGCGAAGTGCTAAAGGAAGCTTAAGATAACTATACCAAACGATGGTGTAAATCGGAAGGAGTCGAATCGCATGCTCTGAATGACTGGAAAAACCTCATTTTGGATATTACCGATATTCGAATAGATAACTACCACAAAAATCCTCATCTTTTTGAAAATCCAATTTCTAAATCTGAAAGATATTTCAAATCCAAGTTACGTAATTTACATGACAAATATGTCTTCGCACCTGCAGACAAAAACACCATAATTATTTGAAGACGCTACTACATATCCACTTTAGTTTCGGAACTTTCCTCTACTAATACTTATATCGAAAGCAACGAAAGTGTTCCCAATATTTTGAACAAACATAACAGTGAAATTTCTTCTTTTAACATCCTTATTTCTAAATTGGATCTCCCTACAATATACTGTATACGAAAACTTCACAAGTCTACTTACAAGTTCCGATACATTGGGAATTCTAGCAACTGCTCAACAACAATTTTGTCTAGAAATCTGACATCAGCACTCACGGCTATAAATGAGTTAATGAAGATCCTGACGATAATCTCAACAGCACTCACAATAGAGCACAAAATTAAACATCGACGGACACGTGGCAAAATACTGTGAAACTGTCATGAACAGGAATGGCGTAAACTTCTTTTGGTCTATTAAAAATTCAGGGGATGTGATTGACAAAACGAAATCAAAAAATTCTGAAGCAAATACGATATCTTCATATGACTTTTCTAATATGTACACCACGCTTTCTCACGACAAAATAAATGCTCGACTGTCCAAACTCATTAAATGGTGTTTTGATCGAGAGGGGAAAACTTATATTTGTACTTCTGAATCGTAGGGTTTCTTTTCCGCCACAGATTACAAATCATACAAATCATGGACATGTGGTGACCTGTGTATTGCCTTGTCCTTCCTTTCGGACAATATTTATGTAAGATTTGGTGAGAAACTCTACAAGCAGGTTGTAGGGATTCCAATGGGTACTAATTGTGCGCCTCTTGTTGCAGATTTATTTTTATACACGTAAGAAAAGGAATTTATCCAAAATCTTCAAAAGCAAAGAAAAAATTATGATGTAAAATGCTTCATTGGTACTTCTAGGTACCTGGATGATATTCTTACTATCGACAATCCTGTTTTTGAAAAGTATAAAATGTTATTTATCCACAAGAATTGATTCTAAACAAGGCAAACGTTTCAAACACAGAAACAGCATTTTAGGACCTAAATATCAAAATTGTTAACGGAGAGATCCATACAAGTGTGTATGACAAAAGAGATGATTTTGGATTTAACATAGTAAATTTCCCCTGGTTTGACGGTGATGTTCCTAGATTACCGTCCTATGGTATCTATATTTCACAGCTCATCCGGTATGCTAGAGTATGTACTGATGTTTTGGATTTTCATAGTAGACATTTACAAATTACCAAGAAATTTTAGGACAAGGTTTTCGCTTTCACAAATTAGTAAAGACTTTCTGGAAATTTTACAAAAATTATTCTCAACTTCTTCTGAAATTCAGGCAATATATTACTTTGGGTATTTCACAACTTGCATTTTATGGTGACATTATTAACAAGATAAGAAGGATCAAAGATAGACAAAATCACTATCGAAAATGCGTCAGAATCATCAAACGCCTTTTATACCGTGGATATGATCCTAATGTCACCAGACGGACACTTGGCTTGGTACTTAACAAATCTACAGTCTTGTAAAAGCGCATTCTTAAAACTTGCACTCTGACTGACTGTGAGGACGGGACTTCATGACGGGCCCTGTCCAAACCTCTTTAGAGAAGACAGGGCCCCGACCACCTGTCCTCTCTGAATGTCAGTCGGACTCCTTGGTTGATAACATACATGAGCTCGCGGCGGCAGAACACGGATTGTATTACGTACGCCCTCTTTTTATATCCAATTACATATTCATCTGTGTTGCTTGGGCCCCTGCGTTTTGCGGTCTTGTTTGTGTGTGGTCATCTGACAGTGAGGAGGTTGTTTTACACCACAATTGTACGTACTTCGAGACCTCTGGGTAATCGGAAAAGTGGGAGGGTTGAGCGCACGTAATCCAGGATAACCACACCTTCTGCTATTTCCGTGGCAGATGGCCGTCCTAAGTCGGCACCGGTTGCCCATTGGCCTCGTTGGTTTATGTGTAGTCCTTTGTGTTTGATGTTTCAGTGTTGTGCGTTGACGTTCCTTGTCCCTTATGCGTCTCTTTCCGTGCTTGTCTGCTTTGTGGTTTTGTTGGAGATCCCCTCCTTTGTTGCCATTAAAGAAGAAAAGTATGGCGAGCAAAGCGAGCAAAACATTTTTAATATAAAGTGCAAACTGTGGCGAGGGAAGCGAGCCTAAAAATTTTCAGGAATTTCAAGTGAATTTTATGGTTATTCTTCAAATTCAGATTACTTGAAAGAGCAAGATTATTTTTTTTCTGTCACACCATAAGCAAATTAATTTTTTTTTATCAAAATTCAAAGCAAAATTATTTTTTTCGATAAAACCCCAAGCCCCCCCCCCTGAATATCAAATGGACCGTGCCTTATTTTGACCCAAATATCGGTCTTATTTTGAATAAATGATCCCATCTTATAGCAGATTCATATTTGGACCAAGTTACTTGACATTTCTACCGAAAAAAAAATCTTAAATTTTGCATTTTGAAATTTCGACTTTTCAGGGCAGATTTTACGCCTTATCTTAACAGCTCCTTATCATCTATTATGATACCAGCTGCTGTAATAATCTACCGTATCGGGACGACCGGCAGATTTGGACAGAATTTCTTGGCATGGCTATTTCTAAGCACGCAATACCTAGCAAAATTCATTGCATTTTCAAAACTTTCCTTTTCTCGTCAAAATAAAGATATTAACATAAAAAATAAACTGTGCTGTCTTCTTTCAACTTTGATCTAGCGATATTTTACATGCAAAAATTTCATGCTGTATTTTTAGAATTTATATGATTTTTTTTCCCGTGAGGTCCTAGAGGCCAAAAACAATCTGTAAAATTTGCGTAAAATCAACCAGAAAAAGAAATTTCTGGCTTTGTATTGAAATTCTTTTCCTTGCTTCTTGTCAGTGACCATAAACAAACTTTATCTGATGACAAAAGTATGCATATATCGATATAACGATTCGCAGTAAGGCAAAAACGCCCCCCCCCTAATTTTACAATCCCGCGTTTTTCTCCGTATGTTCGGTATAAGCTCAGCATGAAGCTTAAAAATGACATTCATATTTTAAAAGAATATTCATTTTCATCAAAATGAATACAAAAAAAAATAGTCAGGACTCGGGAAGGGGGGGGGAGGGAGGGTTGCGCTGGTTCCAGCATTTCGACATATACGCTATACATGCAATGTAAGTCTACAATCAGTACTTTTCTTTCATATCTGTATTAATGAATATTATCCAATCACAGAAGTGTTATCTTTTACTCCTTGTCAAACTTTGGGTGGCCTGGGTGGCATCAGAAGGGAAGCGACTCGTTCGAAATAATTACTACCTGTAGTATACCTTCGAGTACACGGCAAAATTAACATGGTCGCTATTGAAATCTTTTTCCCGACGGTTATCATGACAAAATTGAGTTTATGATGATTCCTTCACTTTGCAGATTTTTTTGCAACTTTTTATACCCCCGAATCAAAAAGCCTTGGGCATGTATTTTTTTTGCCTGTCCGTCTGTTTGTCCGTGACAAAAATTTCAACATTGAACATATCTTTTGAATGGTGAGTGATAGGGCTTTGATATTTCAGACAAAAACTTTAACATTGGACATAACTTTTAAATGGTAAGCGATATGGCTTTGATATATCACATTGAAATTTCTAAAAAGTGGGTCCTGTAGCATCATATCCCACCCATCCTGCTACGTCTTTAGGTACACTTTTTCGACATAGTAACTTTCATACTTTTTTTGGCATATTACATTGTTTAGATTAAGGATCACTGATGAGGGTTAATTACCCGAAACGTGCATGTCTGGTCCACGTTGTCAATTTATCTGTTCTTAAAGATGCTATTCAATTTGAAGACGTTTACATGTGTATTCCTTGTGACAAGACTTTTCCATTGGTACCAAAATTTTTACCCTGTGACCTTGACCTTTCACCTACTTAACATTGCATAACTTTTGATTTGTGATTTTTTTTTATTGGTATTTGATAGGGCATCGATATTTCACTTGTGTATTCCTAGTGACAAATGAGTTAAAGAAGATCCTGACGATAATCTCAACATTCTGTTAAATTACCTCGTGGTGAGCTTGAATTACTTTTTAAAAACTTTAACATTGAGCATAACGTTTGAATCGTATGTTATTGTTACATGTGTATTACTTGTGACAAAACCTTTCCATTGATATGAAAAATTTTGACCTTGTGACTTCGACTTTTGACCTACTTTTCAAAAACTTTAACATAACTTTTGAATGGTCAGTGGCCGTGCTTTGATATTTCACATGTGTATTAATAGTGACAAGACCTTCCAATTGATATCAAAATTTTTGACCTCCTGACCTTGATGTCGAACTTTGACCTAATTTTCAAAACTTTAACACTTGGCATGATTTATGAATTGTAAGTGATATGGTTCTGTTTTTTCGCATGTGTTTTCCTAGTAACAAGACCTTTATACCAACATTTTTTAAGTCTTTACCTTGAATTTTCACTTTGTGTTTCACAAACACATATTTTATTGACATCTTGATTAGAATCATGAGAATCAGTACAGATTTTGGCAAAAAGACAAAGTAAAATTAAGTCACCATAATGATGTATCTTATTGGTTTTTTGTTTAAATAAACATTACAGGAATACCCATCAGATATTCAGTCTCATAGTCGAGAAGGCAAGGCAAAATCATAAGATTTTCCAAAGGAACGGTTGCGAACCTCGGAATGAACAAAATTCCGATGTGAGACCAGGTACCCGGAAAGAGTCAGCGTCTCCTGATTGCATGCACGTTACACCCGTCGCAACAGCTCCATGGAAACCTGTAAAATTCGGTGATTGTCTCGATTTATATTTTGATGTACATACCAGGTAAGTATGTAATGTTTGGTGATGATGACAGCCATTCAATCACAATGTAGAATGTCAATGATCATTCTGGAAAGGGGGATCTCAGATGCTTTTATTACATCCCCGTAGCGACAGAAGAACTTCCTCAATGATGATTTTAGCCGTTGTGTATCATAACCATGAACAAGTAGCTTACCTGCAAGCCGTCTGGCTCTAATGATGAAATCTTCATATTTGGAGCATACCCTGGCGTACCGCATCAGTTGAGAAACAAAAACACCATAAGCAGGAGAAGGCGGAATGTTGCTACTCATGAAAGGGAAGTTAGTTATGTGGAACGCTTCATTAACCAGTCAATGCGCAGATTAAAAATAAAGGGTGATATTGTGCACCCTTGTCTCACTCCAGATGTTATGAACCAATCAGATGTTGATCCTTCATGTCTCACTGTGCACCTTAATTCCTCATACATGTCCTTGATAATACCTATAATCTTTCTTGGTATTCCATAAACCTCCATGATCTTCCATAGTGTGACCCGATGTATACTGTCAAACGCTTTCTCAAAGTCTATGAAGTTTATGTACAGCGATGCTCTCCCCTCCGAACTCTAATCAATGATGTTACGTAGGCAAAAGATGTTGTCTGTACATGCCCTGTTTCTTCTGAACCCAATTTGCTCCTTCCCCATTGCTACCACACAAAAACAAAATAGAAAGGGGAATAGAGTATTTCATTTATTGAACCAAATTCTGCATGAGTGGGTGTACTCTATTGATACCCAAATATCCCTAACAAATGCACTCACGCGGAAAATATAGGTCATGGCCTAAATTTAAACGTAGATTGATGATCTTCTCATAAAGACGCATCATCTGTGCAAGTATGGCCTTCCTAGCACTTATAATAGAAAAATGAAACTTCTAAACATTTATTCCCAAATCTTCCTAACTTGTGCACTCAAGCGGAAAATGTAGGTCATGCCCTACATTTGAACATAGATGTGTGATATACTCATAAAGACGCATCATCTGTGCCCGTTTGGCCTCCGTAGCAATTATGATAAAGATAAAACTTCTTAACATTGATAACCAAATCTTCGTAACATGTGCACTCAATCGAAAAAAATATACATGTATGTCATTACCTACATTTGAACATAAGTTTGTGATCTACTCATAAAGACGCATCATCTGTGCAAGTTTGGCATTTATGATTAAGAAATAAAACTTCTTAACATTGATACCAAAATATTCCTACCATGTGCACTCAATCGGAAAATATAGGTCATGACCTAAATTTGAACGTAGATTTGTGATTAACTCATAAAGACGCATCAACTATGCAAGTCTTCCACTTATAATGGAGTAATTATAATAGAGTAATTAAACTTCTTAACACTGATAACCAAATCTTCCTAATATCTGCACTTAAGCGGAAAATGTAGGTCATGACCTGAATTTAAACGCAGATTTTTGATCTAATCATTAAGACGCATCATCTATGCACGTCTGGCCTCCCTAGCAATTTTGATAACGAAATAAATCTTCACATTGATACCCAAATCTTCTTAACATGTGCACTCAAGCAAAAAATATATGTCATGACCTACATTTGAACGTAGATTTGTGATCTAGTCATAAAGACACATCATCTATGCATGTTTGGCCTTCCTGGCACTTATAATAGAGAAATTAAACTTCTTTACATTGATAACCAAATCTTCCTTACATGTGAACTCAAGCAGAAAATGTAAGTCATGACCTACATTTGAATGTAGATTTGTGATCTACTAATAAAGATGCATCATCTGTGTAATTTTGGTCTTCCTAGCACTAATAATAAAGAAATAAAACTTCTTAACATACTAGTGCGGATGCTGACACGGACGCAGATACCGATGACATGGTGATAGCATAAGCTCCCTCTTACTTCGTGAAATGAGCTAAAACTAGGTCAAGCGTGACGACAGTCATACTTGCTCTGTAACTATGCAAGACTAATCTGTGTATCACATTTTACCTGGAAATCTCTATCCATTGTGACAAAAAGTCTGGAAAACTGAATTTTAAAAGTTATCAGGGGGCATAATTCCTCAAAAATAGGTCAAGAATGACAAAAGTTAAAATTGCCCTGTAACTATCAAAGACCAAGCTGTGTATCATATTCATAAAAAGTCCGGAATACTAACAAAAAATGAATTTTGTAAGTAATAAAGGGGCATCACTCCTCGAAAAATAGGTCAAGGGTGGTGAAAGTCAAACTTGCTCTGTATCTATCCAAGACGAAGCTTTTTATCAAATTTCAGTTGAATCTCTATATCTATTGCAGAAAGAAGTCCGGAAAACTGACAAAAATTGAATTTTGCATGTCATCAAGGAGCATAGCTCCACGAAAAATAGGTCAAGCATGACAAAAGTCAAACTTGCTCTGTAGCTATCCAAGACCAAGCTATGTATTAAATTTCATCCGAATATCTCGAAACATTGCAGAAAAAAGTCCGGAAAACTGATAAGAGGACAGACAGACGGACGGTGGGAGGATGGACAGACAGATACATCAAGAGGAGACTAAGAGTCCCCATCGGCGTTGTTGGTAGGGATCTAAAACTTATAAACGTCTTGCCATGAGAAATTACTATGTGAAGAAAGAAAGCCCTACTTAACATTCAAAATTCATTGCTAATGGTTTTAAAAGTGGTTTTGGACAAACAATCATCAAACAGACAAATGGACTGACCAAACAAACAACCCAGACCAGTCGAAAGTTTAATATTCGCTTTCAATTCGTAAACGAATTGAAAGCTTTTTGAAAGTTTAGCTTTCAAAATCTCGTCAGCAATTGCTTTCAAAATTTTGAATACTCAAGAGATGACGAAATTTCGTCAGCGATTTTTCGTTAACTAATTTTCGTCAGCGATACCCTAGCTTTCAAAATGTTCGTCAGCGATAGCTTTCAAAAAATTTTGAAAGCTATAGTTAACGAAATTTCGTCAGCGATTAGCTTTCAAAAAAAATTGCAAACTATAGTTAACGAAATTTCGTCAGCTATAGCTTTTAAATTTTTTGAAAGCTAATCGCTGACGAAAATTTCGTTAACTATAGCTTTCATAATTTTTGAAAGCTAATCGCTGACGAAAATTTCGTTAACTAGCTTTCAAAATTTTTGAAAGCTTTTCTCGTAAGCTATTTTGTATCGAGAAAACCAAGATGGCCGAAATCAAAGCAATTATCTTCATAATTTGCTTGATGAAATAGTATTAATTTTGATGTTTATTCAGATTAAATTATGAAAATATATATTCCTAGATTAAATCAAATGTTGTATCTTGTTTATTTTTATAAGTTTATTTGAAGATTCCGTGTTTCCCAGATCGGTGTGTTCCCAATACATCTACTTGATAAAATAACATTATGTTAATTGGGGGTGAATGGGACCATCAAAAGGGTATGCTTTGCACTAATTAGTTACCTGAATTTACCTGTATTTGTATTACCTGTAAAGGTATTCCATCTTTAAGTGTATATATGAAAAACTTCCATTTCAACTTAAATCTAAATGTATATATATACCAGAAAATTTACATCTGACCGGCCAAATTCTGACTTAATGAGGGGAATTTATATCCAGTGAAACCCTGGCTTCTCTGAGACTGTCGGAAGCTTTGAAAGATATTTCACAATCGGTGAATTTTAAAAGTGTCAAGCCGATAAAGAGACGGCTTCTTTCATCCTCTAAACTGTGCAGAGGAATTCGCCCGAGGCGTGCTGCAGCCATTGCAAAAACAATATGGCACCCGAGCGTTCAAAAAGCTTTCAAAAGTTTTGTCAGCGATAGCTTTCAAAATTTTCGTCAGCAATAGCTTTCAAAACTTTCGTCAGCGATAGCTTTCAAAATTTTCGTCAGCGATTGCTTTCATAATTTCGTCAGCGATTGCTTTCAAATATTTTGAAAGCTCCGAGATGACGAAAATTTGAAAGCTCATAGCTAAGATTAGTTAACGAAATTTTTGTCAGCGATTTTTCGAAAGATTTTCAGAGCTTTCAAATTTTCGTCATCTCAGTAGCTTTCGAAAAATCGCTTTCGAATATAGCTTTCATAATTTCGTCATCTCGGCGTTAAACTTTCGACTGATCGGGGCTGTAGGGAAATCAAAGATTACATAGTTCGCCAATACAGGTTTTTGTCAGAAATCAGATTAAAGTTTTGAAAAGTAGGTCAAAGTCCAAGGTCAAGGTCACTAGGTCAAAGGTCATGGTCTCAAATGAAAGGTATCTTTATGTGAAATATCAAAGCCCTATCCCTTATAAATAAAGAGATATAGCCCAGGTTAAAGTTTTGTCTACGGACGATGACAACGACGACGACAACGACAACGCCGAGGGTATTATACCAGGCATTAGCTCTCCGGACTTTTTGTCCCGGCGAGCTATAAAAATACTATTCCTAAAAACTCTTATTTCCGGGTAAAAATCAAAGTCCTCTTTCTTCATGGATGCCATCTGACCAAATAATAAAGAAGAAAATGTACTACTTGTTTAATTTTAAACGGTCTAATAATAAAATCAACTGAACATATACCAGTATATGTATCAAAATTCCAATATTGCTACATGAAAATTTAACAAAATGCAGCTGATGAGATATCTATGAGACATGTACAAAGAAATGAACAGTCAAATAGACAATAAATTTAGAGAGCTAATTTGACATGATGACTTCAGAACTGGTATTGTTGAAAAAGCACTGTATTCATTGCCTGAGACCAAAATATCAAGAAACATAGATTTTTTTTTCTCCATTGTTATATACTTATTAGAATAAGACAATGTACGCTTGCTTTTATGAGTGGTCAAGTTTACAAAATATCTTAATACTGACTAGAACAAAAAACTGTCAAATAAACATTTGTATATTATAAAATAATTAAATTAATGACGGGAAAGTAAAATAAGTAGTTAAATTTATCACATAAAGAATAGATCTGTTCTTGCTATTCTTTATAACCGTATGAACTGGGTTCATTAAAATTTTACTTTTTTGAAGAAAATTTTTTTATGTATAATTATTTTCATTGCAGCTACCATTTGATTGGACTAACTCCATGAAACATTCATTAATAAATTCTGTTTACACACAATCATATAATGAATGTGACATGAACGGTAAGTTGCATACATGTATATAAAATGAACTTAAGAATTGAAGCATCATTCTTGTCAAAATTGTCAAGGTTCCTCCCAATTGAAAGCTGTATGGTAAAGCTCAATTTGTACGATACTTATCCCACGCACCGACAAATATTATAATGGTGGTGTTGTAACTTGCGCACAAAGAGTTTGTTACCCATGCAAATGGACCATCCATCAATTTCTTACCAAAACTGTACAGTATAGCACTATTAAACATAGAAGATTGAATAGAGTAATGAAAGATAAAACATGAAAAGTTCTACACTATTTATCACTTCACAGGGCCAGGATATTGACTTCCAAAGATTTTTATTTTGCACACTCACAAAACAAGATTCTCTGCATCCAAATATTTTGCCAACAATATTTCGACCAAAAGATGTAGGGTATAGCACGTTACTTTCCCAACGCACTGAGCGGTATAATAACGGTGCTGGCATTTAACATACACAATGAGTTTCTCAGCCAAATCTTCCGCCAACCAAGTTCCGACCAAAGCAGTAAGGTATAGCACGATTAGTACGATACTTTCCCCATGCATCAAGCGGTATTATACCTGTGGTCGTATTGTCCTCTGTACCAAACTGTAATGCCTGGTCAGTTATAAACGACGCGGCTTGACTTGGTGTCGGACAGCTACAGACGATGTCCATTACTTCCTGGTCACTCAGGAAAAAGTTCAAGCCGTCAGTGGTCAGTATCAGGAAAGAAGCCATACCATGACGTAACTGTAAAGAAAGATGAATATATGATTATATTTTCATTATAACAGTTCATTTTTTACTTTCACTGATATATACTAGTTTTGGATGATATTCTAACCATTGACAATCCTGCTTTTGAATTATATAAGAATGAAATTTATCCACAAGAATTAACACTTAACAAGGCAAACCTTTCAAATACAGAAACATCGTTTATGGACCTAAATATCAAAATTGTAACGGAAAGATTCATACAAGTGTATATGACAAAAGGGATTATTTTGGATTCAACATAGTAAATGTCCCCTGGCTTGACGGTGATGCTCCAAGATTACCGTGACGGTCATGCTTTATTTACATATCACAGCTCATCCGGTACGCTAGAGCATGTACTGATATTTTAGATTTTCACAGTAGAAATTTACAAATTACCAAAAAACTTTTTGGTCAAGGTTTTCACTTTCATAAACTAGTTAAGACTTTCTGGAAATTTTACAAAAATTACAGTCAACTTCTTTTAAAATTTGGATCTATACAAGGGCTGTCCGTAAAGTTCGTGGACAACTCTTAAATCAAGGAAAGTAAGCGTCAAAGATATTTATTTCTAGTATATTTATTATCATATACTATTTGCGAATTACGAAATGTAAACAATTATCATATTTTGATTTTCATCATTACAACTTTGATTTCGTAATTAGACATAGGATGGTGACCCGGAGCAGGGATAATTTGTACCGAAATATGTTGATTATCATTTTCTTTTTTCATTTGCATTTTGTAAAATTCCGCGGATAAAACCGTAATTTTTACATTGTGACAGTGACAATAGTTATGACATCAAACATGCAAAATTTGAACGTTCAAAGTTTTAAGATGACAGAGAAAACCGGATCTGAATGTAATAAGACATGATTGCCATTGTTCGAAAAAAAATGACGTGTTCTCTAGAGGCGGAGCAGAGAGAAGTGATAAAATTTTGAAAAAGCTTAAGAAAAACACCCACATAAACTCATATATTCATTAAACGGTCGGAAAATGATAAAGCTATTTGTTCGCAAGTCTTCAAGTGGCAAAGATGATTTTTGGACGTTAGGGACAGTTTACAGGACGGTATGCGCTAGGGAAGAAAGAAGCGTTTTCAATGAAGAACATGACGTGATTCATGGTGATCGGCGACTAAAAATTCGAGAAATTGCAGTTAACTTTGAAATTAAAAAAAATTGTGCATTAGATTTTATCTCATGATCCTACAACGAGTCAGGTCTGTGCTGGATTGATTCCGAATTTTTTTTCGAAATCTAAATTTAGCGAGGAGAGTAGAATTTTATAATGGATAACGTCAAGGACTCTAATACTAGTGCTCCGGGTATGAGGAAGAGTCCTTTTTATATTGTATAGAAATATGACAATTCGGGCTTTGTTTGTGATGAAATTTTACATATTATTGATTTGAAACTTGAATTAAATAAAGATGATACTTTCATTAATTTTACCATTGTTTGTTAGCTTTTATCAAAACAGTCAACGAACTTTACGGACAACCCTCGTACATGCAACAAAGTACCTTACTATGGGTATTACACAACCTGTCTTTTATGGTGATATGATTAACAAAATAAAAAGCAACAAAGGTAGGCAGCAAAACCATCGAAAATGCGTGAGAATCATCAAACGCCTTATATACCGTGGATATGATCCTAATGTCACCAGACGGACACTAGGCTTGGTACTTGACCAATCTACAGTCTTGTACAAGCGCATCCTTGAGACTTGCACTCTGACTGACTGTGACGATGGGACTCCATGACGGGCCCTGTCCAAATCTCTTTAGAGAAGACAGGGCCCCGACACCTGTCCTCTCTGATTGTCAGTCGGATTCCTCGGGTGATTACATACATGAGCTCGCTACAGCTGGCAGAGCACGGACTGTATTACGCATGCCCTCTTTTTATATCCATTTACATATTCATCTGTGTCTCTGGGTCCTCTAAGTTTCGCGGTCTTGTTTGTGTGATGTCATCTTACAGTGAGGAGGTTGTTCTACACCACAACTGTACGTTCTTCGAGACCTCTGGGTAATTGGAGAAGTGAGAGGGTTGTGCGCACGTAATCCAGGATAACCACACCATTTGCTACTTACGTGACAAATGGCCGTCCAAAGTCGGTACCGGTTGCCCATTGGTCTCGTCTGTTTATGTGTAGTCTTTTGTGTTTGATGTTTACATGGCTTGTGTCTCTTTTCCGTCTCGTGCTGTACTCGTCTTTTGTGTTTTTGCATCGGGTGTTTTGGTGTTTTGCTGTTGATGCTGCAACGGGGTCTTGTTGGAGATCTCCTCCCTTCTTGTTAACATATTGTCAATATTGAAACACATGTTCATTTCTAAACATTTCAGTGCACCATATTATGTGCATTTCAACCCTGATACACTTAAGGTATTGACTCACCCTGATAGACTTAAGGTATTGACTCAAGGTATTGATTCACCCTGATAGACTTAAGGTATTGACTCACCCTGATAGACTTAAGGCATTGACTCACCCTAATGGACTTAAGGTATTGACTCACCCTGATAGACTTAAGGTATTGACTTACCCCGATAAACTGAAGGTATTGGCTCATCCTGATAGACTTAAGGTATTGGCTCACCCTGACAGACTCAAGGTACTGGCTCACCCTGATAGACTTAAGATATTGACTCACATACCTGTCAACTCTCCCGCATCTTGCGGGAGACTCCCGCGTTTGAACCTTATCTCCCGCGTTCAAATTTCTCCCTCGCAGGAGACCGAAATCTCCCACGTTTCGATCCTATCACCCTATTTCTCCCTCTTTCAAGTTTTGAACTTCACATACCGTAAGAAAGATAACTCTAGCACTGTGTTTTTTCGGACTTTCGGAAAACGAAAGTTCGTTTACAATGTTAACGACGCAGGTTTTTTGCATCACAATTAGGACACTGAGTGTGTATATCTATGCCTAAAATAAGCTGTGAAAACAGTTTAACTGATCATCTAGGTACCTTATTGACTAAATACTATAAAGCACTGATTAAATTTCTTTCTGACATTCTGGATATATCGACAACATATGGAAGGAACTAGAAAACGATCTGGGTTAGCTGAAACCGTTTCATTTATTTTCAAAGAAAAAAAAATCAGAAAGATTGGAGTCAGTTGTATATATGGATTACGGCAGGTTCAGTTGCCGTTAGGCCCAAACATATGTTCTGTTATAAATGAATAGACCAATAATTGGATTGTCTTCTCACCAGAAAAAGACCCACTAGCCACAGCAAAAGGTGATGCACTCATGTGTACAATGAACAAATGCTGAACAAGAAGTAATAAAAAAATACAATCATGACTGTATTATGGAAATATTAATACAAGACATGTTGCAATTTTATTTATTAAAAATGTCGCGAAAATGGTTCACGCGAAATCTCCCTCTTTGTCAACTGCCAAAGAGGGAGATCTCCCTCTTTTGAAAAATTCAAAGTTGAGAGGTATGGACTCACTCTGATAGACTTAAGGTACTTACTCACACTGATAGGCCTAAGGTATTGACTCCCCCTGATAGACTTCAGGTATTGACTCATCCTGATAGACTTAAGGTATTGACTCACCCTGATAGACTTAAGGTATTGACTCACCCTGATAGACTTAAGGTATTGACTCATCTTGATAGACTTAAGGTATTAACTTATCCTGATAGACTCAAGGTATTGACTCAACCTAATAAACTTAAGGTATTGAAAGAAGGGAGGAGATCTCCAACAAGACCCCGTTGCAGCATCAACAGTAAAACACCAAAACACCCGATGCAAATACACAAAAGACAAGTACAGCACGAGACGGAAAAGAGACACACGACATGTAAACATAAAACATAAAAGACTACACATAAACCGACGAGACCAATGGGTAACCGGTGCCGACTTTGGACGGCCATCTGTCACGCAAGTAGCAAATGGTGTGGTTATCCTGGATTACGTGCGCACAACCCTCTCACTTCTCCAATTACCCAGAGGTCTCGAAGAACGTACAATTGTGGTGTAAAACAACCTCCTCACTGTAAGATGATATCACACAAACAAGACCGCAAAACGCAGAGGCCCCAGAGACACAGATGAATATGTAAATGGATATAAAAAGAGGGCATGCGTAACACAGTCCGTGCTCTGCCGGCTGTAGCGAGCTCATGTATGTAATCACCCGAGGATTCCGACTGACATTCAGAGAGGACAGGTGGTCGGGGCCCTGTCTTCTCTAAAGAGGTTTGGACAGGGCCCGTCATGGAGTCCCGTCGTCACAGTCAGTCAGAGTGCAAGTCTCAAGGATGCGCTTGTACAAGACTGTAGATTGGTCAAGTACCAAGCCTAGTGTCCGTCTGGTGACATTAGGATCATATCCACGGTATAAAAGGCGTTTGATGATTCTGACGCATTTTCGATGGTTATGCTGCCTACCTTTGATCCTTTTTATTTTGTTTATCATATCACCATAAAAGACAGGTTGTGTAATACCCATAGTAATGTACTCTGTTACATGTATAGATCCGAATTTTAAAAGAAGTTGACTGTAATTTTTGTAAAATTTCCAGAAAGTCTTAACTAGTTTATGAAAGCGGAAACCTTGACCTAAAAGTTTTTTGGTAATTTGTAAATTTCACCTGACTCACCCTGATAGACCTAAGATATGGCTCAGAAGTTACTCCATGTTGTTTTAGCTCCACATCTTCTATACTCCTTGTCATGACTAACCTACTGTTGACCTGAAATTAAAAAGTCTTTATTTATGTGCTGTGATCAACATCATGTTTAACATTGAATATTCAATTTTGAATATTTATTGGAGAATTACTTTTGGTTTGTCACATTGAATTAATGGATCACTATATGTATACATTCCCAACTGATTCATGTGATTACGGACTTTTATATTTTGACCTATGGCCTGTCATACATTACTTTGATTGGCTTTTTGATTATGGCGTCATAATATAATAGTCTGCCAATAGGTTCCATGTCAGCCATTTGATGGTTCCTCAGTTTGTAGTGCGACAAACTTAAGTAAGGCTGAGTAGTGTAGAGAGGCGATTTTACGTAAACTTTGTGATGCAACAAAAACCAAAGTTCATGATCTGTTAAAACTGAACATTCAATTCTTATAATTTCATAAGAAGTTTTATCCCACATTAATCAAAATACTCAAGGTCTAATCATTATATTACATTGTGGTTATTATATATTACATACTGTGTAAGGTAATTGAATCCTTTGCTGGTACTTTCTTTCACCATTTTGTAAAAGTAGACCTTTTGGCATTGGACGATGATAAGTTAATTCACTGAGACAAACGTTCACGGAAAGATCAAGGCAGAACATGAAAGTAGCTAAGGTTAGTACCGGTACACAGCGAATGATTCTACATATAAAGTACCTGATGTACACCAAGGCTATTTGTGGTGACCCTCCCTCCTTTATTCAGCACCCTGGATTTCTCGGTGTGGTTATCGGGATGATGGTCCACCGTAAGACGTATGGGCAATCCCTCTCGACACAGAATGGCCCGTGTGTCGCCAACGTGCCCCACCGTCAAATCGATACCGTCACGTAACAGACAAACTGTAGCAGTAGTTCCTGAATTGTAATCCTCTGATCCTGTAAAAAGATAAATATGGAATCACAGTAATCCAATCTCAGAATTCATGCAAGATGGAAAAGTAATCCAATAAAGCAGTACACCGAAAGATATGGCTTCTAATTCGGCATAAAGTAATAAAATGCTGAAAATCGTAAGAAATTTGCATGATTCTGGTAAAAGTTTATGAAAATAAACAGGGCGCCAACCCTCGCCCAATATAATTTTCATATAAAAAGTTAGGTTTGCAATTTATCTTTCGAGGTACATAAAACTTATTTATTCGTAAAGGTTGCCGCCTATACTGATTTAAAGGATTTATGCCAAAAATATGGCGAGTTTCCTTCATTTTCCATCACGAAGAGCAATTGACTTCAAAATGTGACGTCATAACTATATTGCATGTGACGTTTTGACAATGAGAAATATTTACTTTCTATTTCGGCAGGTATTTGATATAAATATGAGATGCTGAATCATAATTTTCATAAAACAATTTCTTGGAAGATTTCAGGGCCGATTTTGGGAGTTAGTGAACCTACCCCTTTAATTAAATTCTCAGTTTTCGGACTTTTCTTCAATGATATTGCAGATATTGAAGTATTTTTGAATATGTGAATACATCTAAGTGTTATGCAGATCAAGCTCGAGTTTGCTTTTGGTTGACCCAATTTTACAGGAGTTATCGCCTCTCGACTTAGCAGATTTCATGAAATTCTTAGTTTCCCGGGCTTTTCTCCGCTGTTGATGTAGATATTTGAATATTTTATTTATTGTAAATACATCTTAGCGTTGTACAGATTAATTTCGAGTTTGCTTTTAAGTGACATATTTTTACAAGAGTAATGGCCCTTGGCCTTAGAAAATTTCATGAAATTCTCAGTTTTCCGGACTTTTCTTCATGGTATTGCAGATATTGAAATTATGTTTGATGTGTGAATATATCTCTAGGTGACACAGATTAAATTTGTGGTTCAGTTTGAATGACCTATTTTACAAGTGGCCCTTGGACTTGGCAAATTTCATGAAATAATAACTTTTCCGGACTTTTCTTGGCTGTTGTTGTACATGTAGATATTGAAATGATTTTTGGTATGTGGATACATTATCACTGACGAGGGTTAAGTACCCGAAACGTGCATGTCTGGACCATGCTGTAAATTCATCTGGTCTTAAATGATGCTATTGAATTTAAAGACGTTTAACATTTGAACTACTTGGTGAGTGTCACTGCTGGTGGACCAAGAGTCCTCGAGGGCACATGTAGCCAAGCTGGATCAACTTCGGTTGATCGTCTGTCTCTTCAACACATTTGAAATTTTCTGTTACAAAATTTCTTGAAATTCCTAAAAAGTGGGTCTTGTAGCATCATATCCCACCTATTCTGCTAGTTCAGTGTTTAACTTTATTCTATTCAAACTGACAGGGGCGGTGTACCTCAAGAATTAAGATATCCGTATCGTAACATTTTAATTTTTGTGTTGATATATTCAAGAATCTAATAGAATTTGAATACATTGAAAATTTGTATAATCCTAAAAAGTAACTTTTTTTTCAAGTCAACGAAAACAGAATTTCATCAAATCAAAACCATATACACCTGAAACAAATTCCAATCAAACATTGCAGATAAGTTTAATCTTAATGATAATGTTTATCTCTTCAAATTATTCATTAGAACACGATACATATTGGCATAACAATGATAATAATGAAGGGAAAACACATGTTGTGCAAAACCTTTTTTCGAGTAACATATATTGCTTCTGCATTGGATCCTGACGGATGCGTTTCGGGTGAATTTAATGCGCCAAAGACATGGAACGCACCTAGCTCATTTATTCACTCATTTTAACTGTAAGGTAATTCAGTTACATATTGATAAGTATATATTTTATGGACGGATAAGTAGTATAATGTATCTATTTAGTAGAGTTGTTGATCGGTTATTGTTTGGGCACGGAGTAGTCGGAGGTAGATAGATGTGATATGCTACAAAATTTTAACGAGAGGTACGTTCATTTTCATGTATCATTTTAGAATGGGTTGATCTTTTTTATGCCTTCTAAGTTACTATGAACTTTACATTTTCTGAAAGGTATCAATGGGCACAACTAGTACAGATACTCTCGGGCTGGAAAGAAGGCGAACAACGTTTTCTGAAGAATCTTTTTGCCCATGGCTTTCGCTTTCACAAGCTAGTAAAGACTGTCTGGAAAATATTGTCATTTTCTTTTAAAATTCGGACTCAAAGAAGCAACAGAGTATATTACTTTAAGTATTTCTCGACCTGAATTTCATGGTGACATAATTAATAAAATAAAAAGGATCAAAGGTAGACAAAATTACCATCGACATTGTGCTAGAATCATCAAACGCCGTTTATACCGTGATTTAGATCCTTTTGTCCGCAGACGGACACTAGGCTTGGTACTGGACCAGTTTTCAGACTTTTACCAGCGCATTCTTAAGAATAGCACTTTGACTGACCGTGACAACAGGACAGGCCCTGTCCAAACCTCTTTAGAGAATACTGGGCCCCGACCACCTGTTCTCTCTGAATGTCAGTCGGACTCCTCGGGTGATCACATGCACGAGCTTGCTACAGTCGGCAGAGCAAGGACTGCATTTCGTATGCCTTGTAGTGTTTTATATCCATCTATACATATCCAACTGTGTTTCTTGTGCCTCTGCGTCATGCTGTCTGTTTATTTGTTCATCTTATAGTGAGGAGTTAACCGTATATCGGGTCATTTTGGCGTCGGGAAAATTTGGCGAATTTGGTCCAAATTTGGCGTTGGAAATGTTGGCGTTTTCAAAATTGGCAGATTATTTAAAACATCCGCCAAAATTATAATGGTCAAATTCATGAGCGTGTCAATGTTTTGTGACCGCCGAAACGAACATAAACTGACTAGAAAAAAATAAAAAAAAAACATGTTCGGTGATTTATTCATGAATATAAGTATAACAGACGCTGTTTATACATGTGCAGGTATTTTAAAAAGTCACATTTATTGACACTGTATTATAAAAGAGAACTTAGTGGTGATCGTGCAGTTTTTGTTTCGTGTATTTTTTTGGTAGATATGTTCGACTATTTACGGTCACGGCCCACAAGTCCGATCGTCCAAAGTCCAAAATATCACACTCTATTTATCCCTCGATAAACGGAACGAACCCGTTTGTAAATTTTCCGGCCAAGTCGTGCGATACCTGTTGCATATTGCTAATTAGATAATTGTATTAAAACAGAGATAGACGTCAATAAGTTGGACTTAATCGTTTTCTTAATGGTAAACAATAACACCTGTAATTACGACATGGTCAGCATAGGAGAATATGTTACGCAAATGTAGTCATCATCCTGTGGAAAACGGGCAATATCTTTACAGTGGCGGATCTCTAGTTGAATAAAGTCCGTCTTTTATGTATGGAAAATTTGGCGCTTTTAAATTTGGCGATTTTATTGCATCCGCCAACAAAGCCAAAATTTCCATCGCGCCAAAATTACCCGATATACGGTATTTTACACCACTATTGTGCGTTCTTAAGGAAATCTGGATAATCGGAAATTTTAAAGTGGAAGAGGGTTGTGCGCACGTAACCCGGATAACTACATCGTCTGCTACTAGCATGGCAGATGGCCGTCCTAAATTTACATCTGTTGGTCTCGTTAGTTTATGCGTGGTCTTTTGTGTTTCATGATTCTATGGTGTGAGTTGGTGTTCCTTGTCCCTTTTGCGTCTCTTTCTGTGAGTGTCGGCTCTTTCTTTTGCATAAGGTGTTTTGGGGTTTTGCTGTTGTACTACAACCGAGTGAGATACCCTACATTTTATTGATAATAATTTGTCATCTTCTTTTCATATAATACAAAATACCTCAATAATAGCTGATTTTCCTGTAGTTTTATTGGGCGAATAGACACCAGACATCACAAAATTTTCATTGTGATGTCAAAATAGAAGACGTTACAACGCATGAAGGCAGTGTGATCAAATATGGCGTCTCAAGTTAAATTTTTCCAAATGATGAAGGTTCTGGTGTCTGTACATATAAAATCAAGGTGTGAAATCATAGATATTTTCTTGAAAATTGACTATCCAAAAATTTCTTCATTTTAAGTCTTGTGAACCTAATATTGCCTTGCCTCGTTCGTTTATACGTCTCTCATGCTTTGATGTTTGCTGTGGGTACTGCAACCGAGTCCCCTACTTTCTTTTACAGTATATTTACATTCAAAGCACAATATCCTTTCTTAAATTATGTACTGTCTGGACCATGCTGTGAATTTATCTGATGCTCATGAATTTGAAGACGTTTTACATTTATACATGTAGTACCTTATAGTATGGAATGAATACCGTACTTTACAGTTGATGTGATGTAAAAAAAACATCAAACTGTATCAAATAGTGTTATTCGTTTCAATATTGCATTACATATTTTCAAAGGAAAACTCCCAAGGATTTTTTACTCCAATGTAAAAATGCATTACAGAAAAATAAGACTTGTATTGAAAATGTCGTAAAGGTAGAATGCCATCTCATATATAATAACTTTATCTACATACAGCTACTTTTACAACCTAAATTATCGAACTCCGCTGTCGTAACGTAATGTAAATATGTCATTTGAAGTTTTGGTATATATCAACATATTGATTTGTTTATTTTAATCTTTTTTTTTCTGTTTACATGAATTTTATACCCCTGTATTAGAATTAGGGAGCACTGACATTATGTGTGTCCCGTCTGTCCGAAAATTTAGCCTGAACCATATCAAATACAGCTTAGACTGCTTGTTATACCCAGGCACTCCATGACCTATTGCTTGAAGGTTGACCTACTTCTAGAAAATTCACTTAAAAAATACCTTTATCATCTTTTTAACGCCATGAGTTTTATACTGTGACCTCAACCTTAATGACTGACCACATTTATAGAATATATATGACCTATATTAGATACAGCTTAGGTATTTTTCATTTCTATGCTTGTAACAAATCAGACGATCCTGTTGTTGAAACATATAATAATGAAATTTATCCACAAGAATTGACATTCAACAGGCAACAATATGGTATTCTGGTGTTTTACTGTTGATACTGCAACCAGGTCTGGTTGGAGATCCGCTTCTCTGATTACAACCACAGAAACACAATTTTTGGACTTAAATATCAAATTTATAAACGAAGGGATTCATACATGTGTATATGACAAAAGGAGTGATTTTTTATGCAACATAGGAAATTTCTCCTGGTTTGATGGCGATGTTCCTAGACTACCGTAATACGACGTTTACATATGTTGTGGGTCATGTATTATTTTAGTTTTACTTTATGTGTAGGTACACATGTACTTAGTCATGTTGTATTATGATTTCATAATAATTCTTTCTAGATTTTACTATGTCATGTTTATCTCATTAGAGAATATTCCAGTATGTTCTTTATTACATCATTATCATCACATGACTGTGATTTCTAGAATTTACTCTATTGTTAATCATTTGTAATGAGTTAGTGTTCTAGAAGCTTCTGGTAAATTCATTTGTATTAAGTATATATACCTCTGAGGAACTGTGTTGAAGGGGCATTCGTACACATTCGTAGACACGATTCATTCATCTATTCTGATATACTGGGACACTTTATTTGTTGAGACTTTAATCCATTTAACAACGTTTGGACACTGATCTTTCGAGAACGTTTGTGATTACCGGAAACCATACATTCGATAGACTTTGTGGACCGTAACGGACACTTTGATCCGGACATTGTATTGTAAGTTGTAATCATTTCAAATATATATATTTTGTACATAATTAAACCTGTAAATTTATATTCTGTCTTTGTCTGATTTTTGCTGGCGTTTTGGGGTATTCTGACCCATAACAGAATTGGGGGCTCGTCCGGGATAGTAATCTCTGCATATTTGCATTTTTACGTAAAAGTTCGTTTTTTGAAAAAAGGAAAATTCTCCAAACTTTTGCCAGCAGAAATCAATCATGGTATTTTCGGTCACTGAATTTTTGAAATCGCCGACTGTACAAGAGTTCGAATCATTGAAGAAAGATGATTTGATTGGTTTAGGTCTTCACTTGAAGTTAGATGTAAAATCTTCTATGAGAAAACAAGAAATTAGAAATATTGTGGCTAAAGAGCTTTTAGCTGAGGAAATCTTTTCGTCATACGATTTTCCTGTTGAACCTGTTTCAAGCGAAACCAAAATGTCAAAATATGAGTTTGAATTAGAGAAAATGAAATTACAATTACAATTTGAAAAAGAAGAAAAAGAAAGACAAAGAGAAAAAGAAGAAAGAGAGAAACAGGAACGTATGCACGAGAAAGAACTCCAGTTTGAGTTAGAAAAGTTAAAATTAGAGAAAAGCGCTAAGGAAAATCCTGTTCCTTCGCCTGTCAAGTCTGAATTCGACGCCGCCAAAAACATCAGATTAGTACCAAAATTTCAAGAAAAGTCCGTGGACAAATATTTTCCACATTTTGAGAAAATCGCGGCCAATCTGAAGTGGCCACGCGATTTTTGGCCAACTTTATTACAAAGCGTACTTATTGGCAAAGCGGCTGAAGTGTACTCGGCGCTCAGTATTGCTGAGAGTTCAGACTATGACAAGGTCAAGGACACGATTTTGAGAGCATATCAGTTAGTACCTGAGGCGTACAGACAAAAGTTTAGAAAGTACAAAAAATTTGAAAATCAAACATATGTTGAATTTGCTCGAGGAAAAGAAGATTTATTTGATCAGTGGTTTCGATCTAAGAAAATTCCCAATTCATTTGACAATTTGCGTCAAATAATTCTGATAGAAGAGTTCAAAGAGTGTGTACATCAAGATTTAAGAACTCATTTGGAAGACAAAAATGTTAAAACTCTTGAAGAAGCCGCTGTTTTGTCTGATACGTATGCTCTCACTCATAAGAAAAATTTTGTGTCAAAAACTCAATCTAGCGATAGCGCAAAAACGTCAGATTTTCCAAAGAAAAATTTACAAGAGTCTCAGTCGTCCATTAGTTCCCAGTCACCATCTCAAGGTGGTTCTACGTCCGGTCCTAGGTCCGAGCGTTCTGAGGCATCCCCAGGGGTGGGGTCGCTTCCTACATGCAATTATTGTAAGAAAAAAGGTCATGTCATTGGTGAGTGTTTGAAGCTTAAGAAGAAAAAAGAACTTAAGTCACAGGCCTGTGCGTCTGTTAGAAATGATAGGAAAGCCTTAGATTCGATTTGTTCTGACACTCCTGAGATTCAGGGTTCTAAGTCCAGTTCTGATGATTTTGTGGAGGATCATTATAAGCCCTTTTTGTCACAGGGATTTGTTTCACTCAGTGATTCTAGCGAAGCGTTGCCTGTTCAGATTTTGAGAGATACTGGTGCTGCCCAGACTTTATTGTTAGAGGGTTCATTGCCTTTGTCTGAGCACACGTTTACTGGTAGGTCAGTTTTATTACAGGATGTGGAGCTAGGCGTCATTGATGTTCCCCTTCATAAAATTTATTTGAAGTCAGACTTAATTACTGGACCTGTTATCGTAGGTGTTCGACCTACTCTTCCCGTTCAAGGCGTTTCCTTGTTGCTTGGCAACGATTTAGCTGGCGGCAAAGTTGTAGCCGATCCGATTGTTTGTGAGAAAATCACGTCCGATGTCGTGTCCGATGATGAAGACGACGACTTGTACCCAGCCTGCGCATTTACCAGGGCGATGGCCAGGAACAGACTAAAAGAGGCTGAGAGTACTTCTGCACTTAACGAGGACCATCCCTCCAAAAGTATAGACCTTTCTGACACATTCATGTCTACCATTGATGACAGCGTACCTGAGACGTCAGTACCACTTCATGTTGACAAGTCTCCGACAGTACCTGGTGATGATTCCCATCCACCATTAGACAGAGATACAGATGCCTTAAGCCGTGAGCAGCTCCTCTCCGAGCAAACTAAAGATCCGGAGATTATCCGACTAAGCAAGAGGGCCCTTCCCCGAGAAGAAGCGGACAAAGTCGGAGAGTGCTTCTACATACAAGATGGCATCCTCATGCGGAAATGGAGACCACCCGATGCACTCCCTAATGACGTGTGGCGGGTCGTTCACCAGATAGTGGTTCCAGTAGCGTATCGCGGGGACATCATGAGTTTAGCTCACGACACACCCATGGCAGGTCATTTAGGTGTCAATAAGACTTATAATAGGATTTTAAGTCACTTTTACTGGCCTAAGTTGAGAAAAGATGTGTCTGAGTTTTGTAAGTCTTGTCATAGTTGTCAGATGGTAGGTAAACCCAATCAAGTTATACCACCTGCTCCCCTCCAACCCATTCCAGCCTTTGAGGAACCTTTTAGTAGGGTGTTAGTTGATTGTGTAGGTCCTTTGCCTAGGACTAGGTCAGGGAATCAGTACTTACTGACAATTATGTGTACTTCGACTAGGTTTCCTGAAGCCATACCTCTTAGGAATATTAAGGCAAAGACCATAGTTAAGGCCCTTACAAAGTTTTTCAGTTTCGTAGGTGCTCCTAAGGCTATTCAGTCAGATCAGGGTTCGAATTTTATGTCAGGATTGTTTCAGCAGGTTATGCATGAGCTAGGTATCAGACAGTATAAGTCTTCTGCGTACCATCCTGAGTCCCAGGGGGCACTTGAACGCTTTCACCAAACCCTTAAAACTATGATGAAAACATATTGTCACCAGTATGGAAAAGACTGGGATGAAGGGGTTCACCTCGTGTTGTTTGCGGCACGAGAAGCGGTTCAGGAGTCCCTGGGGTTCAGTCCCTTTGAGCTAGTTTTTGGGCATACGGTCAGGGGGCCATTGAAGTTATTGAAGGAAAAATGGTTGACTGAGACTAGCGATTTGAATCTCTTAGACTACGTGTCTAATTTCAAAGAGAAATTATATAATGCTTGCAAATTGGCTCAAGAAAATCTCAAAACATCACAAATGAAAATGAAAACATGGTATGACAAAGATGCTAGAAACAGAGTTTTTAAACCAGGCGATAAAGTTCTTGTATTTTTGCCTATCCCTGGTCATCCTTTGCAAGCTAGATATTTCGGTCCTTATGAGATTGAGAGTAAAATTAGTGATGTTAACTATGTAGTTAAGACACCAGGTCGGCGAAAAGAAAAAAGAGTGTGTCATGTTAACATGTTGAAAGAGTATTTTGATAGAAGTGACCGAAATTTTGTAAAACCAGTTTCCACTTTGGCCAATGTAAATACATTAGAAAATTGTGTTGAACCTGAATGTAATGAAGAGACTGTCGAAAAAGACTTCGCTCAAAGTGTCCGTTTGAAGAATTCCGAAATTCTGACAAGTCCGGAAGTGAAGCTCGGACATTTGACCGTGCATCAAAAAGAGGAAGTGCAACAATTAATGCGGGAATATACGACCATCTTTCCGGACGTTCCAAAAAAGACGAATGCATCTCATCATGACGTCATTGTGGGTGATGCGTCACCTATCAAACAGCATCCCTATCGGTTAAACCCGATAAAGCTTCAATACATGCGGAAAGAAATTCAATACATGCTTGAAAATGACATTATTGAACCCAGCAATAGTGATTGGAGTTCCCCATGTATTCTTGTTCCGAAGCCAGACGGAACTTACCGATTGTGTACGGACTTTAGAAAAGTCAATTCAGTCACCAAAACTGACTCTTATCCGATCCCAAGAATCGATGACTGTATCGATAAAATTGGCAGTGCAAAATTTGTCAGTAAATTTGACTTACTCAAAGGCTATTGGCAGGTCCCGCTTACCGAGAGAGCCAGAGAAATATCGGCATTTGCGACTCCAGATGGGCTATACCAATATAAAGTAATGCCCTTTGGTATGAAAAACGCACCAGCCACATTCCAGAGGATGATTCATTCGCTCCTAAATCATCTCGAAGGATGCGAGGCGTACATCGATGATGTCATCATCTACAGCAACACCTGGGATGATCATCTCCGAATCATGCGTACTTTCTTCGACATACTGGCGAAAGCAAACCTCACAGTGAACCTTGCGAAAAGTGAATTTTGTCATGCGACTGTAGAATATTTGGGTCACAAAGTAGGTCAAGGTTTTGTTACTCCTATCATGGCCAAGGTGGAAGCTATTTCAAAGTTCCCGATTCCTACCAATAAGAAAGAGATAATGAGATTTTTAGGAATGGCAGGATTTTACAGAAAATTTTGTCCAAATTCCTCGTCAGTTGTTGGTCCACTTACCAATCTGTTACAAAAGAGAGTGAATTTTGCATGGACCAATGACTGTGACGAATCGTTTAAGAAAATCAAATGTGTTCTTATGAATAGTCCTGTCCTGTCAGCTCCAAATTTTGATAAGCAATTTAAGCTTACTGTTGATGCCAGTGACGTAGGAATCGGGGCTGCTTTGTTTCAAGAAAATGATGATGGTGTAGATAGAGTTGTTTGTTATTTTTCAAAGAAATTGACAAAATGTCAAAAGAATTACTCTACTATTGAAAAAGAGTGTCTTGCATTATTGTTAGCTTTACAACATTTTGATGTTTATTTGAATGTTACTTTACATCCCATTCTTGTGTATACTGACCACAACCCTCTCACATTTTTGCACAAAATGTCAAACAAGAATCAAAGACTTACAAGGTGGAGTTTATTGTTGCAAGAGTACAATATCATTATTAACCATATCAAGGGCAAAGACAATGTGACTGCAGATGCACTATCAAGAGTTTCATGAGTGATTTTTGCAGAATTTACCACCTAAGTTTTCATTGACATTCAAACTTTTTTTAAGGGGGGAGGTGTTGTGGGTCATGTATTATTTTAGTTTTACTTTATGTGTAGGTACACCTGTACTTAGTCATGTTGTATTATGATTTCATAATAATTCTTTCTAGATTTTACTATGTCATGTTTATCTCATTAGAGAATATTCCAGTATGTTCTTTATTACATCATTATCATCACATGACTGTGATTTCTAGAATTTACTCTATTGTTAATCATTTGTAATGAGTTAGTGTTCTAGAAGCTTCTGGTAAATTCATTTGTATTAAGTATATATACCTCTGAGGAACTGTGTTGAAGGGGCATTCGTACACATTCGTAGACACGATTCATTCATCTATTCTGATATACTGGGACATTTTATTTGTTGAGACTTTAATCCATTTAACAACGTTTGGACACTGATCTTTCGAGAACGTTTGTGATTACCGGAAACCATACATTCGATAGACTTTGTGGACCGTAACGGACACTTTGATCCGGACATTGTATTGTAAGTTGTAATCATTTCAAATATATATATTTTGTACATAATTAAACCTGTAAATTTATATTCTGTCTTTGTCTGATTTTTGCTGGCGTTTTGGGGTATTCTGACCCATAACACATATCACAATTCATCCGATACGCTAGATCATGTACTGATGTTTTGAAATTTCATGGTAATAATCTATAAATTACCAAGTAACTTCTAGACAAAGGTTTCCGCTTACATTAACTACTGAATGTTAGGGTTTCAACTACAGGGAGATAACTCTATCATATCACATAACATTTGAATCCAAAATCAAGAAAATATGTTATTGCATCAGTTTGTTACATTATTTCAGGAAAAATAACAATACTCGGAATGTTTATTGCTGAGTGGGTGTTTAGGGGGAAAATACATATTTCTTAAATAAAAAAATCGCAGAAAATTAGAAAAAAAATTTCATAGTATTTTTGCTGTCAAATATTCAATCATCAGAATATAATCTATTATTTGTACTCTTCAAAAAATTCGATCTTTTAGTCAAACTCTATGTATTGAGGTCAAAAACGTCCATTTTTGCTTAACCTTGTGTTTTTTTTTATAGAAACAGTCATTTTTCTCAAAAACTAATTCGGGTACATATCGGTTTGACTGCTTTAGGATCAAGCAATACCATAGCTTTATACGTTAGCAAATGAATTATACAACTGTAGACCTTCTAGTTATTAATAAAAATTAAAGATGTTGTCATGGCAACCAGCAATATCGTTTTTATATGAAAACTGTTTATTTTTTTTTCAGAATATCTCAAAATAGTCTTAAATTTATACACAAGCTATAAGAATTCCGAAAGTATATAGCCAAGGCTCGGGGATATTAAAACATACAACTCGTTTCATAATACATCGTATGAAATGAAAATTCATTTGAGATTCTTTTTATCACATGATATTGCCTAAAAATGTGTATTTCTAACGTGAAAACAACGTTTCCGAGAACTACAGAGGCGAACCACGCCGTGATTAGAAGTCGTCTGCTACGCCATGTGAAGTAGTGTCCCCATCGCATAGATATTCTGTGCGTAAGAGAAATCTATTTCAATTTTGAATAGAATTTTAATGCAAGAATTAATTCAACAGCAACAATTCTAATCATTGATATTGACTCTTGGTCTGAATTAAACAGTTGACCGATATTTGAAAGGTCAGATTTGTCAAGGTTTATGTGATTAGGTTCCAAAGTTGACCAATCGCATTCAAGCAGAGCGATATGTAACGTGTTATCATATCATATATTTATGAAATGGCTTTATGAAACTGCATAACGGCTGTATCATGTGATAAATGAATTTATAAAAATTTTATGCATATCAAAACATATTGAAATTTCTAAACTTTTGCATCAATGTGCTACGCGCAAATAATGCAGTTTTCTTTCCATTTTTCGGGTGATATCTGCATCAACAGAAAAAATATAAGATTCATTTCTTAAGTCTTTAATGTTGTGTTTCATTAAGTGGGGACATTTGTTATTAAGATGCGGGTCCTTTTAGTTATTAAAATGTTTGATATCTTTTCCACTGTACAATACACAGATTCTAAAACTGTAAAATTGAACATAACCCTGTTTCTTCATATTTTGCAGACTAAGTTGTAAAAGATGGCAAGTGCTCCTGATCCAGATGCTGAGAAAGTGGCCCCATTATATCATTATCCAATTTTTACCCCGTGTGACCTCTGTGATACAAAAGAAAATGTCAATTCCTTTTGTCGTAACTGCAGTCAGAACCTGTGTGATGTATGTAGGAGGTCCCATTTACGGAGTACCGTATCACGTGACCATAATGTAGTACACATAAGTGAAGGAAAAACCTCCGATTCCGAGTCTGCTGCTTGTGCCAAGCATGGACAGATGCTGTTCTTTTATTGCCGTACTTGCTGTGTTCTATTTTGTCAAAAATGTCTCATTCCAAGCCACAGAGACCACGACTTCTTAGGCACTGATGAATATGCCGATGAACTGCAAAGTACAGTTGCACTAATGATTGAGGAAAAATCGAAAAGAGTGGAAGAGATTAGGAAAAATATACAGTGTATTGAGGAGAGTAAGAAAAGATATGCAGATGCATGTACCAAGTGTAAAAGATATGTTATGGAGAACGCCAAATTCCTTCACAGTGAGGTTGAAAGGGTTCTAGCTGAACGTTTGTCTTCTATAAGTAGTCATGAGTCACAAGTATCGACCAAATATGACGAGGCAAAACATCAAGAGAAATTGACTGAGGATAAATTACAAGAATCGTTGGACACACTGATCCGTCATTCAAAGAACCTTGACAATATCAGCTTAGTCGCTTATGCAAGTAAATTGTCCATTGCTGATTGTCAGGTCAAGAAGAATGATAAATCAGAACTGGATTCACAACAAGATAATACTTTTCCTCCTTATCGTGTTCCTAGAGTTGGATTTAGATCATCTATAGTTTCTGAAAATGCCATCTCTAATTTATTTGGAACTTTACATTTTGAGGACGTACTGGATGTAGATATCGTAAGAACATACAGTAATGAAGGATTAATGTTGAGAAAAGAAAAAAATTCAAAGGAATCTGAGCTGTGTTCATGCAAAAAGTCGAAGAGATTAACTAGATATCGTTTTTCTACAATTAAATGTCCTCATTGTAATAAACCACTACAATGGGAGTGAAGGAATGACTGAAGATCTTTGATAACAAAATCTAGATGGTATTTTATTGAAAATTATGTACATTCATTGAGGTAATTAACTGTTCAATCTAGCATTCGTTTTTCAAGCTTGACCATGACTTTTGAATCATAGCAGATATATATTTATATATACATGTACCTTTGTTTTCTTATTTAACCAGCATCTGTAAAATACATTACATACAAACAGGATTCTCCTCGTACACCTGATTTCACTGTGGAATAGTGTTTATTCCGAGTTCCGCAACTGTTCCAATGAACATTCTAATGCTTTTGCCTTAGCTGGTCGACTTTCAGACTGAATAAATGATGGGTACATCTTTGATATTAACATTGCATCAAGTATGACTGTGATTGTGCGATATTTTGTATAAATTGATACGATATGAAATAAAGATATTGATAATACGTATTGCCATATCCAGAGCGTCCCTTTGTTGGGTGGAAGTGTTTGACAATTTTCTAAGTGCGCGTCGTCGCCTAGTGTTTTAACATTGAATAACGTTATGATGATATATATATTGGTCTTTGACATTATTGACTACGCTGAGTTGTAAGTTATCTTCTTTTATTAATCTATATTTCTTGGACGTATGGTCAGTTTGAATTGAAAGTAACCTGATAGGTAAATCATGAAACATGTGTCAAATGCACCATTCGTTATATGCATCCCAATAAGCATCCTCAGATGCATTACTCACATAAGCCTTATCGAGGCTTAACTTCACTTAACTTAACTTCAAATGGGCCGATATAAAGAAAGGGAGACGATCTCCAACAAGACCCTGTTGCAGCACCAACAGCAAAACACCAAAACTACCTATGCAAAAACAGAAAAGACGAGCATATACTATGAGACGGAAAAGAGACATACGACAAGTAAACATCAAACACAAAAGACTACACATAAACCGATGAGACCAATGGGCAATCGGTGCCGACTTTGGACGGCCATTTGCCACACAAGTAGCAAATATTGTGGTTAAGTTATGAGTTATATTCAATTTTACTTAACCTGGTCGCTTTCAAAACGCTTGAAGAAAGAGTAAGATGTTCTATGCACACAAGTGTACATGATCTGGGACTTACAGTATACTGGAATGTAGTTGTCTCCGTTAACTTTCTTTGTAACACCAAGCATGCAATATGGGTCACATTTTCTACCTTTGACCTTTTAAAGGAATCGAGAAGGTTTCCCTCATATTATAAGCAAAGGCTTAATATTCAGTTTGAAAAATGCAAATCCTGAAGTGTAAACAAAGGTTTTTACCTATTTCACACTGGGAATCACAATAAATGTTCAAAAGGCAATTTGTCAAACAGTTCAGTTGAACATTTTCAACAATAAAAACGTGGATATGAAACCAACGAAAATGCGAACATCTAAAACACCATGCTATAGACCTTCTTCATATATTACCGGTAGGCTTGCATTTTAGACACTCCAAGGCCCGACATCACTACTTTTGACGTTATTTCTTATTGTGACATCATAAATAAAATACGACGTCACAGTTAAAAGTTACGTCAAATCTTGTGATGTCGGGTCTTAGTCTGTGTGAAACATAAGTCAACAATTTGAAAATTATCTATTGAATCTTGAGTGAATACAATATGGAAACGGAACATCAGTGAATGACCTGGGTGAAAAAAAGTCAAGCAAAAAAAACCGAAATCAGATTCAAAGTCAAAGTCAAACATAATACCGGATTTAAGAAATGAATTGGACAGAAAATTGCGCGTAGCGCATTGATGCAGTTCTCTGTCCAATTTTTCGGGTGATACCTGCATCAACAGAAAAAATATAAGATTCATTTCTTATCATTTAATTATGGAAAACAGACTGTTTTCTTTGATCTAAAAACAATCAGTCATCGCGTGACGGGCACCGATTAGCACAGTTTATCAATGAATCATGTTACATATGTGATGCAAGTTATTATATCTCAGTAAGGAAGATATTATCTTTAAAAAGGTGGAATTGGCCGCGGATGATAAACACATAAGAATCACTCTACATATTCTACCTCAATAAAAAAAATATGTTAAAAGGATAAAATTAGCCCAAACAGCTAAATAGAAATTTTGTTCGATCTAGATCCGGATTTTAAACAGTGACGTTCCTGTGTACTAAGTAGTATCTATTTCAATGGGTTTTTTTTATATTTTGTCCGTGGATACGTATAATTTTGTTTAAAATGCCACATGCATCATGCTTCATTTAATTTGCTCCAAAGTTTTAAAATACCTATACAGACTTAGTCTAGTTTTTCTTTCTCTTCATAGAGTTGTTGTTCACTTCATGTTTGGGCATCGTAGTTATGTTTTTAGATAGATGGGATATACTACAAGTAGGAAAAGTGAGTATTAGAGATTCGAGACTAGGGGTTCGTCGATGTTTAATTTTGTGCTCTATTGTGAGTGTTGTTGAGATTATCGTCAGGATCTTCTTTAACTCATTAGAGAGTTGAATTTTAGCTAATTTTAGCATTTAGGCACATATCTTAAAGAAAATATCCCTTGTTTGGCCATATAACATTGTTTTGAGTGAGGATCACTGACGAGGCTTAAATACTCGAAACATGCATGTTTAGTCCAAATTTATCTGTTCTTAAATTATGCTAAGACGTTTAACATTCGTACCACTTGGGGAGTATCACTGCTGGTGGACCAGGAGCCCTCGAGGGCACATGAAGCCAAGTTCCATCAACTTTTTTCGGTACATTTGAGACATAGTAACTTTCACACTCTTTTAAAAACTGATAAATTTGCAGCATGGACCAGACATGCACGTTTCGGGTACTTGACCTTCGTCAGTGATCCTGAATCTAAAAAATGTAATATGACCAAAGAGTGTGACAGATACATGTATATTGTCCAGAAATGTACCGAAAGACGTAGCAGGGTGGGTGGGATATGATGCTACAGGACCCATGTTTTAGAAATTTCAAGAAATTTTGATAACAGACATTTTCGAAAGGGTTAAGGAAACAATCAACCGAAGTTGATCAAACTTGGCTACATGTACGTACCCTTGGGGACTCCTGGTCCACCAGCAGTGACATTCATCAATTTAGGATGGATAGACTATGGATTGCATATATTAATAACTAGAGTAAATACTATTACCTGGACAGAAGTAAACTCTTCTTCTGACCATGTCCAAATAAGCCCCGCCCATTCAGGTCAGTTATCCGCGACAATACCCCCACGCGTACTTTACTAATGTAAATATATTTCGCGAAAATAGTCCCCCAGCGAGAATAATTATGTTTGCAGTAAACGAATTTAGTTTTTATAATTGAGATTATTGAGTTATGTCTTCATACAATTTTATTTCTAACGGAATACTTCCCTTGTTAGAATGTATTTTGACAGTTTTGGTTTTGTGTTGAAAGTCAAACACAAAAGCTGAAACCATATTACAAAAAACCACAATCAAATGGAATCGAATTCTGGAAAAATTCAAAACAGAACTTCCTCAAGCGAAAAGAAAAATAGGACAAACAGACGGAGACATTGACACAAACCCCACAGAAACACGAAGGACAAACAGACGGAAACAATGACACACGAAGGCCATAAACTCATGCTTTCACCTATTCAAACTTACTTGGATACATCTTTACTTGGGCTCCTTTGCTTTCAAAGGTCAAGGACAAAATGCAAGTACGCAGACATTCACGACTTTCAGTTTTAAGTTTACCTGATCGTAGTGAATGAACTCTTGTGTAGCAACATTCCCTTTCCGCCTTCATTTCACGAAAAATACGCTTATATGATGCAAGAGCGTATTCTAAGTAAAATAACTTCACGTAATCCAGGATAACCACACCATTTGCTACTTGCGTGACAGATGGCCGTCCAAAGTCGGCACCGGTTACCCATTGGTCTCGTCGGTTTATGTGTAGTCTTTTGTGTTTGATGTTTACATGTCGTGTGTCTCTTTTCCGTCTCGTGCTGTACTCGTCTTTTGTGTTTTTGCATCGGGTGTTTTGGTGTTTTACTGTTGATGCTGCAACGGGGTCTTGTTGGAGATCTCCTCCCTTCTTTTCATATTGAGGGCAAAGAGGCTCGCCAGTAAGCTGCTTGCTCAAGGTTATCTATAGGGGAATGGCTTAAGATGTCATTGTGGATGTTCTATGGTCGCTACAAAGATGCCAATCAAGGATAATTAAGGACATTTTTGAGTAGGAACCTTCCAATTGACCGTCTTTTACTTATTTGGGATTTAACATGTTTCTATTTGAGTAGGAACCTTCCAATTGATCGTCTTTTACTTATTTTGACTTTACCGCATTTAACATGTTCTATGCGACATTCACTGCGGGTGTTGCTGTCACCAGCAATCACCAATCCTTCTGTCACCAGGTGGTCACTTTAATAGAATCTAACACCACTTTGAGTTCCGGATAGAAAATTATCAATGGGATTGATCAAGTCCCAACCGAGGCGAGACTGATATTTTTCTATCAGCCTATCCAATGTGCGAGAATTTTTGGTACTGAACGAATCTACAGCCTTTTACCGGCGCATTCTTAGGAATTGCACTCTGACTGACTGTGACGACAGGACTGCATGACGGGCCTTGTCCAAACCTCCTAAGAGAAAACAAGGACCCCGACCATCTGTCCTCTCTGAATGTCAGTCGGACTCCTCGGGTGATCACATGCATGACCTCGCTACAGCCGGCGGCATGTATTACCCAGTCTATTTATATCCATTTACATATACATTAGCGTGTTTCTTGGGCCCATGCGTTCTGCTGTCTGTTTGTTTGTTCATCTCACAGTGAGGCTATTTCACACTACAACAGTGCGTTCTTCGAGACCTCTGAATAATTGGAATAGTGGGAATGTTGTGCGCACGTAATCCAGATAACCACAATGTTTGCTACCTGCGTGGCAGATGGCCGTCCTAAGTCGGCACTGTTTGCCTACTGTTTTCATTGTTTTTTTGTGGTTTATTTTTGTGTTTTATGTTTCTATGGTGTTCGTTGGTGTTCGTTGTTCCTTTATTGCATGCAGTCAGAAGACGATCACTCCTTACGGAGTCCTGCCTCCATTCTTTGGGGTTCATGATTGACTTGTTAATGGAGGATTATACAATCATACCTCATTCCCCTGGATCGTTGATTCTTAAACTACGATTTGCATTTCTTCTAGAGCTAGTAAACGTCTCAGTAACAAGCATGATAAGTATTCACTGGCGCCTTTCCATTACTCGCTAGCTCCCAGTGTTTACTTGACGGAAAGTAACGAAAACATTAAGTATATTTGTATTTAGATCGCGTATCAGGACAGCAATTAACCAATCTATATAACGTTCTATATATAACTTCCTGTTTTGCTAACAGAATAAAGTTTCAAATGTATTGTGTAGACAGCATACAATTTAGATAATGTTTGAATTAATGAATGAACGTTTTGTTACTTAAAATAAAAACCTGTCTTTCGGGATATCATGTAAATCAAATGCGTATCGAGTTAATTTGTCGTCCTTGGGACCATCCATTTACAAATCGTATATAGAAATTATATCTTTATATTTCAAAGGTAAGAGTAATTACATAATTCGTTTTACCTCCGAATTTTTTTTTCTGGAAGGTACCAGAAAACACAAACACACTATCAATATGTCTGAAAGGAAAACTGGAAACGAAGAAGGAAAAAGTCTTTCCTCAAGTAATCATTGAGGAAATATTGATTTCATCTATTCAAAATTCACTATTTTCTCCTGATACTGATGATCCTATAGCCAATCATGATATTCAAGATCATTTACTTAAGAAATTTACTCTAAAGAATGACCATCTGGACCGGATTATAAGAGGAAAATGTATCCACTGGTTTTGTGTGTGTGTGTGTGTGTGTGTGTGTGAGGGTGTGTGTGTGTGTGTGTGTGTGTGTTATTTTTTTTCTCTTTAATTTTCTTAAAAGGTACCCGAACTCGGACATAAAAAAAAAATCAATTACTGTGGCCTAATGTAAACGTGCCAGTATTTAAAAGAAATAGAATAAAACCTGATCTACGATATCGGGACATAATTTTTTAAAAAGCATAACCAGGCCGTTAGTCACGCTCCTATCTAATTAGAAAACAAATCTTTTATTACTAGACCTGTATTTCATATATTGTAGTGAGTCCATCGACGTTTTTGTCTACAGACTATTTTATTTCCCTCTCAGTCAAATAAAATACATTATCAAGAGGCAAGGGATATAAACACACAACTTAATTACACAAATTTTTGGCCTATTCAAGTGGTATTTAAAACGACGTTGTTGACCTTGCGAAAATACATAACTAAAAAAAAACTAAATCATTTTGCAAAGTGTAATAAATATAGGATCTCAAATGATTTTTCATTTCATACGATGTATTATGAAACGAGTTGTGAGTTTCATATCCCCGAGCCTTGGCGAGGGGATATAAAACGCACAACGAGTTTCATGATACATCGTATGAAATAAAAATCCATTTGAGATTCTTTTTATCACATGATATTGCCAAAAAAATGTGTATTTCTAACGTGAAATCAACGTTTCCGAGAACTACAGAGGCGAATCACGCCGTGATTTAGAAGTCGTCTGCTACGCCATGAGAAGTAGTGTCCCCATCGAATAGATATTCTGTGCGAAAAAGAAACGTATTTCAACTTTGAATAGTATTCTAATGCAAGAATTAATTCAACAACAACAATTTAGTCATTGATATTGACTCCGTGTCTGAATTTAACAGTTGACCGATATTTGAAAGGTCACATTTGTCAAGGTTTATGTGATTAGGTTCCAAACTTGACCAATCGCATTCAAGCAAAGCGATATGTAACGTGTTATCATATCATATATTTATGAAATGGCTTTATGAAGCTGCATAACAGGTGTATCATGTGATAAAATGTTTTATCCGAGTAGAGTAAGTATCTCCTGTTTGCTAGGAAAACTCGTCACTCTAGCAATGCACAAAAGGTCAAAACAGTGGAATCTTTAACGTCTTCAAATTGAATACATGTAGCATCATTTAAGAACAGACAAATTGCAGCATGAACTAGACAGTTGTACGTAGAGGCTGTCGACAATGAGATTTATCTTCTGAGCATCATCTGTGCATCATCCATAAATTCCTGCAGTGCAAATGTCATTTGCTCACAAATGTATCCATGGTCGGAGAGTATCATGACCAGTCCCGAACAGTGCGAACTCGGCGCAATCAAGCTTTGCCTTTAGACGATACTTTCTTTATCGCTTTGTTACTTTATATAAATAAGTCGTAGTAAAACTTTATTTTCTATGGTGTTGTACGCCTTTCTTGATAAGTTGATAGCCAAATTTTGGCAAAATTGTAAAAATAATTCTTTCTTTCGACAAATTATTTCATATATCATAGGGACATTTTTGTAAGTTTTATTTTCTTCCTCCAGATCTGGAACATAATCTGACAATATTAAGTATTGTGTCTTCCACCGTGATCAACACCATAATATTAGGGTTCTCATTTTTATCCTCAAATCGTGTTACTATTGTCTTGCATCTTGTTTTGTTTACTACAAACTCATGTTTTTGTTGAGTGTTTTGTTGTTTTGGTACTTTGCTGTTTGTACTGCAACAGGTCCGGTTGAAGATTCCCTCCTTTCTTGTTTTAACAGCGAAACCTTCTTCATTGCATCCCGCCCTTACACTGGACTATGGAGATTGTTCATTTAGATAAGTTGTCCATCGAATCGTGTTTCTATGGAGCTATGCTATTGTCTCCGTCTGTTTCTTCTTTTTACGTGAGGAAAAAGAAGGGAGGAGATCTCCAACAAGACCCCGTTGCAGCATCAACAGTAAAACACCAAAACACCCGATGCAAAAACACAAAAGACGAGTACAGCACGAGACGGAAGACACACGACATGTAAACATCAAACACAAAAGACTACACATAAACCGACGAGAAGTTCTGTTTTATATTTTCAAGGACTTTGTAAGCCTTTCAACTGTAATATTTGGAATCATTTATTACGGCTTAAAACATTGTGCTCGACATTAACTGATTGTTGAGATAGTTGTAACTTTTATACAATATTGCTTGATATCTTTTCCTTCGTTTCTGATATACTGGTATATATATAAAGTTATTTCCGGGTGCTTCAGCCGAGTATAGTTTTATACATGTATATATCCCCACCTTGCTTTTGTGTTGGATTCTAAAATCATGCAACTGTACAATCATTGTTTATACATTTATTCCTTTACAGGCTGACGAGTTTATAAATGGCAAAAGCACCTGAATCAGTAGATGAAAAAGTGGCTACATTGTATCAGTACCCAGTTATAACCCCGTGTGACCTTTGTGAGACGAAAGAAGATGTCAATTCCTTTTGTCGTAACTGCAGTCAGAACCTTTGTGACGATTGTAAAAGGTTACATTTACGGAGTACGGTGTCACGTGACTATAATGTAGTCCACATAAGTGAGGGGAAAAGCTCGGAATCAGAAGCCACTGCTTGTACAAAACATGGAGAGAGGCTGTTCTTTTATTGTCGTACTTGTTCTGTTCTATTCTGCCCGAAATGTCTGGATCCAACCCACAAAAATCACGACTTTCTAGACACTGATAAATATGCCAAAGAATTGCAGAGTAAAGTTGCCTTGATGATTAAGGAAAAATCAAAAATGGTGGAAGAGAGTAGGCGACATGTGGAGCACATAGAGGAAAACAAGAAAAACTATGCGGATGCATGTATCGAAAGCAAAACATCGGTCATGGAAACCGCTAAATTTCTTCGCAGTGAGGTTGACAGAATTGAAGCAGAACTTCTGTCCACTATATGTCATCATGAATCACAAGGCTTATCTAGATTTGATGAGGCAAAACAAGAAGAGCAAATAATTGTGGAGGAATTACAAGAGTCACTGGACAAATTGATCCGTTCCTCAAAGAAACATGACAACATTTCTTTAGTTGCTTATGCAAGTAAAATATTTAATGAATTTCAGACCAGGAAGAATAACGATGAATCAGAGTTGGAATCCAAATCAGATATTCCCTCTTTTCTTGTTCTTAAAGTTGAGTTTAAGTCATCAAGATGCTCGAAAGATGCGATTTCCAAACTTTTTGGAAGTTTGCGTAATCAACATGTTGAGGTGTCAAAGAAATATGTAGCAGAGAGCACGAAGAAATTACCAGAAACATTGACTGATTGGAAAGATACCTCTGAGAGATTACAAAATATATCTGAACCAGAAATAACAAACACATCCCAGCTTTGTTTATGCCAGAGACGAAACACTGCGTTAATAGAACGAGTTGCAAATAAATGTACTTATTGTAAAAAACCATTTAAATGAATGTGATTGACTACAAATTCTGATATTGACTTTCAATGCCCATGGACCACAAGGGAAGTGGGTTCAAATCCTGGCAAAGGCTACACATGGTTTTTTTTTTCCTTTTCCATTTTCTGAGATTCTTATGCATTTCTAAATTATCTGAATAATTTTCATTTCATTTCTGTTATAAAATGTTTTTTGCACTTTGGCCTTTTATTCAAGATTGCATTTTCTTCATATTTTTCTGGCAAGCGAATATTTATAATTTTGATGATGCTTTCTACATGAAGGTAGAATTTTAGTGACATGAAGGTAGAATTTTAGTGAAAGCATTTTGATAAAAAGAATTTCAGTTCATGATTATTCCATAACTTTGTTTATAATGAATTTTTTTTTCAAAGTTTTGACATCTTCTCTGTAAACATGAGAATTAAACTATGCAGATTTTGAGCGAAATGATTTTTTTCATGGACATCTCGTTTAAAGGTGCACTAAATTGTATGATGGGTCATATTATTATTATTTCATACGGTGATTAGCAATGTAAATCAAGCTCCGAGACCTCAAGAGTTCTCATGTGAAAGACCTATGTAAAATGTGGAAGCCCCACTCACCATTCAAACTTTATTGTCAAGGGAAAAGGTATTTAAAACTAACAGACAAATGAACAGACCAAAAGTACTATTCCCCGAATTTCATATTTCCATGGACAAAAATCAAAGTCCTCTCTCTTCATGGATGCAACCTGATCAAATAATAATAAAGTAGAAAATGTACTACTTGTTTCATTCTAAAGGGTTTAATAACTCAACAAAACATATACCAGTATATGTATGAAAATTCCAATATTGCTACATGAAAATTTAACAAAATGTGTTTTGCTGTGGGTGCTGCAGCCTCGTGTTGTTGGAGATACCCTCCTTTGTTTTGTTGCTTGTGCAGCAACAGGTCCGGTTGAAGATTCCCTCCTTTCTTGTTTTAACAGCGCCACCTTCTTCATTGCATCCCGCCCTTACACTGGACTATGGAGATTGTTCATTAGATAAAGTTGTCCTTCGTTTTTCTATGGAGCAATGCCATTGTCTCTGTCTTTTTCTTCTTCTAACGTGAGAAAGTTCTGTTTTATATATTTAAAGACTTTGTAAGCCTTTCAATTGTAATATTTGGAATCTCTTATTACGGCTTAAGAAAATTGTGCTTGACATTAACTGATTGTTGAGATAGTTGTAACTTTTACACAATATTGCTCGATACCTTTTCCTTCGTTTCTGATATACTGGTATATTGAAGTTATTTCCGAATGCTTCAGCCGAGTATAGTTTTATACATGTATATATCCCCACCTTTCTTTTGTGTTGGATTCTAAAATCATGCAACTGTACAATCATTATGTTTACACATTTATTCCTTTACAGGTTGACGTGTTTATAAATGGCAAAAGCACCTGAATCAGTAGATGAACAAGTGGCTACATTGTATCAGTACCCAGTTATAACCCCGTGTGACCTATGTGAGACGAAAGAAGATGTCAATTCCTTTTGTCGTAACTGCAGTCAGAACCTGTGTGACGATTGTAAAAGGTTACGTTTACGAAGTACAGTGTCACGTGACCATAATGTAGTCCACATAAGTGAGGGGAAAAGCTCGGAATCAGAAGCCACTGCTTGTACAAAACATGGAGAGAGGCTGTTCTTTTATTGTCGTACTTGTTCTGTTTTATTCTGCCCGAAATGTCTGGACCCTACCCATAAAAATCACGACTTTCTAGACACTGATAAATATGCCAAAGAATTGCAGAGTAAAGTTGCCTTGATGATTGAGGAAAAATCAAAAATGGTGGAAGAGAGTAGACGACATGTGGAGCACATAGAGGAAAACAAGAAAAACTATGCGGATGCATGTATCGATAGCAAAACATCGGTCATGGAAACCGCTAAATTTCTTCGCAGTGAGGTTGACAGAATTGAAGCAGAACTTCTGTCCACTATATGTCATCATGAATCACAAGGCTTTTCTAGATTTGATAAGGCAAAACAACAAGAGCAGGCAATTGAGGAGGAGTTACAAGAATCATTGGACAAATTGATCCGTTCCTCAAAGAAACATGACAACATTTCATTAGTCGCTTATGCAAGTAAAATATTTAATGAATTTCAGACCAGGAAGAATAGCGATAAATCAGAGTTGGAATCCAAACCAGATATTCCCTCTTTTCTTGTTCTTAAAGTTGAGTTTAAGTCGTCAAGATGCTCGAAAGATGCGATTTCCAAACTTTTTGGAAGCTTGCGTAATCAACATGTTGAGGTGTCTAAGAAATATGTAGTAGAGAGCACGAAGAAATTACCAGAAACATTGACTGATCGGAAAGATACTACCGTGAGATTACGAAATATATCTGAACCGGAAATAACAAAAACATCCCAGCTTTGTTTATGCCAGAGACGAAACACTGCGTTCATAGAACAAGTCGCAAATAAATGTAGTTATTGTAAAAAACCATTTAAATGAATGTGATTGACTACAGATTCTGATATTGACCTTCAATGCCCATGGACCCCAAGTAATATGGGTTCAAATCCTGGCAAAGGCTACACGTTTTTTTGTTTTTTTTTTCCTTTTCCATTTTCTGAGCTTCTTATGCATTTCTAAATTATCTGAATAATTTTATTTCATTTCTGTTATAAAATGTTTTAATTTTAAGCATTTTGGCCTTTTATTCAAGATTGCATTTTTTTCATATTTTTCTCACAGGCAAGAGAATATTTATAATTTTTACGATGTTTTCTACATGAAGGTAGAATTTTAGTGAAAGCGTTTTGATAAAAAAGGATTTCAGTTCATGATTATTCCATTACTTTGTTTATTATGAGTTTTTTTTCAAAGTTTTGACATCTCTGTAAACATGAGAATCAGTACGCAGATTTCAGGTGAAATGATTTTTTTTTAATTCTTTTAAAATTGTTTAAAAGTGCTCTAAATTGTATGATGGGTCATATTATTATTTCATATGATGCATGATTAGCAATGTAAATCAAGCTCTAAGACTTCAAGAGTTCTCATGTGAAAGACCTATGTAAAATGTGGAAGCCCTACTCACCATTCAAAATTCATTGTCAAGGGTAAAGGTATTTAAAACTAACAGACAAATGGACAGACCAAAAACGCTATTCCCCGAATCTCATATTTCCATGAAAAAAAAATCAAAGTTCTCTCTCTTCATGGATGCAACCTGACCAACTAATAAAGTACAAAATGCACTACTTGTTTCATTTTAAAGGGTTTAATAAATCAACAAAACATATACCAGTATATGTATGAAAATTCCAATATTGCTACATGAAAATTTAAGAGAATGAGATATCTGTGATACATGTATAAAGAAATGTACAGTCAAATAGACAGTAAATTCACACTGTTAATTTGACAAGATGACTTCGAAACTGGTATTGTTGAAAAAGCATTGTATTCAGACCAAAAATATCAAGAAACCTAGATTTTTTTTCTTCATTGTTTGATACTAATTAGAATAAGATCATGTATGCTTGCTTTTTGTCCTCAACTAATCTCTTAACTTTATGAGTTGTCAAGTTTACAAAATATCTTAGTATAGGTTAGAAGGTAATTTGAAGTTTCTACATGAAAAAGAAGCTGAGCGTCAGCGAAGCCCCTTCTTATTCATGTAGAAACTTCAAATTACCTTCTAACCGACATAGATGGCAACTACCCCGGTAGTATAGTGGTTAGCGTGTCTGGCTAGCATGCTACATTTCATGCTGAAAGTCTGCGTTCAAGCCACGCTAGTTCCACATATTTTTCTGTTTAGCTTTTGTAGGATGCTGAATCCATGACGACCATGAAGACGGTTTCTTCATAGATTCATCGCAAGGAAGACGAGCCATTTCAGAGCCTGTGATTGGCTTAGCTCAAATGTTGCCATCTAATTACTGACTAGAACAAAAAAAAAGTCAAATAAACATTTGTATATATAATATTATTTAAATTAATGATGGTAGATTAAAATAAGTAGTAAAATTTTTCACATATAGAATAAATATGTTCTTGTTTTTCTATAAAACTGTATGAATTGGGTTCATGAAAATTTTACTTTTCAGAAGAAAAAGTCTTTATGGATAATTACTTTCATTACTATTGATTGGACCAACTCCATAAAACATTCATTAATAAATTCTGTTTGCAAACAATTATATAATGAATGTAATATGAAAGGCAAGTTGCATGTATGGCAAATGAACTATAAAATTGCAGCATTACATATTGAATTTTTTTTCTCCACACTAAAATAATGAGATTCTTGTCAAAATTGTCAAGGTTCCTTCCAAGTGAAAGCGTATATTAAAGCTCAATTTGTAGGATACTTTCCCCACGCACCGACAGGTACTACAATGGTGGTATTGTAACTTGCACACAAAGAGTTTGTTACCCAAATGGTCCATCCATCAATTTCTTACTAAAACTGTACAGTATAGCACTATTAAACATAGAAGACTGAATATAGTTATGACACTCAGATAAAACATGACATGTACTAGACTATTTATCACTTCACTCCAGGATATTGACTTCCGAAGATTTTTATTTTGCACGTTCACAAAACAAGATTCTCTGCATCCAAATATTTTGCCAACAAATTATATTTCGACCAAAAGCTGCAAGGTATAGCACGATACTTTCCCCGCGCACTGAGTGGTATTTTAACGTTGCTGGTATTATCACATACACAATGAGTTTCTCATCCAAATCTTCCGCCAACCAGGTTCCGACCAAAGCTGTACGGTATAGCACGATTAGTACGGTACTTTCCCCATGCACCAAGCGGTATTATAACGGTGGTGGTATTGTCCTCTGTACCGAACTGTAATGCCTGGTCAGTAATAAATGACGCAGCTTGACTTGGTGTCGGACAGCTACAGACGATGTCCATTACTTCCTGGTCACTCAGGACGAAGTTCAAGCCGTCAGTGGTCAGTATCAGGAAAGAATCCATACCATGACGTAACTGTAGAGAAAGGTGAATATATGATCATATTTTCATTAAAATAGTTCACTTTTAACTTTCAATGATAAATACTTTGTTAATATATTGTAAATATTGAAATACATGTTCTCTTCTAAACATTTCAGTGCACCATATTATGTGCATTTCAACCCTGATAGACTTAAGGTATTGACTCACCCTGATAGACTTAAGGTATTGACTCACCGTGATAGATTTAAGGTATTGACTCACCCTGATAGACTTAAGGTATTGACTTACCCCGATAAACTGAAGGTAGTGGCTCATCCTGATAGACTTAAGGTATTGGCTCATCCTGACAGACTCAAGGTATTGGCTCACCCTGATAGACTTAAGGTATTGACTCACCCTGATATACCTAAGGTATTGACTCACCCTGATAGACTCAAGGTATTGACTCACCCTGATAGACTTAAGGTATTGACTCACCTTGATAGACTTAAGGTATTGACTCACCTTGATAGACTTAAGGTATTGACTCACCTTGATAGACCTAAGGTATTGACTCACCCTGATAGACTCAAGGTATTGACTCAACCTAATAGACTTAAGGTATTGACTTACCCTGATAGACCTAAGGTATGGCTCAGATGTTACTCCATGTTGTTTTAGCTCCACATCTCCTATACTCCTTGTCATGGCTAACCGACTGTTGACCTGAAATTTCAAATTGAAAAGTCTTTATTTATGCACTTTGATCAACATCATTTTTAAAATCGAATATTCAATTTTGCAATTTATTGGAGTATTACAGTGGTAATTTAGCAGATTGGAGATATCCCACTCCCCACTGAAATGACTCCCACTCGAAATCCACCCGTTTACCTGAGTGAACTCCCACTCCCCACTCCCCACCAGGATTCCCCACTCACCTGGATTTGCACCTTTACAAACGTACATGTATATCATTGTTTATTGTGAATACACGATTGATCTCACCTGATATAACGTCCAGGTTTTTTCTAGAGACATTGAAGGAAAATGAATGGGAAAATATTTCTAAGCAACAGATTTAAACTTGCAATAGCAATATTTTATGGATCAAAAACTCTTTCTGATTAAATTGAGAATTTGCTTGTACGTGAGCTCATTGAGTCATTCATACATGTACAGAATTTTAAAGAAAGTCCTGATATATTTCACGTTCCATTGCTTAAATATTCGTTTTTCCGAGTATTTCAAATATGCATTAAATAAAAAGGGCGGCATTAACGACATGTAGATACCTGTATGTACTAAAAATTCTCGAAATAAAAAAAAGTTTTCATATGAATATATTTCTGTGCGAATTTCATTCAAAATCTGTTGTTTGTGATCGTTTTAATTTTTTTTTTCGACGGTTTGCTCCGGGTTTTTTTTTTTCGAATGTGTTTTTCTTTTATGACCGATGGAAATTTTCAAAATATATGACTTTTGTATAAATTATGGACGTACGTTTGTCTTATTTTCTTAAACGGGAACTTGTCAGCGACCAGAAGACATCAGGAAACAATACGCTTGCCGATATATTTCATAATTCACTGGCCAGGATTTTTCACAATTCATCTCGAATGTATAGAAGTCTCTATAAAGAATGACTTATTATTTCTGCCGTGCGAGGGGAATGTCCGCTTCCAACAGAAGGGCCAACGCTTTTCTAATAACGGAAAAATAGACGACCATGTCTTTCTTTTAAACAGTTTACACTATAAAATCAGAGTGTAACTACATCTTCAATAATGATTGCAACGTAAAAAATCTTGTTGTAATAAATTTTATATAATTCTTTAAGAGTTTATAGAAATATATTCATTTTTTATCGGTCAACAAATTGGCTGGATTTTGATGTGTTTGATTATGGAGTTTTCTATGCCTACGCTTTCATACATGTACGGTTATTACCCAATTAACAAAGGTGATTTGACAAGTATACACACCTGTCAATAAAACATGCAAAGTACCTAAAAGGTACCGCATTACTAGGTGTGAAATCACCTGAGCGTAAAAACATCGCCGGGTATTATCTACAGATAGAATCGAAAGAAAGGGGGTTAAAGATAATTTTTAAGGAATAGATTCATGTATGTTAAAAATCTTATTTTTGCGTATTTATTGTAAAGCTTTATTTTTTTTTATTCGAAAACACACATTGCTGGTATTTTTTTAAGATATGGTACCAAAATTAATGATGAATTTAAATCGACCCCCCTCCCGATATATCAGTAAATCTTGATTTAGAAAACTTTCTCGCTTTATCTTTGCTTTTCATTTGGTCGTTACTCCCTTTTAATATGAATCGGACCACAGATAAAGATGGTGATTGTTGTAGGTAGAGGGTGTAAGGGGGGGGGGGGGGGTCGGTCCTTAACCCGTCTGCGTGTATATCTGCGCATGATAGCATTCTTTTTATGGCCATCTTCCTTTTGCATTTGTAATTCTATATTTAAACAGTGCGGATATCATACCTGTCAAATGCCGGAAACTGTAACTAGAGAAGTCTATCTACATGTACATGTAGATGGAAAGTGACGGGAGGACGAATGGAAATATTTCAGTATCAAATCCATAACACAATGCTAAATGGAAATTATACATGTAACATGATTCGATCTGCACAAGGAAAAAAGAAGAGAATGTTATATTTGGAGTCCCCCCCCCCCCCCCAAAAAAAAATAAAGTATGTATTTCTTCATTGACGATCTAACGAACTGCAATCACAAGATAACTTTTTTTAAAGTGTGACCCTACCCCAAATACAAAATGCATGAAAAATATGAGAAAGAGAGAGGGACCATATTTTCGATTTAAAGGTAATATAATTATCATTTGGTCGTCTGAATTGAGACGGAGGAAACTCGGGAAAGAGATCAGCTGCCAATAAATTAAAAAGAATCATCGTTTCATTCGTTTGGGGTATGAAAAAAGAATATTTCTATTTCATATATAAGAGTGAGTAATTTGAATGTACGTAACAAAATTTTCTTCAATGATTAATGTATATCTAGGATCGTTTATTATTAACAAAAGTTTCATTTAAAAATTAATGAGCGCAACATTTATCACAGAATGATTACTTGCAGTTTTTATAATCTTCACATCTTTAAAATTTATCCTTCTCCTTTCTTTCAAATCTGCGGAGGACTAAGGGGTTAGGGGTAAAGTAACCAGGGCTGCTCTCCGATATGCTACCAACATGCCGCCAGGTAAAACGAGGTGTACTGCCCGAGAGGGTAACAGGTGTGATTTCAACAGAGTAAGCACGTCAACGATATATTTCTAATAGACGAGAGGGGTGTCTTCCCGGAATGCCATGCCCACATTTTAAATGAAATATATTCCCGGAATGCCCACATACAAAAGACAATGGGTGTTGTTTTAATCAATTAAGAAGGTCCAATTACCGTATATAATCAGATAACTCAGGTAAAAAGATTTTCAAATTTCAACAGTATTTTCCGTTGTATTGATGAATCTGACGACGATTTTTAAATGAATTTGATAAGAGAAGGATTAACGTTCATTTTGAAATGTTTGAAAAGAAAAAAAAACCCGCATTTTTTTCTCAATAACAATTATATATAAAGTATTTGAATTGAATCTAGAAGGGATAAGCCGCGCATGATGAAGTATATTTTGAAGATTTTCGACATTTTCTGATGCTGTATTGTTTTTTTTTTTTTTTTTCACGGCATGTAGAAGTCAACATGTTCAGGATTTTCTAAGGAAAGGGCGGATCAAGGAAAGTTTTAAAAGGGCAGGGAGGTCAGCCAATGGGGATGTACCTTTGGTTTGTCACATTACAAATTAATGGATCACTATATGTATACATTTCCACCTGATTCATATGGTTGCAGACTTTTACATATTGACCTATGGCCTGTCATACATTACTTTGATTGGCTTTTTGATAATGGCGTCATAATGCATAAGTCTCCCTTATTCAGCACCCTAGATCTCTCCCTGTCTATATACATACCTGATGTACACCAAGGCTATTTGTGGTGACCCTCCCTCCTTTATTCAGCACCCTGGACTTCTCGGTGTGGTTATCGGGATGATGGTCCACCGTAAGACGTATGGGCAATCCCTCTCGACACAGAATGGCCCGTGTGTCGCCAACATGCCCCACCGTCAAATCTATACCGTCACGTAACAGACAAACTGTAGCGGTAGTTCCTGAATTGTAATCCTCTGATCCTGTAAAAAGATTAACTTAATATAGAATCACAGTAATCCATTCTCAGAATTCATGCAAGATGGAAAAGCAATCCATTTAATGGTAATTAAGTTTAGAAAACATAAAAATCAACAATTCAAATGTTTTGGCAAAATAGATAAGGCCAAAGTAATTAAATATTTTGTTTTACTTCCCCTGAAGGGTACCTCTTAAGAGAATTGTTGAGAAAAAGGCAAACAAACAAATATCCAATTTGCTATCCAGAAAAATTCAAACATTCATTTCAAACCAAACCAAATTCTTACTCTTAAGACCAGAAAATTCTACATCCACCTCAATATACCGGTATGTTGTTACTGAACAGATGAGAAATTAAAACATTTTCTAGTTTACTTGAAAATTCCCATTTTCCCCTCCTCATTCAATTATTATTTCTTGCCTGACTCCATTGAAGGTACCTTTCAGAAAATTACAATGACTTTAAACAAAACATTCAGTTTCCATGGTTACTATAGCCTTAGTTAGTGTTACCTATACTGTAGTAATTCAGATGTCGTGTAAGCATGTTGTTGATATCAATAAAGGAATTCCATAGTATTTCCTGCAGGTCATTTGATCGCTGCAGCCAGTAGGTCAGGTGATCAGTCATGTGATTTGATACATACTCGGCAGCTAGCTGACCTCCGTGTCCGTCAAATATCCCGAAAACAAGCACCTGTTTGGAAAGCTGTGACACTATAAATCTGTAATGTAACAATTATATAGTTACAACTCAAATATCTAAAACCAAGCACCTGTTTGGAAAGCTGTGACACTATAAACCTGTAGTATAACAATTATATATACATGATATAGTTACAACTCAAACATCCGAAAAACAAGCACCTGCTTGGATAGCTGCGACACTATAAATCGGTAATACATGTATAACAATTAAATATTAGTTACATGCTATCAATTTGAAATAAAATAACAATTATTACATACAGAAATATTATTTATTGGCATGTTGTACTGATTTGTTTGTACTTTTTATATATATGTAATTCAGTACTGAAATAATTCATGATCAGTGTTGGATTACCCCTAGGGGGCGATCCACCCAGAAGAATACATAGAGTAAATCCCAAAAGCTGTCCACAGCTAAGTGATCACAAGTCCAATACGACAGACCACCATTACCTTCAAAACTTCATTTTTCATGAAGCTGAGAAGATGAAGTGGATAACATGTCTGACTCATGATTACCAAGTGGAAGGTGCCTTAGTTTGCAGCTTAAATTATTTTGCATTTTTTACTATTTAGGGCAAATGCACAAATGGAGATATAGAATAAGATAAATATTTCATTCCAAAGAGACAAAAATTTCTCACCTGTCTTCATTATATTTCCGTCGTCCTATAAGTGATGCTGTTCCAACCTTCTCCAGAGGAATTTTCGGAATAAGTTTTCCAAGCTTAATACTTTCATTCATAGCAATAGGCATACTGATCCGATTATTCCACGATCCTAAAGTGTCAAAGTTCACACCAGCCTGACGCTTACCCGTATTTTCTGGGTCAGTTAAATGACCTCCTGTTACCATGGCAACAGAGTCCTTTTCAGCATCATTATCTAATGTTAATTCCTCCACTGTGCTTTTTGTGGCGCTGTTCTTAGTCTCGGCAGAATCTGTTCCTGGACCATCTGATTTATCGTGAATGCACCTTGACTGCCAAATAAGGCAATGATGACTGGAGCACTGCCATCCAAATTGCAACTTTTGCCGAATCCATGTTTGTCTTGTGTATGAAAGTCTTTGCAAGAAGTGTGGAATGTTTCGCATTTTTCAAACACACTCTAGGAAATTTTGACAAAATTATAGAAAGAGCATGTTTTTGAAATACCACTAAATACAGTCTGTTTGGAGGACTTTGTGATTACATCATCATAGTAAATGAGAACATTCTCTGTGTAAATCCATAATAATTTGTATTCAATATAAAGTGTGAAGTTAATTCTGAGAGTCTTTTGCTGACAGCTGTGTTTTAATTTAAAATCTGTCTTTCTATGTGAATTCAAACATTCTTTCTTCAAAATATCAGCCTCTGAAGTCTCTTTTCTTCAAGCATTTTATCTGAGTTCATTTTCCATTCTTTTCCACTTACATGTAACTAAGAATCTGGAAAATTAAGAATATTATATATAAATGTCGCTATCAATTATTAATACATAAAGAAGTAGCAGAAAAATTAAGAATAATAGAAATGTCTATCATATTAATAAGTAAAGAAGTAGCAGAAAAATTAAGAATAATAGAAATGTCGCTATTATATTAATAAGTAAAGAAGTAGCAGAAAAATTAAGAATAATAGAAATGTCGCTATCATATTAATAAGTAAAGAAGTAGCAGAAAAATTAAGAATAATAGAAATGTCGCTATCATATTAATAAGTTAAGAAGTAGCAGAAAAATTAAGAATAATAGAAATGTCGCTATCATATTAATAAGTAAAGAAGTAGAAGACAAAGTAATATAAAGTAGAAAGAATTTCTGTAAGACATGATTATTTCACATAAATACACCTACAGAGATGTCAAAAACTGTCAGTCCAATGTCTGTTTGTTAATTTAGGGGACCGGGACTAAAAGGGGAAAAAACTAAGATTTTTGACGAATTTTTCAAACAAAAACTTTCCTCTGAATAAAGGATTTTTCTCAAGGAACAATTAACTTTTATTTTAACTTGCTTTATCAAGGGCTGCACACTGCCCCAACCCCATCAAAAATGCTCAAATGCCACTTGGCTTCATACAATTTTCCCATTTTAAAATGCACCTTGTGGCTGATGCAGTGATTTCCCGTAGAGGCGTTTTCCATTTGAAAATTGCTTTGTGACATCAAGATTTTTGCGCAAAGTTACATCTAGTTCGAAACAAAATGGTGAAATGTTTACATTTATTTACTGTGTACAACCAAAATTTTCCTATAATATCAAAGCCTTCCCTCTTTCTGGAGGGTCTGCGATGCAAGACAGTTGGATATTATTAGGGAATGGGACTAAGGTAGAATTATTTTCAACCTTTAAAATCATATTTTTTCTGGGATATAGTCCAGGTCCCCTAAACTGAACAAAGGCTAAAAATTCATTTAAACTGACATAAAGTTTGCCGTGATTTTCATTGTCTGGACTGACAAAATTACTGAAATGTCTGACAAGAGTGAAACAAGAGTTCAACTCTGCACCTATATATGCTTCTGCCTTGACTTTTTTTTTATTATGAATGCAATGCAACTTAAAAATAATTTATGCATGCCAAATCTAGACTAATGTCCATGGAGCTCACCTCAGAAAATGGATAAACATGATTTTGACTACTTAGGGATTAACTAGCAATCTGACGTTATGTTTGCAGACGGTAAATGCTGATTTTACGGTGACAAACTGAGTTAGCCTCGCCAGAAAAAAGGATGTTTGCAATGTAAAACAAGCATTTGCCATCCGCAAACATAATGTCAGTATCTAGTTTTTTGTGAATATTAGGCAGAATGTGACGTTAGCAACATCAAAGCCAAGTATGTTCTTGTTTTACTGCTGTTACAAAGGAGCAAACAACCAATGAAATTCGACGTTATAGCAACATTGCATTAGAATTTAAGGTTAGGGTTGCGACTAGGGGTCCTAGTGCGAATATGCCGTTTATGCAGCCCAGCACTTAAGTGGAATTTGCAAACGGTAAAATAGAATCATTGGAGAATTGAAATGGTTCCGGTAATACAGAAGGAAAAGCACTACTCAAAAACTTAGCTTTTTTTAACCTAATAAGACATCATTTTTGGTGTACTCATTGGAAAATAGCAATATCTTTACGCTTACAAATTGACCAAGTCATTTTTTCTCAACAAGGGTCGAGTATGTTATAAGTAACGGTAACTCCTAATCCTATCCACATACATTAGGCAGATATTCACTGATCACTGAGGCATAAATCTATGTGTCGCATCTAGATCATTCAAACTTGGCCAGTATAGGTTTTACAGACTTTGAAATTGTGCATGAAAAAGATGATTTAATGTTTTACATTGTATTTCCTATGTGTAGATGAGTAGAGTGAAAACGCAAAAATAATACTTTAAAAAAAATCATTTCCAAACAGTGCTCTATAAGTTGAAGATTTCCCTCGATATTCATATGTATTCGAAACCTTAATGCGTTTTCATGTTAGGTCAAAATTTCAATTTTCTTAACTTCAACTGTTTGTACTTAAATAATGTTGATTTCTTGTGAAACTTTATAAGTTTCCTTAATTTATCCAAATTCATTAATTCAAATACCCCCTGCGACGTAATCGTTCAGTTACTGTGTCCGTTCGATTACTGCTTTGACAAAGTATCAAATTTACTGTCCTGTTCACTAAATCCAGAGCACCCTGTTTTTCCCGGTTTTCTCTGAAATATGATACTGTCATCTTCCAAACAGATATCAATTTTATAGTACTCCTTTAGTCATAACAAAAAATACCATTGTTTTGGCTGTACGTCAATTATGTTAGAAATAGGACGTAAAATAAAAAGTCTACAGGGATTTTCTATAGCAAAATCGCTGAAAATGTGTGACGTCTGGAGCTTTGACGTAATTGTTTACCATTGTTGACACGGAGAACAATATGGCGGCAGCTTGAAATTAACATGGGAATTTCCCGTAGACATTTTATTTTTCATATTGCGGCTTGAAGGCAGTTGAAAGGGTAAGCTGTCAGGATTATTTCCAATTACGACTAAAGGAGGTAAATTCACGGAAACTATCATCTATATCAAAATTCTTCAGATGACAGAATAAATCGACAAAACAGAGTGCTCTGGATTTAGTTAACAGGACAGTAAACTTTTAGATGGGCCATTTCCCATGATAATTATTTCTGTGACTTGTGACGTTATTCATAGGCTCAACAATTTATATTTACTATTTTAGTGGGGTAGAACATACAACTCTACCAACTGTATCAGTAATCAATATTGTTGCTGAGATAATAGTCCGCCAGAGTTCAAAAATAAAGTCACAAATGATTACAACAACCCCCCCCCCCCCCCCTCCTTATTTGGCGGACACAGTCAAACTGTCACAGGATCGGATGTCCTTCAAACGCAATCAGTACATACATTCCCTCTTACTTTCACTAACTATTCACTCTCTAAATCAAAATAGATATAACAACCTTTACCATGCTTTACATAAATCTTTAGCGAATTCCTTCGTTCTGTCTGCTTTTGTTTTCTATAAAGTCGAAAGAGTTCCAATCTTTGGAGTTATCGTTCTTGATTGCTCCAGTGGCGTAGCGCCTATCTCTTACCGAACAAAAAATATACGAACAAGAAAATTAATAAGAATGTAATGAAAATAAAAGTAAGAATAAATATATCTTAAATTTCCATTTTAATTTGATGTTTTCGTTTTGAAGAGTATTTTTCTTAAAACGACGAATGTAATTTTTAAATGTGGACCATGTACATGATATATATATAGCCAATGAATGAAAGTCAAACATAAAAACCAGAACCAAGATCAGTGGACATACATAATCATGTAAAATATAAAACCAAACAAAACAGTCGTTATGAATTCAATTATAAGTGAATCCCAAAGGAGATCTACATGTGCGTGGTGTCCGGGGAGAGTAAGCATCGCCTTCTTGCTAGTTACACCCGCGACACCATTTTAAAAGTAAAAAAAAAGTTGAAAGTTAAAAGAGAAAGTCAAAATCAGTTAATGTACAATTCGGTGCTTTAGATCGATGGTTTTGAATAAGCTAAAATATCTTTTTTTATGAAATTATAGTAGTGGAAAACAGGTGCATGTAATTTGATTTAATTCTATATAAAGCGGTGTATTTTATATGGAAAGGAGAGGTGTTAGAGACGTGGCCATGAGTGGAGATCCGAACACTGAAATGAGCCGGTATCTTTTTTGATTTTCTTATTTATCCCTGTGAGTATTTAAGAGGGGTGCCTTTAAGATCACCTGACTCAGTCAAATAGTAAAATTTAGCTATTGTCACAGCAGATCGTCCGGCGTTCGTCCATCCTTCGTCCGAGAACAATGAGAGCTCTAACTGACAGTGTTCTTTCTGTATTACAATTTTTAAAGCCCAGCTACCAAGCCGAGGCACATAATCGTCAAATGTTGACAGCGTGTCTGTACCAGAAAGAAGAAGAAGAAGACGCATTTTCAATTCCTCCTCGGTAATAAAATTGGAAAATAACAAAATAAAAAAAAAAATATAACCCCCCCCCCCCCAAAAAAAATAAAATAAATTAAAATATAATAATACCAAAAAAAAAAAAAAAAAAGGAAAATAAATTGATTATAAATGTACCCCCTCCCCTTTCTAACAAAAAATGCGGATTACCAGACCTGACTTTGTACAATGTTATCGCCGCCAGTCTTCGCCGCTTTCTATGACGTCATAGTTAGCGTTGTCGGGGTCTAACGTGACTTTATACGCTGAACACGGTGACCGCTCGTAAAACGCACGAAGAAAAATCAACGACGATGAGATCCTTAGAGAAAGTTCTAAGACAAAACTGGGAGACGGAATTTTACTGTGAACCTTGGATGGAATGGTACGAGGCAGAGTACTACTTGAAACAAACGTTGTCCGATACGAGGGAATTCCTACAGGACAGTAGAGTTAGATTTGACGACGCGCTCTTACTGATGTCCGACGACTGTCTCCGATCAAAGGTGAGTTGTTATCAAATATGTGCAATTTGTTGTAATATGAATAAATCTGAGAGAACCAGGCTTATGTGGATGTGGTTCGAATATAATAGCGGATTTGGTGTGGAAGGGGGGGGGGGGGGGGGGGGTAGCGAATATATTGTATGAGAAATCTGAAGTGGGTGGCAAAGGATTTCCGAAGTATAATCGGAGAAATCTAAGAACATGTCCTTTACTATGTGTTAATATTATGTATGGTCCTTTTAGTCGACATATCCAGATATACTTTTTCTATTTTGAAGGCCACCAATATTGTCAGAGCAGACCGATTACTATCTTTGCTTACAACTTGGACACAGAGAATTCAGATTGGTGATTATCTCTACAGTCGCCCTATCGACGACAGGAGAATAACCGCAAAAACTTCTTTAGGTAAGTTGTAATATGGTAATCTGCATACAATTCAATGCGAAGTTACGATACGAAAAAACTTGATGCAAAGCGAACACACACGCGAGGTTGCCAACTTGCCATAGCCCCATACTCGCTTCTATAATTTTTTTTTTTCGTAAACATCGGAAGAGAATCCCAAATCGACGACACCATGACACTACTCTAAATTCGGCAAAGTTGTCCCTGTGTTTAGTTCGGTGCTAAAAATTCAAAATTATAAATGCAGAAATTGGAGCTGTGGCGATAGAGAATGCTTTAATTGATTCAAATATTGGTGCATCAATTTCATGCAAGGGAATACTTTCAATTTTAGATCGATAACTGTTTCTGAATTCCCCTAAATACTCTCTGTTGTTGTAGATATGAGTATTGATTTAACTTCGATGTGGGTGTTGTAGTGTTTCTTGTTGTTTCCTGTTGTTTTTTTTTATGTTGTTTTGTCCGTTGTTTATTGTGTGTGTGTGTTCCACTGTGGTCAGTCTTTATGACGATATCTCCAATATTCTTTTAATGGTATCCGATGTACAATAGGGCATCTTTCGATGCCTAGAAAGGTACTATAAACTATATATTTTCTGAAAGGTTATAATGCCCACTGTTCAGAAATAATAATTTTGGGGCCAGAAAAAGGAAGGGGAATAACTGATGAAGCATTTATAACTTGTCTATTTTCTCTATATAACATATGCAAAATAACAAAGTTGTACAAGAGTTTTTTCCCTTTGATTTTTAAGACCTGGGAGTCTTACATCTGTACTCATGCAGGGCATCAAATTTACCATACTTTACAATGGAGATGATTAAAACGCTATGTTAAATGACTATATTGTACAACGGATACCTTAATGGTACCAAAATGTAAATTAGATCTGTATATATGTTCAAGTATTATTTAGATGGAAGTCAAGTTCTTTATTTCTCTTTCTGTAGTGACAATTATTTCTACTTATAGATAAAATAACAAGACATGCTACGGTGCTGCATTTTCTTTTGCTGCAATTGGAGGAGAAAAAAGGACTGAAAGACCGGAAGTCGCTGGGTCGTCTGGTTGCTAAGGGAGACATCAACTTGAAGGACATCGGTAAGTTTGACATCCATTTAATTCAAGTGGGTCCAGACAACTGGGGTGGCAGTCCAACCCATAATTTTAAGAAACATTGTACGTAAAAAAAAACCATGAAATTTAAGCTTTTTTTTGCAAATTCCTAGGGAAGGGTCCCCTCCCCTTCGGATCCGCGTTTGATTTTATTTACAATATGGAATCTGTAAAACGAGAGTTAGTTGACATATTACAACGATACTAAGGGCAAGGGATGAAAAAATCATTATCATACGGTCAACAATATGTGATAAATTTATGTTATATTAATAGATAGATAATATGGAAGATCTACATTTTCTAACTTTTTTTTTTTTTTTTTTTTTAACATTTTTGCAGATTTATCCACGATACTAGCTGACGACGAAGATAAAGACCTACTTAGTGAGAAATACAAATTATGGCGAGCACAGGTGAGAATCAAATTTGCTTTTAGAAACTAAGGGAAAATGGGGGGGGGGGGGGGGGCATTATAAACTATAAAAAGACACGTTCATTACATTATTTGTCATGTTACTTTAAACCAGGCTAATCTATAACATTCGTTTTAATGTCACCTTTTTTTTTCTTCACAAATTTGAAAATATTTTCAAATAAACATTAGCAAAATTGCTTATAATCTTAGCACCAACACACTTTATTACATATAAATCTTTTTCGAATTTCTACATTTTCAGGTTCTAAGACAGGAAGCTGTTGACAGAGTCGCCGATCACGTCAAACCTAACACAGAATCTGAATCCGATGAAATTAATGAGTCAGCTATCCCAGGATGCATCAGCTACAAGGAGTCGGCTATCCCAGGATGCATAAGCTACAAGAAGTCGGCTATCCCAGGATGCATAAGCTACAAGAAGTCGGCTATCCCAGGATGCATAAGCTACAAGGAGTCGGTTATCCCAGGATACATCAACTACAAGGAGTCAGCTATCCCAGGATACATCAACTACAAGGATTCAGCTATCCCAGGATACATCAACTACAAGGAGTCAGCTATCCCAGGATACATCAACTACAAGGAGTCAGCTATCCCAGGATGCTTCAGCTGCTTTAGCACAAAAACCGCGGACTCTATAACTACGACAAAGGACGCCCAGATTTCCTCATTTGATAATGACACTGTTGTTATGGACACAAAGATCAAAAATTGTAAAAAGGACAAACAGAGGAGGAAGACATGGTCATCTCTCCGCCGTGCTATTTCTTCAATTTTTCGTTTGAAATTATAGGAAGCTTCCGATTTCAAGAATAATGATAATTATTACTTCATGAACTTTTATATTTTTTTCATTATATTTATAATTTTATACTATTAAAATTTTGTAAAGAATGTACGTGGTGCAGTAATTGTTCATATTGGGAAGGGTTTTGTAAACTGAAAAATATACGAACTTAAATACAGGCTTAAATAAAGTCAAAGAAAGGAGGGGATATCCAACAACACTAGGTTGCAGCACCCACAGCAAAACCCCAAAACACCCATGCAAAAAACACAGAACAGATACCCACAGAAAGAGACGCAAAAGGGACAAGGAACACCAACTCACAACATAGAAACATGAAACATAAAAGACTACACATAAACCAACGAGACCAATGGGCAACCGGTGCCGACTTAGGACGGCCATCTGCTTCGTAAATAGCAGACGGTGTGGTTATCCTGGATTACGTGCGCACAACCCTCCCACTATTCCGATTTCCCAGAGGTCTCGAAGAACGCACAATTATGGTGTAAAACAACCTCCTCACTGTTAGATGACCACACACAAACAAGACCGTAAAACACAGGGGTCTAAGCAACACAGATGAATATGTAAATGGATATAAAAAGAGGGCGTGTGTAATACAGTCCAAGACATTGAACTGCATAGTAAAGTTCGAACCAAGAAGCCTGCAAATTAGAATCCTCATCAACCATGTTTGTTGAGAGTCCAGCTTATCTTGATTGTTTTTTTTAACGCATTCAAAAATTTGATACCCAAATTGCTTGAAATTTCTAAAACGTGCCACCTGTAGCATCATATTCCACCCATCCTGCTACGTCTTTTGGATTTTTGGACGTAATAACTTTCACTCTTTGGCCATATTACATGGTTAAGATTGAGGATCACTGACGAGGGTTAAGTACCCGAAACGTGCATGTCTGGTCCATGCTGCAAATTCATCTGTTCTTAAATGATGCTATTGGATTTGAAAAGTCTGACATTTAACATCTGTTAGTATCACTTGTTGAGTGTCACCGCTGGTGGACCAGGAGTCTCCGAGGGCACATGTAGCCAACTTCGACAATTTCAGTTGATCGTTTCTTCAACGCATTCAAATATTTCTTCTATCAAAATTTCTTGAAATTTCTAAAACGTGGCTCCTGTAGCATCATATACCACCATCCTGCTACGTCTTTCGGATTTTTGGACAGAATAAAAGAAAGGATGGATCTCCAACAACACTTGGTTGCAGCACCAATGGTAAAACTCCAAAACACCCAATGCATAAAAAAACTCCATAGAGCAGACATCCACAGAAAGAGACACAAAAGGGACAAGGAACACCAACTCACACCAAAGAAACACGAAACACCAAAATGCACACATAAATCAACGAGACCATGGGCAACCATTGCTGACTTAGGACGGCCATCGGCCAAGCAAGTAGCAGACGGTGTGATTTTCCTGGATTACGTGCGCACAACCCTTCCACTTTACCGATTACCCAGAGGTCTCGAAGAACGTACAAGTATGGTGTAAAACATCCTCCTCACTGTTATATGACCACCCACAAACAAGACCACAAAACGCAGAGGCCCAAGCAACACAGATGTCTATGTATGTTATCACTCGAGGAGTCCGACTGATATTCAGAGAGCACCGGTGGTCGGGGCCCTGTCTTCTCTAAAGAAGTTTGGACAGGGCCTGTCATGGAGTTCCATCGTCAAAGTCAGTCAGAGTGCAAGTCTTAAGAATGCGCTGATACAAAACTGTAGATTGGTCTAGTACCAAGCCTAGTATCTGTCTGGAGACTTGAGGATCATATCCACGGTAAAATGATGCTGATGAATTTAAAGGCGTTAAACATCTGTACCACTTTGTGAGTGTCACTGCTGGTGGACTGAGTCCACGAGGGCACATGTAGCAAAGTTCGATAAATTTCGGTTTGGTCGTTTCTTCAAACACATTTGAAAATTTGTTTACAAAATTTTCTCAAACTAAAACCTGGTTCAAGAAGCATCATATCCCAGCCATTTTGCTACGTCTTTCTGTATATTTAAGACAAAATTTTTACAGATTATGGTCATATTACATTGTTAAGATTGAGGATCACTGACGAGGGTTTATTACCCGAAACGTGCATGCCTGGTCCATGCTGTAAATTTATCTGTTCTAAAGTTATGCAAATAATTTGAAGACGTTAAACATTTCCCATCTCGGTTAAAGCACCATTTAAGGAGTTTGGACATTGAAAATTGATTTTGTCATGAGGAAGCGTCGTGCACATATTTAAAAAGTCATATGAAGAAATCGTGTTGGCTTGAAAATTTCTAGATTTCATTTTGTCAATCACATCCCCTGATTTTTTAATAGACCAAAAGAAATTTACATCATTCCTGTTTAGAACAGTTTTACAATAATTTGCTCCGTGTTCTTTTATCGCCTTGAGTGATGACGTCAGATTTCTAGACAAAATTGTTGTTAAGCAGTTGCTAGAATGAAAAATATGGATAATGACCATATCCCTGAATACAGTACAAAATCGATAATTCAGAAAATAAGAAACCGAAGGCATACAAAATCAGGATAAAACATGAACCAAAGAAAACAAACACAAACCTCCACCATATGTAAAGAAACGAACTCCCAATATGAGAGTGAGACCAGGTGCCCAGGAAGAGTAAGCATCTCCTGCTTGTATGCAACACCCGCCGCTTCAATTCGGTAGAACTGTAACATCCTGTTACTTCCATTTCGGAAGACATAGAGTACAATCTTAAGTTGGGTGGTTTAAATGGTCTATGACAGAATAACATCCACCATTCTGGAGAGTGGGACATCATGGTGTATGACGAGTTCCCCATATCGACTTCCTCAGTGACGATGTTAGTCGGTCACAAACATATCCCTGACTGAGAAGCTTATATGAAAGACGCCTAGCTCTCAGAACAAAATCCGTATATTTGGTACTTGCTCGGGCATAACGTATCAACTGAGATATGAACACGCCATAAGCAGGCGATGAAGGGATGTTGCGACTCAGAAAAGGAAAGTTTGTAATGCTGAAATTGAAGTCGTCACGTTTGTCATAGAGTGAGGTGTTCATGTGACCATCAGTGTCGTAGGACAACAATATGTGAATAGGATGCTGAATTCTCTGTAGTTTCTTTGACTTCAAGCTCCGAAGGATAGATACTGCTGAGATAATCCGCGAATTTTGGATTATTGATGGACAACACATCGTCTTTGTATCTGTAAAAGAAGGGAGGAGATCTCCAACAAGACCCCGTTGCAGCATCAACAGCAGAACACCAAAACACCCGATGCAAAAACACAAAAGACGAGTACAGCACGAGACGGAAAAGAGACACACGACATGTAAACATCAAACACAAAAGACAACACATAAACCGACGAGACCAACCGGTGCCGACTTTGGACGGCCATTTGTCACTCAAGTAGCAAATGGTGTGGTTACCCTTGTAGAAAAGTATTGTTTACATGTTTGTTTACAGGCGAGATACATCGGCCGATCGCTTTTATACGTTGTTTGTACATAATTATTTGTTTATCTTTGTTTGTATTAATTATCTTTAACATCTTAAATTTCATATTTAATCATAATAATTGCCATATTTGTACTTTTAATAGCTTTATTTATCAGTTTAATTACATCGTTGTTTCATAACCTAATTAGTATTCATAGAAATGTCGATCCCTAATTAATGATGTATGTATTGGCCGATCATTCCAACTGACCAATCAGAGGCCACGACCTTTGTTTACATCAGGTTGATCCCTGCCTGAGAGTATAAATAGAGCCTCGTTTTATGAATATTAGATTAGCTAGATTGTGATGCTAGGATGACATGTTACTTGTGCTTCTCTTGGATTTATTTACTTTGTGATGTTGTACATAGTGTGATATAATATTAACATTATTGCTTTGTTTCATTTGAACAACACTTGGATATTTCTCGTCTGGGACGAGTGTGAATTAATACTTTGTCGTCTGGGACGGCTTGAATTCTCGTCTGGAACGAGTGGTATCAATGCTTTACAGTGACCTAGTCGTCTGGGACGACAAGTTTGCAGATTGTCTAAGAAAGGCACGCTACCAAAGATTTGTCTAAGATAGACAATTTGAAGACGTTCACACGCTACCAAGATAATACTACGCATTCAAGGCTACACTTCATCCTGGATTACGTGCGCACAACCCTCTCACTTCTCCAATTACCCAGATGTCTCGAAGAACGTACAATTGTGGTGTAAAACAACTTCCTCGCTGTTAGATACTCTAAAACTACGACAAAGGACGCCCAGATTTCCTCATTTGATAATGATACTGTTGTTATGGACACAAAGATCAAAAATTGTAAAAAGGACAAACAGAGGAGGAAGACATGGTCATCTCTCCGCCGTGCTATTTCTTCAATTTTTCGTTTGAAATTATAGGAAGCTTCCGATTTCAAGAATAATGATAATTATTACTTCATGAACTTTTATATTTTTTTCATTATATTTATAATTTTATACTATTAAAATTTTGTAAAGAATGTACGTGGTGCAGTAATTGTTCATATTGGGAAGGGTTTTGTAAACTGAAAAATATACGAACTTAAATACAGGCTTAAATAAAGTCAAAGAAAGGAGGGGATATCCAACAACACTAGGTTGCAGCACCCACAGCAAAACCCCAAAACACCCATGCAAAAAACACAGAACAGATACCCACAGAAAGAGACGCAAAAGGGACAAGGAACACCAACTCAAAACATAGAAACATGAAACATAAAAGACTACACATAAACCAACGAGACCAATGGGCAACCGGTGCCGACTTAGGACGGCCATCTGCTTCGTAAATAGCAGACGGTGTGGTTATCCTGGATTACGTGCGCACAACCCTCCCACTATTCCGATTTCCCAGAGGTCTCGAAGAACGCACAATTATGGTGTAAAACAACCTCCTCACTGTTAGATGACCACACACAAACAAGACCGTAAAACACAGGGGTCCAAGCAACACAGATGAATATGTAAATGGATATAAAAAGAGGGCGTGTGTAATACAGTCCAAGACATTGAACTGCATAGTAAAGTTCGAACCAAGAAGCCTGCAAATTAGAATCCTCATCAACCATGTTTGTTGAGAGTCCAGCTTATCTTGATTGTTTTTTTTTAACGCATTCAAAAATTTGATACCCAAATTGCTTGAAATTTCTAAAACGTGCCACCTGTAGCATCATATTCCACCCATCCTGCTACGTCTTTTGGATTTTTGGACGTAATAACTTTCACTCTTTGGCCATATTACATGGTTAAGATTGAGGATCACTGACGAGGGTTAAGTACCCGAAACGTGCATGTCTGGTCCATGCTGCAAATTCATCTGTTCTTAAATGATGCTATTGGATTTGAAAAGTCTGACATTTAACATCTGTTAGTATCACTTGTTGAGTGTCACCGCTGGTGGACCAGGAGTCTCCGAGGGCACATGTAGCCAACTTCGACAATTTCAGTTGATCGTTTCTTCAACGCATTCAAATATTTCTTCTATCAAAATTTCTTGAAATTTCTAAAACGTGGCTCCTGTAGCATCATATACCACCATCCTGCTACGTCTTTCGGATTTTTGGACAGAATAAAAGAAAGGATGGATCTCCAACAACACTTGGTTGCAGCACCAATGGTAAAACTCCAAAACACCCAATGCATAAAAAAACTCCATAGAGCAGACATCCACAGAAAGAGACACAAAAGGGACAAGGAACACCAACTCACACCAAAGAAACACGAAACACCAAAATGCACACATAAATCAACGAGACCATGGGCAACCATTGCTGACTTAGGACGGCCATCGGCCAAGCAAGTAGCAGACGGTGTGATTTTCCTGGATTACGTGCGCACAACCCTTCCACTTTACCGATTACCCAGAGGTCTCGAAGAACGTACAAGTATGGTGTAAAACATCCTCCTCACTGTTATATGACCACCCACAAACAAGACCACAAAACGCAGAGGCCCAAGCAACACAGATGTCTATGTATGTTATCACTCGAGGAGTCCGACTGATATTCAGAGAGCACCGGTGGTCGGGGCCCTGTCTTCTCTAAAGAAGTTTGGACAGGGCCTGTCATGGAGTTCCATCGTCAAAGTCAGTCAGAGTGCAAGTCTTAAGAATGCGCTGATACAAAACTGTAGATTGGTCTAGTACCAAGCCTAGTATCTGTCTGGAGACTTGAGGATCATATCCACGGTAAAATGATGCTGATGAATTTAAAGGCGTTAAACATCTGTACCACTTTGTGAGTGTCACTGCTGGTGGACTGAGTCCACGAGGGCACATGTAGCAAAGTTCGATAAATTTCGGTTTGGTCGTTTCTTCAAACACATTTGAAAATTTGTTTACAAAATTTTCTCAAACTAAAACCTGGTTCAAGAAGCATCATATCCCAGCCATTTTGCTACGTCTTTCTGTATATTTAAGACAAAATTTTTACAGATTATGGTCATATTACATTGTTAAGATTGAGGATCACTGACGAGGGTTTATTACCCGAAACGTGCATGCCTGGTCCATGCTGTAAATTTATCTGTTCTAAAGTTATGCAAATAATTTGAAGACGTTAAACATTTCCCATCTCGGTTAAAGCACCATTTAAGGAGTTTGGACATTGAAAATTGATTTTGTCATGAGGAAGCGTCGTGCACATATTTAAAAAGTCATATGAAGAAATCGTGTTGGCTTGAAAATTTCTAGATTTCATTTTGTCAATCACATCCCCTGATTTTTTAATAGACCAAAAGAAATTTACATCATTCCTGTTTAGAACAGTTTTACAATAATTTGCTCCGTGTTCTTTTATCGCCTTGAGTGATGACGTCAGATTTCTAGACAAAATTGTTGTTAAGCAGTTGCTAGAATGAAAAATATGGATAATGACCATATCCCTGAATACAGTACAAAATCGATAATTCAGAAAATAAGAAACCGAAGGCATACAAAATCAGGATAAAACATGAACCAAAGAAAACAAACACAAACCTCCACCATATGTAAAGAAACGAACTCCCAATATGAGAGTGAGACCAGGTGCCCAGGAAGAGTAAGCATCTCCTGCTTGTATGCAACACCCGCCGCTTCAATTCGGTAGAACTGTAACATCCTGTTACTTCCATTTCGGAAGACATAGAGTACAATCTTAAGTTGGGTGGTTTAAATGGTCTATGACAGAATAACATCCACCATTCTGGAGAGTGGGACATCATGGTGTATGACGAGTTCCCCATATCGACTTCCTCAGTGACGATGTTAGTCGGTCACAAACATATCCCTGACTGAGAAGCTTATATGAAAGACGCCTAGCTCTCAGAACAAAATCCGTATATTTGGTACTTGCTCGGGCATAACGTATCAACTGAGATATGAACACGCCATAAGCAGGCGATGAAGGGATGTTGCGACTCAGAAAAGGAAAGTTTGTAATGCTGAAATTGAAGTCGTCACGTTTGTCATAGAGTGAGGTGTTCATGTGACCATCAGTGTCGTAGGACAACAATATGTGAATAGGATGCTGAATTCTCTGTAGTTTCTTTGACTTCAAGCTCCGAAGGATAGATACTGCTGAGATAATCCGCGAATTTTGGATTATTGATGGACAACACATCGTCTTTGTATCTGTAAAAGAAGGGAGGAGATCTCCAACAAGACCCCGTTGCAGCATCAACAGCAGAACACCAAAACACCCGATGCAAAAACACAAAAGACGAGTACAGCACGAGACGGAAAAGAGACACACGACATGTAAACATCAAACACAAAAGACAACACATAAACCGACGAGACCAACCGGTGCCGACTTTGGACGGCCATTTGTCACTCAAGTAGCAAATGGTGTGGTTACCCTTGTAGAAAAGTATTGTTTACATGTTTGTTTACAGGCGAGATACATCGGCCGATCGCTTTTATACGTTGTTTGTACATAATTATTTGTTTATCTTTGTTTGTATTAATTATCTTTAACATCTTAAATTTCATATTTAATCATAATAATTGCCATATTTGTACTTTTAATAGCTTTATTTATCAGTTTAATTACATCGTTGTTTCATAACCTAATTAGTATTCATAGAAATGTCGATCCCTAATTAATGATGTATGTATTGGCCGATCATTCCAACTGACCAATCAGAGGCCACGACCTTTGTTTACATCAGGTTGATCACTGCCTGAGAGTATAAATAGAGCCCCGTTTTATGAATATTAGATTAGCTAGATTGTGATGCTAGGATGACATGTTACTTGTGCTTCTCTTGGATTTATTTACTTTGTGATGTTGTACATAGTGTGATATAATATTAACATTATTGCTTTGTTTCATTTGAACAACACTTGGATATTTCTCGTCTGGGACGAGTGTGAATTAATACTTTGTCGTCTGGGACGGCTTGAATTCTCGTCTGGGACGAGTGGTATCAATGCTTTACAGTGACCTAGTCGTCTGGGACGACAAGTTTGCAGATTGTCTAAGAAAGGCACGCTACCAAAGATTTGTCTAAGATAGACAATTTGAAGACGTTCACACGCTACCAAGATAATACTACGCATTCAAGGCTACACTTCATCCTGGATTACGTGCGCACAACCCTCTCACTTCTCCAATTACCCAGATGTCTCGAAGAACGTACAATTGTGGTGTAAAACAACCTCCTCGCTGTTAGATGACATCACACAAACAAGAACGCGAAACGTAGAGGCCTGATGAATATGTAAATGGATATAAAAAGAGGGCATGCGTAATACAGTCCGTGCTCTGCCGGCTGTAGCGAGCTCATGTATGTAATCACCCGAGGAGTCCGACTGACATTCAGAGAGGACAGGTGGTCGGGGCCCTGTCTTCTCTAAAGAGGTTTAGACAGGGCCCGTCATGGAGTCCCGTCGTCACAGTCAGTCAGAGTGCAAGTCTCAAGGATGCGCTTGTACAAGACTGTAGATTGGTCAAGTACCAAGCCTAGTGTCTGTCTGGTGACATTAGGATCATATCTAAACAATGTAATATGCCAAAAAAGTATGAAAGTTACTATGTCGAAAAAGCGTACCGAAAAACGTAGCAGGATGGGTGGGATATGATGCTGCAGGACCCAGATTTAAAATGTTCTAAAAACTCCTTCGAAATTAGCAATGTTTCGAAATTTGTAAGGAAACATGTACAGTTTTGGTATGCAGTATATTGTAGGGAGATCCAACTTAGAAATATGGATGTTGAATGAAGGAATTTCACTGACATCTTTGCTCAAAATGTAAGGAACACTTTCATAGCTTTTGATACTAGTATAAGTATTTGTAGACGAAAATTCCGAAACTAAAGTCAATATACAGCCCCGACCAGTCGAAAGTTTAATATTTGCTTTCAATTCGTAAACGAATTGAAAGCTTTTTGAAAGCTTAGCTTTCAAAGTTTCGTCAGCAATTGCTTTCAAAATTTTGAATACTCGAGAGATGACGAAATTTCGTAAGCGATTTCTTTTTTACTTATTTTCGTCAGTGATTCCCTAGCTTTCCAAATTTTCCTCAGCGATTAGCTTTCAAAAAATTTGAAAGCTATAGTTAACGAAATTTCGTCAGCTATAGCTTTTAAAATTTTTGAAAGCTAATCGCTGACGAAAATGTCGTTTACTATAGCTTTCAACATTTTTGAAAGCTAATTGCTGACGAAAATTTCGTTAACTAGCTTTCCAAATTTTTGAAAGTTTTTCTTGTAAGCCATTTTGTGTCGAGAAACCAAGATGGCCGAAATGAAAGCAATCATCTTCATAATTTGCTTGATAGATAGTATTAATAATGATGTTTATTCACATTAGATTATGAAAATATATATTCTTGGATTAAATGAAATATTGTATCTTGTTTATTTTTATAAGTTTATTTAAAGATTCCGTGTTTCCGAGATCGAACTAGATTTTTATTACATAATTCTTGATATATCCAGTTAAACTCTGGCTTCTATGTGACTGTTGGAAGCTTATTCAATTTGAAGACGTTTACATTTAAAAGATATTTCAAAATCGGTGAATTTTTAGTGTCCCGCCAATAATAAGACGGCTTCTTTCGTCCTCCAAACCGCGCAGAGGAATTCACACGAGGCGTGCCGCAGCCATTGCAAAAACAATATGGCGCCCGAACGTTCAAAAAGCTTTCAAAATTTTCGTCAGTGATAACTTTTCAAAGTTTTCGTCAGCGATTGCTTTCAAATATGTTGAACGCTCCGAGATGACGAAAATTTGAAAGCTCATAGCTTTCAAAATTTTCGTTAACAAAGATTAGTTAACGAAATTTTCGTCAGCTATTTTTCGAAAGCTTTTTAGAGCTTTCAAAATTTCGCCATCTGAGTAGCTTTCAAAAAACAAAAGCTGAACGAAACTTTCGCATTTAGCTTTCAAAATTTCGTCATCTCGGCGTAAAACGTTTGACTGGTCGGGGCTGTATAGTACGGGTAACGTTTTCAAATGATTATGGTGATGTTGGCTGCTTAATCTGCAGGAGCGAAGACAAATTAATTTTTTCATGTAAATTACTTAATTTGGATCTGAAATATCTTTCAGATTTAGAACTTAGATTTTCAAAAAGATAAGGATTTTTGTGGAACTTATCTATTCGAATGTCAGTTATATCAAAAATGAGGTTTTTCTAGTCATTCAGAGAATGCGATTGGACTCCTTCTGATTTACACCACCGTTTGGTATAAGTTATCTAAGGCTTCCTTTAGTACTTCGCGACATTTAATAAAATCTATCTTGAATGAGATTCCATACTTAGGTCCTTTTTTTAGAAGACCAAGGAGCTGCCTGTCCTGGACAATTGAAAAGTCACCTGCAATAATGTGACCAGCTGGTTTATATAGGTATTTCTTCAAACGCATTCCAAAATTTCTGTTCACAAATTATCTCAAATTTCTGAGTCCTAGGTCCTGTAGCATCATAAATGTATCCCAGCTATCTTGCTACGTCTCTCGGTATATTTTGGACATAATTTCACAGATTTTGGCCATATTCTATTGTTTACATTTAGGATCACTGACGAGGGTTAAGTAACCGAAACGTGCATGTCTGGTCCATGCTGTAAATTTATATGCTTTAAACGATGCAAATGAAAAATTGCAGTCATGACAACTACTATTACTTTTAAAATTCGGATCTATACACGCAATAAAGTACATTTCTTAGGACATTACACAACCTGTCTTTTATGGTGATATGCTAAACAAAATTAGGAAGATCAAAGGTGGACAGTATAACCATCGAAAACGCGTCAGAATCACCAAACCCCTTTTATACCATGGATATGATCCTAATATCACCAGACGGACACTAGGCTTGGTACTTGACCAATCTATAGTCTTGTACCAGCGCATTCTTGAGACTTGCACTTTGACTGACTATGACGACGGGACTCCATGACGGGCCCTGTCCAAACCTCTTTAGAGAAGACAGGGCCCCGACCACCTGTCCTCTCTGAATTCAGTCTGACTGCTCGAGTGATTATATACATGGGCTCGCTACAGCCGGTAGAGCACGGACTATATTACGTATGCCCTCTTTTTATATCCATTTACATATTCATCTGAGTTGTTGGGGCCCTACGTTTTGCGGTCTTGTTTTTGTGTGGTTGTCTAACAGTGAGGAGGTTGTTTTACACCACACTTGTACGTTCTTCGAGACCTCTGGGTAATTGGAGAAGTGAGAGGTTTGTGCGCACGTAATCTAGGATAACCACTTGCTACTTACGCGGCAGAGCCGTCCAAAGTCGGCACCGGTTGCCCATGGGTCTCGTTGGTTTATGTGTAGTCTTTTGTGTTTCATGTTTATATGTCGTGTGTCTCTTTTCCGTCTCTTGTTATGCTCGTCTTTAGTGTTTTCTCATTGGGTGTTTTTGTATTTTGCTGTTGGTGCTGCAACAGGGTCTTGTTGGAGATCCCTTCCCTTCTAATGAATTTGAAGACGTTTAACATTCAGACCTTGCACAATTTCTCAAGAATTAGGACTTGATTCAAGTATTTTAGGATCTGATGTTACTTTATTGTTACAGTAGTTTAATACGACATCTTTAATAGGTTTTTCAAACTTGTAACAAATAAAAGGAGGTTCTAAATTCTAAAAAAAATATTGAGGAATAGTACTTTATACGCGACGATCCCGAAAATATTAGATATGTTTAGAAGATCGAAACCTTTGTTAACAAATGGATTTTTTTTATTTTCACTTTGGGGGGGGGGGGGGGGGGGGGGGGTGGGTATTTAACAACAGGATGACGTTTTTCACTCTTTGGTCATAATACACTGTTTAGACTGAGGATCACTGACGAGGATTAAGTACCCGAAACGTGTATGTCTGGTCCATGCTGCAAATTCATCTGTTCTTAAATGGTGCTATTGGATTTGTTGACATTTAACATCTAAAATAAAATTTTCCCTGATAGAAAAAACCTGAAATAATGTTTGTTTTTTTTTAATTTGATGTACCATAATTATGTTGTTCAAACCCAGGTTGACTTATTTGGTAAGAACATGAAGCAGACGAGGTTTGGTATAAAAGGCGAAGTGCGGGCCCTTTTTCAAACCTTTGTCTCAATAAATTCAAAAACTTCAACCTGGTATTATATAACATTAAGGTACTGAAGTTGATAGGACGGTAAGTCATTGGCAACAGAGTCCAGAAACGAACGTGTCACGACGTTCATTTACCCCCGCCGCACAAGCGAGTGGCAAAAGCATTGAGCGTCCATGTTTGTTCAAAGGTCTTGCGTTCTACAAGGTATGAATTCTGTGAAAAATCCAAAAGCCATCAACAGTCAGGTTTGTTAATAATTATTAGATGGGCTCAACAGCACAAGCTTGGGAGAGGACATATAGCATTGCTTCCTATAAAATTTCGTGAACATAAGTTCAGTGGTTGTAAAAAAAAAGAATAAGAAAAGACGCATGCTTCAGACTATTATCTACCTAGCCTTCGGAAGCCATGTTTGTTTCCAGTCGGCTCAAAAATACAAACTTGGGATAGGTTTCTAGAAATTCTGTGCAGTGGTTGCAGAGGAGTGGTCGAAGATGCGTCTGTCAACCAGTGCCTGTGGCGACCAATCATGCTTGTTTTCAGATCGACTAAAAATACAAACTTGAGCGCTTGTTTTCTGCAATGTGTCATGGAAATATGAGCAGTGATTGCGGAGAAGGAGTCAAAAATGTGTCAGCCACTTTAGGTTCAAACCCCGGCAGGAACACCCCCCCCCCCTCAAAAAAATAAAAATTTTTTTTTCCTTTTTCAGTTTTTTTTTTCTCTTTTTCTTTTTATAATTATTGTTAGAAATGAAACTGTAAGATTTTTAAAGGGTTTTTAAGAAATATTGTATATACATGTATGGTATTTTTCCATGCCCAATGGACTCAAGGGAAGTCGGTTGAAATCCCGTCGGTACCAAAAAAAAAAAAAAAAAAAAAAAAAAAAACTTTTCATTTTTAGTTAACCTGAACGAAGCTCAAGTGAGCTATAGTCATAGCGTGTCGTCCGTCGTTCGTCGTTCGTCGTCCGTCCGTCCATCGTAAACTTTTCGACATTTTCGACTTCTCCAGAACGGCTGATTGGATTCATATGAAACTTGGTAGGTATGAAGTACTGATTAAAGTGTTGTTGTTTTTTCGTTCGGTTCAACGAATCAGTTAAAAAACCCTGATTTTTTTTCATGTATCTGTGTTTCCCTAGACGACTGAGATGGAGGGATTCCTCTGTTCAGTGCCCCCCCCCCCCTCTGTCTCTTCAATATTATTCCTTGGGGAGCCCCTAATCTTAATCGAATGTTTCACATTTGCTTGTAATATTCCCAAATTATAGGCTGTCCCATGCTGGACTAACTCCCCTAGAAAAATGGTCTAATTCCGCTCCTGTTTCTTCATTGTTATCCAGTATGGATCCCTAAGTATGATTTCCACGTTTCCCTAGTCTTTGTCTAGACCCCTTGGTTGGCAAATCGTCTATATACACGCCTGTTTCTTCAATCACGTGTAAAGCCGCTATTCTTGAGTATGATTTTCTCGTGCTATACCAAAATCAATGTCAAATATTGACCCCTTGCCGTGGTGACTTTCCCTAGAAAAAAAGGCTATACTCGCTCCTGTCTCCACAGTAATATTACCCCTTCGGTAGCCTCACATCATGATTATGATTTCACACATCTGACTGGATCCCGTGCTGGGATGACCCCCCCCCCCCCTCTTTTCCCCTAAAATGTTCATATCCGCGCCTGTTTTAATATTATACTCAATCGGCAGGTCCACTTCATGATTACGATTTCTCATATGTTTCCCAAATTTTCTGACTGGACCTTTACTGGGGTACATGTCTACCATGATCCGCGCCTGGTTTTATAAAATTATCCTGTGGGAACCCCACATCATATCCCAAATTTTGTGACTGAGCTACTCTCGCCCCAGCCCTTAAAAAAGTTTTAGCTCCGCTCCTGTTTTCATCATATTACCCCTTAGGGAGCCCCACATCATGATTATGATAGTGACACTGATGTTGTAGCGTGATAATATTAAACATGGCGGAGTATAAACTGATCATGTTTGGTGCCGATCACGACTAACTTTCTACTCTATATTAATCTCACGGCGTGATTACGGTGCATTTTATTATAGGGATTCTTAAAATCATTCTTTATATCGCATTTTGTTAACGAAATCGGCAGGTAAGTAAAACTGCAAAACATCGTAAACAGTCGATCAAACAATCCGGTGTCAGTGCTTTTTACAAACATGGCCTATTTATTGTGGTTTAAGATTGACCTCGCATTCCTGCGTTAAAAAATATATAGGTCACTCGCGAAAGTGCACGTGCAGACACGAGATAATTAACAGAATTTGTTAATGTTGTTAGCGACTCTATAAATATGATTAATTAACATTGATTTTGAACATGATTGATGTTTCAAGTCGTCAGCAACGAGTTATTTTTGGAACAAGAAAACAAGATAATCTGATTGGACGAGAGGGGCACGGTAAGGGTAACTGTCCTTGATTTGTGACACGCTGTGAAATCGATTTTATGTTTTCGATAACTGCGGGAAAATCACAAAATCTTATTCGTCTTTTTATCTATGGAACAGATTTTCTCTGAAAAGTATTAAACGTATCATTCTCCAGGGCATATTGACTAAGGAATTATATTTTTGATATTATAATACAACCTTATAACATGGTGGAATTTTTCATTTATATAGCGTAGGCACATGCATATAATAGTATATCATATGTATAACTATAAACATGCAACTAACAATAATTATACTGTATATGCTGCTGTAAATTTCCCTTTGGCGTGATACTACATGTATACATATGTAGGTCAAGTTTCGTTGTCAAAGATGAAATGTGAATCCTACAGTAGGGGGTTATATATAAACATAGGCGGATCCAGGACAAAACCATTCTTATAGTAACGTCTCTGACATGAAATAACCAGGAATACGGGATCATGTATTTTTCCTAGTGAGGACCAGAGCGGTTACACTCCTCCCCTTTTTGAAATTTTTCATATTTATGAGCTTTCGTTTCAAAATAAAACGTTACATACAAGTCTATAATAACCCTCTCTGTATCCACTCCCCTTGTTTATTTGAAATGCCTGGAAAAATGTTCTACAGAGTAAAATTGATACACAATTTCATCATAGTCAAGCTTACCTACCCCTCCCCTCTTTCTGTGTCGGACCGCACCCTTTCGATTGGGGGGGTGGGGGGTGGATTTTTTCAGCCATCGAATGATGTCCTTTCATTTTATACGTTGATTATTTAAGTACATGCATATTTCAGGGGAACTCGGACATAAATATTCACAATGTCAGACGAGGGCACCCCCACCTTACCGGCTAAATCAGAGGGCGAGGATCATAACGTTATTGTTGTAATGGGTAAGTATGTGATATGTAAAAAATACCAAACATGTTTAAAACAAAATGAACACAAACACAACAAAGGAAAAAAATCGGAAAATCAAAAGCAGCCGCCCTTTAAAGTGTATTATTGTAGAAAATGATAAATACATAAAAGAATTGAAATAGACCCCCCCCCCCCGAAAAAACAATAGCAACAAAACCAAAAGAGGAACCCCCCCCCCTAAAAAAGTAATCGGAAGGAGTAAACCGAACGATTATCGATTTAAAACGGAAAACAATATTTCATAATAATAAAAAAAAAAACCCAGCATATTTGACAGATTATTTGTGTGCTTAATATTGAGAAAAGAAAATCTTTCGAAATGTGCAATATATTAAGATATGCCAATTGTTTGATTACAGGCAATACATTTTAAAATAATTAAATGCAACCTTGAAAATAAGGGGAAGTAATTAATATCCCCAGCACGAACGACAATCGATGGTAAAAAAATTGAAATCGGAATCGGAAGACTCTTGGCGTTCCTCAATCGATTGTCGGAGACAATTTGTTCATCACTAGGATAATTTTCCTTCAATTTTAGTGTGAAATTATTTTGGAGCAAACGAGTGCAGTTTTTGTAGATGTACTTTTATTTCTCTCTGAATTATGCAGACTACAAGTGTCGTCCCCTACGTTGTTGTATGGTGCATTTTACTTGCGCTATCGAAAATGTCGAAATTCGGTTGTCTAAGAGCTCGTGAATATCGGTAATTTCCGGCAATTTGTCGAGATTTAAGGAAGTATTCTGAAATATATGATTATTCAGAGAAGGCATAACTTGACATCACAATTTGAGGAATTTGACTATATTTCAGCAGTAAGAATGTCGCGGCGAGATACGGAAATTAAATCCCTATGCCAGTAGATAAACAAGCAACTTGTTACGTAAGCAGTCTGTATCAAGGCAGATTGCTTTGACGATATATATTAATATCGTGTATGAATTAATTCTTTACATATCTAACCTAAACATTCTTCCTTTGTAAATAATCTACATTCTGTACATGCATTGATACACTCTTCCACATGAACACGATGAAGAAATTTTATGAAATATTTTGTTTGAAAATTTAGCTTTAAATAGTGAAGCTATTCATAGGCCGAGGGAGAGGTCTAGATTATATTAATACACGGATCCCATGAAGGAAACAGAAGGTACATGAGTATGTAATTTTGGTTTCAGATTTCGCCCTACCCAAAACAAAATACAAAAAAAAAAAAAAAAAAAAAAAAAAAAAAAAAAATCGTACCGTGCAGATGAAATGAAATTAAAAATAAAGTGCCCCCCCCCAAAAAAAAGATTATAAAGTTGCTCCTAAAACGGGTTCGCGCCTGTCCATTTATATTTATAGAACTGGATATGGTACATCCAAAATGAAGATTATTTCATAAATTATCTCAATAAATCGGGAAATGTACGGTAGTTTAGAAAGGAGCATATTTTGTAAAAGTAAAGGTAAAATGAAGATATTTACGTTACCAGTATTTATAAAAGCTTTCATAAAGATCTTTTTTCTTTTAGATGTATTGGCCACGAGTTTGTTAAGAAAATTATCTTTAGCAAGAACATTATTTTATCGAAAAATGGTTTAAAATAAAATTACGCTTTATTCACTTTTCATGAATGCGGAGATTTAGAGTCATGTCCAGAAATCTCATAAGTCATCTGTCACTAGTATCTTCCCGCAATTATTTATGAACGACAATCCGTTCATACATAGAGACATAAAAGACTCAGTCTTTTGACAGAAACCTAATTGTTATTTTTACATTTCATTACAGACAATGCGGAGGGTCAAGTTCAAAAACCCCAGACGTCACCCGCTACAACCCTTACACCCGTTATTCCCGTTACACCTGCAACCAGTATCTTCCCACAATTCTTTATAAACGACAATAAATGGACAGAGCCCGCCTCTAAGCTCCTGCTAGAACTGTACGTGGAGAAAGGTGACAAGTTTAACGATCCACATATGAAGAAGAAACAAGTCTGGGGAGAGATTTCTGATGTTTTAAGGTCAAAAGGATTCATGTTTGACGCGGATAAATGCGAACGCAAGTTTTTGAATTTAAAAACTGTATATCGGAATACTGTTCACCACAACAGCCTCGTTCGGAATTTTGACCGGAAGTGTTCATTCTTTGACGAATTAGAGGATATTTTCCATCTCGCAGAGAAGTCTAAAGAGAAGCTGAAATCAGGCGGAGGCGATGACAAGATGGATATTACGTTACCAGGGCAACGAGCAGTTCCGATTAGAATGTTTCATGCTTCGGAGAGACAGTCTATGTTACATATTAACTCGGGAAAGATGAGTCCGGTTTTTACGGGATCGCCGCGGGAAGTCTCTTCAACAACTTTCCCGCCTTACAAACCACAAACCCCAACCATCCAGAGACAGAATCTGAACACTCAGTTACGTCAGAAGTTTTCGAATCGGACCGTGTCATCTTCATCGCGCCACCAAGAAATGTCGCCACCCGCAACACCCACCATGGCCCACCAGCAACATGACGGTCTACAACGGCGAAATAGCAACAGTGATGTTTACAACGATTCATACGGTGAATCGCCCCATGGTACTGCTATTATAGACTTATGCCGCGAATCGTCAGCCAGTGGAAAGCGGGCTTCAAGTGACGTCACTTCCAGTACTCCGAGCAAACGACAGAGGCCGAACGACTTGCAGAATTTGTTAGAAAGTTTTGAAACGTACAGAAGGGAACAACGAGAACGCGAGGACGAACGGATGAAAATAATGAAGGAATTACATGAAGACGAGATGAGAGTGACTAATAGGTTCCTGGACATCATACAGCAGTGTGTGCAAACCAGCAAGACCGAATAAAAGATAGAGAGAGAGTGACAATCTGATTAAAACCCGATCTCTACATGCTCCCGATTTTGTTGTGTCGCGACATAACAAAATCGGGAGCATGTAGAGATCTGGTTTTAATAAGATTGAGAGAGAGAGAGAGAGAGAGAGAGAGAGAGAGAGAGAGAGAGAGAGAGAGAGAGAGACATTCCAATAATTCATAAGCAGTAATTCCTTTGGTATAGGAAAGGTTGCCGACATTTATTTACTAATTGTTCATGATTGTACGTTTTGCAGTCCCCGATACGAATACTTTTTATTCAGTTGATTAGAGAAAATGTTAACAGAAAATAATCTCAGGGCTCTGTCATTTCTCCAAAGATGAAGTTTATCTAAGATTTTGAAGATGTCATCATCATCATCATCATCATCATCATCATCATCATCATCATCATCATCATCATCATCATCATCATCATCCATGGTAAACATTTGAGGTAGAAAATAAAAGGCCGGGCTAGCGGACCTGCCAATCATTTGCCATGTTCACGAAGTACTAGTATTACAAATAAATATAAATGTAACTAAGATGCAGATTATTTGTTCTTTTATACATACAAACTTAATATACATTGTGTACATGCAATATATCTACAAATTTTATCATTCATGTTAACAGTAGTGACATTCTAGGAACCTATGGCTTGATTTGTTATCTCTGATCTGTTTTTAGTGTAGACTCGAGTTTTCTCCTTTAGATACATATTAAATCTACTGAATCTAATGACGTTTACCAAATTACCGTATATTAAATCTATTGAATCTAATGACGTTTACCAAATTACCGTATATTAAATCTACTGAATCTAATGACGTTTACCAAATTACCGTATATTAAATCTACTGAATCTAATGACGTTTACCAAATTACCGTATATTAAATCTACTGAATCTAATGACGTTTACCAAATTACCGTATATTAAATCTATACTGAATCTAATGACGTTTACCAAATTACCGTATATTAAATCTACTGAATCTAATGACGTTTACCAAATTACCGTATATTAAATCTACTGAATCTAATGACGTTTACCAAACTACCGTATATTAAATCTACTGAATCTAATGACGTTTACCAAATTACCCCGTATATTAAATCTACTGAATCTAATGACGTTTACCAAATTGCCGTATATTAAATCTACTGAATCTTATGACGTTTACCAAATTGCCGTATATTAAATCTACTGAATCTAATGACGTTTACCAATTGCCGTATATTTAATCTACTGAATCTAATGACGTTTACCAAATTGCCGTATATTAAATCTACTGAATCTAATGACGTTTACCAAATTACCGTATATTAAATCTACTGAATCTAATGACGTTTACCAAATTGCCGTATATTAAATCTACTGAATCTAATGACGTTTACCAAATTGCCGTATATTAAATCTACTGAATCTAATGACGTTTACCAAATTGCCGTATATTTAATCTACTGAATCTAATGACGTTTACCAAATTGCCGTATATTTAATCTGCTGAATCTGATGACGTTTACCAAATTGCCGTATATTAAATCTACTGAATCTAATGACGTTTACCAAATTACCGTATATTAAATCTACTGAATCTAATGACGTTTACCAAATTGCCGTATATTAAATCTACTGAATCTAATGACGTTTACCAAATTGCCTTATATTAAATCTACTGAATCTAATGACGTTTACCAAATTGCCGTATATTTAATCTACTGAATCTAATGACGTTTACCAAATTGCCGTATATTTAATCTACTGAATCTAATGACGTTTACCAAATTACCGTATATTAAATCTACTGAATCTAATGACGTGTACCAAATTACCGTATATTAAATCTACTGAATCTAATGACGTTTACCAAATTACCGTATATTAAATCTACTGAATCTAATGACGTTTACCAAATTACCGTATATTAAATCTACTGACTCTAATTACGTTTACCAAATTACCGTATATTAAATCTACTGAATCTAATGACGTTTACCAAATTACCGTATATTAAATCTACTGAATCTAATGACGTTTACCAAATTACCGTATATTAAATCTACTGAATCTAATGACGTTTACCAAATTACCGTATATTAAATCTACTGAATCTAATGACGTTTACCAAATTACCGTATATTAAATCTACTGAATCTAATGACGTTTACCAAATTACCGTATATTTAATAAATCGGAGAAGGGACAATATTCCATTCATGCATTTATTCATAGTGTTCATCGTCATGTATTGTTGTCAATTTGAAATAAAGTCCGCGCTGCTATAGCGATAGAGCTTCATGATCTATTCATTAAACCATGAATTCAGTTATTGTATACATTGTTATATGAAATAAAGTACGAAAAACTTTGTTTAATTTCACTTATGTCGTTTATTTGTCACCTGCAACGCTAGAGCGACATATAGGGATAAGTCTGTTTATCAATCCGTCCGTCTCTCTGGTAGCCCATGATAATGTCATACCTTCAAGTTAACCCTCATATTTATAGAATAACCGTCTTTTGGAATGTGATTATACTGTGATAACCTACAATGGATCCAGGAATTATGTTCCATAATGCGCGTTAGCGCATTATGAGAAACATAATCCCTGGATCCATTGTAGGTTATCACAGTATAATCACATTCCAAAAGACAGTTATTCTATATATTTACATTCAAGTTTTTCGCGCTTTAATGACGTTAAAATACGTTTACAACTACGTTGCTAAGACTCTGTTACTACGTACCGTCAAAGTTCAAATCAAGCCAACTTACTATGACGTCATAGTTCAAATCACGCCACGCGGTTATACTCCTATAATCACAGTGTAAATTCTATACAAATGAATGGGCATATGTAAATATTGAATTATTATATACTCTCGGACTTTATCCATTTCTACCATGCAAAACGTTGACATTATACATAAATTCTCAGAAGAGTTTTCATAACTAACTTATAATTGACCATTCTTTGAAAATATCTTATTGTTTGTAATTCCATCGTATACAATGTGGAAACTTCCGAAAAATTATTAGAATAGCCAGAGCAATTTCAACATAGCAGAGATGTCTAAGGTCCGAGAGTTGTTACAGTAATCCTAAGAAATATGGTTATGTGGGAACACCCTATAACTTGATTGATATTCATCGTACATCAAACCTGCCAGGGATGGTCAAGCCACACCCATCGTACATCAAACCCGCCAGGGATGGTCAAGCCACACCAATCGTACATCAAACCCGCCAGGGATGGTCAAGCCACACCCATCGTACATCAAACCCGCCAGGGATGGTCAAGCCACACCCATCGTACATCAAACCCGCCAGTGATGGTCAAGCCACACCCATCGTACATCAAACCCGCCAGGGATGGTCAAGCCACACCCATCGTACATCAAACCCGCCAGGGATGGTCAAGCCACACCCATCGTACATCAAACCCGCCAGTGATGGTCAAGCCACACCCATCGTACATCAAACCCGCCAGGGATGGTCAGACCACACCCATCGTACATCAAACCCGCCAGGGATGGTCAAGCCACACCCATCGTTCATCAAACCCGCCAGGGATGGTCAAGCCACACCCATCGTACATCAAACCCGCCAGGGATGGTCAAGCCACATCCATCGTACATCAAACCCGCCAGGGATGGTCAAGTATGATGAGACTCCACACCCAATGAAGGTCAAGGTCATTTTAATGTCAAGGTCATATATTTAAGGTCAAGTTAACGAACAAGCGACAGTTGATACATGCATAACTATATGAAAGTTTGATCAAAGACACATCCAATATGCAAGTTTGGTATATGTAGCACTTATACTTTGCGCAATATTGGCCTTTTAAGCAAAATCACTCAAGCGAAAAAAAGTAGCCAAGGTCAGATGCTGCATCCGATGCATGGGTTCACCTCAGCATCCCAAGATGAAACACTGGTGCAAGTTTGGTTACTGTAGCATCAGTACTGTGTCAGATACTGAGTTACCCAAAAACTTTAACCGGACGCGGACACCGGGGTTATAGCATAAGCTCATCTCAACTTCGTCGAGGTGAGCTAAAAATATGTAAATTTTCGGAGGAGATTTCATAACTTACCTTTTCATAACTAACCTTTTAATTATATTCTTTGAAAATATCTTGTTGTTTGTAATTCTCATCAAGACTTTGATGATACGAAAAAAACTTAAGGTATCAGAGTTATGATAATAATATCGTCGAAAAGTTAGAAATCATGTACACGTACCTCCATATCTTACATATTTTTTTTAGATATTTGATATATTTCTTAATGTTTCATCCAACTCACCATAAAAATGAATGCCATTGGTACCGAACGTTGCCGAAGTTGTACGTCTTCGGCAAACTTCGTGGAATTTAAATTTTCTGTTATGAAAACAACCGGATAAATGGATGGCTGAGATGTGGATTGCAGTTCAGTTCTCGTGAAATTATCAGTCGCAGACTAAAAATTTTTAAAGTATTTCAATTAATTTCGGTTTTTAATTTTTTGCTTCTGTAAAAAGATGGCACACACTGGATCAGATTGGTCATCCTTAAATTATGTAAATATGCGGTGACGCTACTCAGCAAAAATTTCGAAAATTCTGCCGAAAGTTCAAATGACATTTTAAACTTTCGGCAGAATTTTCGAAATTTGTGCTTAATTTGAACTTACTGACCAGACAAGTGGGAGGGTTGTAAGCATGTAATCCGGATAAACACATCATTTTTTTCTAACGTGGCAGATGGTCCCCAGGTAGCACAAAACATTTTTGAAACCTTTCAAATAGATCGTATTTGGGTTTCCTTTAAACATTTTTATCAAAATGTTTTTAAAACATTCTTAAAACATTCTAGGCTAAAGACAAAACATTTTAAAAATGTTTTGTTAACATTGTGTTGTATCCTTACAAAGGTTAAAACGAGTTAGCTTAGGAAACATTTTTGTAACATTATCAAAATGTTTTAGAATACTGCTATGACTAAAAGTATGCTCAACATTTAATCTAAAACATTTTGATGATATTCTTAACACATTGTAGCAAAATGTTAGAATCGTACGTTATATAACTTTTTTTAACGACTCTCTGTAGTTTGTCTCCTGAAGTCCAGATTGGAAGTCATAACATTTACGTACAAAATGTATATGTTTCAAATATTTATGTTATATCATCAAAAAGAATTAAAACATGCTGAATTTGGAAACATTTTTACAACATTGTAAAAACATTTTAGAGTAATGTTTTGAACACAAGCACCCTCAACATAAAATCTATAACATTTTAATGATATTCTTAAAACATTGCAGCAAAATATTAGAATCAAACGTTATGATTTTTTTTTGTCGACTTTTTGTTATTTGTATTCTGACGTCTAGATTGAAAGTCATAACATTTACGCATATGTTTCAAATATATTAATAGTGATATGCTATATCATCAAAAATAATTTGAATTTATTGTATTTGGAAACATTTTTACAACATTTTAGAATGATATTTTGAACAAAAGTACCACCAACATTAAATCTATAACATTTTAAGAATATTCTTCAAACGTTTTAGCAAAATGTTAGAATCATACGTAATAGAACTTTTTTTTCAACTTTTCGTAATTTGTCTCCTGATGTCTAGATTGTCATAACATTTACGCATATGTTTCAAATATCTTAATAGTGATATGTTATATCATCAAAAAGAATTAAAAATTCTTGTATAAAGAAACATTTTTACAACATCATAAAACATTTTAGAATAATGTTTTGAACAAAAGTACCATCAACATTAAATCTATAACATTTTAAGGATATTCTTAAAACATTGTAGCAACGTTTTAGAATTATACGTTATAAAACATTTTATCGATTTTTTGTATTTTGACTCCTGATGTTTAGATTGGAAGTCATACAATTTACGCATATGTTTCAAATATTTTAATAGTGATATGACAAATATGGATAAAGACCATATCCCTGTATACAGCACAAAATCGATAATTTTAGAAAATCAGAAACCGAAGGTATACAAAATCAGGATAAAACAGGAACCAAAGCTAACAAACAAAAACCTCCACCATATGAAGAGAAGCGAACTCCCGATAATGGGAGTGAGACCAGGTGCCCAGGAAGAGTAAGCATCTCCTGCTTGCATGCAACACCAGCCGCTTCAATTCGGTAGAACTATCACATCCGGTTACTTCCATTTCGGAAGACATAGAGTACAATCTTTGGTTGGATGGTTCAAATGGTCTATGACAGAATATCATCCACCATTCTGGAGAGAGGGACATCATAGTGTATGACGAGTTCCCCGTATCGACCGTAGAACTTCCTCAGTGACGATGTTATTCGGTCACAAACATATCCCTGACTGAGAAGCTTATTTGAAAGACGCCTAGCTCTCAGAACAAAATCCGTATATTTGGTACTTGCTCTGGCATAGCGTGTCAACTGAGATATGAACACTCCATAAGCAGGCGATGAAGGGATGTTGCTACTCAGAAAAGGAAAATCTGTAATGCTGAAATTGAAGTCGTCACGTTTGTCATAGAGTGAGGTGTTCATGTGACCATCAGTTTTGTAGGACAACATTATGTCCAAATAGGATGCTGAATTATTTGTCTCTGTAGTTTCTTTGACTTCAAGCTCCGAAGGATAGATACTGCTAAGGTAATCCGCGAATTTTGGATTATTGATGGACAACCATTCTTCCCCATTGGAATTCGACAAACTGCTGGAAAACCTTTCCTCCAAACACCACAAAAATGTTGTCGATCAGAAAGTTTAACATTTGAATAATATCTGTTTCATTGTACTTATTTTCAGAATCGGACTTTTCTTTTACAAAGTAGGTTTTGTCATAGTTAACAACAATAAATTTGATTTGCGATTGCCGTTCTTGCTTCTAAACGCATTACTTACAATTTTTGCGAGTCTTTCTTTCAATTTAGAATGTGGAATTGTAGTGTAAAGTGTCGAAAAATCAAAGGCTTTGATCGAATTGACTCTACTAAAATGAGTGGATTTCAGATGTTCTAAAAGTTCCTTCGAATTCTTTAAAATGCACATCTGGTTGATACCGCTACGGGAATATACTGTCGAACAATATTTTTGAAGCCCAGATTTGATTTCAGATAAAGCTTTGGTGAGTAAGATTGACACAGATTTAGTAGAATATTTTGATGAACCAGCGATGAAACGTTGTTTGTACGGATTCTTATGCATTTTAGGTATGCAGTATAAGTATGGTAAATCTAAATCTAAATCTAAATTTTTTGTGTCGAAGGCAAAGGAAGCGAGAGCTGATCTGTGGTTATCTATTATTTCAGAGGCAGAAAGGTTTATTGGGGGTGTAAGTGGGATTTCCAGGTGTCGAATTTAAACCCAGCTCTTTAACAAGACAGTCGAAATAGTACTTTTTTGCCTTTTTGCAAGTAAATGTGTAATTATTTGAGGCTTTGTCTGCTGGTGTGATGACATAATGTTCTTGGAGGTAGGTAAGCTCTGTGATAACGTCAGGGTCTTTAAAGATAGAATCTAATCTGGTGTTCACAGATGAATTCTAGATAAATGTAGCCCTCTGATGGATTTTATTGATTCGAAAAGGGTGTCGAGTTGTACATCCTCTTTCTTTGCCCAATGTCTAGCATATTCCTCACAAGAGTCCATGATAATTTTGACATTTTGGTTTAATGTAAAGGACATACTTTCTCTGTATTTGGTTAATGATTGTTCTGTATTTTCGGTTTAGTGTCTTATTTTGTGTTTCTTGTTCCTTTTGTGTCTCTTCTTATGCTTTTCTTCTCTGTGTTGTCGCATGGGTGTGTTTTACTGTGGATGCCGAAACAGAGCAGATTCCCTCCTTTCTTCAACAAAAAATGAATGAATTATTCTGCTACGTCTTTTGGTACATTTTTGGACATAACAATTTTTATACTTTTTGGCCATATTACATTGTTTAGACTAAGGATCACTGACGAAGGTTAAGTACCCGAAACGTGCATGTCTGGTCCATGCTGTAAATCTATCAGGTTTTAAATGATGCTATTGAATTTAAAGACGTTTAACATTTTAGAGTGGGAGATACTTTGTACAAAGACTAGATTATACAGGTGTGTCCTTCATATATGAAGTAAAGGCTTATGTCAAATCGTCTGTCTGAGACGTTTCTCATAAAGGGATGGTGAATACGAGAGTTCTAACAAATACAATAGATCCAGCCTAGTACGAAGACGTAATCACAATAAATTTTAAGGCCTACATTTAGTGCAATGTATGCTGTGAGTAGGAAGGGCCACAATGCCTTATATATATAGTAAAGTTTAATCTGAATTTCAAGGTCATGTTTGCACGAACCAGAAAATTTTTCAATAGAAACAAGATACGTTTGTAGTGTACGTGTGAAAAAGCACCAAGGTCAAGGTCACTAGGTCAAAGATCAAGGTATATCAAATGTAATCTCTTGTCACTATTGATTTTCGTGTGAAATATGGACACCATATCAATATTCCGTGAGAAAGGTCAACTTCCAAGGTCTTGACAAGGCCAAAGGTCAAGGTTACGGGATTAAATTAAGGTTCTTGTAACAAACAATGTACATATGAAGTTACGTATCTTAACTTCAATTATACCGTTATGGCCATGGTTGAGAATTTTTCTCACAATGAAGTTAATACAAGAAGGTCAAGGTCACAGAGTTAAAGGTCATCGTGATTAGGAAGTCGCATGTGAAACCTGAACATAATATCTTTATAGGAAAAAGAACTCAATGCATATGACTATGCATATGTGATCTATCTGATATATACCGTTCAAAAATAGTTTGGAATCGCTATGGTATTTCTCTATACCTTCTTGTCAAATCCCACCATTTCAGTACAATACACTTATTAGATAATCGATTGATTAAGAATTCGGTAGGTAAATGATTTCCCTATCGGAATCTGTCAGTAATTTGTTAAAAATGTACCCTCCAGTAAACTACCGAGGATTTGCAAAAAAAGAGATAATTTTGAATTTTCCCCAATTTTGCATTTGAACGATTTCTTGTTGACTACTGACAAAAATGACACGGAAACACCATCATCACACAGGAGACACTTTATTTCTAAAAATTACAGGACAAAAAAAAAAACCTTGCATAAAAATAAACGTTCTTGGTTCCGAAAATTTGTTAAAATGGCTGAAATTTCAAAAAGAGATGTCACACATTTTTCAAAATTCTAGCAGTTTCCTGGAAGGACAAATACATTCAAATCGATCCCATATTTGTGTTCAATTATGTCTTGACTTTATACTGCGAGAACTGAAATGTTTATTTTTGTCTTATTCTTAACAATATTTCATTGATAACAGAGTACCTGTTGGCTTAAAGTACAGAAGTGTGATTCTATACTTTTTGAGATACTTCCTTTAAGGAAGTATATATCTTACTGTTATGGTAACTGCTTCAAAGTATGTAAAAGATGCTGTCGTTTTGCACCTCAAAATATAGTGCTGTGTCCAGTTCAGGAATTTGCTGTCTACCACATACAAAATGCAAGAACAAGAATATTCTCCATTTTGAAAACAATTTCATATAGAATATTCTTCATCTTGAAAACAATTTCATGTAGAATAAATGCACCACACAATATCAACTATAATTCTTGTTTTCACAGCACAATGGTGGCGTAGTAATATGACAATGTTAGGAAAGATAACTCAAAAATTGCATTATACTTATAGAGTTGTCTTTCTTATATCAACATTGAGGTTAGATAAACATAGTTTGTGTTGTTTATGGAGATATTATAAGCTTCACATATGCATCCTGTGTTTATAAAAATCACCATTGTCATAAAATAAAATTATTCAACATTTTAATATCTGCTGACAATAAATTTTGCGTAGATCTAGAAGTATCTCTCGGGGCCTTCAGTCCTTTGATTTTTGAGTGGCATAATATATAGTTTTAAAGGCTTAAAGTGAGCTAATGGCATGCCAGATCGTCCCTCGTCCTTGCTTATATGAAAAATAAATTTCTATTATTCAAAAGGAGAAAAAGACATTTTGATGTGAAACAATATTAATAGGATTTTCACATGTTTACTTTCATGGTTTCCTACAAGCACGAGGCCTCAAAAACAGATATATAAAAAACGATAAGGGACTTATGAAAGATTTTAACTTCATTACAGAAATTGCTGTAGGGTCATTCAGGTTTAAATAGTCTGTCGAGGAGCAAATTATAGCCTTTCTGACTTTATTAGGTTTCGTTCAATTTTCTGGTAAAAACTTGATAAAGCTATCAAAGTTCAATTTAAGATAAGTTGCATTCGTAAACATCTGTGTCGTCTCCATTAATCTTGACATTCTCTTGAAAGTAAAAAGATAAAATTAACTTGAAAAAAAAAAAAGAAATTTCAAACTTGTCTGGCCAAATATAACAGTCGCTGCCAAGTCAAAAGAAAGCACATAATTCCTTTTCTTTGAAATAAGAGGTTTCACCAAGCCAAAAGTATGCACATTTTAATTTTATTTCTAAGTATTACACGGATTATCTTCAAATGTTTGGTTCTTGATATCTCTTATTTTACATACATACTTCATCAATCAATTTGATCTTGATCCATGTACATATAACATCGCTGCCATACGTCCGCGTGTGTTTGTCTGTGTTGATGTGCGTAGGTGATACATAAATCATTACTGCCATACAACCGTGTGTTAGTTTGTGTTAATGTGCGTAGGTGATACATACATGTATAACATCACTGCCATACATCCGTGTGTTTGTCTTTGTTATGTGCGTTTGTGATACATTTAACAACACAGTTATACGTCCATGTGTTTGTCTGTGTTGATGTCCGTAGGTGATACATATAACATCACTACCATACGTCCATGTGTTTGTCTGTGTTGATGTGCGTAGGTGATAATACAACATCACTTCAATACGTCCGTTTGTTTGTCTGTTTGTCTGTGTTGCTGTTGCTGTCCATAGGTGATACATATAACATCATTGCCATACATCCGTGTGTTTGTGTTGATGTTCGTAGGTGATAATATAACATCGATATCACTGTCATACGTCCGTGTGTTTGTCTGTGTTGGTGTCCGTAGCTAGGTGATACATATAACATCACTGCCATACGTCGATCCATGTGTTTGTCTAAGTTGATGTGCGTAGGTGATAATATAACATCACTGTAATACGTCCGTGTGTTTGTCTGTGTTGACTTGCGCAGGTGATACATACGAGTAACACCACGACCATACGTTTTTGTATTTGTTTGTGTTGATGTGCGTAGGTGATAATATTACATTACTGTCATACGTTTGTCTGTGTTGATGTGCGTAGGTGATACATAAAACATCGCTGCCATACGTCCGTTTGTCTGTGTTGATGTACTTAGGTGATACATTCAACATTGCTGTCATACGTCCGTCTGTTTGATTGTGTTGATGTGCGTAGGGGATACATATAATATCGCTGCCATACGTCCATGTGTTTGTCTGTGTTGATGTCCGAATGTGATACATATAACATCGCTGCCATACGTCCGTGAGTTTGTCTGTATTGATGTCCGTAGGTGATAATACAACATCACTTCAATACGTCCGTTTGTTTGTCTGTTTGTCTGTGTTGGTGTCGATAGGTGATACATATAACATCATTGCCATACATCCGTGTGCTTATGTTCGTAGGTGATGATATAACATCACTGTCATACGTCCGTGTGTTTTTCTGTGTTGATGTGCGCAGGTGATACATACGAGAAACATCACGGCCATACATCTGTGTATTTGTTTGTGTTGATGTGCGTAGGTGATAATATATCATCACTGTCATACGTCCGTGTGTTTGTCTGTGTTGGTGTCCGTAGGTGATACAATAAAACATCACTGCCATACGTCCATGTGTTTGTCTATGTTGATGTACGTAGGTGATACATATGACATCATTGCCATACGTCCGTGTGTTTGTCTGTGTTGATGTTCGTTGGTGATAGTATAACATCACTGTAATACGTCCATGTGTTTGTCTGACAGCTTTTGATGTGCGTAGGTGATACAAATAACATCGCTGCCATACGTACGTGTGTTTGTCTGTGTCGATGTGCGTAGGTGATACAAATAAGATCGCTGCCATACGTCCGTCTGTTTGTCTGTGTTGATGTTCATATTTTGTGAACAGTAAAGAAAACAATGAAATCTCTCCTTATCAATTTGACAACTTTTTAATGGAATCTGGAAATAATTTTAATGTAGCCCGATCGTCAGTGTCAGCGTCGTCGGTTGCGTGGACAAAATTTCAACCTGGACCACATATCTCCTTACTATAAACTTTTGATATTTCACATTAGGATTCCTCAGGACCAGACCTTTCATTTGGGACCTTGACTTTTGACCTACTTGTAGTGACCTTGACCTTGGACTTTGACATAAAGCGTTTAAAACAGTAACCGTGGCTATATCTCATGAACAACAAGGGGTAAGGTTTTGATATTTCATATGTGAATTCCTCATGACCAGACCTTGCATTCGTGTCCTTGATCATGACTTTCGACTTAGTAACCATGCAGTTTGACCTACTTTTAATCTTTAACCAGGCCATACCTCACTACATGTATGTTAAAAATTTGCCAGTTTATTATCAAAATCCTACACGGCGAGCGATGTTGTGCTCTGACATTTGATCGCAAATATAATTTTTCTCGGAGGGGGAGGGGGGTTCAGCCCATCAGGTAGGTTTATTCTAATATTTATTTTAAACAATCAAAACAGGGGGAAAAATCAGCATATTCGGTAAATCCCAGGGGAATCTCCCCTCTGTAGACCCGCGCTTGTTCTGAGTAGATGACATGGGGTAGCAGTATTTAAAAAATAAAACCCCTCCACTTCTGATCCGAGAAACCCCTTACCTCTTATCTGGGTCTCATACATGTACATCCTCATAATTAGACATGATACCAAATGATGAAACTCAATCTTTCAACATGTCGGACAATTTAATCAGTGGTAAAAATCAACAATATTTCGTAAAGCATATACAGCATGAGAATACTAAACCTGAAATCAAATCGAATGACATCACAAATACATTAATTTTACAGCCTTCTTATATATTGTACACGTCCATATTCCATAATTAAACGATGTATTGACGAATTAAGTGTTATAATTCGTTTTTAATTTTACTTTTTTTTTAAGTGTACGTTTGATGCAGTATCATACAAGAACATGCAATAAGTGAATGTGAATTTGTCCACAAATAGAATTGGATGAAAATATAATTATTAGTATAACAGACAGATTTACATGTACGTACAACGAATGAAGTTGTTACTTTACAGCTAAATTTAATTTTTCGTTCAGTTTAAGGGATAAATGCTGCAATGAAATACATGAATATGTAAAATTTTGCCAAAAGCAACCTTTTTTTGCCGTTTTTAACATGAAACAAAAAAAAATGAAGCAAATGGTATATCTAGAGATCAATTTATATTATTTATGTATTATTCTGGTTGGGAAATATCACGTGATGTCACATGACGAACAGCGGCTTCCGGTTACAAACGACCTCTCATCGCGATTCCAGGGCGAGACCAATATACTTGTAATCCAGCCTCAGAGTGTGGAATAAAGTAACGTTCATACGTAGACGGATTGATGAGCTATTCCCTAGAATATGGAATATGTCATAGTCTGAACATATACATGTAGCTGTGACAAATGTAAATTTAAAACTTTTTTCTTCTTCCTTCAAATTACGAAAAGTTGCAGTTTTCAAGTTACAATTTTCATATCCCGCCTTTTTTGCTTTGAAACTGGATTCATCCAATCATAAATCAATATGTTTATGACGTCATCAAGAGCAGCTCGCGCAGCAGTGTTGTTTGACCATCGCCCTCCGACACATCCCTCTACCGTGTTGTAAAATGAAAGTATCACATGGTAAACCGTTTATTCTCACGAATGTGTTGTTATAGCAATCACGTGACCGTGACCTTGACCTGACAGGGGGCGTGGCAGGTGGTGAGGTAGGCATGTATGGATCTGAAAAATAGAAATAAATTAATTTGAAGTTTATTCATGTTTATACATTGACTTGTAGTTACTGCTAATTTGCGAAATAAAAAAAGAGTTCCGACACTGTGGTAAGAAAGACATTCCCAGAACCAAAATCATCCAAAGGTAATGCACCAAACATGCATGCTTCAGGTACATGTAAATAAACAAAAAAAAAAAAAAAAAAAAAAAAAAAAAAAAAAAAAAGAAAAGAAAAAAGATCTCATTGTTGTTGAAGAGGAAGGAAAAACAAGATGGTGATCAAACTAAGACTTGCTTACAATTTATAGTGAATGGCTTCAAAAAGGGCATATTTTGATTGGTCATCACCACGCACTAAGATACAATGTGCGCGTCCCATCATTCATCGTAATCATCAAGTTGCCGAAGGCTAGAAAGCCATGCTGCAGTTTTATTAAAAGCATGCGAACAGTTGTACAAAATAATATCATGGCGGTTCCAGGAAACTTGGGGTGGGGGGGGGGGTGGGGTGGGTGTGAGGATAAATTTTCAAATACATGTACCGGTGAAATTGTAAATTTTAATGCAATATCAGGTTCATTCACTTTAAAACCGTTTCGATCTCAACTGTCTTTTTGTTGGTTCTCTTTTTTTCTAAACCTATATAGACCAAGACTTTTCCCGGATCCGCCATTAAATTATGCAAATTAATCAAGGTTAGAGAGAAGCACTTACTAGATTTTGAGCAGCTCGCACAACAAAACGTTCTCACGTTCGGGTCATAATTACATATTTCCTGAGAGTATTTAGCTACAAATTGGTGGCATTTTAAACCGTTTATTAATATTTTTGAATCCTTGCAGAAATCAGCCTCCGTGAAATCTAAAAATAGAACATTAATCTAAAAATAGAATGATGTTAAGCCATGCAATTATATTGCAATCATACAAATTGGCGCATGATGAGCATTAAAGATGAAAAGAAATGAACTTCCTTGTCGTGACTAGCTTTAATTTAATTATAACAATAATTACCTATCTTAATTAATGACATCTTGAAACCTTCCCAAAAAAATCACTTTAAGTCGCTAATATTCTATTTCTGCATGCTCATCAGTTTGTTTCTTCTTTTCTTCACATACGACTAAATTATTTGGTTAGTGTATAATTATGCAATGAACATGTAGAAAACACCTAGAATTAATTCTTTTTTCGTTTTCATTTTGAGATCTGTGCCCAGTTTCACAAAAATTCTTATGAAAAATTCCAGGAATTTTCGTAACTTTTATCATCAAATAAAAGCTTAAAATGTTGTTCAATTCAGATTACTTTGACTTAGATTACATACTTGATACAAATTAGGAAACAGACCATAGCGATTTTTAGTTTATAAGATTCCTAAAATTACACGTAAGACTTAGTATTTTTGTGAAAAAGGCTACTTCATGCTTCTCATTCATCCATTTATTATTATTTTTTGTCTGTTAGTTTTTATCCCTGACGTCATCATCAAATGCAACATTTCTGCCAACTACATGTACCGTATTGTACGGAAACAATGGTACAATGTACAATAGTATTTATGATTTTTACACCACAATTGTACGTTCTTCGAGACCTGTGGGTAATCGGAATAGTGAGAGGATTGTGCGCAAGTAACCCGGATAACCACACTGTCGTCTACTTGCATGGCAGATGGCCGTCCTGAGTCGGTACCGGTTGCCCATTGGTCTCGTTGGTTTATGTGTGATCTTTGGTGTTTGATGTTTCTGTGGTGTGAGTTGACGTTATCTGACCTTTTGTGTCTCTTTCTGTGCGTGTCTGATGTGTGTTTTTACATTGGGTGTTTTGCGGTTTTGCTGTGGGTGCTGAAACCGGGTAATGTTGGAAATCCCCTCCTTTATTTCATAGTAATTCTTAAATGACGTCTTCAACAGAATATCTCAAAGCATGGTAAAATTCCCGAAGTGATCACTTTCACTTTCGTTTATTACAGATCACTTACTCTTATTACAGGATTCACAAAGTGATCACTTACTCTTGTTACAGGATTCACAAAGTGATCACTTACTCTTATTACAGGATTCACAAAGTGATCACTTACTCTTATTACAGGATTCACAAAGTGATCACTTACTCTTATTACAGGATTCACAAAATGATCACTAACTCTTATTACAGGATTCACAAAGTGATCACTTACTCTTATTACAGGATTCACAAAGTGATCACTTACTCTTATTACAGGATTCACAAAGTGATCACTTACTCTTATTACAGGATTCACAAAGTGATCACTAACGCTTATTACATGATTCACAAAGTGATCACTTACTCTTATTACAGGATTCGCAACATCGTTTGTAGAATATAGGATCTTGGCATTGCATCGGGGAAGCGTCGTCTGCGCATGTCGCCCGCGGCGGAGGTATATCCGGAAATGGACAATCGTCTGCAAAATGTCAATGTTCTCAAAGTAGCATATAATTTGAAATCTCTATAAAGATCTGAAGTGCATTAAGGATCAGAAAAACTGTTTCCTTAAGGTAGAGTATCCTTCAGGTCAGAATTGCTGGTATTTTTTTGCCTGGATACCCTATTTTTTTCTCTTCAGAATATTGTTCAGATTATCAAACAAATATGCTTTTGGGAAAAGAAACTTTTATGCTTACTTTCTATCACCTCTAAAAGAGAATTTTCTTGCTTTTCCCATAGGGTCCAATATTAAAGTTTAAACTGCTTTAAAAGTTCTCGGTACAATAATGAAACCACGAATTATATTTTGTTTTAACATTGTATATCAGGTCTAACATAAGCTTTGAATATATGGTAATGAAAATACTGTAAAAGTTGTTATTTTGGAAATATGAGCATCGTTGCTCATCTTTCACAGGTTTCACAAGGTTTGATCTTTATTCGCAGAATTTGACCTTCTCTGATCAGGATGGACTCCTCCTTACAAAAATGTAGGTCAGAGGAACTACAAGAAGTCTTAGAAAAAAAACAAAAAACAAAAAACGTACGTACCTGTCACTGAAGGCGCTTTGTCGTCTTTAACACATTTCCCCAATTTACACCACTGAAAATGTAAGTGAAACGTCAAATGAAATGTAACTACATGTAGAACTACGTTATAATTAGTTTTCAATACTTTAGTGTAATTAATTCATGCGTAATTCATACATGTAATACAGATTTCTATAATCATAAGATAAAGACATACACTGTGTGGCTATCAACACGCAAAGGAAGGCATAAGCAAAGAAAAAAAAAGGAAACTTGGTTTTTTTCTCCAGAGACTTATGATAACATGTATAATTATAATACTTTGAGGGCGATTTCTTGAAACTTTGAGAAATGTAAAAACATTAAATTTTGTTTTACCTTTTTATCTCCACATGATGTGCCCATGGCCGCCCTTTGCTCACTTCCGGTTATACACATTTTCCGGCTCGGGTCGAAACAATACATTTTGTAGCACATTTCCTCTATGGAAGCTGGCGGCTGAAACAGAAAAGGAACCCCTTTTTAGGAAAACAAGGAATTCAAAACAATCTAAAGATTTCCTGGCGAAATGTTAATTATACACAAAGGACTATAAATGGAGGTAAATGATCTCTAGTAAATCTTTATGGGAACCGTTAGTACAAGATATCTACTCAATACAAAAATGACGTAATATGCTCGAGCTTTTTGCGTCATTGTGGTCCACTAAAACAACCATATCGTTACACTTCGGTAATTTCCGTTAGGATCGAGTGGAATTAGTTCAGATTCATAAGCCATTATAACTCCGCTGAAGTGTTTTACTTTTTACCCGAGCATCCTCTACTATCTGGTCGAAAGGATGCCGAGATCTCGTGCAGATCACGTGTCAATTATTTACTTTTTACCCGACAGATCACGTTTAACAATGAAATAATCAATACTCACGCACATAAATGAGTCGTTTCCGTACAGCTGCCTACATTGGCTACGTGCGTCCTCTATCACTGATGTCACGTGTGAATCACGTGTCAATTATTTACTTTTTACCCGACAGGATGAAATAATTAATACTCACACACATAAATGAGTCGTTTCCGTATAGCTGCCTACACTGGCTGTGCACGTCTTCTATCTGCCCGGGAGGTATACTGAGATAAGGCTGGACTACAATTGTAGCAAAGGAGGGCCCTGTGTCCTCCTCTAAACAATTTCTGTGTCTGTGAACATAGAAGAAAGTATGAAAGTGTCACAAAATTGACAAAAAGATTTTATGCATAATTAAGTTAAACAAAGTGTTGGGATGACGGAGTCTCACAGAGGCCATGTCTTATGGACGTACGTACATTTGTACTACTGTGTAGATGTAGAAAAAAAAGCTATTGAATATCCTTGTCTTGAATGTCGCCCTTATCACTTCTAATGGCATGTACTATTCATATCAATCTTCCTTAATTGTGCTAAGAAAGCATGATTAAGGCGCCGTTTCAAAGTTTTCATTATTTGTTTTGTTACAGGTTAGATGCACCAATAGAAATCTCTAACGATCTCTACTTTGAGTAATTAGATCTTCTCAGTGATAACGCCAACGTGTATTCCGAATATGTAGCTTATTTCAAATGGAAGATCCGGAAAAATAATTAATAGTATTGTGGCGATCTTCTTTCTCATGTACGTCATATATATATTTTTTTTCTGAAAATCCGTCCCCGCATTAATATTTAACCTCTCATCAAATCATAAAGTCTTGAAAGTTTATTGATTCAATTTGCAAGAATCTGATACTGTAACAGTAAATTCACTTTGACTTCATAATTGAATTATAGCGATGCCGCCAAGAGATTTATCAAATACAACGAAATATCATAATGATTATCATAAATACGCTGTATTTTGATTATCATAAGTACGATGTATAATTTGATGATCATGACAAAATGAAAGCTGTATTTTGTTTGTCATAAGTACGCTGTATTTTGTTTGTCATAAGTATGCTGTATTTTGATTATCATAAGTACGCTGTATAATTTGATGATCATGAGTACATGTACGCTGTATTTTGATTATCATGTGTATGCTGTATTTTGATTATCATAAGTGCGCTGTATTTTGATTATCATAAGTACGCTGTATTTTGATTATCTTAAGTACGCTGTATTTTGATTATCATAAGTACCTGTATTTTAATTATCATCAGTACGCTGTATTTTGATTGTCATAAGTACCTGTATTTTGATTATCATAAGTACGCTGTATTTTGATTATCATGAGTACCTGTATTTTTATTATCATTAGTACGCTGTATTTTGATTATCATAAGTACGCTGTATTTTGATTATCATAAGTACCTGTATTTTGATTATCATAAGTACGCTGTATTTTGATGATCATAAGTACGCTGTACTTTTATTAACATAAGTACGCTGTATTTTGATTATCATAAGTACGCTGTATTTTGATTATCATATGTATGCTGTATTTTGATTATCATTTGTATGCTGTATTTTGATTATCATGTGTATGCTGTATTTTGATTATCATATGTATGCTGTATTTTGATTATCATATGTATGCTGTATTTTGATTATCATAAGTACGCTGTATTTTGATTATCATAAGTACGCTGTATTTTGATTATCATGTGTATGCTGTATTTTGATTATCATATGTATGCTGTATTTTGATTATCATATGTATGCTGTATTTTGATTATCATTTGTATGCTGTATTTTGATTATCATGTATATGCTGTATTTTTATTATCATATGTATGCTGTATTTTGATTATCATATGTATGCTGTATTTTGATTAACATATGTACGCTGTATTTTGATTATCATATGTATGCTGTATTTTGATTATCATATGTATACTGTATTTTGATCATCATATGTACGCTGTATTTTGATTATCATATGTATGCTGTATTTTGATTATCACAAATACGCTGTATTTTGATAATCTTAAGAACGCTGTATTTTGATTATCATATGTATGCTGTATTTTGATTATCACAAATACGCTGTATTTTGATAATCTTAAGAACGCTGTATTTTGATTATCATGAGTACATGTACGCTGAATTTTGATTATCATTAGTACGCTGTATTTTGATTATCTTAAGAACGCTGTATTTTGATTATCATGAGTACGTGTACGCTGAATTTTGATTATCATAAGTACGCTGTATTTTGATTTTCATGTGTACGCTGTATTTTGATAATCTTAAGAACGCTGTATTTTGATTATCATATGTATGCTGTATTTTGATTATCTTAAGAACGCTGTATTTTGATTATCATGAGTACATGTACGCTGAATCTTGATTATCATTAGTACGCTGTATTTTGATTATCATAAGTACGCTGTATTTTGATTATCATGTGTATGTTGTATTTTGATCATCATATGTATGCTGTATTTTGATTACCATATGTATGCTGTATTTTGATTATCACAAGTACGCTGTATTTTGATAATCTTAAGAACGCTGTATTTTGATTATCAAAAGTACGCTGTATTTTGATTATCATCAATACGCTGTATTTTGATTATCATAAGTACGCTGTATTTTGATTATCATGTGTATGCTGTATTTTGATTATCATCAGTACATGTACGCTGTATTTTGATTATCATCAGTACGCTGTATTTTGATTATCATCAGTACGCTGTATTTTGATTATCATCAGTACGCTGTATTTTGATTATCATAAGTACCTGTATTTTGATTATCATAAGTACCTGTATTTTGATTATCATCAGTACCTGTATTTTGATTATCATAGGTACGCTGTATTTTGATTATCATAAGTACGCTGTATTTTGATTTTCATAAGTACCTTTTCTTGAGTTTCAGAACGTGTTCCTGTATTTGAGCCACCGAACATTCTGAGAATTTAAAGCTGTATTCTTTGGTCTGAGAATTAATAATGGCGGATGACGGCGCCATGATATAATTCATCTCACGTGGGCAGCCCCTGGAAATCAGTTTGTCATCCCCATCGTGGAATATGACACCCAAACTGGAATATAAATCATATATATTAATATGGGTTTAATAATGCAGTGGTGGATCTAGGACTAGGGGCACATGTAGGAGTTCAGAAACTTAAAGAGGGGGGGGGGTTGGATGCGAATTAAGTCGAGCTATTCATGTTTGATTCAAACTTATATATTTATTTTGACTTTTGTGTCTCCAAAAAAAAAAAAAAAAAAAAAAAAAAACAAGAGGCCCAAGGGGGCCAAATCGCTCACCTGAGTTGCAGACAAAGGGTTAAAAGTCACAAAAATACTTCTACAGATCAAAGCCCTTGACAGCCATATTTGTTGACCTATCGACAAGAAAAACACAAACTTGGCAGAGGACCTTGAGTACTTGCTTGCTGCAAGGTTTCCTGAAATTCTGTGCAATGGTTGCAGAGGAGATGTCGAAAATGTGTCAGCCAATCAGAGCCCTCGGCGGCCATATTTGTTGACCGATCGGCACAAAAAACACAAACTTGGTAGAGGACCTTGAGTACTTCCTTCCTGTAAAGTTTCATGAAATTCTGTGCAGCGGTTGCAGAGGAGATGTCGAAAATGTGTCAGCCAATCAGAGCCCTAGGTGGCCATATTTGTTGACCGATCGGCACGAAAAACACAAACTTGGTAGAGGACCTTGAGTACTTCCTTCCTGTAAAGTTTCGTGAAATTCTGTGCAGCGGTTGCAGAGGAGATGTGGAAAATGTTAAAAGTTTACGCCAGACGGACGACAACGACGACGACGCGGACGACGACGACGGACGACGGACGGTGCGCTATGACAATAAAAAAAAAAAATCCAGAAAAAATCTGATTGTTCAAAGAGCAAGAATTGACTGTCGAAATGCTGCATCCATGCTTTCCGGACACTAAATAAGTAACCTTGACCTTGAAGATAATTATGACATCTTGAATTTAAAGGTGACCCTGATCCTCGAGAACGATAGAATATGTTTAGATTTTGCTATTCACTGCAAGTTTGATTACCGATAAAGGAAGTTGAAGTAGCTTGTGTGAAAGTGTTATTATTAGACACTATTAAGTAAGACGAACGGACGCCGCGGACAAAATAAACACTGTAGTTGTCTTTGTGTTTGCAGACGTGCAGACATAAAAAATGCTGACGACAAATTAAGTGCGGCTTCAGCAAAGATCTAAAAGATGGCGGAATAATTCCTATTAAATAATTTAAATAAGGCAATTTTGCAAGCATATGATAAATCAGCGTGCTCCTTTAATGTCTTTTATGATGTCGTAGATTTCAATCACTTGATGAAAATCTCAATTACAAGCATATATAACCAATTAAAAGAGTCGGTTTCAACAATATGTTTATTTGGACTTGAAACAGAGATTAAAGGAGAGATGATTCCGGATTTTAAATCATTGCTGGCACCATGCCGGTTTTAGAAATTAGTTTTTCCATTCCTCTTTCTTTAATGTCCAGGAGGCAAGAAAGAAATGGTAAATATAGACTTCTCCAATTATAATCATTATGTAATCAAATGGAAAAGCCAGAGACTAAATAATGTCATTTCCTTGTTCTTTTCCGGGAATAATTATCACGCTTTACAGGAAAATGCCCCGATAAGAATATACTATATCTTGGTTGTACTTTTGACTAATTCAAGGTCATTTACAATTCATTTTTTTATTTTGCGAAATTCAGCCCATTTATGATTCAAGCTTATCACGTGAATCTCAGACATGTATACTAAAGTTAATTCCCGTCGAGCGCCCGGAAAAAGGATAAGTAAGAGATTTCATCTGTTGAATTGTCTATTAGTCTTAAAGGTTAATGTTTGAGAACGTTTTGTTGATTTTTCAAAGATGCGAACGGGTCTTAGAAGTATTGGAATTTGACCTTTGTTATAAAAATCCATGACATTTTGTACAGGCTTAAGTCTTTAAAATGCCATGGAAGTTTGGTTCAAGTACGAACATGTCAATTCTCCAAGTTCATTTGATTAAAGTATTTAAAACACATACGTTAAAGCTGCATCCCTATCGAATTTCGATCATATTTCACGACATTTTCAATTCAATTGTTTTTTTAACATAAAACTTGTGTATTTGTGCAGAAATTGCTGGATTTGTGAACAAATTTCCTCTGATGGAGGATACCTATTAAAGAAGCATGAAATTTGATGGCTGAAATTTCGAACAAGCAACTGAGTGCATTTGAGAAGATTCATTAAATTTGCTGAAAAAAAACTTACTTGTGGCCAAGTTCGTGAGCTGCAATCCCGGCGGATGTATAACTTCCATGATCCACTATGACCGAAGTACTCATTGGGGTACATATTCCGCTCAAGTAACTAGTTCCTTTTTGAAATAGAAATAATAAATGTTGAATGTCTTCTAAACAATACAAACTTGGTTTACTATCTTATATTTTTGCTTCATATAACATGCTAGATTTATGGGGGGGGGGGGGGAGGGGGACAGGGGGTACCTCTCCCCCTCCTTTTCACCCTTCCCTTACCCCCCTCCCATTTCCCCCTTCCCTCCCTCCTCCCTCCCCTTCTCTCCCTCCTCCTGCCTTTCTTTCACCCTGTCCACCCCTTCATTTATGCACATTATTTTTTCAAACTTGAGTGTTGTAAATTTGTGTAAGAATGGTGTAATAAATTGTGATGTCGATAAACCAAATGGCAGTATGTACCTATCAAACTAAACAATATCAAAATAGAAGAAAAAACACTCACAGAACCACTTGAGTCAATTAAATCATAACGTCTGATACATATGTCTTCTCTCTAAATTTTCAAAGATTGTGATCACATAGTGAGTTAAATAAATAGAACAGTCGCCATATGAGAAGGTTTCCATACGATACACAAAAGTCTTGTGAGTATGGATACCAGTGATCTCGGACAGGTTATGTCATGTGATCCAGATAACTACACTTCGAACTCCCTTTATTGGCTACAGTTTCCCATAAATCGCTTTCAAATTGATTTTTTTACTGCAAACTTATATGTGACGTCTGGTTGACAGAAAGTGTTTTGAATATTTTTTCCTGACATGGTCGCCATAGCACTTTCTATATAGACATAACCTCAGACAGTGCATGTATTTCATATATTCTTTTTCATTTTCGTGCATGAACATCGACGGCGGTGCGGCTAGCCAACAATGGATGCTTACTCCTCCCGGGCACCTGGTCCCACCTCTAGCTAGCTAGGGGTCCGTCGATGCTCAATTTGGTGCTCTATTGTGAGTGATGTTGAGATTATCGTCAGGATCTTCTTTAACTCATTTGATGTATATGTTTGACAAACGAGTGTCATGCATGCGTCCATAGCTGCCATGAAGAATTATCTGGGATCGTTTTGCATGAAGGAATACTTTAATTATGACTGCATGATGTAAATCAATGAAGCTATAACAAGTGTTCGATTCAGGCTTTTTGTCTGTTTTTTTTTTCAGCGGTGAAACCAATTTATTCTTATGGGTGTTCAATGACGCCATCTAATAATAAGTACACGTTATTTCCCTTTATGAAGAGTTGTGATATCCTCCCCATTATATTGTTTGAGTTGCTGTCTTTTGTGAAGTGTACTGTTTTACTGTAATTTCAAATGCTTGTTATAGATTGTGCCCACGTCATCCATTCTATTGTTGTTAGAACATACATATATAGAACCCCCCCCCCCCCCAAAAAAAAAACAACTTCAAAATACTTAGTAATGAACAAATTGCATTATGAAAGAAACTAACTCACCCAAAATATAGCCTCTACCATTTGTGGCGTCATTCCTGCAAAAATCAATCAACTTAGAAAAAAAGCATGTTCAAAATTATTTAAACAAGTGAATTACATTTGTAAAACTACATGTACATGTAAATCAAAATAGCGTTTTGATTCCTTGTCAAAATCAAATAATTAATGTAACTTAAAAATAATGAAACAAAACACACGAAGAGAAGCATAAGTTCTATTTCAAATTATAGAAATCAAAGTAGAAAAAAAGTATTTTTGGTGGTGATAAATCCTTGAGGCTCGGAAAATTATTTAGTGTACATTGTATGAAGACATTTTTCTTACTCAGTAAAGAGCATAGCGTGGTCATAATGAGGAAGGTCCGGTTTGTCCCTCAGGAAGTTGGTCAGACCGAGAAGTGTAGTGCTGCCATCTACCTTAGCACGCCTGTCGCCGCCCTGGCGGTATGTCATCACGAACGGTAAATCTGTAGCATTCTGAGCATAAAAAACGAACTTGTAAGGTTAATAAATAGATTGATTTATTCATTTTCTGTTGATTTTACTGTATTTGTTTACTTATTCCTCATTTTTAAATTTTTTCCCCTATTCATTCATTCATTCATTCATTCATTCATTCATTCATTCATTCATTCATTCATTCATTCATTCATTCATTCATCATGTTCATTCATTCATTCATTCATTCATTCATTCGATCATTTCTTATTTAGAATACATTAATTTTATATTGAAAATGTAAGCGAATTCAGTACGAAAGTACGTTCGGCACTAACGCGACAAGCATCGTTATACATGTACTTAAACTAGAATTTAATCATTTAAAATCTGTTACCTTGGCAACGAAAAATCCTGCGAGCCTTATAGACACCGAGAAATCTGTGTTGTTGATGGAAGTATATCTTAAATCTACCTGCATTTTAAATAAAAATCTTTGATAAATTTAAGGAATTTAATTCAATAAAATGTTTTGATTATGAATTTTCATTCTGAGCTACATAACATGAATTAAAATCATGATATTACATTTTTTTGGTGAATCTCATAAATTCTCACCCCATTTACAGTGTGGGCGAAGTAATATTTCAGTTTTGTAATAGTCTCGTGTTCGTCTCCCCCGTGACGACGGAGAAATCTGAAAAAAGAAATAATTTTCTGTAAAACAGGATGAATCCATGTGTGGGATATAACTAAAACCCATTGAATGGGGAAAATGTTCACGTACTATAGTATGGTATTCTGAATGGCTTGCCCTCACCATGGAAGGAATGTACTTTATCGATCACATTTATGATATAAAACAAGATAGAATAATTAAATTTTTTTTTCGATTTGAAGGACTTTAAACGTTAGTTTTCAAAAAAAAAAAAAAAAAAAAAAAAAAAAAAAAATCAAAACAAGAGCCCCAGGAGGGCACAACGCTCACCTGATACCCATGCATGCTCTAATTGACATACTGACATTGAATAAGACGTAAAATTGATAGTGCCAGTATCACGATTTGAGCCAACATTCTTTCTAAAAAGATTTTTGCCGGATGCAGACAAGATTTTTTTTACAGCCTTTAAAAGTACAAACAAGAAGAAATAGTCACATTTCAAAACATTATCTTTTTTTTACTGATTTGAAAAGACGGATAATGTGATCCAAAGTCATATGCCCAGCTAGTGTATAGTTCAATTATTCAACATCAAAAAAATTATTTTGTAAAATTCCACATTAATGTGCAGCAGGTGATGAAGAAACAGACAAAAAGAATAAAACAATGAAATAAACTTAATACTCTGGTGTATGCTGCTACATGTACAACTATAGCAGACATACGAAATCGTTATTTACTGTTAACTATATGTTTCGCCTCGTGATAGGACTGTTACACTGACAGAGTTCATGAAAAGTATCAGCTGCATCGGATTTGCTGATGAAAAATTATTTGGTCCGATAAAAACTCGTGTTGTATCTATTATTTGGATAGATAAAAATTCCCAAATGTCTGACCACAGGAACCTGTCGTTTTATGAGAGAAAATGTTTTATTATTCACAACCTTCAGCCTCTGTGTTCATCTTTAGAAATGTTATACATACAAGATGTCGAACACAGTGGCTTAAGGTTGTGAATAATGATTTATTTTCTCTTTTAAAACAAAAGCTTCCTGTGGTCCAACATTTCATTGAAATATTTCAAGAACTCTAAACTGAATTATTTTTTTTCAAGAATTTCAGATATATCAAATTTCCTATACATTCTCTAAATCCTCAGGAAGAGAATTTACTCATTAGATGTTTCTTCAAGAAATCGTTCATTATACTTCATCTAAGAGAGTCTAAGACAAAGGAAATTCGAGCTAAGTTTATAAATGAGTGTTCCAAGTACATGAATGATAACAAGTATGAAAGTGTTCCCAGTATATGCACATTAAATAAAAATCTATTCAAATACCAGAACTATTTCGTTTGCACGATAGATTCTATTAATCTCCTGAAATGTACAGTACAAACACGGTGGGTAATCTCGCAACGCAGAACAATTTATTTTTCTTTATTTTTTTCGCAAAATAGATAATTTGTTACAAAAAGGGAAATGTGATGCAGTGTAATAACGCCCTAACTATGAGTTGCATCCAAAATAAGGTGGATATTAGCTTTTTATAACGCACAAACACGATCAGCGTTCTACTTTCACTTTCATCTACACCAATCATGCCGATAGTTTTTCGGCTTTATAAAAGGATATTACCTCTCTTACTTTCGATAAAACTCGTATCAAAGGCATCCTTACACTGCATCACATTCCCCTTTTTGTGAAAAATAATTTGTAATAGACGACATTTAAGAAAAACTTAGTGACATCTGCATTGCGAGATTTCCCACCGTGACTATTAAATGGGCGTGGAGGAATTGAACCAATCAAATCTGTAACACAAGATATATGGCGACTTTGTTTACCATAGATACAAAAATAAAGCAGAAAAAATGATTATTAAATAGGGAAATTTTTATGAAATATGCATGTATGGAAAAAGTCAACATCTCAAAAATAAATTCAGAGTATATATATTTGATTGCATGTGTGGCTGAGTTATTTCGACGTACGAAAATAAGTACGCAAAGCCAAACTAGATTGTCTCTTTAAAAATTCATTAAAAATCTAAAAGTTGATATTTTGACAGAATTCTTTAAATATAAAATAAATATAAAAAGAAAATGAGAAAAAAAAAAACTGAAAAAATGGGGTCCTGCCGGGGTTTGAACCCACTACTGTTGGGTTCATTGGGCACGGAAAACCTACATTGTACCTATGAATGTCTTGACAAAATTCTTTCACTTGAAGGGAACCATGAGTACCTCATACATACTAAGTTTCATGACAATCTGAGAAAAACAGACGCCGGACGACGGACGCCGGACGGATCGCTATGACAATAGCTCACTAGAGCCTTTTGCTCAGATGAGCTAAAAAAACAAAACAAAACAAACAAACAAACAAACAAAACAAAACAAAAAAAAAAAAAAAAAACAAAAACAAAAAAAAAACAAAAAACAAAAAAAAAAACCGTAACTTTTGAAGTTTGATTCAGCAATAAGCATGCGCACACTTGAAATGATTCAAATTGAAAGTTTCATAATGTGATAAAAAAGATATTGTGAAAATAAGAAATTTTAATATATACTAGTAACTTACTTTCTAAACAAACTATGGTCTATGAGTATAAGGACTTCTACGATGTAATTTTCTTTCCCAGAGAAGTTCATCTCCCCCAGCATGTTATCACTGTATCTCTCTACTGTCCGTCTGTCTGTGATGTGAATCATCCGTCTGTCTATGTAGTTAACACGCCGTCTGTAGGACGGACCGATGGAATACATACCTGTAAAATCAAAGTTATGGTTGTACGGTTATATACACGTATATCACTTTTACTCTTCAACACATATGATTTTTGAAAATAATTTAATTTCTCCATGTTTTGTGTTCGATGTTTTCGCGAGGTGATAATTTGATTGGTTCTTTTATGTCTCGTTTGCTGTTCCTTGTCTCGTGCTGTGTGTGTCTCCTCTGTGTTTTCACTTGGGGTGTTTGGTGTTTTGCTGTTGTTGCTGCCACCGAGTCTTGTTGGAGATCCCCTAGCTTCTTTTTTAGTATGTTATAACAAGAAAGACAATGGTGGAAACGTAAAATATTACTTAAGTTTTCCATAATTCTCTTTTCATTTTTGAAATACAATAATCTTAATGACATTTTGTAATTATATAAATGATTGAAATTGCTTCAGAGCCTTTTAAAATCCCCATAACATCTCTTTATTCACATTTGTATTATTATGGGAGAGTTTTTCTTCAAAACAAAGGTTTGGACACGGAACAACGTACTGAACGAATAAATTTTGCCTAAAAGATAAAATTCAAGATTGCTTTTTAAGATATGAAAGTAAATAGAAAAAAAGTTTTCAAGGAAAAAACTTTTCAATCTTATTTATATCGCTGATACTGGAAATAAACAGCCAAGTTGACCATGGATAATAGACAGCGATGTAAACAGAAGAATTTATTCTTGGTCATTTATTTCATCTAAATCATGACAAATCTGGCATCTCGGCTGTCAAAATTGTCACTTATTCCCAAACACGGCAGGGTTCGACTACGCACCGTGACATATCTGTCCGACAGATTAATAAGGGCAGAGAAAAATAGTGTCAATTCTGAAGCAATATACAGCAGCTGTAATGTCTATAATTATAAATGTAACATGAAAATAAGGGATGACATATTAGCAAATAGTGTACATGTATTCAGTATTTTGTTTTCACAACTGTCTGTATATTCTTGAACGACTGACCTGGCCTTGTCACTATGAAGTATTTTTGACCAATCAGTGAAATGTAAAACATGATTTCTTAGTCCGCAATGTTGAAAGTTTGTTGAGAATTATTTCAAAATACCAACTTTGATCAATTTAACGGTTTTGACCTTTTCCTGCACGAATTGACGGATGTTGCGGTCAATCAGGAGATGCTTACTCACCCCGGGCACCTGCTCATCTATACTGGAAACACTTTCCTTCGCAAAATGCTCTACGAAATGTACGTCTTGGTTTTGCATTATTTAAGCTTTGTATCACGGTGGGTAATCTCACAAAGCAGAACATTCGGGTTCTCTATGATTTCGTGTGATACAGATTATTTATAAAAAAAGGGGGAAGTGATGCAGTGTAAGGATGCCTTAGCTACATGTATGAGTTTTATCCATAATAAGAGAATATATATTTTTTTTCATAAAGCTGAAAAAAAGATCGGCCTGATTCATGTAGATGAAAGTGAAAGTAGAACGCCGATCGTGATTGTGCGTTATAAAAAGCTATTATTCACATTTGTTTTGGAAACTACTCATAGGCATCCTTACACTGCATCACTTGTTCTCGCAAACTGCTTTGCGAGATTACCCACCGTGTTTGAATGCCCTGTGCTTATGATTTCTTTTTTGGGTATTTGTTTGTCGTTCAGTCACTCATTCTAGCAAAGGTTAAACTATGAAATTTTAACTTCCACATTGGCACGGTGCTTCTTTTGCTTTTGTCTTTTTCCTTTGGCCTTAATGTGCAAAGTGCTGAAAAGATTCAATCAATGAAATCTCTTCATGATATATACGAAATATCATCTATTTGACGTGATGCATATATAACTTGGGTCAACATGTGCGTCAGCTGATTCCCGCCGCAGAATTCAATCTTCTCCAATGATTTCATAAATAAAAGATTTTACAGAATAAAACTTACTTGGAATGAAGACGCTTCTCTTTTTGACATGGTGCGTCGCTGACGTCAATGTATGCGTCAACTGACTTCCTGGCTCTACTATAAAGGCTTGCTTGTTTGAAATTAATACTCCTTCCTGAAATGGTATAGGAATTAAAATTGCGAATGAGAGATAAAGAGTTGATAAGAGAGAGAGAGAGAGAGAGAGAGAGAGAGAGAGAGAGAGTCTACCGTATCTAAATCGTTGTAATAAAAATGAAATTTTAAAACATCCATTTTAAGTATAGCTGATAATGATGACGACGACGATGACGACGATGATGATTATACATGCATACATAAATGATACACTTACCAATCTTGGTCGTGATGACGGCCATTTTGTATCATGCGTTATTGAAAAAGCACCTTTTTTATCTACAGTATGGTAAAATGCTGTATTCTGTAAAAGATACAAGAAATTTAAAAATGGAAACTGATTACATAAGCCATGGCTACTAAATTATTACTTTAGGCTTATCCGTATCCTGAAATTTGACTCGCAGAAAGAGACACATTGAAGTTAAACTTGACATGTCCAGTTAAATACCAAAACAATAATTTTATTGCATTTTAAAGAAATTCAGCCTTTCATGTCTAAAAGGGGGCCTTGTGGGTTTCCTCACGATATCTTTTCTATTTGATATTTTTTTATCTGTATGATCATGACTTTATAATTTATATGCCTTAGTGTACAGATTCCCTGAGTCAGGAAGAATTGCGAACTGTTTTCTCGGTTGTTGTTTTGGGAAGGATTTTACTTGTACATGTATGATAGAAATAAAATAAATTCATTCATTTTTTTCCCCAAAATAATTTCCTAAATATGCTGTGCACAATGCTTTTACCTTGTCATTACCATATTCACAGACTGTGACACCATCTTCTATAACACACGTTGGCACATTAATGTTTATATTATCATTTCTACGGAGACGAAGATTACGGATTTCTGGTAGACCCTGGACTTTATATTGCACTTCCTGCGGATGCAGACGATTAAAATCTCGCCGCCATCTTATATTGTGAAAACGGTTGAGATTTGTTCTGTAATGGAAATCTGAAAGAATAAAATGATAATCATGACAAAAGTCGAAAAATTAGGATGTTTAAAATGACTTTTATGCATAAAGACAGCTACCTAAATAGTCAGAGGAAAGATATGGAAAGTAAAGTTGAGAAATTAAAGATGTTTCTAGTGTGTACATGGTTTGTTAGTCTTGGGTTTTAGTAATGACCCAAAATTGTTTCAGACATATTCATCAGTTGTTGCAAATACTTTCCGTCAACAGCCAATCCATTTTTATATACTTTGCCATCATTTGCGAATAAAGAGAGATTGGAAAGGGAGGGGGAGAGGTTGTAGGGGAAATAGATGTGACGCTGTGTTTCAAGATTCCTCAAATACTTTTTTTTCAAATTGATGAAAAACACATGATGTTTTTCTCAAAATCAGAGACTGAATCGCCTCCCATGACCGGACCTGACCCCTCCGTCATTCTCTGTGATTTCTATTTTTAGATCATCAGCCGCGCATGCCTGATGCCCGACTGTTAAGGACAACTTTTGAAGGATGCCTTATTGAATTTATAGTCATTTATAACGTTATACGTCACATCAAAAAGATTTCACTGACACACTTATGTGCAACTATCACTCAGATTCCCGTGGGATAAAGGGGAAGACATGAATTATTTATTTGATACGGGCACTTGACACTATATTGCGCACTGACCTATTTACTGTCCACATTTTTTGTGAGTCAGGGTATGTTGGTAATGTGTAGAAGATAAATAACCTAACTGAATGACTATCAATGGTACGCTCACAATCTTTTGATGGGTACGAGACTTTTGTTCAAAACCTACCACCACGAGGACGCAAAACAGAGAATTACAAAGAAATGGCCTTATTTAAAATAGCAAAATTCGTTATGTTCCTTGCATATATATAGAATGTTTTCATGCATTTTCATCTATGTATTGATGTTAATGTACATTGTTCATTCCCGTTAATGAAAGGATAGATATCGCGCAATAATACAATGTACATGGATACATAAAGCTGTAACGGAAATAAATGACTTTGCATATTTTTTCTGTAATAATCCAGGTGTCTGACATATTTTTATGAAGTTAATAAATGTCCAAATAAAATTGTTCATATTTCAAATCTTCACCTTTTATGAAATTGTCAACACATACATCATAAATAAATATACAAGGAAAGTCTAGACAAACAAAACTGGAAGGGAGACATTCCTTAAATAAAACATTATTATTGATGTGTTGAGACTTTATTTCTTATTATCTTTTGCAGTGCCAGGGCTGAGGGTGGGTTCCAGCCTATTAAAGTTGATGATAGATAAGAAATCAACGGGTTTTTTTTCCTTTGCAGAAAAATTTAGTTGTTTTGTTTGTTTTTTGTTGTTTTTTTTTTTTTGGTAGTTTTATTTGTTTTTGTTGTTTTGTTCGTTTTTGTTGTTTTGTTTGTTCTTGTTTGTTCTTGTTTGTTTTGTTGTTTTGTTTGTTTTGTTGTGTTATTGTTGTTTTGTTTGTTTTTGTTGTTACGTTTATTTTTGTTTGTTTTTGTGGTTTTTGTTTGTTTTTGTTGTTTTGTTTGTTTTTGTTGTTTATAATTGTTTTTGTTGTTTTGTTTGTTTTTTGTTGTTTATGTTGTTTTTTGTTGTTTTGTTTGTTTTTGTTGTTTTGTTTGTTTTTGTTGTTTTTGTCTGTGTTTGTTGTTTGTGCTTGTTTTGTTGTTGTTATGTTTGTTTTTATTGTTTTAGTTTGCTTTTATTGTTTTGTTAGTTTTTTGTTGTTTTGTTTGTTTTTGCATTTTCATGGTTTTGTTTGTCCATCACATTCAAATATTTGGACATTTATAAACTTCATAACCATATATCAGGCACCTGGATCATTACTGAAAAATATTTATTTCCGTTATAGCTTTATGTATCCATGTGCATATTGTATTAATGTGCGGATCCAGAAGGGTTCCAGGGTTCAGGACAAATTGCCAAATTTTCCCCATTTTACGTAATTTTTCTTTTAAAATCTTATTCTGGAACTATTCGTACAATCCAGCAAAATATTTTCATATGAACGATGTTTGTTTTAGATCTGTCTATAGATACAGAGCAATGTCAGAATATGGTTTGTTGACTCGAGTAAGGGTTTTCTCCATCAAAATTACTCATATTGTCAGCTTATTGTAGAAAATTCACCATATAAAAAGGGAAAGAGTTCTAGCCCTACGTCCCTGCATCCGTCAAAATTTCTCTTTCATGAACATAAAGAATCGATTTCCAATGAAATTTGATACTAAATCAGGTGAGCTAAAAAGAAATTGTTTATCATAAACGGCGTTCACTGTCCATTTTTACTATGTTATGTAGGCCATGTACGAGTATGCATAGAATAATCAAGGAAGTCCAGACCTGCATTTTCCAGGAATTTCTAAAACAAAACCATGGGCATGTTCTTTTAAAGCATGCATTTTCATTTTTGCTTAATGTTCGCAGTATACCCCCGGTAGTTAAGGAAACGATTTACACGGCACCTGCGTTCGTCTTTTTTTCCTGTATTTTTTTTTCTCAGATACAAAATTTTAAGCCTCTTCAAGTTTTAAGAATAGTCCGTTAAACATCTATGATTCTTGGTAATTCATGTGCGGATCTAGGATCGGAGGGAAGGGTGTTCCAAGTTTACGTACATTTTTCTCCAATGCTAATGAGAACTTGAAAGCCAGAAATTTGATTCGCTGAGCATGCTGAGGGGTGGGTAGGGTTCGAGTCTGACCAGGGAGTTAATCAAGCCTTTGAATTAAGGGGGAAAAAAAAGGAAAATTTAGAAAAAAAATATTAGTAATCGATTAAAAAAATCCATGGAGGTCCTTGGCATACTATTTTGACTATTCAAAACTTGGTTGGACCCCCCCCCCCCCCCCCTGGATAATTCCTAGATCGCCCATGTTGTAAAAACGTACTAGGTGTTATTCTTACTTGACGGAAGTTGATGTTAGTTTATTTGGTTACAGATGTTTTGTCACATAATTAATGTTTGTTACATAATAAGTATGTTCCTTTGTCTATGTACATGAGATTTCATTAATTTGGTTACAGGTATCAGATGATGTAAGTACAGGTGTACATTATGAATAATGAAACTGATTTATCAGAAAAAAAAGTTTATTTTTAGAAAAAATAAAATATAGTTTCTTGATCTCTTTATGGAGTTAATAAAAAATTAAGTGTATTATTTATGTGATTTTAATCATTTATTAACGCCGGGCAGAAGCCCGGCATTTTTATTTCTTTCCTTTTGTGCTTCCGCGTGCACATGATCTTGAAGTCAAGTCCAAAATGGACAAAGACTCAATTAATGCATTCGTTAAAGTTGTTTTTATTTGGAGATTTACTCGGTATAGACAGCTTATAATGTCATGTGCTTTTTACATTTTAGAAAATAAGATTTGATATTTCAACTGGCCATATGCAGTTTTTAACAAAAGACCAGAGTTACATGTACAATACACAATCGCAAATAAGTAAGTTAAACACGAAACGATTATTTAGTCAAAAAGAAGAAGATCGAATCATTTACATCTATGACATCATTTTAAGGAGGCGTGGAGGTATTGGACCAATCAAATTGATGCGACTTTGTTCACCATAATGATGTACGAAACGTATGTACACGGGGGGAGGGGGGGGGGTACGCTTGTCGTTCTGGTAATCATGATGTAAGCATACCCCTGTGCTGTTCTACAGAAAAGAAAACTCTTAAAAAGTACATCTTTTAAAGATGGGAGTTAAAATATAGTATAAAAAATGTATGGTGTCTTCCATTAGGCATTTCTTTTTTTTTTTTTGTAAATGAAATGTATGGTAAAGATCAATACTGGGATGCAAAGCTGGCACTAATATTTATGTCAAATTGACCTCGAAATAATTAGATTGCGTATCGTCGCCGACTGTCTGATTTCAAAAATAATTTGATGCCAAATATATATAGTTAATAATGTCTACGATTTTCATGGGATCTTTGTTCTCCCGGTGAATTGATGCTATGCATAAATAGTTTTCTTGTATTAATATTAAATCTTTGAAACGTAATGCTGGACATCTTTTAGATTCGTGTATGAGAGAGAGAGAGAGAGAGAGAGAGAGAGAGAGAGAGAGAGAGAGAGAGAGGTCTTTATAATTGATGATGAGGTGACATTACGTTAAGGTCGTTATATTCTGAAAGTGCTATTGTTATATTTCATTAACTGTGACACTTATTTTAATGAAAGTATCAATGTAGTTTTTGTTTTCAAGTTGTAATGGTCATTCACTTAAAGTATATCATCCAATGTCTATTGTATGAATCTTTGTCGTGGTCTTAACAAATGATACATATAAATCACGTTTCTTATTTACTAATTAGACAAGGTTATAATTAAGTTTGACAAACAGGAAAATATAACATTTAGAATTTAATGGAAATAATGAATTAGCACTTATCCTATTAAACTTCACCTCTTTATGGTAATTCATTACGAGTAAAAAAGAAAACAATTGTTTAAAAAATGAATTTTTACCGAATTTATTCACAGAGAAAAGGGATGGAAATTTCGGTTGACCAGAAGATAATGAAAATTTAAACTTTATGAAGGAACTTCCAGTCTTGGGACTTCAATTCTTAAATAAAATTTGAAAATATCTAAGACTACCATTCCAACTTTCCCTCTTTGGGTGTTTTAACGGAAATCGTTGAAAAAAGATATTTTTTTTTAATTTCATAAGGATATAGTGTTATATGAAGTTCTTCCCAGACTCCGTACTTAGTATTATGTTTTAACAGGGATCAGAGGAGTGGACTGGGGGGGGGGGGGGGGGGGGGCGTGATGACCCCTCTATTATTTTTCAGGATAAGTTTGTTCCACCGGTGCCATATATTTGCTGTATAAAAATCATTAGCTAGGCCCTCTCTCCTGGAAATATCTCCAGAGTCTCTCAATGATGATTTTGATTGTGTACAAATGAGGGAGGGTGAGAGAGTGAGTGAGTGAGGGTGTATGTGTGTGTGTAGAGGGGTGTCTGTGTGTTCCAGTCAATAATTTTCAGAAATTCATGAATTAAATGAGAAAAATTAGCATCTTTTACAAATTACAAATGGGATGGAGTAGAGAGAGAGAGAGGGGGGGGGTGTTCCCCAACCCTTTACCGTCTTCCCTGTTTGTAGATACTAAAATGTAGTACTAAAATTCTTATTTCCTTGCTAGTATAGCTTGCCATTGTACATGTATACATGAAATGTGCATGTCAGTAATTAGACTTACACCTTTCTGTTTACATTCATATAAAGTAGTTTTTACGAGCAGCTTGTACAAAGGGAAATGAAAAGACGACACGTGAGACTTTATACGGAGGAATATATACATATGTATAAAATCATACATACATGTATATATAATATAAGGTTTGTTCATTTTCCCCATGGACAAAATCATTGTTCATTTACCAATACTGATTGGTGATTTTAGTATATTTAGACATTTTCATATCACTTAGATTGAGAATATTTGTACTTTTCCCTCTGGGAAAGGAATTTATTCATATTGATTTTTCTCATTAAACATTATTTTTCTATTGTCCAGATTTTTAGATTCTGGAATTCTAGTGAACGCTATATTCTCCTTTTACTGATACGATAAAATTATCCAATTTCCAAAGATAACAGTTAGTGTAACAAATGTAAAAGTTATTTTATAGTGTGCATGAAAGACACCGCGTGGGATCGAAACGTATGATGTTGTGGATCTCTTACGGAGATTTTTGAGGTTTTTCTGCATAAAATTGATGAGACGGTGCAGTAGGGCAATGCCTATAATAAGTAAGTCCATATCGTTTATTTATCTGAAAAGTCGATAGTTTCTGCAAACACTTCAAGAGTTCGTCTAAAGGAAAAATTTTCTGTTGTCGACAAACTATTGAAGTGTTTGCAAAAACTATGAACTTTTCATAAACCTGGACGATGTGGATTGATTCACTAGGCATTGCCATACTGCAACGGCCCATCAGTTTTGTAAAGTTTGATTTAGAAAATGAGAAAGTACCAAAAAATTATGTAAGGAATCACAACACCATACGTTTCGATGACACACGGTGAAAGAGTTATGATTAGAAAGCAAACAAAGAAAAAGTGGATTTGGAAATAAAAGTGGTAAAATGGAAAGAAAATAAGGAAATAAAGAGATATATTTATATAGATATGATAGAAAGAAGGAAAGATAGTTATTAGAAAGAAAGAAAGAAAAAATGACTATAAGGACCTACCACTAGGGAATTGGCCATACACAAAACTACAAAATAACTGTAAAACAGCGGTCAGTATACATTTGTGTGCAGTCCTGGTCATTTTATTGTGAGATCATACAATTATCCTGACCTATATTCCACTATTGAGTTAGACAAACCATGGCTCAGATACTAGTATCACAAATTTCATCAAATTCTAACAGATTCTCCAAGTCCAGAACTTCCAGCGTGGATTTCCATACAGGGTAGAAATGATAGAATTTAGAGCACACAGGATATTTTTCTTTTCTTAGCCCAGCAAGCTATCAGGAGATCTATAAATTCCACTATCTCTGTATGAGTTTGCTGATGCCGCAGAATTCAATCTTCCAACACATCGAAGGCTTCACCAAAACTCGGACCAGGTAGACATCGATGAATTTCCGAATTTCAATCACCGACTCCACCCGCTTCCGCTTCGACTGGTAATCTACTTCCTTTTCACGCGCACAAAGCAGACGACACTGGCCAGTTTCGGGCTGCAGCTACTGTGATCGTCTGATGCACGGTGGTGACATTTTGTAGGAGTAAGATAGAAAGAAAAATCACCAGGATGCGTACGGGACCATCGTATCCCCCGAGGATCAACTATAAACTGTCTCACGATGACGCGGTGGTGTAGAATCAAAGGAGAAAGTTATTTATCCGGGCTGACACTCGTCTGTCCCCATAAAATGGCCGTAAAATTCATATATGTAGAAAGGCGTGATACGAGGAAGACAGATTTCTTCACGTGGTCCCGATGGTGAGGACTGAAGTGATGAGCTTAGATGATTTACCAGAAATCCTTACACCCGACACTCGCTTTGACCATTTATCTATGTACAAAATAGCAGGTAAGCATCCTTCCCAAATGAAACAATAGGCCACTCAACTTTTCACCATAGACACAGGTACAATGTGTTGTCATGAAGACACGTCCAGTGTAAGTTAAGGAGGTTCGTAAAGTGTTATTTTACCTTCACATTTTACGTTTTCTTGTGTCCAAAAGAAGCAGCAGTTAGACAGAACTGACATTCTAACGTAACGCAGGCGTGTTCCTTACTAATTACTTTCACTGCAATTATATTTACGTTTAGCGAATCATTATGTTGTAGTAAATGTTTTTGAAATTTTAAACTTATTTTGAATTCACATTAAATTTCCATTGCTTGAATGTCTCGCGTGACATCGTCCAATGGAAATATCACAGTAAGTTACCGTGATAATGCATGTTTGAAAGGACAACGTAAATCAACGCTACAGTAGTTAGACGTATGAATGTTTTAAACGTCATTTTGTTTAAAATTTATTCACTTAAAATAAAATACAAAGACAGGTTTAGATAATTCATCAACATTACACAGACTATGTAACTATAGTAAGCAAGACGTGTAGAATTATTCGAAAACGATAAAAACAACGTAAGCATATTCGAAGAAATACCTACATGTACGCATTCAAACAAAAGGACGTATATGCATTTTCAGAAATTTGGAATCTACAAGTACGCATTCGAACATATGATGTAAACGCATTCGAAATAGGACGAACGAACACGATCGAACTACGACGTTTGCATTAACGTTTCTCAAAAAAAAAAACAACACCCGTAATTTAAAGACATTTGTTACAGAATAACTGTCTTTTGGAATGTGATGATAACGAAATAACGTACACGCATTCGAAGAAAAGACACATGTACGCATTCAAAGAAAAGACATATACGTGCATTCGAACTAAATGACATACACGCATTCCAGATTATGACACTTAGTATGATATACGCATATTCAAATAACACAGCGTACACTCTATTGAAGAAATAAATCGTGTATAGTACACATTCGAACAAAATGACGTACATGTACACCTTATGGATGAGACAACACACAAACGACGTACATTTGTACATGTACGTTCATAAAACATGCGTTTATCCATACTCGTAGAAACTTATAATTAAGGACTTACTCGTACACACAATTTGAAAAGCAACAAGCACACGTTCAACGAAACGTCACACACACATGCGTACTTTCATAGAAACTTATTTTTTAGATAGATAACACGGTGTACCAATCTCTGTCCTGAATCGTTTGATCAGGACATTGGTTTTTTTATAATATTGTCCTGTCTTGTCTGTATGTCTGTCATTCTGTCACACTCACCACGTATACAACAATCATTTTAGCTCACCTGAACCGAAGGCTCAAAGTGAGCTATTGTCATACCGGTTTGTTCGTCGTCCGTCCGTTAACTTTTCACATTTTCGACTTTTACTCCGAACCGCTAGCCTAAGGAGGATTTTGATGAAACTTAGTATGTATCAAGTACTAAAGATCTTCTACCAAATTTATTCATTTCGGCCGAATCCCTTAAGGGGTGGATCCAGGGTGGGGTCGAATATGGCCCAGAGGGTCCCCCTCTTAAAAATCTTCTTCTCCAGTATTGCTGCATGGATTGAAAAACTAATGTTATCTGAGTGATCAGGAAGGATGTATTATTCAAATAAAAACTTTTATTATTTCGTTAAAATCCAAACCTAATTTTTGACGTCTTTTTCTACTTGGTCATTTTAATGGAAAAATTAAGATTTCTTTTATTCTTTTCTTTCTAGGCTTTTGCTACCCCAATTTGGTTCATTTTAGCCATGATAAACTAGAGGAATGTAAAAGAAATTTGCTGAAAATTTTTTAAAAGATTTTTTTCTAACTGCAAAAAGGGAAGGGGGATGGTCATTATTAACATTTCAACTTCTCCCCTGAAGTGGCTCATTAATAGTTAGTGATACAACTTTGAAAACATTTTGTCAAAATATCAACTTTTGGATATTTAACGAATGTTATAAAAGATTGTACAAAGGTATGTTTTCCATGCTCAATGAACCCAAGGGTGGTGGGTTCAAACCCCATCGGGACTACAAAAACTTTTGTCCCTTTTCATTTTTTAAACATTTTCTGAGATTCTTATTCATTTTAAATTATCTTAATCATTTTAATTTAATTTCTAAACATGTTCTTGCACTTCAACATTTTTATTCAGGTTAGCTTTTTTCACATACTTTTTCCCCCTATGATAATATTGAAATACTTGGTATTCTAGTAGAATTTCATAAATCAATGCTTATGTGTATAAATTTAAATTTTTGAATTTATTATTATTATTTTACTCTTTTTAGCTGGAAAAATTTGGAATCGAATTGGAGATTTTGAATCATTGGTAACGGACATTTCGGTTAATCGCTACAACCCTATTTGCGAGCTATGTAATCTTTTTCATAATTTTAAAACACATTCGCCGTAAGATCTCCAGTGTTCTCATGTGAGCGATGTGGCCCTAGGCCTCTTGTTTTTTAGTATTCGTAGGAGAAGAGGGCATTTCTGCAATTTTACTGAAATTGTAGACTTAAATGAACATAAACCTTAAAAAATAAGGTCAAGGAAAAGTTTAAGAATACGAAAAAAAAAAAAAAAAAACAAAGGTAAAGTTATTTTTTTTTTACATTAACCCAGATGATACTTATAATTTGAGGATTTTGTGTAATGTCATTCATTCAAAACAACTTTTTTTAAGTTTTGCTTATTTAGTAGTATTTCGGTTACTTGTTTTAAATATCTAAAATCTGAAAACACCTTTATTCTTATATTCTTGAGTTTTATCAGAACTATGCTGAATATGCAATAAGTATGATATGCACTGTACTTATTTTTTGAAGACGATCTTGAGAATGTATGTCAGTAAAGTACGCGCTCACGTTTTTGATTTACAATCAATAAATCTATTACTATCTATATATATCTCCTGCACACCCTCCGTTTGTCACGTCCGGACAATATACCACGTCCACTGATCGTCACTATTACAGATATTGACGTCTGTGGTTTTTTGAATATGATCGGCATTTTATGGATCGCGCATGCGCATTACTGATCGACGGGCAAGAATCGCCACGTGTACGCATTGCCTCAAAGTTGGATTCTTTTGTTAAACGAACAATTATGGATTTCTATTCCATAACAGCATCTTGAAAGACATTTTTATCGATAAAATATGAATAGAAGATTACGTAAAATATTTGTAAAATTATACATAATCTTTATAAAACAGAAAATTCTGCCATTTTTCTTGACTGTCTGTAAAACGTTTTGCAACATGTATATTTTCATTTTCTTTCGAAATTGATTATTTCAACATGCCTCATTTAACATGTTGAATTTCGCTCCACTGCCTGTCTAAAGCTATGTTTTTATAATTCAACGCAATTTTAGATACCGGTACTTTAAAAGAATCCTTATGACTTTTTGAGGAGAGAAAGTCTTTGTAACGTAAAGTACATTTGTATGAGAGAAATGTCCCTGCATGAGACCCTATTTGGCATCATTTTTTTAGTTTCTTATTTTGATATTGAGTATTTATGTACCCAGTTTCCTTCAATTCAAATAAAAAAAGAGAAGACAACATTTTAAAGTTTTATAATTAATAGAAACCTTTGAAATGGTAAACGTCTTCAAATTCAATTGCATCATTTCCTTCACCCGACCGTCTCCATATACTGTACGTGTACTTATTTTAGCGCAACCAAATTTAAGTGGAAACAGAGCAGAATTTCCGTATATAACCGTAATCATGAATTAGCGCTTTGACTTATTTTCCACATTAATCTCCAATAAGAAATTCAGGATTGAGCGTGTTCTTGAATTAGCGCAGTCGTAGCAGCGCTAACTCCGTTAAAATAAAAATCCCGCTAAAATGTACTTGTGCGAATGTATGAAATAAATGTTTGCATACATGATGATTTCAAGAAAACTTTTTACGCAAAGTCTGAAAAATATTCTGTTTTGGACGAATTCACAAAATGAAGTGAGTGATTGTGCGTGTTGGGAGGGGATGGATTTCTGGCTAACAATTTCGTTTATAATAATATGCATGAACTTTTGGATATATCGTCGGACATGAAAAGGTAAATGGTGAATTTCTGACAGACGTCATGATCACAAGTTCAGTCACAACAATAATAATTCATGCAGCCATTAATCAAGAGTGATTCAATAAATTGAATACACTTTCGTCTTTACAAAGGCATCAAACGCAGGTCCAAGAAGGGGGAATAGGTCCGCCTCCTCTCAATTCACCTAAAAGTTTTGCATAATCGTAGAATGAACATTACCTTACTTCTTATCCAACCAGGCCGAACCTTCCCTTACGTGGATTTGTATTTTTGTTACCGGGGGGAGGGGGGGGGGGGGTTAGATACATGTAGTTTAACCTGTCACAGGAGGTTGTGCTTCACCCTAAGGTTTTGAGAAGGATGTGCACAAAAGCGGAAAAATCGGTTACTTTGGTAAATCAAAAAAAAGGAGGGGGGGGGGGGGACCTGACCACTCTCTTAATCCGCCCTTGTTTTTAGATAAAAGTAGAAGAAAGGAGGGGATCTCGGTTGTTGTACCAACAGCAAAAAACCCAAAACACCCACTCCAAAAACACAAAGCAGACACGTATTGAAAGAGACGTAAATGGTACAAGGAACGCCAAATCACATTTAAGTGTGCCACTTTTAAGTGCGTCGCAGATACATTGTACACTTCAAAAGGATTTATGCATGGCCCTTAAGGTGCGTTTTATAGAAACATTAACTTTAACGCTTAAGAAACAATGCCTAGTGATAGGCCTTTATGGTTTTACACCTAAGGTTTAAGGTATTTTGTTAGGTCTTGTAACATATGGATCTGTATGATGAAGCTTGGCAACAAGTATTCACCCCTAGATTGATATGCAGCGCAGTAGGGAAAAAATCAATCTTTGTGCTTTAAGCTAGTAAGAGGGGGAATTTTCTTGGTGTTGCACTGCACTATTGATATTTTGTTAAGACATTTTCTTTTTTTCCTTTTTCATCAAGAAAGGTGTGTATGTCTAGTACCCGAAACGTGCATGTCTGGTCCATGCTGTTAATTGATCTGTTCTTAAATGATGCTATTGAATTTTACGTTTAACATCTTTAAGACTTTTGTTTTGTTTGGAGGAACTGTATTCCAGTAAATAGTTGGCATCCCAAAGGGTACCAATTGCGCCCCACTGCCTGCGGACTTATTTTTATATTCATACAAAGCTGGCGTCATCCAGACCTTGCTCTGTGTGAAAGCACCTCGCATCATAGTTCAATTTTACCTTCAGATACATAGATGACGTGTTGTCCATAGATAATCCGAACTTTAAGGATCATCTTCATGAAATATATCATCATGAACTAGAGATCAAGGAAACAACCGAGAGCGACAGATCCCCTTCGTGCATGGATATTTTTCTATCTTTCGACGCAAACGGCCATTTGATCACCTCACTGTATGACAAGCGTGATGATTTCAGCTTCTACATAACTAACTTCCCTTTCATGAGAAGCAACATTCCGTCTTCTCATGCTTATGGCGTGTTTGTTTCAAAGCTCATACGATACTCCAGGGCATGTTCTCATCGTTAGAGCCAGACGGCTTGCAAGTAAGCTACTTGTTCAGGGTTATATTGCACAATGGCTGAAATCATCTTTGAGAAAGTTCTTCGGTCGCTACGGGGATATAATGAAAGCATATCAGATTCCCCTTTCCAGATCGATCAGTGACATTCTGGATTGTGATTGAGTGGCTGTCATCATCACCAAACAAGAAATACTTACCTGATATGTACATCGAGACAGTCACCGAATGTGACAAGTTTCCATGGAGCTGTTGCGACGGTATTTATGTTTAGTGATTTATGTTTGATGTTTCTATGTGATTTTGCGTTCATTGTACCATCACCGTCTCATTATGTGCTTGTCTGCTTTTTTTTTTGCAGTGGTTGTTTTTGGTGTTTTGCTGTTGGTGCTGCAACCAAGTCTTGTTGGAGATCCCCTCCTTCCTTTCATGCAATCACAGGATGCTGACTCTCCCAGGGCACCTGGTCTCACTTCGGAATGTTATTCATTCCGAGGTTTGCAACCGTTCCTATTATATATGGAAATTCTAATGATTTTGCCTTGCCTTCTCGACTTTGAGACCGAATAACTGATAGGTACTTCTTTAATGTTTATTTGTACTCTTGCATGTCGCCATATCAAAAACATTATTTTCTTAGAAATGTATGTTGGAATAATGCTAGCTTATTCAAACCATTCACAGTAAAATGCTTCCAGGGTAAGATCTTTCTTTATCTACTTGATTTCCTTATTTCGAAATCCTTAAGATTAAAATGATGTAATTTGTCAATGATTACCAGAGTGCATCAGCAAGTAACAAGGAAACTTTCCGAAAGAAAGATGTTATTTAAGACATTAATTAGAGGTATAATTCTCCAGTTCCGGTTGCTTTGATAACAGAAAAATCAAATACCACGAAGTTGGCCGAAGACGCACGATGAATGAAACATTATAAAAAATATCTAAAAATATGTAAGATATATGGAAGTACATAATTTCTAGCTTTTCGACGATATTTTATTATACCCATAGATTTCAAACGCTGTATTTGTACTTCTGAATCGAAGAGATTCAATGACGCTCCTGTATATTGCTACATTTTCGAAGTGTGTCTTAAAGGTGTCTTAAAGAATGTGCAACGTCTGAATATCTATATAAAGCAGCTGGTCATATTATAACAGGTGACTTTTCAATTATCAAAGACAGGCATCTCCGTGGTCTTCTAAAAAAAGGACCTGAATATAGAATCCCATCCAAGATAGATTTTATTAAATGTCGCGAAGTGCTAAACTAAGCTTTAGATAACTATACCAAACGATGGTGTAAATCGGAAGGAGTCGAATCGCATGCTCTGAATGACTGGAAAAACCTCATTTTGGATATTACCGATATTCGAATAGATAACTACCACAAAAATCCTCATCTTTTTGAAAATCCAATTTCTAAATCTGAAAGATATTTCAGATCCAAGTTACGTAATTTACTTGAAAAATATGTCTTCGCACCTGCAGACAAAGCAGCCAACAACACCATTATTATTTGAAAACGCTACTACATATCAACTTTAGTTTCGGAATTTTCCTCTACTAATACTTATATCGAAAGTAACGAAAGTGTTCCCAATATTTTGAACAAACATAACAGTGAAATTTCTTCTTTTAACATCCCTATTTCTAAATTGGATCTCTCTACAATATACTGTATACCAAAACTTCACAAGTCTCCTTACTAGTTTCGATACATTGCTAAGGACCTCGCACGATATGGCGGGAATTCCGCCCAGATAATAAAATCTCCTTCAGGGTTACTAAAACTATTTTAAGGTATAAAATATATATTTATAGATAGAAAAACTTATAATCTATAATATTTACTCAAATGTTTATCATTTACATCACCTACTTGGCATTTATTCGAAATCGAAGCAACGCAGGGTCCACCATTTAGAGTCCGTGGGATAACGTTATAAAATTCAATAAAATGAGATAAAATCGCTTTACTCCGAGTTATATTAAGTTATCATACATTAAGTGATTTAATAAACGGTAGAATTATTGTCCTCCTTCAAAAACTAGTATTTCTTTTCCGTATTCAGAACTACATTTTTGGTCCATCACTATACTCCCAATAGTTCACAATGGATGAATGCGCTTAGTGCGTTTACATTACGAAAAAAATACATACAGCCAAAAACTATCGGGAAAAAGAGGGGTTTTTGTGGTTATTCGTTAAAACAAATAAAAGGGTATTTGATAAATACAGGAAAATAAAATATAATCGAGAACAGTATTCTTTGTTGGAAGTGTTTGAATGAATATAGCAAAAGAAAAAATGATGTTGCAAAATGTTTACTACTCACCAAAACCATAAAATGACATCATAAAAATAATTATTTAATTAACATATTAGTTATAATTGCAAAGAATCATCACTCTAAACCCAAGAAAGAAAGAAAACGAGATAGACTTATGTATAATTACTCAAGATTTCGAGCCTTCTCAACCCCATCCCCCCTTTTTTTATATTTCGATCGCCTGGTTGACATCGTTCCCCACCTTGATACAGGATCTTACTCGCCATGCTGGAAGATCTTGTCAAACTAAAGTTTCTATAAAAACGAAATCCTGTAGCAAGGTGGGGAACAATACTCTAAAAAACTTTTCCAGTTTCCATAGGCTTAAGTGTTAAAATCGACTGTTTTAACCCAAACTATACATAAAATATAGGTCGCATGTTTAAAATATTACTATTTTTATAAAATTCAGCACAAATCTTACCGAATTCAGAGTTTTAATTTCTTTTAATGAGGAAAAAAAATTTCGAACCCAACTGAGCGGAATTCCATACTTATCGTTCGAGCTCCTTCTAGCAACTGCTCAACAACAATTTTGTCTAGAAATCTGACGTCAGCACTCACGGCTATAAAAGAACCCGTGGCAAAATACTGTGAAACTGTCATGAACAGGAATGGCGTAAACTTCTTATAATCTATTAAATATTCAGGGGATGTGATTGACAAAATGAATGCACGAAATTTTGAAGCAAATACGATATCTTCATACGACAAAATAAATGCTCGACTGTCCAAACTCATTAAATGTTGTCTTGATCGAGAGGGAGAAACTTATATTTGTACTTCTGAATCGAAGGGTTTCTTTTACGCCACATATTACAAATCATACAAATCATGGACATATGGTGACCTGTGTATTGCCTTGTCCTTCCTTTTGGACAATATTTATGTAAGATTTGGTGAGAAACTCTACAAGCAGGTTGTAGGGATTCCAATGGGTACTAATTGTGCGCCTCTTGTTGCAGATTTATTTTTATACACGTATGAAAAGGAATTTATCCAGCATCTTCAAAAGCAAAGAAAAAATGATGATGTGAAATGCTTCATTGGTACTTCTAGGTACCTGGATGATATTCTTACTTTCGACAATCCTGTTTTTGAAAAGTATAAAAATGTTATTTATCAACCACAAGAATTGATTCTAAACAAGGCAAACGTTTCAAAGACAGAAACACCATTTTTGGATCTAAATATCAAAATTGGTAATGGAGAGATCCATACAAGTGTGTATGACAAAAGAGATGATTTTGGATTCAACATAGTAAATTTCCCCTGGCTTGACGGTGATGTTCCTAAATTACCGTCCTATGGTATCTATATTTCACAGCTCGTCCGGTATGCTAGAGCATGTACTGATGTTTTGGATTTTCATAGTAGAAATTTACAAATTACCAACTTAAGAAACTTTTAGGTCAAGGTTTTCGCTTTCACAAACTAGTAAAGACTTTCTGGAAGTTTTACAAAAATTATTGTCAACTTCTTCTGAAATTCGGACCAATACAGGCAACAGAGTATATTACTTTGGGTATTTCACAATCTGCATTTTATGGTGACATAATTAACAAGAAAAGAAGGATCAAAGATAGACAACATCACTATCGAAAATGCGTCAGAATCATCAAACGCCTTTTATACCGTGGATATGATACTATTGTCAACAGACTGACACTAGGCTTGGTACTTGACCAATCTACAATCTTGTACAAGTGCATTCTTAAAACTTGCACTCTGACTGACTGTGACGACGGGACTCCACGACGGGCCCTGTCCAAACCTCTTTAGAGAAGACAGGGCCCGACCACCTGTCCTCTCTGAATGTCAGTCGGACTCCTCGGGTGATAACATACATGAGCTCGCGGCGGCAGAGCACGGATTGTATTACGTACGCCCTCTTTTTATATCCATTTACATATTCATCTGTGTTGCTTGGGCCCTTGCGTTTTACGGTCTTGTTTGTGTGTGGTCATCTGACAGTGAGGAGGTTGTTTTACACCACAATTGTACGTTCTTCGAGACCTCTGGGTAATCGGAAAAGTGGGAGGGTTGTGCGCACGTAATCCAGGATAACCACGCCTTCTGCTATTTCCGTGGCAGATGGCCGTCCTAAGTCGGCACCGGTTGCCCATTGGTCTCGTTGGTTTATGTGTAGTCCTTTGTGTTTGATGTTTCTGTGTTGTGCGTTGACGTTCCTTGTCCCTTATGCGTCTCTTTACGTGCTTGTCTGCTTTGTGTTTAAGCATTGAGTGTTTTGGGGTTTTGCTGTGGGTGCTGCAACCTGGTGTTGTTGGAGATCTCCTCCTTTGTTTTAAAGGATATCACTTGTCTGCAGATGATGTTTACTTATTCCAGACAAATTTCTGTATTCACTTTCTTTTCACACGTACACTACACAATACGTTATTGCGGTTCCAGACACGTCAGGTAATATGGTCTGATATATCTTGTCCGGAATTTATATTTCCCGAGCCGAAGGCAAGGTGAATATTAATTCCAGACAAAGTATATCAGATCATATTACCTGTCTGGAACCATAATAACATTTTTGTCATACTGTAAATCACTTATAAATTGTCATTCCAAAATAATTTAATTTTGCATGTAACAAGGATTTTAATTGGCTTAAAATTTGAGGTTATTTTCCATATTCTGAAAAATATAAAAGGACACACAGTATTTATTTAACAGTAAGAATACCCTGTAAGCTAGATTAAATCCAAGATCAAACTTAAGGACATATATATTATGAATATGTTACAAATTGCCATTCTACATTGGCAATTAAATCATAATTAATGAGTATGGCTTTTGTCCAGGTATAAGAGTGGCATTGAGAATATTTTGTGACAAAACAATTTATGCAATGTAGATTTTTTTGTTGTGTAGTTTAAGTGAATGAAAAAGAGGCAATGATACGTGATCAGAGTCAGTTAGCAATACCTTGGGTTATAATACGGAATAAAGTCGTTAAAAGAAATTATTACAATTTGTGCACTAAAATCGATCTTAAATATTGCACTTACTCTAAAATTGAATCTTATTACTCAAAGACTTACGCAAAAGAACATCATTACGTTTCAAGCAAATGCTGATTTTCTGAATTCTTTGATCAAAATATGAAAAAAATGCATGGGCGGATCATTAAGATTTTTAAGGGAAGGGGGGACGGTGTTTCCAGTCCGTCAGGGTAGGGGGATCAAGCCCACATAAAAATTTAAAAAAGATCGAAAATGAGGAAAATAAGGATTTCTAAAATTCCAAGTGAGAGGGTTCCTTTAACAATCCACTACCTTGATACTTCTTTGAATGACATTTTGAATTTCTTACCTCCAAAACACAATAATGGTGCTTGTTATCTAGATGATGTTTGGTGTTTTACAGTACTGAGCATATTCAACATTAATTAAGTTATTCCTCAAAATCTAAACTATAAGAACATATGTATAAATATATAAGATAAATGATACATGATGCGTCCGCGAATCCAAAATTTGACGAGGGTTGGGTGTGGTTGCATCTAGTCTATGATTTTGAGAAAGTATTATATTAATCTATAAGGCGTAATAAAGAGAATTCTGACAAATACCAGGGTTTCAAGCCTTATATTTTGTTGCTACTTCACGTAGCTCTGATATTTTGCCATAATCACTCAATTTTTTAACCTTGGGCCAGTCTGTTAAAGACAATCTTAAATTATTCCTTCTTGCAAAAGTACACACAAGATATTATTTTCATTCCATCTATTTCCATCATTTTCATCAGAATGTTGACAAAGCATTAATATAATGGCCTTGATAGTTTCAATAATAAAAATATTATACCAGGTGATAAAATTCAGGAAGCTCTGCATGATACCGTATTTGGCATCATATTTTAGTGTCTTATTTAATGAGTATTCCTGTACCCTAGCTGTTTCCTTCTACATGTATTTAACTTTTAATGTTCAATTCAAATAAGATAGAACATGTTTATTAAGAATACTAGTAAAACAAAGGAGGGGATCTCCAACAACACCAAGTTGTAGCACCCACAGCAAAACCCCAAAACACCCAATGCAAAAACACAAAGCAGACAAGCACAAAAAAGACGCACAAGGGACAAGGAACGTCAACGCACAACACAGAAACATCAAACACAAAGGACTACACATAAACCAACGAGACCAATGGGCAACCGGTGCCGACTTAGGACGGCCATATGCCACGGAAATAGCAGAAGGTATGGTTAAAGTTCTTTAATAGAAACCCTTAAAAGCAGACCTTTTTCGACGGTTCTGTCTATCTTTAATCGTCTTTATTTTGTTTATTATGGCACAAAGAAAGATAGGTTATGAAATATACTCTATTGCATGTATCTGTCCGAGTTTCGAAAAAAGAGGAGAGTATTTTATCTAATTACCAGAAAGTCTTAACTAATTCATGAGAGCAGACACCTTGACATCTAATTTAGTTGGTAATTGTAAATTTCTACCATAAAAATCCAAATTAGTACATACCCTACCGTACCGGATGAGTTGAGATATGTAAAAACCGTATGACAACAGTCTAGGAACACCACCGTCAAACCAGGGAGCATACTATGTTGAATCTTAAGTCATCTCTTTTGTCATACATACTCGTTTGAATTTCTCAATTTATAATTTTGATGTTGTTCGAGGTGCAAAAATGGTGTTTCTGTGTTTTCTTTTCTTTTTTTTCTTTTTGCTTTGTTGAGCGTCAATTCTTACGAATAAATTTCATTCTTATATATTTTTCAAAAACAGTATTGCCAATAGTGAGAATATCGCTCGAGTACTCAGAGACACCATTGAAATCTAAAACATTTAAAATCATCAGACTTACTTTTCATTTAAAGATTTTGAATAAAAAAATAAATCCGCACCAGAAGGCGCACAATTAGTACCAATAGGGATACCTACAACGTAGAGATTCGGTGTTTATTTTTCACACCATTTTATGCGTGAGTTGTCTACACTTGGTAACCACACATGATTGTGAGGTCATGGCTGTGAGAAGAGTATGGATTTCCGTCCATACTCATCCACACTAATCCTCCTTTCTTTAATTTATCCGACCATCTCCATATGTAAGCATGTACATCTACACAGCCATTTGTGCCTCACATGAAATTCATATGAAATGAGCATCCATGTTGCCAATTTATCTGTTCTTAAATGATGCTATTCAATATGAAGACGTTAACATTTATACCACTTGGTGAGTGTCACTGCTGGTGGACCAGGAGTCCCCGAGGGCATATGTAGCCAAGTTCGATCAATTTCGGTTGATCGTTTCTTCAACGCATTCTAAAATTTCTGTTATCAAAATTTCTTGAAATTTCTAAAACGTGGGTCCTGTAGCATCATATCCCATCCATTCTGCTACGTCTTTCGGTACGCTTTTTCGACATAGAAACTTTCATATTTTTTTGGCATATTACATTGTTTAGATTTGAGGATCACTGACGAGGGTTAAGTACCCGAAACGTGCATGTCTGGTCCATGTTGCCAATTTATCTGTTCTTAAATGATGCCATTCAATATGAAGACGTTAACATTTATACCACTTGGTGAGTGTCACTGCTGGTGGACCAGGAGTCCCCGAGGGCATATGTAGCCAAGTTCGATCAATTTCGGTTGATCGTTTCTTCAACGCATTCTAAAATTTCTGTTATCAAAATTTCTTGAAATTTCTAAAACGTGGGTCCTGTAGCATCATATCCCATCCATTCTGCTACGTCTTTCGGTACGCTTTTTCGACATAGAAACTTTCATATTTTTTTTGGCATATTACATTGTTTAGATTTGAGGATCACTGACGAGGGTTAAGTACCCGAAACGTGCATGTCTGGTCCATGTTGCCAATTTATCTGTTCTTAAATGATGCTATTCAATATGAAGACGTTAACATTTATACCACTTGGTGAGTGTCACTGCTGGTGGACCAGGAGTCCCCGAGGGCATATGTAGCCAAGTTCGATCAATTTCGGTTGATCGTTTCTTCAACGCATTCTAAAATTTCTGTTATCAAAATTTCTTGAAATTTCTAAAACGTGGGTCCTGTAGCATCATATCCCATCCATTCTGCTACGTCTTTCGGTACGCTTTTTCGACATAGAAACTTTCATATTTTTTTTGGCATATTACATTGTTTAGATTTGAGGATCACTGACGAGGGTTAAGTACCCGAAACGTGCATGTCTGGTCCATGTTGCCAATTTATCTGTTCTTAAATGATGCTATTCAATATGAAGACGTTAACATTTATACCACTTGGTGAGTGTCACTGCTGGTGGACCAGGAGTCCCCGAGGGCATATGTAGCCAAGTTCGATCAATTTCGGTTGATCGTTTCTTCAACGCATTCTAAAATTTCTGTTATCAAAATTTCTTGAAATTTCTAAAACGTGGGTCCTGTAGCATCATATCCCATCCATTCTGCTACGTCTTTCGGTACGCTTTTTCGACATAGAAACTTTCATATTTTTTTGGCATATTACATTGTTTAGATTTGAGGATCACTGACGAGGGTTAAGTACCCGAAACGTGCATGTCTGGTCCATGTTGCCAATTTATCTGTTCTTAAATGATGCTATTCAATATGAAGACGTTAACATCATGTAAATTTCACATGAAAGTTCATGTTAAATTCATATAAATTTCACATATGATTTATGTGAAAAGTATTTCACATGAATTTCACATAAATTTCCTTCACATAAATTTCACATGAATTTTTCTAAGTGACCTTGAAAGTTCGCAGAAAACTCAATTCACATAACATCCATGTAAAAATCTTCACATGAATTTCATGTGAAAAATTTTATGTTTTCTTGTTCGTGCTCGTTTCACATAAATTTCATGTGAACTTTCATGTAAAGTTCATGTAAATTCACATGAATTTCATATGAGGCACAATTGGCTGTGTAATCATTGTAAAATGTTGATTTTAGGAAGTTTTTACGCAAAATCTGAAAAATCATGATCCCTTTTGGACGAATTCTAAATAAGGCGGTTAGAGATTGTATGAGGAGGAGCTAGGCAGTTAGGGTTTCTGGACAACAATACCATCCATCTAGGTCTGTTTAATATGCATATACCTCGGATGCATCGTCGGGCACCAAAAGGTAAATGGTGAATTTCTGACAGACGTCACGTTTAGACAAATGGTCACAAGTTCAGTCACAGCAATTATAACACCTGCAGCCGTTAATCAAGAGTGATTCAACTGAATAATTTCATCTTTAGAAATAAATCAGGAGCAAATATAACGAAGAGGGGGGTGTTCAACCCCTCATTTGGAAATTTTCAAAAATGCTTATTTTTCCCCTTGGTAAACGTAAATTTTTCGCATAATTACAGGATGAAAACCCTCCCCATATTTATACATCGAGCCGTACCTACCCAAAACGATTCTTTTATCCTTAGGGATTTTCCATTGATTTGCGTTTGTCTCTAGATAAAAGCAAGTGCATCGCAGATACACTTCAAATAGGATTAATGCATGGCCCTTAAGGTGTGTTTTATGGAAACATTAACCTTTACGCTCCAGAAACAATGCTTAGTGATAGGCCTTTATAGTTTTACACCTTAGGTTAAAGCTATTTTGTTATGTCTTGTCACATGCGCATTTGTTTCATAAGTTTGGCAACGAGTTTTCACCCCTACACTGAAAGGTAAAGTTAAGCCAAGTGAATGAAAGAAATATCATTCTAGTGCTGCAATGTTTAACGTCTTCAAATTCATTAGCATCATTTTAGGGCAGATTAATTTACAGCATGAACCAGACATGCACGTTTCGGGTAATAAACCCCTGCCAGCGACCATCCCCAATCTAAACAATGTAATATTACCAAATCTGTGAAAATTATGCCCCAAATATACCAAAAGACACAGCAAAATGGGTGAGATATGATGCCAGAGGACCCAGGTTTTAGAAATTTGAGAAAATTTTGTAACCAGAAATTTTCAAAAGCCTTACTATATGTAGCTTGGATCTCCATTAAGGGAAGGGGAATAGAGATGAGAAGACGCTGTGCCTCTCTGGAGTTTGTCAAAAGATGTACTGTGTCAATAATACGGAAGGGCTCCAACTCTATACCCTCTTGAAGAAAATTTCAATCCAATTTATCATGCACCAGACTCGTGTTTCGAATGTTCATCAGTGATGCTTCCAGCCAAAGTGATTTTCATAAGCCGCCAAAATTCAAGTTTCACTTAATTCTGACGAAAGTTTTCAGGAATTTTGTGTAACCTTTGATTTTTTTTAATAAACATTATAAATATATCTTTTTAGACTGTTTCATGATCTCAAACATCATATCTGTTTTGTTTTCGCGGGGTTTTCCTTTAATGCTAATTTATCCCACCCATTCTGCTACGTCTTTCGGAACATTTTTGGACATAAACGATTTTCATACTTTTTGGCCATATTACATTGTTTAGACTGAGGATCATTGACGAGAGTTTAGTACCCGAAACGTGCATGTCTGGTCCATGCTGTAAATTTATCAGGATTTAATTGATGCTATTGAATTTAAGGACGTTTAACATTAATTGCACTTTCTATATAGACATCAATGTTAAACGTCTTCAAATTCAATTACTCAGATAGTGCGTGTATTTTAGATATTGTTTTCATTTTCGTGCGTGAACATCGACAGCGGGTGCGGCTAGCCAAACAGGGAATGCTTACTTCTCCCGGGCACCTGGTCCCACCTCTAGTTTGCCAGGGGTCCGTCGATGCTCTATTGTGAGTGCTGTTGAGATTATCGTCAGGATCTTCTTTAACTCATTAATATCTGGGCTTGTTTCTATGTTTTTATTGCCTTTTTGTTTTGTCGTCTGCAAGTATTATCTTTGTTCTTGATGACGCATTGCAGTGATAATGTGTTAAGACATATTGAATTTCCTCTTTTATCCTTTTTAACCAGATAGGTATGTCTAGCGCTGTCTGGTGTATAATATTTGGCCTTCCTAGTTAAAGGAGAGAGCTTTTCTCAGCATAGAATTTATAAAATGAGACATTCAGTTATAGGTACAAAAGAACTTGCACTTTTCTCACATCATAACTCTGCAAACCAAACCTTATGCAAGGGTGAAGTCTTATATTTTCACTGTTATTTAGCTCACCTGGGCGAAGCTTTTTTGTTTCGCTGTCCACAAAACCTTAACCTTGGCCACAACGTTTTAGTGGTAAGGGATGGGGCTTTGATATTTCACATGTGTATTCCTTGTAACAAGATCTTTCCATGCATACCAAAATATTTGGCCTTGTGACCTTGACCTTGGAGTTGGGCCATTTTACAATAATTTTTAAAAACAAAGATGCCGACCGGGCATTCGTGTTTCACAAACACATGCTTTTTTTTATTTTTCTACCATTTTTATTTATTTTTTCATTTTGCACATTTTTCACATTCAAATGAGTAAAAGAAGATCCCGACGATAATATCAACAGCAGTCACAATAGAGCATCAAATTAAGCATCGACGGACCTCTAGCAAGCTAGAGAGGCGACCAGGTGCCCTTGAGGAGTAAGCGTCCCCTGTTGGCTAGCCGCACCCACCGTCGATGTTCACCCACGAAAATGAAAACAATATATATAATACATCCACTGTCTAAGGTTCTGTCTATAAAAAAGTGCTATGTCGACAATGACAGAGAAAAAATTTCAAAACTCTTTCTGTCAAACAGAGACATACAGACAGACAGTTCGTCACATAATTCTGTGATATATATTTTATGCCTTTTTAAAAAAAATTATAATGATTAAAAATTTTTCATGTGCATATGGAACCAAAGATTATGGGTTGAAACACTGTCACTATCATTATGCAATGTCAGTTCATGTCAGTTCAGGTATCAGGTGAGCGCTTTGCGTCCATCTCCCCTCCCCTGGCGCTCTAGTTTTAAGAGATGGGAGAGACACATACTCTTTAATACAAACGAGCAAGTACTTTCCTGTATGCGTCTTCATCAGCTCGTAAGGTACGCTTGTCTCCATATCAAACTTCTATTTTCATTTTTTAATTTCATTTTGAATAATGCTAGCTAATTTAGACCTTTCACAATTAGAGTACGATGTTAAGTTCTACAAGGTTTCAAAATCCTTCTTTTTCAACTTGTTTTTCTTATTTCGGAATTCCGTATCCTTAAGATTAAACGGATTTAATTTAGATATTAGCTAATGATTACCAGGGTGCATCAGAAAGCAACAAGATGAACAAGGAAAGAGAAAAAAGGTTATTCAAACGTTAAGAGGTACAGTGGTACTAAAATTTCCTGAATGTATATATATATGACATTAAAAAAGAAGAATTTCTTGGATTTAGCCACATTTACAGATTGTGTTATCTAAGACACAGATTGCCGGCAGATGATGCTTAGCCTCTGCCTTACTTAGTTAATTGACTGTTACACTTTCTTTCTTGTTGCTTCCCGCTTTTTCTTGGACCTTTTTTTACATATATATATTTTTTTTTCAAAAAACATATTTCAATTTTAATGAAAATAATATTTGGCTTACGTTTTCTAATTTGTAAGCTTCAACAAGCCTCATTATGATTCACCAGTCATCTTACTTCCTCCTTTTGTCGATGTCCCTACTTAATCTTATTCATAAAATTCACCCCTCAGACCTTCTCTTCACCTCTGACTCCCGAGGCGTCCAGGCAAACATCGCACGACACTCTTACTCTGACTAAGATTGTTGATATAAATGTGGCCTGTCCATACTTCTGTCATATTAAGTTCAAGTTCGTGTACGTGACTTTGAAAAAAAATCTGTTGATTATTTTCTATTACTGAGTATAATGTTAAATCTTAGGCATTTTGATTTGGTTAAGTACTCTCTCTGTTCTTTTTTAAACTTTATTTATTTTACAACGCTTAAAAAACAAGTTACACAACTTTTATTAATGTCTCACGTTGGCTCAGATGTTGGCGTGAGGGGGTCCAAGGAGCAGGTGGAAATCGGAGTACCCGGAGAAAACCCCCCTGTAGAGGTCTCGATGGGGGACCACCTACCCTCCCACATAAGACCCTTCTCCTAATTCTGGGATTTGAACCCGGGACCCTAGAGGTGAGAAGCGAGAGCGCTACCACTGCGCTACCACGACCTTATTTCTCTGTTTTTGATTTTCAGTAAAGCTTTATATGTTGAAGTTTTTGAGCATCACTTATGATACACTGTTTGTTGAAATGCACATATGGTGCACTTAAACATCGACGGCGGCTAGCAAACAGGGGATGCTTACTCCTCCCGGGCACCTGGTCCCACCTCTAGCTGTAAATTTATCAGGTTTTAAATGATGCTATTGAATTTAAAGACGTTTAACATTGCTACGTGTCCGTCGATGCTTAATTGTGTGCTCTATCGTGAGTGCTGTTGAGATTTTCGTCAGGATCATCTTTAACTCACTTAAATATAACGATAGGAAAATATTTTATAATATAATCATTTTAAATAAGAATTGATTGTTTTTGACAGTTTATTGGAGTATGAACTTTGGTTTGTCGCATCACAAATTGTGTAAAACCGCGTAGCCAAAGTACATACTCCAATAAACTGTCAAAATTGAACAGTCAATTTTTATAATTTCCAAACCCCAATTTGTCCCAAAATATACTCAAGAAATTAGTAATTTAGTACATTGCGTATGAAAATATCAACTCTGTGGGAGCCGTAGACGAACTAGTTCCCAAACGAAATAGAAATATTGCAATTGTAGCTAGTTGAAAGCCACAAATGTGTCAAAAGTATTTGTTCCCCGTCAGGAGCCCCATTTTACCAGTTCATTACATCATCAGATGATATGACGTTGCTGTTTAATGACGCGTTCTGCAATTCAAGTTCAAGGTCGCCGACATGGCAGTTATGTGTTTGGATTGTAGACGCAGGAGCTGAGAGTTTATACAGACATATTCTCTGTACTTATAGATCTAGCAGAAAACGGCATGACTATGATCTATTGGTTTCAGAATATCTTCCTAGGATTTAGTTATTTCATAAGTGACAAGTCATTTGTGAAAATTCATGACGATACAGTATCCTGATCGAGGCCGAGGTAGGTCGCCGTCTTTTGATCTGACTCTCATTTTCTGTTTGCTGATGATATTTTGTTCTAAATCTTTCATCTCGGTGAAAATACATCACTAGAAAAGTTTGCAGTTTCAATAATTCCTAGGTTCAGAACGATTGTATCTCATAGAATTTGTTTGAAACATTGATCTTCGTTTTTTTTTCATTCAAAACTTTTGCACGTTTACAGTCGTCAGCCATTCGAAAATTTCAAATGCGGGATGCGTGACCCAGAAACTGTTACGATAGGATCGTAATTATGAAGAAAATAGATTGGAGATTCTGTTTCTCTCGTGATTTTAACCACACCGTCTGCTACTGACGTGGCAGATGGCCGTCCTAAGTCGGCACCGTTTGCCCATGGGTCTCGTTGGTTTATGTGTAGTCATTTGTGTTTTATGTTTTTCTGTGATTTGACGTTCCTTGTACTACCGCGTCTCTTTCTTTGCGTGTCTTTTTTGTGTTTTACAGTGGGTGTTTTGGTAGGTTGCTGTTGGTGCTGCAACTAGGTGTTGTCGGAGATCCCCTCCTTTCTTTACTGCATTTTCTGTCTATAATCCAAATTCAAGGACAGGGAATGGTCTTAGGAGCTTCAAAAACAGGGGCATAGCAACCGAAAAACGCTGTCAAAACCGCGTACACCGGTACATCATCGAAATTGTCACACAAATTTCATTAATTCTGATAAGGATAACTGTTAACTAAAAAAAAAATTTTTGCATTTTTATCAGTCAAAAGCCGATCTTAGCAACATTTAATGATTTTGATGATAGTAGTTCCGGCCCATCCGGTATTTTATCGTGTTCATTGGGATATGAACGTGTATTTTGGACCAATCAAAATGCGTAGATTCGTGTAAACAAGCATATTTGGAAATTATACACTTGTACATGTGAAAAAAAAACATGACTGAAACAATAATCTCCCTTGAAATTAGAAAAAAGTTAACCTCGATGACAAAACGTCCTTGTACAAACTAGGGTCACACCCCCCCCCCCCCCTGAAAAGAATCTCTCCCATACGTAAGACACATTACGGATATCCAGATTGGGATATTATGAGTCCGCGATTTCTACTCGAGTCTAAGGTCACTCAGTAGAGGTACTGACAGTTGTACATGTACAACGTCTGTCGGTGTCACGAATAGGGTTGTTTTTGTTCAAAGCTTAATAAATAGTTTTTAATTCAATTTCTCTTCGCCTGCCATTACAACCCCCCCCCCCCCACCATTTTTCGTATCAATTTCTGCCTTTCTACTCGAAAGCTACATGTATCTATATGATATGTTTTTAATTTTCGGAAATACCAGTATCCCAGAGAGCCGATATAGAAGAGATTTGTTTTGGGTAACCGATCGCTGGTAGAAATACAGTAAACCAAACAAGCATGTGTGTGATAATGATCGAATCATAATCAATTAGACGTTTGGCAAACACAAACAGATTTAGTCGCGCCATCTATGATTTTAACGCAGCTATTCCATGACGAACACTTTCATTCCTTATCTTTCTGTCTTTTACTGTGTCATATTTGCTATTTTAGACCCTGGATGGTCAATATCTCTTTTTAGGCTAATTCGCGTTTAATGGTCAAACTGGGGAAATACCTGATCATTGACAAAAATGCATGCGCAATCTTTTTTTCATAGAAAATCAGCTTTAAAAGGTTATACTACGGATCTACTGAGCAGCGCTGAATTTATAAATATCATTTACATAGAATTATGCTTAGTTTTAGAACGTTAGAAAAATTGTCAATAAGATGAGCGAATTCAAGATTTTTAAATCTTCTTCGTGTAAATCACATGATTACAGAGATTTTTAGATCTTTTGGCAAAAGAGGTAAAAGAGGTTAAGGCTTCACGATCACGTGATCACTTCAAAGAATGTTCATAGTGTGATTGATAAATAAGAATGTGTCATCCCTTCGTTAAGGTATCCTTACTATATTTCAAATTGTCGCCTTTGGACGTTAGTGACAAATGTAAAGGAAACCACAGTTTACGGTTGACCTGAATAGGAGACGTTCACTGGGTCTTTTAAGTACAAACGAACCCATTTCAAGCGCGGATTTAGAAAATAGAGGGGGATTGACTAAGGGGTCAGGGCCTCCTTCTCCTGGAATTGCTATTCTTTTTTTCCGACTTTCAATATGTATAATATGTTCCTTGTTTTTCAAAATTATAGATTGGAACCCTCCCAGCCCCCTCCGATCGGTAGGAACCCTCCTTACCCCCTCCGATCGGTAGGAACCCTCCCAACCCCCTCCGATCGGTGGGAAGCCTCTCAACCCACTCCGATCGACTGGAACCCTCCCAACCCCCTCCGATCGGCAGAATCGAACCCTTCCAACCCACTCC